>OY101440.1:57944013-59281013 GCA_956483585.1 Gymnocheta viridis | reverse complement strand
TCAAAATCTGGCAGTATTTTACATGCCAATTCTATAAATTTTACCCTGTCTGTCATTGTGATGCTAGGAATATCTTTTGGTCGTTCGCAATTGTCTTCTGACGATGTATCGCCACTGTCTTCCTCTATGTTGATTAGAAAAGAATCTTCTAACGACGTTGACAATTTCTCATCGATATTAAGTTTCGTCAGAATATATTGCAATTTCCCTTTTATATGAGAAATCAGCTCCTCTACCTGTTTGTTACTGCTACTGTCTAAAAGATATTTTATATTTCTGGCAGTGGCTACTATGTGATTGTGATGAATCACTAGTAGGTTCAAATGTTTACGCTGTGTACTTACGCTTGGCAACTTTGATTTGTTCAAACATTTATAACTTTTTTCGAAAGCACTTTTATAGTCTTGCAGTTGCAATAAAATTTCTGTCCATACAGGTTTTTCTCCCTGTTCCTCAGTCATTCGTGTTAATTAAAAAATTAATTTATTTTTGTTCACAATAGTTTATGTTTCAATTGAGATGTAAATAAATTTAATTTTGCAGTAAATTCTGTTAAATTTGCGTATTCAAAAATTTTAATCGGTTTCTTTATATTTTTATTTTAATGTTAATTGCAATTAGTTGTATTTTTAAGTAAATATTTGAAAAAAAATTCATGAATAGTACAAAGTCTTTGAAGTCCTATTGGGTGGTACAAGGGTTAAAGATTTCAACAAAAGGTTTTTTTCTTATTAAAGTGCAATTCCTTTTGTATCGTCTTTTCTATTTTTTTTACTTTATGTTTTCTGATTAATTCTGTCTGGTTTTTTTTGTTTTCGTTTTCTCATGTTTCTTTGGTTTGTGTCTTTACATACACATGTGCATATATATAAAAAAGGAATGTTTGAGTTTTCTGTTGTATTGTATTTTATTTTTATTTGTCGATTGTGTTGAAATATGTGTTTGTTGTATGTTGTGTATTTTATGTTTTGTTTGTGTGTGAATGTTGTTGAGTGGAATTGTGGTGTTTACTGTGTTGTATAAAAATGTTCTTACTTAAAAATGACTGTATAAAAAATATGTATAAAAGAAATGTGTAATATATGTTTATGTACATGTGTTTATATAATAATATTTACTAAACTATGCTGGCATCTGCTTCTTGCTGCTTCTGTTGTTCTTGTTTGTTGTTGTTTAATGTACATAAAGATTTATGTGATGATGATCATGATGATTTCGCTTGTTGTTGTTGATACTTGTTGTTCATTCTTCTTATCTTGCTGTTGTTGATATTCCTGTTGTGTACTTTCTTTTAGTCTCTTTTTTGTATATTACCCTTTTTTTCGAATTCTCTCTTTACGTAACTTTTCTTTTATTTTTCGAATTCTCAATTTTCTTTACATCTTTTTCTTCCGTTAGTTTGCATTTTATTTTTTTTTTTGTTGTTTCTTTACTGTTTTTGTTCTCTTTTTTTTATATCACCTCACAATTTTAACGGCTTTTTCTGGTCTGAATGTTCTGGAATTTTAGTACAGTTGTGTTCAATTGTATATATGTATGTATGTATGTGGTTTTTAAATTATTTCCACTAAATCTGTACTAATTCCACCGTAGTGTTTCACTTTGCACGTTTCATTTTCATTAAACACTTAGAAGTTTTTATTAAATCGGGTTAGCAAAACAATATTATTAGCAAAAGTTTAATGTTTTTGAGAGAGTTTCAATAAGACATCCATTCCAAGAAAACAGACTGTGTGTGTAAACAATTTTTGAAATAAATCACTTTTATATTACAGTGTTTTTATGTAATTTTCATTTTCTGTAAACATATTTTTAATAAAATATGTATTTATTTTAAATTATTATAATTTTAATAAAATATAAAAGAAAAATATTGTACATATTTAGAGTTTTGAATAAAATATTCGATACTATTCATTTTTAATTCAGTACTGAATGTAACGAACAATTCACTTTAACGAACAAGCCTGACAGCATTTAAGTTCGTTAAATCGAAAAACTACTGTATTTACAAAATATTTATTTGATTTTAACAAGCAGTACTTAGTATTCAATTGTTTTTTTTTACTTTGTTGTGTAACTTGTTTAACTATAAATTATTTCACGTTTGTTCTTCTTTCGTTGATTATTCAATACATTTTTTTTAAATATGTACACTTTTTTACACGCATCGCATGCTCTAATTCACATGTCACGGTCGCCATGTTGTTGTAGACCAAATAAAAATGACACGTCTTTACATGTTGGCTGCTTCACTGTAAGTGTTCTTTATTCTTATTTATTGCTTATGTGTATGTCTATAGTTGCTTAAATAGAGTAACAAAGACAGAGCTGCTTAAATAAAGTAACAAAGACAGAGCTGCGTGCCAACAGTGATGGCACTACAAATCGAAGAGATAATGGAATGCATGTTTTGCAGGGATTTCACTTTTTGACATCTTGTATAGATTTCTTAGTGAGGCGCCATATCTTCGTTTTTATTTGTCATTGCAAAAACTCCTTTCACATTAGTATTACTGTAAAATGAATATATGTACATCATCGAGTGGTCGGTTCATAATATCCTTTTATCATAGAAGCTTTTGCATCTGCCAGAGCGCATCGGAAAACTTTATTATGAGTTCCAATGTTCGTTGACAGTAAAACAAGTTTATCTTTATCAAAAGCGAAAAGAAATTTCTTGCGGAACTCAATTTTAGAACGAAGTTTTATTTATATATCTGCTTTCCATATGATTAAACATGAAATTTTATTTGAGTCGATAAAACGATCTACATATATAAATAATTCAATGTTTAAAGATGATTTCATGGTCTTGTCCCTATAGATATGAGCCTTAACATAGCCTGACAAAAAATAGTCTAAGGACGTTAAATCGCACGATCTAGGCAGCTAATTGACCCGTACCAAACGTGAAATAAACTTTTCACCGAACTCGCCTCTCAATTGGGGCGTTGTTTCGCATGCTTTGTGACATGTGGCACCGTCTCTTAGAAACCACATATCAGCCAAGTTCAGCTCTTCATTCGATCCAAACACTTTACTAAAATCTATAGCTGGTATTACGTTCCTATGTTTTCAATTCCAATCAAAATTTCATGAAACTCATTACCCGTAAGAGCCGTTAAAAGCTTGAAGTTTGTGAACTCTCATCACGATGAAGAGTAAAGTTGCTCCCATTTCTCAATATTCCTTCTACCATTTTAGCTCTTGATATTTCAACTAAAAAGTTGAACTTTTCCTTTAGACGAAAAAGTAGTGATAATTGACGAGGGGCTTTTAAAAAGACGCATTATTTCCACAATTTTAGTATAGCTGAGAGGAATTTCGAGCATCTTCCAGATAAAAACGTCGCTTTTTCAGATTCAGAGGTCCAGTTGTGTGCTTTTCTCATATTAACACTTTTAAAATATTTTAGCTGATTTTTTGATCCTGTTATACAATTTTCCCTCAGCCTTAGAAAAAAATTCAGCATTTTAGCAAAGATACACATACACTACGATCAAAATTTTAGCAAACTTGAGGGAACAATAGAAACGCTTGTGCAATCTTTAAATACTTTTACATCTATGACCACCATGATGCAAAAAATTTTGAAAATATGTTCCTGGAACGCGACCGGCATCCGCCAACGCAAACATGAAGTCAAACTCTTCCTGATGGAAAAATAAATCGACGTAGTAATGATTGCTGAAACTCACTTGAGTTTACTTGCGATATGACAATGAAGGGATAGAGGAATTCTTATTTATACTATGTATTTTTTAATTATAGTACCTGTAAAAACTTTCATGACCACATTTTGTTAAAGGAAATTCTTAAGCCGGGACGATTTATATTTCTACGTGTTCCATTATCCCTGGAATACGTTACTTTAGTGTTTTGCAGGACCGTTCTGTGCGGTGTTGTACGAACAATAAAATAGAAATATGTTTAAATTTATGATTTTAATTTTTAATTTTGAGAAACTCACTTATAAAATTATATGCATGCGGTAATTGTGGATTTTCAAAAACTAGTGCCATAAAATGCAAGTGTGGTAACGTTGTATGTATGATATCCATATGTATGTATGACATAATAATAAATTATGAAAAAAATCAGAACTTTGCTGATTTTTCAAGAAATTTTTGCATAGTTGTTTATGATATGCCGCTTTGCGATTCAACGAACTTAACGAATAACAAAATATATTTAAAACATGGATTAAAAAAAATGCGCGCGTTGCTTTATCGGGTACCCGTCCTTGCTATCTAATTATAGTAATGTTTCATAGACAAAATTTTAAAAGTTGCTCGTAAATAATGTATTGGAAAAGGTTTATTTGTATTGTTTTTTTATTTACTGATAGTTAATCTAATATAATACTAATCTGTAACTAAGAAACATTTTTTTAAACAAACTAAATTATTTAGTTTAAAAATGTGTGTTTTAGATACATTAATTTAAATTTTTACAATTTATTTATTTTAATTATTTAAAAAAAGCAATCCGAAATACGAAAAGGTTATGTATTTGAGTGTGGTCTTTCTATATTTATTAACTTCTCAGTAGGAACCATTTCAATCGTATCGCTTGCAAAACTAGACCTGAGGATAACAACAATTATGAAATCGATTAGAGGTAGCGCGATGTATGCACCCAAGATAGTTTCGGAGTAATTTATTTATTATATTTTTGTGACAGTCATATAATCTGATTCCAGGGTTTTAATAAATCACAAATCAACTTTTATATTAAAAATTCATTTAAGTTTGACCCTATATATTACCTACATATGTATTTAAACTAGCAAATTTTTGTTCAACATTTTTCCATTGCCATGTGCAAAAACTTGTCAAAACAGAAAAAAAATCTTGTTAAAAAAAACTATTTTTTTCTTCACGACGATAAGGATAATTAAATTGAAATTTTTTCTTTGGAATGGAGTTCGGTTATAACGAGCTCTCATTTATCCAATTATTTTTTTACTCTTAAGAAAATAAAGTAAATCGCATTTCATACGGTGACTTTTTAGCCTGTGTTTAAAATCACGGCTTTTGAGTTTGTGGTGATTGCTGACATTTCTGACATTATGTCTTTTACTTTTTTCGTTGACTTTCACAAAGAACATAAGCTACAGGGATGATAAATAACATTTCTAAAATTTTACTTGATTATGTACTAATTGTACTAATCATTTTTTAGTTTTATTATTAGAATATTTTATTAAAAATATAACATATTCAAATAAGTTCAAATATAAGGGTGCAACGAAATAAGTGGGATTTTTTATTTTTATTGGACGAAATTTGTACAGATTATTTTGCAACTTAAGGCATGTCCTTAGAATGTGAACATTTTTCTTGACATTGAAAATTATTATCATGTCACTGTTTTTTAAACATTGGCTAAGAAATCAGTCCATTTAAACATACCATAGAAAATTAATAGAAACGTATTAAAGAAGAGCCAGGTTTGACAGATATATTCAAAACGCAAATGCTTCAACCGCTATAAGAATGATTATTTCATAACTGTATTTCTGGTAGTTAGATTTGTCTGATTTCAGGCATTTTGGATATGAAATAACCTTTATTATCTGGAAAACAAATTATGCATTTGTACTCAAAAAATACAAATACGAACTGCATGCATACACTTGTATATTATTACCAATAACACAGATATTTTCATATGTATGCGGTATTTCTGTTATACTATTATTCTACATAGCAAAAATTATCAGAATTAAAATAAAAATAACAATAACAGTTATAACATCATGTCTTTACACCATTTCATGTCTAATGTAGACGTAGAGTTAATATGGACAGCAGGTTATTAAAATTACATTACGTGTGCACATTATGTACATAATTTTATATTATATCTTAAATAATTTGGGTAGGTTATTTGATGCAATTAGTTGGCTTGCATTGTAGAAGATGTTTCGTCGCGGTGGTTGTGGCAGTTGTTTAGCGGACAGCAAATACATATGTATGTATGTATGTATGTGTATGTGCGAATTTTAATAAGTATATAATATGTACGTTAGGATATTAAATTCCAACAAAATTGATTTTTTTTGTACTTCTTTTTAATTTCTAATGCTCTGTTGCAAATTGAATTGATTTGGCTGCATATTTTAGAAAATTTTGAGTTCTTCAAAATTGGCGTTGGGCTTTTTGATGTAGTTAGCAGTTTTTCAGTAAAAGCTTTAAAATTCATTTTTTTTATAAAATTTCGATTTTAACACTTTTTGGATGCAAATCGTTAATTATATGAAAAATAAAGGTTTAAAAGAAAATTTAGCGCTCTTCAAAAAATTTGAAAAACGATGTTGTTTTTGGTACCATATCAACAAGCGTTAAATTTCCTATATAATAAAGAAAAAATCTATACAATGTCGCAACAGGCAGTTGAGCGTTCGGTTGCACAGGCTGCCGATTGCAAGCAACCGGCCCACTTGGGTCCAGAAAAATAGGTCCCTTAGTGATGCTGATGCTGAATTAAAATATATATGTTTTTCGGCTTAAGTCTAGTTTAGTGACACAGCTCCAGAAAAGTATGTAGTATGTATGTAGGGTGTAGAAAATGGTGAATTAAGAAAATGTAAAAAAAAATTTGGGAAAACGTATAGTTCCCGAGTTATAGGCCCCTGAAGTTTCCATATATGTATATATATGTATATATGTGATTTTCCACTGCATTTATAAACGTATATGACCAATATTGGTATCATTCTAAAGCTTTTGAAGAGTTCTTTTAGAATATATAGAATAGAATTTATTATAATATCTTAACTATTACTTTAAAAAAAGGATGATTAAACAAACAAAAAAATTATTCCCGGTCCGCGCTTTCATCGAGTGAGCTGTCTTCTGCTATTCCTGTTATATTTTCTTTGTTCGGTTGTAAGGATTGTACATTAATCCTGCTGTTTTAACGAATTCAGTAAAATTATGTTTATGTTGTGCCTTGCACCATCTTAGAAAAGTAAATTTCTGGACATAGCAGTTTATAAATGTCGCCACAGGCCTTCGATTGTATTTGCATGTTGGTGGGTTTCACTATCCACAAACGAAATGGAATGATTAACTTTTATATCTTGATAACCAATATATTTTAAAGCATCATATGACTGAAAACATATACATATGTATGTATGTAAATCTGATTCATTAAAATATTGATTCATTTCACTTACCTTCCAAAAATCTGAAACCATGATTGAACCTGGAGAAATGAATTTCTGAATAAGTGGTATTCATGTTTCCCGGCTTCTGTTTTCCACAGGAGTCATAAAGCATTTACCACTTATTCTTTCCACTACTCCGAACACCTATTTTGGACTCATCTATTTATAGTATAATATCCGGGCTTTCTATTTGTAAATTAGTTTGGAAAGAGCCGAACACAACTTCTCGGTAGAAGCTATTCCAATCGACAGCAGTCTGACGACCGTCCGCTTCCCTTTCAATAAAATCTAGGGATACATTTTCAGTACACATATATACGAGTATTAATATTTGGCATACGCTGAGATGCGATTTGACGAAAAATTTATTTTTTCTAAAGGACACCTTTGCGTTATATCTATCGCCTTTTACTCTTTTCGCGTTGTTGGTTTTCTTACAGCATCTATATATTATTATTTAATTTAATATTTATATATTGAAACGATTAATTTTGGCTCAAGTTCAAACCCGAATTTACCCATTTATTTATTCTAATTTATTTTTAATTTTTATTAGAAAATTTTTTGGATAAACATTATTTTTTATTAAGAGAGTACTATATATAGAAAAATTTTTATTATTCATCATATTAGCAGAACGGATCAGTACTGATTTCGAGGTCGCTACACCATCTCATCAGCATTCTTTGTTCAATTTTACCACTTTTGACGGTGGATACTAGTGATCAGGAATATCAACTATTTAACCGTATTATTTAACAAATTAGAATAGAATTAGAATAATAATTTTGCCTTATTAAATACTTTTATTGTCACCCAAAGGGTGTCTAATTGTATAAAGGTTGCAAAGAAAATAAAATAGATTCGTATCGAATAATATAATTTGTTTGTTGGAATTTTTGAATAAGTTTCAACGCGAACTATGCTTATTTATACTTTTGTAATTTTTTAAATTCTCATTGGTTTTTCAAAAGTTTTTGTATAAGATAAGAGGTTTGAAACATTTCAAAAATATAGTTTCAGGGGTACTGATGATTTGGCGTTAGCACCAATGAAATACATGTATATAGACTAGCTAAAAACCCTCAAGAAACAAAAGTTTTTGAAAATCTTTGAAAGAAGATATCGAGGCAATCTCGATTAATAAATTTGAAAAAATACATAAAATACATAATAATACATACTATTTAAAATTTAATTACATAAAGCTACCAAATTTAATAAAAAAATAAGCTTACAAAAAAATAGAAAACAATAAAACTCGAAAAGTTGAAAACACATTGTTATACAATTAGAATTTGTCAAAAACGCACATGTACATTCAACGTAAAAAATTACAAAAAAATATATATTTCCTGAACTGACGTGCTATACTAAAGATTTGTGATGAATAAGGGATTCCATTCCAGAGAGTGATATCATGAATAAAGAAATGATATTTAGAAATCAGTGTTCTATGGCCAAATGCTAGAATTCTTTTACCTCTATCAAGTGTTGAAAAGTTTAAAAGTAGATGATCAGGCTGATGCGTAAATATAATTTTGTGCATAAACAGTAAGATATGCACTCGTAAGTAATCTTCAAAAGTAATTCCGTAAAGCAAGGTGAAGTAGGAGAAATATGGTAATATCTTCTTAAACCATATACATAATGAATAATGTTATTAAACGCCACATTTAGCTTCCTTTTGCTTTCACCATCAGAACTGGCAAACATTTTACAGCCATACAATAAAATCGGTATTAAATATGATTTGGCAAGGAGTACTCTAATTTTAATTGAAGTACACAGAAGTTGCCACAGATTCCTTAACATGGAAAATGTTCGACCGTATGCAAAATTAACGTGGGTAGACAAAATGAGGGTGTTGTTAAAGTATATACAAAGATTTTTGTTAAAATAGGATTGAAATCAAGTTTTAATAACCTCTTTTTAATAATCAAACATTTGGACTTGGTAGGATTAATAGCAAGATCCTAAGCTATGGCCCACCCATAAACACGACCTAAATCCTGGTTTAAGGTCCTAGCACATTCATTAAGCGCGATGTTACTGCAACTAATATAAAGCTGAACATCATCTGCATACAATCTAACCCTACAACGTTCAAGTTTATCCTGAAGATCATTAACGTATAATGAAAAAAGCAGAGCACCTAAGATCGAGCCTTGCGGAACACCTCGGCTTAATGGCAAAGATCTTGAAACTCGGGTGGGTGTTTCAACATATTGATATCTGTCTATTAGATATGAGTATATCAGACTTGTTACAGTTGATGCAAATCTAAAATATGCTTAAGATTGAGACACAAAATCTTATGGTCAGCCACATCAAACGCTCTAGAATGATCCAAGATAACTGAAAATGTAACGTTAGCGCAGTCTACCTGTTGCCTTATATTTTCAGCAACATTTACGAGATTTGACAAACAATTTTTATAAAAAACGAAATTAAAAACTTTTAAATTATTTTTTGTTATTTAAAGAAAAAAACAAGTAATATGAATGCAAAAAATTTTTGAATTGAATTTCAACGTGCTTATGTATGTATGTACATACATACATAATAGTAAAACTTAATAATAAATTTGTCGGATATGAATAACTCTTATGTATTTGTAAATGTTATAGTCAAGTTATTTTGAAATTTCAGTAAAAATTACACTGTGTGTAATTACACTGTGTGTAATTTTTTAAGTCATGGAAAATAACCATATACGGACACCACTACGTGATAAAAGACCAAAAAAAAGAAGATTCGTGTCTCCCAGTTTTGCACAAAGTCATGCACTTTTTTATGGGCCCCCAAAGATTTCGGGCCTCAGTGTCATTTTTGCAAAATACTGATCATTTTCTCAGGCTTATATCTTGCAAATCGTTCGGAATTTTGATTTACTCTCTGAGGCAAAGTTTTAGACCTTGTTATTTAGAACAAAAATTGTCAACATATAAAATCAAAAAACCTTCATCTTCAAGATGGAAATCGCAAAAAATTTAAAAAATCGCTTTTTTTACCTTTTTTCCACTGTTCAGGTCCATAGATAGCAAAACGTTAAAAATTCAAGATAACAATCAACAACAAAAATGTACCTAAGACATCAGTAAACAACTTTCAAGAACATATGAACTTCCTAGGAATGATTCTTAATACCGTTCAGGTAGCGCTTAGACAGCCGCAA
Organism: Gymnocheta viridis; assembly: GCA_956483585.1. NCBI lineage: Eukaryota > Metazoa > Arthropoda > Insecta > Diptera > Tachinidae > Gymnocheta > Gymnocheta viridis. The sequence continues at coordinate 59,270,655 of OY101440.1, read as the reverse complement.
AAGTGAAAAATTTGCCGAACAATTTTTAACAATTCCCAATTTTATGTGGAGCTGTGGCAGAAAGATGTCTTGAGTATTGTCAATCAATGGCGCATTTTTCAGTCTATGTTGTTTCATTTGTTCCTCCACACTTCCTTTTGGTCTCCACGAATTACATTGGAATTGATTTAGAGGTGAGCGCGAATCCCAATTACAAAGAAAACAAAAGAATTTTGGAAAGCCGCCCTTTACTGCGATTCACTATGCTTTTTAAACCACAATAGTTTCGTTTAAAAGTGTTAACCACAAAAATAATCGTAGGAATCGGTTAAGTGAAAATAGTAGATAACGCTTATTTATTTTTTATAGGCGTGGAGCTGCTTCCCAAATAATAAAATTGTATTGTCACGAAAACCCAATGTGTGTGCAAAGTTTTATGAGAATCTGTTAAATAAATATAGTTGGAAATGCATATTTACTTTTTGTGGGCCTGGCGCTGCCCTTTTTTTAATAATAAAATTGTAATGTCAGGAAAGTTCAATAATGTGGAGTTTCGTAGGATTCTGTTCAGTTGAAAATGTATATTAAATTTTTATGGGCATGGTTCTACCTATTTTCTAAACATGAAATTGTATTTTCAGGGGAACCCAATGTGTGTGCAAAGTTTCATTGGAATTTTATAATATTTAGGTATAATGGGATTGACGGTGGAAATAGTTAAAAATGTGAATTTACTTTTTATGCGCGTGGTGCTGTCGAGAGTTCCTAATGCGTGTGCAATCTTCTATGGGAATCGGTATGTAAAAAGGATTGAGAAATTGCATTTGTCAATTTCTAAAATACTACTAATTCAGTCTATTAAATGTTAGTTCATATCGTAACATTCCTTCTTGACGAGCCAACGATTTGTCTTACCAATCGTCAAATTCGATATGAAAAAATTACACTATTGATTCTGGTATTATGTATGAAGTTGGACAAAAGTGCGATTAAATTTATATCTCGTGTAGACGTCATCCTACAAATACCTGCTGCTATGATGGCGGGAACACCATACAAATTTCAAACCCCTCGATTATCTCAATTTTTAACGGCGTTCGAACACAAATATGAATATTTTATGCACCTAGAAACGTAATTCATATTACATTTTTAATTCAATACGACTTCAAAAACTTGAATGCATTCAATTTGTTTAACATATGAATTTAATAAAAATATAAGCAATTCTTAATGAATTAGAACTGATTGATATCTCATTTTAATCAACATGTGGTTTGAATTGAAATTTGAGTTAATTCATAGAGAATTAAAGAGAGGGAATTTTAATTAATTTCTTCATTCTCTTTTGTTTTGAGAAAAAACTAAACTACATTTAAAATTTTTTTCTATGGAAAAATTTATTTGCATGTTTTTATTTAGCTTTTTCTTAATATTTGAAATTTGTTTCTATGGAAATGTTTCCTTATGTGTGTTTTTATTTTGTTGGTATTGGTTTTTGTGTGTCATATTGGAAGATGGTACAATATTTTGTCCAAAATCAAATAAATAGTTGGTGCCAGAGAAAGGATGGTTGAACATTAACCAAAGCAAAACCATTAATGGTGAGCATGCATACCAAAGGGGAAAGACAACCGAATCAGCACTACACAAGCTGGTTAGCACAATAGAAAAATCACTCTCTGGGGGTGAATATGCCTTTGTGGCCTTCGTAGATATTGATAAGGCTTTTAATATCATTTCTCCAAATGCGATAATTGATGATTTGTCAAATTGTAGATTCAGAATATAACAACTTACTGCAGGATAACTTCGCCTCTAGGAGCTTTTAGGCAAACTCGGTTTGTAAATAGTAGTACAACCCAAGGAGGAGTTCTTTCGCCACTGTCGTGGAATCTAGCTCTCCCGTGATGCTATTTCTAGAATCCTCACTAGTCTAAGGGATATCCTACAGAGTGGTCTTTCGTATTTAACGGAGAAACGAGGTCTTGCCGTTAATCCTAATAAAACGGAATTATTCCTCTTCTCCAGTAAGTATAAGAAACCTGTTTGCCAACCTATCACTCTTAATAACACGGATATATTCTTGACTTTAAACTGAGTTTCAAAATTAATATTCTAGAGAGAGTAAAGAAAGCAACAATATCACTCTATCTATGCAAAAATCCACTAGAAAAAACTAGTCTTATCCCGAAAATCGTTCATTGGATATATACTGTAATAGTACTCCCAATTCTCATGTAAGGGATTATCGTGTGGTGGCCGTCTACATATGTTACACAAGGTTCAAAGACTTGTATATAACCAGTGCTCTTCGCACTACACCTACGGATGGATTGGGGATTCTCCTGCAACTAATACCATTGGACCTAGTAGGGAAGGAGATAAGAATAATCTCAGCTATCTGTCTTCGTTGTACCTCTTTATGGAGGATCGACCAAACCTACAGCCCTTGATTGCCGATCATCTCTAAACGACACAGAACAGTTTCATATTAGGACCATCTGGATCTCGCGGCATGGAGGCTTTCAGGAGAACTCTAGGGCGGATGATCTTGCTAGAACTGGGTCAAACGAAGAGATTGCATGATTAACAGACAGTTATGGACTCATCTAAATAGGGAAAATGTAGCTTTTTTGATTCTAAGAAAACCGTATAGGCAGGCGTGCAGATAGGTTAAAGTTCGAACACAATGATTTTTGCCGGAGCTGCCAAGACATTTTCTGTGTCACTGTTCCTTGCAAGAAAGAGAATGGCCACGATGGGCGCTCCTGAGATCACAGAACTTTCTGACATTGCCAGTATTGAACTGCAACGTATTAGTAGCTTTATATTGAGCTCTGCTTGGTTCGCCGGTGGGAACTCCGTAGTCTCCGTGGTATCACAGTGGACAAAACCCTAACCTAAGTTGGCGGCAACATGCCAAAAATGATGATTTGCTTTATATACTCAATTAAAAATTCCTAGGATCAATGGTAAAATTTTGGCCGGCATATAAAAATCCTTCTACCGAACTCTCCATGAGGGTACTAGTTAGTGCACGGCTAAGATCAGGGATCTGACCATAATGTCTCATTTTAATACATAGAAAGTAATTCCGGTTTCGCGATTCCTTTAAAATCCAGGCGTGTCTGTTCCTATATTGGGCGGCTTCCCGGTGCGCGCTGTTAACCAGTGCAACAGCGTTATTGTTAACATGGCAGTGTTTCAAATGCAGTTTGACGTGTTCCCATACTGATATACAAAATTTCATTTTGCCAAATGACCTATTGGTCGTAAGACCAACCCACGGACCAGCCCCAAGATGACACATCGTCGTCCCGAAGTTATTATCTTCACGTATGTCCAAAAAAAATTTCTTTGGGAAATTAAGTCTGGTTTCAACATTAAATAATAAAAAAATATTAAATGATCCGTATTTGCTCTATTCCCGGAGCACAAAATCGGAATCTTACACCCGGTTCAGACACGTCAGGTTTGAAAAACAGAAAAGATTGCAAAAGACCGCACCCACTTTTCCAAGAAGGCAAAATATGCTGGCGAAAATCACAATTGTACTGAAGAGGCCGTAATTAAGTGCATGTAGCGGAAAAAACAGCGGTCAATTGATGAGTCTCCATCTGCCGCTAATCCTAGGACCAAAAATATAAATTTAACCACGAGGATGTTAGACTCTCAACATCTAAAGCCAAAGGTTGGGAAAATCTGCCAAACGTCCTCTGAACGTGGCACTTCTCGATATGAGTAACCCTTTCGGTCAAATGGACACAGAGCGATGAACGATTGTTGAGTCCAAGATTTTCAATGAAATCGTCGCTAACATAGAAGCTGAGCCTGTACGACCGATCCTTTGAAGGGCAGGTTGGTTCAACGGAGTTAAGCTCAGCAATGGTAAGAACGAAATGACGCTGGAATTGCTTAAAGGATTTATAAGTAAACTCAAGGCCTGTGGTCGGATGCACAGCTTAAAATTGTGGATCGATCACACATTCCTGAAATACAGAAGGCAAATGTGAAGTCATCGCGCATTGTTAAGCCGGAAGTCGCTCTTAGCGACATTCCTACAAAAGAGGGGGGTTGTTCATGTACAAAAAGTAAATAAAGCCGGACATAATTACATACTGCAGACACCAAAAGATGGTGAAGACATTTTGTACCCGCGATAAGGAAAAATGTTTTGGGGAGTAGGAAGTGTGTTTCTCCGCTTGAAGAACCGATATCCACAAGACTCCAACCACAATACTTTAGAAGTGGAACGCGATTTAGCGACTGCCCCTGCGGACACTTCTGGACTGAGTGTGGGTGACCCGGCAATAGATGATGGAGCCTACCCCGAGCGGGTGATACTAGTTGATGACGCTAAAGATTCTGCAGATTAGGAAAGGGTGAGAGGATGCTTATTCAGCATTTCTGATCACTTATATATATACATCCTTTTCATTAAACTTTATCACACAAAACGAAACAGTGTTTAGGAACCCAAGAAATACAGATGAAGCCAAATACTGTTCACTGCTCTATTGGGACCTAGGTCACTCAAGAGCACCTGTTACTTCCGAGGATATAGATTCTACTATAGACAAATTAGTAACACGAGTAGTTAGATCCTATGAAAAGTCATGTTCTATAACATGATTTATACGCAAGTACAGACCTCCTTGGTGGAATAAGCACCTGGACTGTGAAAGACGCGAACGTCGTAACGTACGAAACAAATCTCGTGGAAAAGTTTTTGCGGCAATATAGAGGAGGCAACTGAAACGCCGCAACTGCAGCGGGCTAGACAACAGATCCTAACATGGCTAGTGAAAATTTTTTGAGAATGTCTGAGACTGAACTATGTGTCTCAATCTTCGTAACTGGTAAAGATATGGGTACTATAAGTTCTGTGATGGAAGCTACACTGGGGTTAATTAACCAGTGGGCAACTAGAGCAGGACTGGGCGCTAATACTGAGAAGGAGGACCTAATACTCTTCATGAATAAAAAAAACGATCCTTGGAGAAAACCTAAACTAGGGGGTACTAACATAGATCAAAAACACGACAGTAACTACCTGGGAATAATATTGGATAGCCAACTGTCGTGGAAACTAAATGTGGGTAAAAAGGAAACAAATGCGCTCTATGCATGCAAGACAATCGTAGGTAAAACTTGGGGTCCAAGCCCTGATCTCACACATTGGATTTACACGGCAGTAGCGGGACCAGTTTTACTCTACGGGATACTAGTGTGGTGGACAGCCTTACCAGAATATGCTACTAGGGACTCAAAAACTTGCTAAACTTAGCATCACCGGCGCTCTGCTTAATAAACCAACTGCAGCACTACATGTAATCCTAATCCTAATAACTACATCCGATTCATTTGGTAGCAGAAGGGGCTGCAAGGAAATCTGCGATCCGTTTAAAATCAATGGGACAATTTATATATGGTCCCTATGGTCACGGTAGTATTATTAGGGGTATAGATTGTAGCAGTGACTAATGACAAACCACGCAGGAGGATCTAACCAGCCGAGCTTTGATCTGACCATAGGACCTCAAATTTTAAACTGATGGTTCCAAAATGGAAGAGGGAGTTGGAGCTGCAGTCTGCTGTGTCGAACTTGGCATTCGGGAATCTTATAAGCTTCCATATTTTCCAGGCTGAAATATTTGCAGCCAAAATGGCTGCTGATTTGGCACGTACTCTCAGTACTAAGAACTCACATACAAACTTCTTTATAGATAGTCAGGCGGCAATCAGGGCGATATCCGCTGAATATATTAACTCTTCGATTTGCCAAAGGTGCAAGGACTCATGGTACCTTATAACAGGGTAATTTCCAATCTTCCAATTCGTAATATTAAGAGAGACACCGACTCTACGGGTTGGGGAAACACCAAAACGTGGAGATCGTATGATATAAAATCGACTAAACTTCTACTATAGCTATCGAAAAAATACTGTAGGCTTCTGGTAATTTTAACAACGGGTCACTGTTGGACGGAAGTATACGCCAAAAGGGCGGAGTAACTGACTAGTGACAACTGCATATTCTGTGGGGTACCAGGAGAAAAAGAGACGTTGGAGCACATACTATGCTAATGTCTGGCAATCATACTCCCCAGAGCGAAATGTATGGGTGATCATTACTACCAAGATCTTGAGGGAAAATCTCGAATTGGATTAATGAGAATCCTAGCATTCGTCAAGATAGTGTGGAGTACTCTTGGTATCATCACATCGAACTAACCTTTTCATTTACGAGTTATCGTACATCGTGGTAACGCTAAGAACTAACACGGTCTATGCTAGGTTTTTATGACCGCCCATTTAAACCTAACCTAATGGTAAAATTTTAATTTTATTTTTTGGTCAAATACAGTTAAAATTTGACGAATTTACTTTTGATTTAACATTTAACTTCGATGAAAAATAAAAAAAATTTAACACTCCATTTTCCAAACAAAAATTAAAAGTTTTCTTTAATTTTTCCGATGATATATAAAACTTAAAATTTAACACTTAATTTCAAAAGTAAAATTTTTCTTTTATTTTTGCAATAAAAAGTCCATTTTATTTAATTCTTATATTTGATCCAACAAATTAAATTGTAATTTTAACTATTTTTTTGGGATAAAAAAATTCGGCCTAACTTTATCTATTACTTTTTACCGAAAAGATATCGTTAGAAATAACTACTTATTTGTTACATAACAGTTATGCACCATGTCAATAACTCTACGGCATCTTAGAACATTTTCAAAAATTCATCACTCAAAATAGTTCTTACCAATATTGCATCCTTCGAATATAATTCTGCATCACAGTTATCACACAAGTAAATGTCAAATGGAGCTGGTTCCACCATTTGTTGTACAGTATTAAAACTGCTGATTCCACTTTTTGATTTTTGCTGCAATAGACATTTGCGAAGTCTTTGTGGCTGATCATATGACTAAAAAAAAAATTAAATTGTTCGTTATATAATATAAAAAAAGCACAATATAAACTTGTTTTTTGTATCAAACAGACTTTCTTATTTTCAATTCACAGACTCTTCTTGTATCATGTCATGGGTATAGACGCAGTTAGATAACCACTACTTTTTTATTAACGTGAGGTCAAATTTTTTATCTTAATTTTCGTTAAATCCTAATATAAATAGGTACAAACGTACCTTATATCTATATATCTAAATCAACTCTACTAAAGAGTACATATTATATATAGACATTTTCGTAATTTATGATCTTATTCTGTATTATTTCCTTCGTTATGTTATTGTACAGCAACGGTATTTTGCAACGCTAACATAAATAAAATTTCTTATATTGCAAATATTACACATTAAAAAAAAAATTAATAAATAAATAAAAAATCATTAAGTTTTCTAAAATTTGATTCTGGCAAGATTAAATACAAATAAAATTTTGATTTGAGCCAAATTCAAATCATGAATTTACAAGTTTTATATTATTAGTAAGATTTTTTTATACATTCAAATTACTTTATTTCTTTGTTTAATTTTAACAATTGTCAGGGCGGATATTAATGAGTGGGAATATCAACTAGTTAACCCATTAAATTAGTATACAAAAATTTCTTATATTAATTTTTACATACTGTATGAAACTGGGTTAGTAGAAAATTCCCACTAATGATAGATTCTAATTATGATTACGCTCTTGCGTTTTCCAGCGCCACACAGTGCATGAAAATTGTACTAAATGTTATTTTTAAAATTTTTATTTCTTCATTATTTATTAAAAAACAAAGCAATCCTCTTATATTAAAAAATTGCAACGATATATTAAATGCAAATTTTTTTATGAGTTTATAAATCCAAAAAAACAAATGTGAAGAAATGGATAATTTTTTAGGGTTTTCAATCAAATGTTTTATTTATTTTTAAAGTTGATCCTAAACTCATACAAAATATAAAAAACAGATATCTAACTGTCTATTGGTACGTAACACATATATATATAATTATGATTTAAAATACTAAATAAAAGGGTCACAAAACAGGCATCTCGTGTCAAATTTAGCTAAAGTGTACTATTTTCACATACAGAGAGAATGCTTACATAGTATATTTTTTTAACTTATTTCTTCTTGTTAAAAAAACCGTTAAAGTATTTTTTGCTAGAAACTTTTATTATACCCTTCACCAAAAAATTTGGAAAGGGGATATATAGGTTTGTCATTCCGTATGTAATTTCTTCATTATTCATTTAAGACCCCATAAAGTATACATATTCTGGATCCTTATAGATAGAGAAATAGAATGAGCGATGTCAGGCCAAAACACAACATAGAGAAATAAATTTTATACCATTCTCTTGGAATTTTTCATAAATTTGTTCGGCTTGAAAATAACAAAACTCGGTCCAATAATTAATGAGATATAGCCAAAAGACTTTTTTTTGTTATATTTTCTATTCTGTTGTTTTTTTATGGCCCCAACTGTCCTATGGTAAATTTTAAGAAGCAGATTTCTTCTATGGAGTTCTACGAAGGTTTAGACTGAAAATAATTGAAGTCGGTCCATTAACGACTAAAATATGGGCAAAAAAATGGCATTCGAAATAATTTTACTTTTAAAAATTCTTTTAAAAAGTTGCGTGGGGATTCAATCCAACAACATACTGGTTGGTAGTCACAACCGCTTCTTGTACATCACAGAGCAGTTGTATTTTTCATAGTAGTTTACGCATTTAAGAACATAATATATCTTTTTTATTATAAAATACTAAAACTTCAAATTCTTGATGGAAATTGGTGTGGTTGTTGTAAATTGGCGCTTTTTGTCACACATATATCACATACATACTGAAATGCGTTCATAGGCACCTGTACACATTGTGTGTATACATGTGTATATTTAAACAATCGAAAAGCAATGATTTGTTGTTTTGTTTTTGTTTGTTTCTTTAAACTTATTTTTGTGCGTTTATTATTATAATATTATGCATGCATATTACAGTATTTTTTATCGCTTACATTTTCTTTTCGTATATAAATAACCATAATTATTTTTTATATTAAAGAAATGTAATGAATCGTCAAGACACTATGTACGAGTAAATATACAAAATCAATGAAATTGAATTTTAGTTTTGTTTTGAAAATGTATTAATATTTCATTTTTTATGACTATTTGTGATTTCAGAAGAAAGGCAAAATTGATGCTTAATTGATGCAAAATTATGTTTTATACTTGTGTAATTTTAATTATTTTCTATATTCAGGTGCAGAGCGTACCTGCAGTATCCCGATATTATTATTGTATTTGTACAATGTGATAAAAAATCTTTTGACAATTAAAATGTTGTTTGGATACTTAGTAACACATAACAAAGCAAAAAAATCTCTTCCCGGCTAGAATTTGATAAGAAATATTTCTTTCATTCTGTAACATCAGTGAGTTAATCTTCAAAAGCACATCAATTAATTGCTTTTTCTATAAAATAAAAACAAAGTTTGATGTAAGAATTTAATTTAATATCAAGCTCCAAAATGTAATTAGCAAAGAAACTAAAAAATTTAAAACCACGCGAAAATAGCGCATATTCTAAAAATTGCAACTGCAATATTGGATATTATTTCCAAAATTTATTTTAAAAAAATCATATAATTGGCAATCGGCAGCCAAAAATCTTGAAAAAATTTCTAAAATGCTAAAAATTCTTAAAAATATGCGAACATCAGGAAAATTGTATGATTTAATATTGATTAAAAAACAGCAACATTATAGAGTAACAAAACTTAAAAAATATCATTTCCATTGTGAAAATTAAACTTTTATTAAAAACTATATTGTATTTGGAATAAAAATTTAAAATGCATTTGTATTTTGAATAAAAGTATTGCAAATACCTACTTTCCACAAATTTATATTTAGATTCTAGATTGCATTATCCAATTGCATAATTTAATGTGGGCTTAATTAAAATGTATTCTAAGAATAGTTCGCAATTCATCAAATATTTTTCAAAGAATCAGTTCCTATCGCACATATCATACAAATGAACTTTGGATTTTTAGATCGGAATGGTTGGAGAAAATTTCCAAAAATAGTATATGCATACATATTTGTATTTAATTTTTTTTTTTTTTTTTGCATATTTTCGTATTTTCCCCAATTCAACATATACAAAATGATAAGTTAAGATCTAAGGAGATAAAAAATTGATTTCTTCATATGCATATAAAATAAACTGGTCTTACATTCATTAAAAACACCTAAAAAATCATAGTTTTGCGGAATATCGGTTTGTCGATAGCACGCACTACGGAATTGGACGCGGATTAATGGTAAAATATTACGAAAATAAGCCGAATTATGGGTTGGATTTGAGGGCAAAAAGCTTTCTGTTTAATGTGAATGAATTAGTGGTTGGTGGTCTAAACACATAAATTTAGGCCTTCACTAATTTGCGTTTTTGTTCCTTGCAAGCACTTGGAAACTTGAAGGACGGTGTTAAACAATAAAACAATAGAATTGCCGTATTATAAAACACTAAATAAAAACTTTATTTTACCTCTGTTTAAATATAATTAAGACATTAAAGAAAAATGCTTAGTTATACGGAAGTCCAACATTGAATTACAAATCAAGCAAAACTTACATATTGGACTAAAAAATGCTTAACTGATTTTTTAATAATTAATAATACATTATTTGTTGATATTAATATGAATAGTCAATAGGTTGAGTAAGCAAATAAATAAAACTGTAATTAAATTTTATTGCCAGCTGACCTATATATTAGTATAAAATTCTATAAGTTGAGTAAGCGAATTTATTAATTAAATAAATAAAAATAAAATTGCAATTAAAGGTTATTGCCAGCTGGCCTATATATTAATATAAAAAAAATATAAGCAAATTTATTAAGTAAAGAATATAACAAATATAATAAACAATAACTACATGTCTTAACATTCTCCCGCGCGTTGAATCTTGTTCAAAACATTACAGCAACGTCCTCAGGGTTCTGCAACATCAACCGTGACTCGTGGAGCTGGTTTGGGTGTAGATTGTTTGCCATTATAAAATTTTTTTATGAAATTTCCAGGCCAGCAGAACGATTGCAAGTATTATGGAAAATACTAGTGCGGTGTAACTCACTGCATGATGATGTTGGCTGTTAGAATTGATGATTTGCGGTAGTTGTACTAGCGTTGATTCATTTAGCTGTTCTAGTTGGGTCTTGTACTGGTGATTTGTAGTGTTAACCAATACCTTTTCTATTTCTTGTGGTTCACTAATGGATTCTATGTGTTTTAGTCTTGTGTATGACGTATGCACATAATTTGATATACCAAAGTGTCCTTGTATTGTTATGAAGTTATTTTTGATTACACAATTAGGGGCAATTTTCATCAACCCAGTGTTTTTTAGTATAATAAATGTGGTTTCCGTGCCACACACCAGCGATGTCTCAACGTCTGTGGTAGTAGCAAAAATCCAGTTGTTTTGATCATACAATTGGTTTCATGCTGTCGTTTCTAGGATTCTATTCAAGTTGCAAATATTGATCTCGCATGGATTGACATCAGAATTCTTTTTTAATTTCGATTGTTTATTTTTGCAAATGTATTCGTCATCTTTTGTTTTGACACAATTTGCTAATTCATCTGCTGTAAAAGGAATATACTCATCTCTATGTGCATTGGTAGCAAGGTATGATATGTCCAGTTTGATGGCGAGTAATGTATTATTTTTTATTGTTGGGACTGGCACTATGTTAAATATCTCGAAGAATTGTTGATCCACTAGAGGTATCTTCACTTCGAAAATTACTTCATTTTTTGTCACAGCTCCCTTAGCAGTCATCAGTTTATACAGTTCGATTATATTGTCATCTCCTGTTGGAAGTACGTGAGATGATGGAAGGTGAACCTTGATTAGAGCAATCTCATCCTTTAGTTGATGAGGTGATAATAGCAGGGGACCAATTTTTCCATTATGGGCGTCAGTAAGTACATTTATGATTTCAGCCTCTATTCTTTGAAGATTTATTGCCGTCAATGATAAATGAGTTGATAGAAGTCCAACAACTTGCGAGTTCCTAATTGTTGAAGAGTCCCTTCCTATTTGATTTTTGTTCAAATCAACCATTCTTAAGATATCGTTTATCCTTTGCTCTGTGTTGATCTCATTTTGTTTAATAATATTGATGGTTGAATCAATTATTGATGTTTGATTTTTTAAAAGCATCACGATATGATTTTTTTCTATTTTTGCATCGTTGATCGTTTTTGACATTTCTTCTGCGTAATCTGCATCAAGAACTCCAAACAGTGATCTGGCAATGTTTCCGACTATATTAAACGGTGATCTTTTAATTCGTCTGTTGGTAAACAATTCCGTTTCTTGCAGCAATTCATTCCTGATTTGGTCTAAGTTGTTCACCAGGATATCGCACATTGGTTCTTTAAGGCATAGTTCCTGTAGAGTTTGCAAGCCTGAAGATAGCGCCTGTATCTCTGACGAAAATGGAGTAAGATCGTAGTAAACCATTATTTTCCATTCTGCAGTGTTTAGCTTTGCAGTTCCAATTCCTTCGACATACAGTTCCGGATCATCTTGGAACCTTGTTATTAATATCTTGTTGCATAATACAGTAGGAACAAAGAGAAGTGCTAGTAACATAGCAAGCATTAATGGACATGTTGAGATCTTGGGTCTTTTTGATGGAATGAGATCATCATTTCTCGACCTCGGTTGTACCAATGACGGTTCTTCTTCCAATGGTATTTGATTTTCATTTTCTTGGAGTAATGGCGCCAGTCTATGAATGGGTCGTTTAAACACTCCTGTTGCCGTTTTAACTTCAGCTACTCTCACAGCCCCGTCATCACCAGGATACACGTGAACAACTCTCCCTAATGGCCACTTCATTGTAGGTAGATTGTCTTCCTTGAGAATAACCATGTCTCCGTTTTTGAGATTGCCAGATTTTTTTTCCATTTGAAACGCTGTTGTAGTTCGGTTAAGTATTCTGTTGACCATCTTTTCCAGAATTGGTGCTTTATATGCGAAATCAACTTCCAATGAGACAAACTTGACATATTACGAGTTTCGGCTCGACTGTCTACTTGGGACACAAGCGGCTCACCGATGAGAAAATGACCAGGTGTCAGTGCTTCAAGACTATCTGGATCATTCGAAATTGGTGTTAAGGGGCGCGAATTTAAAATGGCTTCGATTTCCACAATTATTGTTTCCAGTTCTTCGTGCGTTAACGATTCTGTTGATACACTGCGTATCAAAAGATGTTTTGCCGATTTCACCGCAGCCTCCCATAAACCTCCAAAATGGGGTGCTCTCGGTGGAATGAAATTGAAGTTTATACCCTTAGTGCTGGAAGCGGAGATTATTGTTTCTTGAGCCTTAGCGGACTGTATGCTTTCAGATAATTCCGCTAATTGATTTTTTGCTCCGATGAAATTGGTAGCGTTGTCGGAGTAGATATTTTGGCAGTGTCCTCGGCGAGCAATGAACCTTTTAAGGGCACCAATGAATGCCTCAGTTGTTAAGTCAGACACCAGTTCTAAATGAACTGCCTTTGTTGTGAAACAGCAGAATACGGCTATGTAAGCCTTGGTTGACCTTTTCCCCCTGATTTTGTGATGTATCCAGAATGGACCACAGTCCGGAATTTATGAACGGACGAGCAGGAACCACTCTTGTCTGTGGTAAGTTTCCCATGATTTGTTGATGTAATTGTGGTCGTGCTCTAGTGCATCTTACGCATCTTTGAATCACCGATCGAGCTGTTATTTTTCCCTTTATTGGCCAAAAACGCTGTCTCATTATATATAATAGTGATTGTGACCCGCAATGTTTGTTATCTTCATGTGTCATAGTAAATAATAATTTTACAAGCGGATCATTGTATGGTAGGATTATTGGATGTTTTGCATCTGCTTGTAGGTTGGAATGTTCTAGTCGTCCTCCTACTCTAAGAATACCTCTTTCATCCAAGCATGGCGCTAGGCTACTAATTGGGCTATTTTTACTAACCTCCTTGCCATCTTGAAGTTGTTTTATTTCTGTAGACAAATCTGACAATTGTATTATTAGAATGATAACACCGAGAGTCGTCCAGTTCCTTTGGAGTTAGCGAAATGTGTTTTGCTCGCTCATTCATGGACGTCCTTGAGTTATTTACGAACCGAAGTACGTATGCCAAAATTCGCTGCAGGGTTCTAAATGAATTCTTGTGGGGTAGCATGTATATCATGTCGCTGTTAGTCGCTACCACCGTTGCTGTAATCACTCTTTTCCTTTCAATGCTGCTTGTTTCGGAGAGCTTGGATACAAATTTTAACGGCCATAAGTTTTCTTGTCCATGAAGGAAAATCGGTACATGAAACCATAATCTACTTGTGGGCAGGTTGCTTGGTTGAAGTCCTCGCGATAAAATATCAGCAGGGTTGTCCGCTGATTTTAAATCGCGCCATTGTTCAGCAAGTGTTAATGAGTGGATCGTTGAAACTCTATTAGCCACGAATGTTTTATAAGAGGATGATTGTGAACTTATCCAGGATAATACAATCTCAGAATCGGTTCACAGAAGCATAGGCTGATTTTGCAATTTTAAGTCAACTTTCACTCTTTGAGCAAGTTTAGCTGCTACAACTGCGGCACATAACTCTAATCGAAGAAGTGTTTGTTGTTTTAACGGAGCCACCTTTGATTTTGCGCATAGCAACCGCACGATTATTCGTCCATCACGGAGAACTGCAGGGATGTACGCGGCCGCACCGAAGGCCCTCTCAGATGCGTCAGCAAATACGTGTAATTGTGTTTCTACAGGAATCTCACCATTGAATATATGTCTTGGTACCTTGAAGTTATTCAAAGTCTCCAAATCCATTCTGAAGATTTTCCAGACCTTACGAAGATTTTCAGGTAATTGTTCATCCCAATCGAATGGGTGTTGCCACAATTGTTGAAATATTAAATATTTTCGCCTTGACAACAACAGGAGCTAGGAGGCCAAGAGGATCAAACAATCTTGCCAACTCAGAAGTTGCTGTACGTTTTGAAATTACTTGCTGCTCGTTAGATTTTACTTTGATGCAAAACTGATCGGTTTTGGGCACCCAAGATAAGCCCAAAGGTTTTATTGTTTTGTTCGCACTATCATCGAGATCTAAGTTGACTTCTCTATCACTATGTGGTATATCCTTTAGTAGCCTTGGGTTGTTTGAACACCATTTTCTTAAATTAAATCCGTGTTTCTTCAGAATAATTCTCAGTTCCTTTTGAGTTTCAACCGCGAGATTCAAGCTATCTGAACCTCCAAGCCCATCATCCACATAAAAATTTTCTTTTAGCAGTTGCGCACCCAGTGGATATCGATCTGTATTTTCTTCTGCAATTCGTTGTAGACATTTGGTGGCTAAGTAAGGAGCTGCCCGCGTGCCGTATGTTACCGTATTAGGCCTATAATAAGTAATTGGTAGTGATGGGTTTTCTCTCCAAATGATTAATTGGTGTTGGTGATTGTCTGGGTTGATTAATATCTGCCTGTACATTTTTTCTATGTCTGTTGTAAAGACAAATTTTGGCAGTCGGAAACGAAGTAGAATTGAAAAACGTTCACTCTAGACAGTTGGTCCAGTATACATGAGGTCATTGAGAGAATGTCCTGTCGATGTTTTCGCAGATGCGTCGAAGACCACTCTAAGTTTTGTAGTAGTACTGTCAGGTTTTATCACGCAGTGATGCGGGATGAAATATTTTGGACTTGGTAAACTATCAAGCTGTACTCTTTGCATGTGTCCTAATTGTTCATATTCTTTCATGAATTGAATATATTGACTTCGAATGTCTTCGTTCTTTTGAAGTCGTTACTCTAGACTGATAAATCTATTGTAGGCCATTTGATGTGAGTTACCCAAGCTGCTGGATTATCTCTGAATGGGAGACTGACAACAAAACGCCCATCTTTGTGATTGTGAACGTGCTGATTAAAGTGCGATTCGCATAATTGTTCTGCTGGAGACATGATGTTTTCGTTTGATTCTACATCATCGAGCTTCCACAGTTGTTCTATTGCTTGTTCCAATGAGTTTTCACCGTCAAATATTGCGCATGTCAGTGTTGAAGATGGACGAGAATCAGAGTACTGCTTTATGGAACCGCCGACAATCCAGCCAAGTGCAGTATTTTGAAGTATTGGATGATCTTCAGTTAGTTTTATTGTCCCAGGTTGCATAAGACTGAAGTAAAATTCTGCTCCGAGAAGAATATCTACCCTCTCAGGCATGTTGAATTTGGGATCTGCTAAGCGAATGTTGTTTGGAATATTCCAAGTAGAAATATTAATATTGCGATTTGGTTGCACTGGGATAATAGTTGGTAGAACAAATGCTTCTAAGTTTGTTGAGAAGTCACTATTTATGGATATCATTTCCACATTTAAACGATGGGATGCTCTTTTTTGAATCCTTCCAACTCCGTCAATGCACAGATAGGCTTCTGCTGTTGAAAGGGATAACTTCTTGATGAGTCGTTCAGTCACAATGTTGACTTGTGAACCTGAATCTAGTACGGCCCTGAATTCCTCCGACATGCCGTTTGCAGCCTTGACTATGACCTTTGCTGTGGCTAACATGACGTAGTTCTGATCTTTTGTTGAAGCTGAAGAAACTGCCACTGTATTAACGGGGGATGCATCGTGCCTAGTGGTAGTAATGTGGACAGATGGGTTTTGTGCACCTCGCGATACCTTTGGCAAATGCAACAAAGTGTGGTGTTTATTGTTACATTTCTTGCAGCAGCCACGAGTACAAGTTTTGGCCACATGATTGGCTTTAAGGCAATTCACACATAACTTCTGTTGTTGTATCCATCTTAGTCTTTCGGATCCTGTCATTGCCAAGAACCGATTACATTGATAAATGAGGTGTTTACCATTATTACATACTTTGCAATTGTTATTGCAACTTTCCATTGCTGCTACTGAGGACACAGATCTTTGATGGATAGTCGATTTTACTTTGTACCCAATTGATTCCATTGATTCAAATTGCGCCTCTAAGAATGACAAGAATTCTTTAATTGTTGGGACTTCTTTGGGTTTCGCTAATGATTGTATAAACTGAACGTGAAGGGATCGGTCCAGTTTTTTAATCATTAGCTGGATCAGCATAGCGTCCCAGGATGTCGTGTCGACGTGTAGGTTGTTTAGCGCCAGTAAACATTCCTTTGTGGTGTCATGAAGTGCCTTTATTGATGCACTCGACAATGTTCCTGTTGGTTGGTTCAAAATTTTGTCTACTAAAGTTGCTACTATGACTCTTTTGTTATTGAATCGCTCCTGCAACAGTGTCCAGGCCGTTTTGTAATTTTCTTCGGTTAATGATAGATGACTTATGAGTCTTGCTGCTTCTCCTGACACGTTTGATTTAAGGTACCACATTTTTTGTACCTGAGGCAATAGTTGTTTATCTACCATTTCAGTGAATAGTTCGTAGAATTGACACCATTTTAAATAATCCCCATTAAAATTCGGAATTGTCACTTTTGGAAGAGGCAGTGTGCCATATACTGCTGAATTGTTTGGTAAATTCGGTAAATTATCGTTCACGAGTTGATTGGCTTGATCTCCCATTACAGCCAAATCTACTAAGGACTGTTGAACTAAGTCGTCTAGAATATAGTATTCATTTTGATCAAATCCCAATGTTGAGGGAACCTCTACCTTCTGCCATATTTCATCAGATAAATTTTGAATTTGAGACCACAAGTTCTTTATACCTTCGCTTTTGATTTTATAAATTTGTGATGGTTGGTCATTATTTATTGATGATAACCCGTTCACCAAGCGTGTCAACGCCGTCATACGGGCCTTTAGCATCCTAACTAAACTCATGTTGCAATTTGATACATGTTGATCACTTGTAGCATGTTCTATTTGCTTCTCTCTTGTTGTTGGTACCGGCTTCGGGTATCCCTTTATCTCGCGTAGCTTAGATATCTGAGTCTCAATTAGTTCAATTGTTGTGCTATATGTATTTCCAATTGTTTTGTGCAGTAATATATGGATCATTATCTGCCAATGTTGAATCTCTTCTTATTGTATTTTCCGTTTTATCAAAAACTATCCATAATTCCCTTAATTCCTCGTGTTTGGTTTCGTAAAATTCTACCGTCCTCCGATCTTGTGGAGCCTTTTTAATATTAGAGACTATTCTTTCAATCTCAATTGCCCTCACCTCCTGTTGAGACACTAGATTTTCCAAGCTTGACATGTTGACTTTTCCTGCGCTGAGTAATTTGTTGAGGATGGATGGTAATGTCTTGATAGATCCCTGCTTTGCCTTGATGATGAGCAAAATGTCCTTGATGATGAGGAAGATGTCCTTGATGCATTCAAAAATGGTTGCGTATTTTTTAAATTTAGGGGTCACCAATATGTTTAATGTGAATGAATTAGTGGTTGGTGGTCTAAACACATAAATTTAGGCCTTCACTAATTTGCGTTTTTGTTCCTTGCAAGCACTTGGAAACTTGAAGGACGGTGTTAAACAATAAAACAATAGAATTGCCGTATTATAAAACACTAAAGAAAAACTTTATTTTACCTCTGTTTAAATATAATTAAGACATTAAAGAAAAATGCTTAGTTATACGGAAGTCCAACATTGAATTACAAATCAAGCAAAACTTACATATTGGACTAAAAAATGCTTAACTGATTTTTTAATAATTAATAATACATTATTTGTTGATATTAATATGAATAGTCAATAGGTTGAGTAAGCAAATAAATAAAACTGTAATTAAAGTTTATTGCCAGCTGACCTATATATTAGTATAAAATTCTATAAGTTGAGTAAGCGAATTTATAAATTAAATAAATAAAAATAAAATTGCAATTAAAGGTTATTGCCAGCTGGCCTATATATTAATATAAAAAAAATATAAGCAAATTTATTAAGTAAAGAACATAACAAATATAATAAACAATAACTACATGTCTTAACACTTTCTGTTTGCGATTTTATCGTAATTTTTCATATTTAGATCTCTCTCTTACTTAGTAAATGCAGAAAAAGATTTAAATAAAAAATGTTTTTAATTAAATCCATCTGTTTTCTTAGCAGTCTGAATATAAATTAACGAATTCGTATTTTTTAAATCAGAAATATACAGGTTATATTGAACCAAAAACTTTATTGTCTGGTCCAACCGCAATACCTATAAGTAAATGAAAAAGTTAACAAAATTTTAAAAAGACAACTATTAGAATACCACTAGTTTACATATGTACTTACGTACATCATACGAGTTTCAAAGAAAAAATTAAATTAAAATAATGAATTAAAATATGTTGTTATATTTTATAATTTAATATTTTTTCTTACACCGTCAAGTTATTTTTATTTTTGGTATTATTACTATATTATATCAAATAAAAACGTCAACAACTTACTTACTTCATTATATAATTATTTTATCACTGTACAAAATCCTATCTGATAACATATTGGATATTTTTGAAAAATAAACCTTTTATCGTTCATAAAATTGGAAAAAACGCAAAAATTAAAAAAAAAATTTATAAATGAGATTGTGTCCGGTTTTTTTAATAAATTGTGGAACAAACTTTTTCAAATAAAAAGTAAAAGTAATAAAAACAACTAAATTGTATCGAAAATTAAAAAAAATTTTTGCTTATGTTGTGTTCAGAATTCGAAACCGTGCCACCGGGTAAGAAGGTACGGTTTCAAATCCTGACCACCATTTATTATTTTTTTTTGATACATTTTAGTTACTTTTATTACTTTTACTTTTTATTTGAAAAATATCGTTCTTTTTTTAAGAATTTTTGATAGCTTTAAATTATTTCCAATATGATGATAATATTGGAACATTTTAATCATTAGACGAACAGATTTATGTAATAGGTGTCGATATTTTTTTAATCTATTTTGGGAGAATTCTTTTCTAACGCTTCAAATCATTTCTTTGTTTAGTCGAAGACCACTGGCTGATAAAGACGTCGAAACACTTCTTGGATGTGTGAAAAAATATATAAGTGCTAATAAGGGGGATGTTAATATTTTTATAATGCACTCTAGGCAAGAAATTGTTACAAATTTGTTACGAAATTCATAATTTACGGCTTTGCAAGCCTATACTATGAAATAGAGATTAGAACCAATAATGCTTTTTTTTGCTTTAATGTAATTTTTTCCATTTAAATTATTTTGTTAAATTTTTTTTCATATTTCGTGGGCGTGAATTTTCGTGATTGTGAATTCTTTCGTCACTCCGTACTATGGTGAAGGGTATATAAGATTCGGCACAGCCGAATATATCCCTCTTAATTGTTTTTATTGTACAATATAATTTTTTTTTTATTTCTTATAATATTTTGTATAAGAATTATTTAAAAGTACAATAATTATTATTATAAATTTTCTTCGAAATAATCTGATGTCAAAAGTTAATAGATTTTTAATTTATGCGGATGCAGAATCTTCTTTTTCAATGTCAAGACTAATTTTGTGGTTTTGATGATATAAATATATTTTTTTTTGCGCTTTTGCGTGTATTGAAGATTCCGATTTTTTTAACATCCCTGTTTTAGCTTCTTGGGCTTCTTCTGTTAGTTCACCTAAACCCAACATACTATTTGCTATTATTTCTTTGCCATGAGCCAATATTCTGTATATAGTTGGTGTCATTCGACTTCCAGGGATATATGTTGTTGAAGAGTTCCTTGGTTTCAAAAGCCAACGTTTTAAATTTATCTATATTTATGTTTTTTGCTTTTGACCACTGCCAATATTATTTGGAAGCGCTTCAGAATATTTATGTCAATACCAGTAATATAAGATGTGAGATCTGGATTTTAGAAAAAGCGTCTTGCCATATTTCCATCATTTGAAGTGCCATAACCATGATCAGGCTTATTTATAATTTCCTTAATTTATGTAAATCTGAATTATTTTTTGGTGCAAAATTTCCAATTCCTGGAGTGGCTCGATACTTTGTATCATACGCAAGATGTCCAGAAATCTTACCCTGGGATGAAGTGGAAACATTCCAAATTCCAAAGCATTTTCATTAAGAGTTGTTTCAGAACTCTCATGAAATTGTGAGCTCATTTTTCCACATATATTGCATTTCGAAGTGGATGTTGCATCCGTTAGAGCATTTGCAACTTTTCCATCAATCATTGTTAATTGTTCTTGAAATGTAACTTTTATTATCCTATTAGGTTTTTCAATGAATATCGGAGACAATGCTTTCATATTCCCTGAGCATAAATTTATCCATATATCTTCGTGTTTGACAGCACTACTAAAAGATGAAGAAGGATTTTTTAAGCGTATACGTAGTAGAACCAAAGATGCCATAAATATTAAGGAATATTTTATTTCGGGGCTGCTTCCGCTCTGTTGTTTATGCTCAGAAAATCCAGCTGTTCCATCGCATCCCCATTTAAACATCAAAATGAGTTCAGAAACTTTGCATTTATCTATGTATATCATAATCGCTGAACGTCGATATAATTCTCTAGACATTATTTTCAAAGAGTTCCGATATATTTACTTTTGCACACTTCAAGGAAACATCCAATGGTTATTGTAATGAAGGTAATATTTCGGATTTCGTGTCCCTTGTTGATTTACTACTGGGAAATATGTCGTATCCTTTTTCAGCAACAGACTTCTTTAAAATGTTGTACTCATTTCTTGAATAAGCGCTAAAGCCTCTTCATTAGTGAATGATGACTTTGATTTAGGTGTGGTTATATTTTGAATTATTGGCTTTAGTCGCTTAGGAGATGCAGTTGGTAACACATCTACAACTTTTTCCACTTCTTTTGTCTGCGTGTTCTTCAATAATGATTTAAATGAATCTTTTATTTCGCTGCCACTATGTGTGTTTAAAAGCTCTTCTTTTTTCCTTTTGGACTTGAAATTTACATTAACATAATTATTTGTAGGGCGACTTTTCTTTTTGTCACCAATAAAGATATTTATTTCTTTTGTCATCCAGTCTTCATTTTTTATAAACTTTTGCTTTGACCAATCTGAAGCCTTAAAAAATTTTTTAAAGTTTAGAACTCTCTCTCTCAGCCGTACGATGCAATCGTGTCAGTAAGTTTTTCCGCTTTCAACATTCGATCAGTAATATCGTTGTTGTCGCATATTAATTTACAAATATAACTATGTTTCAAAGTTATCTCAATTATTGCAAAAACTTAAATAAATGCATTTATAAACGCATTATTGGTATAATATCTAGAACATATTATCAGATACATTTGGCTAATTGTAGGGGAAAAAACTTATTCTCTTAAAACTTATTTTTAGCAAACAAATGTATACAATCAGGTTAATATCGGACTGCAGAAATTATATAAACAGGTAGATAAAAAACAAAATATGTGTATTGTCATCATTTTTAACCAAGTTTTTACCTGCTATATTTTAACAAATATTCGTATTTAGAGAACACCTACCATATAAAAAATATAAAAATAATTTAAATTGTATTTACACATAGAAACACGTAGGCCTATAAGATTTTAGATACAGTATGCAGATAACTGTATTTATACCCTTCACCAAAAAATTTGGAAAGGGGATATATAGGTTTGTCATTCCATATGTAATTTCTTCATTATTCATTTAAGACCCCATAAAGTATATATATTCTGGTTCCTTATAGATAGAGAAGTCGAACGAGCGATGTCCGTCTGCTATATTTTGGTTTAAGTAGAATTAAGGCCTCGAACGAGCGATGTCCGTCTGCTATATTTTGGTTTAAGTAGAATTAAGGCCTCCCACAACATAGACATAAATTTTATACCATTCTCTAGGAATTTTTCGATTTGAAAATAACAAAACTCGGCCCAATAATTAATGAGATATAGCCAAAAGGCTTCTTTTTTTGTTATATTTCCTATTCTGTTGTTTTTTATGGCCCCAACTGTCCTACGGTCAATTTTATGAAGCAGTTCTCTTGTATGGAGTTCTACGAAGGCTTAGACTAAATATATGGGCAAAAAAATGGCATTCGAAATAATTTTACTTTTAAAATTTTTTTTGAAAAATTTGCGGTGGGATTCACAACTACAACGTATCGGCTAGTAATCACAAGCTTTTGGGAGAATTCTAACCGAGGGATGGAAACAACCTTAATTGGCGCTACCCTAGTTTTTGATCCTATCAAAGACACAACAATGTGTTCCCCATCGGAAAGTCGAAAGTATGTTACAGCGGCATAGCCACTTTCACTCGCATCTACAAATGTGTGTAATTGGACATCCAAGTGGTTGTAGTTTTTTCGTGTTTTTAAATAACAACGTGGTATTTTTACATATTTTAAATGGGGTAAAAAGGTAAGCCAGTTTTTTCATTTTGCCCGTTGTTCTGATATAATAGGCTCGTCCCAGTCGACTCCACGTCTCCAAATTTCCTGCAGAACTATTTTCAAATACATCAAAAATGCTCATCAATATTTTTAAAACTTCACGTTTGTTTGGTTTTTTATGTTGTCCAAGAAAAGGCCTATTATTTAAAATAGATTCCGAAAGCTTAAATGTAATGATATCATTGGATGGAACCGAAAAAATGCCAAGAATTTTTTCTGTTTCTGAACCGACTCCAATATTATGGCAGATATTGTTTGGGGATATATCAGAATTTAGTGCTTTTATAACTGAATGATTATTAGAGCACCAATTACGAATGCTGAACCCGCCTTGGCCATGAATGAACCGCACCTCCCTTGCTAGTCTAGTGGCTTCTTCAGGGGTGTCTGTTGACGTAGGGGAATGATTATCCTTTATGGCAGCCGCGGCTAGGGGTTATTTGGTTTCGAACTTTGACGCACTTAGATTTTTCACATATTGTGATATACAAGGCGCACATGAGGCACCAAATATTATGACTCTCATAACGTATATCAGAGGCTCTTTCGTTTCATCGCAGCTGCGCCATAAAAAACGTTGTGCATGACAGTCTTCATTGCGTATATATATTTGGTGAAACATTTGTTCTATATCACCACATACCGCTATATTTCTTTGGCGAAATCGAAAGAGAATAGATGGCACGGAAGAAAGCAAATCTGGCCCTTTTAGTAACATAGAATTTAGAGACCCACCGTTAACTTTCGCGGCCGTATCCCACACTATCCTAGTTTTTGTAAGTTTATTTTTGTTGAATACTTATATATTTCTTTTCTAAATACTCAGAAATAGTTTTTTTTGTTACTTTTCAAAGTTTTCTCGAGACAAAATAGGCGTTTCTTTGCCATATTATAGATTTGTGGCATTGTGATATTATCGTATCGCCACAACAAAGCTGAATCATAGTGACCATCACTTCTTTGCTTTGTATATTTTTCCAATATATTAATTGCCCTTTGATCGTCTTTACCAAGCACTGGTGCAGAATTACTTATCCCGGTCATTTCGATCGAGTAAAATTTTTTCACCTAACAGCTAAGAATTTTATCATTCTCCTGTTTGCAGTCGCAAGAATAAAAATTATTTTGATTTTGAGCCATTTGTCGAACACTGGAGTTACCGCAAAAAAGACGATTGCATATAGCAATGGGTTCATGTTTATTTCCCTCCATTTCACGCGTAGCTACACATAATTTCAAATTATTTAGGCCTAAAAGTAAATTTGGGACAGCGTTTTTAAAATCATTTATAGGCAATCCTATGTACCATATTCCATCTCTCATTTCTATCCGCAGTCAAAAATTTCTTACATTTATCAACACTGTTACAGTTGTAAGAACACACTACGCAATCTCTTTTAATTTTTACTTCAGCATTAACATATGCATTTCTTGCTTTGCGTGAATGCTGTTCTGCTGACGTACGTGTAGTGCTGTTACTCTCTATACTTACGCTGCTTGCTATTACGCCGACTTTAAATATTTTTCTTATATAGGCCAAATACTTAAGAATATTGTCTCCGACAAATACAACATAAAAAATTCGGCGGAACTAAAAAAACAATTACAACATATAAAAATAGAATAAAATGAAGTCCTCATATGTTTGATGTCGTGTCATTGTTCACGAATATTCCCGTTCATACGGCGATTAAAAAAATTATGGGTAAATGGGAAATAATAAAACAACAAACTAAAATGTCGAGATCCATGTTTTTAAAAATACTTAAATTTTGCCTGACTGATAATAATTATTTTGTTTACAAAAGAAAATCTACAGCCAGATTTTTGGAATGATAATGGGTAACCCCCTTTCTCCCACCATAGCAGATATAGTGTTAGATAGTTTACTTGACGAAGCAATTAACGAATTAAGGAAGAAAAATATCAACCTCAAATACATAGTTAAATATGTAGACGACATATGTAGCTATAATAAAATGTGACGACAAAGAAGAGATCCTGAATGCTTTCAACGCTTATCATTCTAAAATACAGTTCACTACGGAAATTAAAAAACACAACAAAATAGCATATTTGGATACTTACATAGACGTAATAATAATAATATTAAATTTGGTATTCAAAAGAAACATCTTCTGGAAGATTGTTGAATTTTAACACAACGCAACCAAAACATCAAATAATAAATACGGCGAAAAGTTTTATTTACAGAGAGTTATATATAAGCGACGAAGAATTTCACATTACAAACATAAACAAAATAAAATCAATATTAATAAACAATAGTTTCTCAATAAAACCTATAAACACGCTAATAAAAGAGAC
This sequence comes from Gymnocheta viridis, assembly GCA_956483585.1. Classification (NCBI taxonomy): domain Eukaryota; kingdom Metazoa; phylum Arthropoda; class Insecta; order Diptera; family Tachinidae; genus Gymnocheta; species Gymnocheta viridis. Next base: position 59,244,941 of record OY101440.1, on the reverse strand, counting down.
ACAAACAAAATTAAAAAATAACATACATAAATACAAATAATAATGACCAAGTTTTTTACAGTGTAAAGTTTATTCCTGGCTTAACTGATAACAAAAATTTTAAAACAACAATAGAAACACAGAACATATGTTTGCCTATAACCACATACAACACTTAACTCGATTTTTTCTAAAATCAAGACGCCTGTGGAAAAACAACAACAAAATAATGTAATATACGAAATAGCATGTAAATGAAATGACAACCAAAAATGTGATTTAATTTATATTGGCACAACAGCTTTATCAAAACATATGATCAACGTAAAGCATAAACCAGACTTTGACAATATTAAAATATTAGACATAGAAACAAGAGAAAAAAAGCGTTACACAATAGAAAGCTTACGTATACAACAGAAAATTGGAAAGACTATGAACTAAAAGGAAGACACTGATAACATTAGCTCCAGTTACAGAGTTGTGATTAAATGAAACCAATGTGATATTATTTTAAGTTGTGTGATTAATTTAATTTTTATGTTAAATGTTTTTTGTAAGCTGTACAATCATGTGATAAATTACTAAATAATTGTAAGTTTGTAATATGTTTGATGTTTTTTATTTTTGTAATACATGTTTTTTAATTAAATAGACAAATAAAACCCCTGAAGATGTCAACACAATATTGACGAAACGTTGAGAGAAATATGTAAAAAAAAGTTTTTTATTTACATGAAAATAATAGGCCTAATTACCTTATTGGGAATATAAAAAAATATTAAAAATAACTTGGCCAAAAAATAAACAAATCATAGGAATTATTTAGTTCGCCAAGCAAACCACAAGAACTTCTTGTTATCTCAAGACCTTTTACTTCCACTGCAAAGCAGGTAATTAATTTATTTGTGTTAACTGTGGGTAATAATTTAATTCTGTTTTTTAAGGAATTCAATATTTTTTCCGGTTGGCCGTAAAGCAACTTTTAAGTTGATATAGCCCATGATACACTGTAAGGGTGTATTAATATGTGCTGGACGAATCGCAATGCTTCTCCGCGCAGTGCCTTTTGAAGCCGGATCAAGTTTTCTGCGTCGGTTAAGCCGCAGACAGCGGTAGACCAATCGTATGTAGAACTAAACAAGGGCAATTTTTCGGGCATACCAGTGAATATTGGTAGTTCCTTGGGTATGGATTGGAGTGCATTTATTTGCTGCTGTGTAAGTCTTCTAGTGGTGTTATGGCTTGGCGCGAAATTAAACGATGGTTGCATGGAAAGTGTTGGATCGATGTTAAAATTATTGGTTCAGGTATTGAGTTAGGCTGTTGAACAGCATTAAGTTGATTATTTAACCATTCGTGCACAGAGTTTTTAATTGTTTGCGTATCATCACAGTCATGCTCTGCCCGCTCGAGAATTTGATTTTTTTTGTGAATTCTCCCTCGAGTTTTGTCTCTTCTTGCAAACGTTGGAGTTCCAAGGCATGTATGCGGGAGCGTGATGATACTAATGACACGCTCCGAATGGAGACAACTGAACCGTCTGCTCTTTGCGGTTTGCTAGGACAACTTTGGCAGAACCATGCTTGGTGTTGTTGGTTAGTATCGCTTTTTACACAAATGAAAATTGAAACTGCACATTGAATGGTTTGTTTGCTGCATAATTCGTGTTTGATTCATTTACTTGGTGGAGATTTGGTGGTTGACCCTGTAGGGAAGAAAAAGAAAAATCCAATTTTTTGGGACTTACGGTATTTCGGCCAAATGGTTTTCTTTTGATTTATCCAGTGAAGGAATTCGTTTATGAATCACGATTTACAGAAAGTTGTAGACCAAAAAAAGAATTTTTAAATGTTGGGTGAAGAGCCCAAGCCCTTTGTATCCAAATGTAGATTATGAACGGAAAAACACAAGATTTTTTAGATACAAATTTGCATTTATTTCTTATGCCTTAACGTTAAAATTCCTGGAATTTACATTAATGAATATACAATAATTATCAAAATAAACGAAGGTATTTAAAGTTACTAACTTTTTCGTATGGAAACCAAGAGCTAACTTCTTTACGTTCTTATATGCAATAGTATACTGTCTGCTGTTTCTTGTAAGATAAAAAGATGGCTATTTTTGCTACTTAAATTAATTGTTTAATTTAATGTGATTATTTTCGAACAATTTTGTTGTTAATGGTTTCTTTAATCCAAAGTGATTATTATTTTTGGCTAAAGTTCGTAACATTTTTAGTCAGAAAGAATTGGACATGAGATAACAAAGCAACAAGGGAAAATTTTAACACCAATTAATTTCAACTTACACGGCAGAACAGAAACAACGTTGTTTTTCGGGAGCCGCTACACTCCCATCATCAGTGTTCATGTGTGTTTCCATGTATCCGCCACTGTTTAGGTGGCTCGGTTGAATGTGATTTCAATATTATTATTGTTTAATACCGCGTGGAAATATAAAGAATGCAATCCAAAATATTTACTACTGACAGCAGAGCGATAACAAATGACTCCAATATAATGACGATTATCGATAAATGTGTAAATAAAGTAGCGATTAGACGGTGGCGGTAACACAAGCGCTTCTTATACACCTCAGAGCAGTTCTATATTTCATAGTATTTTCCGCGTTTAAGTACATAATATATCTTATTTATTATAAAACACAAAAACTTAAAATTCTTGATAGAAATTGGTGTGGTTGTTGTAATTTCGCCCTTTTTGGCACACATACATTAATACTGAAATGCGTTTATGTGCACATGTACACATTGTGTGTGAATAAGCATAATGATTAAACAATAGAAAGACAAATATTTTATGCGTTTTTTTTTGTTTCTTTAAAGTTATTTTTGTATATTTATTAGTTTATTATGCATGCATATTGCAGTATTTATCGCTTATATTTTGTTTGTGTATTGAAATGCATGAGGTTAGAATAACAACTGACTTTATTAACATTCATGATAATGCACTGAAGCTTAAAACTATAAGAATTACATAAAGAGAGAAGATGAGTAAATTATTATAATGTTAATGATAGAGATGAGCATGTTAACATATATGTATGTATAACAATAAACCATAATTATTTTTTATATTATTTATATTAAAGAAATGTAATTTTTTTACACGGTGCATATAAATTACATATACCAAAAATTTAAATTTGTGCTGTAATTTTTCAACCGCAAACAAACATCATAAAAACAAAAGAAAATTGTTAGTGCTATTTTTCATTTCGACTTTGACTTTTGTCAACACAAATCGATGGATCGTCAAGACACTATGTAAATACATATACAAAATCAATGAAATCGAATTTCAGTTTTGTTTTAAAAATGTCTTAACATTTCATTTTTTTTACGACTATTTGAGATTTCAGAAGAAAGCAAAATTGATGCTAATATCCTGTTTTATACTTGTGTGCACAGAATAATTATTTTAATTATTTTCTATATTCAGGTGCAGAGCGAACTTTCAATATTTCAGAGGCCGGTATTATTATTGTAATTGTACAATGTGTTAAAAAATGTTGTTTGGATACTTAGTAACACATAACAAAGCAAAAAAATCTCTTCCCGGCTAGAATGTGATACCTGTTCCGAAATATTTTTTAATTGAAACTTTCAGTATACATATTTACTTTGCTTTTTTCTAATTTTAGGATTTTATATTCACAACTTGGTAATTTACTGTTACTTTCAATATAAACTCCCATAAGAAATGTTTCTTTCATTCTATAACATCAGTGAGTTAATCTTCTAAAGCACTTCAATTAATTGCTTTTTCTATAAAATAAAAACAAAGTTTGATGTAAGAATTTAATTTAATATCAAGCTATAAAATGTAATTAGCAAAGAAACTAAAAAATTGAAAACCCCGCGAAAACAGCCCATATTATTCCGAAATTATTCCCAAAATTTATTTAAAAAAATCATATAATCGGCAATCGGCAACCAAAAGTCTTGAGAAAATCTATATAATGCCAAAAATTCTTAAAAATATGTGAACATCAGAAAAATTGTATGATTCAATATTGATTAAAAAACAGCAAAATTATAGAGTAAAAAAACTTACAAAATATCATTTCCATTGTGAAAATTAAACTTTTATTAAAAACTATTTTGTATTTGGAATAGAAAAATTAAAATACATTTGTATTTTGAATGAAAGTATTGCAAATACCTACTTTCCAAAACTTATATTTAGATTCTAGAGTGATTTATCCAAGTGAATAATTTAATGTGGGCTTAATTAAAATGTATTCTAAGAATAGTTCGCAATTAACCAAATATTTTTCAAACAATCAGTTCCTATCATATACATACAAATGAACTTTGGATTTTTAGATCGAAATGTTTGGGAAAAATTTCCAAAACATTTGTAGGGCGTAGCGATAATAGTTCGCGAGCTATACCACGTCTAAAAATGGTATATGCATACATATTTGTATTTTTTTTGCTGTCTTACACAGTAAAATTTTACAAACGCAAAAGAAGATTTAAGTAAAAAATGTTTTTAATTAAATCCATCTGTTTTCATAGCAGTCTGAATATAAATTAACGAATTTGTATTTTTTAAATCAGAAATATACAGGTTATATTGAACCAAAAACTTTGTCTGGTCCAACCGCAATACAGATAAGTAAATGAAAAAGTTAACAAAATTTTAAAAAGACAACTATTAGAATACCACTAGTTTACATATGTACATACGTACATCATACGAGTATCAAAGAAAAAATTAAATTAAAATAATGAATTGAAATATGTTGTTATATTTTATAATTTAACATTTTTTCTTACACCGTCAAGTTATTTTTATTTTTGGTATTATTATTATTATTATATTATATCAAGTAAAAACGTCGACAACTTACTGAATTCATTATATAATTATTTTATCACTGTACAAAATCCTATCTGATAACATATTGGATATTTTTGAAAAATAAACCTTTTATCGTTCATAAAATTGGAAAAAACGCAAAAATTAAAAAAAATATTATAAATGAGATTGTGTCCTGGTTTTTTAAATAAACTGTGGAACAAACTTTTTCAAATAAATAGTAAAAGTAATAAAAACAACTAAAATGTATCAAAAATTCTAAAAAAATAGCATAGTGTAGTTCAGGATTTGAAACCGTGACACCGGGTAGGGTACGGCTTTTTGATAAAGACGTTGAAACACTTCTTGGATGTGTGAAAAATTATATAAGCGCTAATAAGGGGATGCTAATATTTTTATAATGCACCCCAGGCAAGAAAGTGTTACACATTTGTTACGGAATTCATTATTTATGGCTGACTTCATAAATGCAGTTTGCAAAGCAACACTAGAATGCCTTGTAAACTCATGCTTCCAGTGTTGCTTTGCAAGCTCAGTCTATGAAATCAGCCTATACTATGGAATAGAGATGAGAACCAATAATGATCGTGATAAATTTTTTGTTTCCATGACGTGAGGGTCCGTGAGCCGGTGGGTGGCAATATTTTTTAATTAATTTTTTAAATTTAAATTTTTTTTTATTTTCGTGAGCGTGAATTTTCGTGATTTTCGTCACTCTATACTATGGTGAAGGGTATATAAGATTCGGCACAGCCGAATACATCTCTCTTACTTGCTTATTTATTACTTAATTTATTTTTAATCGAATCAAAGTAGGTGTAGTTAAAACGGAAGTGTTGAATCTTAAGATTGATATAGTATCTTGTTATATGAGTATAACGAAACTCGAAACAAAAATATACAGTTAAAGAATTTTAGATTTTTTCTGATAATGATTGTAGTATAATGTTTGTGACGATTGATTTGTATGTCTCTGTTTTTTTTTTTTTTTTTTTTTGAAGCGTGCCAAACGATTTTTAATTGTGTTATACAGTGTATGATAACGTGGGATGAATTCACTATTTTAAAGACATGCTTATAAAAAACATAAGAATCTTATGTGTCACTAAATAGTAAAACCAACATTAAAATACACATGCATAGCAGATGTTACGTGCGGTCGGCTGTTGTTGTGCCAATAGCCACTGCTGCGCACTTCACTTTTCTATTATGGTGAGAAAGAGGTATTATGTTAACCTTGAATAAATAGATCAGATGACCGTTATCATCCCATTATAAAGTAAACCACTCGAATGTATATTTTGAGAACTAACTAAAATTTATGTTTGCTGGTGAAATAGATATTAAGTAGAGTATAAGAGTAGAAATAATTTTGAATGATAAGTTCTTAATGCACTCATTTTTATTAGTCTAGAACATCTCACAAGTAGTATATAAGTGGAATAAGAATTAGTATAAGCAAGCATTCTTAACTTGAACTGAGGAGCTCCATCAGTGAGCTCTAAGTAAATAAATAATTAAACTACAACCAACCATTTTTTTCATGGCGATCCTGCCAGGAGAAGAAGTGCTTTTACCATAGCACCTTCTAAGGCAAACAAAGAAAAATGTTAAAAAATACATACATATATTAAAATATCCCTACCAATCAGCCTAAAAACGGTGCGTTGGAAGAGAAGTCAAGATGTGGCGGAGAATCCAAGAATTAAAGACTGCACACCAGGCCCTAAACGACTAACAATAGAAGATTACATAAAAAGAATGAATAAGGCATAACAAAAAGACAATACAGATATACCAGTTGTAGCCAAAAGCAAAAGAAGAGTTGGACACACAGCGCCTGAAAAGGCAAAACGCCCAAAAACTATGGGGAAAGGTTGACAAGATAAGCTTCCAAACAAAGCAACATTTGGCAAGCCGCCAAACTATATATTTTTTTATTTAAAACAAAATGTTGTTTACTAACACTGGCGTGCGTTTTATCCGCAACTATAGCTATTAAGCGTTAACCGCTCGTGGCTAATTTTTTTTCTCTCTCTCTCTCTCTCTTAGAACTACTAACCTAATGTTAACAAATATAACATGAAATTGCAAAATATAATTTATGTGGTTTAAGTATCTAAATAGCACTAGTTTTAAGTATTCCAAATATATTAATGTATTTTACAAATACTTTTAGCATTTTCATATAGTTTTGAGTATTTACAAACGGTTTTAAATATTGTGTATGACAAAAACGAACCCCATCAGAGATCGCACGCTAACGGCGCACAGACAGGTATTTGGCCCTAAAAGTCGCTCAAAAATATTTTTTTTGTAATTTATAATTTTATAATAGTATTTTATTGGATTGAAAGGTAGGTTAAGGTATTTCAGTTTAGAAAAAGGCAAAAAACATAATTGTTTACCCCCATATTCATAAAAATTGTTGAAAGTTAATGTTGGTTTACTGTACGAATTTTGTATGGGAAAACTGATTTTAATGCACACATTAACTTTACTAATCATTTATGAATATGGGGGTTAATGTTTAAAGATATATTTATTATTATTCATCTTTATTAATTTGGTTCCTTATATACTAGAATTCTTTAACTAATTTAGGCATCAAAATTAACAGGTAACAGTTACAGACAGCTAATGATAAATGTGTTTTTCACTAATCACTTAAGTCTAATTATTATGTTTGGATAATTATCAAACTTATCTCTTTATTACTTATTTTATAGTTGTTTTCTTAGGCTAGCTTATTACAGAAATAAGGAATATTTTGTAATTAGGAAAACCCATGAGATTCTTGGTATTTGTATAGCATAGATATTAGTAGTAAAAAAAGGGAATTTAATAACATCTGCTGTTAAGGGTTACCCAAGGCGTATTAATTGCAGGTACCACCATAACTAAAACAAATACAACACCAAAAAACACATGTATTTTGTTGGTAGAAACACACCAGACATATGTCAAATCTATATTTACGAATTTTAGTATTTGATTTTACGAATTTTGTGGTAGATCCCATTTCCGTAAAAGAAAAATTTGAATTTATGAATTTAGTAATAGAATACGAATTATAGTTTTTTCTGTGTACAAAGGAAAAACCTATCATCTCTTAGGTAACAAATTTATTTATATCTTAATATAGATTGATAAAAGTAGCTTTAATAAACATTTCTAAATTTTAAGATTCTTATAATTTCTATGTCCAATTATCATTGAACAATAATTATAAATTTTGTTTATTCGTCATTTTCCACGGTATCGTCTTCGTTTTCAATATTAACGTTACAAATGTCGTTTTCGTCAAGTAAATTTAATGCGTCAATCAAAAGGGGTTTCTTCTTTTTCGATTTGGTCTTCCTCATTCCTGTCAGAAGAGGGTCTGACGTCAAAAGCAACCTGTTTAGCACAAGTCGTACAATCTACAATTTCTGTTTCACTATAGCAAAGTTTGGACCATGTGCAGAATAATGATTGAGAACCTCTGACTCCATAAATTTCAATTTTTCGTTGAAATCTGAGCGTTCCATAATGGCCCATAAGTCGTTTCTGGTTAATACCCTCATTCCAGAAGAGCCTGTAATAGAAAATGGCATTTTATTGAAATTCTTGATTAACCTAGTTTTTAAAACCCATGTACTAAAAAAATCGCTAAAAATGTAGGGGTGGATTGGGGTGGCTGTTTTTTGGTTTTTAAATTTCTGGAGGATCTATTCTACAAAATACTATCAAACTTTAAGCTCAGAAATGATCAGAAATAGTATAAAACCTTTGTGATATGTTAAGATGTGTGTTTTTTTGTCATTTCTAGAGCTTAACCATTAAGAAAAAAAAATAGTAAATAAATGGAATCAATGTAAAACTTAAGTTTTAGATAAAATACATACCTGCTTGTACACCATCCGTGATAGAAACTAGCACAAAATCCACTTTATCACCATAAAATTAATATTTGAAAAAAGTAAAGTTTTTAACGTATCGAACAATCACACACCACGTTTAGCGAACGGTAACTTCCGACTGACTTTATGCAGCTGGTGAAAGGTTCAAGGGCGCCATGTTAGTTCTATTGTTTGGAGGGTTTACCTGACTTTTGAAAAATAACAGTAAAAAGGGTGTAGCGCTAATATAAAAAAAATGCATTTTGAGCGACTTTTAGGGCCAAATACCTGTCTGTGCGGCGGCGAAAGAATCGACTGTTCAGTTTGCTTTTATAAAAATTCAACCCTGATCAAATGACAAATCTTATCGTTTAGAACAATTTCTAAAAATGTCAAAGTATGTAAAATTTGTAATAGTATTATTTGTGATTTGAATGCCATTTTGCTTTCACACTATCACACTTACACGTATTATTACTGTTTAGTTTGAAATTTACTTATTTTAAATTTTAGACTTCAATTTTTTTTGTAAATAAACTACTCTGTTAGGACCTAAACTTTACTCCTGTTTCTAACAACTTTGTATTTCGGAGTAATTAGTTAGGTTCTAACGAGTAAAGCCGGTAACGGTTCACTCAAACTTGCCTTCGCCATCTTCAATTTTATTGTAATAAAACTTATTCATCTTGGACAACTTGAGCGATAAGGTAATATATATATTTAATAAAGTTTCACCCTTTATTATTGCCAATTTAACCCAAACAATTGTGTTTTATTTTTATATAATTTCATATGCCTTTGCATGCAAATATTTGGTCCTTCGAATTGTGGAAGCCTTTAATTAAGTTTGTGTTCTTTTTTGTATTTAAGATCCGCCATCTTCACTTAATACCACCGAAATTCCAAATTCCATCACCATATTTTTTGTGGAAAATTTAATTTAAAGTTAAAAATTAAATAAAAGTAAAAACAAATACAAAAAAGGAATAAACATAAATATTACCTCTATCGTGATTGATCGTTTTGCAAACCATTTTTAAATTTGTTTTAATTTATTTTCTTTCGGTGCAAAAAGAAGCTACTGTGCGTGTGTTTACGTAGACGGACGGAATTAAAATTATTTTTTCAATTCTTTTATTTATTTATCAAAGTTAGTGTTTCTTAAATCAAACAATTATTTAATTTTTTGTGATACAATAAATAAAAGCCGCTGTATATATGTATATATCTTTCTATACTGTGTACAAATATAGTTTGTTCGTGTGTTAAGTGTGTGTGTATATATATATTCATACATTAACCAAATTGTGTTTTCATTTTCTTTTTTTCTGGTTTTTGTTGCTTGCATTGTAGTCACCCTACTATCAACTTGTCACTTTGACTACCAACTGGCTTATGCGATGTTGATGTTTTTGATGGGGACTATCTGTCCTGGCCTAGTTTTAGAGATTTTTTTACGGCTTTGTACGTGAACAGCTCTCGACTTAGCAACATTGAGCGGGTGTGCCACTTGTTACGAAAAACTAGTGGTGAGGCAAAAGAAATTGTCTCGAAATGTCCTCTTTCAAATCTTGGTTTCGACATAGCGTGGAAAGATCTCAGAGAGGCTTACGAAAACCCTCGTATGTTAGTAAACAACCAACTTAGGGAACTTTTTGGTCTTCCGGTGTTAGATAAAGAGAGTTATGCCGGTCTTAAATCATTGCAAAGGGGTATAAATAGTTGTCTTTCTACTCTGTCTACTTACAATGTGCCAACAGAGAATTGGGATCCGATAATTGTGTTTATTTGCATTCAAAGACTTCCAGATTGCACTGTTACCTTATGGGACAGAGCATACAGGACAAATTTGTTTTGTCTAAGTGGAAAGATTTAGAGTCTTTTCTGACAGAAAGAATTCGAACTCTGGAATGCTTGCGTGACATAAGAGAATTGTCTCATGACAAAAAGAAATCGGGTCAAAAGGTCAAAGCACATCATGTCAGTTCATCTTCTTCTAATTCTTGTGTCCTTTGTAAAACTCCGAAAGATTTTCGACAGTCAAGAAATTTCATTGCTGTGTTAATTGTTTCTCGCGCACGCATGTAATGAAAGATTGTAATAGTGTTCATAGTTGTACACATTGTAATAAAAAGCATCATACTTTGTTGAATAGTGTTACGCGCTGCTACATAAGTATAAAAAAATTAATGTTTATAAGTAATTAGTCGAACTTTTATTAATATTTTTATATATTGAAACGATTAATTTTGGCTCAAGTTTCAATATATAAAAATATTAATAAAAGTTCGACTAATTACTTATAAACATTAATTATAAATAACGATGGCACGCGTCAAAATCTACATGTTTACTTGGTCATAGTTGGTTGAATACTAAAAAAAGAAATTCAACTACAAATGACAGAAACCTAACAACATGATTAAGTGCCGCTTATTTCTCGGCAGCCAATGGCGCTGAATAAGCAAGAGAGACTGAAATATATAGAGTAGTTATTCATCATAGATGGGATTTCGTACTAACCGAAATTGATTTGACATGTGAAAATGAATAAGTTTGTACTTTTCGTATCCTAATTTGTTAAATAATACGGTTAAATAGTTGATATTCCTGATCACTAGTATCCACCGTCAAAAGTGGTAAAATTGAACAAAGAACGCTGATGAGATGGTGTAGCGACCTCGAAATCAGTACTGATCCGTTCTGCTAGTATGATGAATAATAAAAATGGTTCTATATATAGTACTCTCTTAATAAAAAATAATAATGAATTTATCCAAAAAATTTTCTAATTAAAAAAAAAAATAAAAAAATTAGAATAAATAAATGGGTAAATTCGGGTTTGAACTTGAGCCAAAATTAATCGTTTCAATATATAAAAATAAAAAAAATTTGTACACATTTGTAAAGATTTTATTGTAACAAAAAAAATGATGTTAAGTGGCATGATATAAGATTTTCCAGCTAGCTACATTACGGCGTTATTTGTTCTTAACCCTTATTTTCTGTTGCGCGTAAGCAAATTAAATGTAAAGACAATTTACATTACCCTATGCAAAAAAAAACGAACGTGGTCAGCTGTTAGACCACGCGGGGTAAAGATTCCCACCCACCGACACAAAAGTCAGACACCTTGACTGGAGAAATACCCTAACTTGTTTAACCTGTCCCAAAACAAAAATACTCATTTCTACCTAAATATAACCATATCTCGCCACTATCATCCTTCCCATTAATAAGAAACGATTTCGCAATTCATTTTAAATCAATACTTGTTCATAAGGTTTATTAGCGAAAAATATAAAAAAAAGTTCGTACATAAAATAATAATAATGATCAAAACAAAGGAACGTAAATACTTTGCATCTTACTATATTGATTTATGGAAGCATATAGCCTAAAGTATTTATGAATCTATGTATGTGCGTAATAAGGTAAATGTAATTATTCTAAGAGAGTACTGAAGATTGCAAAATAATAAAATAAAAAAAAACAATTCGTTGGCGAGGGGACAAAATGGATTCGGACTGACGGACGAAAATGAGTACATAATGCAATACTTAGTGATTAATAACCAAGTTATGGATGGAATGATAATAAAATACTACAATACTCACAAAATCAATGTTCCAATTCACGATCTCTCTTTGATGTTGGGCCCAGCAACCAGGAGTACATGCGAACGTTGTTGTTGATTAATTAAAAAAGATTTTTTTACAATGCACAAGAAAAAAAGCTAAAAATTGATTCAAAGATGTTTTATACACTCATAAATAAACGTTAGTAAAAAAAGAAAACGATCGTGATAATGCTATTATTACATAAATAATTAATATTAAAATTTTAAATAAATGGTTTTAGATTGATTATATTTAAGTATTAATATCCATAGTTTTTTTTTTCATATTATTTTTAAATTAAAAATTTGTGGTTTATCCAAAATTTTAAAAAGAAAATTAAAATTTATATATATTTACGTTTAAGTTAATTCAGTGTTCATTTCCTTTTTTCTTCTTCATATGCTTACAATTATTTAATAAATTTTTACATAGGTTTTCTTCGATCTTGGTAAAACGCGATTGATAATTTTGTTTGATTGTATATAAGGGTTTCTATGTGCAATGTCATTGTTAATTTAATGTTTCAAGTTTTAGGTAAATTATAAGTGAAATATTAATTTTACTTGATAATATCAATATAGATTTTAAATAGACTTTCATGTAGTTTAATATAACATGTATAGATTTTAAACAATTTATGTGCAATATGGTTCTAGTTAGGTTAAGCAAAACGAAGTACGAAAAGGAAACATTTCTATTTTTTTATATTTTATGAAAGATTTAGGTTTATCTAAATGATGGCTATTAGGACTTTTGTTCAATAAGGTAAATAGGAATCTTTATTCAACAATACTTATCTTATTTTTTTTATGAATCTCATAAACGAAATAGTTCTAAACAGGTAATTTCTGTTGGTTAGCTGGAACAAGGGCATGTTAAGGTTGTTGCGTAATGCTGTAATTTCCCTTCACGAAATTGGCCAAGGCTTGGTTTGATGGGGCCACTCCAAAGCGCTTTAATATTGTTGCGCAACCTTTATTAAGGTTAGGGTTGGTTAGACCAATTGATCTTTTCCAACAAATATAAGGCTGTCGCCCTACATGGGTCTGTTTTGCCTACGTGGGAATTTCGGCAGAATGTCTTAAATTTTCCTCCGAAATTGTTAGTGATTTTATTTTAATCACAAGAAATAACTTGGCAATATTTTAAATTACCACATGGAAGCTTATTACTTAATTTTTTTTCTTCGCACTTCAAATGTTTTTCCCTTTAGTTAACTTCGTCTTGATTTGATCACTTTACACTTGTTAATGACTCGACCTCTTGAAAGAAATATGTTACTAAACTAAAACAAGTATAGTTCAAAGCTAATTGCATTTTCAATTATAAAAAGAGGACAAAAATATTACTGTTCAGGGAATAATATAGAGATTTAGTTCAATGTATTCACACTGTTACGCACATAATAATGCGCGAGAATTTAATGCAGAGCGAATTTATGTAGCATGTGATTTTAGTGAAGAAGGCTTCCTATCTACCAGATATCGGAACTTTATTCATAGTAATGAATATTACGTTGGATTACAAAACTATATTATTTAATGTTTAAATTACTATGAGGGATTTCATTGCTGTACAAAAATCGTAACAAAACTGGTTGATTCGAAAATTTTATTTAATTGAGGATTAACAGGAAAAAGGATTTTTGTCACAGACGATTTTTATATTCTACTTTTTTTTATTTAATGGAGAATCTTGTTATTTAACGTGTGGCACGACCCACGAAAAGCCGGGCAAAATAATCAGCCAATGAATTTTCCATTCATGTCTTCCACTTCATACAAATTCTTTCCAATTTTGTCTTTTATTATGCATTTTATGAACCTGGGCATAAATTTCTTATTAATATGTTTGGGCATGATTTTTCCTATAGATGATTTGTCCCACATGAAACTCTATTGGTCTGCTTCTTAAGTTATAATTTTTTGTTGCCCTTTCATGCGCATTAGTCAAATTTTGTCTTATTTTTGCACGAATGTTACACAGTTTGTCAACTTGGTTTGTTATGGGTAAATCTTCACCAGTCATTGAATTAATTTTTTCTAGTATATTATATGATGAACCATGTAAAACTATGTTTTGACCAAATATCGCATAATAAGGAGAACATTTGATGGAATCATGATAGTCACTTCTTAATATGGTTAATATTTGCGGAATAAATATATCCCAATCCCCGTGTTCCTTTTTATATTTCAGAAAACATCTGATCTTTGTAATAATTTCACGATTAGCTCTTTCCGATGCATTAGAGTGGGGCGCATAACAACTTGTTGTTATAGGTTTTATTTCGTATGATTTGAAGAAATCTCTCATTTCTTTTGAGATGAATTGTTTGCCGTTGTCACTATGAACGTACCTTGAAACGCCGAATGTAGGAAATATTTCGGTTTGAAGAAACAAAATGACATTAGCTGATGTAGCCACTTTAAGTGGTTTGAGGAATAAAAACTTCGTCAAGTGATCTAAGCAAATGTAGATCATGAAATTTTTTGCTTTTGTTAACGGATATGGGCCGAGGAAGTCACAATATAGTCTTTCGAACGGTCTATTGGTCAAAACTTGATCTCCCATTAAAGGCCTTGAAATCCGATTAGTAGATTTGATACACTTACAAACATCGCAACTATTCACATTTGACTTAACATCCTCTACCATCGTAGGCCAAAAGTATTTCTGGCGAATTCTATGTAATGTTTTCAAAAAACCTCCATGGCATGCTGCATTCGAGTCATGCAATGATTTCATTACGAATTGCGATAGGGACTTTGGAATCCACAAACGCCACAAGCTATTTTCATCTTCTTCATCTATTTGCCTAAACTTCACTCGCTTAAATAAATTCATCACAATTGATTTCTGGAGATAACAAATCTACCTCATAAAATGTGCTTGAATGAACTATTTCATCAACATCAAATCGAGAGAGACAATCCGGTACTACATTTAATTTCTCTTTTCTATGTTCGATAACAAAATCATATCGCTGCAGTTGAAGACTCCAACGAGCTAAACGCCCACTCAAATCCTTTTGCGACATTAGCCACTTTAGGGAAGCATGGTCAGTTATGATTCGAAAAGGAAGACCCTCAATGTATAGGCGAAACTTCTTGACACAGACTATGGCTGCCAAGCTTTCTAACTCCGTAACAGTATAGTTACTTTGCGCTTTATTTAGCTTTTGCGAGACATATGATATTGGGTGTTCTTTGTCTTCGTCAAGTTGAAATATGACTCCACCAACGCCAACATTAGATGCGTCACACTGAATGATAAACTCCCTTTTAAAGTTTGGTTGAGCGAGAACGTGTGAAGATAAGAGGGCTACTTTCAGTTTATGAAAAGAAGATTTAGCAAGATCTGTCAAATTGAAAAGTTTTTGTGACTTTTTTAGGCAGTCGGTGAGTGGACCGGCTAGGTCTGAAAAGTTACTGATAAATGACCTATACCAGTTAACCATACCAACAAACCTGCGAACCTGTTTCGGAGACTTTGGTAGGGGGAATTCCTGGATAGAACTCACTTTTCCAGGGTCTACTTTAAGACATCCGTTGCCAACGATGTAACCCAAATATTTTATTTCCTTTTGACAAAATTTGCTTTTTTCAACATTTATGGTTAATTTTGCTGTTTTTAGGCAGGACGCAACTTCTGATAAAATTTCCATATGGGATTTAAAATCTGGACTACATACGAGCAAATCGTCTAAATAAATAAAAACATGTTCCCTCAGACGAGATGGAATGACCTTATCCGTGAGACGGCTCATGGTTTGAGGTCCGTTACAAAGACCACAAGGCATGTACTTATAGTGGTATAGTGGTTTCCCTGGAATCGCGAATGCCGTTTTCTCTTTCGAGGACTCCGTAAGTTTGATTTGTAGGAACGCGTCTTTTAAATCTATCCCACTTATATAAAACGTATCGTTAAGTCTGCTCAGAAGCTCATTTATGTGTGGCAACGGGTATGAATCCTTTTTTGTCACAGAGTTAAGTTTTCTGCAGTCAATACATAGTCTTACCTTTACCGGTTTCCTAGCTAAAACGGCCGGGGAGCACCATGGCGAATTAGATTCTTCTATAAAACCCATTTTTAACAGCCTGTCGATTTCTTTGTAAGCTTATTCTTGCCTTGGTGGTGACAAACGATAGTGTCTGCTTTTTATTGGGGCCGCATCACTGGCATCGATATGATGTTCTAAAATATCTGTGCATCTCAACCCCAGCTTTTCAAAAGACGGAAATTTCTGTATTGTTTTTTCAAACAGTAGCTTTTTTTCCGGGGAAAGATTATGATAGTTTTCGCTTTCGCTTGAGTCAGACGATAATTCCTCAAGATGTGATAGTGCAGAGGAAACAATTTCTGGAGCCAAAGCGAATTCCTGCCAAAAGTCAATTCCAAAATATGCTTCTTGTCCTAAGGATGGAACTAGATAAAAATTTATATCCTGCGTAACTCCTTTAAAAGTGATTGGCAAGGTGCAGAAGCCTATCACGTCCTGTTTTGCATTGCTAGCTGTTTTAATTGAGCATTTTATGGGTCTAAATGGTATATTAATTTTTCCCAAAAACTCCAGGCAATTTTTCCCTAAGACAGATACATTTGCTCCAGAGTCGAGAAAAGCTATTAAGAGCTCATCGAATACTTTCACCTTAGCAAAGGGCCTATTATCGGGTTCCTGGATCATGGTGGTTGCTAAAACTAGCTTAATATATTTCCTCTTTTTATATCGAAGTCTGCACTTCATTATTTTCAAGGTAGGTTTTTTTCTTATTTCCAAATCATTGTTACATCTTGGAAAATTTGTATAACATATATCCGTCTGGGTAGCGATAGATTCGAACTCCACTTTTTTTTGCATGTCAAGGAAATTTTTATGTTTATTTAAAATATCTATGTTTAATTCGGTCTCGGGGTAGTGTGGGATGGACGAGTGTCCCCGGTCGCCAGTTCGCCCATTTTTTTTGTTTCCATGGTTGTGGTTATTTTGGCAGTTCGGTGTTAAAACACCCTTATTACTACATTTGAAACAAAATGGTTTCTTAATGCCCATACGAAGAGCAATTCCAACATTGAATATGAGCATAATCATATTTTTTGTTCCTAGGTGGAAAAGAAATTGCCTCTATATGGGGGTCTGATGAATGAGATTCCTCTGGATCAGAAAATGAAGCGTAGAATTCACTTAAATTTCTAGGAAATCCAGTCGGATTTTGCAATTTTGTGTCTCTAATGACCTTTTCAGCCTTTCTAGCCGTATTACGAAACTCAATTATGTCACTTGTGTCGGTATTAAACAGCAGAAATCGCAAATTTGAATTTAAATTTCGCTTAATAATATCTAGGTGTCTCATCTGGTAATGGACTTTGGAGTCTCAGATTCATTGATATCATAGTTGAATGAAAATCATCATATGACTCTTTAATTTGTTGCTTCCACAGAGACATTTTCATGAACATATCATGGTCAGATTCGAGGTGACCAAATTCTTTAGAAAGTAACATTTCTATTCTGTCTTGTGAAAAGCCAATACCAATTTTCCGCTTTTCCTTCTAAAAGGACATGAAAGTTTGATATAAGGTGTTCTTCGGAGCACCTTGATCTGGCACTAAGTGTCTCGACTTTAAAGAGGAAATCTGATACTGATCCGATCCCGTCGTATGAGATTTTCCACTTCTCTAATTTTACATTGTTATCTAGATTCAAATTTAAATTTCCTCTGTTACTAGAGCGTTGATTAGTATTTGAACCTTGTACAAATTCTTGCGGTCTGAATGCATTTGATTGATTTGCAGAACCGATTAACGAAAAACTATTCCGCAAGGAGCTCAGCTCCCGTCTAAATTCTTCTCGCGTATTTCTCATTGACTGTTCCATTAGGGAGATTAATGAATCGAGAGCTGCATCCCTATTTGTGTTCGATAGAACAATTGGAGCGTTATTACCTTGATTAATTGGAAGTTCGTATTGGTTATTTCGCGTTAGTGTTGGACTTATACCGCTAATTGGAACAAAGATTCGCGCATTTTCAGATAGCTCCTGGTTTTCCATGACTTCTATGTCACCGAATGGTGAGGCCGAAGGTAAATTACCTAAAATTTGAGTTCCTTCAGCCCTTAAATCTAAATTGATATTGGTTGGTGTTAATAAATCTAAATTATTATGGGTTTGAGGTTTTTCAATAGGTTTATCTTGACTTGTTTTGGGTGGTAGGAGAGTGCACAACTTTTGATTTTGGTCTGGGAATCGCGCCTTGTAGCTCTATAGAAATATTGTTTCGAGAAGAATAGGAAGAATTTCGTGTCGCTCGTCCTCGACTAGAGTTCCTGGAATTACCAAACGAAATATTCCTTTTGTCTATTACGCATCAATATTTAAGGAAAACGTAAAATATAATATTAGAAATTTTAAAATTTTGTAAACTTTGTTCCATTCAAAGAGCTCTAAATTTAAACGAACATTCAAAACAAAATTGATTTATTAAAATATGTTATTGTAATTAAAAAATTATCTATACCTATCTATATACTATTAGGCTTAAAGTAAAATTCAATATCTTTTAATTAAAGAAACAGTAATAATTTCATGATATAATGGGATGGATAGACCGTGATGAAAATTTGACAACAAGGGTAAAAATATAATGGCATAATTGAGAAGTGCAACATGTTTTTTTATTATTATTATTAAAAACAACACGGATCTACTTCTCACCTGAGTAAAAAAAATCTTTGTGGTGTAAGTTGCTGACATACAGCGCTAGTTAATTTTCAAAGTATCAATTAAACGGACTTTGCTAGCATCCGCCATACAATTATAGAAAATATATTTAGGTAACTTAAATGCAACATTAATAAAACCTTTTTATTTTGTTTATGGTTTCAAAACATGGACTATTTAAGATAAGATAGTTGGCTACATTTCCTTTTTAATACCTAATTTGTACTTGCTGCAAATAGATTATGAGTTTTAAAGAAACCTGTAAAATTATGACTAACAAATAAAATTAAGTAATTTTGCAAGTGTAAAATTTAAGAGTTCTATGCTCGAAGAATAATTAATAGAACCAACATCAATTTTCCAAAAATAAATGAAACTTGCATTAGCTTGTAAAAGCCTTTCCGTTGGGCGCCATATATGTTACGCGCTGCTGCATAAGTATAAAAAAATTTTGTACGCATTTGTAAAGATTTTATTGTAACAAAAAAATGATGTTAAGTGGCATGATATAAAATTTTCCAGCTAGCTACATTCCGGCGTTATTTGTTCTTAACCCTTATTTTCTGTTGCGCGTAAGCATATAGCACACTACACATGCCTTCTGATACCCATAGTGTGCAAATTAAATGAAAAGACAATTTACATTACCCTATGCAAAAAAAAAAACGAACGTGCTAGACCACGCGGGGTAAAGATTCCCACCCACCGACACAAAAGTCAGACACCTTGACAGGAGAAATACCCTAACTTGTTTAACCTGTCCCAAAACAAAAATACTCATTTCTACCTAAATATAACCATATCTCGCCACGATCATCCTTCCCATTAATAAGAAACGATTTCGCAATTCATTTTAAATCAATACTTACTTGTTCATAATGTTTATTAGCGAAAAATATAAAAAAAGTTTGTACATAAAATAATAATAATGATCAAAACAAAGGAACGTAAATACTTTGCATCTTACTATATTCATTTATGGAAGCATATAGCCTAAATTATTTATGAATCTATGTATGTGCGTAATAAGGTAAATGTAATTATTCTAAGAGAGTACTGAAGATTGCAAAATAATAAAATAAAAAAAAACAATTCGTTGGCGAGGGGACAAAATGGATTCGGACTGACGGACGAAAATGAGTACATAATGCAATACTTAGTGATTAATAACCAAGTTATGGATGGAATGATAATAAAATACTACAATACTCACAAAATCAATGTTCCAATTCACGATCTCTCTTTGATGTTGGGCCCAGCAACCAGGAGTACATGCGAACGTTGTTGTTGATTAATTAAAAAAGATTTTTTTATAATGCACAAGAAAAAAAGCTAAAAATTGATTCAAAGATGTTTTATACACTCATAAATAAACGTTAGTAAAAAAAAAGAAAACGATCGTGATAATGCTATTATTACATAAATAATTAATATTAAAATTTTAAATAAATGGTTTTAGATTGATTATATTTAAGTATTAATATCCATAGTTTTTTTTTTTCATATTATTTTTAAATTAAAAATTTGTGGTTTATCCAAAATTTTAAAAAGAAAATTAAAATTTATATATATTTACGTTTAAGTTAATTCAGTGTTCGTTTTTTTTTCTTCTTCATATGCTTACAATTATTTAACAATTATTTAATAAATTTTTACATAGGTTTTCTTCGATCTTGGTAAAACGCGATTGATAATTTTGTTTGATTGTATATAAGGGTTTCTATGTGCAATGTCATTGTTAATTTAATGTTTCAAGTTTTAGGTAAATTATAAGTGAAATATTAATTTTACTTGATAATATCAATATAGATTTTAAATAGACTTTCATGTAGTTTAATATAACATGTATAGATTTTAAACAATTTATGTGCAATATGGTTCTAGTTAGGTTAAGCAAAACGAAGTACGAAAAGGAAACATTTCTATTTTTTATATTTTATGAAAGATTTAGGTTTATCTAAATGATGGCTATTAGGACTTTTGTTCAATAAGGTAAATAGGAATCTTTATTCAACAATACTTATCTTATTTTTTTATGAATCTCATAAACGAAATAGTTCTAAACAGGTAATTTCTGTTGGTTAGATGGAACAAGGGCATGTTAAGGTTGTTGCGTAATGCTGTAATTTCCCTTCACAAAATTGGCCAAGGCTTGGTTTGATGGGGCCACTCCAAAGCGCTTTAATATTGTTGCGCAACCTTTATTAAGGTTAGGGTTGGTTAGACCAATTGATTCTTTCCAACAAATATAAGGCTGTCGCCCTACATGGGTCTGTTTTGCCTACGTGGGAATTTCGGCAGAATGTCTTAAATTTTCCTCCGAAATTGTTAGTGATTTTATTTTAATCACAAGAAATAACTTGGCAATATTTTAAATTACCACATGGAAGCTTATTACTTAATTTTTTTTCTTCGCACTTCAAATGTTTTTCCCTTTAGTTAACTTCGTCTTGATTTGATCACTTTACACTTGTTAATGACTCGACCTCTTGAAAGAAATATGTTACTAAGTGAAAAGCTCTAAAAAAAATTCTTTACTGCGTAATTTCTCTGCAAAGCTAATTGCATTTTCAATTATAAAAAGAGGACAAAAATATTACTGTTCAGGGAATAATATAGAGATTTAGTTCGATGTATTCACACTGTTACGCACATAATAATGCGCGAGAATTAATGCAGAGCGAATTTATGTAGCATGCGATTTTAGTGAAGAAGGCTTCCTATCTACCAGATATCGGAACTTTATTCATAGTAATGAATATTACGTTGGATTACAAAACTATATTATTTAATGTTTAAATTACTATGAGGGATTTCATTGCTGTACAAAAATCGTAACAATAGGAATGTACCTCATTCGGAAGATTACATTCGAAATTCTTCAACATCTGGTGCGGTTGCTAGTTCGGGTGTTGTTTCCCAACCAGGTTACCCCAGGCCAGTAGGTTCATCTTTACCTTCTACCTCTCGTGGTATTAGTTCGTCGGCCCCCTTGAATCATCAAACATTTGATTTGTCGCAGAATCAAGCTGTTTTATTAGGCACTGCAATGGTGAATATTCTTCACCAGGATATGACGTATCCAGCTCGTGCTCTAATTGATCCAGCTTCTGAAACTTGTTTTATTTCGGAACTATTGCAGAACCAAATAAAGATTTCGGCGCATTCGGCGAATGCCCAAATTTCTGGTGAAAATAAGGCGGTCTCTGCTACCTCGAGAAAACTTTGCTCGATCGAAATTGGTTCTCCCCTGGATTCGTCAATTATTCTGGAGACTACGGCACTGGTTTTACCTCATATTTCCGGTAATTTACCATCCGTTACAATAAAGGGCGAGCTTTGTAGAGATTTACCAAATTTGCGTTTAGCAGACCCTCAATTTTACGATTGTAGGCCGGTTGATCTCCTTCCAGGTGCGGATGGGTATCCACAGATAATCAAGGGTGTTATTCGACAGAATATTTTGGGATATTTTGGCTTATTACCGGGCCTGTGGAGAAAACTTCATTGCAAGTTTATTTCACCAGGGGTAAATTTTCTGAAGAAGATAATTTGAACTAAAATTTACTTCGGTTTTGGGAATTAGAGGCGACTCCCCCAGAGGAAAATATTTACTCCTTTTGATAAATTTTGCGAAGAAAATTATAAGAATACTACACGACGCGATCCCGAGGGCCGCTATATAGTGACCCTGCCGTTTAAATCTGAATTTCCTCATTCTATTAATTTGGGTGTATCTCGGCGTAATGTTATGGCTCTGTTTTTACGAAATGAGTCTTCGCTTCTTAGGAAACCTGAAGTCAAGGCATTACATGATGATGTTTTAAGCGAATATTTGACATTAAATCATATGAGGCCAGTCTTGAATGATTTCGTTAATCCGTCATTTCCTGTTATCTTCCTCACTATCCCGTAATTAAGCCAGATCGAAAAACTACGAAATTGCGAGTAGTGTTTAACGCGTCTAACAAGACCTCCAACGGGAGTAGCTTGAATGATTGCCTATATGTGGGACCCACATTGCAGTCAGATTTAGTACTTTTGATTTTGCGTTGGAGGCTATTTCGTTATGTTTTTAATTGTGATATAAGACAAATGTATAGACAAATTCGTCTTGATCCCAGTCAAACTCCATTTTAACGAATATTGTTTCGATCATTCCCTACGGAGGAAGTAAAGTCATATGAGTTAGAGACTGTGACCTTCGGCGTAAACTGCGCTCCTTATCTCGCGATAAGAACATTATTGCAATTGGCAGAAGATTCGCGGCTAGTATATTGCGCAAGTCTATGTACGTTGACGACGTACTAACGGGTGTCCACGATGTTTCTTCGGCCTTGAAGGCCAGGGATCAGCTGCGAACTGTCTTAGCGTCAGCCAAATTCGAATTGCGAAAATGGACTTCGAACGAAATTGAAATTTTAAAGGACCTTCCCTTTGATTATCTGATAGATTCATAATTATTAACTTTTGTTGAGTCTAGTAGTTCAAAAACATTGGGTATACAATGGAATGCTTAGTTGGACTCGTTCTATTATAGAGTGGAGCCTATTGTCGAGAAAGCGAGTTACACTAAAAGAGAATTATTGCCTACCATTGCAAAATTGTTTGATCCTATCGGCTGGTTAGGTCCGGTGATAATTACCGCGAAAATTATTATGCAAGAGATATGGCGAGATAATATTGATTGGGATGATTCTTTGCTTCTACGGAAAATGATTGGAAAAAATTTGTCGGATTTTATACAGAGGTAAATAACATACAAATACCTAGATGGGTGCACTACGCCCCTGGTGCTTTAGCCGAAATTCATGTTTTCTCAGATGCTGCAGAGAAAGCAAACGCGGGGGCAATTTCTATTCAGATTGAGTCATTTGGGCAGATTTATACCAATTTGTTGTCATGTAAAACTAAGGTTGCTCCAATTAAATCAATTTCTTTGCCTCGACTAGAAGATTGTGGCACGGTGTTGGCCTCTGAACTTTTGAAAAATGTAATTAGTAAGATCGATATTCCCCTTGAACAAGTATATTGCTGGACAGACTCTACAAATGTCCTTTGTTGGCTGAGAAAAACGCCTAGCACGTGGACAACGTTTGTGGCTAATAGTGTAGAATTCAAGAAAATGTAGGTAAGCACAATTGGTACCACATTAAATCTGAGGAAAACCCTGCGGGCTTAGGCAGCAGAGGTGTTTTACCTGCTGATCTTGCAAAAAGTGATCTTTGGTGGCATGGACCGAGGTGGCTTAAAAGGCATAAGAGTACATGGAATGTTAAAGATCTTTCCCCATTAGATACTGATGTTGAAATCAGGGCTGTTAAGGCACATGGATAATTTTTTTCAAATTGTGAGGATATTCTGGATAGGTTTTCGAAACTTGATCGTGCTTTACGAGTAATAGCATACATGTTCAGATTCTTTCATAGGACTCATTCTGCACATAGAGGAAAGCAAACGTTTAGTACCACTACAATTACAAGCAGCAAAATGACAGTGAAGTAGCGGCAATTTCGGCTCAGAAAGCTCACTTCGCAGATTATCAATCTTTGCTGTTAGGAAAACCACTTTCTTCAAAGAGTTCATTACTACCACTTAATCCCTTTTTGAATTCTAGTAGTGTGATGAGACTTAATGGTCGCTTAAAAATCTCCTTCTTTGCCCTATTCCTGCCGTTTTACCCTATTATTAGCTGCATTCATATATGTTATTTCCATTCATGGAGGTAATCAGTTGATGTTGAGAATTTATCGTATTGAATATTGGGTTCCTCGACTTAGGGTTTTGGTTCGCACTGTCATAAACCGTTGTAATCGCTGTATATTAGCTAAAAAACAGTCCTGTAATCAGATTATGGCAGCCCTACCTCCAGAGCGAACTACCTTAGATCGTCCATTTACTACCACCGGTGTTGATTTTGCAGGACCATTCGATATGAAAAGTTTTACTGGCCAATCTTGTCGTATATCAAAAGCCTACGTTTGCATATTTGTCTGTTTTTCGACTAAAGCAGTTCATTTAGAAGCGACTTCGGATTTAACAACGTATGCGTTTTTAGCGCTTTTTTGCTAGGCGAGGTTGTCCATTAACAATGTTTTCCGACAATGGCACTAATTTTGTAGAAGCTTCACGTGAAATTGAAGAGATTTTTGTACGTTTATCGCCGAGAGTCAGGCTAGAATGTGCTCTACTTTAGGTATTAAGGGTCTTTCGTGGCGGTTCATCCCTGCTGGAGCGCCTCACATGGGTGGTTTGTGGGAGGCCGCTGTTAAAAGTTTTAAAAATCATTTTCGTAAAGCTCAATCCGTTAAATATACCTTCGAAGAGCTTTCTACTATACTGGCGAGAATTGAGGTTTGCTTGAATTCTCGGCCTTTATGTCCTATGCCGTCAACCCTGGTGACCCTGTGGCACTAACCCCTGGCCATTTTCTGATTGGATGCCCAATACTGGCTCCGCCAGAACCATCTGTTTATGAATCGGCTATAAGTATAGTAAATCGGTATCGTAAAATCAAAGCATTTTCTCATGATTTCTGACAACGATGGAAAAGGAATATTTGCATAACTTACACAAGCGTTACAAATGGAAGTTTCCTCAAAGAGATATAGCTGTGGATAATTTAGTAGCTATTCGTCATGAACAGCTTTCTCGCACTTCCTGGAAATTAGGTCGGGTAGTCAAGACGTATCCAGGAAGCGGATGGTTATTTTGACCAACTAAACTTTTATTGCGTATTTATTAACCTTTATTATTTCCTAGTAAAGGGTCCGCCATCTAACGTTTTTTTTCAACTAGTGCTTATTTCGTGAATGGTAACACTTAGCTCATGTCTGATTTGACAGATAATTAGTTTTATCCTTCCGCTGAACGTATATGGTTGTGTATACGCTTGAACAACGCTGGGAAATATTGCGACATTACTTTGAAAATCATGGTAATGTTTTGCCAAAAAAATCATCTTTTCAGATGAAGCTCATTTTGATCTTGGCGGGTATGTAAACAAGCAAAATTGTCGCATTGTCGCATACATTGAAAAGCGACGCACCCAAAACGAGTCACTGTTTGGTGCGGATTTTGGTCCAGAGGCATAAGTGGGACATTTTTCTACGAAAATGAGCAAGGAGTGGCCGATACAGTCAATGGCGATCGTTATCGGGCCATGTTGAACGAATTTTTGTTCACAAAAATTGAAGAGGAGGATATTGGCAACATTTGGTTTCAACAGGACGGCGCTACGTGCCACACAGCCGAAGCTACACTCGATGTTTTGCGCCCTGTTTTAGCCGCAGAGCTGATGTCGTTTGGCCACCTCGGAGCTGCGATTTGACACCGTTGGACTATTATTTGTGAGGTGCCGTCAAAGATAAGTGTTACGCCGACAAGCCAGAGACAATTGACGCTTTAAAGGACAATATTCGTGAAGCCATTGGTGAAATACAGCTGCACACATTCTATAATGTGCTTAAAAATTGGACCGATCGTGTAGGCTACTGCATGGCCAGCCGAGGCAGCCATTTGAATGAACTTATTTTTCATTATTAACCGGAAGGATTGTACTTTCAAATAAAAAAATAAATTTGAGAAAATATATAGTTTTTTTATAGCATTTTCATAAAAAAAGTTACCTGGCGGACCCTTTACTATGGACGCTTTACCAACAATTTTCGAAGAAGAGCTCCTTGAGGACTATGAGGTAGCGATGGAGATATCAGGTCCAACTCTGGAGTTCTCACCTGCAACAAATATAGCGGATACAGTGGCGGCAATTTCGACACAATCTAAACCGACTTCGAAGGTTGATGCTCCAGTTGTGGTTCCCATAACCCCTAAGATTGATTCGTCGGATCCAATAGCGGATTCGGGTGCTAAAACTTCGTCCAAAGCAAGCGAGCTAGCTAAAATCAGCTCCATGCACGGCATCCTTTGCAAAAAACCTCACCCCTTGAGAGGTTGTTTTCGTTTTCGTCAATTGGCCCATGACAAAAAATTGCGGCATATTTTAACGTTTGGCAATTGTTCCCGTTGCTTAGCTAACAACCACACGGTCCGAGATTGCCCAAGTAACAAAAAAATGTGGCAAATGTCAGGGAAATCATAACACCCTTTTGTGTTCCCCTTCTCGAGATAATGGCCAACCTAACACGGGAAAAATGTCCAAGCCCACGAAACCTGTTCAGAAGCTCCCGTGCCCTAGTATTGGAAATTTGTTGCCATTCGTCATGTAATTACGTTTTCGCCGACACTGCAAGCAAAGATTTGTTTAGGAAATCGTCAAATACAACTTCGCGCGGTTATCGATTTGTGTTGTAGCATGAGCTATATAAGTGACCATTTGGTGAAAAGACTGCATCTTTCCGTTAGTGGATCCGTGTGTCAAATATCTGTGGCGTCGAATTACGATCCCACGAAAGAGATTTCGCCCTCGGTGAAGGTGACGAAAATTCAGGGCATAAGAACGCCCATTGAAGACGTCTCAGATTCCGTCAGAGAACAGTTTCCTGGGTTTGACTACGCGGATCCGACATTTTACCATGCGGGTCCGGTTGCGCTAGTGCTTCGGCCTGAAGATAGTGCGCAAGTGATGACTGGACGAAGTTTTACGAACCCGGGCTCTCTATTGGCTCAACATACATTGTTTGGCTGGGTAATATCCGGCCAATCACCCATTTAAATCTGTGCCGTTTTTTTTTTATACAGTTCATTGATCTGTCAAAAAACCATCCCGCAAGGTTCAGTTGATGGATCTGAAGTAAAAACCATTAAACCCTTTTTCAGTTGATATATCTGTCGTAAAAACCATTCCTACTTTTTCAGTTGATGGATCTGTTGTAAAAACCATCCCCTAGCACGTCGTTTTTCAATTTGTGGGTCTGTTGTTAAAACCACTTTCTTCATGAATTTTTTATAAATATTTGTAATATATATAATGTATATTAAAAATAAATTGTCGTATGCATATTTACTAATTTTTTTCTTTATTGCAATTACTTGTGTTATTGCAAGGCGGCCGGCAATGTCTAATTTGAAATTTACTTATTTTAAATTTTAGTTATCAATTTTCTTTTTGTAAATAAACTACTCTGTTAGGACCTAAAGTTTACTCCTGTTTCTAACAACTTTGTATTTCGGAGTAATTAGTTAGGTTCTAACGAGTAAAGCCGGTAACGGTTCACTCAAACTTGCCTTCGCCATCTTCAATTTTATTGTAATAAAATTTATTCATCTTGGACAACTTGAGCGATAAGGTAATATATATATTTAATAAATCTTCACCCTTTATTATTGCCAATTTAACCCAAACAATTGTGTTTTATTTTTATATAATTTCATCTGTTTTTCACAAGACTTAATACAAAGTATTATAGTGTGAAAGGCCCTTAAATAGTTTTAAGTATTTTACGTAGATTTAAGTATTTTCAAAACACAAGTTTTAAGTAATTTAAATAACACTAGTTTAAGTATATATATTATTAATACGCAAACACGTTTTTTAGATCCCTTTTACTTACGTAATACTGAACCGATTTTGCAATTTTTTTTTATTTAAATCGATTTAGTATTTTGGGATCTATAAGCGTTTAAAGTTGCTCCTTATTACACTTGCATGTATCAGCTTCAAGCTGTAAAATAAACAAATTGTGTATGTGTGTTTGTCCAATTTGCATTGCATTGGACCTAGTAGGGAAGGAGATGGTAATAACCTCAGCAATCCGTCTAAGATGTGCCTCTCTGTAGAATGGAAATGGTACCGGCCACTGCAGAATACTCGACGATGAAGCTTGGGGTGGAGGATTGACCACACCTCCTCTTTGTTGTTACATGTGCGTCTTTAGTGGAGCAGCTATTGTGGCCTTTGAATCCCCGCTTCTAAGAACAACAACAGCCCTTCACTACCGTTCATCACTAAACGAAATGGCAGAGCAGTTTGATAACAGGATCATCTGGACCCCGGGAAATAGAGGCATTCAGGGAATTCTAGGGCTGACGAGCTTGCTAGAATTGGGACAACCCTACAGGTTCCACCGGATTGGGAACGTGTGGGTTTACCCCTTCTCTCTAGCAAGCCTAGACTTAGGCGCAAGACAGAAGATGAAAAAAATAGATGGGAAACAAGAAATGATTGCATGATCACCAGGTAGTTATGGACCCACCTAAATAGGAAAATACAACCCAACAACAACAACAACAAATATTGGCGAGATACTATCAGTTTTACCTGATATTAAGGTCTGGATAACATTTGCAGTTTTGTTCAATTTAAGCACTACCTGCTATGAAATTAAAGATCAATGTGTGAATAACATGTATCTAAAAGTGTATAAAACTACGGATTCGATAAGGGATTACTCAGTAATAAGTTAATACTTTAAGTGCACGGATAAAACATAACAGACGCAAATAAAAATATTCAGAAAAATATGGAGAGCTAGTAGTTACGTTAAAATAAAATTAAACTTAAATTCGTGTAGCACCGAAATGCAAGAGCAATTATCTAATTTCGTCAAAGCACTAAAAAAGTGCTACAAAGAAGTTCGCTACAGTAAACAAAACTTTGATATAAAAAGTGCAAACTGGTTAGAGGGCCAACTTACTCTCGCTGCAGAAACAGCAAAGCAAGATAAGGCTGGAAGACCACGCAAATCATTGGACAACTGCAGCGATAGATCTAAGAGGCGGAAACTTAAAGATATCAACGATGCAATTGGTTGTACAAATATAAAAGAATCTTTCCTACATCAATTACGATCACAGAACCAATTAACAAAAGTGGATATCATTGAAAAAGTTGTTAAAGCTAGTCCAGTGAGAACAAAACGGATTCTTAAAAATATACCAACTCCGAGTGATGCAATACAGTACACAAATGAGGAGGCATTAGCATTATTTCTGTATTTGAAATTAACAAAACAGCAATATATTAAGCTCAGACTGCGTGCGATTGAAAAAGGTTCAATTATGTATCCCGCATATCATTACATAACCGCTGCTAAAATGGACTGTTTGCCATCAAAGGACACTATTACAATCACACCAATTTCGGCAGAGGTACAACTACAATCTCTACTTGATCACACAGCCGAACGCTTGCTACAATCAATAACAGAAAATGAGTTAAAGAAATATGGAAACACAATGTTAATTCTTTTTTGTAAATGGGGATGTGATGGTTCTTCGGGACAAAAACAATACAAACAAGTTGTATGTGAAAATATTTCGGACTCAGATATGTTCATGGTGTCATTTGTACCATTGCGATTGAAAAAGATTTTAGAAGATTCAGAGCCTTCGACTAGTACAACGCAAGCAATGGATATTTGGAAAAATAAGACACCATCTTCTACGAAATACTGCAGGCCAATCAAATTTGAATTCAAAAAAGAAACTCATGATGCCATTAACAAAGAAGTTATCGATATCAAGGCCCAAATTGCAACACTACAGCCATTACAATTACAGTTAGATGGGCAGCAGCAAATCGAAGTAAGCTACCAATTAGTGCTGCCAATGATATATGGAAAAGTAGGTCAGGCTTTGACTAACACGAAGGCTGCATCCAGCTGCATTATATGCCAAGCAACATCAACCCAATTAAACCAAATA
This sequence comes from Gymnocheta viridis, assembly GCA_956483585.1. Taxonomy (NCBI): domain Eukaryota; kingdom Metazoa; phylum Arthropoda; class Insecta; order Diptera; family Tachinidae; genus Gymnocheta; species Gymnocheta viridis. Next base: position 59,214,280 of record OY101440.1, on the reverse strand, counting down.
CCAACAAAATCATTAGATAATACCGATGCATATTAATTTGGATTATCACCACTACATGCAAGAATACGACTTATGGAACACATACTAAAAATCAGTTATGATTTGGATTTCGGGTCTTCAGGATCAATAAGAAACAACGAAACCAACAAATAAGTTAAGAAGTTCAAAAAAGAAACATGTTCAAGATGAATATCGCAAATTTGGATTGATTATAGATCAGCCAAAACAAGGGTTAGGCAATACAAATGATGGCAATACCGCAAGATTCTTTTCAGATCCAGAAACAGCATCTGAAATAACAGGAGTGGATTTAAACCTTATCTTCAGATTTAAAATAATCCTAGAAGTACTTCCGTGCAATGAAGAAATTGAATCTAGAAAATTTGGAGATTATGCTAAGAAAACTGCAAAAATATATACAACCAACCACGAAATTCAACAAATGAAGATCTATTTAATATATTATTGGCAACGTCAGATCCGTTTATCTCCAGTATTCGAAATCAATGGAAAGTGGAACATCGGGATTTAGATGAAGCCAAAAAACTACCAAAGAACAGAGATAGCACAGAACAAAATATGGAATATTTGCAATCAATATTTGAGTCAAATGAATAATAATTATAATTGCCTTTCATTGTTATTTAAGTACGAAAAACATAGTATTCGTAAAAAATAATAATAAACAGAACCTACCATTGTTACAAATGCTATTAAAATTTATTACAGTTTTTATTTTTAAAATGTTTTTAAAATTATCAAATTTGACAGCAAAAAATAATAAATTTTTCTGTAGTAATAGCAATATTTTTAGATATTATTAACGTTTTTTTTTAAGTGTAACTATTCTTTGAGTGTAAACAAATTTGCAAATTTGTCAGCAAAAAATTTTTAATTTTTCTGTAGTAGCAAAATCTCCAGTTGATTTTACTATTTTTTTTAGTGTAAAATTTTTTTTAAGTGTAACATTAAAAAAATTCCATTATTACAAAAATTATTTATAATTATTATTAATTTCCAAATATTCAATTTTTTAATAAATAAAAAAATAATAAACCCATATTTCACTCTAAAAGTTAAAAAAATTCAAAAGTTCAACTTTGACCTAGAATTCCTTAAAAAGTCCTGAATCAATTTTAATGTAATTTAAACTGAGTCAAGCTGAACTAAATATCTATCCAATAAAATAAAAATTACTTCAATATTTTGATCGGTTCAAAAGTTACAGAATTTTGGCAAATGAAAAACGATTTTCAGCCACTGTGCGGCGAGGACTCCGCATAACGGCACGTCTCCACGCTCAATATTTATTTCCGAACATAAGCAATAACGTCGGCAGCATGACGTCACAAATATGTTCATTTACAAGCTTGTTTTTAGGTGGAGAACACTTAGTGCACATTGGACATAAAATTAAAAAGTTCGCTGTGAATGAATACATTAGCTTCAGCGTTTTCTGTGCTTGTCTGCTTTTTTTGTTGGTCAAAAAGCTTAGCAGATGCTAATAAGTAAATATATACATACATATTTGCACGGTTTTTTATTTAATTCGCGGGAAAAAACAAATGACAGAGAATTGACAGCCAAATTTGACAGTTTATTTCCAACATAATTGCTTGAAAATAAGTTTGAACTATTTCGCAATACATGTGCAAATAAATGTTTGTGCGGTCCACACGTGAACATATTGTGTTGGCAATAGAATTTGACAGTTGAAAACATAATTATTTCCAAGTTTATTGCACGTGAAGACCCCCTGTAAGCAGAGTACCCGTGGTATCACAATGGACCAAAACGGTCTAAGTGAGTCAGAGATTCTGCCTGCCACCCTTACCTAACCTAAGCTAAGGCCAGGTACAGAAAAATTCTATTTATTAGATTGATTTGTAAAATATGTGATAAGTGAACCCAAAAAATACATTCTTCTTAATGATAAATATTACTTGATTCATTTCAATTTAATTTGCAAACCATTTTAATCAAAATTGTTTGTCACAAAAAAGTTAACTATTTCGCGTAAAATTAGAATTTCCATATCAGGTTTAATTTCATGGTATCAACTGAATTGAGTGTCGGCTATTGCGGATATAAAGATGCACTTACTTGAATTAATCATCAACATATCGCAATTATATTGGTGTTATAAGGCATTAATTTTTTCCAGCTTCACTTTTCATTTTTTTTATTTGATAAAAAGAAATTTGTTGTTCGACATAAATTATTTACTCACAATGAATTGACATTTAAAATGCGACAAAATGACGATACAACAAATTTGCCTCTTCACAAGCACATAAGCATATATAGTAATTTTTTAAACGATAAGCCATAGGACTGAGCTTGTGAATTGAACAAATATTAAACAAAGCTTTGTTTAAATTTTATTATAACTAGTTTGACGTTTATTTAGACCAAACGAAACGAGCAAACGAGCTGGCTTGAAAGAGTAATAATTTTGTTACGAAAACTCTCAACTGCAGTTGGTTTAATTTTGATTGTTATCCCGAAAAATTTGAACTAAGTTTCTATGAAAAATTGCAAAAGCAATTTATTTTTGTTTAAGTATATTGTTTGCACATCCTTTTAGTCCCCGTCCGGACTTGCAATTTTTGTTGCTGCAATATTTTTAAATTCTTTTTTTTTTTATCTCAGGGGATGACCCCTACACATGCAATGCATTGTGCTGGAACTAGTGGAAAGGGATAGTGATAGATATGAAAGGAGGTGAAGCTTCATTCGTTCTTCACAACTCTGCTTTTTTTTGCACGTTTATTCGTAGAATAGTGTTGCAGCGCCTCTGGTGGCGAGGAGGACATTACGAGGTTTGAAGCTGTGTTTAGTTTAGTAGCCACTTCTTTTATTAATTTTATTTTACTTCGCCGTTGATTGTGCTACATTATAAAAACCTATTTTAACTCTTATCATCAAACTGAAAAACAGAAAACATTGTTTGTTAAATAAACTTTTATATAAAATGGAAAGCCTACGTACTTTAATTTTATAAGAGGGTATGGGCGATAGCAAGCGTGAATCATCTCACGGTATCTTACAATTCCGTGGAGTAAATTTACAAAATTGGAGTTTTCGCGTACATATGTATGTACTTAGATTCTTTGAACTCGTTGGATGCTATTATAATATTTCTGCTGAAATAATAGAGTACGCACGTTTATTTTATATAAGAGTTTATTTAACAAACAATGTTTTCAGTTTGAGGATAGAAGTTTAAATAATATTTTTTAATAATAATAATAATAAAGTTTAAATAATAATTGAAATAATAATATTAAAATAAAGTATAATGAGCAACTTATGTGATTGAAATATAATTAAAGTGAGCAAGTATTATTATAGTAAGTATAACAACCCCTGAAGAGTTTGAGAAGAAGGAACGCGAGCCTACCCGTTTGCGAAACTGTTTGGAAAGAAAAAACAGTTTGTCGAGAATTGAAAGATCTAATAAAATATTTTAGTGATGAAATTATAAATAAGATTTGCAAGGAAACAAATCTATATTCGATTCAAACGAAAGGCGTAGAGCTAATTTGTCTACCATCCGAGATTAGACGGTTCTTTGGTGTACTTCTTTATTTATTCGTAATACAAGTTCCAAATTGGAAAAAGGCTTGGAAGCCAAACTTCAGAGAATCACGCATCTGATATCACGCCAGTAAACCAGCGCAAAAGAGAACGTAAATCGGCAGCCCTTTCGAGTAATTAACCAAATAACTGTCACCAGCGTCTCCATCACCATCTAATATTTCCAACATTTCATCAACAAAACTATCACATGTATCCGAACCACCAAAATCCATCCAAGGAAGGTGTAGATTATTCCATACCGTGATTCCAAAACCAAAATGCTCTAAATGTAAGGTACACTTATATTGTAACCCAAAAAAAACTGCTTATCCTCATACCATACATGAAATGAGTCAAAATTCAATTTAAAAAAACATAAAATAACATTTCTTTGTGTTTTAACATGTATCACCATGGCTCAATGTTGCTTACAAGCAACATCTCATAACGGTACAACCCGAAGTGATCGAGTCTTGAAATTTATATCAGTTCATACTTAGGGCTCAACTAATAACCCTATGTATTCACAACATTTTTAGTCACGCCCACTTCAATTCTGACATCAAAGGGTTATAAGACATTTAGTTCTCTTCATCTTGTTACAATTCGAAATTGCTAAAAGTAAATTTTAATTTTATGCAAAATTTTTTTATATTTCATAAACCTGATGAAATAAAATTAAATAAAACGTCAAATACCTACAGCCAACTTAAAATTTTAAAGCAAAATAGAATTGCAGAGCACATGAAATTGTGTACCGCTTCCCAATCTTCTCACCTCTCTCACCAATAAACTTTAGAATTGCTGCAACAAAAATTGCAAGTCTGGATGGGGACTTACTTAGCTTGTTTGTTACATGACTCCAAGTTTCTTCAAGAAACATGCAGATATTACAACAAAAACAACGAGGAAGTACTATTGCGAAGATTTAATAGTATCAAACAAATGTATTTTCAAAACAAGGTTTTTTATTGTATGGAATTGCGTGTGAGGTAATGTGAGTAACGTTATTCTCGTTGCACTTAGGAAAAGTATTTGTCGAACAAACGCTACTGACATCCCTCACATACCATATTTTTTCAAACTAATAGAAGTCCACATTTTTTATTCCCTGTTAAAAGTCGTGTTATATATGACTGATCCGTTCATGTACGAATTGGTAAGTGTTGGAACTCTTTACCGAGTTCTTTAAGCGAATTTCACTTTAATAGCAATTCATTCAAGATTTGTTGAATATTTTTCCTTTTAGTTGAACTGATCTAATTCAAGATCACATAGGTTAATATATGCTCAACATTTTTATTTTTTTTTTACTTTTAAAATTTCAATAATAACTTTTTTATTACAACTGCTTTCTATTTAATTTGCTAAGAATTATTGTTAATAGTTGTTACCTACATAAGAATTTAAACTTGTCGCTATATAATGACCCTAAAGGATCGCCTGTTTACTTTAATAAATAAATAAAAAAATCCCACCCACTAAAGGCCATTTCACACTATAATACAAGAATTTATACTGTAACCTTGATACCAAGAGTTATTGTTTTTTTTAATTTTCAAAGGGGCAATTAAATCATGGTTGCGTTTTCGTTAATTTACGAAATACTTGTATAATAGTGTGAAGTTGCAAAAAAATAGTAACACAATTCCTTTTTACCATACCCTTATTTTGATAACATTTATTTGACACCTTCGTTGCAATATGTTGATGTTCTTGAAGAATTTCGGCATAATAAATCGCAAACAAGCAAAGTAAAAGAATATGCACGAAAAATATGTTAGAAAAATTTAATTTTATTTGTAAAGTAAATGTTTGTTTTGACATTTATTTGACAAACTTTATATGCGAAAACACTGTTTTGTCACCTATTGTGGGGTCTGTGTATGTTAGATTTAACTTAACTTCACCATACTTACTTTGAGTCAAATGAATAATAATTATAATTGCCTTTCATTGTTATTTAAGTACGAAAAACATAGTATTCGTAAAAAATAATAATAAACAGAACCTACCATTGTTACAAATGCTATTAAAATTTATTACAGTTTTTATTTTTAAAATGTTTTTAAAATTATCAAATTTGACAGCAAAAAATAATAAATTTTTCTGTAGTAATAGCAATATTTTTAGATATTATTAACGTTTTTTTTTAAAGTGTAACTATTCTTTGAGTGTAAACAAATTTGCAAATTTGTCAGCAAAAAATTTTTAATTTTTCTGTAGTAGCAAAATCTCCAGTTGATTTTACTATTTTTTTTAGTGTAAAATTTTTTTTAAGTGTAACATTAAAAAAATTCCATTATTACAAAAATTATTTATAATTATTATTAATTTCCAAATATTCAATTTTTTAATAAATAAAAAAATAATAAACCCATATTTCACTCTAAAAGTTAAAAAAATTCAAAAGTTCAACTTTGACCTAGAATTCCTTAAAAAGTCCTGAATCAATTTTAATGTAATTTAAACTGAGTCAAGCTGAACTAAATATCTATCCAATAAAATAAAAATTACTTCAATATTTTGATCGGTTCAAAAGTTACAGAATTTTGGCAAATGAAAAACGATTTTCAGCCACTGTGCGGCGAGGACTCCGCATAACGGCACGTCTCCACGCTCAATATTTATTTCCGAACATAAGCAATAACGTCGGCAGCATGACGTCACAAATATGTTCATTTACAAGCTTGTTTTTAGGTGGAGAACACTTAGTGCACATTGGACATAAAATTAAAAAGTTCGCTGTGAATGAATACATTAGCTTCAGCGTTTTCTGTGCTTGTCTGCTTTTTTTGTTGGTCAAAAAGCTTAGCAGATGCTAATAAGTAAATATATACATACATATTTGCACGGTTTTTTATTTAATTCGCGGGAAAAAACAAATGACAGAGAATTGACAGCCAAATTTGACAGTTTATTTCCAACATAATTGCTTGAAAATAAGTTTGAACTATTTCGCAATACATGTGCAAATAAATGTTTGTGCGGTCCACACGTGAACATATTGTGTTGGCAATAGAATTTGACAGTTGAAAACATAATTATTTCCAAGTTTATTGCACGTGAAGACCCCCTGTAAGCAGAGTACCCGTGGTATCACAATGGACCAAAACGGTCTAAGTGAGTCAGAGATTCTGCCTGCCACCCTTACCTAACCTAAGCTAAGGCCAGGTACAGAAAAATTCTATTTATTAGATTGATTTGTAAAATATGTGATAAGTGAACCCAAAAAATACATTCTTCTTAATGATAAATATTACTTGATTCATTTCAATTTAATTTGCAAACCATTTTAATCAAAATTGTTTGTCACAAAAAAGTTAACTATTTCGCGTAAAATTAGAATTTCCATATCAGGTTTAATTTCATGGTATCAACTGAATTGAGTGTCGGCTATTGCGGATATAAAGATGCACTTACTTGAATTAATCATCAACATATCGCAATTATATTGGTGTTATAAGGCATTAATTTTTTCCAGCTTCACTTTTCATTTTTTTTATTTGATAAAAAGAAATTTGTTGTTCGACATAAATTATTTACTCACAATGAATTGACATTTAAAATGCGACAAAATGACGATACAACAAATTTGCCTCTTCACAAGCACATAAGCATATATAGTAATTTTTTAAACGATAAGCCATAGGACTGAGCTTGTGAATTGAACAAATATTAAACAAAGCTTTGTTTAAATTTTATTATAACTAGTTTGACGTTTATTTAGACCAAACGAAACGAGCAAACGAGCTGGCTTGAAAGAGTAATAATTTTGTTACGAAAACTCTCAACTGCAGTTGGTTTAATTTTGATTGTTATCCCGAAAAATTTGAACTAAGTTTCTATGAAAAATTGCAAAAGCAATTTATTTTTGTTTAAGTATATTGTTTGCACATCCTTTTAGTCCCCGTCCGGACTTGCAATTTTTGTTGCTGCAATATTTTTAAATTCTTTTTTTTTTTATCTCAGGGGATGACCCCTACACATGCAATGCATTGTGCTGGAACTAGTGGAAAGGGATAGTGATAGATATGAAAGGAGGTGAAGCTTCATTCGTTCTTCACAACTCTGCTTTTTTTTGCACGTTTATTCGTAGAATAGTGTTGCAGCGCCTCTGGTGGCGAGGAGGACATTACGAGGTTTGAAGCTGTGTTTAGTTTAGTAGCCACTTCTTTTATTAATTTTATTTTACTTCGCCGTTGATTGTGCTACATTATAAAAACCTATTTTAACTCTTATCATCAAACTGAAAAACAGAAAACATTGTTTGTTAAATAAACTTTTATATAAAATGGAAAGCCTACGTACTTTAATTTTATAAGAGGGTATGGGCGATAGCAAGCGTGAATCATCTCACGGTATCTTACAATTCCGTGGAGTAAATTTACAAAATTGGAGTTTTCGCGTATATATGTATGTACTTAGATTCTTTGAACTCGTTGGATGCTATTATAATATTTCTGCTGAAATAATAGAGTACGCACGTTTATTTTATATAAGAGTTTATTTAACAAACAATGTTTTCAGTTTGAGGATAGAAGTTTAAATAATATTTTTTAATAATAATAATAATAAAGTTTAAATAATAATTGAAATAATAATATTAAAATAAAGTATAATGAGCAACTTATGTGATTGAAATATAATTAAAGTGAGCAAGTATTATTATAGTAAGTATAACAACCCCTGAAGAGTTTGAGAAGAAGGAACGCGAGCCTACCCGTTTGCGAAACTGTTTGGAAAGAAAAAACAGTTTGTCGAGAATTGAAAGATCTAATAAAATATTTTAGTGATGAAATTATAAATAAGATTTGCAAGGAAACAAATCTATATTCGATTCAAACGAAAGGCGTAGAGCTAATTTGTCTACCATCCGAGATTAGACGGTTCTTTGGTGTACTTCTTTATTTATTCGTAATACAAGTTCCAAATTGGAAAAAGGCTTGGAAGCCAAACTTCAGAGAATCACGCATCTGATATCACGCCAGTAAACCAGCGCAAAAGAGAACGTAAATCGGCAGCCCTTTCGAGTAATTAACCAAATAACTGTCACCAGCGTCTCCATCACCATCTAATATTTCCAACATTTCATCAACAAAACTATCACATGTATCCGAACCACCAAAATCCATCCAAGGAAGGTGTAGATTATTCCATACCGTGATTCCAAAACCAAAATGCTCTAAATGTAAGGTACACTTATATTGTAACCCAAAAAAAACTGCTTATCCTCATACCATACATGAAATGAGTCAAAATTCAATTTAAAAAAACATAAAATAACATTTCTTTGTGTTTTAACATGTATCACCATGGCTCAATGTTGCTTACAAGCAACATCTCATAACGGTACAACCCGAAGTGATCGAGTCTTGAAATTTATATCAGTTCATACTTAGGGCTCAACTAATAACCCTATGTATTCACAACATTTTTAGTCACGCCCACTTCAATTCTGACATCAAAGGGTTATAAGACATTTAGTTCTCTTCATCTTGTTACAATTCGAAATTGCTAAAAGTAAATTTTAATTTTATGCAAAATTTTTTTATATTTCATAAACCTGATGAAATAAAATTAAATAAAACGTCAAATACCTACAGCCAACTTAAAATTTTAAAGCAAAATAGAATTGCAGAGCACATGAAATTGTGTACCGCTTCCCAATCTTCTCACCTCTCTCACCAATAAACTTTAGAATTGCTGCAACAAAAATTGCAAGTCTGGATGGGGACTTACTTAGCTTGTTTGTTACATGACTCCAAGTTTCTTCAAGAAACATGCAGATATTACAACAAAAACAACGAGGAAGTACTATTGCGAAGATTTAATAGTATCAAACAAATGTATTTTCAAAACAAGGTTTTTTATTGTATGGAATTGCGTGTGAGGTAATGTGAGTAACGTTATTCTCGTTGCACTTAGGAAAATTATTTGTCGAATAAACGCTACTGACATCCCTCACATACCATATTTTTTCAAACTAATAGAAGTCCACATTTTTTATTCCCTGTTAAAAGTCGTGTTATATATGACTGATCCGTTCATGTACGAATTGGTAAGTGTTGGAACTCTTTACCGAGTTCTTTAAGCGAATTTCACTTTAATAGCAATTCATTCAAGATTTGTTGAATATTTTTCCTTTTAGTTGAACTGATCTAATTCAAGATCACATAGGTTAATATATGCTCAACATTTTTATTTTTTTTTTTACTTTTAAAATTTCAATAATAACTTTTTTATTACAACTGCTTTCTATTTAATTTGCTAAGAATTATTGTTAATAGTTGTTACCTACATAAGAATTTAAACTTGTCGCTATATAATGACCCTAAAGGATCGCCTGTTTACTTTAATAAATAAATAAAAAAATCCCACCCACTAAAGGCCATTTCACACTATAATACAAGAATTTATACTGTAACCTTGATACCAAGAGTTATTGTTTTTTTTAATTTTCAAAGGGGCAATTAAATCATGGTTGCGTTTTCGTTAATTTACGAAATACTTGTATAATAGTGTGAAGTTGCAAAAAAATAGTAACACAATTCCTTTTTACCATACCCTTATTTTGATAACATTTATTTGACACCTTCGTTGCAATATGTTGATGTTCTTGAAGAATTTCGGCATAATAAATCGCAAACAAGCAAAGTAAAAGAATATGCACGAAAAATATGTTAGAAAAATTTAATTTTATTTGTAAAGTAAATGTTTGTTTTGACATTTATTTGACAAACTTTATATGCGAAAACACTGTTTTTGTCACCTATTGTGGGGTCTGTGTATGTTAGATTTAACTTAACTTCACCATACTTACTTTGAGTCAAATGAATAATAATTATAATTGCCTTTCATTGTTATTTAAGTACGAAAAACATAGTATTCGTAAAAAATAATAATAAACAGAACCTACCATTGTTACAAATGCTATTAAAATTTATTACAGTTTTTATTTTTAAAATGTTTTTAAAATTATCAAATTTGACAGCAAAAAATAATAAATTTTTCTGTAGTAATAGCAATATTTTTAGATATTATTAACGTTTTTTTTTTAAGCGTAACTATTCTTTGAGTGTAAACAAATTTGCAAATTTGTCAGCAAAAAATTTTTAATTTTTCTGTAGTAGCAAAATCTCCAGTTGATTTTACTATTTTTTTTAGTGTAAAATTTTTTTTAAGTGTAACATTAAAAAAATTCCATTATTACAAAAATTATTTATAATTATTATTAATTTCCAAATATTCAATTTTTTAATAAATAAAAAAATAATAAACCCATATTTCACTCTAAAAGTTAAAAAAATTCAAAAGTTCAACTTTGACCTAGAATTCCTTAAAAAGTCCTGAATCAATTTTAATGTAATTTAAACTGAGTCAAGCTGAACTAAATATCTATCCAATAAAATAAAAATTACTTCAATATTTTGATCGGTTCAAAAGTTACAGAATTTTGGCAAATGAAAAACGATTTTCAGCCACTGTGCGGCGAGGACTCCGCATAACGGCACGTCTCCACGCTCAATATTTATTTCCGAACATAAGCAATAACGTCGGCAGCATGACGTCACAAATATGTTCATTTACAAGCTTGTTTTTAGGTGGAGAACACTTAGTGCACATTGGACATAAAATTAAAAAGTTCGCTGTGAATGAATACATTAGCTTCAGCGTTTTCTGTGCTTGTCTGCTTTTTTTGTTGGTCAAAAAGCTTAGCAGATGCTAATAAGTAAATATATACATACATATTTGCACGGTTTTTTATTTAATTCGCGGGAAAAAACAAATGACAGAGAATTGACAGCCAAATTTGACAGTTTATTTCCAACATAATTGCTTGAAAATAAGTTTGAACTATTTCGCAATACATGTGCAAATAAATGTTTGTGCGGTCCACACGTGAACATATTGTGTTGGCAATAGAATTTGACAGTTGAAAACATAATTATTTCCAAGTTTATTGCACGTGAAGACCCCCTGTAAGCAGAGTACCCGTGGTATCACAATGGACCAAAACGGTCTAAGTGAGTCAGAGATTCTGCCTGCCACCCTTACCTAACCTAAGCTAAGGCCAGGTACAGAAAAATTCTATTTATTAGATTGATTTGTAAAATATGTGATAAGTGAACCCAAAAAATACATTCTTCTTAATGATAAATATTACTTGATTCATTTCAATTTAATTTGCAAACCATTTTAATCAAAATTGTTTGTCACAAAAAAGTTAACTATTTCGCGTAAAATTAGAATTTCCATATCAGGTTTAATTTCATGGTATCAACTGAATTGAGTGTCGGCTATTGCGGATATAAAGATGCACTTACTTGAATTAATCATCAACATATCGCAATTATATTGGTGTTATAAGGCATTAATTTTTTCCAGCTTCACTTTTCATTTTTTTTATTTGATAAAAAGAAATTTGTTGTTCGACATAAATTATTTACTCACAATGAATTGACATTTAAAATGCGACAAAATGACGATACAACAAATTTGCCTCTTCACAAGCACATAAGCATATATAGTAATTTTTTAAACGATAAGCCATAGGACTGAGCTTGTGAATTGAACAAATATTAAACAAAGCTTTGTTTAAATTTTATTATAACTAGTTTGACGTTTATTTAGACCAAACGAAACGAGCAAACGAGCTGGCTTGAAAGAGTAATAATTTTGTTACGAAAACTCTCAACTGCAGTTGGTTTAATTTTGATTGTTATCCCGAAAAATTTGAACTAAGTTTCCATGAAAAATTGCAAAAGCAATTTATTTTTGTTTAAGTATATTGTTTGCACATCCTTTTAGTCCCCGTCCTGACTTGCAATTTTTGTTGCTGCAATATTTTTAAATTCTTTTTTTTTTTATCTCAGGGGATGACCCCTACACATGCAATGCATTGTGCTGGAACTAGTGGAAAGGGATAGTGATAGATATGAAAGGAGGTGAAGCTTCATTCGTTCTTCACAACTCTGCTTTTTTTTGCACGTTTATTCGTAGAACAGTGTTGCAGCGCCTCTGGTGGCGAGGAGGACATTACGAGGTTTGAAGCTGTGTTTAGTTTAGTAGCCACTTCTTTTATTAATTTTATTTTACTTCGCCGTTGATTGTGCTACATTATAAAAACCTATTTTAACTCTTATCATCAAACTGAAAAACAGAAAACATTGTTTGTTAAATAAACTTTTATATAAAATGGAAAGCCTACGTACTTTAATTTTATAAAAGGGTATGGGCGATAGCAAGCGTGAATCATCTCACGGTATCTTACAATTCCGTGGAGTAAATTTACAAAATTGGAGTTTTCGCGTACATATGTATGTACTTAGATTCTTTGAACTCGTTGGATGCTATTATAATATTTCTGCTGAAATAATAGAGTACGCACGTTTATTTTATATAAGAGTTTATTTAACAAACAATGTTTTCAGTTTGAGGATAGAAGTTTAAATAATATTTTTTAATAATAATAATAATAAAGTTTAAATAATAATTGAAATAATAATATTAAAATAAAGTATAATGAGCAACTTATGTGATTGAAATATAATTAAAGTGAGCAAGTATTATTATAGTAAGTATAACAACCCCTGAAGAGTTTGAGAAGAAGGAACGCGAGCCTACCCGTTTGCGAAACTGTTAGGAAAGAAAAAACAGTTTGTCGAGAATTGAAAGATCTAATAAAATATTTTAGTGATGAAATTATAAATAAGATTTGCAAGGAAACAAATCTATATTCGATTCAAACGAAAGGCGTAGAGCTAATTTGTCTACCATCCGAGATTAGACGGTTCTTTGGTGTACTTCTTTATTTATTCGTAATACAAGTTCCAAATTGGAAAAAGGCTTGGAAGCCAAACTTCAGAGAATCACGCATCTGATATCACGCCAGTAAACCAGCGCAAAAGAGAACGTAAATCGGCAGCCCTTTCGAGTAATTAACCAAATAACTGTCACCAGCGTCTCCATCACCATCTAATATTTCCAACATTTCATCAACAAAACTATCACATGTATCCGAACCACCAAAATCCATCCAAGGAAGGTGTAGATTATTCCATACCGTGATTCCAAAACCAAAATGCTCTAAATGTAAGGTACACTTATATTGTAACCCAAAAAAACTGCTTATCCTCATACCATACATGAAATGAGTCAAAATTCAATTTAAAAAAACATAAAATAACATTTCTTTGTGTTTTAACATGTATCACCATGGCTCAATGTTGCTTACAAGCAACATCTCATAACGGTACAACCCGAAGTGATCGAGTCTTGAAATTTATATCAGTTCATACTTAGGGCTCAACTAATAACCCTATGTATTCACAACATTTTTAGTCACGCCCACTTCAATTCTGACATCAAAGGGTTATAAGACATTTAGTTCTCTTCATCTTGTTACAATTCGAAATTGCTAAAAGTAAATTTTAATTTTATGCAAAATTTTTTTATATTTCATAAACCTGATGAAATAAAATTAAATAAAACGTCAAATACCTACAGCCAACTTAAAATTTTAAAGCAAAATAGAATTGCAGAGCACATGAAATTGTGTACCGCTTCCCAATCTTCTCACCTCTCTCACCAATAAACTTTAGAATTGCTGCAACAAAAATTGCAAGTCTGGATGGGGACTTACTTAGCTTGTTTGTTACATGACTCCAAGTTTCTTCAAGAAACATGCAGATATTACAACAAAAACAACGAGGAAGTACTATTGCGAAGATTTAATAGTATCAAACAAATGTATTTTCAAAACAAGGTTTTTTATTGTATGGAATTGCGTGTGAGGTAATGTGAGTAACGTTATTCTCGTTGCACTTAGGAAAAGTATTTGTCGAACAAACGCTACTGACATCCCTCACATACCATATTTTTTCAAACTAATAGAAGTCCACATTTTTTATTCCCTGTTAAAAGTCGTGTTATATATGACTGATCCGTTCATGTACGAATTGGTAAGTGTTGGAACTCTTTACCGAGTTCTTTAAGCGAATTTCACTTTAATAGCAATTCATTCAAGATTTGTTGAATATTTTTCCTTTTAGTTGAACTGATCTAATTCAAGATCACATAGGTTAATATATGCTCAACATTTTTATTTTTTTTTTTACTTTTAAAATTTCAATAATAACTTTTTTATTACAACTGCTTTCTATTTAATTTGCTAAGAATTATTGTTAATAGTTGTTACCTACATAAGAATTTAAACTTGTCGCTATATAATGACCCTAAAGGATCGCCTGTTTACTTTAATAAATAAATAAAAAAATCCCACCCACTAAAGGCCATTTCACACTATAATACAAGAATTTATACTGTAACCTTGATACCAAGAGTTATTGTTTTTTTTAATTTTCAAAGGGGCAATTAAATCATGGTTGCGTTTTCGTTAATTTACGAAATACTTGTATAATAGTGTGAAGTTGCAAAAAAATAGTAACACAATTCCTTTTTACCATACCCTTATTTTGATAACATTTATTTGACACCTTCGTTGCAATATGTTGATGTTCTTGAAGAATTTCGGCATAATAAATCGCAAACAAGCAAAGTAAAAGAATATGCACGAAAAATATGTTAGAAAAATTTAATTTTATTTGTAAAGTAAATGTTTGTTTTGACATTTATTTGACAAACTTTATATGCGAAAACACTGTTTTTGTCACCTATTGTGGGGTCTGTGTATGTTAGATTTAACTTAACTTCACCATACTTACCATGTTTTCATTACGAAACGTAACAAGAAGTTTGTTACTTCTTCGATCAAATAATGATGTAGTCGAATTATAATTATTTATGAACCTCAAACTAGCGTGTTCATACGAAGACAAGTCATTGCAGAATCTTAATAGAAATACGCTTTTATGGAACTGATAGCATATTAAAACAACTTCTTTTAATTTTTGTATCCAACTCTATGAAAAGAAAACATGAAAACATTATGGAGATATACTGCACTTGTAATTACATCGTTTATACGCACGTCTTGTTTGCAAATTAAACTATTTGAAAATAAGGCGTATGAGTTGCCACATGGTAGAATAATGCAGGTAGTATCGAAACTACAACAACAGTGCTTATAGGTTCGAAGCTGTCAAAAAGCACAAAAGAATAATGGCAAAATTTTTGAATTTTATGTTCTGAAAAGAACTTTGTTTCGTTCCCTTTTCTTATTTGCATGTGAAACAAATGTTAGTGTGATTTTTTAGTAGCGTGGGTGTGTGTTAATAATACATAATCAAATTTTGACAGGCCGGAACCTAAAAAAAAGTACGTTAACTCTTCGGCACTACCTGTATTATTCTACCATGAGTTGCCATATATATTTTTAAAGATTTCGATAATCCGGTCTGTTTACTTATTGGTAAAAAATTATAATCACATACATATTATATATTTTTTTAATGGGTCATTTCGAAATATTTTTTTGTAAACAGCAGTTTTATCGAATAATTGTATTTATGCATTATGCTGCGACTTAGATATTTGCAAATAGTTTGCGCATAAACATAGAATGGATTCTCATTAAATCTTAAAGCTCCATCTCTATCTCAAAAGCTTGAAGAGTATATGAGGTATTCAGATTAAACAAGTACCCATAATACATAAAAAATTTTCATAAAAAATTCATACTTACACCATTAAACTTTTTTGACTTGTTTAAAGGAATATTAAATGGTATGTCTTCTGGCCACCATTCTGGTTCACTGCAATCTACTTGACATTGTAAGTTTATATGTCCCAAGGAGCACTGCACCATAAAAGGTATGAATCTTTCCAGTTGTGTTTCAGATATTTTATCTAATGATGTTGGATATCCGTTTGCAAATAGCAATGGTAAATTAGATATCATATTATTTTGAAGAATTTCTTCTTGTTCATCCATTTGTTGAGACCTTTAAAGAAATAAGTACATATTGAAGTAACATTACGGTATTCAATGAATTAGTACACGGCATTTTTATAGGTATAGAACTTTAAATTGAAACAGATTTAAATAGAGTTAATTGCCACGAATTTTACTTCTTTGCCATTTTTACTTGAATATGATTTCTGGTATAAAGCCACCTCGCTAGCTTGGAAGTCCAATTTCTTCACATATTTGCACGTACATACATACATATGTCAGTGAAAACGTGGCGAATGTTGTCTTCGAAGTGATCAATCGTCTATTGTTTATTAGAGTAATTATGTACACATCCGCCGAATTCACAATGTCGTGCATTTGAGATTGCAAATTTATGCAATTGTAAATATTTACAATCACTTATGAACGCTGTTTTCTAAAAACATGTTGCAAAATGAAGTGTAAATATAAACTACAGGTTTTTGTGTTGCTTATTCATATGAAAGTAGCAAGTGCATATCTTTGTATTTTGTTAGTGTAGAGTAAAAATATGCTTCACCAATTTGCAAATGCTACGATGCAAGACCATTTGCACAACATTGCGAATTGGGAAACTCTAAATGAATGTCCATTAGTGTGGGACGATTTTTCGATAGCTTTATTTTATTTTTAAGCTTTTTTATTAGGTAATAAAAAAAATCTAAAAAATAATTTTTTTTTAAATATTTCCTTTCCAAGGTGAAATTTATTTTTAAATTATATTGAATTATTTTTGATGAAATTGTGGTACGTATAAACGTCAATTATGATGTGAGATGGTTGAAGATTTCATAACGTCTCTTCACACTTTGGCAAGAAATTGTAACTATGGCAGTTTACGTGAGGAGATGATGAAATAGAATAGTTGTGGACATAAGGGACTAGAAGTTATTGGACAGACTTCAGAGTGAAATTGAATTAACTTTAACACAGGAGAATGTTCGTCGTCAACAGAAACTGATGGAACATAATTTTCATGCCAGAACTACTATTAATAAAGTAAAAGTTTTATGTGCTCTTCATAGAATCCAAGCAATCCACTTGAGTAGAAAACTCGAATAACTGAGTGGTTTTTATACAAATCGTTCACTGAATTCGATTGCTTGGATTCTATGAACAGCACATTAGGAAGCAAGGTGGAAGACGAGCAATGCTAAAAATTTGGCGGCAATCATGACAGAAGAAGAGTTTGTACAGTGAAAGGAAAAAGGTGCAATAAATGTCAGAAAATCGGCCATTTTGCGAGGGTTTACAGAAGTAGTCGAAGAATGAATAATATTGAAACAGAAAGCGAAAGGGAAGAAGAAGATTTATATTTTGGGCTAGTTTCTAAAAATGGCGAAAATGTTTGCAGATTTAAAAGGATAAAGATAAAAAACCGATTGAGAGTATAAATGACACTGGTGCACCTGTGAATGTTGTACCAACAAAATTATTTGAGAATAATTGGCCAACATCGAAAGCCCGAAAAGAAATTAATTGGAGCTGCAGGCAATAGTTTGGCTGTGAAAGATGAAAATCGAAAGAGGAAACTATAAATGTTAAAGTAGAATATACGTGGCAGACGATATTATAAATCCTTTGATATCCCTACATACGTCTGAAAAATTTAAAGTTATTACCAGAATAAATGTTATCAAGTAAAAGTTAACGGTAAATATTCTAAGAGAGCACCCAGAGCTTTTCGACAAGCTGGGGTGTTTAGAATTTTTCCGTGACCGAAAAATACGGCATTTGCAATAAATGTGGTTCGTAGAGTGCCAATACCTTTAATAAGAAAATTGAAAAATAAATTGGTAGACGTCCCAACGCAATGATGAGATCCATTAGTAATTGTGCCAAAAGCAAATTGGGTTATACGGCCGTGTGTAGATTTATCGAAATTAAACACATACAGAGAAAGGACTATCCACCTGTGGTGCAGTTCTCCATAATAAACTATGGCAACGCTGCATGTCATAACGTATTACCTATGGCTCCTTTTTCTTTCTTTCTATATTGTTCTTTTTTGATAATATAATATACCGTTTTTGCTATTTGTAAGAAAGAACACGTTCCTTAATAAAGTAATATCTTTTTATATAGTATGAATTTTTGAAATAAATGCGTGTTTCATTAATCAATACACAACAGTAATTGGCGACGAGAGATGAAAATCAAGGCATCAACAGCAAATAGTGCAAATAAAAAGTAAACGTAAGCAATCAGCACTAAGTCGCATAAATCTACTTGCAAAGTGCCACAAAATGGAACCACAAGTGCAAAAGTTACTGGAACCCATCACGACGATGACAACGGCCATGTACACCCAACAAACTCAACAGAACAACACAAGTGTCATCGATATTTCAAATTTCGAAAATTTTGATCCAAAAGTTTAAACATTTAAACAGTATATATGCATTTCAAATTTTGCACGCTTATAAGCGAGAAATGCGTTTATAAAAACTCGCTTATATGCATTGGCAGTGCTTATAAAAAAATCGCTTATATGCTTCAATGGTGCATGTATAAAAAAAACTAGAATGAGTAAATAAAACCCCAAATATTGTTTTTGAGAAACTTTAATTAAAATTATTTTGTTTAAAACGTAAATTTGATTTTTGAAATGCACAAACAAAAATTTTAAATTTTTTAATTTAATTCCGTGTGATTTTAACTGTATGTTCTCAAGTTAATCTTTTTGAAAAAATTGGTTATTTTTCTTTCTACATTTCCGCAGCATTTAGAAAAAATAAATTGTTCAATTGTTTCTAATTCTTCAACACATCCGTTTTTTAATAGGAGAAAAGTACGAAGAGTATCTAAAGATTCCAAAGCATTACTTAGCGGTGGTATTGCCACATATGTATCACTCTCCTCCATCATCTGATTCTTTACCAGAAAAAAGTTCAGATATAATTTCAGCTTCAGTTGATAGTGCAAAGCATGGCAATCATTGTCAAAATCGACGAAATTTTCGAAATTGGTGTCGAGGTCAGTATTAGTAATAGTCGTTATCGTATTTCATCTTCTCTTATTTTTTAAATACAATTGAGTAAAATTTTTCCAGTTTGACAGCTGGTGTTACACAGAGATGTAAAATTAAAGTATTAAATTGAGATGGAACTTTTCGTTTGCGGTCGAAAAATTACTGCACAAATTTTAATTTTTAAAATATATGTACCGTGCATATATGAGTATATTTTTAATACATTTAATAAAAAATATAAATTTTTTACGATACATAAAAGCGAGAAATGCATATAAACGACATGCAAATACAAAAAATAATTTATGTTTTTTAAATACGAATAGAAAATTGTTCGTGCGTTCGTGCATATAAACGTTAAATGCAAATAAACGACGTGCATATAAGCGATAAATACTGTACTCCAATATATTGGGCCAACAGTATACACCCTTGTTTCAACATTAGCTGCGCCCAAAAATGTAAATAGGTTAACTAACATACGAGGAAATAGTTTAAATTTTGTATTTACACTTTTGCCCAAAGAAAAATGTTTTAGTAGAACAGCATACATTTTTTTGTGAGATACAAAACGAAAATCAAACGGTAGCAGATTTTGTTGCAGTTTTACAGAAGCGGTCCACTGAATGTATGTGAGTGTAGCAAGTCCGTGTCAAATATTTTTCTACCAGCGCAATTCATTAGAGGATTGCGGGATAGTTACATGCGGGAGCAGTTACTTCAAAAGCCAGAATCAACGTTCATCGAAACTACACAAAAAACATTAGCCCTAGAAGCAGCGAAAACAGACAACAGAGCTATTTCAAATAGTGCATCGACTACAACTACTGACATTCGTCAAATACGGCAACAACAACAGAGAAAACGTGATAGTCACAGTAGCAGTAGGAAAACAACGTCCAACTCAGCGAAACAAAACAATTATAGTGAATTAGGTATTCAGGGGTTGTGCTTGCGATGTGGTAGAGGTAATCATATGTCAACAGAATGCCGAGTTAATAAAGAAAATTTGAGATGTAATACATGTGGTAAAATTGGTCACGTTAAGTATGTATAAAAAACAGAATTAAACAAAACAGACAAAGTACTAACAACTACACATCGAATGCGGTTGAATCGTATACTATATCATCCGAAGAGCATTATAGTATTAATCAAATTAAAGATATATATAATAGAATGTTTACAATTTCTTCGTTAGATTCGCACAAATTTCTCACAAATGTTTTTATTGGAGAGAAAAGTCAGTCATTCAAAGTGGATTCAATTGCTTTTATTACACTAATTCCTGAAAATGATTTCAAAATTTTAAATATTAACAAAACTATCAGCAGAACAAATGTGGTTTTTAGAGCCTATACGGGAGATATTTTCAAGCCCTTGGGCGTTGTCAATGTGAACGTGGAATATCAGGGCACAAAATCTAACGATGATGTGTACATTGTATCCCAAGAGCATTCTGCCTTATTAGGTCGCGTTTGGACACGTCATTTAAAAATAAATTTAACAGAAATTGATCAACATAAAACTACAGGGCAGAGCGAGAACATAAATTCAATTACAGAAATAGATAGTAAATATCAAGAAATTTTTAAAGAAAAGGTAGGATGCATTCCTAATCTGGTATGCAACTTAAAACTACAAGAAGGGGCGAAACTTGTTTTTCTCAAGGCAATGCAGGTACCATTTGCGCTGCGAGAAAAAGTAGAGCGAGAGCTTGACAATATGGGAAGAGACGGCATAATTAATAAAATAAACACGAGCAACTGGGAATCTCCGTTAGTCGTAATTCCAAAACCTGATGGAACCGTTCGGTTATGAGTCGACTATAACGTAGCTGTCAACCCTCAGTTACAATCTGCTCATTCTCCAATAAAAATATTTGATGAAATCTTCAACAATTTAAAAAACTCCAGGTCCTTTTGTAAATTAGATTTATATAAGGCATATCTTCTTATGGTCGACCCAGAAAGTAGTTTAGTTCAGGCGATTTCAACATACAGAGGTACATATCAAATTAATCATTTATAGTTTGGAATTAAATCAGCGCCAAGTGAATTTAATCGGATTATTGATCAGATTTTGCAAGGTCTTGAAGGAACAGTCTCATACTTTGACCACATCGTAGTCCACGGCTCAACGTTAAGAGAATGCGAAAATCGGCTAATCAATTGCTTTGAAAGATTACACAAAAAACAAATGTGAATATTTTAAGCAATCAATAAATTACATGGAATACGTTGTGAGTCATAACAAAATATCAAAATGTCAAACAAACACACTAGCGATTGTAGCCCTCTCGAAGCCTTAAATTGCAGATGAAATAAGAATATTCTTGGGAATGATTACATATTATACCAAACGTTTCAACCTTAACATTTCCCCTACGTCAACTTTGGGAAAATAATAGAAAATATATCTGGACAAAAAATGCGAAGAAGCCTGAAGCAAGAAATATTAAAGGATAGTTTTAATGCCATTTAGTAAACATTGCCAGTAGTATTAGTGTGCGACGCAAGTTCAATTGGCATAGCGGCCGTATTACGGGCATTAACAAAAGCTGAGCGAAACTACAGTCAGCTAGATAGAAAAGCGTTGGCAATAATTTTCGCTTAGAAAATTTTTTTATATATCTATTTGGAAGAGCATTCAAATTAATAACAGATAATCGACAACTTTCCGGAATATTTCACCACCACAATAAAACACCAGCGATGACTTCCGGCAGACGGCGCTACGGATCATTCCTGTAAGGGTTTAACTATAAAATAGAACATCGAAAAGCTGCAGATATTGCATATGTAGATTGTCTATCCAGAGCACCTTTAAATGAAAAATCAAAATTCAAACATTTTATCGATGAAGTGAGTATAATTCAAGAGCAATTCGTAAATCAGATTTCACCATTTTCAATTACATCAATTGCTAAGGAAACAGAACGCGACGAAGAGCTTTCAAAGTTGAAAGAAGATTTAGTCAAGGGATACATCGTTGACCCCGATTATTCAATTCAAGCTGGTATCATTTTTAAAGCAAACCGCGTCGTTATACCAAAAAAAACTGCGAACAGAACTTTTAAAAGAATTGCACCATACTCACATTGGCATCGTAAAGATGAAGCAGTTGGCAAGAAAATATTGCTACTGGAAGGCTATTGATACAAATTGTGCGGTCGTGTCCCAGCTGCGCTAAAATAAGGAATAGTCCACCAAAGGTTCCAGTTCATAGTTGGGAAGAGCCTGATGAAAATTTTCATACAGTCCACATAGGCAGGGCCTTTTCAGAATCATTACTTTTGGGTATTGGCAGATGCGAAATCGAAATAGCCTGAAATACGACTACTCCTACCTGCCCCTACCTCGGAAAACACAATAACGTTGCTACAGAACATCTTTTTTACTCATGGCCTCCCACAAGTTATTGTCTCAGACAATGCTATTATTTTTCAAAGCGATACATTCCGAAGTTATTGCATAAATAATGGGGTAATACAGAAATTTATACCCCAGGACACCCCGCAACAAATGGATTAGCAGAACGGTACGTGCAAATATTAAAAACGAAATTAAAACCTATGGAAGAGGACAGTTCACCCCTTAGTATCAAGGTGCAAGAAATTCTTCTCTGCTATAGAGTCACTCGACTAGCTAATAGGAAAACACCATCAATGTTGTACCTCGGTCGAGATCTTCAAATAAAACTGGATGCTGTCCGCCTACTTCAACATCAAAAATATACAGCTTCAGGGCCAGTTGTATGACAGTTTAACGTGGGAGATAGTGTTCAAATACGGTGGTACGAAAAAAATGAGACCGTATGGAAATTTAGAAGAATAAAAACTAAATTCGGTCGTCTACATTATCAAGTAGAGCTTGACAGTTGCTATGTGCTTAAGCGTCACATTAATCAAATTCTCAAAGCGCATATAGAAAAACCAAAAAAAAAAACCGTTTCTTTTGATGAACCTCCGGAACAGAAATCAAAAATTGAGGAAATACTTATTCAACGTCCGCCTACAAATCAACTAAGTACACCTCCAGAAGCATGATAACGTAAGGAAGTCAAGTCGTATGAAAAGACAACCTGTTCGTTTTGAGGATCCCGTCTTATATTAGCGTGCGAGATTGTGGTGTAGTTCTCCATAATAAAGTATGGCAACGCTGTATGTCATCACGTATTATCTATACTCCTTTTTCTTTCTTTCTAGATTGTTCTTTTTTTGATAATATAATATACCGTTTTTGTTATTTGTAAGAAAGAACACGTTTCTTAATAAAGTAATATCTTTTTATATAGTATGAATTTTTGAAGTAAATGCGTGTTTCATTAATCAATACACAACACCACCCGATGACTATGGCCGATAATACGTTGGCTCAATTGAGCACCGCTAAATATTTCACGAAAATGAATACCAAAAATGGTTTTTTTTGGCAAATTCGACTATCTGAAAGATCATAACAGTTTACAACAACATCAAGTGCGTTTGAGTACCCAAAAGTTTTTTGAGAGCGTAAAGTGACAGTTCGTATTTGAGTATTTACAGCGTTTCAGAAATTTCTTGGAGTAAAATTTAGTAGTGTTATGAGTCAGACCTGATCAACCCTCCTACATGAACATTTCGCAACTTCTTAACACAAACAGTCACAAGTGCATTGACTTGATCAGTGCTTGACTTGACCAGTTGTGCAACTGTTTGCATTGATAAATTGCGAAATGCCCAAAAGCTTACTAAGTTATTTTTATTAAATACAAACTGGGTCAGAAGAATACTAATAAATAAGCTGAATAAGAATAATTGTGCAACATTGAAATATTAAAGAATAATAATTAATAAATGCTAATAAATAAGCTGACTAAGAATTGTTGCGCAATATTAAAATAGAATAATTATTGAATAGTAATTAAGTATAAATAAGCTAGGTTTAAGAAATAGGATAAGAGTTGTAAAAGTGAAGTTAATATTGATAGTTATAGAATTGGAGTTTAATAAAGTTGACAGATAAAAGAAAAACATAGTGTATTAATTTTAAACATAACATTTTGGCGCAGCCGGTATTTCAATTTGCAGAGTACAGGTTTGATACCTTTCGACCAGGCAAAAGTATTGTGATATTAGAAAGCTATTTTAGCTCAATTTAATTTCATAATACATAATCCTTGTTAAAAGGAATCATTGTTTTTTAAGCTAATAGCACCAACTACTAAAGGTTTTAATTAGCTATTTTAGCTGCCTTAAGTTGTATCGATTCTATTGGTAAACTAAACAACGACCAAACAAGCTACTCGAGGCAAATGGGACCAGTATATTTGGTAATTAATTTAATAGAATTTTGATATTGAGTGATTTAAAACTAAGGAATAAGCACAGCTCGTTGGCAGGGAATTAACATTTACGCGAGAAGATATATTTAAATAGATAGGATTAAAATTTTAGGGAGATTTAAAACATATGGATGATTTGCAAGCGAAACTGAAGAAAACACAAGAAGAGTCAAGGGAAATTTTAGAACGAGTGTGGAGTCTTATTAGGTATCTTAATAACACAAAAGAGTATACAGAATTAGTAAAGCATAAGATAACAAGCCAAGGGAGCATCACCGAATTCCGGAAGATAGATATTTTGTTAGAAGAATTACAGGGGCTGCAGGAACATCAAAAAAATCCAACTATATCAGCGGAAATACAAGAATATTCCCAAGTAAACAGGATCTTGAAGCAGCAAAACGACAGCTTAAAGAAAACCGTTGAGGAAGCGGAACAGCAAATTCTGGAAAGCGAAGAAGAGACGCAAGTATTTAAAGATCTTGTGCAACGTAGTAACCCTAATTTGACTACGGATCAGCTGCAGCAGGCCATTGGGAATAAAAAAGAACTCAGAGATAAAACCCGACAAATCGAAACTCTGAGGGCACAGATTCACGAATTGAAGGAAGGCAGAACGAGAGAAGAGATTTCGGCTAACAACTTTACAATCATCAACAACATGACAAGTTTTAGTGAAACTGTGAAAACTATTTCCCATGTTGTACCGATTTTCTATGAAACAGATGGACCAGACCTCAGTACCGAAGCGAATAAATTTATTGAAGGGTGCATGTTGGCGAAGGATAAACTAGGGGAAACAGGTGATGTGGTCGACATAATTAGGTGTATAAAAACGAGGCTGTTTGGAAATGCATACAAATATTTACACAATAAGGAATTCGCAACAGTAGAAGCACTATGCATGGTCATCCGAGAAAAATTTATGAAAACCAGATCTTTAAGAGAAGTGCAGGAATTAATTTTTAATAGTAAGCAAGGTTCAACGGAAAGCGCTTATGAATTCGGAGAGAGACTAGAGGCACTCCTTGGTAATGCAACAGAACTAATTGCATCACAGTGGCAAGACGTTTCCCATCGAAAATCCATGATAGACCATTGTAACCAATCAGCTGTAAGAAGTTACATAAGAGGTTTACGAGATCCCAAGCTGGTATCAAACTTCATTGGTCACGAAAACGACGAGTTATCTACCCTGCTAAAAATAACCAAGAATGCTCAAAATCTATTGGATACTAGCATGTATTGTCCGAACGTCACAACAGTGCAAGGTGAGGAACCTTTACACGAAACGGTTCAACAACTGGTAAGAGAAGTGCGACAACTATCCCTGAATAACATACAATTTAGCCATTTTATACCAAACAATAATATACGGAGGAACCCCACAAAATACTACAGTTTTTGCAATAGACAAGGTCATTCGTTGAGCGAATGCTTTAACAAAAGAAACAGCACCACTATAATCAAGGCAGACGGCAGGAGTATGCTGATTACAACTTTAGATCCAAACCGCAGAATTTTCAGAATCCGTTCACTCAAAACAGAACTCGTTTCCAAGGCAACAACGATAGAGAACGACGGTGCTATAGCTGCAATCAACTTGGGCATATGTCACTGGAAACAGTAACAACGGCAGCAGAAATGACAATAATAAGGATAGAGGCAATAACAACGGCAATAGAAACAACTACATGCAGAAAAATTATAGGAATGATTCGGGAAACGGGGATCGGCCCAGTCAAAATTAACGGACTGGAACGCCCATAAATACAGAGATAACACAAACAAAACCAGTACTAAACAGAAAGAAAATAGAACACCAAACTTGGAAGACGCTCACGAAAAACAAGATAAGACATTTAACATTACAAATTTGGATATCAATAGAATATATTTATCAGAAGAACCAGAAAATAGGAACCCAGATACGGAAACAATACAAACCAACAAAGCAACCAAAGAGAAGAAACGCTGCAGTTCACCAAGAAAGCCACGTCGGAGGAAAAATACTCGCATCACCTTGTTGTCTGACAAAAGACCCACAGGATCGACATGCCACGAAAGTAGGGACATTTTAGAGAAAGTCCTGAATTGTATGGCAACAGTGTTAAATTACCTAATGGTGACATGGAATTATATGGAAATAATAAAATATAATATAAATGACAAGTTAAAGGGAAAATCAATTTGCCGCGCTAGTAGACATTTTAAATAAATTCCTGACTTATATGGGAATGATGTTACCCCACGTACATGTGGCATGGAATAATCTAAAAATAATAAAATATGATATAAAAGACAAGGTAAAGGGAAAAAGGAACTTCCTGCGATATCATGCACACCACTCAGAATCCAAAAGAGAATGGAGACGGAAGACCTGTACTACAAGTAACGGAGAACGGAGGACAGATGATGCAGACATAACTTTTCCTTGTAGTGAAGCAAGAAATGAAAAACTACTATTGTTGGTGGACTCGGGAGCAGACACTACTCTTGTAAAAAATGAAGCTTTAGCACCACACATAAAAATTAATAAAAATGAGCGGAAGACGTTAGTAGGAGCATTTGGAGGGAATATAAGTACAGAGGGAACCATTAAGGTAAATCATAAAAGCATAGACACACTTTCTTTAAAAATGCACGTAGTACCAAAGGGCAGCAATTTGCCGGCAGATGGGCTACTGGGCAGAGATATGATGTGGAATAAATCAATAATGGACACAATTACAAAAAATGAAAAATTTTTTGAGAGCCAGCAGGAGATAGCTTCCTTACCACTTATTCCGGAACCACCACAGTTATATATAGCAGAAAAAACTGCTATCAAGGGTCGCTGCCAGGGAGTTGTATCAGCAATAACAACAGCCAAGGGAGAAATAATAGTAGAAAACGCAGAAATCGTGCCAGGGGTCTTTGTGGGGGAAACCTTAACATCCATCAAAGAGGGAACAGCATTCATCCCTATCCTGAACACCAACGATTTTACGGTAAACATAGACCACAAAATAAAACTGAATTATGAGAACGCCGAAAACTTCAGAATAGAATCAACGGCAACCATAAATACCGCAGGTACCACGGATAATACGGCGAGAACACAATTACTTTTGAAAACAGTACAGCTAAGCCCAGATTTGAATCCGGAAGAGCGGAGCTCGATCGAGAACATCTTGAAATCATACGACGGCGTGTTCCATCTATCCGGGGACAACCTTACGTGCACAAATGTACTCAGCCATAAGATACCAACCGATTCCAGGCAACCTCCAAATAATACTAAGCAATATGGGCTGCCTGAGGTCCACCGAAATGAAATTAATAGACAAGTAGGACAGATGATCAAAGATGGAATCATCATACCCAGCAGTTCACCTTGGAATATAGAACTTCTTCTGGTGGGAATATGGTTCACGGACGGAGAGATGCACATTGAGAAACTGGAGTCAGTTGATAGTTACGCTGAAATACACATGGGGTCGGTAGAAATAGCTTTAAAATTTGACTACATCCTACATCACATCGATATCCAACAAATAGCAGACTCTGTCCGCCTTAACCTACCAAAGATACTACCGAGTCCATCATAAAAGAACTCAGTGAAATTGATAACGGCATTCATACACTACTGCCAGGCCGCGTAAAATGTGGTTTGCTGAACATTGGAGGAAAAGTGATGAAGTGGCTCTACATCACACTAAATGAGGAGGACCGGCAACTAATAAACCAACATTTCGAGGTGATTGACACTAACGGGCACCAAATCATCGAACAGTCAAATCAACAGGTCCACATAAACAACAGATTCAATACGTCAATTAACCAGATGGTGGAAGCAATAAATGAGAACAGGAAGACTCTGAACAGCTTGACTCAGATCAGGCAGGAATCAGAGGTCCAGCACTACCGCGACGCTGCGATTTTCCAGCTTTTCAAACTCATGGAGATGAAAAGCCAAGTGAAGAGTCCATCGCATTATCAAAAATGAAAATTTTCAACCCAGCACTATTGACCATTGAAGAAATCCAGAAGTACAAAATAAATGTGGAGACTATACAAGACATGCAGATGGGAGTAGCATTACATAGGCATAGCAGCCTGATGTTCATAATCGATTGCCCATCGAAACCATGAGTTTAAAAAAATCCCTGATAATACCCATTCCAAATGAAAGCCACCACCAAATAGATGCCGAAAGAGAATACGTAGTGAGGAATGACAAGGACGTTTTCGGGTATAAAGGTGAGAGATTTCAAAAGCTTAAGACAACCGAAAATCTGTGTTTTCAAAGGAAAGTGCAACCTAATCCTACACGAAGCAGAAACCGTCGAGCTAATAGAGGAAGGTACGATCGTAGTTAGCAATGCAGACAAAACCCCAATGTCAACAAACTGTGACGACCGACGTTTAAACCTCACAGGGACCTACCTGTTTTCGTTTTGCAATTGCAGCATAACAACAGGTGACCAAACCTTCGTTAGCCATGTCATAGATGTAACCCAGAAGTTTCTGTTAGTAAGAGGTAACAGCAATGTGGCCACGGAAATTATACCTACCTTGGAGAATCTACACATAAATCAGATCAGCAACATCAACACGATACGGGAACTGAAATTCCAACAGAATGTTTTAAATAACATTACATATACAAAAATAATCATTATTGCAACAGCAGCCATAATAATCATATGGCTGTTGTGCAAACGACGTAATCAAATAAAGGTCAAAATAAACAATGAATTCCCGGAACGTGGCCCAGGGTTGAATAGAATTGTGGGAAACCATTTACAGGACCAGAATTCCCCCCACGTTTGAAGTATCCAAATACACGTACCACCATCAATACCAACAACTACAACAACAGCAACAAGCTCCAATAGATTTAAACTCAGAATAAACCAACTACATTTAGGATTTAGAATAAAAATCTTCTGACCCAAGGCATACCAAACATTGAGAAAACATCTGCAATTGGATGTTTTTCTTCCGCAAGGGGGTTGTCATGGAGAACACAGACACACTTAATCAAATTTTACTTGACATTAACAGAGCTGTAAATGAATCCAGTCTAGGGGAAATGCATATAGTCTGGGTTTCTGGCCATGTGGGCGTAGATTTTAATGAAAAAGTCGACTATATGGCGAAACAAGCTACATCCATTGGCAATACTGTAGATTTTACCTTTACGTACCTAGAGGCAGTTATATCGCTAAAGGAGGAGAGTTATATCGCTAAAGCAAATCACACTGGTGCTCACTTTTCTCAATTTTCCATGGCATCCCAGCCAGCCCCTGGTATACAGGGATTGGCTGGTGTTCAAGGGATATCAAAGTGATGAATCATCTTTTGTCGGGTCACACCTATGGTGGTGTATATCTATATATGATTAAAAAAATTGATACGAACACATGTTCGTTTTGCAGTATGATTGACAACACCGAACATATGATTTTTCACTGTCTTAAGTATTGTGAAATTCGTCAGAGGCACAAAGTTTTTCAAGACTTTTCAAATCTTTTTATCATTTTATTTTCAAAAAATATCGAAAATTTTTCTAAATTAATTGACTTCATTAATGAAGCCAATATTTTGGATTTAATTTAATGTGATTATCTTCCGCACGTTTTATTTTGCTATAACAAAAGAAATAGGCATTTTTCAATACCCATTGTTTAAATAAAAGATCACTCATCATCACTAAAGAAAGTCAAATGCAACAATTGTGGTTGTTCTTAAAAAACAATGGAAAAATAAAAAAGGAAGCGCTCCTGTACATGTTTCAACAACATCTCTGTGAAGACAGCTGATGCACCGCAGACATCTATCCTAATATCGATCGATTTTAAAATATGTGACGCGAAAATTAGAAAGGGACTTAAGGCTAAAAACCGGTTTTGTTCAGTAGAGCCATTTTAAAGATTTAAATACGTGTATCTTTGGTATACCATCACATCATAAAACGCGCATATCTCTGGGAGGGAACACTTTTGGGGCATGGGATCGGTCTCATTCGATGCTCACATATTGTCCACATAAAAAAAATTGAAAATTGATTTTTTTACCCTTATGTCCCTTCCTCTATGCACTGTCACATATCCTCATATCCTGTACTAACATCTACCTCCATTGCAAAGGTAGTGGTTGATTCATTTGGATTGAGGTTTAGTTGTTAAACAACTTTTTTGCTGTGGGATACCCTGGTGCTGTGGCTGAGTGCCGCTTACTACCATTCATTGCTGTATATTATCTGTATACAAACAAGAACCCAAAAAAAATAGAATTGTTTCTCATAGCTGTGCGGCATTCAAAAAAAGATTTATTGTTTTAGTAATAATTATATACTATATTTTCATTTGTTTCTAATTATATAAGTATATATGTGTAACAATATGTACATGTTTTGGAAAAATTAAATATTTTTTTAAAGACAAATATTTGTTTAAGTGTGAACACCCGCAAAACAGGTGTTCGCAAATAATTATTTTGTACTATTTGCTTGCTGATTCAACAAACAAAAGTGGCAAATAAATTTGCATAGTGGGACCACAAAATAAAATATATAAATATGTTAGGCGAAAATGAGCAAATATATTCGGAGCAAATGATTGTCAAATGTGACCGTACCTTTAGACACATCTGTACTTACAAAAAATTATACAAAGTTTCCTAAAGGACCGTACATTTGGTGCGTGTTGACAGGGTCAGTATTATCACCTACACTGATGACAGTGCTTTTATATGTAGTGGAAAACTTTTAAATTTAATATTCAAGAGAATGCATGAGAGCCTTACCACAAGCCAGAAATATTTTAATAAGTGGAAAATTAAAGTAAATGATAACAAAAGGCAGGCCATTATATTTCCATATAATAAATCACCAAAACGTATTCCTACTAAAATTTTTATCTGTCCGGGAATTTTGTACTCTGATCCCCATCAAAGATGATATTAAATATTTAGGCATCAATTTAGGTAAAAAAAACTCTTAAATTCAAACATGTAAATTACATCTGTGATAAAGCTATAAAATGTGGACGTGCTCTATACCCCATTGTGGCTTTCAGCTTAAGTCAAACAAATTTAAAGAAAAACACTTTTTAGGAGCAACTTTTATTGTAATTTAAGTTATAAATTTAAGAAATAAAAAGAAAGAAGATTTAAAACAATATGTTTTCTCACTTAACGACAAAACTAAAAAACCTTAATGTTTGATGTAATGTCTTTTAAGCAGTTAATTTAAGATAATCACCAGATATTGCCGTTATTGAACAACAACAAAAATATTAATATGCATGTATTTACAGTGTGCATTCATATTAATACATACGTTGTACATGCATACATTTGTTGTAGTCATTCAATGTTTGAAAAAAGGGAAAACATAATAAATAAATGCAAATATGCATGTAAATAAAATAAAGACAGTGGCGGCGATAACACCCATACATAATTGGAGCTCTAAGCTGAACCTTAAAAAAAGATATTGTTGTATGTGTATTCGACCAATCCTGACCTACGGGTGCCCAGCCTGGTTTCACAAAACTGCTAAGACAAATACAAAAAGGCTTCAGGTTATTTAAAACAACAATTTTAAAATAATTCATAATCTTTCCTCTAGATTCCCCACAGACTTACTACACAATAGATTTAAATATAAAAAGATAAAAGCTCTCTGATTTGGTGCTGTCATTTAATGAAAATTTTGAAACAATAAGAAATTTACTAAACAGTCGCTGAGAATCTTTTGTTAAAAAGAATCTTACTGGCGATTGTTCTACCAAATTTCATTATAAAATTTTCAAAGTTTGTAAGAGGTTTTTGTGAAAAATTTTTCTCAAGACGGTATTATTAATAGTTTTCTTATTTAATTTTTAGATTTAATTGCTGTAGTACGGAAGTAAAATCTCATAACATTGTACCTTATTTAGCTTATAAGATTCGTGAATAAAACATTTTAATAATAATTCATAAATTCGTTTGCTACCCCCATGTAATTTTTATTATTTTTGGACTGTGTCGCTAAACTGGACTTGTTTCTAAATAAATAAGTAATTTCTATTATATGCAAATTTACATATAAGACAAAAAATGGTTTATATAAAAACTTAGCTACAGTCCAATTCGTCCTATAGCCCACTAAAAGCGTGCATTTGAAGACTATAACTCGATGTATGTATATCTTGATATGTTTTAAGAAATGACTCGAATTAGATTTTCCGTAAATCAACGTGCGCAATGGCTCTGGTGGTAAGCAACACTGGCAATTTCACCTTGCCGCCCGCAAGGTGACAAATCATAGACATCTGAACGAATTGAGATGATGGGTGCGCACTGTATTGAATGTTTGGGTCATAAAAATAGGGTGCACGTTCAATATTCACAAAATTCATAGTTTGTTGTTGGCAATGTTGTCGCACAAATAAGACCAGAGGTGACACGAGACGGCATGCTATTGTTGTTGTTTTGCTGACTCTGTCACAGGAAAAAATTTAAACAAAGATTTTTCTTGTTTTGTTTCGATCCATTTTCTGCCGCAAGAAATTTTTAACTCTAATTTCTTAAAAACTTTGTTTTATTAACAGGTTAATTATTATTTTATTTATAGGAAAATTAATATTATTTATGTCACATATTTATCTTGGCTTCTGCATTTTTCTACAGCAACTTTCAATAAGCACTTTCGTTGAACAAACGCGTACATGTAAAAACACTATTAAAATATATTTAATATTAATTACACTAAGCAACAAGTGCAAGTGCTAGTGCACGACACATTTCTCACTGCAAAAATTTCAATAACAGAACAAATTAATAATTCCTCTATTTTATGTTAATTATTTTATATATTAAATTGTAAAAAGTTTTATAATTTGTTATATTTTTCTCCTTTGTGATTTAGTTACTTGCAAAATAATTAAATTTTTTGTTTATTTTCCCTTATTCTTACTTGATGTTGCTATCTCTTTTCCACGAAAAAATTGTGTGAAAAAAGCTGATTCGCCCCAAAACATAACCTCAAAGTTTCATCACTGGTCTACCCTGTGGTTGTCGTTCAATAACGGCACGTTGTGATCCTGCTTCGTCATCAATCATTCTGATTTGGGCTGATCCCTTTTGAATAGCACGTTCCTCTTCCGTTTGACGTGTTGCATTCTGAGAACACCGACCAATGCTACTATAACCTCTTCTTGGAATAGTAATAAATATCGAACTGTATATGATTATCACTTTGTATAAATAGCAAAACTTACTTTTGAAATAGAAAAAGCAAACGAACGAAAAAGATACGATTGAAATATAAAAACAACTCGAACAAAATCAAAGCGATAAATAAAATCTATCACTCATAAATTGATAATCCACAGATTCGCAATGATATATTTCATAAATGTAAACTATTTCACTTGAAAAATCAATAAGAATGTATAAAAATATCGTAAATTAATACTAAATCATAAAGAACATACGAGTACTATGAGCTGCCAAATGGAATAACCGCCTACTTCGCCACCTTTGGATAATTTTTCGACTTGGATTTTGGTGGAAAGTGCAATTTGTTCTCAGGTTGACATACAAAAAAATTTAGTCAGATACCTACATCAAGTTTAAAGAGCCTCACTATTGCAGTTATGCAAATAAAGAAAAGCAATTTAAATATGCACAAAAATTATTAAAATGTACATGCAAATAATCAAAAAAAAATTTCTGAGTGAGTTAACATTGCAAAATGTAAGCGAACAAAATCTACAATTCTATGCAACCCATGAGCCAGACATGTAACATGCAACATTTCCGGGGTAAAAATTTTTTATTGATTGCAGTCAGTTACCACAAGCAATTTTTGTTAAAAAGAGTTACAAGCCTCCGTAATATCCAAATTCATGCAAGTTATATTAAAAATGCTTTTCTTGGGGAACATTGGAAAAATATGCAAATGCATATTTTGCATGCAAAAAGCATAAAAAACTTGCCCTGTTATCACGCATATTCATGAATACGAATGTACATAAAATAAAGTTTTTGTATAATATTCAAAAATGAATATCAATATCAAAATTTATTTTGCAGTAGCATTCGAAAATGAACAGCAAAGTATTTGCTTTTTTTTAAGCTGTGCGTATTCATTATGAATATTCACTGAGTATACGGTGAATCTATTTCCTATTACGTTTAGTTTTTTACTTTAGTTTTTTATTAATAAATTAAACACTATAAACCTTTATGCATGAAATCTTATGTTTACATAAAACCATCATTTTGATTTACCGCTGTTCTAAGAATGACTAAGACTTTTTGCGTGGTGCTTTTGTTTTTGAAATCAACGTAGTTCAAAAAATTCTTTGTCTGTGGGATGTTGTTCTAGTAAGATAACAGCCGAAAGTTTCACACTTTTTCCTTTAAAAACATGAATCTTCAACTTGATAACAACCATCAGTACAAATTTACTTCTATTTATTTTACATATATATTTGTTTTTATTCTCTATTTCAATTAAGTTATTGCATTTATTTTGAATATTAATTCAAATAATTTGTTTCTTTAATAAACCTTTTACATATTTGGTTTTTGCAACAAACTCAGTTTCCGCAACAGCCCAAAAATTATGTATATTGGTTGCGTTATATACATATATATGGGATTTAGTGATTCCGCACCGTATAAATTAAAACAATTCGTTGTTTCGAATTTAACAATTTACTTTATTTAGCCGAGGCAGTTGCATCTGCTCTTGGATGTGTGGTTGAGACAATAATTAATGATAAAAATGGTTTTACAATTATTCTTAATATTATGCTTCAATTTCTTAACATTATGCTTTGTTGTAAGTCCGTTCTCTTTGTTACTTGTGTGTGTTTGTGTTGTCATTGTTTATGCCCTTGTGAAGCGTGTAGGGTATCTCGGTCCCACACTGGGCTCTCCTGAGGGTGCATTCGCCCCGAACTTAGAACGGTGTACTTCCGGTACTTCGTGTAGGAGTGTTATTGATGACCTTCTGGACCTTCTCTGCATGCCGATACCAATTTTTTGGGTTCTCTAAGCATAGCTTAGTCAGCATGGGGATAATGATGCGGTGGATTCTTTCTACCTGCCCGTTTCCTATCGGTACTCCTGTTGCTATTACCAAGTGCTGTATGCCCTAATCTGCGCAGTAGTTACTAAATTCGTTGGACGTGAAGGCAGTCCCTCTGTCCGTAATAAATCTTACAGGATTTCTGAAAATTGCTGCCTGTTTCTGCAACCGATCTAACACTTCAGCCATACCTCTACCCTTTGTCGGATAAAGCCAGACGAATTTCTACTACAACTAAAATATGGTTATACTGTTTCTTTGTTGTTTCCATCGGGCCCACATGATCTAAGTGGAAGGTCGTCAGCGGCTTGTCTGATTTATCGATTGGGTTCAATAGCCCTTCGTTTTTGTTGCTTTCGCTTCTGCCATGATGCACTCTATGCAACTCCTAACAACCCTTTCGACCTTTGTGCTTAATTGTCGAATATAAAACTCTTTCTGTACTAATTCGGCTGTTTTTCGTGAGGCAAATTGCCTTTTCCTATGTGCCACCCCGATTATTTCTTACTCCATACTATCCGCAATGACAAAGCTACTTAGTGGGATACTTATGCACGATACCGTATTTTACGTAGAAATCTTCGTATCTCTGTTTTCCTAGGATTTTACTGATAGCCCTTAACCTGGGCTATTCTTATTTTGTGGCGTAACAAATCTTCTATCATCAAGCATGACTCAGAGCGTCAACATGCCGCATTTTAGTGCTTGACCTATGCTAAATTACGTATTCGTAGTCTTGTAGAAATAGTGCCCATTTCGACACTCGCTCTGGTACTTCTCGTTTTTTCATCGTCATAGCGAAGATGCAGTCAGAGGCGCTCTTTATCTTTAACCCCAACACGAAGATACGCCATTTTTTAAGGCTTCTATAATCGCCAGTACTTCCAGCTCGTACGAGTGGTACATCTGCTCTGTTGGTGTAGTTTTACGACTCATGTACTGAATGGGATGGCACTGGCCATCTTCCGAGTCCTTTTCCACCAAAACAGCACCGTAGCCATATTTACTAGCGTCTGCGTGTCTCCGTTTTGGCTCCAATTAGCGCTGTCTTCAGTTGTTGAAACGCTAAAATTTCTTCATCCTTCATTCTAAAACTTGTAGATTTCTTCAGCAAATCTGACAGTGGCTTTGCTAACATCGCATAGTTAGGAATGAAACGTCGGAAGTAGGATGTTTAGCCTAAAAACCTTTGTACTGTATTTCGATCCTTTGGTACAGGAAATTGTTCGACTGCTAGTCTTTTCTCTTGACGGGAAAATAGTAGTCTTCTAAAACGTACCATAGAAACGTTACTTTCCTCATCAGGAATTGGCATTTGCTCCACTTAATTTGGAGTCCGTTTAATGACGCAGCTTCCAAAACTTTTCTTAACTTCTTGATGCCCTCCTTTTCATCTCTAGATGGAATCACCATATCGTCCATGTAAACTATGATTGTTCCGTTCATTATCAACTCGTGACACTGCTGAGATATAAATACACCATCGGGAAGATGTCGCGAACTATTTTTTTTATTTAAGCGCCTGTAGTCGCAACACAATCATCTAGTGCCGTCCTGCTTGGTTACTAAAACTACTGGAGCGGCATATTTGGAGTAACTGCCCTTTATAAAGCCATCCTTCAACCACTCTGCGACTTGTTTGTCAACGGTTTGTTGGTCTGCATACGACATTCTTCGTGGATTTTCACTGACTGGAATTTCATCTTTAAGGAGGATTTTTATCTTCACCGGAAACGCATTTGGTTTAATCGGGTTGTAATTATCCGTCATTTTTAAAATGGTTTCGCGAACTTCAGGCTTTAAATGGCTTGTCTCAAAGTCGTAAGCTTCTGTACCTATACAGATGGCGCCGAATGCTCGTAACGTTTCATCATATCTTTCGTCATTGGAACTTTTTATTTCTGCCAGTTCTAATGATACTTCCGGCGTCGAAGACTTTAGTGAGAATTTCGCACCTTCCGCGTTAATCAAAACGTCAACGTATGCTAGAATGTCGTTACCCAATACGGCCGAATACAAAATATCGCGCTCTCGCGCAATGTAAAATTTTATAGGTACCAGTATTCCATCTAAATCGACTTCAGTTTCAAAGGAACCGATTGTCTCTATTTCCCGCTCACCAATGCCCACCATTTTCCTCCTTTCAGCACTGACAGTTGCGCCCTTCATCATCATTAAGGAATCGTATCTTACACAGCTGATATCACTGAGTGTCTACAATGGCCGAAACTTCGGAACGTAGTATCGTTACGTCTTTAAAGATTCTATTTGTTCGCGACAATCTAAAATCGCAATGTTCAAGGATAGGGGACGACGGTAATGTGTGTACGC
Source organism: Gymnocheta viridis (assembly GCA_956483585.1). Lineage (NCBI taxonomy): Eukaryota > Metazoa > Arthropoda > Insecta > Diptera > Tachinidae > Gymnocheta > Gymnocheta viridis. Next base: position 59,176,105 of record OY101440.1, on the reverse strand, counting down.
TACTGACGGCGTTATTCTCCTTACGTTCATCTTTACTGATTCCTCTTGGACAATGGAAAGATTTGTGCCCGACTTCGTTTGAAGCATTTTGGCTGCTTTTCGGGACATTCTTTGATCATATGACCTTTTCCACCACAATTGAAACAACGCTGACCTTACGGATATTCTTTTCTGCCTCCTACAGGGAGTTCTTGCTTTACACGAGATTTATTGAAAGCTGATTGTTGAGTTGGTTTAGTGACCTTCTCATATACCCTTAGCTTCGCTTTCAGGTCCTCTAGGTTTGATGCTTGGTAAAGTACAGACTTATTCGTTCTACTATCTGGTATCCCCTCGATAAAGTATTCCATTATGGTGTATTCATCTAAATCAATAGGAGAACCGATCTCCATCTTAAGCTTTCATTCGAGCGATTGTTTCTGTTGTTAAGTGCACGATGAATATCAATGGCCGCATGCTTTACCCCAAACTCTTTTTTCAACGCTGTCTTTAATGAAGCCCAATCACGAACCTTAGTTTGACTTCGGCTAAAAACTTTGGCTGCGCCCGACAATAATTGCCGCGCGTATATATATTTTTGTAAATCACTCCACCCTACCGTTGATGCACAATCTTCGAAGTCGCCTAGCCATACCTCTATACCAGGTTGACCTTCTCCAGAAAACTTTGCAAGCGTATCTTCGATATCCAGCAAGGTGAACGTAGAAAACCCACGATGTTCTCCACCTGTCGATTGCCCCATATCAGAAGCCGCGTAGTCATACTGAGAAGTACCGCTACCTGTCGGTTACCCGAAACCAAAATACAAAATCAATTGTTCCTGTAAAACCAGTTTCAGTCCGTCCGCATTTAAATTTAATTTCCGACACTTCGTCCTCAAATCCTCAATCGTCATTCCCAATATGTCCAAAAGTTTCATGTCTTGTCACAATTAGTTACAATCGATTTATAAATAAAATTATATCAAATGAATATTACGAAACAATTTTAAATATTTGAAATAAATTCTCGTTAATCAATCAATCTTCAACAAAAGTTAATTATTTCACAGTAATTCTATATCAAAATTTCCAAAGCAACTCCAAATAGATTCCATTAGTATTATATTACTATAAATCTTAGTTAAACTTTTAATTAAATTCAATTTTTATATCAAAGAATTTCAAATACGTATGTATTTCTCTAATTTTCTCCAGATAATTTCAAGTTACTTCAATGAATTCTATTATCTCTTATCTGTGAATAATTTCACTCTTCTAAAATTTATTTGTTTATTTTAACATATATTTCTTCAAATGAACTTAAATGTTCTTTAATTTAATTTCAATATTTTCACAAATCAACTTCTAACATCTTTTATTTTTAATCAAATTCTAAACTTCACTAACATCACAATATTTTAATTCATATTGGAATAAAAATACTTAGCTTACTTCTTCACTCGTCTTCCTTCTTCTTGACTACTGTTCGTCTCTGCTGCTGCAACTAAATTTCTCCACTACACGACTGCAAGCTCTGCCAACATCTCACGGCAAAAACAACTGCACAAGGCAACACACTGCATCTTCAAATTCATATTTTGTTATATTAAACAGCACAGTAAAGTAAATAACGATCATACTGTTTCTGCTTTTGCTGTTGTAATATAAAATATGATGATTTTATTATTACTACTTCACCGCTGTGTTTTTTTTATAGTTTTAGAACAGTTCTCTTCAATGTCTTTGCAATTTTGTTGGGGTGGGTTTTTTTAACACTTTGCTGCTATTAAAACGTTGCGGACTCGTTTCAAGTAAAGTTTTTGTCGTATTTTTAGTACAAAACGTCGGTGAGAACTATGGTGTTTTTTCTCTTATTTTTGTCTTTTTACCGTGTTTTTTCTGTGAACTCTTCTGAACTTTTTGCTCCGGTTCATCCCGGACGAACCCCCAATTTGTGGGATTTAGTGATCCCGCACCGTATAAAATAAAACAATTCGATGTTTCGAATTTAGCAATTTAATTTATTTAGCCGAGGCAGTTGCGTCTGCTCTTAGCTGTGGTTTAGACAATAATTAATAATACAAATGGTTTTTCAATTCTTCTTAATATTATGCTTCAATCTCTTAACATTATGCTTTGTTGTTATAGTATAAAGGAATGTGTGGAATATTACGTGTGTGTGTTTTGTTCGCTGTCGTCTGTTCTCAAAAGTATGTGCATTGTTATTGTAGACAAGAATGTGTAAGTCCGTTCTCTTTGTTACTTGTGTGTGTTTGTTTTGTCATTGCCCTGCAGAAGAACGTGGAGGTATTGACGCCTGGCGAGTGGTGCTGTACTGCAGTAAGTCAGTAGTGGCAATGGATACGATTTATAGATGGGCGGCAAGTACTGGTAGACTACTCGCAAATACTGTACTCGTTTTTTTAAGCCGGCAACACTACCAAAATATACATAAGTTGACAACACTGTTACCAGCTGTCAACAATTGTTTTGTTGTGAAATTAATTTTTAGTTGTGAGAAAATTTTAGTTGTGTGTCGGAAATTCCTTATTGAAATAAAAAGTACGTCAGAAAAAAATATATAAAAATGAATAAACGCACCTTCCAACGAAGTGTAGCTAAACAAAAAAATTATTATAAAAAAAGAGTATTTAATATGTGTTGTGAAGAAATGCCAAGTGAAAACAAAGAAGCAAAAGCTTGTGAAAGCAGCGTCATGTGCGAAAATGACAGTCTGGCAGAAGATGAATCGTTATTAAATTCTAAATTTCCTGAAAGTTCTAAGTTTTCTGAAAAACTGAAAACGTGGTACATTGATACCAAACCAACTAAAATGTGAGTAGAGAAATTGTTGGCAATTTTAAAAGAAGAAGGGCTTGATGTGCCTTTATGTTTAGAAACTCTATTGGGAAGGCAAAAAAGTGCACTAACAAAACACGTATCTCCAGGTGTTTACTGCCATTTCGGCATTGAAAAACAGATTTTAAAAATTGGCACTTTACTACAAAGCTATGACAAAATTGTGATCGATATCAATATCGATGGCATTCCGCTCTTTAAAAGTTCATCAGTGCAGCTATGGCCTATTTTGTTTAAAATTATTAATACAAAAGAAAAGTTGGAACCGTTTCCAATAGGTGTTTTTGTTGGCAAAAGTAAGCCGCACTGTGTTCATGAATTTTTCAGAGATTTTGTGGAAGAAGTGAAACATTTAGATGGTCATATTAACATAAATAATCGAAATATATGTATGATTTTTATATGCTTAGTATGCGATACCCCGGCAAGGTCTTTTGTATGTGGTGTTCCTGGACATACTTCAAGTCACGGATGTATGAAATGCACTCTGAAAGCAAGAAAAGTGAAAAATGTTTTAACATACTGCTCTACATCTGGTTATCCCATAACAGATGATGACTTCTATGCACGAAAGTATCCAGAACACCATTTACCACGTTTCCAACTAACAAAGAGTCCCTTAGAATGTATAGATTTTAAAATGATTTCACAAACTCCTCTAGACAGCATGCATTTAATTGAACTTGGGGTCATGAGAAAAATGCTTGTACGTCTCGTAAATCGAAAAACTTAACCTAAATTACCAAAAACAAACGTTGAAAAGATATCGACACAGCTACAAGACCTTAAAAAATTTGTCCCGAAAGAATTTCCTAGAAAGCCAAGATCATTAAATGAACTTTCAAATTGGAAGGCCACTGAATTTGGACTCTTTCTGGCTTATACTGGTCCATTTGTTTTGCAAGAGATAGTTGATAACGATTTTTATTACGAATTTCTGCTATTGCACTGTGCGTACAGAATGTTAAGCTGTCCTCGGCATGTAAAAAGTAATATCCAACAAGCGCAAGCTGTCTTGGAAGTTTTTGTGGAAAATTTTCCAATTATATTTGGAGAAAAAAGTGTTTCATTTAATGTGCACAGCTTGCTCCACATAGCTGAAGATACAGCAAAATATGGAACACTTTCAGAATTTTCTGCATATGATTTTGAAAACAGACTTCAGAAGCTCAAAAAACACGTCAGAAAGCCTACTCACATAATTCAACAAATTTTAAACAATGAAAGACATGAAACATTTATAAAAGAAGAAAAAAGTGGGTTTATACGTTCTAAAGAGGGTATCAAAGGTGTTTTTATTAATCGTTGTTACTTTTCATGTACCAGCCCAAACAATGTTTGCGCAGTTGATTTAGATACTCCTGTTCAAATAGTTGGCTTTCTAGGAGAAAATAATATTGTTGAAGGGAGAAGAATTCTGCACATTAAAAGATTTTATAAAGAACCTATTGATTCCATACAACTTGGGATTATTATTTCAAGCTTAATTTTAGGGGAAAAAGAACAATTTCCCTTAAAATCAATCACATATAAATTTTTATGTTTTCCTTTTAAATCTGAATTTGCACTCATTCCAATTTTACACAGCTGTTCATAATCGCTGATCGCAACAATGGCTTCAAAAATAAAACTCTTTTCGACAAATGGTGAGTTAATACGACTGTAAACATTTTCTTCAAAGCTTATACTAATAATTTTGCATTTGGATTTTAGGTGGTTCAAAGTGCGATGGCTGTGCAGCGCTTAATAAAAAACTGGACGATATGAAAGGTAAGTTTTTACAACAGATTAATTCTCAAATTATATTCAATCTAAAACCTTTAACAGAAACGCTTGAACAACAACAACAACAAACACATCAGCAAAATATAAAAATATGCGAGATCCTTGCCGAACATAAAGTGCTGCTGAATCAACTTGTGGATAAAAACAAGGCCATCGATACAGTTATGAAGATTTTCCCTTTAACTTCAGAGAGCCAACTTCATGAGCTTGACAAGCTACTTACAACTCAGAAGGATTTGTATGTAAGTAATTATCACATATAAAACACAACTTTTATAGAGAATATAAACTTTAATATAACCTAAACTGTTGCAGGTTCGCTACATAAAATCGCTGATAAAAGGCGACATCTGCAAAAATCTTGGCCAAATTCTTGGTCGAGAAATTGTCATGTCTTTTAACCTTGAAGGCGTTCAAGGAAAAAAGAGGTTGAAAGATTTTAAAAATGTGTACGATGCTATAACTGGTATGTATATGTTAAAAAAGCTTGCAATAGACTTTTATTGACTTCATATTTGTTTTTTAGATGCAATCTCTGATGAACGACCAGAAGAAAAATTTAAAGCCGCACTCCGCCACGAAAAAAATAAAAACCACAAACTAAAGAGTAAGCAAAAGACCAAAGAAAATCGCGCTCAGCTAAGTGTAGATGACCATGAAGAGTCGAATAATAAATTAATTATATAAATTTAGTTTTAAAGTTTAAAGCCAATGAAGTGCTTTTTTTTAATTTATTTTATCGTCCAACGTTGTAAAAACAAGATACTTTAAGTTTATGAATTTTTTACGTAGTTTAGTTTTTTAACCTTCCAAAGAAAATCGCGCTCAGCAAAGTGCAAGACTGAAATAAATTAGATTTTATAACTTAAGTTTTTTGGTTGTGATAAAAAAGCTAATAAAATACCTTTTTCCATTTTTTTATTTTATATTTTAAATTATAATTAATTTATATTTAAATCAATAAATAAACAAATAAATAAAAATCTGCATTCTTTCATTTTTCTTAATACCAATTTACCAACAAACTACCTACTCGTAGAGTGCTTCAAAGGCGATTGGTGGAAAGGTACTCCCAAAGTCTGCACTCGTGGACTACTCCGAAAGCGATAGAAAAGCGAGTGCTGGTTTTCGTATGACAGTCCAACAATGTTAAAATCAGCACATAAAAGCATTAACGGGGAAATGAAGAGAGAGTACTCGCTATCGCTTGGCGAGTACTCGAGCAGTAGTCCTGCACTCCTAATTTTTTCTGAAGGGTGTTTATGCCAGTGATTGCCAAACGCACACATCGACACGTTTGGTTCGTATTTTGATGTAACGATGTGCGTACACTGAACCAAATTTCTTATTTATTTTTATTTATTTATTTAAAAAAAAATTTGATCTAGCACAACAAGATAATTATCTTATAAATGAAAGTGCTAGTGAATAAATCAAAGTTTACAAAATAGTTTTCAAAATCTAATAAGCATATATAAATTGGTTACAAATTTAAATAGTAGATTAGTAATAAAAAGCAAACAATTTTGGTAACAAAATATAGAACAAAATTAAAATAATGATAATAAGACATTAAATTTAATTACATAAATATTTTAAATAACTCATTTTTAAACATATTTGCGTTGCTTATATTTTGAATTTGATTTGGTAAGGAGTTCCAAAGACTTGTGGTATAAATTAGAAATTGCCGTTGAGACAAAAGGCTTTTATATTTTTGCTGAATGATTTTTCTACCTCGGTTGGATCTAGCAAATTGTATTTTATCATGTAAATATGCTGGTTGTTCCGTAGCTATAATTTTATGCAAAAATATAAGACTTTTAAGTTTTAAAAGGTCTACAAAGTTTATCCGAAAGATCTGATACGAAAAAGCAGATATATGATCACGGCGACCTTTCTGAAAGATATATCTTGCGATATTATTGTAGGCAACATTAAGTTTCCTTAAGTCGTTGCTATCACAGTTTGCAAAAATTTCACATCCATATAACAGTACAGGAATAAGATATGTTTTGGCCAAAAGCATGCGGATAGCAAATGGTGTTGAGTCTTTAACAGCCCATAAGTTGCGAAGCATACCATATACCCTTCCCACTACAACGTTAATGTGGTTTGACCATGTAAGTTTATTATTGAAAATAACTCCCAGATTAGATGCCGAACTTACAAAATCTATATTATTGCCATTAATTCTTACTTGAATGTTATCGAATATTCTCCTAGATTTAGAAAGTATAATGCATTTAGATTTTGAAGGATTGATACATAAACCATTGGCAACAGCCCAGCAGTTAATTTTGTCTAAGTCATTGTTAATATTATTTACGCAAATGGTAATATCTGCAGGACTAGTACTATTGTAAAGCTGTACATCATCAGCATACATGTGCACTTTACTCTTAATAAGAATATCAGGTAAATCATTGATATAAAGGCAGAATAGAAGAGGCCCAAGTATTGATCCTTGTGGAACTCCTCTGCTAATTTTAAGTGCGTTTGAGCTATTACCGTTCAGTTGAACAATTTGGGATCGATTTGTAAGATATGACAATATAAGATTGCAAGCCGAGCTTGAAAAATAAAACAGTTTTTGAAGTTTTTTAACAAGAATCGCATGATCAACTGTATCAAATGCTTTGCTGTGATCTAGAAGAACCAGAAAAGCTACCTTATTTTCATCCAATTTCGATCTAAGATCTTCTACTACATCCACTAGTGCTGTAGTGCAACTTCTACCTTTTATGAAACCAGATTGCCTGTCTGATAGCAAGTTCATATGCATTAAATACTCATTCATTTGCTTTCCCATCAGATTCTCGATGACCTTGGATAAAAAGGGAAGAATAGCAATGGGTCTAAAGTCGTTGTTAGTTTTGGGGATAGGAATGATTTTTGAAAGCTTCCATCCTGTTGGAAAAGTAGATTTAGTCAGAATTGAGTTAAATAAATGAGTAAAATAAGGCAACAACTTGGAAGTTAGGGCTTTTATGAAAAGTGGATATACATCATCCATACCGACTGCGTTGGATTTTACCGCTGATAAGCTTTCAAGAACCTCAAGCTGATTGACGCAGCGGAAACTAAAGGTGGTTTCAATAGGGACACTACAAAGGTCATTATAAATGTTAGTCCTGCTTACAACTTTCAGAGTTTTTCTGACCTATGCCAATTTTTCGTATTTCTTTCCATCTTGATTTACTGTCAATAGCAGAGGAGAACTTTCTTTCATAAGACAGGGATTTCGCCTGTTGAATACGTTTAGTAACTTCACTCCGAACAGATTTGTGATATTTTCGCAGATCATCAGTTCTGAACCTTTTCCAACGAATGTATGCAGCATCACGTTTTTGCAGTAGTATTTTTATTTCATTGTTAAACCAAGGTTGCTGACCAGCTTTCACCCGCTTGGTTTTCAAAGGGACACACAAGTCGAACAATAGCTTAACATTGTCCTGTATAAAGGATAGTTGATCATCCACGCTATCAATTGTGTATAGCTGACTCCAACATATGTTGTCAATGCTTTGATTAAGCATTAAGTAATCGATATTACGAAAGTCACGGAATGAAAAGAGAGTATCGTCATTGTTCACAGGCAGATCATAAGTCAAAAATAGTATATCATGCTTTGAGAAAACAGATGCTGATAGTTGGTCATAAAGTATAACTTTAGATTTGTGATTGACAAACACTAAATCGATTAAACTGTTAGACATTGCACTATAGTGTGTTGGAGTATGAGTATTTACAGGGTGAAGATCTATAGTATGCATTGGTTCTATTAAGGGATTGTCGACTAAAAGATTATTGTTAAAATCACCCAAAATAACAATATCATCGTACTGTACGGATATATTTTCAAGTATAGTAATAAAGGGATTGATGTTCATGCTGCTATTTGCCCTATACACACTTCCTAATAACAGCTTCTTATTGTGTAAAGTTGAAATCTCAAGAAATAAATATTCAATTTCACTGTCAATATTAGTTTTGAGTTTTACCTTGCAAGATATCCCGTTACGAACATATATTGCTACTCCACCGCCCTTAGCTTTTGTTGGAACATTATTGACAAGAATTTGCCTATCAGAGCGGAAAAGTTTGAAACCTGATAGACTGAAGACAGAATCTTGAACATCTAGTGGAAACCAAGTTTCAGAGATACATATTATATCAACGTCAGCTGAGACAAATAGATACCTAAACTCATCCATTTTATTTCTTAAACTTTGTGCATTTAAGTGCACAATTTTAAATCCAGTCTTATATTTTGATATTACCCTGATCATATTATACACAGAGTCATTGGAACTATAATTACTTAAGTTGGACATAAGTATATAAATGAGGTTGTAGCAACGCAGGCAAAGATTAGACCAATGTGAACATTGGGTGCATTACGAGTTAACGTTAAAAGGAGTTGAACAAGGATATTGTTACTAAATATATAAAGTGTAAATAGGCTCATAATTATTATTATAGAATTATAAAATAAATAACTAAGTATCGCAGAGGATTGCAAGTTAAAAATAGGATTAATGCGTAAAAAACATGTTAGTCGTTTACTATGTGTTAAGGTAGGCATTGCGGACTTCACTTCGGTTTTCAGCAATATTCGGATCCACAGAATCAGGAAATAGTTCGTGTAAATGCCTGATGTCATCAATTTGTTGAATGCTGTCATTAATAGTCCTTTTAATATACACTGAGCCACGCATGGTAAAAGCACTGAAGATAATTTTTTTCTTTTTAAGACGAGCAGCAGCACGAAAAATTTGAAAATTATCTCGTGTTAAGTTTTCATTGATAAAAAATTTATTGTCTGAATTAAGTCCCAGATGTCTTAAACAGAAACAAAAATCCTTATTTACTTTCCTATAATTTGCAAATGTTTTTAGGAAGAAATTTTTGTCATAAACAGACCACATTTTAACTATAATAACAGCATCCCTTGAATTGGTTTTGTATTTGTTATTATGGTTTTGTAACCGATAGATAGATTTGATTGCAGGAACCGTAGTATTAATGGTGTTGCAGATAGAGCAGAATATTTCCATTAGATTTTCATTTTCATAAAATGGTATTTCATTTAACCGCAACTCACACGCAACAGTGTTATTTTCTTGCAGCTTAATTTTCGTTTTCAAAGAAGAAATTTCCTCTTGCATACTTTTTACTTCATCCGCGACTGTTTCCAAGACAGAAACTCTTTCATTAAGTGCATGTAATTCGTTTTTCATAATATTGAATCTCTTATCAAGATCATTTAAGAGCTCTTCTTTATATTCACTGAGTTTAGTTTGCATTATTGTTTCAAGTTGCTCAGTGAGTTTATCAAAACGTTTATCCATTATTGTAACTAGCTTAAATGGTGATTCAGTTACACGAGAAGAGTTACAAGCATTACTAAGTAAAGAGTCACGAATTCTCTCTCTTACATGGCTATGCACAGGAGTGCCAAAAGTTGTTGTTTTTGTTTTGAGGTTACTCTCCTGTGTACTTACACTAGTAGTTGCCATGTTTATATCTCTATTTAGTGAGTTATTAATTTTGTGTGTATTTTTGGCGGTTTTAGATTTTTGTTTTTTTGTTGTTTTAATGTTTACTTTGTTTTTTCTTAAATTATACATGGAAGATTTATTGGTAAATTTTGTATTTGGTTGTCACTGTTTTATTTATTTTCTTTGTTTACTGGTTTACACAAGTTGATTAGTATGTACTTAACTGAGCACAAAAATATTTCTTGGTGTTGTTGTTATTGTTTTAAGTGTTGTTGTTGTCTCCGTAGGTATTATGGTAATTTATATTGAAATATTTATTTTGTATTTTTTTACTTGTCTTTTTTAGTGCACTTGTTATTATTGTTTTGTATAAAATTTGTAATATTTGTTCTTTAATTTGTTTTAGTTTATCAGTATAAGACAATTTTTGTATTTTGTTTTCTAATGTTGAATTTCATTAGCAATATTAGGGTATATTAGGTAATATTTAAGCCAATATTTAAGCTTATTGGATACCAAATATTCGCGCCATTTATTTCGATAAGATAAACAATCAGGAACCACATGTAATGAAATACATACGCAGGACAAGCCGGCTACTATTTGCGCCAATTACCCAGGAAAATTTGCTACTACTATAACAATGTTATACTTATAAATTGCACAATCATCCCAAAGAAAAGGCACCCAGTATAAATTGTAAGTACATACGGTTTTTTATGCCTACATACTGTGTAAAATAAACGAGTATCAAACTCCAATCAGTCCACAAGCATACATACATACATACAAACACACAAATTTATCCCAATACATTTATATGTACGAAGGTATGCACTAGTAGAAGGCTGCATGAGTACATTCATTTGTTTGGCTGCACACAACGAAAACAACATTCATTAAAATTTTTAACAGCCGGTGAGAGCTAAAGAGAGTTGAATGTGTACAAATACAAAAATTAATGAAATGCCGCATATCGTTTACATGTATGTTTTGAATGTGTATAAAATTTATTTGATAAGGGTTAAACATAGGAATGCGTCGTTACAGTGCTAACTTCTACAGCAAGCATTCAAATATTATTTATAAATATTATTATAAATAATAATGGCTTAAGTTGAAATTTCGCGTTTTGAGATACATATTAAGGGTTTTGCTTAAAATAAATTGTGTTTGGTTTTAAAATAAAAACTAAAGTGAACTTAAGCTACTATACTGAAAGGCTAAATAATAATAACAAATAAATCTGTTATAAGAACTCATGTTTACTTAAGTATACAAAATTAAAGGAGGGTTTCTTATTATAAAAGCTTAGTTAAATATAAGGTTCTTTATGAGGAATAATTTGAATGAGCTGTTAGTTATTGAACTTAAGTGTTTACAAGTTTTAATGCTCAAACATTTTAATATTGATGTACATATGTACCTACCTTAAAAAAATTAAGTTGAGTTCAGATGTTATGGCTTATGTATTATTTTCCAAAAAGACTTAAATTAAAATATTAATGCCTATAGTTTTATTAATAATGAAATTTAGCTGAGTGATAGATTTTGAAGAAGAGAATAAGAATATGTAATAACATGAAAAAACACTTACATACGTCAACTTAAGCCATAATTATTTATTGCCACAGATATGTATGTATGTATGTAATGCATAAATATGATATTTACGTGAATTGTTTTTGGCAATTTCATTGATGTTTTTTGCTAATAGGAATTTTGAGAATCTTTTTTTTAATGATATTAACACCGCTAGAAATTTATTTTATTTATATACGTGCAGTACTTGTTGGTATTAGAAACTAATATACGGAATACTAGAACAAAATAGAGTTTGGTTTGTGCAAAGGTGCATCATGTACACGCAAAATTTCTTATGACGGATCTTTTGTCGAAACACATTGTATATTTATTTCATACCTGCGCAGTATGAATATTCTTATTCAAGATATTTAAAAAGAAATTAAAAATAAACATACATATTATTCCTTCTTAAGGAATTTTGTTTGGTTTTTATTTAGTCATGTTACTTAGAAATAAAATAAATTTAGCTCTCATATATCTATTCGGATGAAATTTGATTTATTTCGAATATTATTTACATTCATAAACGTACAAAAATTATGCTTTAATAAATAAACTTATTTCAAATTAAATTTTCAATCAACCAAAGCGACAAAAGTATTTTAAATTTATTTTAAGCAGATGTAAAAAATGCATTACTTTTGAATAAACATTTCACAAATATTATTTTAAGTTATTAACCGAAAAGAATTGGATACTTTTGTGTTTCAAATTTAATTTTTGTGTAATAAAATTAAAAAAACATCTAAAAAATCTCGCCTGAAATTTGAGCTGGGGGCATATTACGGCATTCGATATCGAATGAAGTGCCATACAAAATTTTTGGAATTTGTACGGAAACTTCGTTCCATATAGAATGCCGTAATTTGTCCCCTCCTGTAATGCGATTCAGTATGCTTTTTAAACCACAATAGTGTCGTTTAAAAATGTTAACCACAAAAATAATCGTTTTGCTATTCACTAACACTTTAAACGCTATATGTTGGTGTTTAAAGACATCTCTTTCATTCAGCTGTTATTTCTAACTAAACAAATTGTTGTTTATTAACACCAGCATTTTTTGTGTGGTTTAATTCGTTTAGAAATGTGTTTATTTATTGTTTTGCCTACATACATACATATAAAATTTCAGCCAGCTGCTCAGCAGACGCGCGGCTTCTTTTGGTAGCAGTACTTGACATTCTATGAAAATATGTGCAAGCACATAATAAATTAATAAAATAACAAATATTAATAATCATTTACTTACTTTGGACAAAACTATTTAAAAATTCAAAGTCAAATGGCACTTTGTGTAGTTTTTGTTTAATTTTTTTTATATTATTTTCTTCTACTTTGACGTTTCGCCACACAGAGTTGCCATATAATATCAATTTGATTACAGTAAAATATAACACTATTTACCGGGGTGAAAATAAGTTTGTGAATAACATTGTGGCTAGTGCAAACATCAAAATATGTGGTTAAAGCTAACACCTGCTAAAGGTGTTAAATTTACTGAATCGCACTGCAGACCTTTTTATCAGTTACTCCAAATAAATTTAATGAAAATCGCCAATGCGAAATAAATGCATATTGCTAATTTAAACAGTCTGATGGTATTAGGTATTGTAATATAATCAACAAGGAAATATTTTTCACAATTAATATTATTAACCTTACCAGTTAATATTAACAACCCCTTTACTAAAAAAAAATAAAAGAGCACTGGAAAACCATATCGATGCATAAGTGTTTATGTCTTTCAACACACGATCCCCAATACACATGTTCAATTTAGTAGGATTCCAAATCCACAAATAAAGGGTCCGCCAGATAACTTTTTTTAAATGCTATAAAAAAAACTACAGCATATTTTCTCAAATTTCTTTTTTTATTTGAAAGTACAATCCTTCCGGTTAATAATGAAAAATATTTTAATTCAAATGGCTGCCTCGGCTGGCCATGCAGTAGCCTACACGATCGGTCCCATTTTTAAGCACATTATCGATTGTGTGCAGCTGTATTTCACCAATGGCTTCACGAATATTGTCCTTTAAAGCGTCAATTGTCTCTGGCTTGGCGGCGTAAGACTTATCTTTGACGGCACCACACAAATAATAGTCCAACGGTGTCAAATCGCAGCTCCGAGGTGGCCAAACGACATCAGCTCTGCGGCTGATAATGCGATCTTCAAAACAGGGCGCAAAACATCGAGTGTAGCTTCGGCTGTGTGGCACGTAGCGCCGTCCTGTTGAAACAAAATGTTGCCAATATCCTCCTCTTCAATTTTTGTGAACAAAAATTCGTTCAACATGGCCCGATAACGATCGCCATTGACTGTAACGGCCACTCCTTGCTCATTTTCGAAGAAAAATGGCCCAATTATGCCGCTGGACCAAAATCCGCACCAAACAGTGGCTCGTTTTGGGTGCGTCGGCTTTTCAATGTATGCGTGCGGGTTTTCTGTGCCCCAAATGTGACAATTTTGCTTGTTTACATACCCGCCAAGATCAAAATGAGCTTCATCTAAAATGATGATTTTTTTGGCAAAATCGGCATCTTCTGTAAGTCGATCGCAGGCCCACTTAGCGAAGCGAAAACACATCCATATTCGTTCAGCGGAAGGATAAAACTAATTATCTGTCAAATCAGACATGAGCTAGGTGTTACCATTCACGAAATAAGCACTAGTTGAAAAAAAACGTTAGATGGCGGACCCTTTATAACAAATAAATAGCAAATTTAACTTAAAACGAAACAATTTTGATAAAACTGCACAACAATATTTTCAGGAAATCGGAAAAATTTCTTTTAATTTCACCCAGATATCAATAATTAATAGTAATAACAGCTAAGAAAAAAAAAGCGTTTTGTAATACCCCAGTGAACATAAAAACAAAAATTCGCTAAAGCACATTCGCATAAAAACATTGATTAAAATTTTGAAGTGGAACTTTGAAACAATCTTTCATGTTTATAAATTTACTAAAATCCCAGTAAACTTTTAATGAAAATACATAAAGCCAACAGCAAAATCTTATTTTATATCAACAAAGAAAAATACCAGTTTTATTTATTAATCACTCGATTGCGGTTTTATTTGAGCTCGACACAAGTATCGTAAAACCGACAAATCCCAGCAAATATATGGATACAAAATACGAATATCAGTGAAAAATTTGATTTGTGAGTTTAATTCAGCTAAGGGTTTCAGTCTTGATAGTGCCTAGCGTATGCTTTGTTAAAAAAAAACTGTAAAAATTTTAGTGAAAATTTACAAATTCCCCGTAAAATCCGTATTAAACGCAACTAATAATTTTCCGTTCACTATCCCCAGTGAACAATAAGTGATTAAGTTTACTAATTCCCTGTAAACAACACTAAATATCTTAAAAATCACTATTCCCAGTGAACAATAAGTGGTTAAGTTTACCAATTCCCTGTAAACAACACTAAATATTCGTATCCTAAAAATGACTAATCCCAGTGAACAATAAGTGGTTAAGTTTACTAAGTGGATCTTGTGAAAATTGTGGTATAGAGAGAATAATGATAATGTTACCCTCGTGAAGTGCTATGGCTACCTTGATGTAGGTGTAACTGTCAAAGTCTGTGATTAGGTTAAGTTCGGTTTGAGTAAGAATATCTGTGGGGATAATTCCCAGTTGTCCGATGTCATCTACATGTTTGCGTAAAAGTGAGATATCGTTGTTAATCTGGTATATGTGTTCTATAAATGTTATCTTGCCTTCTATGCTTGAAATTTTATTTCCTATAATATTCTTTGAATTTAGTTAAGTAATTTGCAATTGTGTTTTGCTGGTAATTTATATGATTGGTAATATTCCGAATTTGGGAGTTCATGACATTGTTAATATACGTTAAGTTGTTTATCTTGTTTGTTAAATTTTCGTCATTTGCGTGTAGCAATTTAAGAGTTTTACTTATTTGCTCTTCGTCGTCACTGTCCTTTGTACTTGCAATCATTTTTAGGCATTTACATATAATGTTTAATAGAGCCCGTGTATCCGGTAATTTTTTTGATTCGGTAATTGATGTTTTTAGTATGTCTATGTTGGTCTTGATTATTTCTAAAGTATGTTCGTATTATGTTATGTTGATGTGCAGTATTTTGATGTGGTGTTCAATAATTTTGGTTTCACCTGTTTTGATTGGTATATAACCGTTAATGTATGATAGGTCCTGTGTGTCGATGGTTTGCGCCCTGACGGTTGCAGCAATAGCTTCTATTATTATAATCCATTTAGTCATATAAAACAAAAACATATTATTATATTATTATTATTATTATTATTATTATTATTATATTATTATTTAACTTTTGCCTTGCTTTTGGGATTATTCTTATCTTGGTAATTCTTTTGCGGTCTTATGCGTGTTTTGTAATATTTCTGCCCCGTCTTTGTATTCTCTATATGATCCACATCAATTTTCTTAGAGTCTATCTTTCTATACTTCCCATGATTAGTACTATGAATAGTGTTGTTATAAAATCCTATAATACGAGATATTTTCTCCTCAGTCGTTTCGTTTTTAGACTGTTCGTCGTGCCGTAGTAGTCTAAGTGTTCATTTAGTGTATTATAGAGTCGTTCGACATCCGCATTTGATGTGTGGTTTCTATTTGAAGTGTAACGTATATTAATAGTCTCTTTCTTTAAGTATTCCTGCATCGGAATGGCTTTAAATCCTAACTCATTGTCAACAGCAATTCTTTCTATTATCCCAAATGTGCTAGTATATTGGATCAATTTCGTTTTTAAATCTACTCACGATCTTCCATTAATTTTGTATGCTATGGCATGCTTTGTAAACTTATCGCTCATGGTTAGGTATAACTGTTTCTCTAATGTATAGAATACGTCTAAGGGCCAGTTTATGACTTCGTATTTAAATGTTATTTATATTTAAGTTCTATTTAAATACGAAATTAAGTTTTGCAGTACAAACTTAAATGAAACTTGGTGCTTTTTATGGGAATCTTTCAAATTTTAGTGTTAAATTTTTATTCGCACTTTTTCCCAAAATTAATATTTTACTTATTCAGTAAAAAATTAACCATTTTGTTAAAAACAAATTGCAATTGATTATTGAGGGGTATAGCTTGTTCCTATGCGCATTTCACTGTTGCTAATGCAGATCATCAGGGAACTTTACCCAAATATTTCTTAGAACAACTGGAGATATTATATTAAACCTTCATTAAAACAAATGAAAAGTTTAAACAATATCAAAGTTGTAACAAGAACTCAATAATCAACCAATTGTTTTTGTTTTCTTACTTTACGATTACTACCTAGGCTGACTTTTTTTCAACTCTAATTGTAGTTGTAAGAGGTTTGTAGAAAATGTAAAAACAACAACTGCTATACATTTGTATAGAGTGATGTCAAACAAAATTTTGCGACCGGGTGCTTGTAAAGTTAATAATTGGTGCTTTTTATGGGAATCTTTCAAATTTTAGTGTTAAATTTTTATTCGCACTTTTTCCCAAAATTAATATTTTACTTATTCAGTAAAACATTAACCATTTTGTTAAAAACAAATTGCAATTGATTATTGAGGGGTATAGGTTGTTCCTATGCGCATTTCACTGTTGCTAATGCAGATCATCAGGGAACTTTACCCAAATATTTCTTAGAAACTTAAGTAATATTTAAATTACCAACCTTGCGGATTTAGCTTATATTTAAGTTGTGCACACATACATAAACAAACATATGATTTTACTAGCTTATTGTTTTTTCGCGCAACAAAGTGAACAAAAAATTTGCGGCCATTGAAAAATCAACATCTTTTGGGGTGCAATTTGGACTTCTTTTATTAATATTATTTTACTATATCATTTTTCTTAATTGTTTTATACTTTTAAAACATTGCAGCAACCTATCATTGATGTTATTTTCAGCCTGAAAAAGAAATTTTTCTTTAATTTTGTTTAACAGCTGTTTCTCCAAAAACATTGATAGAATTTCGTGATGCTGCCAGATTTTTATCGTAATTAAATACAAACAATAATTTAACACTGAAAAACTGAAACTGTATTTAAATGCAACTTAAATTTAAATGACAATTAACTAAATGCGTATTTAAATATGAAGTCATAAACTGGCCATAACTGTAATATTTCTTCTGGTCTTGTGGGTGTTTCCATTACTTTGTAAGGTAGTCTATGTGGTCTTCTGTCATACTTTTCTATAGTACATACCTCGCAGCTGTTAACAAACTGGGTTATTCTTATTTGAAGGTTGGGATTATAAATTCTTGTGTTTAGGTCTTCGAACACTGATTGAATACCTCTGTGGTTTTTGCTTAGATGTTCTTCTTTAATTATTTTTGTAAGTTCGAGTTCATCTTCTACGTCGTCTAGTTTTTTAAAACACCTAACTAATTTGAATCCGCATTTACTTGAGTTGGGTGACAGTGGGTTTTTAAGATCATAATTGCGTATTCTTTATCTATTTCTTTAATTGCTATTGTTTTCCTAATATTTTTAAAAATGGATTCAGTTTTTATCCGCGCTGATCCGGAAGAGATTATTTTTTGTTGACTTGGTTTTTAAACAAATTTATAGGTGAAGCGTCCGCATTACCGTTCTTCGTTCCCTTTTTGTATTTAATCTCATAGTCAAATTCTGACAGTTTTAGCCTCCATCTAACTAATTTTGAATTCGGTTCCTTAATTGAAAAAAGCCAAGTTAACGGCTTATGGTCCGCTTCGATTAGAAATTTGCGACCCAAATAATTGTTGCGTTCCTTTCCTATGATACTGTAATTGATCTCGTGTTCATTTAGAGTGCGGCTAACAAATCGGGTGGTTTTCTTGCGAAGGTACTGCTCCAACTGCGAAATTACTAGCGGCTGTTGTTAAGGTGAATTTTTGTAAAATCGGGGTAAGCCAAGATTGGATCATGAGTCAATAGTGTGTTAAAACTTTCTTGATATTCTAGGTTTGAGATGTTTATTTTTGCGTCTTTCTTAAGATACTTTGTCATGGGTTTTGCTATTAATGAATAATATTTTATGAATTTACGGTATTAACCAGTTAAACCTGGAAATTGTTTAATCTGTTTAGATGATTTGGGAATAGGAAAGTTGACTACGCATTCTACTTTTTTGGGATTGGGTTTTATTCCATCTAATGTCACGATACGACCAAGGAACTCGGTTTCCCTTTTTATAAATTCAGACTTGTCCAACTGAATTTTTAGGCTAGCTTCTCGTGACCTGTCAAACACAAATTTTATGGAATTTATATGTTCCTGTAGTGAAGTGGAAAATATGATCACATCATCTAGGTAGACTATACAGATTTTGTTCACATAGTCCCTGAGCACGTCGCTGGGGCTGTCTTTAGTCCAAACGGCATTCGTAGGAATTCATAATGTCCTCCTTCTACAGTGAAGGCGGTCTTATGAATGTCCTCTTCTCTAATTTATATCTGGTGAAATCCTTTTGCTAAGTCTAGCGTGGTAAAGTACTGGCATCTTCCCAGTTTGACAAGATTTCATCAATATTGGGAATTGGGTACCTGTCGTCTACCGTTACCTCATTTAGTTTCCGGTAGTCGATGACAAGCATCCATTTAGGTTTTCCACTTGCATCGGCGTTCTTCGCTACGATCCAAATTATTATTATTATTATTATGTCGAGCATCTCTTGAATTTGTGATTGAACTTCTTTTTTGTGTATATAAGAATAACGGTATGAGTTAGTGTGTATGGGAATATTATTTGTGGTCCTAATTTTATGTTTTATAGCAGAAGTAGAGGTTAACATTGTGTTTTCTTTATAAAATATATCTGAATATTTCTTTATTAAGAAGTCTTTTCCTCGGTGTTAAGATGTCCTGTTCGGATTTGTTCTGCAAGAGGTTTAAATTTCTTATTCTCAATAATGCTGAAATTTTCGTGATCTACCTTCTGCGTAGTCAAACGATTATTTTCATATAATGGATTTGTCTATATTTCTCCGTTTTCAAAATGCTACCGATGGTTATTTTTTTCTCTCATGATCTATACAAGCGTTTAGTGGTCTCCATATATCGTTACGTATTAGACCGTGGAAAAAGTTGTGAAATCTTATTATATAAAATTCAAGTACTTTATTGGTTTCAGTGTCACTAAATTCTTCAAAATTGGGCATTATGGCGTTTTTCATTAACGTAAATTTCATGTTGAAGAGTTTTTATTAGAAGTGTGTTTGTCGAATGAATTCTTTTTTGGATCACAAACCCCTGGATTTAAAATTGAGTTTGTTGCGCCTGTGTCTATTACAAGCTTTATGAACCCTAGTTTAGTTTTTATAGTTATAAATGGTAATTTGTTCGCGAGGTTATTAAAACAACATATGTATGAAAAAATGTTACGTTAAGGGAGTAGTGGGAGACCCTATAACAGGTAGCTCCAGCTACATGACGCATGACCACGGCGAGCGTTAACCGAATGATAAGGTGCGTCGGATTGTGACTAAGGCATACAGCGAGAAGACGCCTATTATTATTTGTGCTTATGCTAACGCGCACCACATTTCATGGGAAAGTAGTAACACCAATATAAGAGGTGAGTGGTTTTTCGATTTTGTACTAAGTAGTAATTTGGAAATAGCTAATAGAGGTTCAGAACCAACTTTTATTGTCTCTAACCGGCAAGAGGTTTTAGACATTACGCTGGTCAGTGCACAGCACTCTAGTTTAATAGGCGACTGGACGGTTTCGGACGATTGCTCTTTTTCCGACCACCGCTACATAGCTTCAATCTAGGGTTTCGCGAGGCATACCCGGATCCTATCGTAAATAGGGGAAAAACTGATTGGGAGCTGCAGAATAATCTCCTCCTAAATTCTCTATCTTCGGTCCCCGTAATATATATTACTAGGGATATTAAATGATTCACTCCGCTACGCCACTAATCTGTCCTGCAAACCAATGGTTTGTAAAGGAAGGGCTAAGCCACCATGGTGGAGTCCGGATATTGCGCGTAGCGAATGTCGTAGGCTGTTCAATGAGGCAAAACGATCAGGCGACTGGTCAAGTTACAAGATCTCAACGAACAGCTTTAAAAATCTAATAAGAAGCGCAAGAAGGAAGTCTTGGAGTTAGACCATAAGTTGTCGGGAGACAGTAGACTCACTACTTGACGCACACTTTCCAGGAAGTGCTCCAGTCGCTGTAGCAGGGGCTAGCACAGACCGAACATACATGACACCCAGCACAGTCACCGTCCCTTTGGACGAAGACAGACTAAAATGGGCAATCAGCAGCTTCGATCCGTTCAAATCTCCCGGGCCGGATGGTATATTTCCAGCCGATCCCCAGAGAAATGCGGATTTGGTTGTACCATTGTTCTCTGTTATATACAGGGAGTGTTTAAAGATGGCATATGTACCAATATGCTGGACCATGTGTATAGTCGTCTTCATCCCCAAGGGTGGAAAGACATCTCACTCTAAACCCAAGGATTTTAGGCCAATCAGTGTAACATCATTCTTGCTCGAAAATTGAAAAGAAACTATTGATATTCACCTGAGAATGACCATTCCTATGAAACTTCTCTCTTTATCACAACATGTCTATACCAAGGGCAAGTCTGTAGAAACGGCCCTCCACTCTCTGGTGGGTTATATAGAAAAATCCTTGGCACACAAGAAATTCACTATGGTGGCCTTTCTGGACATTGAGGGTGCTTTTAATTACGTTAGGCCCAATTCCATTATCGAGGCTATGATGACATTGGGCTTTGACGCTAATATCTGCCGGTTTGTTAAAAATCTGTTAACGGAAAAGTCATATATGCCTCGATAGGAAATGCGTCTGTTTACAAATCGAGGTACCCCAAAGGGGGGGGGGGTTCTGTATCCTCTTCTATGGTTTTACTGATGGCTCTAAGGGGATAGGGTCGGCGTGGGTTTCTATGTGGAAACTTCAAGGTAAAGGTTCCATTTAGACTTCAGGATGGCTGTAGTGTCCTTCAAGCTGCAATCTCCGATATCACGCGGGCGCACGGTGGCTGAAAATCGTTTTTCATTGGCCAAGTCTTTTTTTTTTGTCACCGATTTTTAAAATTTTTACGCCCTTTTGCAGCTAATATATCCAGATTAAGGTAGCCAAAAAATTAGGTTAAACTATTGATAATTGTGAGCGTGGCATGCTGTCAAACTCAACGGTTTTTTTTAATTTCAGAAAAAGGTGTTTTTCTTTTGTTTTTTATAAAAAATAAATGGTTACTACTCGCAAGCTATCATCGATAATGGCCTGCGGTCTTTTTTATAATGTTGGTAGGATTATAGTCTTTAGTTTTTGTAAGTGGTCAGAGCTCTAGCGTTTAATATTAAGGGCGTTACGGAATATTTATGAAACTACTATATTTTTCTAAAATTTAAACTTTAGTGGAATAGAACTTCCAGGGAACAAAAGGGAACAAGAAATGTATATCACCCGGAGAAAGGTGAAAGTGTCCTCTTTACCGCTATATATACTTTTGCACCCGTGACGAGCCGTGTGTAGAACACTTTTTTCATTTTAATGAAATTACTCCAAAGTACTCGTATACAATGGTGTATATAATTTTCACGTTTTTGCCTAAAAGTTTATGTTTTTTTACTTTAGACTACGTAAAACTAAAAAAATTAAATATAATACCTGCGAAAGGGTTTAATGGCTTTGTTTTGATCAGTCAAAAATTGGTAATAAAATTATCACAATAGGTTCTACAGCAAACATATGATATCTTTCTAAATTTACCTGTTATCAAATGTTAGGGTCAACCAAAGTCATATACAATTTTATATCAATAATCGGCACATTAAACCACTAAAGATAAAAAACAACCCCATATTGGCGAGATACTAATCAGTTTTACCTGATATTAAGGTCTGGATAACATGTGCAGTTTTGTTCAATTTTAACACTACCTGCTATGAAATTAAATGTGTGAATAACATGCATCTAGATGTAGGAAATAACATGTAGGAAATGCGTTAAAGAAATATGGAGAAAGTTAATTCTTTTTTGTAAATGGGAATGTGATAGTTCTTCGGGACAAAAGCAATACAAACAAGTTGTATGTGAAAATATTTCGGACTTGGATATGTTCATGGTATCATTTGTACCATTGCGATTGAAAAAGATTTTGGAAGATTCAGAGCCTTCGACTAGTACAACGCAAACAATGGATATTTGGAAAAATGAGACACCATCTTCTACGAAATACTGCAGGCCAATCAAATTTGAATTCAAAAAAGAAACTCATGATGCCATTAACAAAGAAGATACTGATATCAAGGCCCCAATTGCAACACTACAGCCATTACAATTACAGTTAGATGGGCAGCAAATTGAAGTAAGCTACCAATTAGTGCTGACAGTGATAGATGGAAAAGTAGGTCAGGCTTTTACTAACACGAAGGCTGCATCCAGCTGCATTATATGCCAAGCAACATCAACCCAATTAAACCAAATACCGATAAAATCATTAGATAATACCGATGCATATGAATTTGGATTATCACAACTACATGCAACACATACTAAAAATCAGTTATGATTTGGATTTCGGGTCTTCAGGATCAATAAGAAACAACGAAACCAACAAATAGTTAAGTTCAAAAAAGAAACATGTTCAAGATGAATATCGCAAATTTGGATTGATTACACTGTACAACAGCCAATCTGGGGGGTGAGAAATTCCAAGTCAGGGGGATGGTACTAGGTCAGTATAGTAAAACCCTCAAAGGGTTTGGCGTTCGTATGTGTCAGTTTTTTTTATGACCTTTTAAATTTTTTCGTTATCTTGATGTTTTTTCGCTTAGTTGTAACATTTTGGCAAAAACCTAGTTTAACATAACTCGAGAACCACTTGTCCGATTTTGATGAAACAAATTTAGAAAAATTAAGAATTACAATTTCTCTAATCTGTTTCTATACCGTTTTCCTATATGTGCAACACTTTCGAAGTTAAAAATGAATGTATGAAGGGAAAAAAGTATTTTTTGCCTAAAAAATTTAAATATTTTTTTTTTAAATTCATAAAAAATCCAAAATGGAAAAAAGTGCCAAAACTAATTACTTTCGCGTAAAGTCACATAACTCATGAGCAAAAAAAGGCATAGATCATGAAAATCGATGCATGCGTTTCTCATTTATTCACAATTAGGTAAATGTATGAATTTCAAAAATTTGCTCCAGATATGCACAACATTATTTGGGAAAAACATTGACACTCACAAGCCGAACTCTCTCATATTTTTATTTACTACGCCTGATTGGAAAAAATTAATTTGTTAAGATGGAAAATCATGGGAAATGAATGTGATATTATAACTTACCTTCTTTAATTTTACTTTCGCTGAGTCTCGGGTAAATTAGTTTCAAACACAAGAAAACTTCATCTCTTTTGGCGACAGTTTTGATAAAATTCTTAACAATTCCAAGTTTAATATGCAGTGGAGGCAGCAATATCTTCTCCTTCGGCACTAGAGGCTCACGGATAATATTGGCCGTTTGTAACCTGCTGTGCTCTCTGAGTTTCCATCCGCGGCATGCATATTGGTCACCGGAAAATCGTGTGTCACAATCGCACAAAAAGCACATATATTTTATATAGCCGCTTTGAAGACCGCAAAGCATTGCTACAACTTTTAAATCGCAGCATATGCGCCACATATGTTTGGCGTAGTTAACCATTTTTAAAATATTTTCCAGTGCATCATATGTTTCTTTCGTTTCTGTACTATAGGCGATTGGAACTGAAGCTGAGTTTTGAACTGTCAATAAATAATCTCCAGTCATCTGCTTCATATTTTATTTCCATTGCGTCCATCAATTTTCCTACATCCGGACAATATGCAGAAGTTTTTTCATCATTCACAAGGAATAAACTTTGTAGTGTTGCCTGACGACTTCGATAAGCTGTGACTTTCACACCGGGTGCCAACAAATTGTTTGATTTCAAAATGGAAGCCAGCTCTTCCGATTTATGCTGTGTTAATTCCAACTTGGCAACAATTGAATCAAGCTTATTTTGATTTATTAAAATTGGCTCATTGGATACTGATGGCTCATATGGGGGATCATCACGTGCATGATATGTCGGAGCAGTCGTAGAAGAGAAAATATCGGGCTAGAAGCTTTTGGCACAGGAATGTGGTCCGAATGAGGCAATGGTGTTGCGGCACTTGCAACACCAACGTAATGATACGATTTTCTTATCCTTTTTGCGGCTCCTTTATTCGCACATGCATAGCAATTCAATGGATTGTGACCTTCGCCAGGATTAGTCCAAGTCATTGGGATACCGAATGGCATACTTTCACGTCTTCTATTTTTCCAATCCATTAGACGGTTGTAGCAGTTTTTACACACTATATTTGGTACCCAATTTTCGTTCTCAATTTCAATTTCTCTTTTAGTACAGTAGAAAGATATGAGAGAGTTCGGCTTGTGAGTGTCAATGTTTTCTCCAAATAATGTTGTGCAGATCTGGAGCAAATTTTTGAAATTCATACATTTACCTAATTGTGAATAAATGAGAAACGCATGCATCGATTTTCATGATCTATGCCTTTTTTTGCTCATGAGTTATGTGACTTTACGCGAAAGTAATTAGTTTTGGCACTTTTTTCCATTTTGGATTTTTTATGAATTGAAAAAAAATATATTTAAATTTTTAGGCAAAAAATACTTTTTTCCCTTCATACATTCATTTTTAACTTCGAAAGTGTTGCACATATAGGAAAACGGTATAGAAACAGATTAGAGAAATTGTAATTCTTAATTTTTCTAAATTTGTTTCATCAAAATCGGACAAGTGGTTCTCGAGTTATGTTAAACTAGGTTTTTGCCAAAATGTTACAACTAAGCGAAAAAACATCAAGATAACGAAAAAATTTAAAAGGTCATAAAAAAAAACTGACACATACGAACGCCAAACCCTTTGAGGGTTTTACTATACTGACCTAGTACCATCACCCTGACTTGGAATTTCTCACCCCCCAGACAATAATCCCAAAAATGTTCCATAGTGTTATAGATCAGCCAAAACAAGGGTCAGGCGATACAAATGATGGCAATACCGCAAGAAGATTCTTTTCAGATCCAGAAATAGCATCTGAAATAACAGGAGTGGATTTAAACCTTATCTTCAGATTTAAAATAATCCTAGAAGTACTTCCGTGCAATGAAGAAATTGACTCTAGAAAATTTGGAGATTATGCTAAGGAAACTGCAAAAATATATACAACCAACCACGAAATTCAACAAATGAAGATCTATTTAATATATTATTGGCAACGTCAGATCCGTTTATCTCCAGTATTCGAAATCAATGGAAAGTGGAACATCGGGATTTAGATGAAGAAGCAAAAAAACTACTAAAGGAAAGATATAGCACAGAACAAAATATGGAATATTTGCAATCAATATTTGAGTCAAATGAATAATAATTATAATTGCCTTTCATTGTTATTTAAGTACGAAAAACATAGTATTCGTAAAAAAATAATAATAAACAGAACCTACCATTGTTGCAAATGCTATTAAAATTTATTGAAGTTTTTATTTTTAAAATGTTTTTAAAATTATCAAATTTGACAGCAAAAAATAATAAATTTTTCTGTAGTAATAGCAATATTTTTAGATAATATTATTAACGTTTTTTTTTAAGTGTAACTATTCTTGGAGTGTAAACAAATTTGCAAATTTGTCAGCAAAAAATTTTTAATTTTTCTGTAATAGCAAAATCTCCAGTTGATTTTACTATTTTTTTCAGTGTAAAATTTTTTTTAAGTGTAACATTAAAAAAATTCCATTATTACAAAAAATATTTATAATTATTATTAATTTCCAAATATTAAATTTTTGAATAAATAAAAAAATAATAAACCCATATTTCACTCTAAAAGTTAAAAAAATTCAAAAGTTCAACTTTGACCTAGAATTCCTTAAAAAGTCCTCAATCAATTTTAATGAAATTTTAACTGAGTCAAGCTGAACTAAATATCTATCCAATAAAATAAAAATTACTTCAATATTTTGATCGGTTCAAAAGTTACAGAATTTTGGCCAATGAAAAACGATTTTCAGCCACTGTGGGGCGGCAAGATGGCTTAGGTACTATACGATCTCTGAGGATATATATACATATATATATATATATATACTGATAGTAAGGCGGCCATAGCCGCCATAAATGGTGTCTACTCTACATCCCTCGCGGTTGTTGAATGCCGGGTATCTCTTGATGCGATAGCGAGACATTCAAGAGTTACACTAATCTGGACTCCAGGACACGCTGACTGTCCTGGTAACTGTATTGCTGGACAGGGTGTGACATTGGACAACTCAGTGACATACCCCTTCACTGGCATTCCTCTATCACAATGTAAGTTGTTGATTCAGCGCGAATCGTATCGACTTGCTCAACACAGATGGGAACACGAAGGTACCTGCCAAGTGGCTAGGTTAACGTACGTGGCCCCGCTACGACCTGAGCAGGCCATTTGATCTACTCATGTTCAAGAAGGGTCGGATGCGACTATTAGTAGCAGTGCTGACAGGGCACTGGAACATAGAGACACAAATAAAAATAAAATACAGAAAAACATTATTTTTCATTCTTTTTCATATATGTACGTTTTTTTCTATTTTATTTTTTATATTTATGATACATAATTTATTTGTTGTTGGTTTCATGAGAACTTACTGCTGCTGCTGAATCTGTGTACTCTTCTTCAGATAAGTTGGTTTGTCAGCACTCTGTCATCAACGCCCTTATCTCGTCTTTGTAATCCGTTATCAAGTAATAACATTGATAAATTTTAACACATTTTATTTTATGATAATTAACATTCTTCAAAATTATTTTTTAAAATATATAACGTGTTGCCGCGTAATCGAATACGCGGATATTTTGCAAAAATACGACGAAACTAAAAAAGACTATGTAGCTTGTATTGGAAAACGAAACAACTATTTTTCACAATGTACAAGTATGTATATCAGAAAATTTATTAAAATGCAAAAATATGTATGTATAAGCAAATCAAAAAAACGGTGATACAAAATGTAATAAGCAAAAAATATAATTCAAGTAGCAACGAAACTGATTTTTTACAAGATAAGAAGAAATTTTTAGGTTGGCTGATTTATATATAAAATATCAAGAGCTTTAAGAACAGTTACCTCTCAATTAAGATTAATTATTTCTCACAATCATTGCTTTGCTTTAAATTTACGATATTCCATTACACTCATAAAAATATGGTTTAAAATTTTATATTCTAGTTGAATGTTGACATACGTGCATGTATGGTTTAGTTTGTAGATGAACATTCTTCCCTCTTTGAAAGTTTACAGGTTTCAACTTCATCAATGGGTAGAGCACAAATTTTTGCAGGAGCTCGTTGCACAACACCGTTAGAAGTACGTACGGATGCTACTCGTACAACACCATCATCAATTCCCACTACATCAACTATTCTTCCCATCTGCCATTTTAAAGGTGGTTGATTTTCCTCCTTTAACAAAACCAAAGCTCCAAAGCAAATATTGTTTGATTTAGTTTTTCATTTTGTACGCTGTTGTAGAATAGTCATATAATCAGTACTCCACTTTTTCCAAAATAATTGTTGCATGTAACACACTCTTTGCCAACGATCAAGACGATTTATATTCAACTCAGAGATGTCTGGTTTAACCGCAGAAGTCTGGGGAGCACCTGTTAAAAAATGGGCTGGGGTAAGAATATCTAGATCATCGGGATTTTCTGAAATGGGACAAAGAGGGCGTGAGTTCATGATAGCAGAAATTTGACAAATAAGTGTTCTAAGCTCATCGAAATTCAAAATTGAAAGACCAATCGTACGGATAATGTGTAATTTTGCGACCTTAATTGCGGCCTTCCAAAGGCCACCAAAGTGTGGGGACCTAGGTGGTATAAATTTCCAATCAATTCCATCTTCTAAGCACTTCGTACGGTCTTATTACGTTGTTGACTCAAAAATAAGTTTTTTAACTCTGCTAATTTATTCCTTGTACCCACAAAATTAGTTGCATTATGGGACCATATGATTTTAAGTTTTCCACGTACACTAAAACGCTTCAGAGCAGATAAGAACGATTGAGTAGATAAGTCCTTCACTAGTTCAAGGTGAACTGCCTTTGTTGCAAAACAAACGAAAAGACTTATGTAGCATTTTGTAGGCGCTCTAGTCCGAATCTCAGATCGATAGTACAAGGGGCCACAAAAATCCACCCCTGAAACCAAGAACGCACGATGACCTTGAATGCTGTCTTTAGGCAGATTGCCCATAATGTGTTCAATAAGTTGAGGGCGCAACCGAAAACATTGGATTACTCTGCTTACTTCCTTTTTTCCACCTAGTGGTCAATATTGCAGCCTGATTGTTGCCAATAACGATTCGAGGACCAGCATGCATATTTTTCTAATGAAAATATCTTATGATAGATTCAGTTAATGGATGAAGTTTTGGAATAATTATTGAATGCTGCGCACGAAACTCAAATTGCGATTTTTGAAGACGACCACCAACCCTTAACAAACCAAACTAATCCATAAATGGATTTAAAGAGGACAATTTGCTCGAAGAATTTATTGTATTATTTTTTTCTAATATTTTGTATTCGGCTCCAAAAAATGTTTTTTGAATCATTCGAATAATAATGGTCCCCTTCTAGTGTTGACGCTGGCTCCAAATTTATAAATATATCCATAAATTCTAGACATTTTTTGAAATGACGAAATATACTTGCAATCAAGGGAAAAGTTGAAGTATTTATTACCTGTAGCTGATAACATGACGTGTTTTCTTTTTTCCGGAAGATTATCCAAAACTAAGGGCTGTTCAGGCCAAAAACATGCTTCCTTCCTGTTTCAAAAAATCGGGGCCAAATAGCCACAATTTCGACGTTGATATTTCTTGAGCAGAAGCCCCTCTTGATAAAATATCTGCTGGGTTCATATTAGTTGGGACACACCTCCAGTGCATTTCTGATGTTAAAGACTGAATGCGGCTATACGGTTTGATACAAAAATTTGGTAGTTGGACGACTGATCTCGAATCCACGACAAAATCACTGTTGAATCTGACCAACAAAATATATTACCAGTAAAGATTTTCATTTGAGAGATGGAGTGGGTAAGCTCTGCCAGTAAAAGCGCTGCGCAAAGCTCAAACCGTGGAACGGTGAGAACTTGAGTGGGAGAAACACGTGACTTTGAACAAAGAAAATGAACATCATAAATATTATCCTTTTCGCTTAGAATGAAAATACAAACACCGTATGCTGCTAAACTGGCATCACAAAATTCATAAATTTCATAACGGGAAGCAGGTTTTAACACTTTTCTCGGGAATTTGCATTATTTAATCAACTCGAATTCATTTAAAAAACCATGCCAAATGTTCTTTAAATATGGACAATTATCATCGTCCCAATCAATCTTCCTTCCACAAACTTTGAAGAAAACTTTCGCCTTTACAATAATTGGCCCAATAAGCCAATTTAGCAATTGTTGATAATATCAAACGTTTTGAGATACGTACATTTTTTTGAAAGAGCAGTAGTAAAAAGAAAATTGTCACTATTTGGTTCCCATAATTAACCTAGGGTTTTAGTGACGTCAATGCCATCTCGAAATTTTAAGAAATTCTTTCTCCTTCTCATCCAAATTTTTCAAAACCCGTGCGTCACTAGAGCACCACTTTCGAATTTTGAATCCTCCTTCTTCCAGTAGATAAGTTGTTTCCTCGCGTATTTTAATAACATCACACATGCACATTTTACAAATGTCGCCCGTTAAAGCGATGTTGAAAGATCGAAATCGTAGTAAAATGTTAAAAAGATTTTCTTGTATAGTTGGGCCACATATAAGAATATCATTTAAAGACTGCCCAGTTGACGAACGGGCTGAGCCATCAAACACTACACGCAGTTTTGTGCCTTCATGACACAGTAATGCGGTAGAAAATATTTCGATACACCATCAGGAAATTTTTTAACTAAAGACATATGACCCAGGTCATTATACTCCTTTATAAAGTCCGATTACTGTGACTTAAGCTCGTCGCATTTTTCAAGCTAAGCTTCTAATTTTTTTTAAACGAAGCAGTGCTGACTGGTACGAGTCACCAAGTGAATTAGGTTTTTTGAATTGTAGGCGAACTGAAAACTCACCAGAATCTAGACGACGCAAGTTTTCTACAAAATGCCTTTCACAATCGAGCTCTTCTTTTGATCGCTTGGCAATTACTGCGGTATGATTTTCAATTTCCCAAAACTGACGTATTAAAAAATCCAAATTTGTATTTAAAGTCTCATTATGATTTTCTTGCAAAATTTAAAGGTAATGATTTGATTTCTGGAGAACAGCTCCACCGCCGGCGACAATCCAGCCAAAGGAAGTATCTTGTGAAAGTGGCAAACCGGGGCCAATTCTTATTTTTCCAGCTTTCAAAGATTCAAAAAATAGATTTCCACAAAGCAGCATATCAATTTGCTGAGATTTGAAAAATAATGGATCTGCCAATTGAACCTCTTGCGGAATGTTCCACTTAGAAATATTTATTGTCTGAGAAGGTTGAAAATCAACAATTGATGGTACGACAACAGCTGATTGATTACTTAAAAGAGATTTAACGAAAATATCAACAAGTCTGCTAGAGCTAAGGCACAAACTACTAGCAGACATGTAAAAAATGACATTTGCAAATGGTCCAAATCAGCTAAAGTGCCGGTGGTTGAAGAAAGAGACAACTATAAAGACTTAATGCTGCGAAGAAGGGAAAATAAACAAAACAAAAAAATAAAATTGTAATAAAATTTTGGAAAAATTGTGGTTTGTGTGTGCTTTGTGTTTTGTGAATAGAAAGTTTTTAGCTCCAATATGATTATTAGTTTGTGGGAAAAGCAAAAATCAATCATTTCGTGTTGGGAAGAATAAAATACCACAAAGCAGTTTGTGTTAAATACGTTAATACAGAAAATAAAACCACAAAGAATGCAAAATATTTTTTCAATTTCTTTTTCGATGCTTGTGCGTATAGAGGGAGTCGGAAAATAAACTTATATAGTTTTCCCCTTCTGTCACCTCTGTATGCTTTGTGGCTAAGGTTTGCCTGCCCTATACCCGACACTAGAGTTGTGCTTCTATGTTGTTTGATTTGCAATTTATGCGCTAAATCAGCCGTTACGAAATTTAACTGAGAGGCCGAGTCAAGAATTGCTCTACCCGGAATTCGAGAATTTGCCTTGTTTTTTACGAAAATTATAGCTGTTGCTAACATTATCTTGCCATGCTCATATGTTTCAATGTTCCCTTCAGAATAATTATTTGATACGACTAGGGATGATTGTGGTAATTGCGTTGATGGTGACGCGGCTTGCTCAGAAGCTTGAATCAAAAGAGGGCATGCATTTTCGAAATTAGATGATTTGTTAATGCCCCTAACATGCTGATCAAGATTAGGTAACTGTTTTATTTGGGAAGTAGGATTAGTTTCCATATGAAGCAAGGTATGATGCTTAGACGAACAGTTTCGACAGCCATTTGATAAACAAGATTTAACTACGTGATTTTTCTTAAGCAATTTATACATAAACCTAGTCGTTTAACTTCTTTAAAACGCACCAACGGGGTTTGAGAAATAAAATGAGGGCAAGTAAATATCGTATGGGATTGATTACTACATATAGGACACATTTTTGTGGTGTTGTTAGAAACTATAAAAGCCCTTTTACGATTGATATTGTTTGAATATGGTTTATATCCCACCTGTTTCGTTGATGTTTCAGATAGTACGAAACACCAAACACAGGAAATTTTATAATAGGCAGCCGATTACGTTGTGGTTGTATGACAATAGAGTGCTGGTTTTCTTCCATTGTAGATTGCCTTTCCAATGGATGCCGTTCAGTATTGCCCTTTGATTGAATCGCCAAGACCTTTCTCTTTAGAATTGTTTTCATGGATGTGTATAATGTGGATACCTCCATAAATATACTGCTTTCTATTTCATCAATGTTTTCCAGCTCTAGGCGTGCACAGGGCAGCTTCGAAATCACTGTATATTTTCTCTGCCAAGTCTAGCTTTACAAATAAAGCAGCTTCATCCAAGCCCTCTATGTTAGAAGATGTGACCTCCTCGTCCATGCTTCCCAAACGTCGCTGCAACTGAATAGACTTACGCTTTAAATATGACTGCTGTCCACTGCTGAATCACGTCGGGGTCACCAAAAATGTTGCCGTGTAATCGAATACGCGGATATTTTGCAAAAATACGACGAAACTAAAAAAGACTATGTAGCTTGTATTGGAAAACGAAACATGTATGTATAAGCAAATCAAAAAAACGGTGATACAAAATATAATAAGCAAAAAATATAATTCAAGTAGCAACGAAACTGATTTTTTAAAAGATAAGAAGAAATTTTTAGGTTGACTGATTTATATATAAAATATCAAGAGCTTTAAGAACAGTTACCTCTCAATTAAGATTAATTATTTCTCACAATCATTGCTTTGCTTTAAATTTACGATATTCCATTACACTCATAAAAATATGGTTTAAAATTTTATATTCTAGTTGAATGTTGACATACGTGCATGTATGGTTTAGTTTGTAGATGAACATTCTTCCCTCTTTGAAAGTTCACAGGTTTCAACTTCATCAATGGGTAGAGCACAAATTTTTGCAGGAGCTCGTTGCACAACACCGTTAGAAGTACGTACGGATGCTACTCGTACAACACCATCATCAATTCCCACTACATCAACTATTCTTCCCATCTGCCATTTTAAAGGTGGTTGATTTTCCTCCTTTAACAAAACCAAAGCTCCAAAGCAAATATTGTTTGATTTAGTTTTCCATTTTGTACGCTGTTGTAGAATAGTCATATATTCAGTACTCCACTTTTTCCAAAATAATTGTTGCATGTAACACACTCTTTGCCAACGATCAAGACGATTTATATTCAACTCAGAGATGTCTGGTTTAACCGCAGAAGTCTGGGGAGCACCTGTTAAAAAATGGGCTGGGGTAAGAATATCTAGATCATCGGGATTTTCTGAAATGGGACAAAGAGGGCGTGAGTTCATGATAGCAGAAATTTGACAAATAAGTGTTCTAAGCTCATCGAAATTCAAAATTAAAGACCAATCGTACGGACAATGTGTAATTTTGCGACCTTAATTGCGGCCTTCCAAAGGCCACCAAAGTGTGTGGACCTAGGTGGTATAAATTTCCAATCAATTCCATCTTCTAAGCACTGCGTACGGTCTTATTACGTTGTTGACTCAAAAATAAGTTTTTTAACTCTGCTAATTTATTCCTTGTACCCACAAAATTAGTTGCATTATGGGACCATATGATTTTAAGTTTTCCACGTACACTAAAACGCTTGAGAGCAGATAAGAACGATTGAGTGGATAAGTCCTTCACTAGTTCAAGGTGAACTGCCTTTGTTGCAAAACAAACGAAAAGACTTATGTAGCATTTTGTAGGCGCTCTAGTCCGAATCTCAGATCGATAGTACAAGGGGCCACAAAAATCCACCCCTGAAACCAAGAACGCACGATGACCTTGAATGCTGTCTTTAGGCAGATTGCCCATAATGTGTTCAATAAGTTGAGGGCGTAACCGAAAACATTGGATGACTCTGCTTACTTCCTTTTTTCCACCTAGTGGTCAATATTGCAGCCTGATTGTTGCCAATAACGATTCGAGGACCAGCATGCATATTTTTCTAATGAAAATATCTTATGATAGATTCAGTTAATGGATGAAGTTTTGGAATAATTATTGAATGCTGCGCACGAAACTCAAATTGCGATTTTTGAAGACGACCACCAACCCTTAACAAACCAAACTGATCCATAAATGGATTTAAAGAGGACAATTTGCTCGACGAATTTATTGTATTATTTTTTTCTAATATTTTGTATTCGGCTCCAAAAAATGTTTTTTGAATCATTCGAATAATAATGGTCCCCTTCTAGTGTTGACGCTTGCGGCTCCAAATTTATAAATATATCCATAAATTCTAGACATTTTTTGAAATGACGAAATATACTTGCAATTAAGGGAAAAGTTGAAGTATTTATTACCTGTAGCTGATAACATGACGTGTTTTCTTTTTTCCGGAAGATTATCCAAAACTAAGGGCTGTTCAGGCCAAAAACATGCTTCCTTCCTGTTTCAAAAAATCGGGGCCAAATAGCCACAATTTCGACGTTGATATTTCTTGAGCAGAAGCCCCTCTTGATAAAATATCTGCTGGGTTCATATTAGTTGGGACACACCTCCAGTGCATTTCTGATGTTAAAGACTGAATGCGGCTATACGGTTTGATACAAAAATTTGGTAGTTGGACGACTGATCTCGAATCCACGACAAAATCACTGTTGAATCTGACCAACAAAATATATTACCAGTAAAGATTTTCATTTGAGAGATGGAGTGGGTAAGCTCTGCCAGTAAAAGCGCTGCGCAAAGCTCAAACCGTGGAACGGTGAGAACTTGAGTGGGAGAAACACATGACTTTGAACAAAGAAAATGAACATCATAAATATTATCCTTTTCGCTTAGAATGAAAATACAAACACCGTATGCTGCTAAACTGGCATCACAAAATTCATAAATTTCATAACGGGAAGCAGGTTTTAACACTTTTCTCGGGAATTTGCATTATTTAATCAACTCGAATTCATTTAAAAAACCATGCCAAATGTTCTTTAAATATGGACAATTATCATCGTCCCAATCAATCTTCCTTCCACAAACTTTGAAGAAAACTTTCGCCTTTACAATAATTGGCCCAATAAGCCAATTTAGCAATTGTTGATAATATCAAACGTTTTGAGATACGTACATTTTTTTGAAAGAGCAGTAGTAAAAAGAAAATTGTCACTATTTGGTTCCCATAATTAACCTAGGGTTTTAGTGACGTCAATGCCATCTCGAAATTTTAAGAAATTCTTTCTCCTTTTCATCAAAATTTTTCAAAACCCGTGCGTCACTAGAGCACCACTTTCGAATTTTGAATCCTCCTTCTTCCAGTAGATAAGTTGTTTCCTCGCGTATTTTAATAACATCACACATGCACATTTTACAAATGTCGCCCGTTAAAGCGATGTTGAAAGATCGAAATCGTAGTAAAATGTTAAAAAGATTTTCTTGTATAGTTGGGCCACATATAAGAATATCATTTAAAGACTGCCCAGTTGACGAACGGGCTGAGCCATCAAACACTACACGCAGTTTTGTGCCTTCATGACACAGTAATGCGGTAGAAAATATTTCGATACACCATCAGGAAATTTTTTAACTAAAGACATATGACCCAGGTCATTATACTCCTTTATAAAGTCCGATTACTGTGACTTAAGCTCGTCGCATTTTTCAAGCTAAGCCTCTAATTTTTTTAAACGAAGCAGTGCTGACTGGTACGAGTCACCAAGTGAATTAGGTTTTTTGAATTGTAGGCGAACTGAAAACTCACCAGAATCTAGACGACGCAAGTTTTCTACAAAATGCCTTTCACAATCGAGCTCTTCTTTTGATCGCTTGGCAATTACTGCGGTGTGATTTTCAATTTCCCAAAACTGACGTATTAAAAAATCCAAATTTGTATTTTTTAAAGTCTCATTATGATTTTCTTGCAAAATTTAAAGGTAATGATTTGATTTCTGGAGAACAGCTCACCGCCGGCGACAATCCAGCCGAAGGAAGTATCTTGTGAAAGTGGCAAACCGGGGCCAATTCTTATTTTTCCAGCTTTCAAAGATTCAAAAAATAGGTTACCACAAATCAGCATATCAATTTGCTGAGATTTGAAAAATAATGGATCTGCCAATTGAACCTCTTGCGGAATGTTCCACTTAGAAATATTTATTGTCTGAGAAGGTTGAAAATCAACAATTGATGGTACGACAACAGCTGATTGATTACTTAAAAGAGATTTAACGAAAATATCAACAAGTCTGCTAGAGCTAAGGTTTGCCTGCCCTATACCCGACACTAGAGTTGTGCTTCTATGTTGTTTGATTTGCAATTTATGCGCTAAATCAGCCGTTACGAAATTTAACTGAGAGGCCGAGTCAAGAATTGCTCTACCCGGAATTCGAGAATTTGCCTTGTTTTTTACGAAAATTATAGCTGTTGCTAACATTATCTTGCCATGCTCATATGTTTCAATGTTCCCTTCAGAATAATTATTTGATACGACTAGGGATGATTGTGGTAATTGCGTTGATGGTGACGCGGCTTGCTCAGAAGCTTGAATCAAAAGAGGGCATGCATTTTCGAAATTAGATGATTTGTTAATGCCCCTAACATGCTGATCAAGATTAGGTAACTGTTTTATTTGGGAAGTAGGATTAGTTTCCATATGAAGCAAGGTATGATGCTTAGACGAACAGTTTCGACAGCCATTTGATAAACAAGATTTAACTACGTGATTTTTCTTAAGCAATTTATACATAAACCTAGTCGTTTAACTTCTTTAAAACGCACCAACGGGGTTTGAGAAATAAAATGAGGGCAAGTAAATATCGTATGGGATTGATTACTACATATAGGACACATTTTTGTGGTGTTGTTAGAAACTATAAAAGCCCTTTTACGATTGATATTGTTTGAATATGGTTTATATCCCACCTGTTTCGTTGATGTTTCAGATAGTACGAAACACCAAACACAGGAAATTTTATAATAGGCAGCCGATTACGTTGTGGTTGTATTACAATAGAGTGCTGGCTTTCTTCCATTGTAGATTGCCTTACCAATGGATGCCGTTCAGTATTGCCCTTTGATTGAATCGCCAAGACCTTTCTTTTTAGAATTGTTTTCATGGATGTGTATAATGTGGATACCTCCATAAATATACTGCTTTCTATTTCATCAATGTTTTCCAGCTCTAGGCGTGCACAGGGCAGCTTCGAAATCACTGTATATTTTCTCTGCCAAGTCTAGCTTTACAAATAAAGCAGCTTCATCCAAGTCCTCTGTTAGAAGATGTGACCTCCTCATCCATGCTTCCCAAACGTCGCTGCAAATGAATAGACTTACGCTTTAAATATGACTGCTGGCCACTGCTGAATCACGTCGGGGTCACCAAAAATGTTGCCGTGTAATCGAATACGCGGATATTTTGCAAAAATACGACGAAACTAAAAAAGACTATGTAGCTTGTATTGGAAAACGAAACAACTATTTTTCCACAATGTACAAGTATGTATATCAGCAAATTTATTAAAATGCAAAAATATGTATGTATAAGCAAATCAAAAAAACGGTGATACAAAATGTAATAAGCAAAAAATATAATTCAAGTAGCAACGAAACTGATTTTTTAAAAGATAAGAAGAAATTTTTAGGTTGACTGATTTATATATAAAATATAAAGAGCTTTAAGAACAGTTACCTCTCAATTAAGATTAATTATTTCTCACAATCATTGCTTTGCTTTAAATTTTCGATATTCCATTACACTCATAAAAATATGGTTTAAAATTATATGATATTCTAGTTGAATGTTGACATATGTACGTGCATGTATGGTTTAGTTTGTAGATGAACATAACGGTTTTACTTTTAATACAAGTGTTCAAGTATTTTTATATTTTTTAACTTGTGTTATGTGCATACTATGCACTTATAATCCATTATTGTTTATTTGCTTTTCTTTTATTTTATTTATTAAAACCTTTAATTTTTTTCTAGAATATTCATGTTTTATATGTATATATAGGTAGGTATGTATACATATTAATAATGTTTTTTATATTTATTAAGAGAAATTCTTCACATTATTTTAATTAATATTTCTTTACACTTCTTTTTTGTTCATGTTAGCCATTTCAGATTTTTTTTGTAAGTGTTTCACTAGTGCTGCCAGTTACTGCTCTTGTCGCAATTTTTAATTTCACTTTATTGTCACTTCTTCTACACTGATTTTTTTTGAACTGCAATTTTACTTTCTAACTGCACATTTTTAAAATTTTTAATATTTTGTATATTAGTATGTACATACATATATTATATTTATTTTAATTTGTTTGATATTATGCAATGTTCTTCTAACAATTAAGTTTAATTTTTTTTTTTTAGAATATATAAAAAGGTTTCTAATAAAGTTTTAGTTCGATATCCTTTTGTTGTATTTTTATGATATATTTAGTGAGGAGTTTTTTTTGTGTTCGAATTTGTTTTTTTATATTTTTTTCCTTTGATTTGATTATTAATTGTAATTATATTTAAAAGTTGTGATTCGGTTTTATATACATATGTATATATTTTAGTTTTTTAAGCTTAAGTTTTTAATATGCATGTATTATAATTTTAATTTTTAATACAAACAGTTATTGTTTGGAAACTTTAATTTTCTATTCTTTTGAGCTTATCAAGAGACAATCAATCGGCCTTACTAATCTTGACATTATTCAGTTGTCTCTTGATTACAACTGTCCTGAGAACTTAAAACTAATCTTATACAAGTACATATGTATATATAATGAGAATGCCCTATATAATAACTGTAGGTAAAATCGTTTCTTCAAATAAGTAATGACGAGTACTTTATCTTATTACAAGTTTCTGCAGCGACCTGAGAACCTGGGCCCCTCGCCACAATGTAAAGATAGTGGCTGGTTTCAAGGCTATGTGAAACTGTTCTCATGCTCGGATGAAAGGCCGGCGTCCCAGGAAGTGGGAAGTGTGGCCTGGCGCGAAGTTGAAACTGGTCACTGTCGACGAGATACCACGTAGGCCAAGGGCACTCACGTTCATCACCGCTGAGCCACACGACCCCGCGGCAATCGTCAGCATCTTACGGAGAGCAAACCCTGATCTACCAGCCCATGACTGGAGGGTAATCAGGGTTCACGAACCGGTGGGTGCACAAAGGAA
The DNA here is from genome assembly GCA_956483585.1 of Gymnocheta viridis. Taxonomy (NCBI): domain Eukaryota; kingdom Metazoa; phylum Arthropoda; class Insecta; order Diptera; family Tachinidae; genus Gymnocheta; species Gymnocheta viridis. The sequence goes on along the minus strand of OY101440.1, from coordinate 59,136,467 downwards.
GGTGATCGTGGTCCTTAATAAGGAGACGTTGTCACTACTTTGGGATAGGCAGGTATCAGGCTCCGTATATTCCGAGGTGATGACAAACCCGATCCTGCAACCACCAGCGACCAACTGGTGCCGCAGGCTGAAGACTCGAGGAGCGATACCCACTCCGAAGCCGTGGTTGAAACTGAGGGATCAGTTGTGTCTGGATGTTCCCAATCAGACACAGGTCTGGTGGGGGATCTCCTGGAGTAACAGGTCTTCAGGGAAGAGGAGGATGCTCTCCTGCACCCAGGTCCAGAGGAAGCGGGTCAAATACGACCCCGATGGCTACAATGGTGAGGATCCGCAAATCAACCTTCACCACTCAAAGGCAGCATGAACTGCATTACTCCTCTGCTAAGTAGAAAAAGGGGAGGACATAGCACTAGTCCAGGAGCCGTAGACTGTAAACAGCAAAATTCTCGGACTTAGCGCCAAAGGCTACAAACTGCTGTATGCAAGTAGCTCAGGTAAAAATGACAAACGCATTAGATCCTGTATTTTAGCGAAAGCAAATCTTGATATCTTCATTCTTTCTAGCTACAGTAATGAAGATACAGTAACTGCAGCATGGGAGACATTGGACTCCACCATATGGGTTCTCTCCTGCTACATGGATCATGAATACACGGGACCACCACCGCTCAATTTGGTCCAGATAGCGGCAAGAGCAGCAAACGCGGAAGGCATACCCACTATACTGGGTGCTGACGCTAACGCACACCACCACATCTGGGCAGCTCAGAAAGCAACATAAGAGATGAGTGTATTTTTGAGTTCCTTCTAGACAATAACCTACTTGTACTAAATCAGGGCTCAGAACCAACCTTCGTGGCCTCAAACAGGCAGGATGTACTAGATATTACACTTATTAGTGCGATACGCGATCATTTAGTTCAAGATTGGAAAGTCTCAGGAGACTGTTCCTTCTCTGATCACCGCTACATAGAATTCTCTATCAGCAAAGAAAGTAGAAGTACCACGTTCTACCTAAATAGAAGAAAAACAAACTGGGAGGAACATAGTCGCATCCTCGCCAACCTTATTCCACAACCTCCAATCATAGAGAAAACAGAGGACATTGATGAGGCCGTTTGCGCGTTTGCGCAAGCATTAAGTGCATCTTACAGACCATCTGCACAACGTCCAAATCGCAAACCACGCTGGTGGTCTGCCTCCATAGCCGCAAGACTTGTCGTAGACTATTCAATGAAGCAAAGAGAACAGGAATCTGGATGCTCTACAAGACTTCATTAAACCGTTTCAAGAACCAAGTCAGGAACGCAAAGCGCAAGCCTTGGAAGGATTTCTGCAGTGGCGTAGAAAGCTCTTCTGAGATTTGCAGGCTGCGAAAGATGCTAGCCAAACAGCCGTCGGTACCTAGCTATATTCAAAGAACCAATGGAAGTTGGACCACATCTAGTTCCGAATCTTTAAGGATCCTTCTGGACACCTACTTTCCAGTGTGTCAACCCCTTACGAGAACACGTATTGTGCCTCCCCCTTCTAGCCAGTGTATACCTAACTCTTACCACGGACAGGCTGCAATGGGCGACCAAAAGTATCCATTCGTTCAAATCTCCAGGACCGGATGGAATTATTCCCGCAGATCTCCAACATAATTTGGACCTAGCAACCCCTTGGCTCATAAATATATATCAAGCCTGTTTATCCTGGTGATATAAATCGTACCAGTGGACCAAATGCAATGTGATCGTTATCCCGAAAGTGGGGAAAGCATTGGTCACTAAAGCAAAGGACTTCAGACCAATCAGTCTAACTTCCTTTCTTCTAAAGACACTGGAGAGGCTGATCGACGCTCATATTAGAGTTAGTATGGACAGTGCTCGACCTCTCAGCACGCCTATACAAAGGGCAAATTGACTGAAACGGCTCTACACTCGTTCGTTGGTTACATAGAAAAATCACTCAAGCATAAGAACTATACACTGGTCGCCTTTATGGACATAGAAGGCGCTTTTAACAACGTTGACCCCACCACTATAGTGCAAGCGCTAAGAGAACTGGGGGTTGACCAATCAATATATCAGCTGATCAATGGCTATTTATATATATGCAAAATGGTCATAGGCTTGGGGCATCAACCCAAAGGGAGTTAGTTGGCTACAGAAGGCGGTTAGAGAACTGATACTTTTCTACGGCATGTCGGTCTGGTGGAAAGCACTGGACGATGTGACCAATATCTCTCGGATAGAGGATTTTCCGCACCATGGCAATAATTATAACTGGTGCCCTTAGATCTACGTCGACAAACGCGCTCTTCGCTATGCTAGGCTGGCTTGCAGTAGACCTGCTGGCAAAAAAGTTGTGCACATCGCACAGCTGTTAGACTCAACGTACTTGGCGCTTGTCCCATAGGCCATATTTATCAAAAAGGAACGTTTAGTAAAGATTAAAATTTGCAGAAAAACATATTGGCTGGCCCAAAGAAAAATGGCGAAACATTCTTGGGTCTGGTGAGACAAAAATTTTATGTCTTAATTCAGACCGAGGTTTTCATGTTCGAAGACTAATTAACGCTGCGTATAACCAAAAATACACACTTAAAACGATCAAACACGGTAGTGGTAATATTTTAGTATGGAGTTCATATTCATACTATGGTGTGGGACCCTTGTACCGTATCAAAAACATAATAAAAGCCACGGATTACATTCAAATCTTGCAAAATAGTATGCTACTATATGCAAGAGAAGAAATGACACTAATATGGGTTTTCCAGCAGCATAACGACCCAAAACACAAGGCAAAATGCACGATGAAGTGGGTTAAAGACAACAGCATTACTGTATTACAATGGCCAGCCCAAACTCTATAAAATAAGTATCCAACAATCTCTGATGAACTCTGGGAATATGTCCAAGCTGCTTGGAACGCAAGACCGTTTTCAGTGTGCAATAATCTTGTTGAATCAATGCCTAATCGATGTCGAGTCTTGGACAATAAGGAATCTTCACCAAAATATTAAACTCAATGCGATATACAATATATTAGCACAAAATTTAAAAAAAAATGTTCATATCCTTATAAATGTTAAACAACACATGAAGTGTTTTTCACAGGACATATCTACCTTACTTTATTAAAAATACAAATTTTATATAAAAATTAAATAAAGTAAAAGAGAAACAGATTTTTTTGTACTCAAGAAGGAAAAAATAAGTCAACATAACAAAAAAGAATATTAATATTTTACAAATTTTTTTTTGCAATACATAAAATTTATATAACTGTCCCTATTATTTCCCACATAACTGTATATTATTCATACATCTGTGCTTAAAATTAAAAAAATCTTAGGTATTCAATTTCGAATTCGAGCATAAAACAAAAAATTTTGCAGGTATCATTCACGACAATTTAACATGAATATTGAAATTTCAGTATTCAGACATGAAATCTTCTGAACCCTGTTCAAATATATAAATGCAATTTTATTTTATATATATTTTTATTTTATTGTGTCACAAAAGAGATAAAAAAGATTTAATATTTGAAATAAGTCAAATCCATTCGGACAAAAGTATTTGTACACTTTTAATACACTCCATACCATACACCGCAATGTCTTACTGTTGATAACAAATTGGTATGGGGTGCAATGGCAGCCATTGACGAAGGACGTTTGGTCTTTGAAGACGGTGTAATGGTTTGGGTCTTTGCCTACGTTGGATATTTCAACAGGACAAGGACCCCAAACGTGCTGCGCGTTGAGTAAATTAGTGGTTATTGTATTATGCACCAAGGCATTTATATTAACCCCTCAATCACCTGACCTGAACCCAATCGAGCTGTATTGAGATATTTTAAAACGTAAAGTTGTTACAAAGAACGCCCGGAACAAAGAATAATTGAAAACTGCTTTAGAGGAGGCCTGGAAGAAAATATCTCCAGCTGAAAAAAAATTAGTCCCTTCCCAGAAGACTGCAGGTGACTAATGCGAAAGGAGTCCGAATGGATTTGACTTGTTTTTTAACTATGTGTTAAATATTTTTTACCTTTGTTATGATTTATTAAAATAAAAATATATAGTTTTGTATTTATATTTTTGAAATATTTTACTTCATTTTAAAAGTAATCGAAAAATATATGGTGTACAGATAGTTATGTCCCTAACTGTACATGTCTGTTATTTATTATTTATTTGTATCATTAGAAAATAATTACAAATTATAGACTAATGTGTAAAAAAAGGCCATGGGTACTGGCCCTTAGGCTCGTGTCTGTTACTAGTTTATGCCGCTGCTAGCCTGTTGATGATTTCAACCTTCTTGAAATCCATTTCTTGTTTTTCAATGAGTAAGCGTACCGTTATTTAAATAATTTTAGCATCATTTTTGTATCTGATGGCACGGCAATATTTACACCGCCAATTCGATACCATAATTTTTCGATTCAATTTTGGCAACCCGTTAAATTCGTTACGGATATATGTAGCTAGAACCCCGAATTTGTAGTAGCAAAGAGGATTGGCTTACGCTAGTGATTCTCCCACATAACGAGTCATTCGCTTTTATAGTTGAGGGTGTTGTTATCTGGAAACAAATTAACTACCGGCCCACGAAGTCGAACGATTTTTTCTTTTGTGAAATTACATTTCAAACACAAACAATTTCTAAAATTTTATTTTGGTTTTAACTGTAATTTCAGAAAAAAAAGATATTGTTCGACATCACAACTAAAAAAAGTACCCTACCCAATAGAAAAATTTAAAAAGAAAATTGGCGGCGAGGCTTAGTTTCAGAGTTATGGGCAACTGAGGTTCCAGGATTCCAGTGAAACTTTTGACTGTACGGTCTTATTTATTATTTTCACTCATATGCATTCAATATTTATAGTATTTAGGACCACTTTTTGATTAGAGATTAAATTAACCTTAATATTTATTTATGGTTTTTGGGTAGTGGATTATATGGTACTGCTTGCTAGTCTAAGCGACCAATGTTTTATTATTAAACTAGAAATGTCAACATTCACATTCACACATTCAAATAGCAATATTTTTTGTCTTGCGTTAAAACAAATAAAAATGGCTATAAAAACATTTTAAAAACTCATATCTTGGCCGTGCCGGAGCTCCTTAGAGTTAAGCATTTTTGAAAAAATCATTTTTTAAATTTTAAATTACTATCACTTATTATTAACTAAAACTAAAAGCATTTTTAATTAAACTCAAAAAAATTAATAAAACATTGATTCTCAAACAACATAAAACAATAAAATCACGAAATTATGTTAGTTATTTTTTGATCACAAAATCTTGTTTACTGTCAAATCAGGGCATCTCTCGTCTTTATTCAAGTTTCGTCTGTATTAAACGTTCTTTTGATTTTTGATCGCATGGAGTCATTAATGCTTCTGACACTATTTTCACAGTTCATTCCATCAAGCATTGGATATTCTTCTTGAAACCTGTTAGCTAAGCCATTGTGGCAGTGTCCACTTATAACAGATATAGTTATTTAATACATATATCTTTTATCTGTGCTTAATCCCTCAAATTGTATTCCCGAAAGCTTGTCTTCAATTTAAGTAGTTGGTGCTTGGCTATGGGTAGTTTCTCGGGAACTTAAAAGTCGCTAGGATACAGTAATTTGCTTTTCTGCAATACAATACTATGTTGTTATGTAAAGAGGTACATGGTCGTTATATGCAAAATTTAAGAAAATTCGAGATCAAAGCGCGTTCTCTTAAACTAAAAATAAATTAATAATATTTAACAGGGATCTAATGCAGATAGAAAAAAAACATATTTACGCTATTAGAAGACGATACGAGAAAAAATTTTTGGTGGCCCTAATACACATGCTTAAACAATAAAAACAAAACAAAAAATAAAACAGAATTGTAAGAAAACGAATTTTATAAAAACATTAACTGCAAGTCCCAGGATGTCACACATATTCGTTCTTTCGTACAATTACATTTAGAACAAAAACAAAATTTTAGAATTTGTTTTTGTTTTAAATGTAGTTGTACGAAAGAACGAATACGTGTGACATTGTGGGACTGGCAGTAACAAACAATTATGAGAAATTAAAGAACTAAAAGAACGCGACCAATTCACTTCATTTTGTATAATGACCAGAGCTCACTCAAAGGTGGTCCAAAAATTCAGCGCACAAGGTTTAGAACTAATTAACAAGGTATTCCACCTCACAAGTTGTGAAATTCTAGAATCCACATTCATATGACTTATGAAGAATTAATTCGCTCAGCACTCTAAAATTGTCCAGCTTGTAAATATGAACCAATTCGCGCATTTAATTATTCTTCTCTAAAAAAAACATTTTGCAAAAAAAATGTTGCCAATTTTTGTTTTCAATACGGTAAAACCAAAGGGTTTAAGCCACCACCCAAAAACATTACATTCATTTGATACTAGATTAATTTAATTGCCAGATTAGCTAATTAGAGAATAAAATTAGATTGAATCTTAAAGCCAAAAAGTGGCTCTTAAAAGCATTTGAGAAGTTACCAAAATTTTTACTAATTTTTCTCCACCATTTTATTTCAAGGAACGGCGCTGTCTACTAAAGATCTCCTGGCCTTCGTGTGGGCCCAAACATTTTTTCATCCTGACTTAAATTTTATATATTTAAGTATCTCCTGAAAGATATCCTCCAAGTTTTTCAAATGATACCAATATTGAAAGGAAAGTGTTTGTCCGTAAGGTTCGCTTCCAATTTTTTTTTATTAAATATTTTTTCTTACTTTTCTTTTGGAGCTGTATAATCGCTATTTTGGGCTTAAGTCTAGTTTAGTGAGACAGCTCCAAAAAGAAATATATGTATATATAGAGGGGTGTAGAAAATGGTGAAATAAGCAGAAAATGTAAAATAAAAAAATTGGGGAAACGTATAGTTACCGAGTTATGGGCCTCTGAAGTTTCCATATATATATATATATATAAGTATATGATTTTCCACTGCATTTATAAACGTATATGACCAATATTGGTATCATTTTAGAGCTTTTAAAGAGTTCTTTTAGAATATACAAAATTTATGCAAAAATGCTTTAGTTAGCGAAGCCGGAGGTCGTTATGCTAGAAAATCTTTAAGCCCGGCCAAAGGCCGGCTATGCAAAAATGCTTTAATTAGCAAAGCCGGTGTTCGTTATACATGGAGGAGAAAATCCTTAAGCCCGGCCGAAGGCCGGTTATGCAAAAAACTTTCGTTAGCGAAGCCGGTGTTTGTTATACCATAGATTACAAAATCCTTTTATTTGTATAAACTACATACCTACCTAGTGCACAAATCGTAACACTTTCGGATAAAATTTTGTATAAACTGTATTGAGAACTCAAGAGTTAAATATTTTTCATTAAATTTTGTATATTCTAAAAGAACTCTTCAAAAGCTTTAAAATTATATCTATATTGGCCATATACGTTTATAAATGCAGTGGAAAATCACATATATATATATGGAAACTTCAGAGGCCCATAACTCGGGAATTATACGTTTCCCACAATTTTTTATTTTACATTTTCTTATTGCACCATTTGCTACACCCCTAAAAGCCAAAGGCCGGCTATGCAAAAATGCTTTAATTAGCAAAGCCGGTGTTCCTTATACATGGAGGAGAAAATCCTTAAGCCCGGCCAAAGGCCGGTTATGCAAAAAACTTTCGTTAGCGAAGCCGGTGTTTGTTATACCATAGATTACAAAATCCTTTTATTTGTATAAACTACATACCTACCTAGTGCACAAATCGTAACACTTTCGGATAAAATTTTGTATAAAGTGTATTGAGAAATCAAGAGTTAAATATTTTTCATTAAATTTTGTATATTCTAAAAGAACTCTTCAAAAGCTTTAAAATTATATCTATATTGGCCATATACGTTTATAAATGCAGGGGAAAATCACATATATATGGAAACTTCAGAGGCCCATAACTCGGGAACTATACGTTTCCCACAATTTTTTATTTTACATTTTCTTATTGCACCATTTGCTACACCCCTTTGAGCTGTCACTAAACTAGACTTGTTCCCTATTTTGTACTAGCACTTCAAAGGCCCATAACTCGATAAGTTTTGTCGTATTTTTTATTTTTCCATCGGTTATTGTACTTTTTAAGCGGTGTAATCACAATTTTATACTAAGCCTCCCCTAAATTTTCCGATTTTTTTTTATTTTCCATCATGTGCTGTAATGGAGCGCCAACAAACAAATTAAAAATTTTAGGGTTAAACCATGATGAAATATTTCATCACGGGTTAAGCCGTACTGGTATTCTCGACTGTTTCTCCATAAAAAAAATTCATCAACGCTAGGCGTTGCGTTTTACAAAATAGTCTATAATGAAGTGTAGTTACTGGTTGTATTGCCATGATGATTTTTAAGCTTATGTAAATAAATGAAATACTTCATAACTTTTATCAGTTTGTTGGAAAAATATGTATTTCTGCAGATTCTACAACTCTTTCCGGTTGCGTTATTGAGCCACTGTATACATTTGGATGCCCATATGTATGCATACTTAAGTATTAACTTTTCATTGAGAAAACTCACCAAAAGAAAGATTTGATTGTAAAGAATGTTTGTCACTGTAGAATCTAGAGGATTTCTGCGAAACGTACAAGAACCAGAGTTCAATCAGCATATGCTATATTTATTCGTGTTTACCATTTCAAGATCAAAATTTTAATTCTGGTATTTTTACAAACTTTTCGTTTTACGAACTTTTATCAAAATTATTTATTATGCTACAAATCAGACAAAGAAGCCGATCGCCTTGCTATCGAAGATGCGCCGCCGTCTCTTTTTGTTTAACCCGTAGTTGCCAGATTGCCGATTTTATCATATTTTTGATGGTTTTTGAACCAAAATATGATTTGATGATTTATATTCTATTTCTGATTTAAGAAAGAACACCTTCATTCGCATTCTATGAGAAAGAAAATGAATTTCTATTTCTCTACATTATTTCTATACGAACAGTGACTCGATAGACAACTCGAATGAAAACGTAAATGTTTTCATATAAAATCCGATTTCTGTGCTACGAATGTGTCGTTAACATTGAGAATGAAATGTTAAAATCAGTCACTTGTGGTTTTGCATTCGCAACAACATTTTTGAGTTTAATGAAAATAAAGATCTTTTCAAAATTAGCTGGAAAAAGCTGTCCAACAATTTAAATTCGCTTGGGCTTCCCACTCGTACTATTTGTGAATGAAAAAGGTTATTACGTTTGTTTGTATGCTATATAAGAAACCTATTGAACTTTTTATCTATAGAGTAAGTTCGGGTATTGTGGAATGGACCTAAAAGCTGACAAAATCAAGCTTGATGAATACTAGATCTCATAATAGCATTAAATCATAAAAAGATTTAATAGTTTTGTGATTGACTCTTTTTGGGTTCACTGAAAAATGTCTGCCATTAAACTGGAGTTCGGCTAATGTGGTATAGGCCAAGGAGGCTAATGTGGTATACCAAAGAAACGCCAAATAAGGAAATGAGAAACAGAGAAAAGAAAAAAAACTATATGTTTAGATAAAACAAGTATTTCCCTGGCCTGAAAATCCTTATAAAGTACTCTAATCAGTTAAGCTTAATTGCAAGCTCAGTTTAATTTCAGAAAATTAAGAAATTTTTTTAACTACCCGGAGATCACTTGCTACGGTCATATTTCCATCACAAATTGCCATCGGCCACGCCGGTTTTTTCACTTTCTCCCAAATATCTCTAAAACTTGGTCTCTAAGGACTCTTTCACTTTCCTGAATGTAAGCTTAAGATCTGTAGTAGAATACCAGCTGATATAACTCTAATCGAATTAAGCTTCAAAACATTATTAGCATTACCCGAACTTACTCTAGATCTGAGCAGATTTAAAGTCATGGACTAAAAAAATAGGGAAAACCAAAAGAGCCTTAGGGCCAGTTTATGACTTCGTATTTAAATGGTATTTATATTTAAGTTCTATTTAAATACGAAATGAAGTTTTGCAGTATAAACTTAAATAATATTTAATTGACCAACCTTGCTGATTTAAGTTCTATTTAAGTAGTGCACACATACATACACAAACATATGGTTTTGCTACCTTTTTGTTGTATCGCGCAACAAAGTAAATAAAAAATTTGCGGCCATTGAAATATCAACTTCTTTTGGGGTGCAATTTGGACTTCTTTTCTTAATATTATTCTATTATGTCTTCTTTCTTAATTGTTTTACACTTTTAAAACATTGCAGCAACCTATTACTGTTGTTATTTTCAGCCTGAAAAAGAATTCACATTAGAAATTTTTCTTTAATTTTGTTCAACAGCTGTTTCTCAAAAAAAATTGAGAGAATTTCGTGATGCTGCCACTTTTTTACCGTAATTAAATACAAACAATTATTTAACACTGAAAAACTGAAACTGTATTTAAATGCAACTTAAATTTAAATGAAAATTAACTAAATGCGTATTTAAATATGAAGTCATAAACTGGTCATTAGAGAGACGGGTGGTGGCTTATACAAGACGCTATTTATATTGTCAGCTGTACAACCAGCTGGGTAAAGTGTTTGGTGTAAAGGGCCAATCAGTTGATGCTTGTTTAATTTTCACTGGTGGAGTCACAACCTAGGTGCATTAAAGCTGTTGCACTGGTTACACCAAATAACAAGCCACCAAAATGAACTATGTACATATGCAACAATGAATGCTTGTGACCCGAATATGGCCAGCACATATTCAAAAAACAATAACAAAAAATGCCACTGCGACAAAACTTAAGCGATTTTGCTTGAGTGACAGTGAGCAACCAATCTCACGTTCGGCAATAAGGCAAAATCCGAAGACAGCTAAGAGTAGCGAAGAAAAATGCGGCGACAGCTACAGAAAAAGCTAATTCTTTAAATCCACAATAAGGAAGAATATATTAAAAAAAATTTATTAAATTTTTTTTTATTATTTTATTGACACATCTACATACTACGTAAGCTAATGAGAATGAAAGTGAGTGCCAATGAGAAATTCAAATTTGTTCGAATTCGAGCGAGTGCTTTTCATTCGCTTAAGTTTACTTTCTTACATCAGAAATAGGCTATTATTTTCTCAAAATTATGATTTTTAATTTATAGAAATTATGATTTTTTATTTCAAGTATGTACAACTTTCATTGTAATTGCACCAAAAAGTGAAGTTTTGTGGTGCCAGCTAGTTAGGGTCGTTCCCACATATATCCTTAAATATAAGAAATATCTTAATTCTTTGTTATAGTAATATTTTTAGCAAACATAATTTCTAAGATAATAAATAAGAGAGTAATTAGTATTACTAGTTAAATAACGTAAACTATTGATAAAATATATTTAGGATTAAGAACAAAGAAATCATTTTGTAAACACGTAGATATGAGTAATAAAAATCCTAGACATAATTAGTAACTAGACATAAGACAAATAACATAAATAAAAATACTGTATCATAAATAACCTAAACTATTGATAAAATATATTTAGGATTAAGAACAAAGAAATCCTTTTGTAAACACGTAGATATGAGTAATAAAAATCCTAGACATAATTAGTAACTAGACATAAATACATAACATACATAACCTTTAACCATAATAAAGATAAAAAGGGTCGAATACCAAACAACCCTAAATACACAAATACCGTAAACTATCATAAAACAATATACAAACCTAATGAATAACAAAATAATATAAGTGACCATTTTTTATATTTTTTTTTTTTATATATATTCATCCTTTATTTTCATTTATTTTTTATTAATTAGATATTTACACATGAGATCCTATCTTTATAAATAGATATTGCAACATATAATACAAGTCATCAAAAGATATTAACATTGTTTTAATTAATTTGATGTTTTTAAAGGCAAAATGGGAAAAGACCTTTCTTTGTATGAAAAATTCAAATATTATTAGAAAATGTATATGTTTACAGTAGTACTACTAGTAGTAATAGTCCTCCTTAAACATGTCATTTTCAATTTGATAATTTATATTTCGTTATTTATTAATACTATACATTCTCTTATCAGTGGATAAGGGGAACCTTCAATTTTTTCAAAATATTTAGTATTAATTCTTGTTATGAAATCAATTACTTTTTCGTATCCAGTTTCTTCGTGAATAAGGTATGTTGGGTATCTCCAGTGTTTATTATTTATCATTTTCAGACATTTGTTTTGAATAACTTGCAATCGTTTAAGGTGGCAGTTAGCAGCAGTACTCCAAATGGGACACGCGTACGTTAATATAGGTCTTATAACACTTTTAAAAAGGAGATTTTTGTTTTTTGCGTTCAAATATGAACGTCTGTTTAGTAATGGCCATAACGCTCTAAAAGACTTTATTGCTTTTTGGCACACTTCGCTAATATGTTGTTTAAATATCAGTTTTTTATCTAAAATAACACCAAGATATTTAACCTCGTTAAGTATATTTATGGTATAATTTCCAATTGAGAGTTGACGCCTTGGGAGTCTTTTGGGAGATTTGTTGAAGGGAAAAATTATTGCTTGAGTTTTGTTTGGGTTAATTTTGATTTTCCACTTGTGAAAATATTTGTTGCAATTTACAAGTCCTATTTCCATCTTTTTAACAAGCGCGCTGGTAAGTTTGCTTGAGGAAATTAATGCAGTATCATCTGCGTAATAAGCGATTTTCATATATTTTGGAACTCTAAAGTCTGATGTATATATCGAGTAGAGCAAAGGCGACAATACTGATCCTTGAGGTAGCCCTGTTGTGATAGTTTTTGAAGATGATGTGTCATTATTAATGGCAACCTTAAAAGTTCTGTCTTCAATGAAGTTGGCAATTAGTTTGACTAAATATTTTGGAGTGTTTGTAAGTAAAAGCTTATATAATAAGCCATTATGCCATACAGTGTCGAATGCTTTTTCTATATCTAGGAGAATAAGACCCGTTGATCGTTTATTGTATTTATTTTTACTAATATGATTTTTTATTCTGTTTATTTGGTGAGTGGTGCTATGCTCTTTTTTAAATCCAAATTGTTCATTGGCAACGACAGAATTTGTGGTAACGAAAACGTACAAACGACGCACAGTGGCTGAAAATCGTTTTTCATTGGCCAAAATTCTGTAACTTTTGAACCGATCAAAATATTGAAGTAATTTTTATTTTATTGGATAGATATTTAGTTCAGCTTGACTTAGTTTAAATTACATTAAAATTGATTGAGGACTTTTTAAGGAATTCTAGGTCAAAGTTGAACTTTTGAATTTTTTTAACTTTTAGAGTGAAATATGGGTTTATTATTTTTTTATTTATTAAAAAATTTAATATTTGGAAATTAATAATAATTATAAATATTTTTTGTAATAATGGAATTTTTTTAATGTTACACTTAAAAAAAATTTTACACTGAAAAAAATAGTAAAATCAACTGGAGATTTTGCTATTACAGAAAAATTAAAAATTTTTTGCTGACAAATTTGCAAATTTGTTTACACTCAAAGAATGGTTACACTTAAAAAAAAACCTTAATAATATTATCTAAAAATATTGCTATTACTACAGAAAAATTTATTATTTTTTGCTGTCAAATTTGATAATTTTAAAAACATTTTAAAAATAAAAACTGCAATAAATTTTAAAAGCATTTGCAACAATGGTAGCTTCTGTTTATTATTATTTTTTACTAATACTATGTTTTTCGTACTTAAATAACAATGAAAGGCAATTATAATTATTATTCATTTGACTCAAATATTGATTGCAAATATTCCATATTTTGTTCTGTGCTATCTCTGTTCTTTAGTAGTTTTTTGGTTTCTTCATCTAAATCCCGATGTTCCACTTTTCATTGATTTCGAATACTGGAGATAAACGGATCTGACGTTGCCAATAATATATTAAATAGATCTTCATTTGTTGAATTTCGTGAAATTTTTCTAGTATTGTGGTCTCTATAAAATCTGTAATCCTTGTTCCTTTTTTCCTGAGCCTCCTCTGATAGATCTCCAAGTGGCACCAAATGATATTTAATGACATCTTCTCCATGATAAAGGATTTTGTGAACTGTTGCAGACATATTTCTCCATGGGTAGTGGTTGTATATATTTTTGCAGTTTCCTTAGCCTAATCTCCAAATTTTCTAGAGTCAATTTCTTCATTGCACGCAAGTACTTCTAGGATTATTTTAAATCTGAAAATGAGGTTTAAATCCACTCCTGTTATTTCAGATGCTGTTTCTGGATTTGAAAAGAATCTTCTTGCGGTATTGCCATCATTTGTATTGCCTGACCCTTGTTTTGGCTGATCTATAATCAATCCAAATTTGCGATATTCATCTTGAACTTTTTTGTTTTGTTTCTTTTTTGAACTTCTTAAATCTTTGTTGGTTTCGTTGTTTCTTATTGATCCTGAAGACCCGAAATCCAAATCATAAATGATTTTTAGTATGTGTTCCATAAGTCGTATTCTTGCATGTAGTGGTGATAATCCAAATTCATATGCATCGGTATTATCTAATGATTTTGTAGGTATTTGGTTTAATTGGGTTGATGTTGCTTGGCATATAATGCAACTGGATGCAGCCTTCGTGTTAGTCAAAGCCTGACCTACTTTTCCATCTATCATTGTCAGCACTAATTGGTAGCTTACTTCAATTTGCTGCCCATCTAACTGTAATTGTAATGGCTGTAGTGTTGCAATTTGGGCCTTAATATCACTAACTTCTTGGTTAATGGCATCATGAGTTTCTTTTTTGAAAGTTTTGTTTACTGTAGCTAACTTCTTTGTAGCGTCTTTTAGTGCTTTGACGAAATTATATAATTGCTCTTGCATTTCGGTGCTACACGAATTTAAGATTAATTTTATTTTAACGTAACTAAGAACATCTTTCTGGTTTTTGTTTCTAAAATACTCTTCCGCCAGTTCTTTATAACTGAAGCTCTCCATATTTTTGTGAATATTTTTATTTGCGTCTGTTATGTTTTATCCGTACACTTAGAGGATTAACTTATTACTGAGTAATCCCTTATCGAATCCGTAGTTTTATACATTTTTAGATACATGTTATTCACACATTGATCTTTAATTTCATAGCAGGTAGTGCTTAAATTGCACAAAACTGCACATGTTGTCCAGACCTTAATATCAGGTAAAACTGATTAGTATCTCGCCAATATTTGTTGTTGTTGGGTTGGTTTTTTATTTTTAGTGGTTTAATGTCCCGATTATTGTTATAAAATTGCTTATGACTTTGGTTGACCCTAACATTTGATAACAGTTAAATTTAGAAACAGATCATATGTTTACTGTAGAATTTTGTGATAATTTGTGATAATTTTATTACCAATTTTTGGCTGATTAAAACAAAGCCATTAAACCCTTTCGTAGGTATTATATTTAATTTTTTTAGTTTTACGTAGTCTAAAGTAAAAAACATAAACTTTTAGGCAAAAAAGTGAAAATTATATACACCATTGTATACGAGTACTTTGGAGTAATTTCATTAAAATGAAAAAAGTGTTCTACACACGGCTCGTCACGGGTGCAAAAGTATATATAGCGGTAAAGAGGACACTTTCACCTTTCTCCGGGTGGTATACATTTCTTGTTCCCTTTTGTTCCCTAGAAGTTCTATTCCACTAAAGTTTAAATTTGAGAAAAATATAGTAGTTTCATAAATATTCCGTAACGCCCTTAATATTAAACGCTAGAGCTCTGACCACTTACAAAAACTAAAGACTATAATCCTACCAACATTATAAAAAAGACCGCAGGCCATTATCGATGATAGCTTGCGAGTAGTAACCATTTATTTTTTATAAAAAACAAAAGAAAAACACCTTTTTCTGAAATTAAAAAAAACCGTTGAGTTTGACAGCATGCTACGCTCACAATTATCAATAGTTTAACCTAATTTTTTGGCTACCTTAATCTGGATATATTAGCTGCAAAAGGGCGTAAAAATTTTAAAAATCGGTGACAAAAAAAAAAAGACTTTTGGCCAATGAAAAACGATTTTCAGCCACCGTGCGACGATACAGTATTTTTTCAAATATTTTACCTATATTGTTTAAAAGGCTGATAGGTCTATAGCTAGTAGGGTTATTTTTTGGCTTGTTAGGTTTGCTGATAGCTACAACCTTGGCATTTTTGAAATGTTTTGGGAAGTAGTTGAGTTTAATACAGCTATTAAATATTGTTACTAGTAATTTGAAGGCTTTAATTGGAAGTTTCTTTAAAAGCAGGTTGGGAATATTGTCAAAGCCAGGTGATTTAGCAGCTTTTAATGATGATACGATATTTGATACTTCTTCAAGCGTTGTAAAGATAGCAGATTCAGAACAAGGGCTCTCTTTTTTAAAGGTGTTTACTTTAGTATTAACTAATTTATCGTTTGAGTGTTGGTAGCTTGTAGTGAGATTAGTGGCTTGTACAAACGTGTTTGCAAAAATTTCTGCTTTCTCTTTATTTGTAGTTATTATATTGTTTCCAACTTTTAAATTCGGGATTTGGTTTTTGCCTTTACCTCGCAAACTTCTAGTTATTTTCCAAAATGATTTGTCACCTGGTTTTAATTTGGACAGTAATTGGCACCATTTTTTATTACGTTCTGTTGCAATACTTTTATCAATAAATTTACTTAAAAACTTAATATATTGATTGTATAAATTTTTCTCCTCTTCGTTACGAGATCTTTGGCATTTCCTTTTGTAGCTTCTCCTTAATTTGATATATTTTACTATATTTTCTGGCAATACATATTTATTTTGTTGTGTTACTTGTGGCGTTGATACTTGCCTTGCTTCTAAAATCATGTTGATTACTTTTTCCACTTCTTTATCAATTGCTATCTTTGAGTTGTATACAGTTGCATTTGGATTGATTTTATTGTCAATATAATTTATAAAAATGTTCCAGTTGGTTAGCTTATAATCATAATAACTGAGGTCCGCCAGTGATGCTTTCGATCGTTTTAGTGTACAAATAATGGGGCGATGATCTGATGGTATTTCATATCTCAATGCTTTAACTTCAATGTTCAGAGAAGTATTACTAATAATTATATCGACCGTGGACGCTTCTCGACTACGTTGATATAAGTGACCATGAAATAGTTAAGAATAAAGAAATTATGATAAGAAAAATATGTTATTCCACTAGTATTTAAGATAGATATTTCGTAAATTCTAGTTAGTTAAAAATATGTAGTGAAGACGCATAGTCGTCGTTTGTAGTTTTTAATTCAAAAATTAATTAAGAAAAATAAATAAAAATAAAGACGCATCGCGTCGTGAAAAAGATTTGTTTTTTTTTAATAAAAGAGATATCAAGATCTTTAACTAGCTTGTGGTTGGTTGCTTTTAATTACTTTACGCCTGTTGACCTGCAACAAGCACATGTATGTATGTACTACATACATATGTATGTTCATAAAAACAAAGAAGTCTATTTAGGGGTTTTGGTTAAACAAAATATTTTAGCTCTAAGCTCACTGCAAATGAATTTATTGAAAATTCTGTGGAATTTACAGTGAGTTATGTAAACAAATATTAAAACGATTTGTTTTTGCAAGAGCTCTCATGCCTTGACGCTTTGAAAATTATAAGTAGAAAAGTTAATTCCTTGACCGACTTAATACACAATTTTCCAAATTTAATTAGTGAAAATGATATTCAAAACTTATATGAAGAATTTAGAGAACACCGTTTTATAAAAATATATGATTATTTTATAGCTCAAGATAATCTTAGCCTTGAAGATTTTTGGTCAAAGGATTGATTCAAAAATGACTTGTGCTGACAACATTCTAGCTACCCGGTCCTGTAAAAATTTGTTAAAACTTAATATGTCTCTCCATTTCTTCAACAAATTTTGAACGAATATTCTCAAAATTCAATTTAAATAAAACTAAATATAGAAATAGATTAGACAACAGCACTCTCGAAGGTATCTTATATGCAAAAATCCTGAAGGATATAAAGATGGTGAAACATAAACATCGATTATATTTTCATACGATGTAAAGACCATATATTCCAAAAATTACGAAAAATTTCTCAGTAGTTTAGTGTTAGGTCTGAAAGAGATACATTATACTAATAGTTCTTCATAGAACTTTATAATCTGAATTGATTTTTGTTTGGTTTTCTTATATAAGTAAATATTTTTTATCTAAATACATAATGCCATTGATCTAATGAAATCAGTTGTGCGTTTTTCTAAGTTTTCTGTTTGTTGCTTGGTGAATGTGTGACCAAAAATGAATTTTTTTATTTTGTCGGAGCAACGACGATATATACTTACATAAGTTAGAAGATTTAGAATGCAACAAAGAAAATTAGAGATAAGATATATTGTAGACAAAGTAATTAGTACTGGCAAATAATACCAGACAAATATGGAAAACAACATAATCATAAAATGTAAAAAATAAACTAATTAAAATAAAGATATGATCGTCTGAAGGTCAGACTAACACGAAAAACAACATAGTCATACAATATAACAACCAAACTAATTACAGTAATAATATGATCGATTGAAGGTCAGACTCAAGGCATGATATCAATACGAAAACCCTTTTCGCTGATAACATGGCCTGAGTATCTCTAGATTCTAGACAATATACATTTAACAATTCTAAGTATTTTCATCCCTAACATATACTAAACGAAAGTATAAATAGAAATGTAAATACTTTCGTTATCTCTAGACAATAGAAATTTAACTAATTTAAGATATACAGAACGAAAGTATGATTAGAAAT
Source organism: Gymnocheta viridis (assembly GCA_956483585.1). Classification (NCBI taxonomy): domain Eukaryota; kingdom Metazoa; phylum Arthropoda; class Insecta; order Diptera; family Tachinidae; genus Gymnocheta; species Gymnocheta viridis. Next base: position 59,117,689 of record OY101440.1, on the reverse strand, counting down.
GTAAATGCTTTCGTTCTTTAGTTCATAAGTAAACTCATAAGAAGTGTTAAATAAAGAATATTTCAACATACAGTGGTATCTTGAAATAAATAATTTTTTTATTAATATAAGAACAAAGATTTTTAACTGGCGATCCTGCCAGGAGCAACATATATTTTGTTGTTTCAGTGCGCGGACCAAGAAATCCTGTCGCAGCAGGAAGAAAAATAATAATAATAATAAAAAAAAAATAAACGCAGTGAAATATAATTAATCATAAATGAAAAGAAATATATCTTTAAAAGTTAGCAAGTTTGACAGAAACAGAACATTGAATTCAGAAGAAATGGCACAAATAAATATAAATCAATTGATGCAGCAAATGGCAAGCCTACAAATATTCTTGGAAAACATACAACAATAAAATATGGAACTAAGAAACAGGCTCGACCAGATGCCAGCAAATCATGTGGTGGTTCCTCCACAAGCCCAGGCGCTACAACCAAGGACGGCCACGTATAATAGTCCGAACGAAATAAATTTGGAGATTTTGACTGTCGACATTTGACGGCACTCAAAATAAATACCGTTTATGGAGAGAAGATGCTATTATCAAAAATCAAAAATATCTGGTCCAGCAGCCGATATACTGTTAAATCATAATACGATTTTTAACTTTGAAGCCATAATCAACAGGTTGGATTACACGTATTGTGATCAACGTCCACTATACGTATTAAAGGATGAATTAATGAAAATTACTCCAGGACCAAAATCATTATCAGAATATCACGACGACGTAAGTAAAGCTCTTATAGTCGTTACATCAAAAATTGCGATGTCTGGAGACCCCCAAAATCCATCAGATGCATGACAGCGCACGCCATGGAAGATGCGGTGCGAACATTCAAGAATGGAATCAATAATGACTTCATACGTTCCACGTTATATGGAAACCCCATCAAGGACCTCGAACATGCCTATGCCATAGCTCTGACTATTGAACATGACAATAGCCACAGAAATATTCAACATGGCTATCCACACCGTGAAGAAAATAGGCAGCATAAGACTGGAACACACCAGAAGGAACAAAAGCAACAACCATACAAAAATAATCAACATTATAGACGACCATCCTATCAACATCAACGCCAAAGTAATTGGCAACAACAAAACAACTCCCCTAGACCAGAACCAATGGACACCACCTCTGGCAACGCAAGGCAAGCACATTATAACTCGTAAGGATTTCACAGCCAACCCTGGAAAAGACTGAGAGACCAGAGTGGAACTTATCACCAACTCCAGAAGGTACAGCGTAACAACAGAGTAGAGACAACTCAACCTGCAGATGACAACGACAGTATTGTAACAAAAAAAGTAGTAAGTCACTTTATAATCATAATAATATATATAAGGTTTTATTAAACTAATTGATGGGTTGCCCTACATATTTATGAACGATGAGGATAGTAAGAAGTATAAAATCTTTATAGATTGCGGTGCGACCCACAATTACATTAATAAAAACCTAGTTTTAGGAATTAGAAGTAGGACAAGACCATTAAGAATGATCATAATGCATGGTGAATCTATTCTAACATACAAGCAAAAAATAAAATTATTTAAGAAAGAATTAGAATTTTACGAAATAAGTAACAACGACCTTTACGATTTAATGCTGGGTGTTGAGGGAATTAGATTACTAAACGCAGTCATAGATATAGGGAGAAAATTGTTCATTGTCCCAGAAACTATACAAAAATTTAATTACTCTATAGGAGATAAACAGTATGAAAAGGAAATAGAAAGATTAATGCAGGAAAATAATAAAATAGGTTCTTTACCTTTTACAACAACAATAGAGGCAAGTATTAGGACAACCACTAAAGAACCCATATGGACAAAGCAATATCCATGTAATATGAATGATATTGAGTTCATTAATAAAGTAATAGAAAACTTATTAAGTGATGGCATAATTCAAAGAAGCTACAGCCCACATAACTCACCTATGTTGACAGTACATAAGAAGGGTGTAGACGAAAATGGTAAACCCAAAAGAAGAATGGTAATAGATTTCCGTAAATTAAATGAACATACAGTTACAGACAGGTATATCATCCCCGATGTAAACACAACTTTACAAAATCTAGGGAAAGCTAAATTCTTTACTTTATATTTAGAATCTGGCTTTCACCAAATAAGAATTAAAGAAAGCGACCGAGAAAAAATAGCCTTTTGTGTTAATGGGGGCAAGTATGAATTCATACGAATGCCCTTTGGATTGAAGAATGCACCTTCAATTTTCCAACGGGAAAAGGGAATTCATAGGTAAATTCGCGTATGTCTACATAGATGACTTTCTCATTTACTCATCTACACCAGAAGAGCACATGGAACACATATACCTGGTAATTGAGGCTCTGAATAAAGCAACATTAAAAATCTCCAATGAAAAATCAAAATTTTTTATGCAAGAGGTTGAATATTTAGGTCATATTATTAAGCATAATAAAATTTCAACAGACCCGGAGAAGATAAAGGCAATTGAAAATTTCCCTATACCCAAAACTTTGAAAGATCTTCGTAGTTTTTTGGGATTAACAGGATACTATAGACGTTTTGTGAACGATTATGCCCACGTCGCAAAACCACTAACAATACATTTGAAAGGCGAGAACGCATATATTGGAAAAAATAAAAGCAAGAATAAAGCAATTCAGTTAGACCAAGCTGCCATAGAAACAATACAAAAGCTGAAAATCAAATTAAAAGAGCAAGTTGAATTATTTCAACCTGATTATATTAAATCATTTGAACTTACCACGGACGCTTCCAACATAGCTATTGGAGCTGTGCTAAGTCAGAACAAAAAACCAATATATTTCCTGTCTTGTACACTTAGCACAACGGAACAAAATTACAGCACCAATGAAAAAGAACTTTTGGCCATAATTTGGGCCTTACAAAAACTAAGGAATTACATATACGGCATATCCGACCTCACTATTTTTACGGACCATCAGTCATTAACTTATGTTTTTTCGGAAAAGAATCCCAACCCTAAGTTAAAACGCTGGAAAGCTATCATAGAAGACTACGGCGCTAAAATACAATACAAACCAGGCACTGAAAATGTAGTAGCCGATGCATTGTCTCGTCAGACTATAACTGCATCCTCAATTGACACTACACATTCAGCTGAAAGTTCAAGTAGTGATATCATCAAAGCAGCTACCCAACCATATAACTCGTATGGTATTCAAGTAGAATTAGTACCAACTAGAAACTTAGTGGAAACACGAACGCGAACTATTTTCTGTGGAAAAGTCCGACATACCATTAACTTTACTAACAATGACAACTTAATAACAGAATTAAAAAATGTATACCTCCTAAAAAAATTATATCGATACACACAGACATTGAAAACATATGTACATAAATATGGAAAAATTATCAAAGAAACATTTATTGGAACTAATTTTGTTTATACGCCAATAAAACTTAAAGATGTATTAGAAAAAAACGAACAATTACGTATAATGAAGGATACACATGATAGAGCCCACAGAAGTTTTAAAAATGTAATAAACGAAATATTGGAAAAATTAATTAAGAAGAGATGCCAAGAGATACAATAACAACTGTTCAGCATGCTTATTCGGTAAATATGAAAGAAATCCCATCAGAGAACCATTACGTGACTCTACTATTCCAACAAAACCTAGAGAATTTATATATGCAGATATTTATTTTAATGATAAAATTATGTACTTAGTAACTATACATAAATTCTCCAAATACATAGTAGCACGAGAAATACAAACTAAAGTAGCAATAGAAAATATATTAGAAGAAATACTCACTACCAGCTTCCCCGGGTGTAAACGTTTAATGACTGATAACGAAGCATCTTTTGTGACGCCAGCGTTTAAACAAATGTGCTATAAATACGGCATTCAAAAACTAGAAACGCCAGTACATAGATCAGCAGCAAACAGACAAGTGGAAAGAGCGCATAACACAATCAGCGAATTAACAAGAATATTTAAACTTGACAATAACTCTTCTAGCAGAGAAGAAATATTTAGAACCATCAAAGAACTAAATAATTCAGTGCACACTGTAATAGGACATCGTCCAAAGGACATATATTTCGGCCTTATAAACATAAATACAGAAAAGATAACTAAGAATCTAAAGCAAGCATCAACAAACGTCTTGAATCGTCCAAATAAAAATACAAAACATAGGACATTTGCAGAAGGAACACAAATACTAGTGAAAATAACTGGAATTAGAAACAAAAACTTACCGCTATTAAAAAGAAATCGTAAAGGAAGATTTAGGAGACATCATCCTAACAAGGAAAGGAAGAACAGTGCATAAAAACAGTATAAAGAACATCACATTTCTCTCCATTTCTTCAACAAATTTTGAACGAATATTCTCAAAATTCAATTTAAATAAAACTAAATATAGAAATAGATTAGACAACAGCACTCTCGAAGGTATCTTATATGCAAAAATCCTGAAGGATATAAAGATGGTGAAACATAAACATCGATTATATTTTCATACGATGTAAAGACCATATATTCCAAAAATTACGAAAAATTTCTCAGTAGTTTAGTGTTAGGTCTGAAAGAGATACATTATACTAATAGTTCTTCATAGAACTTTATAATCTGAATTGATTTTTGTTTGGTTTTCTTATATAAGTAAATATTTTTTATCTAAATACATAATGCCATTGATCTAATGAAATCAGTTGTGCGTTTTTCTAAGTTTTCTGTTTGTTGCTTGGTGAATGTGTGACCAAAAATGAATTTTTTTATTTTGTCGGAGCAACGACGATATATACTTACATAAGTTAGAAGATTTAGAATGCAACAAAGAAAATTAGAGATAAGATATATTGTAGACAAAGTAATTAGTACTGGCAAATAATACCAGACAAATATGGAAAACAACATAATCATAAAATGTAAAAAATAAACTAATTAAAATAAAGATATGATCGTCTGAAGGTCAGACTAACACGAAAAACAACATAGTCATACAATATAACAACCAAACTAATTACAGTAATAATATGATCGATTGAAGGTCAGACTCAAGGCATGATATCAATACGAAAACCCTTTTCGCTGATAACATGGCCTGAGTATCTCTAGATTCTAGACAATATACATTTAACAATTCTAAGTATTTTCATCCCTAACATATACTAAACGAAAGTATAAATAGAAATGTAAATACTTTCGTTATCTCTAGACAATAGAAATTTAACTAATTTAAGATATACAGAACGAAAGTATGATTAGAAATGTAAATGCTTTCGTTCTTTAGTTCATAAGTAAACTCATAAGAAGTGTTAAATAAAGAATATTTCAACATACAGTGGTATCTTGAAATAAATAATTTTTTTATTAATATAAGAACAAAGATTTTTAACTGGCGATCCTGCCAGGAGCAACATATATTTTGTTGTTTCAGTGCGCGGACCAAGAAATCCTGTCGCAGCAGGAAGAAAAATAATAATAATAATAAAAAAAAAAATAAACGCAGTGAAATATAATTAATCATAAATGAAAAGAAATATATCTTTAAAAGTTAGCAAGTTTGACAGAAACAGAACATTGAATTCAGAAGAAATGGCACAAATAAATATAAATCAATTGATGCAGCAAATGGCAAGCCTACAAATATTCTTGGAAAACATACAACAATAAAATATGGAACTAAGAAACAGGCTCGACCAGATGCCAGCAAATCATGTGGTGGTTCCTCCACAAGCCCAGGCGCTACAACCAAGGACGGCCACGTATAATAGTCCGAACGAAATAAATTTGGAGATTTTGACTGTCGACATTTGACGGCACTCAAAATAAATACCGTTTATGGAGAGAAGATGCTATTATCAAAAATCAAAAATATCTGGTCCAGCAGCCGATATACTGTTAAATCATAATACGATTTTTAACTTTGAAGCCATAATCAACAGGTTGGATTACACGTATTGTGATCAACGTCCACTATACGTATTAAAGGATGAATTAATGAAAATTACTCCAGGACCAAAATCATTATCAGAATATCACGACGACGTAAGTAAAGCTCTTATAGTCGTTACATCAAAAATTGCGATGTCTGGAGACCCCCAAAATCCATCAGATGCATGACAGCGCACGCCATGGAAGATGCGGTGCGAACATTCAAGAATGGAATCAATAATGACTTCATACGTTCCACGTTATATGGAAACCCCATCAAGGACCTCGAACATGCCTATGCCATAGCTCTGACTATTGAACATGACAATAGCCACAGAAATATTCAACATGGCTATCCACACCGTGAAGAAAATAGGCAGCATAAGACTGGAACACACCAGAAGGAACAAAAGCAACAACCATACAAAAATAATCAACATTATAGACGACCATCCTATCAACATCAACGCCAAAGTAATTGGCAACAACAAAACAACTCCCCTAGACCAGAACCAATGGACACCACCTCTGGCAACGCAAGGCAAGCACATTATAACTCGTAAGGATTTCACAGCCAACCCTGGAAAAGACTGAGAGACCAGAGTGGAACTTATCACCAACCCCAGAAGGTACAGCGTAACAACAGAGTAGAGACAACTCAACCTGCAGATGACAACGACAGTATTGTAACAAAAAAAGTAGTAAGTCACTTTATAATCATAATAATATATATAAGGTTTTATTAAACTAATTGATGGGTTGCCCTACATATTTATGAACGATGAGGATAGTAAGAAGTATAAAATCTTTATAGATTGCGGTGCGACCCACAATTACATTAATAAAAACCTAGTTTTAGGAATTAGAAGTAGGACAAGACCATTAAGAATGATCATAATGCATGGTGAATCTATTCTAACATACAAGCAAAAAATAAAATTATTTAAGAAAGAATTAGAATTTTACGAAATAAGTAACAACGACCTTTACGATTTAATGCTGGGTGTTGAGGGAATTAGATTACTAAACGCAGTCATAGATATAGGGAGAAAATTGTTCATTGTCCCAGAAACTATACAAAAATTTAATTACTCTATAGGAGATAAACAGTATGAAAAGGAAATAGAAAGATTAATGCAGGAAAATAATAAAATAGGTTCTTTACCTTTTACAACAACAATAGAGGCAAGTATTAGGACAACCACTAAAGAACCCATATGGACAAAGCAATATCCATGTAATATGAATGATATTGAGTTCATTAATAAAGTAATAGAAAACTTATTAAGTGATGGCATAATTCAAAGAAGCTACAGCCCACATAACTCACCTATGTTGACAGTACATAAGAAGGGTGTAGACGAAAATGGTAAACCCAAAAGAAGAATGGTAATAGATTTCCGTAAATTAAATGAACATACAGTTACAGACAGGTATATCATCCCCGATGTAAACACAACTTTACAAAATCTAGGGAAAGCTAAATTCTTTACTTTATATTTAGAATCTGGCTTTCACCAAATAAGAATTAAAGAAAGCGACCGAGAAAAAATAGCCTTTTGTGTTAATGGGGGCAAGTATGAATTCATACGAATGCCCTTTGGATTGAAGAATGCACCTTCAATTTTCCAACGGGAAAAGGGAATTCATAGGTAAATTCGCGTATGTCTACATAGATGACTTTCTCATTTACTCATCTACACCAGAAGAGCACATGGAACACATATACCTGGTAATTGAGGCTCTGAATAAAGCAACATTAAAAATCTCCAATGAAAAATCAAAATTTTTTATGCAAGAGGTTGAATATTTAGGACATATTATTAAGCATAATAAAATTTCAACAGACCCGGAGAAGATAAAGGCAATTGAAAATTTCCCTATACCCAAAACTTTGAAAGATCTTCGTAGTTTTTTGGGATTAACAGGATACTATAGACGTTTTGTGAACGATTATGCCCACGTCGCAAAACCACTAACAATACATTTGAAAGGCGAGAACGCATATATTGGAAAAAATAAAAGCAAGAATAAAGCAATTCAGTTAGACCAAGCTGCCATAGAAACAATACAAAAGCTGAAAATCAAATTAAAAGAGCAAGTTGAATTATTTCAACCTGATTATATTAAATCATTTGAACTTACCACGGACGCTTCCAACATAGCTATTGGAGCTGTGCTAAGTCAGAACAAAAAACCAATATATTTCCTGTCTCGTACACTTAGCACAACGGAACAAAATTACAGCACCAATGAAAAAGAACTTTTGGCCATAATTTGGGCCTTACAAAAACTAAGGAATTACATATACGGCATATCCGACCTCACTATTTTTACGGACCATCAGTCATTAACTTATGTTTTTTCGGAAAAGAATCCCAACCCTAAGTTAAAACGCTGGAAAGCTATCATAGAAGACTACGGCGCTAAAATACAATACAAACCAGGCACTGAAAATGTAGTAGCCGATGCATTGTCTCGTCAGACTATAACTGCATCCTCAATTGACACTACACATTCAGCTGAAAGTTCAAGTAGTGATATCATCAAAGCAGCTACCCAACCATATAACTCGTATGGTATTCAAGTAGAATTAGTACCAACTAGAAACTTAGTGGAAACACGAACGCGAACTATTTTCTGTGGAAAAGTCCGACATACCATTAACTTTACTAACAATGACAACTTAATAACAGAATTAAAAAATGTATACCTCCTAAAAAAATTATATCGATACACACAGACATTGAAAACATATGTACATAAATATGGAAAAATTATCAAAGAAACATTTATTGGAACTAATTTTGTTTATACGCCAATAAAACTTAAAGATGTATTAGAAAAAAACGAACAATTACGTATAATGAAGGATACACATGATAGAGCCCACAGAAGTTTTAAAAATGTAATAAACGAAATATTGGAAAAATTAATTAAGAAGAGATGCCAAGAGATACAATAACAACTGTTCAGCATGCTTATTCGGTAAATATGAAAGAAATCCCATCAGAGAACCATTACGTGACTCTACTATTCCAACAAAACCTAGAGAATTTATATATGCAGATATTTATTTTAATGATAAAATTATGTACTTAGTAACTATACATAAATTGTCCAAATACATAGTAGCACGAGAAATACAAACTAAAGTAGCAATAGAAAATATATTAGAAGAAATACTCACTACCAGCTTCCCCGGGTGTAAACGTTTAATGACTGATAACGAAGCATCTTTTGTGACGCCAGCGTTTAAACAAATGTGCTATAAATACGGCATTCAAAAACTAGAAACGCCAGTACATAGATCAGCAGCAAACGGACAAGTGGAAAGAGCGCATAACACAATCAGCGAATTAACAAGAATATTTAAACTTGACAATAACTCTTCTAGCAGAGAAGAAATATTTAGAACCATCAAAGAACTAAATAATTCAGTGCACACTGTAATAGGACATCGTCCAAAGGACATATATTTCGGCCTTATAAACATAAATACAGAAAAGATAACTAAGAATCTAAAGCAAGCATCAACAAACGTCTTGAATCGTCCAAATAAAAATACAAAACATAGGACATTTGCAGAAGGAACACAAATACTAGTGAAAATAACTGGAATTAGAAACAAAAACTTACCGCTATTAAAAAGAAATCGTAAAGGAAGATTTAGGAGACATCATCCTAACAAGGAAAGGAAGAACAGTGCATAAAAACAGTATAAAGAACATCACATTTTCAAGCAATGAAGAAAGTATTCCAGACTATAGCCGTGTTGGCAATATTATTCCAGAAACTGGAAGCAACAATTGAAATAGAGCACATAGAAGGAAAAAATACGTATTACCCCGAACTGATGTTTATAACTGATGTTTATAACTGATATTTATTTGATGAATTTACATTCTTGTTTCATGTGACTAATTTACAAAAATCATTAAATCAAATGAACAAATATTTGACGAAAATTCTTACCCTACTGTCGAGAAACAGATTTTAATGAAGAAAATAAAAACACTAATCGATCAACATAGAGCATAGAATTGAAAAACGCGGATTAAATTTCTTGGGATCAACTCTAAAGTTCATTACTGGTATACCAGACCATGATGACGTAATTGAAATAGAAACTAAAATGAATACAATAATTGAAAATAATGAAAAACAAAGAAAAATTAACTCCAGATTCGAAAAAATGCTGGATTCTATGCAAGGAGAAACGACAGAAACTCACATCGCAATGAAACTGATTCACGAACAATTATTAACACTGGTCAGAACGATAAACGCTGCCAAAAAAAACGAGTACCTAGCTGAATCACTAAATCTAAATGATGTAAAAGAATTAGCGGAACATAAATTCTCGTTTGTACCAATCATCAACGTACTAGAATATTCTGACATTTTTATCGCAAGAACCAATGACTCCATCATTACTATATACAAGTACCCCATCATAAACAACTATTGTAAGTTATATAAATTCACATCACTTAGCATTAAACATGGCAAAGTCTCCACTGACAAAGAGATCGCCCTCTGTAACAATGTCTATACTAGGGTATGTAATTGTAAAAATTATTTAGGTAAAAATATTTGCAAAACCAATACCACAAATGATGACTGCATCAAATCTTTATTAGAAAATAGAAAAGCCAAATGTATGGTTTTACAGGAATATAATTACCCATTATTAAAAATAAACGAAGGATTCATCCTCTTAGATGAAGAAACTATTACAGGAACCATATTACTAAAATACACAGACAGAGTAGTGATTAATAATATTACGTATACAAATATTCACGATAAAATAATAAAGGCAATACACAATAAACATGATAAGGATTTAGAAATAACAAAAATAATAACATCCTCTTCAGAATTTGCATTCAACAACATAGATTCTCTAAAGAAATTCATAATACCAATAGAAACGCATCCTATAAAATACACTTTATATATAACTTTAGCAATTATAACAACAATGATACTTTCATATACCATTCTAAAGGTCACAAAATACCATTTAACTTTAAAAGAGATTAGAACTAGAGAGAATTTTCAAGTTTTATATAACATAGAACTAGAAAGAATCAGACGTGAAATAAGCATTAATCAGGCATGAATCGAGACGATTCATTTTAAGTGAGGGGAGAATTACGATTAGAGAATTATTATTAGAAGATTTAGAATGCAACAAAGAAAATTAGAGATAATAGATATATTGTAGACAAAGTAATTAGTACTGGCAAATAATACCAGACAAATATGGAAAACAACATAATCATAAAATGTAAAAAATAAACTAATTAAAATAAAGATATGATCGTCTGAAGGTCAGACTAACACGAAAAACAACATAGTCATACAATATAACAACCAAACTAATTACAGTAATAATATGATCGATTGAAGGTCAGACTCAAGGCATGATATCAATACGAAAACCCTTTTCGCTGATAACATGGCCTGAGTATCTCTAGATTCTAGACAATATACATTTAACAATTCTAAGTATTTTCATCCCTAACATATACTAAACGAAAGTATAAATAGAAATGTAAATACTTTCGTTATCTCTAGACAATAGAAATTTAACTAATTTAAGATATACAGAACGAAAGTATGATTAGAAATGTAAATGCTTTCGTTCTTTAGTTCATAAGTAAACTCATAAGAAGTGTTAAATAAAGAATATTTCAACATACAGTGGTATCTTGAAATAAATAATTTTTTTATTAATATAAGAACAAAGATTTTTAACTGGCGATCCTGCCAGGAGCAACATATATTTTGTTGTTTCAGTGCGCGGACCAAGAAATCCTGTCGCAGCAGGAAGAAAAATAATAATAATAATAAAAAAAAAAATAAACGCAGTGAAATATAATTAATCATAAATGAAAAGAAATATATCTTTAAAAGTTAGCAAGTTTGACAGAAACAGAACATTGAATTCAGAAGAAATGGCACAAATAAATATAAATCAATTGATGCAGCAAATGGCAAGCCTACAAATATTCTTGGAAAACATACAACAATAAAATATGGAACTAAGAAACAGGCTCGACCAGATGCCAGCAAATCATGTGGTGGTTCCTCCACAAGCCCAGGCGCTACAACCAAGGACGGCCACGTATAATAGTCCGAACGAAATAAATTTGGAGATTTTGACTGTCGACATTTGACGGCACTCAAAATAAATACCGTTTATGGAGAGAAGATGCTATTATCAAAAATCAAAAATATCTGGTCCAGCAGCCGATATACTGTTAAATCATAATACGATTTTTAACTTTGAAGCCATAATCAACAGGTTGGATTACACGTATTGTGATCAACGTCCACTATACGTATTAAAGGATGAATTAATGAAAATTACTCCAGGACCAAAATCATTATCAGAATATCACGACGACGTAAGTAAAGCTCTTATAGTCGTTACATCAAAAATTGCGATGTCTGGAGACCCCCAAAATCCATCAGATGCATGACAGCGCACGCCATGGAAGATGCGGTGCGAACATTCAAGAATGGAATCAATAATGACTTCATACGTTCCACGTTATATGGAAACCCCATCAAGGACCTCGAACATGCCTATGCCATAGCTCTGACTATTGAACATGACAATAGCCACAGAAATATTCAACATGGCTATCCACACCGTGAAGAAAATAGGCAGCATAAGACTGGAACACACCAGAAGGAACAAAAGCAACAACCATACAAAAATAATCAACATTATAGACGACCATCCTATCAACATCAACGCCAAAGTAATTGGCAACAACAAAACAACTCCCCTAGACCAGAACCAATGGACACCACCTCTGGCAACGCAAGGCAAGCACATTATAACTCGTAAGGATTTCACAGCCAACCCTGGAAAAGACTGAGAGACCAGAGTGGAACTTATCACCAACCCCAGAAGGTACAGCGTAACAACAGAGTAGAGACAACTCAACCTGCAGATGACAACGACAGTATTGTAACAAAAAAAGTAGTAAGTCACTTTATAATCATAATAATATATATAAGGTTTTATTAAACTAATTGATGGGTTGCCCTACATATTTATGAACGATGAGGATAGTAAGAAGTATAAAATCTTTATAGATTGCGGTGCGACCCACAATTACATTAATAAAAACCTAGTTTTAGGAATTAGAAGTAGGACAAGACCATTAAGAATGATCATAATGCATGGTGAATCTATTCTAACATACAAGCAAAAAATAAAATTATTTAAGAAAGAATTAGAATTTTACGAAATAAGTAACAACGACCTTTACGATTTAATGCTGGGTGTTGAGGGAATTAGATTACTAAACGCAGTCATAGATATAGGGAGAAAATTGTTCATTGTCCCAGAAACTATACAAAAATTTAATTACTCTATAGGAGATAAACAGTATGAAAAGGAAATAGAAAGATTAATGCAGGAAAATAATAAAATAGGTTCTTTACCTTTTACAACAACAATAGAGGCAAGTATTAGGACAACCACTAAAGAACCCATATGGACAAAGCAATATCCATGTAATATGAATGATATTGAGTTCATTAATAAAGTAATAGAAAACTTATTAAGTGATGGCATAATTCAAAGAAGCTACAGCCCACATAACTCACCTATGTTGACAGTACATAAGAAGGGTGTAGACGAAAATGGTAAACCCAAAAGAAGAATGGTAATAGATTTCCGTAAATTAAATGAACATACAGTTACAGACAGGTATATCATCCCCGATGTAAACACAACTTTACAAAATCTAGGGAAAGCTAAATTCTTTACTTTATATTTAGAATCTGGCTTTCACCAAATAAGAATTAAAGAAAGCGACCGAGAAAAAATAGCCTTTTGTGTTAATGGGGGCAAGTATGAATTCATACGAATGCCCTTTGGATTGAAGAATGCACCTTCAATTTTCCAACGGGAAAAGGGAATTCATAGGTAAATTCGCGTATGTCTACATAGATGACTTTCTCATTTACTCATCTACACCAGAAGAGCACATGGAACACATATACCTGGTAATTGAGGCTCTGAATAAAGCAACATTAAAAATCTCCAATGAAAAATCAAAATTTTTTATGCAAGAGGTTGAATATTTAGGACATATTATTAAGCATAATAAAATTTCAACAGACCCGGAGAAGATAAAGGCAATTGAAAATTTCCCTATACCCAAAACTTTGAAAGATCTTCGTAGTTTTTTGGGATTAACAGGATACTATAGACGTTTTGTGAACGATTATGCCCACGTCGCAAAACCACTAACAATACATTTGAAAGGCGAGAACGCATATATTGGAAAAAATAAAAGCAAGAATAAAGCAATTCAGTTAGACCAAGCTGCCATAGAAACAATACAAAAGCTGAAAATCAAATTAAAAGAGCAAGTTGAATTATTTCAACCTGATTATATTAAATCATTTGAACTTACCACGGACGCTTCCAACATAGCTATTGGAGCTGTGCTAAGTCAGAACAAAAAACCAATATATTTCCTGTCTCGTACACTTAGCACAACGGAACAAAATTACAGCACCAATGAAAAAGAACTTTTGGCCATAATTTGGGCCTTACAAAAACTAAGGAATTACATATACGGCATATCCGACCTCACTATTTTTACGGACCATCAGTCATTAACTTATGTTTTTTCGGAAAAGAATCCCAACCCTAAGTTAAAACGCTGGAAAGCTATCATAGAAGACTACGGCGCTAAAATACAATACAAACCAGGCACTGAAAATGTAGTAGCCGATGCATTGTCTCGTCAGACTATAACTGCATCCTCAATTGACACTACACATTCAGCTGAAAGTTCAAGTAGTGATATCATCAAAGCAGCTACCCAACCATATAACTCGTATGGTATTCAAGTAGAATTAGTACCAACTAGAAACTTAGTGGAAACACGAACGCGAACTATTTTCTGTGGAAAAGTCCGACATACCATTAACTTTACTAACAATGACAACTTAATAACAGAATTAAAAAATGTATACCTCCTAAAAAAATTATATCGATACACACAGACATTGAAAACATATGTACATAAATATGGAAAAATTATCAAAGAAACATTTATTGGAACTAATTTTGTTTATACGCCAATAAAACTTAAAGATGTATTAGAAAAAAACGAACAATTACGTATAATGAAGGATACACATGATAGAGCCCACAGAAGTTTTAAAAATGTAATAAACGAAATATTGGAAAAATTAATTAAGAAGAGATGCCAAGAGATACAATAACAACTGTTCAGCATGCTTATTCGGTAAATATGAAAGAAATCCCATCAGAGAACCATTACGTGACTCTACTATTCCAACAAAACCTAGAGAATTTATATATGCAGATATTTATTTTAATGATAAAATTATGTACTTAGTAACTATACATAAATTCTCCAAATACATAGTAGCACGAGAAATACAAACTAAAGTAGCAATAGAAAATATATTAGAAGAAATACTCACTACCAGCTTCCCCGGGTGTAAACGTTTAATGACTGATAACGAAGCATCTTTTGTGACGCCAGCGTTTAAACAAATGTGCTATAAATACGGCATTCAAAAACTAGAAACGCCAGTACATAGATCAGCAGCAAACGGACAAGTGGAAAGAGCGCATAACACAATCAGCGAATTAACAAGAATATTTAAACTTGACAATAACTCTTCTAGCAGAGAAGAAATATTTAGAACCATCAAAGAACTAAATAATTCAGTGCACACTGTAATAGGACATCGTCCAAAGGACATATATTTCGGCCTTATAAACATAAATACAGAAAAGATAACTAAGAATCTAAAGCAAGCATCAACAAACGTCTTGAATCGTCCAAATAAAAATACAAAACATAGGACATTTGCAGAAGGAACACAAATACTAGTGAAAATAACTGGAATTAGAAACAAAAACTTACCGCTATTAAAAAGAAATCGTAAAGGAAGATTTAGGAGACATCATCCTAACAAGGAAAGGAAGAACAGTGCATAAAAACAGTATAAAGAACATCACATTTTCAAGCAATGAAGAAAGTATTCCAGACTATAGCCGTGTTGGCAATATTATTCCAGAAACTGGAAGCAACAATTGAAATAGAGCACATAGAAGGAAAAAATACGTATTACCCCGAACTGATGTTTATAACTGATGTTTATAACTGATATTTATTTGATGAATTTACATTCTTGTTTCATGTGACTAATTTAACAAAAATCATTAAATCAAATGAACAAATATTTGACGAAAATTCTTACCCTACTGTCGAGAAACAGATTTTAATGAAGAAAATAAAAACACTAATCGATCAACATAGAGCATAGAATTGAAAAACGCGGATTAAATTTCTTGGGATCAACTCTAAAGTTCATTACTGGTATACCAGACCATGATGACGTAATTGAAATAGAAACTAAAATGAATACAATAATTGAAAATAATGAAAAACAAAGAAAAATTAACTCCAGATTCGAAAAAATGCTGGATTCTATGCAAGGAGAAACGACAGAAACTCACATCGCAATGAAACTGATTCACGAACAATTATTAACACTGGTCAGAACGATAAACGCTGCCAAAAAAAACGAGTACCTAGCTGAATCACTAAATCTAAATGATGTAAAAGAATTAGCGGAACATAAATTCTCGTTTGTACCAATCATCAACGTACTAGAATATTCTGACATTTTTATCGCAAGAACCAATGACTCCATCATTACTATATACAAGTACCCCATCATAAACAACTATTGTAAGTTATATAAATTCACATCACTTAGCATTAAACATGGCAAAGTCTCCACTGACAAAGAGATCGCCCTCTGTAACAATGTCTATACTAGGGTATGTAATTGTAAAAATTATTTAGGTAAAAATATTTGCAAAACCAATACCACAAATGATGACTGCATCAAATCTTTATTAGAAAATAGAAAAGCCAAATGTATGGTTTTACAGGAATATAATTACCCATTATTAAAAATAAACGAAGGATTCATCCTCTTAGATGAAGAAACTATTACAGGAACCATATTACTAAAATACACAGACAGAGTAGTGATTAATAATATTACGTATACAAATATTCACGATAAAATAATAAAGGCAATACACAATAAACATGATAAGGATTTAGAAATAACAAAAATAATAACATCCTCTTCAGAATTTGCATTCAACAACATAGATTCTCTAAAGAAATTCATAATACCAATAGAAACGCATCCTATAAAATACACTTTATATATAACTTTAGCAATTATAACAACAATGATACTTTCATATACCATTCTAAAGGTCACAAAATACCATTTAACTTTAAAAGAGATTAGAACTAGAGAGAATTTTCAAGTTTTATATAACATAGAACTAGAAAGAATCAGACGTGAAATAAGCATTAATCAGGCATGAATCGAGACGATTCATTTTAAGTGAGGGGAGAATTACGATTAGAGAATTATTATTAGAAGATTTAGAATGCAACAAAGAAAATTAGAGATAATAGATATATTGTAGACAAAGTAATTAGTACTGGCAAATAATACCAGACAAATATGGAAAACAACATAATCATAAAATGTAAAAAATAAACTAATTAAAATAAAGATATGATCGTCTGAAGGTCAGACTAACACGAAAAACAACATAGTCATAAAATATAACAACCAAACTAATTACAGTAATAATATAATCGATTGAAGGTCAGACTGAAAGCATGGTATCAATACGAAAACCCTTTTCGCTGATAACATGGCCTGAGTATCTCTAGATTCTAGACAATATACATTTAACAATTCTAAGTATTTTCATCCCTAACATATACTAAACGAAAGTATAAATAGAAATGTAAATACTTTCGTTATCTCTAGACAATAGACATTTAACTAATTTAAGATATACAGAACGAAAGTATGATTAGAAATGTAAATGCTTTCGTTCTTTAGTTCATAAGTAAACTCATAAGAAGTATTAAATAAAGAATATTTCAACATACAGTGGTATCTTGAAATAAATAATTTTTTATTAACATAAGAACAAAGATTCTTAACTCATATGTATGTACATACATATGTTTGTTACCATATAAACATAAGTACATGTTTCGCTATGAATATACATACATATTTTTATCCATTTGATCCTAAAAGTACTACCTGTGACAAGCCTGTGTTAAATAGAAAACTTTGGCTGGGGTGTAGCTGTTCAGTAGTACAAGTGATCATGTCACTAGTACGAAGCGGAAAATAATTTTTTTAAGCAATTTGTATGTACATTTCTTTCATGAAACGCAAGCTTATGTGAGAAGTGAAGAAAAAATAATAATACAAAAAGTTGTTAGAAGAAGAAGGAAGATTTAGGAGACATCATCCTAACAAGGAAAGGAAGAACAGTGCATAAAAACAGTATAAAGAACATCACATTTTCAAGCAATGAAGAAAGTATTCCAGACTATAGCCGTGTTGGCAATATTATTCCAGAAACTGGAAGCAACAATTGAAATAGAGCACATAGAAGGAAAAAATACGTATTACCCCGAACTGATGTTTATAACTGATGTTTATAACTGATATTTATTTGATGAATTTACATTCTTGTTTCATGTGACTAATTTAACAAAAATCATTAAATCAAATGAACAAATATTTGACGAAAATTCTTACCCTACTGTCGAGAAACAGATTTTAATGAAGAAAATAAAAACACTAATCGATCAACATAGAGCATAGAATTGAAAAACGCGGATTAAATTTCTTGGGATCAACTCTAAAGTTCATTACTGGTATACCAGACCATGATGACGTAATTGAAATAGAAACTAAAATGAATACAATAATTGAAAATAATGAAAAACAAAGAAAAATTAACTCCAGATTCGAAAAAATGCTGGATTCTATGCAAGGAGAAACGACAGAAACTCACATCGCAATGAAACTGATTCACGAACAATTATTAACACTGGTCAGAACGATAAACGCTGCCAAAAAAAACGAGTACCTAGCTGAATCACTAAATCTAAATGATGTAAAAGAATTAGCGGAACATAAATTCTCGTTTGTACCAATCATCAACGTACTAGAATATTCTGACATTTTTATCGCAAGAACCAATGACTCCATCATTACTATATACAAGTACCCCATCATAAACAACTATTGTAAGTTATATAAATTCACATCACTTAGCATTAAACATGGCAAAGTCTCCACTGACAAAGAGATCGCCCTCTGTAACAATGTCTATACTAGGGTATGTAATTGTAAAAATTATTTAGGTAAAAATATTTGCAAAACCAATACCACAAATGATGACTGCATCAAATCTTTATTAGAAAATAGAAAAGCCAAATGTATGGTTTTACAGGAATATAATTACCCATTATTAAAAATAAACGAAGGATTCATCCTCTAAGATGAAGAAACTATTACAGGAACCATATTACTAAAATACACAGACAGAGTAGTGATTAATAATATTACGTATACAAATATTCACGATAAAATAATAAAGGCAATACACAATAAACATGATAAGGATTTAGAAATAACAAAAATAATAACATCCTCTTCAGAATTTGCATTCAACAACATAGATTCTCTAAAGAAATTCATAATACCAATAGAAACGCATCCTATAAAATACACTTTATATATAACTTTAGCAATTATAACAACAATGATACTTTCATATACCATTCTAAAGGTCACAAAATACCATTTAACTTTAAAAGAGATTAGAACTAGAGAGAATTTTCAAGTTTTATATAACATAGAACTAGAAAGAATCAGACGTGAAATAAGCATTAATCAGGCATGAATCGAGACGATTCATTTTAAGTGAGGGGAGAATTACGATTAGAGAATTATTATTAGAAGATTTAGAATGCAACAAAGAAAATTAGAGATAATAGATATATTGTAGACAAAGTAATTAGTACTGGCAAATAATACCAGACAAATATGGAAAACGACATAATCATAAAATGTAAAAAATAAACTAATTAAAATAAAGATATGATCGTCTGAAGGTCAGACTAACACGAAAAACAACATAGTCATAAAATATAACAACCAAACTAATTACAGTAATAATATAATCGATTGAAGGTCAGACTGAAAGCATGGTATCAATACGAAAACCCTTTTCGCTGATAACATGGCCTGAGTATCTCTAGATTCTAGACAATATACATTTAACAATTCTAAGTATTTTCATCCCTAACATATACTAAACGAAAGTATAAATAGAAATGTAAATACTTTCGTTATCTCTAGACAATAGACATTTAACTAATTTAAGATATACAGAACGAAAGTATGATTAGAAATGTAAATGCTTTCGTTCTTTAGTTCATAAGTAAACTCATAAGAAGTATTAAATAAAGAATATTTCAACATACAGTGGTATCTTGAAATAAATAATTTTTTATTAACATAAGAACAAAGATTCTTAACTCATATGTATGTACATACATATGTTTGTTACCATATAAACATAAGTACATGTTTCGCTATGAATATACATACATATTTTTATCCATTTGATCCTAAAAGTACTACCTGTGACAAGCCTGTGTTAAATAGAAAACTTTGGCTGGGGTGTAGCTGTTCAGTAGTACAAGTGATCATGTCACTAGTACGAAGCGGAAATAATTTTTTTAAGCAATTTGTATGTACATTTCTTTCATGAAACGCAAGCTTATGTGAGAAGTGAAGAAAAAATAATAATACAAAAAGTTGTTAGATAATAAGATAAAATTAAAATAATTCTTTATAAAAAATTTTGCTTAATGAGCATTTTTCGTATTTTGCATGTTTATGCGTCTAATTTTTTTCTTGAAGGACGGTTTGAGTGTATTATAACTTTATCAACCTTATTGAAGTTGCATTATGGCAATACTGCGAGTAATCAACAAAATGCATAACGAACAAAAGGGTTTCTTTTTTTCTGCGTCACTATATAGATATACACACATTCTTTTATATACTTAAGCTAACTTTTTCTCATATAAGAATATGTTTTAATAAATGAATTCTAAGCCAAAAAACCGCGTGCAGCTTTTTTTTCTAATTAAAACGAAAATACAATAAATTGGCGACGATCGGTGAAAGAAGTTATCAAATAAAGGAGTTATCAAATTACAATTACAAAAATTGTATCGAACAATTAATAAATCAAATATTTTTTTCTTATTAGAGGAAAAAAAAATAGAAGTAAATCAAAATGGACGCCACACAGTTCAAAGCATTTATGGATGTTCAACAGAAAATTCTGGAAAAAATCAACAACAGCACATCAGCAAGTGGTAGTGGTTCAGGTGGTATTAACGTAAGCGCTAACACAGCATTAGTGCCAAAATTTGAAGTGTTGGACACCACCAAGGAATCTTTTCGTAACTACAAGTCGAGGTTTGAAAACTACACCCAAATGAAGGGCATTCACACCAACAAGCAATACTGTGCCAATTTACTTTTAAATTCGATTGGTTCAAAGAATTATGGTATTGTTACAGCCCTTGCAGCACCTGATAACCCAAACAGTCTTACGTATGAAGCCTTGATGGAACTTTTACAAAAACATTTATCACCACAACCTAACGTCCTGGTAGCTCAACATCAATTTCTGTCCAAATACCAGGATAATATGTCGATTGCAGAATACATTGCAAGGTTAAAAACTGGCATTGGTGACTGCGAATTAAATTGTAAAGGCAAGGCATCGGTGGCAGATATTTTTCTGCGAGCGCAGTTTATTCGCGGCAACAAAGATAATGGTATACGTGAACAGCTATTGCAAAATAAATTATGTGATTTTGCCGAAATTCAGGCAAAAGCCTTGGCACTAGAAGGAGCAAAAAGTGACTCCAAAGAGCTTAACAAAACAACTCAATCAATTCCGGGGGAAATTAACAAAATTTAAGGGGTAAAAGGGAAGTATTCAAATCAACATAACCGAAGAGCAGCCAACAACAAATCGAAGAAGGACAAGTTCAGCGTTGACTTTAAAGCATTGGGTCTTGATGAACTTTGTCTAAGGTGTGGTAAAAATAACCACTATTCTAAGGATTGCCTTAGTAACAAAAATAACCTGAAATGTTCTGAATGTAAAAAAACTGGTCATGTGGTAAAGGTATGCATGAAAGCACGTATGAAGAATGGTAAATCAAGTCACGAATCTACAAATCAAGTTGAAGGCATACATCAGTACGGTGTTTTAAATGTTGTTGATGTATGTACATCAAAATTCATCCGGAGATTCTGACAAACTTTTTTAATAATAAATATCCAAAATAAACCAATCAAATTTGAAGTCGATACTGGCTCAAAGTACACGTTTCTACCAAGAGACCAATATGTTAAACTTAACCTCAATGTTCCTTTTCTTTCAACAAAGATGATTTTTAAATCTTATACTTCAAATGCATTTACAACGGATGGAAAAGTTCAAGTCGAGGGAGAGTATAACGGTAGGACAATTTCTGATGAAATCTATATTGTTCGTAATTGGTGTCGTAAACTAAAACTAAAAATCGATTTAGATGAAATCAACCCCATGTGCTCAATAAAACACGTAAGTGATTCCAATATAATTCAGTCAATTAGTGAAGAATTTCACGATATTTTTCAACCGAAAATTGGATGTGTTAAGCAATTTACTATATCGCTTAAATTGCGTAACGGGGCAAAACCAATTTTTACTAAAGAACGTGAGATTCCTTATGCTTTAATTGACAAGATCAATCAAGAACTTAATGTACTAGAAAAAACGGGGGTAATTTCGAAAACTGAAATAAGTGATTGGGGCTCCCCCTTAATAGTAATACCGAAATCTGATGGAGGTGTACGCCTATGTGTTGAATATAAAGTGGGGGTAAACGAACGTTTGGTTGACGCCCATAGTCCAATACGAAAAATTGAGGACATTTTCAACTGTTTACGCAATTCAAGATACTTTTGCAAACTCGACCTGTACAAAGCTTATTTGCACATACCAGTTGATGAAGAGTCGAGTAAAATCCAAACTATATCAACACATCAGGGTACCTATAAGGTAAACAGGTTATCATTTGGTATTATAACAGCACCATCTGAATTTAACCGCATAATCAATCAAATTTTACTAGAAGTTCCTAAGACAGAAGCGTATTTTGATGACATAATCATACACGGAGAATCAAAAGCGGAATGTCAAGAAAATTTATTTAAATGTTTAAAACATTTACAACGATTCGATTTACATCTTAATAAAGATAAGTGCAGTTTTTTTCAAGAGGAAATAGAATTTTTGGGTCACACGATCAAACAAAACAAAATCTTAAAATCAAAAAGCAAAATAGCAGCCATAACAGATCTTCCGAGACCAGAATCCGTTGACGACGTAAGGCGATTCTTAGGAATGGTAACTTACTATTCGCGATTTATACCCAATTGTTCAACCGTTACAACGCCTTTACGTAATCTGATTAAGTAAAATACAAAATTTAACTGGAATGTACAATGTGAGACAGCTTTCAAAAATCTTAAAAAAGAAATTGCTTTTGGTCGTGTACTAGTAGTGCCTTATGATCCGCAATATCCGTTACAATTAGCTTGTGATGCGAGTCCAACTGGAATTTTGTCCCACGTTATAGATGGACAAGAACGTCCAATTTCATTTATGTACATCAAGATCGCTCACTAATGCTGAGAAAAACTATTCTCAACTTGATCGAGAAGCATTAGCAATAGTTTTTTCAGTGGATCATTTTTACCAATATTTGTTTGGGAAACCGTTTATGCTCATAACGGATAACCAACCATTAGTAAGAATTTTTCATCAAAATGCGAGGTTACCACAAATGGCTTTTTCACGTCTTCAGAGATATGCAGCCTTTTTTTTTTTTTATTTATTTTATTTATTTATTTATTTATTTCTTTTGGATGTCCCATACACAAGACTTAAGTCTTATATTACAGTATAGAACTGAGCATATGCGAATACAATTAATCAGAAACATGATAAAATATTTTAAATTTACTTAAGGAATGTTAATATATAAAATAAAATTTAATGATATTTAATTACATAATGTTAACAAAATCTAATAAGCTTACAAAAAAAAAAAATAGAAAAAAGTAAAACTCGAAAGCCTTCCTTTCGGGATTTGATTATAAAGTTATATACAAAAAAAGTTCCGAAAATGTTAATGCTGACTGTTTATCGCCAGCTTCAATAAACTCATCAAAACTTACGGACACTGCTATCAATGAGGAAGTTCATCAACTTTGTGAATTATCAATACAGCAGATTTTAACATTCAATTTAAATTTCAAAACGCTTCAAGTGGAAACACACAAAGATCAACAACTTTCAATTATTCTACATAATCTTCAAAATAATCTGGTGGAAGATACCACATTTACAATCAACAATGGAATCGTTTTTAGAGGACAACGTGTAGTTATACCTACTAGTTTACAACAAGCTGTTTTAACGGAACTTCATCAAACCCATATCGGCATATCGAAAATGAAACAGCTAGCTCGCAGGTACGTCTATTGGAAGTCTATTGATAAGGACATCGAACGGTTGGTAAAGGAGTGCTCATCCTGTAGTTGTGTTAAATCCAGCCCACCCAAAGCCAGACTACATTCGTGGGAGGAACCAGAAAATAACTGGCAGAGACTCCATATTGATTATGCAGAACCTTTTCAAGGCAATTTTTATTTAGTCGTCATGGATGCTTAATCCAAATGGGCCGAAGTAGGAATAACGCCTTCAGCTCCATCTTCTAGCATTACTATAGAAATGTTGCTTGATTTGTTTGCTAGACATGGTTATCCAGACGTAATTGTATCCGGCAACGCTTCTATATTTACGAGCGATGAATTTCAAACATTTTGTTCAAGTCGTGGTATTTTTCAGAAGTTTATTGCACCAGGACATCCTGCTACAAACGGCCTAGCCGAACGTAACGTTCAAACTTTAAAACATCGGCTCAAATCAATGGCAGGTGATCATCGTTCTATTCGTGAGAAGGTAAGAGATATTCTTTTTCGTTACCGGGCAACGCCACTTTTAAATGGAAAAACGCCGTCAGAACAGTACCTGAACAGACAACTGCGTATTCAGCTTGACGCGTTAAAACCTCCTCAAATTCAAAACCAAAGTTCTGTAGATTTTTGCAAAGCTCGTCAGCTAAGCGTGGGAGATAAAGTGCTAGCTCGATATGACACCAACAATAAAAATTTATGGAAATTGGGAACAATCATCAAGAAATGGGGCCATCTTCATTATCTGGTAGAATTAGATGAAGGCCACACATTTAAACGTCATATAAATCAACTTCGGTCCACCATGATCCAACAACCAAAAAGTTTAGAAGTTGAACCTTTACAACCGGATTTCGATCCCATAACGCCAACACAAAATTTACAAGATTTAGTTTAAGTTCCAACCAACGCTGAAAATAACACGGATCAGAATGAGAATACAAATCTCGAAGATCAGAACACAGCTGTTCCAGAACATCAACCACAACCTCATCGAAGAACCGCTAGACTTCGTCGTCCTCCAGCGTATTTGGATGATTATGTGTTGATGCCTGAAGCTGACATATAAGCGTGGGAGAACTATTATAACTTTATCAACCTTATTGAAGTTGCATTATGGCAATACTGCGAGTAATCAACAAAATGCATAACGAACAAAATGGTTTCTTTTTTTTCTGCGTCACTATATAGATATACATACATTCTTTTATATATACTTAAGCTAACTTTTTCTCATATAAGAATATGTTTTAATAAATGAATTCTAAGCCAAAAAACCGCGTGCAGCTTTTTTTTCATTTTATCATTCATTCATGAATTTTTGACTGACACTCAAGTTCGATAATGTGTACCCACTTTAGTCTCGGTTCACAGACTTCAACTTTTGCTAATCAGCTTTTATCAATTCCCTTTTGAAGTGCCCTTAATGTTCACACAGAGAAATCTGATTTAACTAATTGGCATATATCGTCGTCCGAAAGCTTAAATACTCTATAAGCCATTTTGGCGATTTTGAGTTAAGGATACCACCTTAGGTTTTCAACTCCAAATTTATCAAATCTGCAATCCGTTTTCGGTTATCTCGTTGGTGGCTGAGATAACTCGGGTCCATTTTGCCCTATATTAGAAATGGGCATCGCTCACTAGATTAGCGTGAATCATGCGTAACCATGCAAGATCGTGAGTAGTTTTTTGTTTCAATCACGTGAGCGTGTATGAGAGTGAGTATAAAAAATTGATGTGAATGGACAAGTCAAGGTAGCAGTATAAATCCGAGTTTCGACTGACGAACATTTGGAAGTAAAACATCTGCAATTCATTTTTGTTTTTTCATTCGCGTTCACACAGACGTACAAGACCTAGAAATTTTAAGTTTTTTGAAAAAAGCTAAAGATCTTCCAATTCTGCAAAAATTGGCTAAACAAATACTGCGTGTATCATCCAGCTCAGCTATAAACCAAGGAGTTTTTTCAATGCCAGGAAGAATACTTGAAGAGATGTGAAACAGACTTCTCGGGCAAAATGTTGACAAAATTTTATTTCTGCATATATCTATTTATCTATAATCAAATTTATATTAATCGAGATTGCCTCGATATCTTTTTTCGAAGATTTAAAAAACTTTTGTTTGTTGAGGGTTTTTAGCTAGTCTATATACATGCATTTCATTGGTGCTAAAGCCAAATCATCAGTAGACTTAAACCTAATTTTTAAATGTTTCAAACCTCTTTACTTATACAAAAACTTTTAAAAACTCAATGAGACTTATAAAAATTACAATAGTATAAGCACAGTAGGCTTTGAAACTTATTCAAAAATCCAAATTTTAAAATTAAATTTAAAATTAAAATTTTACTTAAAACTATAATGCAGTCGCAGAATTTTACGTGATTTTGCAAAACACTATTTGGAATTTGTATGTCACATTTTAGTGACTCATATGAGTTAAATGACTTTTGAGTGGTCAAATGACACACACAAACATTACATAGTATCGTCATAAATTATTATTAGTAACGATTCAAATTACTATAAGAACAATTGAAATGTGAGACCCTTTAGTTTGTTCTGTTTTGGGTTTTGCATATTTTACAAACATATTCAATTTCTTTTTATTTAGGTTTTTCTATATTTGCCGACACCAAAGAATTTTATTATTAACATATGTAGTTCAGTGTTTTCAAGTAACGCTTACACAAAATCACGCTGTGCCTAGTATTCATGCATTGTATGAATACCCTACAGTATGCATATACTACACTATCGCCCTTAAGAAGAATCATACAATTTCTCTAAGAAATTGGAGGATTCCTATGAATATAAGTGTCTGCATACTGTATGCTTATTGTTTTGCTTTCCTTGTTTTTTTTGTACTTTATTGTTTTGTTTAATAAAAAAAAATAATTTGTTATTATACATTATATTTCTTTAGTGAGTGCTTGTGGAAAGTTTTAATATAATTTTTAATTTTTATTAAAACGTTAAGATCATCTATATCTATTATTTTGTATGGACCATGGTAAGGTGGTTCATTTTTTTTCTACTTTCTATCCTAACTAGTACTAAATCGCCTATTTTTAAATTTATACTATTTGTCTTATTATGGGAATCTAATTTTCTTTTATTTTTAACTATCTTTATAATCTTTCTGGCGTTTTCTAATGAAATTTTTAATCTAATTCTCAATTCGTTCGCGTAATTCTCCAGATTATATATTTTATCGCAATTAATAATTTGGTCACCTGGTACACTAGGTAATTTCCCAAATATTAGTTCGAATGGAGAGTACTCCGTATCGACGTGAGGAGTGATATTATATGCAAAGGTATAGTATGGTACCCAAAAATGCCAATCACCATCATTCACAAATGAAAAGAAGTATTCATTCAAGACTCGATGGTCTTGAATGTTTCGTGATGATATGGTGTGTAAAATTTCTGTTCTACCTTCAAGAGGTTACAAATCTCTTTCATTAGTTCATTCGTAAATTCGGTACCCCTGTCTGATTTCAATGTCTTAAATACGCCATATTTCAATATTAGATTTTCAACCAAAGTTTTTGCTATAGATTTGGCCTCCTTTGTTTCCATGGCAGCTGCTATAACATACTTTGTTAACTCGCATTGCATCGTTAGTATATATCGATAATTCTCTGAAGGACCTAGTGGTCCAACTTTGTCGATTACAATTGTCTCAAAACTTTGTGTCGGTGTATCTGTCACACAAAGTGGTTCCCTCGTGTGTCTTATTTGCTTGTTTCTCTGGCAAAGATCACACTATGATACATGTCTCTTTATCATCTTGTACATGTTCTTCCAAATATACTTTTGTTTAAGTTTCAACATGGTTTTTCTAACTCCGAAATGACCTCCGCATGGTGTGTTGTGATATAATTTTATCAATTCGTTTTGTTTATTTATGTTTGGTATTCTTTGAGGATCTTTGTATAAAAGTATTGTGACGTCTTTAATCTTATTCTCATTTATTTTCTTTTTCATAACCTCATGGGTTATCATGTTAAATACCTTATCACTTCTGTAGAGTGCATAACTTTTGTAATTCAATTTCTCCAAAGTAGATAGTAGTTTCTTTAGTATATTATCGAAATGATATGAATTATCGCTACATCTCACTTGGATTTCATTTAGACTCTTATTGACTTCTATTTCTATATTTGTGCCATGGTCTTTTTCTAGTATGAATTTTATTCTCTTCGCGCGCTTGATGTTGTTGAAAGATGTGCATTCCCACATATTGAGTTGATCAGGCTCATTATGAGAACTACAGTTCTCTTCGATTTCTTCATTTTCTTTATCTTTTATTTCTTGTTGCGTCTTTTTCCTCATTCCTCTTGTTATCACCAGCGTTTTCTTTGCCGTCTCATCTATTGTGTGAGGTATCATTTCCTTTAAAGCCTCAGAATCTAATTTAATTCTGGACAATGCATCTGCATTTGTATTGTTTATTCCCTTTTTATATATTATATCAAAATCGTAATCCGATAGTTCAAGACGTATTCGAGTCAATTTTGAACTAGGATTTTTATGTGAAAATAACGATATTAATGGTCGATGGTCTGTAACCACTGTGAACTATCTTCCATATAGGTATGGTCTAAAGAATTGTATTCCCCAGTGTATGGCTAATAATTCCTTTTCTATCACGGGTTTGTTCAGTTCATACTTCTTAAGAGATTACTTGCATACGATATTGGTAAATCTTCACTTATTGGGCCTTGAGATAAAATTGCTCCAAGGGCAAAATCCGATGCGTCTGTAGTTAGTATAAATGGTTTTTCGAAATCAGGATATTGTAATACGGGTGGACTAATCAAATTCGCTTTCAGTGTTTCAAAAGCTATTTGACATTTTTCAGTCCACTCAAATTTAACATTCTTCTTCAAAAGATTATTCAGACAGTTCGAAATATCTGCGAAGCCTTTTATAAATCTGTAATAGTTACAGAATGCTACAAATCACCTTACATCATCCGCGTTCTTTGGGATGGGATATTTAGTAATGGCTTCAAATTTACTCGGATCGGGTTTAATGCCATTTGAGGTTATTAAATGACCTAAGTATACCACTTCCGGTTTTAGGAAACAGCATTTGCCTGCATTAAGTTTCAGGTTGTATCTTGAGAGTCTATCAAACACGTTAATTAAATTCTGATTATGGTTCTTGAAACTGCATCCAAAAACTATAATATCATCAACATATAAGAATGCTTCTGATTCTAATCCAGATAAAGCTATGGTCAACATACGTTGAAAACTGTTAGAAGAAATTTTTAAACCAAATGGTAGCCGCGTATATTGGTAATGACCAGCTGGGGTCGAGAAGGCTGTATAGGGTCTTGAATTAGGTTTAAGTTCAATTTGGTGGAAAGAACTTGTCATGTCCAGAGTCGAAAAATATTTTGCTCTACCTAATTTATCCAAAATGTCATCTAGTCTTGTTAATGGAAAATTATCATTGACAATTTTGTCATTCAATTTCCTAAAATCAACGACTAGTCGCCATTTTTTCAAATCTGTTTGTCCCTTTTTTGGAACTAGCAGTAATGGAGCATTATATGGGCTTATGGAAGGTTCTATTATCCCTTCCTTTAACAAGCCTTTGACTTGATCATGAATTTCTTCTGTTTGCGCCTGTGGAAGACGATAATTTTTTATGTAAACTGGATTTTTATCGTTTAATTGTATTGTTTGAGAATAAAAATTATTTGTTGTTAGATGCTCTCCATCTAAATGAAAAATAGACTGATATTCTTTGAGTATATCAAGTAATTCGTGTTTCGCGTCTTCGTCACTACTATCTATGTTAAGTTCATTTATTAACTTTTGAAATCGCTGTTCCGACTGTAATTCCCTATTTGTACCCGTTTTGTAAATATCATAATTCTTCAATGGTATTGTATCGACTCTAAGATTTTTAATCACGGTAGTTTTATCCTCTACATTAAGCAATCTTTTGTGTTGATTTTAGGAATAATTGAGTTTGCCAAGAATACGCCGTGCGCAATCTCACGATTACAAACTACTCCGTCCTCTTCCAAATCTAGTTGGAAAGGGAGAATGATTTCATTTCTTGGTGGAATCTTTACCCAATTTACATTATAAGTTTTATCATGTATCGGAAATATTATGGATTCACTACCCGTATTTACCGTCAGTATGTATTTCTCATAGTCAATATTGCAATTATATTTGCGGAAAAAATCTTTTCCAAGTATTCCATCGGTAGCAATTGGGAAATCATAATTCACCAGTTGTACTTTGTGATTTACTATAGTTTCCCCAATTGGTATTTTCACAATTGTGGATCCCAAAGATTTTATTTTGTCTTTAGAGATTCCAGTTAGTAAACAATAATCATCCGGATTTTCCTCATAGTTCCGCACAGTGTTCTCTTTGCATAGTGACACGTCAGCACCTGTGTCTATTAAGAATGTCATTACACTGTCTGTATCCCGAACTTTTAATTCTACATAATTTTTTAAATGAATACCCTACAGTATGCATATACTACAATATATATTTGAACCTTTTTGATTTAATTCGCGGGAATAACAAATGTCAAGGAAATGACAGCCAAATTTGACTGTTGATTTCCAAAATAATTGCTTAAAAATAAGTTTGAACAACTATTTCGCAATAAATGTGCAAAAAAATTTTTGTGCGGTCCACACGTAAACATATTGTGTTGGCAATAGAATTTGACATTTGAAAACATAATTATTTCCAGGTTTGTTGCAGGTGAAGACCCCTTGTTAGCGGGAAGTCTATTAAAAAACCGTCAGTGGATTTTTTAGCTGAAAAGTTTCTTATAACTTTTTGTAACTTTCGTAACACATTTCAGGCAAATCAACAAGATGTTGTTCCCTGCTTAGAACAATACGAATGTATTCCAGAAAATATTGAAAAGATACTAAACCAGCTTAAAAATATTAATATACTATTTCTTTGCTTTAGGTATGGACTTCGACGTTATAGCAAGGGTTGTTTCGACTATGAAGTTCCGGCAGAATTTTTACGTTTAATTGAAACATCTGATATTTATTCATGTTCCAGAAATGATACCGACATTGATGAGTGGATAGATGTAGATTGACGATCTTATTTAGAAAAATATCTTTAAAAGACACATTAACAATTCTTAAAACAAAAAATATTCTTTATACATACATACATATGTACAACTTATATAACTATCTCATTCTATTTTTTTTTTTACTTTAAAGTCATGATAAATAAATAAATTGTTTATAAAAAATTAAAAGGTTTTCGTTAGCGTTTGTTTTTACTCAGATAGCGGTTTTAAGCGGGTTTTTAGGAGCTATCTGACGGGAAATGGCTACAACATTTTGGCAACACTGGATGAACAAATGTTGAAGTCAGCAGAATTATAAAAACATGAAGAAAAATCAAAAACATACATAAAAACAGACTCAACTTATAAGGAATAAATCTCGAAGTCAGCAGAAACAAAGAAAAATCAAGAACATACATACATAAAAAACAGACTCAAATATATAAAAGAACAAAAAATAAAATCTAATAAACATCATTAATACAACGATACTAAAGTGATCGCAGCATACACACACACATTCAAACACACCTAGGTACACACGCTATGACGTGAGTGATGATGATGTCACACCTAAAATAATCAGATATACACACATAGTCTCTGCCAACAAAATATTTCTCTGCCACGATTTCAACAGCAAGACAGCAAACAATATAAACACACACACCCGCTATGACGTCAGTGATGACGGCACACCTAAAATATTCAGATATAACCACATTCTCTTCCAACAAAAAATTCACTGCCTACATACCAACAGAAACACATCCAGCAACATAAACACACACGCAACACAGTCTAGCAAACGAACATACACACAAACACACAACCAACATAGCACAGGCAAGCAAACAAAGAGACACACACAACGCAACACAGGCAAGCAAACAAACATACCCACACAAACAACCAACGTAGCACAGGCAAGCAAGCGAACATACACACACACACAGAAAATTCTCACCATACATTTATAAAAACAGCAGCGCACACAACCACGTATACACACAGGCACACACACAAACTCTTTCTCGCAGCCACATGAAAAAACTAGAGGATGGCAACATTGGCTCGCTCAAAAGTAATAGAGGAGATAGACATGTGCGACTGCGCTGCCAGCAGCCTGATCTTATGGTTGATAACCTAATAGCCTGATTCGATTCCTAATAACCTGATCCGATACCTAATAACCTGGCACATAAGTATTTGCATGTGTATAACAGCACACGTATCGGCGACACTGACTGTTCACATCAGTGAACAAACAAGAAAGACTTCACGCCCAACACTCATTACCATTAACAACCCACAACCACAACCAACTTCAGCGGTAATCAACATTCGTTTTTCAACATCAACTCAGAATAGAAGTCGTGAGAGTTCTACAACAGGCAAACTTAAAATCGTTTAAAACAAACCCGTAAATATAAAATTTAAAATTAACAAACCAGTAAATATAAAAGAAAAGTTAAATTTAACTCATTTGTATTTAAATATTTCCGCTATAAAACAACTCGGTATATTTAACAAACTAAAAGTGAAACCATTATATAAAAAGTGTTATATGAAATTTGCTGTAATTACTGAACTACATATATATATATAAAAAAGGATTGTAAACGGCTAACATTTACATCTTATTGCATACATATAATTTGCTATATATTAAAAGCACAGTTTTAATAAATACCTACATATATATATACGTTTTATAACGTTTAAAAAAAATTTACAAGTGTTTTAATTACCAGAAGTTCCCGCTTAAGGCCCGCGATATATCGTATCTACTCTAACTCGTTAAAATATGGTCCTTCGAGCCGGATAGTGAACAGTGAAAAATAAAACATTTACATATATTACAAAAAAGTACAGTCCACAAAATTAAATATTACTCAAAAAATCAAACAAATATTAACACTACAATAAAAATAAATAATAAAAATAAAAAGAACAAAAAATCATTGCGAAATAAGTACAAACATATATACATACATACATACACACATACATAACAAAAACCCACCCTTATTTTTGGTTAAAATAATTAAAATAATTAAGTGTACCAAAAGTAAAAGAAACTAAAAAAAAACAATTGTGTTAAACAAACAAACATATAAATTGCAAAATAAATTTAAACAAGCAATTATAAACATACATATGTAAAACAATATTAAAAATTAAAAACTGTGCATAAGAAATAAAAGCATAAAAATAATAACACAACATTACATAAAAATCAAAATTTAATAAAAAAGTTACAGAAAACACAAAAAAAAAAATCAAGTGTATTAAAGAAATAAATAAAGAACACAAATCTGTACTTAATAAAATAATTTATATAAATAAAATTGATTTATACATACAAATATATAGTATACATATATACATACATATAATATAATAACAAAAAAAAATAAGTTTAAATATATATTACATATAAACAAACACAAATTACATACATCTCGACTGCATTACATTTACAACAACAACACTACCCATCAAATCAGCACACGTCATAGCGGGAAGAAGACACAAAAAGAAAAAACACACAAGAGATTTTTACTCTTGTGAAGGTTTGTACCCTATACCCAGCAAACAAGGCAAGTCTGTAATTTTACAACTTACATACATTTTTAAATTTCCTAAGTTACAAGTATATTTGTGTCTTCGGTGTAAAGCAATAAATTAAAAAGCATCGTAAAACTATTTTACAACACACCCACCAACCCCAATTATAGTACAGAAAAACTTTAAAAATTTATTGCTTGTGAAGAACAAATACTGCCGAACACGTAGTGTAGTGCTTACATTTACTTGTAAAATACCCAGTTGGAAATTTGGTCTGCTAGTACAAAAAAAAAAATTTATTTACTATATTAAAGTGAAAAATCTTTAAGTGTTTATTAAACCTTTTATTACCCAAACCCCTTTTTCAACCCAAAGTTAAATAAATAAAAACTCAATTATGTCTACCTTAATAAATTTGGCCAACGATTTAGAAAATTATATAACCGATTTGAAGTCTTTTGAAGAGGACTACAAAGAGGCAAAGGAGTATTCCCAATCGATACCCGCCCTTAACTTCAAAAAAAGGGAATTAGAAAATTTATGGTCAGATATTGACAAAAAATTTAAACAGATTAGAGAATCTCCGGATATAAATGACCCGAAGCAAGCTGGTAGCATTCAATTTACCCTAATAACCCGAAATGTCAGAGCTGCTAAGAAATTTTATAGAACCTCAATGATAGAAATTGAGGAGTCCATTGAGAAAATTTCTAAAGAAAACGAAAAGCGTCTCCTTTCACCCGATGCTTTAGTGACGCAACCCAAAGATTCAGTTTCGTTCAATGTACCCCCTTGTGACATGCCAATATTTAGTGGAGCTTTCAAAAATTGGGCTTCATTCAGAGATCTCTTCAAAGCCATGTACGGTAATAATACCCGTTTAAGTGGGGTGGAGAAACTCTTCCACTTAAAACAAAAAACTAGCGAAGAGGCCAAAGAAATAGTAGACAACGCACCCTTAACAAATGATGGTTTTCTTATTGCGTGGAATCAATTATCTTCTCAGTATGAGAACAAAAGAATGCAAAGAAATGCACAATTAAAAATGCTTTTCAATTTACCCACTGTGAACACCATGTGTAGTGTTTCAATAAGAAAACTCCAGAGAAAGATGAATTGTTGTATTTCAAATTTGAATGCGTTAGAAATAGACACAGATCATTGGGATCCTATTTTTGTATATTTGTGCTCGACAAGATTACCCAGAGAAACCCGAAGAGAGTTTGAAAAAACACTTAAAGACTGTGCGGAAATGCCATCGTGGACTGATCTCGATTTGTTCTTAACAAATACTTATAAAGAGCTCACGTCGGTGAATGACACCATAGAGTATTTTCCACAACAGCAACCCAAAACCCAAGAATTTTCAGGAGAATAAGAATCTCTACGATAGAAGAGGAAAAACGTTTTACAATGTAACCCATTCGAATAGACAACCACTCAAAAATCAAACCCCAAAATGAGCATAAATTCTCAAACTCAACCCACCCTCATACCCAAAGTCGCACAAGTTTGCAAAGTAACCCAAGTCCACAGAACAAACCCGATGGATCGATTTGCAAGCTATGCAAAAGTAATCATACCCTTAGAGAATGTTCAGAATTTACGTCTATGGGCGTAAACGAGAGGATAGAGTTTGTCAAAAAGAATGGAATATGTTACAATTGTTTGGCCATCGCACATATTATCAAAGATTGTCGTAGCACCTTCACATGCAGATACTGCGGTGGAAGACATAACTCCCTATTACACAAACCCAATTCAAACACAAACACTCAAGTTGATGATAATCAACCATCAACATCACGAAATTCAGCACAATCTTTCTCAACCCATACCCAATCCAGCAAACCCATATTAGATGACAGAGCTAAATTATTAGGAACAGTGAATTTGAATGTGGAAGTTCGTGGAGAAAAATTTCCAGCTAGAGCGCTTCTTGATCCAGCTTCAGATTTCTCGTTTATTTCAGATAAATTAAGACGAAAACTGCAACTACCCACTACCCCAATTGTTGCTGAAATTTCGGGTCTTAATGAAGTTGTATCAGCGCGATCAAATAAACTATGTGAGGTTTTATTGCGATCAAACACCGAACCCAATTTCAGATTGAATATTCAAGCTATTGTTGTAAAAACTCCTACAAAAAATTTACCCACTCAAAACTTAAACCCAGTACCCGCTAAAGATTAAAAAAATATTCAATTAGCGGACCCACAATTTTATGAAAGCAGGCCAATAGATTTTCTGATTGGCAGTGATTTTTACCCACAAATTTTAAAATCTGGAGTTAAGAAAGATTTCCTTAATACGTTAATAGCCCAGGAAACCGAATTCGGTTGGATTTTGACCGGATCTATTAAAAAATCACATAGAAATCATCCCATAGTTTCCTACTTCAGTTCTGTCGCGCTTGATAAAGTTTTGACCAAATTCTGGGAAATTGAAGAAATACCCAAAAACCCCAATAACTCTGAAGAAGAAATATCATGCGCGGAGAATTATGTTACAACTACTCGTAAATTACCCTGCGGCCGTTATCAAGTTAATCTTCCTTTTCGTTACCCTCCCGTCGAATTAGGAAATTCGCGCCACATAGCAATGGCTCAATTTTTAAGAAATGAGAAGAACCTAATGAAGAAACCAGAACTCAAGGTGGAGTATGATAACGTGCTACAAGAATATATTGACCTTGGTCATATGAAACCCATTAAATATAACCCGAATACATCTTCAAATACCCAATATTATTTACCCCATCATGCTGTCGTCAAACTAGACCGTGTAACAACCAAAGTTAGAGTTGTTTTTAATGCTTCTAGCAAAACATCTAACAGTAACAGTTTAAATGATGCATTACACACTGGTCCTACCCTACAGCAAGATTTAGTTGTACTTATCTTGAAATGGCGATTTTATAAGATTGTTTTTAATGCCGACATTACAAAAATGTACAGGCAGATCATGTTACACCCTACCCACACACCCTTCCAGCGCATACTTTTTCGTAAAAGCGTTAATGAACCCATTCAAGACTTTGAATTGCAAACAGTGACATTTGGAGTCAACTGTGCTCCATATTTGGCTATTAGAACCCTACACGAATTAGCCAAAGATGTTAAAAATACCCACCCAATTGCTTCAAATATATTGAAGAATAACATGTATGTAGACGATGTTTTGGCTGGTGCTCATACGGTTGAAGAAGCAAAATATGCTCAAACACAATTAGTAACAGCTCTCGACTCTGTTGGATTTCCTCTACGAAAGTGGACTTCTAACACTAAAGAGTTACTAAGTAGCCTACCCGAAGAACACTTGCTTGATGTCGATTTACTCACCCTACCCGAGTCAAATAACGCCAAGACATTAGGCATAAGATGGAATGCCAAGGAGGATATGTTTTTCTTTAGTGTTCCAATCATTGAGAGGAAGTCAGAATATTCCAAACGAACTGTTTTGTCGAACATAGCTCGTCTCTTTGATCCAGCTGGCTGGCTAGCGCCAATTGTTATTTCGGCCAAAATTATCATGCAGCAAATATGGCAAGATAATACAGCTTGGGATGAATGCCTAACCCCACTCACCCTAATTAAATGGCAGAAGTTTTTGCAATTCTATCAGAATATTGAACAAATTCGTATTCCAAGGTGGATTAATTTTTCACCTTCAGCAAGAATCGAGTTTCATGGCTTTTCAGATGCGTCTGAAAAAGCGTATTCAGCAGTATTATATGTTCGCATTACACCCGTAGACGGCCCTTGTACCGTAACCCTACTGCTCGCTAAAACGAGAGTTGCGCCGATCAAAGTAATCTCGTTGCCAAAACTAGAACTTTGTGGTGCAGTGTTGTTAGCTAATATTACACACAATGTAATAACCCAACTCAACTTACCGCAATTTCAAACATATTTTTGGACAGACTCATCAATAGTCTTAGCTTAGCAAATCACCCAACTCGTGGAACACCTTTGTAGCAAACAGAGTTTCTACAATTTTGGAAACTGTAGGTGTGGAAAACTGGAACCATGTTGCATCGCACGATAACCCTGCTGATGTTGCTAGTCGAGGATGTAATGCGGAAGAGTTAAAAGAGGACATATTATGGTGGAATGGACCCTTATGGCTCAAAGAATCTCCGTCAAAATGGCCAACAACACAAAAACCCTTTGAAACTCAAGCTGAAGCTAAAATTAGTCAATCTTTTGCGACTGCAGTTAAAGTACACCGTTCATTGGAAAATACGAATGACATCAACCCAGACATTTTATTACGATTTTCAAGATTATCAAAGGCTCTAAGAGTAATGTCATATGTCTATCGATTCTGTGAGCGTACATCATGTACTCGAACCCAAGCACCTCGAAATAAAAGAATTAGTATTGATGTAAATACCGTTCACTCCATTAAAGAAAGACTTCAGAAATTGCTAACCCACCCTAGTATTGAACTTGATTCAAGTGAAATAAAATCAACTCATGATAGACTCACCATTCTATGTCAGATTAAGTATTTTGAGGAAGAATATAGTAGTTTGAAAAGGATGCAACCAATTCCGAAAAAGAGCAACTTACTCACCCTATCTCCATTTTTAGACTCTGCCAATATTATGCGTGCAAACGGTCGACTGGCCAAATCCAACAGTTTGTCGTATTCCGAAAGACACCCGATTGTATTACCCTATTCAAGTCAATTGGCAAAATTATTAACCCTACACGTGCATATGGTGACCCTACATGGAGGAAATCAACTTATGCTAAGGATAATAAGATCTGGTTATTGGATTCCGAAACTTCAGAATCTTATTAGTTCGGTAATACACAAATGCGTACCTTGCACAAGGTATAAGAATCGGCAAGCTACTCAATTTATGGCGGCGTTGCCACCTGAACGCACTCAAATCAACCGCCCCTTTTATAATGTTGGAGTTGATTTTGCCGGGCCATTTGACATAAAAGTTTATAATGGCAGAAATTGTAAAATAACAAAAGGCTATGTTTGCGTTTTTGTTTGCTTTGCAACAAAAGCTATACATTTAGAACCCACATCTGACCTGTCAACCCAAGCTTTCATAGCAGCATTCGCTCGATTTTTTTCGAGGCGGGGATGCCCTGTCGCCATTTACTCCGACAACGGGACAAATTTTGTTGGAGCCAACCAGTTATTGAAGAAGGAGCGACAGGAATTCATGAAGCAATTAAAAGGATCTATAGTGTCCACTAATAGTCTCCAGAATCTGACGTGGCACTTCATACCACCCGGATCACCTCACATGGGTGGCCTCTGGGAAGCCGGAGTTAAAAGCTTCAAGTCACACCTCAAGAAGTTGAATGCGTTGAGGTACACATTTGAAGAATTAGCTACTCTTTTGGCTAAAATTGAAGGATGCCTTAACTCAAGACCATTAAGCCCGTCAAGTGAAAACTCTCAAGATCTCAACCCTCTAACCCCAGGTCATTTTTTAATAGGTTCGCCTATGCTTACCCCTGCAGAACCCAATTGTAGTGACGAAAATATTACTATAGCGAACAGATGGCAAAAGCTAAAAATTCAGCATCATAACTTCTGCAGACGATGGAAAGATGAATATCTTAAAGAGCTGCATAAAAGATACAAGTGGAAATACCCTAGACGACAAGTTGAAGTTGATGACGTTGTTGTTATTCGACAGGACAACCTACCCCCTAATGAATGGCTACTTGGACGTGTAATTAACACTTACCCTGGTTCTGATGAAAGAACTAGAGTCGTTGACGTACGCACTTCGACTGGAACTTTGAAACGTCCAATAACAAAAGTTGTAGTTCTACCCGTTAACTAACATATCACATTTGTCAAAACACACTAACTCACTTGTAAAATTAACCCAATTCAAAACACACATACGTACCAAAGTTTAGTATACAGAGATGTGATCACTTTTTATATCTGTCAAGGTCCGTTTGGTTGACCTACCCATTATAATTTTTCCAATGATCTGTGCCTTGTATATTAAACTTACTCTAACTCAATTATTATATTAACTCCATACCCTTCATATCATTTACCAGAGATCATGTCAC
The DNA here is from genome assembly GCA_956483585.1 of Gymnocheta viridis. NCBI lineage: Eukaryota > Metazoa > Arthropoda > Insecta > Diptera > Tachinidae > Gymnocheta > Gymnocheta viridis. The sequence continues at coordinate 59,077,429 of OY101440.1, read as the reverse complement.
CCAACAACAAACAAGATAAACACCGTCAATCCCACTCAAAAGGAGACCGTCGCCAACCCTCCCGGCGCTCGGGAATGAAACGGCATTTTGGTTGTGGTATTTGCCAGGCAGATCATCGTCTACCAACTTGTAAGAAGTTCCTGAAGCTCAACCTAGCTGAAAAATATATGACTGCGGTGAAATTGCACTACTGCATCAATTGTTTGGCACGGAACCATTTAATAGAAAAATGCTCCAGCAAGGCCCGTTGCCAACAATGTAGTGGTAAACACCATTCTGTGTTACATGGTCCGGCACGAATTTTGAAAGATCTGGATATCCCTTCTGCCTCAACATCAATTAAAAACCCACCCATTCCTGCCCCCCGTCGGTTTTTAGCTACTACTAGCACACAACCAGCCAAACCAAGTCGCTTACCCACGTCGCTACACAAGGTACTTGTTCCAACAGCAGAAGTTTGTGTGATGACGGAAGATGGGTGTAAATCACATAGGGCAATATTAAACCCGAGTTCCACTTCGTCACGTATTGCCAACACAGTTGTTGAAAGGAGCAAACTGATTACCTTCAGCATAGATGGAAGAAAATATGTCAAATTGACGGTGACGCCCAATATGTCATCCATCATCAAATATGATATGTATTTTTTGGTATGTCGAGACTTGCCGAAAACCCCTTATCCTGCCCCTATTAAAGAGGAAATCAAGGAAAAATTTGGAAATCTGGCACTAGCCGATCCGAATTTCCACTCCAACGCCGTGGTCGAAATGGAGCTTGGTGGGGACCTATACAGCCAGGTGTTGAAATCCAACATCATCCGCGTTGATGGCGGATCGTTATTAGCCCAGGACTCGTCTCTAGGCTGGCTCATTATGGGCTCGTACTCGGGTTAACCCTTCTCAACAAAATTCTAAGTATTATTACTTACCCATTTACCCATACTCTTACCCTTTTATAAGTTAGGATATATACTAAAGTCCTTTCGTCTCTTTCAGGCTTCTAGGCGGGGAGCATGTTCACATCAGTGAACAAACAAGAAAGACTTCACGCCCAACACTCATTACCATTAACAACCCACAACCACAACCAACTTCAGCGGTAATCAACATTCGTTTTTCAACATCAACTCAGAATAGAAGTCGTGAGAGTTCTACAACAGGCAAACTTAAAATCGTTTAAAGCAAACCCGTAAATATAAAATTTAAAATTAACAAACCAGTAAATATAAAAGAAAAGTTAAATTTAACTCATTTGTATTTAAATATTTCCGCTATAAAACAACTCGGTATATTTAACAAACTAAAAGTGAAACCATTATATAAAAAGTGTTATATGAAATTTGCTGTAATTACTGAACTACATATATATATATAAAAAAGGATTGTAAACGGCTAACATTTACATCTTATTGCATACATATAATTTGCTATATATTAAAAGCACAGTTTTAATAAATACCTACATATATATATATACGTTTTATAACGTTTAAAAAAATTTACAAGTGTTTTAATTACCAGAAGTTCCCGCTTAAGGCCCGCGATATATCGTATCTACTCTAACTCGTTAAAATACTGACTATACCAAGTGTGATTATTTTACTCAATCACACAAACTACTAACAGACATGAAAAAAATTACATTTGCAAATGGTCCAAATCAGCTATATTGCCGGTGGTTGAAGAAAGAGACAACTTTAAAAACTTAATGCTGCAAAGAAGGGAAAATAAATAAAACAAAAAAATAAAATTGTAATAAAATTTTGGAAAAATTGTGGTTTGTGTGTGCTTTGTGATTTGTGAATAGCAAGTTTTTAGCTCCAATATGATTATTAGTTTGTAGGAAATGCAAAAATCAATCATTCCGTGTTGGGAAGAATAAAATACCACAAAGCAGTTTGTGTAAAATACGTTAATACAGAATATAAAACCACAAAGAATGCAAAATATTTTTTTGAATTTTTTTATCGTTGCCTGTGCGTATAGAGGGAGCCGGAAAATAGTCTAATATAGTTTTCCTCTTCTGTCACCTCTGTATGCTTTGTGACAGTCATAAACAAGCTATCGAACGAGGAAATCGTACGCCGCTTCTTTTCTTGTATACACATAACGAAACAAACGAACTGTTTATGTACAATTGTTTTCTCGTTTTAAGATATAGATATGATTAACGCACAACAAATTATATGTTTTTTACAAATAAAATTTGGAAAAGATGTCAAATAATAATTTTAACAAAAACTATTAAAAACAAAAATGAAAAAACTAAAATAAAATTGAAAACTATAAAAAAATTAAAAGAAACTATTAAAAAATATACTATTTTCCACGCAAAAAACGCACACAACGACACGTTTGGTTCGTATTTTGATGTAACGATGTGCGTACACTGAACCAAGTTTCTCATTGAATACCAAACATTCGCACGACTTATTTCGCTAAGATAAACAATTAGGAACTACATGTAATATAATAACTATTATTAGAGTGCTATTTTTTTGCATAGTTTTTTTTTGTTTCTTTTAATTTTTTTTTATAGTTATTTCATTTTTGTTTTTAATAGCTTTTGTTAAAATTATTATTTGAGATATTCTCCAAATTTTATCTGTAAAAAAGTTTTAATTTGTTGGGGGTTAAGCATATCTACGACGGCGGATTGATATTGAAGCTACCTAGCGCTAGATGGCAGCACAAACAAAACCTTTTTTAGAAATTGCGATCTCTCAAACGTCAGCTGTTAACATTTCACCCAAATACATGGATTAGTTTATTTGTTGTAGTCGTTTGAAGTAAGCATTTTTAGTGTTTCTTGCAAAATGGAAAAAAGTGAATTTCGTGCAGTGATTAAACACTATTATTTGAAAGGGAAAACGGCGAAAGGACAAAAGAAAAGCTCGATAAACATTACGGTGAGTCTGCTCCGTCAGATTACATGGTAAAATATTGGATTGCTGAATTTAAACGTGGCCGAACAACCACTGCTACAATACCATCAACAGAAAGGTCAAAAGAGGTGCTTACTGAAGAAAATATCAAGGAAATCTTCGATATCGTTATGAATGATTGCCGAGTCATGTTACCTTAGGTTGTTGAAACGGTAAACATATCATATGAATGTGTGTTCAACATTTTGCATGAACATTAGATATGAAAAAGCTATCGGCAAGACGGGTGCCGCGTTTGCTCTCAATTGACCATAAACGTAAACGTGTGCAGTCTCAATGGCAAAGCTCTATGAATTGGGCTACGAATTGGTACCTCATCCGCCATATTCCCTGGATTAAGCCCCTTCCTATTTCCAAACCTAAAGAAATAGTTCGGCGGAAAGAGATTTAGCTCCAACGATGAAATTATTGACCGAACAAATGCCTATTTTAAGGACCTCGAAAATCCCTATTTTTTTGGAAGGGATACAAAAACTGGAGAAACGTTGAGAAATAAATGGTTTTTTCCTACCTAGATAACTTCAATATCAATCCGCCCTCGTATATCTTAAAACGGGGAAACAAGTGTACATAAACAGTTCATTTGTTTCGTTCGATAGCTTGTATGCGACTGAGTAAAATAATCGCAGTTGTTATAGTCAGTGTTGCCGATTCGTGTGCTGTTATACACATACTTATGTGTAATTTCGCTTTATGTTATTCTCTGAAAATTTTAAAATTTAAAAACTTTTTACTAACCCATTTATTGCCATTCGTAAGAAAACACCGGAAAATAGCTGTTTCCGTGGCTTCTTCTGGTATAGCCGCTACACTGTTAAATGGCGGTCGTACATTTGAAGTAGACTCTTACGACTCAAACAAACAAACAAAATTAAAACCCGGAATATAGGCTTATACCTATTTTAATACTTAGCTATTTGTCAATTAAGTAATGTTTAAGTACAGATATATGCAATATATTAATATATAGTAATATGCATAATATTTCTTTAAATGTGTAATTTGGTAGCCAATGATGCGAAATTCTTCATTGGTAACACTCGAAATATTATTTAAGTTCGGGTTTTCACTTCGGCTTCACATGTATAAGACACTAACCCATATGCGCTGCCCGCGGGCGTTCTACTGGCAAGCACTGGTTTAATGCAGTGGTGTTCGTCCCATACAACAATTGTTGGAAAAAATTTACACACATTTGTTACGCTCTTTTAAATACTTTTATTCATTCATCGTTGAGCAAGTGATGAATACACATGCGGCGGATTATCGTCATTTTTTCAGAAATTTATTAAGTATTGTTGTTGGTTGAAGCAAAGCAAACACACGATTTTCAATTACAATTGAATACAAAAAAAAGGAAGTTAAAAAAATATTGAAATTTTTAAAAATTGAAGAGAATTTCGGCCGTATAATATATATTTTTTCTTTTCCTTAAAATTTAAAGTACATTCTTTTAATAAGTTAGTTATATATATCAAAAATTCTTAGTATAAATTTTTTTCTTGTTTTCGTATTTTAAGTGTTTGACACTATGTGTGCTGGGCACACCGCTGCAAATATTTTTCAGTATATTTTCTCTTAAAAATAATTATTAAGAGTATATTTTCTCTTACTCTTTAAAAAAAGAGAGGGAAAAAGTAGATTAAAAAATTCCAATTTAATCTACTATATACTTGTATTTTACAGTTTATAATAAACAAGTAAGAGAGATATATTCGGCTGTGCCGAATCTTATATACCCTTCACCATAGTATGGAGTGACGTAAGAAGTCACAATCACGAAAATTCGCGCCCACGAAATACGAAAAAAAATTAAAAAAAAATTATTTAAATGGAAAAAATTATATTAGAGCAAAAAAAATTGCCACTTACCATCTCACGGACGCACCCCCACGTGATGGCAACAAAAAATTAATCACGATCACACATTATTGGTTCTAATCTCTATTTTATAGTATAGGCTGATTTCATAAACACAGCTTCCAAAGCAACACTGGAAGCATGAGTTTACAAGGCATTCTAGTGTTGCTTTGCAAACTGCGTTTATGAAGCCAGCCATAAATTATGAATTTCGTAACAAATTTGTAACACTTTCTTGCCTGGGGTGCATTATAAAAATATTAACATCCCCGTATTAGCACTTACATATACATATATTTTTTCACACACCCAAGAAGTGCTTCAACGTCTTTATCAATAAGCCAGTGGTCTTCGACTAAACAAAGAAATGATTTGAAACGTAAAAAAAGATTTAATAATGAAGAAATTCTCCAAAAATTGATTAAAAAAATCGCCAACTATTACATAAATCTGTTTGTCTAATGATTAAAATGTTCCAATATTATCTTCATATTGAAAATAATTTAAAGCTATCAAAAATTCTTTAAAAAACCAACTTTTTCAAATAAAAAGTAAAAGTAATAAAAATAACTAAAATGTGTCAAAAATTAAAAAAAAAACTAATAAATGGTTGTTCAGGCACGGTTTCGAATCCTGAACACAACAAAATGCTATTTTTTAGAATTTTCGATACATTTTAGTTGTTTTTATTACTTTTACTTTTTATTGGAAAAAGTTTGTTCCACAATTTATTTAAAAAACCAGGCACAATCTCATTTCTAATATATTTTTTTAATTTTTTTTTTCCAATTTTATGAACAATAAAAGGTTTATTTTTCAAAAATATCCAATATGTTATCAGACAGAATTTTCTACAGTGGTAAAATAATTATATAATGAATTCAGTAAGTTGTCGGCGTTTTTATTTGATATAATAATAACACCAAAAATAAAAATAACTTGACGGTGTAAGACAAAAATTTTAAATTATAAAATATAACAACATATTTTAATTCATTATTTTAATTTAATTTTTTCTTTAAAACTCGTATGATGTACGTATGTATGTAAAATAGTGGTATTCTGATAGTTGTCTTTTTAAAATTTTGTTAACTTTTCCATTTAATTATCTGTATTGCGGTTTGACCAGACGATAAAGGTTTTGGTTCAATATAACCTGTACATTTCTGATATAGAAACACAATAGAATTTCAACCTCAATTGATTTAAAAAATACAAATTCGGTAATTCATATTCAGCCTACTAAGAAAACAGATGGATTTAATTAAAACCATTTTTTTAAATCTTCTTCTGCGTTTACTATGTAAGACAGAGAACTAAACGTGAAAAATTACGATAAAATCGCAAACAGAATTTGTTGCTCTCAAATCCAACCCATAATTCGGCTTATTTTCGTAATATTTTACCATTAATCCGCGTCCAATTCCGTATTGCATGCTATCGACAATGCGATATTCCTCAAAACTATGATTTTTTAGGTGTTTTTAATGAATGTAAGACCAGTTAATTTTATATGAATATGAAGAAATTAATTTTTTATCTCGTAGTATCTTAACTTGTCATTTTGTATATGTTGAATTGGGGAAAATACGAAAATATGCAAAAAAAAAAAATGAAATACAAATATGATGCATATACTATTTTTGGAAATTTTCCCCAAATATTCCGATCTAAAAATCCAAAGTTCATATGTATGATATGTACGATAGGAACTGATTGTTTGAAAAATATTTGATGAATTGCGAACTATTCTTAGAATACATTTTAATTAAGCCCACATTAAATTATTCAATTGGATAATGCAATCTAGAAGCTAAATATAAATTTGTGGAAAGTAGGTATTTGCAATACTTTTATTCAAAATACAAATGCATTTTAAATTTTTATTCCAAATACAAAATAGTTTTTAATAAAAGTGTAATTTTCACAATGGAAATGATATTTTTTAAGTTTTTTTTTAAATAAATTTTGGAAATAATTTCCAATATTGCAGTTGCAATTTTTAAAATATGCGCTATTTTTGCGGGTTTTTCAATTTTTTAGTTTCTTTGCTAATTACATTTTGGAGCTTGATATCAAATTAAATTCTTACATCAAACTTTGTTTTTATTTTATAGAAAAATGGCAAATGAAAGAAACATTTCTTATCAAATTCTAGCCGGGAAGAGATTTTTCTTTTCTTTGTTATGTGTTACTAAGTATACAAACAACATTTTAATTGTCAAAAGATTTTTTATCCCATTGAACAAATACAAATACAGCTGAATATAGAAAATAATTAAAATTACACAAGTATAAAACAGGATATAAGCATAAATTTTACCTTCTGAAATCACAAATAGTCATACAAAATTAAATATTAATACATTTTCAAAACAAAACTAAAATTCAATTTCATTGATTTTGTATATTTACTCGTACATAGTGTCTTGACGATCCATTACATTTCTTTAATATAAATAATATAAAAAATAATTATGGTTATTTATATACGAAAAGAAAATGTAAGCGATAAAAAATACTGTATTACGCATGCATAATATTTTACTAATAAACGCACAAAAATAAGTTTAAAGAAACAAACAAAAACAAAACAACAAATCATTGCTTTTGATTGTTTAAATGTATACATGTATGTATGTATACATGTATACACACCATGTGTACATGTGCCCATGAACGCATTTCAGTATGTATGTATGTATGTGATATCTGTGTGACAAAAAAGGAAGATTTACAACAACCACACCAATTTCCATCCAGAATTTAAAATTTTAGTATTTTATAATAAATAAGATATATTATGTTCTTAAACGCTTAAACTACTATGAAAAATACAACTGCTCTGTGGTGCGGTTGTGACTACCAACCAGTAGGTTGTGTGATTGAATCCCCACGAAACTTTAAAAAAAAAATTTAAAAGTAAAATTATTTCGAATGCCATTTTTTTCTCATATTTTAGTCGTTAATGGACCGACTTCAATTATTTTCAGTCTAAATCTTCGTAAAACTCCATACAAAAGATCTGCTTCATAAAATTGACCGTAGGACAGTTGGGGCCATAAAAAACAACAGAATAGGAAATATAACAAGAAAAGTCTTTTGGCTATATCTCATTAATTATTGAGCCGAGTTTTGTTATTTTCAAACCGAACAATTCTATGAAAAATTCCAAGAGAATGGTATAAATGATATGGTAAAAATAAAATTTGTCTCTATGTTGTATTTTGGCCTTAATTCTAAATACATCAAAATGTGGCAGACGGACAGACGGACATCGCTCATTCGACTTCTCTATCTATAAGGATCCAGAATATATGTATATACTTTATGGGGTCTTAAATGAATAATGAAGAAATTACATACGGAATGACAAACCTATATATCCCCTTTCCAAATTTTTTGGTGAAGGGTATAAAAATAGTGAGTGATATAAATAACTAATGCAAAAAATTGCACCTCGACTAATGAACTCGTGATGACAATTTATATATCATAATCATTATTTTTGTGTTGAGTTTCAGAAACTCCATTTAAGAATGTCGTTTGTGCAAAAAAAATATAAAAAATAAAAAGTGATAAAGAAGCTGTTGAAGAAGTATCAAGTAACTAACTTAATCGGCTGCAAACTGTTTTTCCTTAATACTCTAAGCATATCAGCAAAAAGAATATACTATTGTTTTCAAAATATGGTTGACAAGTCTTCAGAAATTCCAATAACATTACAAAAAGGCAAAAACAGATCAAATTTCATAGCAGACGAAAGAGTGGAACAAGTGAGACAACATATTAGAAGCTTCCCAACTGTTGACTCGCATCAACCAGCAGACAATATTAAAGTGCAGATATAGCGAAAATGTATGCACTTTATGTGGGATAACAACCCTCCAAACCCCTTTCAAAAAAAAATTTATAGAGATTAATTCAACTACAATTTTAATTTGTCCTTTACAAAACTTGGAAAGGAAAAATGCGACCGTTGCGTACAATTTTCAATTAAAGATCCAACGGAGGATGAAATTGGAGATATCAATATTCACGGAAATGAAACGAATGGCCTTAAAGTAGAACGGGACATGGATCGCCGAAATCAAGACCCTTTTTCTGTTATTGTATGTTTTGATTTGCAAAGAGTTCTCAACCTTCCTAAAGGGTTTGCATTGTCATTTTACTATAAGTGAAAAGTAAATGTTTACAATACGACTGTAATAATTTTATCCCAATACGGAAAAATTTAGTTATTGTTGCGTTTGGGACGAGGTAACGAAATAAGTAGTTGTATATACAAAATACTTTGGTAATAGAACATCTAACTATACAAAATATAGTTATATATATAGTTATGTGGAGTGATTCGTGCGTGCGTTGCCCAAAATAAAATAAAATGTTGTCTACAGCAATCTTAAAATTTTTGACAGAGCATTTACAGATAAAAATCATTATCCAAAAATTTTCTGAGCCTGGTCATTTACAAATCCAGGAAGTCGATTGTGTTCACAGTGCTTCATACAAGTATCTGAAACATTTAGAAATTTACAGCATTTTGTCACTTCTTAATTATTTGAAAATTTTTTAAACAAAACAAATAAAAATTAAGGTTATAGAAATGGAATTCTCAGATTTTAAGAATTTTTCCAAGATTTTTAAAAATTAAAATTTTTCGGTTCTTCCATTTAGTAAAATAAAAGTTCTTCAATATATACAGAATAACTTGGTCACCATAAATTTTATAAACTCAATATTGCAGCCTCATTTCCAAACAGCGAATATAATACAAAGAGGTTTCTGGAATCAATTACATACATTAAATATTTTTGAAACACAGTTGAACATATTTAAAAGAAAAGAAAAAATTCAAAATCAAAAAATTTCCGATCTAAAGCTGTTATTCAATTTTATATCTGAACAAGTAAGAGAGATATATTCGACTGTGCCGAATCTTATATACACAATCACGAAAATTCACGCTCACGAAATACGAAAAAAATGAAAAAAAAAAAGAATTTAAAAGGAAAAACTTACATTAAAGCAAAAAAAATTTCCACTCACCGTCTCACGGACGTACCCCCACGTGATGGAAACAAAAAATTAATCACGATCACACATTATTGGTACTAATCTCTATTTCATAGTATAGGCTGATATCATAAACACAGCTTGCAAAGCAACACTGGAAGCATGAGTTTACAAGGCATTCTAGTGTTGCTTTGCAAACTGCGTTTATGAAGTCAGCCATAAATTATGAATTTCGTAACAAATTTGTAACACTTTCTTGCCTGGGGTGCATTATAAAAATATTAACATCCCCTTATTAGCGCTTATATAATTTTTCACACACCCATGAAGTGTTTCAACGTCTTTATTAAAAAGCCAGTTGTCTTCGATTAAACAAAGAAATGATTTGAAACGTTAGAAAAGGTTTAATAATGAAGAAATTTTCCCAAAATGGATAAAAATATCGCCAACATAAATCTGTTAGTCTAATGATTAAAATGTTCCAATATTATCTTCATATTGAAATTTAAAGCTATCAAAAATTCTTAAAAAAAGGACGAACTTTTTCAAATAAAAAGTAAAAGTAATAAAAATAACTAAAATGTATCAAAAATTAAAAAAACTAATAAATGGTTGTTCAGGATTTGAAACCGTACCCTACCCGGTGGCACGTACACTAAACTGTTGAGAGTGCAATCGCAATTTTTTTCAAAAATGAATAATAATAAGTTTAGCGATTTCTGGTAGTGCAGGGAATGAATATTTTAACAGATTAAAAAGTAAAGCTTAGTACTCTGCTCACATTTGCGAAAAATGTTGAGCAACATTGATTATTTCGTTTGAAAATTTTGACAATTAGCCAGTGGTGACAACATTACGATTTTGAAGAAATTTATTGTTTTTATTGCCTTGAAGGAACATTGTTTTTCTTATGTAAACAAAAACCATGTGTGAAAACAAATAGAGAACAAAATAATTTTAAGAGCTTGTGCTGCAACGTATCAATTAATGTTAATTGCAGCTGCTGCGGAGGAGTTCTTTGAAGACACACATTCTGCAAAAACGCCATACCTTCATTTTATGTTATTTTTACACTATTTTCCATTATTTTAGTTATTTCTATGCAGCAAACTTAAAATTAAAACCACAACGCCAAGAAATATCTTCAGCTGTTGTTTGCAATTTCGCACGAAATAAGTGGTGCTTACATTATTTCGCAGTTGAAAAATATGTTGCCAGAAACATGTTGTGGTTGAAAAAATAATGCTGCCAGAAAAATTTCGTATGTTTTCACAAGATGAACAGATTACAACTTCTACTTATTATTTTGCAATTATTTCGCATGAATTTTTCTTATATGGACTTTTGACAGCAGTTCGCACGAAATGATGAACAGAGTACCCTGCTTAAAGGTTTAAACAAATATTTATTGTATTTAATACATAAACATATAAAATACTGCTAAAATAAACTCAAAAAATTATCCGTACAGCAAATTAATACATATGTAGTTTAAATTCATTAAATCTATATTTAGTAACGAGTACAATATCCTTTGGCGTTGATTACACTCGTAGCCGATTTTTCATGGACAAGGCTAATTTGGATGTGGTTCCACTGTCAATATTGCGCCATTCCTCAAGAATAACACTTTTTAACATCTGCTTGTTTGTAATTGTGTCTTGGCAGGTTAAGATCGGGGCTCTGTCGAGGGTGGGGAAGAACTTCCTTAATGTTACTACGCAACCAGTCACTTACAATTTTAGCCTTATGTTTTGGGTCGTTATCATGAACTAGGCGAAAATTAATTTGTATACCAATTTCACTGCACTATCTTTTAAATTTTCTTTTAAAATGTCTAAATAATTGTATTTGTCCATTTTCGTATCAACAAATACAAGATTTCCTACCCCTCCAGCCGACATAGCAGCCCACACAATTATTTTACCACCACCGTGTTTCACCGTTGCTTTCAGATTTTTTAAATCGAGAGCCGTATTTTCTCTACGCCAGACAAATATTCTTCCATCTGACCCGAAAATATTAAATTTACTCCCGTCCGTAAATATTACGCTTTTCCAAAAGTCATCCGGCTTATTTACAAAATTTTTGGCATAATCTAAACGCAGTTTTACATTTTTCTTAGAAATAAATGGCTTTCTACGTGGAACACATGCTTTATATTCCTTCAAATGGAGGAAATTCCGAACGGTTTGTGCATTAATCGAAATTTCTTCACATTCTTGAATATTTTTGGCTATTGCTACTGCACTAATTTTAGGATCCAGTTTTACCATTCGTTCAATTTTCCGTCCCAAGCGTGAGATAATAATTTTTCCGCGGCGTCTGCCTGGAGAAATTTCTAAGCTTCCAATTTTTTTGTACACTTCAACAATTTCTTTAAAACTTTTACCCTCCTGGTGTAATTTAATAACCAATTCTTAGATATTAATAGGAATTTTAGTTCCCGCTTTGTAATTCGAACTCATTTTAAATATTTGCGAATCAAAAACATATTTAAACGTTTAAAATCAGTGCTAACAACATAACAATTCAAAATGTAACAAAATTTTAAGATCCGTTATAGTTTAATTCTATTTCTTTTACACCTTCTTTGCTGTACGGAGACATTATTGAGTTTGAATTTGCAGTGCTTCATTCGCGTCATTGTTTTTAACAATTTAAAAGTATTGTAGTGCCATCCCTGACGCTAACATCCATAACAACCCTATTTTAATACTAATGATTACAACTCTTGTTAAAAGAGTAGATTTAAGAAAAGAGAAGAATAAAATGGCAGACGATACTCAACACTCAAACTAAAAGGTCTTGTTTTTTAATATGACGGGAAAAACCATTAAATGGCGACCGAGATAAAAGAGAAGGTGTATGCAACTGCATCTTAAAGAATTTTCTAAATTAAAATTAAAGAACAGCATCAACAAGGTGTTTCTTTTAATAAATTCACGAAATAGTATTTAAAGTGATAAGAAACTTGCAAAGTAAAAACTAAAATAATTTGTTTGCTCCAATTTAACTTGAACAACAATATATTATTTTCGACAACAAAATAGTGTGTATGTATGTATGTGTGTTGGCATGTGTTTTCATAAAAGATTTCGAAATCCAAAAAAAGAAATAAACGTGTGGAGAGGAATTGACAAAATTAATAACATTCAAGTATTTTCTACTTAGTTAAAAAAGTGGAAAAAAACTTAAGTTTTATAAACAAAAATTAATGTTGAACAAAAAAAAAATTGTGCAAAATTATTGTTCTCAAATTCACTTTGTTGTTTACTTTTTAAACTAAAGTTTTACAAAATATTTTGCTGATACGCATTCAACAAGTAGCCTATAAAAAAAAGACTCTTGAAAAATAACTAAAAAATACGAGTAATAAACAAATATGTATAACATAAAACCATTAAATAAAAATGTATAACATAAATTAAAAGCAACGGGACAAAGTAAAAACTTCCGAACCACATGTTAAAGAAAATACATATGTAAAAACGAAGCAAAATTATAAGTGAAATACAAAGAAGTAAAGTGTTTAAAAAACAATAAAATTCATACAACTTAAAACTAGTTATGGTTATTTAAAAACTAACTAAAAATTTCAAAACTAAATTCTACCTACATGCACAACAAAGAAAAAATGCTTACCAAACTAAATAATACTCTTAAAACTAACTCCTATGCTTTTAAAAACGTTTACAAAAAATTAAAAAGAGTTATGAAAACTATTCTTCAAAAAAAAACTACATAACAACATAAAAAGAATAAGTTAAAAAAAAGGAAAAGTAACTACATACAAAAGTACAGAAAACGAAGAAAAAAGGTACAGTCACGCATCGTGAATAATTAAAACTCTTAAAGTGACAAAATGAGAATAAAATCAAGATCAAATCAAACAAAACCAGTTATAGATCAAGAAAAAAACAACAAAAACAGAAGCAACAGAAAGAAATAACTGTGCGAAATAATAGAAAAGAAAAAGAAACAGAAACAAAAAGTAACAGAAAGAAACAACATGAAAAATCATCATAGAATGCCAACAACCAACACCTATGTAAATATTGGCCTACAATGTAAGTCAAACTGCACGGGAACCGTAAACCAACACCTATGTAAATATGGGACTACAATGTAAGTCGAACTGCATGGGAACCGTAAAGGATGGAAAAGCTGTTTAGTTGAAAATTAATTCGTAATTTTATACACTATTTTATATACTAACCTATTCTACTTAAATTTATATAAATTATATTTACTTAATTAAATACTTATTGCTAATATTATACATAATTATACACAAATACCTATACACATACTTATCGTTACCACTGTACATAAAAACATGCATAAATACTTAAATATTTACATACAATTAATATAAATACCTACAGTTATAGATATAAAAAAAAAAATTTGGTTGTACATAACGAAAAATATTTTTATTTTTAAAACTTTGTTCAACAAAAAACTTTTGGGCTATATAAATTGTATACCAAATTAAAGGCAATAATGTCTTCTTTCAGGTGCAATTGGTCCTTTTTTGGTTTACTTTTTAAACTAAAGTTGTACAAAATATTTTGCTGATACGCATTCAACAAGTAGCCTATAAAAAAAAGACTCTTGAAAAATAACTAAAAAATACGAGTAATAAACAAATATGTATAACATAAAACCATTAAATAAAAATGTATAACATAATTTAAAAGCAACGGGACAAAGTAAAAACTTCCGAACCACATGTTAAAGAAAATACATATGTAAAAACGAAGCAAAATTATAAGTGAAATACAAAGAAGTAAAGTGTTTAAAAAACAATAAAATTCATACAACTTAAAACTAGTTATGGTTATTTAAAAACTAACTAAAAATTTCAAAACTAAATTCTACCTACAAGCACAACAAAGAAAAAATGCTTACCAAACTAAATAATACTCTTAAAACTAACTCCTATGCTTTTAAAAACGTTTACAAAAATTTAAAAAGAGTTATGAAAACTATTCTTCAAAAAAAAAACTACATAACAACATAAAAAGAATAAGTTAAAAAAAAGGAAAAGTAACTACATACAAAAGTACAGAAAACGAAGAAAAAAGGTACAGTCACGCATCGTGAATAATTAAAACTCTTAAAGTGACAAAATGAGAATAAAATCAAGATCAAATCAAACAAAACCAGTTATAGATCAAGAAAAAAACAACAAAAACAGAAGCAACAGAAAGAAATAACTGTGCGAAATAATAGAAAAGAAAAAGAAACAGAAACAAAAAGTAACAGAAAGAAACAACATGAAAAATCATCATAGAATGCCAACAACCAACACCTATGTAAATATTGGCCTACAATGTAAGTCAAACTGCACGGGAACCGTAAACCAACACCTATGTAAATATGGGACTACAATGTAAGTCGAACTGCATGGGAACCGTAAAGGATGGAAAAGCTGTTTAGTTGAAAATTAATTCGTAATTTTATACACTATTTTATATACTAACCTATTCTACTTAAATTTATATAAATTATATTTACTTAATTAAATACTTATTGCTAATATTATACATAATTATACACAAATACCTATACACATACTTATCGTTACCACTTTACATAAAAACATGCATAAATACTTAAATATTTACATACAATTAATATAAATACCTACAGTTATAGATATAAAAAAAAAATTTGGTTGTACATAACGAAAAATATTTTTATTTTTAAAACTTTGTTCAACAAAAAACTTTTGGGCTATATAAATTGTATACCAAATTAAAGGCAATAATGTCTTCTTTCACGTGCAATTGGTCCCGTCCAGGAAGAATTCCTAGATTTTGAATTATAGCAAAAATAGTATTTTTTGTGGAACGAGAAATATTTTTATTTTTAAAACTTTGTTCAACAAAAAACTTTTGGGCTATATAAATTGTATACCAAATTGAAGGCAATAATGTCTTCTTTCACTTGCAATTGGTCCCGTCCAGGAAGAATTCCTAGATTTTGAATTATAGCAAAAATAGTATTTTTTGTGGAACGAAAAATATTTTTATTTTTAAAACTTTGTTCAACAAAAAACTTTTGGGCTATATAAATTGTATACCAAATTGAAAGCAATAATGTCTTCTTTCACGTGCAATTGGTCCCGTCCAGGAAGAATTCCTAGATTTTGAATTATACCAAAAATAGTATTTTTTGTGTTACGAGAAATATTTTTATTTTTAAAACTTTGTTCAACAAAAAACTTTTGGGCTATATAAATTGTATACCAAATTGAAGGCAATAATGTCTTCTTTCACGTGCAATTGGTCCCGTCCAGGAAGAATTCCTAGATTTTGAATTATACCAAAAATAGTATTTTTTGTGGAACGAAAAATATTTTTATTTTTAAAACTTTGTTCAACAAAAAACTTTTGGGCTATATAAATTGTATACCAAATTGAAGGTGTAGTCGATTTCGCTTCAGTTCTTAGACTAACTTAAGCTACCGTATTCTTTTTCCCTCATACCGGCAGTTTACATGATTTTCTATTCTCTCTCTTCTCTTCTCTCTTTTACGTTCACATACAAAGTTGCCACAGTTCGGCCATCCTGACATGAAATCGCCCCGATTTTACCATCATCCCTATGTGAAATGTTCAGCCATGGCTTAATGTTGGCCGCTTCCCATATCCCCTCATACGGGATTTGACTCACCTGAAAACCATCCACCTCCCCCAGTACGTATCTATCATTAGGGAGACTCTTAACAATCCTATAGGGACCCTTAAATTTTGGAAGGATCTTCTTGCAAACACCAGGCTCACTAACGAAATTCTTTATGACCACATAATCCCCTATGCTGTAGATCTTCTGAACACGACCACGATCCCTCAACCTCTTATTATAATCCTGACATTTCTCCATCTTTTTGGACGCACATTCACGAATGGATCGTAAATCCCTCTTCGATACCGGTTCGTTCACTTCCATCAACTTTTCCCTCAAATAATCCTTTATTTTACCCTTTTGTCCGACACCAAAAAGTAGCTCACTAGGGGTAGTACCAGTGCTTCTATGGACCGTGTTATTCATCGCAAACTCTATATCAGGCAGGATTTTATCCAAACTATGATTCATACCCGCATTTGTCAATTTCGCTATCATTGGTGCCAAACTACGGTTTACCCTCTCCACCTGACCGTTCGCCTGAGGTGACCCGGTGGCAATTTTGACATGTTTTATATTATTACCATTCAGAAACTCTTGAAAGTCCCCAGAAGTAAAGGCGCTGCCCCTATCTGACACTAAAACGGAAGGTCTGCTGTATGCACTGAAGTACGACGTCAAACAACTACGAACCTCACTCGAACCAGTAGTACGGACTGCATAAAGACGTACAAACTTTGAAAACGCATCTATTACAAGAAATACGTACTTTTTCTTAGCCTTCTTCATCGTCACCGGACCGAAGTGATCTATATGTATCGTCTCAAATGGAATATTTCCCTTGGGGATATTGTTCAACAATCCGTCATGCTTACCATTCTTCGGAGAAAACGCAATACACTTCAGGCAATTATCTATATAATTCCTCACCTTTTCCCTCAGTTTTGGAAACCAATATGTTCTCAATATAAGCTCTGCTACCTTATCACATCCCATGTGTCCCATGTCATCATGATAAATGCGCAAAACATTCCTCTCCATATCCCTAGGCACGAAAAACAATATTCTATCACCTAATTTTCTGTAAATAAGACCATTTCTCATTTCATAAAAAGAGCTCTCCCCCTTTTCCAACAATACTCTAATCTCATTAATCCTCTCGTCCCTATACTGACAAATTGACAGATTCTGCTCAAAAGTGTTTTCTTCCAAGACTAAAATATTCGTCATCCTACTCAATGCGTCCACGTGTTGCATCCTCTCCCCTTTACGATGCTCCAAAATATAATTAAAATTTTCCAATTCGAGAGCCCACCTAGCTATCCTGGGGTTTATTTCCTTTTTATTCAACGTTAATGCCAATGAATTGCAATCCGTTACAATTCTGAACTTAATCCCCTGTAAATATATTCTGAACCTACGCAAAGCGTAAATAATAGCCAGAGTCTCTAGCTCAAAGCTATGATATTTAGTTTCAGAATCAGTTGTCCTCTTCGAAAAATAAAATATAGGATGAAATTGCCCATCAGCTTTTTTCTGCAACAATATCGCACCATAACCGTGACTGCTGGCATCGCAATGCAACTCCGTTTCGTCCCTTGGATCATAGATGGAAAGAATAGGTGCTTCTGCTAATTTCCTCTTCAATGATTCAAAACATTTCAGCTCCTCTTCGCCAAATGTAAAATTCGTATTTTTCCTAACCAAATTATAAAGAGGCCGCGCAATTAGTGAAAAATCTCTAACGAACCTTCTAAAATAGGAACACAAGCCAAGAAAACTCTGAACATCCCTCGCATTTCGCGGCATTGGAAAATTCCTCACTGACTCAATATTTCCCTCATCCGGTCGAATGCCGTCCTTTGAAATTGTATAACCTAAATATCTTATCTCAGCTCCCATAAATTTACATTTATCCAAGGTCAGTTCTAGTTTATTCCGAACCAGTCTTTCAAAAACGGTCTTAAGAATCTGAATATGTTCATCCACACTTTCCGTAGCTATCATCAAATCATCCACGTATATCGCTATTTTCCCTTCACGTATCAGATCACTAAAAACACGATTAACAAATCGTTGGAATGTGGATGGGGCGTTCCTCAACCCAAATGGCATCTTCATATACTCATATTGACCCATCGGTGTCACGAACGATGTGTATTTTACCGAATCCTCACTCATTTTCACATGATAAAAAGCGCTCTTCAAATCCAATAAAGAAAATATAGACTTATTGGCCAATCTGTCAAGAAGATCATCGATAAGTGGCAATGGATAATTATCCTTCAATGTAATTTTATTTAAATTACGATAATCAGCACACAATCTAAGGTCGCCTGTTTTCTTTTTAACTATTACTATCGGGGACGCATATTCCGAACTACTTGGCCTAATAACCCCTTTTGCAAGAAGATCATCCAAAATTTCCTGTAATTTCTCCCTCTCATAAAATGACAATCTACGCGGAGCAAAGTGGAAAGGCTTCGCAGAAGTCACACGCAATTTCATTTCACACTCGATCTCCGGTACATCAGGGCGTTGACAATTTTCGTAACAATTTTTAAAAATTTCCAAAAATTTTCTCTTATCCCTAAAGTTAATATTATCATTTAATATATGTACACGCTCATCATTACCAACATCAATGTTTAACAACTCATTATAAATATTAGTCCCACCAAAACAATTATCATCCACAATCTGTAATTTCATTTCAGCCCTTTTCAAAAAATCTTTCCCTAAGATCATTGCATATCGCATAGTGCCATTAGGTACTACAAACAACTTCAATTCAATACATTTATTTTCAAACAAAATTCTACATTTCACCTCACCTAAAACATTAAGATAACTTCCGTTTATTCCATAGTATTCAGAACCAATATCTGTTTTCTTAAAAATAAAATAAAAGGGCACGAACTGCTGGCGGACAAAACTTATTGGACTGCCGGTATCAATTAATGTTCCTAACAAAGTTTCATAATTAGCATTAAATTTAATAAACGTACAATATAAATTCCTTACATACTCATCCTGATCGTCGTCTTGAACAACAGCATGAACTTGATAAGGCTTTCTATTAGGACAAACGGCAGCCAAATGACCCTTTTCAGCACACACATAGCAAGCACCTATTTCTCTTTTCTGTTTACGACATTCGTTTGCCATATGGCCAATTGAGTTACAATTATAACAACGGACTTCTTTTGCCTTTTCATCTTGAGCACCACTTTGACGATCATGTTTTGTTTTTGGTATGCTCACTGCATGAAACGATGCTAACAGTTGATGCTTGTTTCTGAAGCACTGCATTTGCGCGTATGATCGCAGCGTTAAATCATTTATACCTTCAATAAGATACTCTACCATTTCTGTTTCATCGATCATGGCTTTGTTTGCCAATATAATTTTGTCATGGAAGTATTCCTCAAAAGACTCACCCACCTTCCACTTTCTTCCTTCAAATTGACGCTTAAGAGTTAAACGGCTTGAACGATCCTCAAATAGTAATTTCATATCGGCAATCAATTTTTCAATAGAAACCACCATCAAATCTGGGCGAGAATGTAGCCATTTCTATGCTCTATCCTTTAATTTATTTGAAATGAGTGCACGCATGTTGTTATCATCTAGATTATATGCAATTTTTATATTCATCAGTTGCGTCGACCATAACTCAAAATTATCCCCATTTCCAGTAAAATCAGAAAGAAGATCTTTTGCCAAAGAAAAATTGCCTTTAAATGTATTTTTATCTATGCTACATGATTCCTTATTTTGATTCTTTAGTATATTATTCTCCCTCTTCAATACTTCCATCTCCTTTTTCTGTACTTCCAATTCACGCATCATTATTTCCATTTCTTTTTTCATTAAATAATATTCTTTGCTAGAAACTTCGTTGCCTTCTTTATTCTGCATGTTCTTTTCATTAAAGTTTGTTTGCACGGTTTCTATTTCATTTGGTTCGCTATAATTTGTTTCACTCGTTTTATCCTTCAACTTCTCAACGTTCTTTTGAATTTCATTTTTTTTATTCATTGCACTCATTTGTTCAATCTTTTTATGCATTTCAATTTCCATTGTATTTTTTCCACATTCGTTTTTGTCACTGTCCCTCATCATCATTTCCCATACCTCATTATCTTTCCACTCATTTGTGTGCGGTCCACTCATTTGCTTTAAGTTTGTCTCTGTATATGTTTCATTTTCAGCCGCGCAATCGCCTCTGTTTTCCGTTGAAACAATTTCAGCTTCGCTGTCGCTGCCATCATTTTTTTTCTCTGCTGCCGCACATTTTTTTATTTGTTCAAATAGACTTTCATTCGATTCTGGGAATTCCAACAGACGCAATATTAATTCATTCTTATTGCCTGTTGTTTTTTCCCCTAAAACGCTTAGCAAATTCTTCAAATCTTTTACGGTGACTGAATTAAAAATTTCCTTGTCGGACATGTTTATTTAGTTGTATCCCACTTCTGATGTTGTAGTCGATTTCGCTTCAGTTCTTAGACTAACTTAAGCTACCGTATTCTTTTTCCCTCATACCGGCAGTTTACATGATTTTCTATTCTCTCTCTTCTCTTCTCTCTTTTACGTTCACATACAAAGTTGCCACAAAGGCAATAATGTCTTCTTTCACGTGAAATTGGTCCCGTCCAGGAAGAATTCCTAGATTTTGAATTATACCAAAAATAGTATTTTTTGTGGAAAGAGAAATATTTTTATTTTTAAAACTTTGTTCAACAAAAAACTTTTGGGCTATATAAATTGTATACCAAATTGAAGGCAATAATGTCTTCTTTCACGTGCAATTGTGCCCGTCCAGGAAGAATTCCTAGATTTTGAATTATACCAAAAATAGAAAAATAGTATTTTTTGTGGAACGAAAAATATTTTTATTTTTAAAACTTTGTTCAACAAAAAACTTTTGGGCTATATAAATTGTATACCAAATTGAAGGCAATAATGTCTTCTTTCACGTGCAATTGGTCCCGTCCAGGAAGAGTTCCTAGATTTTGAATTATACCAAAAATAGTATTTTTTGTGGAACGAGAAATATTTTTATTTTTAAAACTTTGTTTAACAAAAAACTTTTGGGCTATATAAATTGTATACCAAATTGAAGGCAATAATGTCTTCTTTCACGTGCAATTGGTCCCGTCCATGAAGAATTCCTAGATTTTGAATTATACCAAAAATAGTATTTTTTGTGGAACGAAAAATATTTTTATTTTTAAAACTTTGTTCAACAAAAAACTTTTGGGCTATATAAATTGTATACCAAATTGAAGGCAATAATGTCTTCTTTCACGTGAAATTGGTCCCGTCCAGGAAGAATTCCTAGATTTTGAATTATACCAAAAATAGTATTTTTTGTGGAAAGAGAAATATTTTTATTTTTAAAACTTTGTTCAACAAAAAACTTTTGGGCTATATAAATTGTATACCAAATTGAAGGCAATAATGTCTTCTTTCACGTGCAATTGGTCCCGTCCAGGAAGAATTCCTAGATTTTGAATTATACCAAAAATAGAAAAATAGTATTTTTCGTGGAACGAAAAATATTTTTATTTTTAAAACTTTGTTCAACAAAAAACTTTTGGGCTATATAAATTGTATACCAAATTAAAGGCAATAATGTCTTCTTTCACGTGCAATTGGTCCCGTCCAGGAAGAATTCCTAGATTTTGAATTATAGTGAAAAAAAGTATTTTTTGTGGAACGAGAAATATTTTTATTTTTAAAACTTTGTTCAACAAAAAACTTTTGGGCTATATAAATTGTATACCAAATTGAAGGCAATAATGTCTTCTTTCACTTGCAATTGGTCCCGTCCAGGAAGAATTCCTAGATTTTGAATTAAAGCAAAAATAGTATTTTTTGTGTTACGAGAAATATTTTTATTTTTAAAACTTTGTTCAACAAAAAACTTTTGGGCTATATAAATTGTATACCAAATTGAAGGCAATAATGTCTTCTTTCACGTGCAATTGGTCCCGTCCAGGAAGAATTCCTAGATTTTGAATTATACCAAAAATAGTATTTTTTGTGTTACGAGAAATATTTTTATTTTTAAAACTTTGTTCAACAAAAAACTTTTGGGCTATATAAATTGTATACCAAATTGATGGCAATAATGTCTTCTTTCACGTGCAATTGGTCCCGTCCAGGAAGAATTCCTAGATTTTGTTTAAGAATGAAATATATAATAAGGGTAATGTATCTAGATACGGAATGTAACGATATTTCCAGGTATTCGGTATTACATAAATTAATTTACTTGAATCTTAATAGTGTGCTATAAGTATTTCATCATAATTCATTGTATTGTTTTAACAAATTTATGATTTATTCTTATTAATAAAAAATATTGAAATAGTTTGTTAAGTTAGTTTGTTAACTTTAAAATCCTCTCCCATATACAAAAAAGAAGAAGAAGATCACATATATATTCACAATAAAATAGCTGTTTTAAATGGTTTCTGCAAGAATTTCCACTTTTTAAACTTGGTAGTACTGAAATTTGGCTCTGCAAACTGCAAAGAGCGTACATATTTTTCGCTCTCTTCAAAATGAGCGAAACAGATTTAGTTTGTTATCTTACTTTGTTATCTTCACGGAGATCTTGTTTCTCTGTACACAAAATTAGAAGTATGTTACAGGTAATACATACATACATGTGCAGCGCAAAATAACAAAATAAAAAGGTCAAAAGACGGAGTTGCCAGGTCCGAATTTTACATTACCACAGACTATCCCCTTTGTAGATTTTTTTAATTTTTTTTTTTGGTCGAAACTAACAAAAACAGTGGAAAACAATAAAATTCGAATGGCAAATAGAAAAAAAAAAATTAACTCTTCCTATAAAAACATTCAATATTTCCCTCCAGTTTAGGAACTTTTTTACATACATTTTCTCATTTTATTTGGAAAATATTTTCAAAATTTAATACTGGTATAGCCAGTTGTGCTAGCTGCTAATCTTTTCGTTCTGGAAAAAACGTTTCAGAATTTATCTCTTTCTGCGTAGTACCAGAAACCAATAAATAAAATTTTCTGTTATTGTTTCAAAATCGTGTTGTATGATTATTATCCATAACGAAGCTGAAATGTCGATCCTTCACATACAAATATTAAGCTATGCTCAAACTTTAAATGACTGATTTTAGTCAAAACTTTTTCAATGATCTAATAAATAAATTTTTTTGTATAAAGAAAAGAATTTTGCAAAAACGTCCAGTTTCAGCAAAGGAAACTAAAAGAACGGAATACATTACTTTACTTGTTGATAACTATAACGCAATTCTTTCGTACGCAAATTTACATAGAAGCGAAATATTAGAAAACAAAACAACACGGAAGAGACTAACACATTGTAGAGAACTATTGGTGAGGTGTTTTGGCAAGTTAGACTGTGGAATAAAAGTACCCCATAACGTCTTGTCGTTCGAACTAGTTGACAGTGAACTTATGACTGACTCTGAGTCAGATTCCGAAACCAAATCTTTAGAAGAAGAAAACCCAGTAAATTCGGATTCAGAAATCAAATTATCAGTAAACAATACACCAATTCCTTATATAAAGACAGACTCGGAAATTAACTTATCAGTACGCAATACTACAAATTCTCCCATAGAATCAGAAATAACAACAATGGCCTCGTTAGAACAAAAGAAAAATTTTATTAGCATGTGCGCTAACATGATCAGGGAAAACTATAGTGGTGATCCACTTACGCTAGACTCCTTTATTGACAAAATTAATTTAGTGAAAGATTTAACCGACGATAACCTAAAACCTACTTTTGTAGCGTTTATAAAATCAAAGCTAGAGGGAAAAGCTCGTGATGCATTACCCGAAAGCGTTGTCACTGTCGAAGAAATAGTATTTGCGCTACGACAAAAAATAAAACCAGATAACTCTAAAATAGTTATAGGGAAGATCGCAGCCTTAAAAGTAAAAAATGACAATTATACTGATTTTTCTAGACAAGTAGAGGAACTGACAGACGCACTCGAAAGATCACTCGTTATGGAAGGTATAACAAAGAAAAAAGCTCAAGAAATGGTGGTCGAGCAAACCGTTACTGTTTGTCGTTTAAATGCGAAATCAACTCTCGTCAAATCAATAATTGCCTCGTCAACATTTGCGGATCCGAAAGACGTAGTTGCAAAACTGATTGTAGAGCAAACGGCTGAGACAAACGAAAGGCAGGTGTTGGCATTCCAATCACAAAGTAACAATCCAAGATTTTCAGGTCATACTGATCGTCCCAACAATTTTAGAAGAGGAAATACCTACAGATATGGCAATAACATTTCAAGAGGATCTAATCATTACCGTAGTAATTATAATAATAATTATAGAAACAATAATCCACCTAACCGGGGACAAAACCGTTTCAATAGCAACAATAATTATAGACAAAATAATAGCAACAACTACAACTACAGACAAAATAACAATAACAATAACTACAGGCAAAATAACCGAACTGCTAGGACGATGCATTTAAACGCATCAGTCCCTCAGCAGGAAATGTTGGGGGAAGCAGAGAACCATTAGTTAATCAACATAACTTACAAATACTTAGTAACAAAAACCCACCATACAAACCCACAAAATTAATATACAGCTTAAATTTAAACTTCTCTGATTTCATTAATTTATCCTTTTCCGAATCAGATAAGTCATGTGATAAGACTGTGGAATAGAAGTACCCCATAACGTCTTGTCGTTCGAACTAGTTGACAGTGAACTTATGACTGACTCTGAGTCAGATTCCGAAACCAAATCTTTAGAAGAAGAAAACCCAGTAAATTCGGATTCAGAAATCAAATTATCAGTAAACAATACACCAATTCCTTATATAAAGACAGACTCGGAAATTAACTTATCAGTACGCAATACTACAAATTCTCCCATAGAATCAGAAATAACAACAATGGCCTCGTTAGAACAAAAGAAAAATTTTATTAGCATGTGCGCTAACATGATCAGGGAAAACTATAGTGGTGATCCACTTACGCTAGACTCCTTTATTGACAAAATTAATTTAGTGAAAGATTTAACCGACGATAACCTAAAACCTACTTTTGTAGCGTTTATAAAATCAAAGCTAGAGGGAAAAGCTCGTGATGCATTACCCGAAAGCGTTGTCACTGTCGAAGAAATAGTATTTGCGCTACGACAAAAAATAAAACCAGATAACTCTAAAATAGTTATAGGGAAGATCGCAGCCTTAAAAGTAAAAAATGACAATTATACTGATTTTTCTAGACAAGTAGAGGAACTGACAGACGCACTCGAAAGATCACTCGTTATGGAAGGTATAACAAAGAAAAAAGCTCAAGAAATGGTGGTCGAGCAAACCGTTACTGTTTGTCGTTTAAATGCGAAATCAACTCTCGTCAAATCAATAATTGCCTCGTCAACATTTGCGGATCCGAAAGACGTAGTTGCAAAACTGATTGTAGAGCAAACGGCTGAGACAAACGAAAGGCAGGTGTTGGCATTCCAATCACAAAGTAACAATCCAACATTTTCAGGTCATACTGATCGTCCCAACAATTTTAGAAGAGGAAATACCTACAGATATGGCAATAACATTTCAAGAGGATCTAATCATTACCGTAGTAATTATAATAATAATTATAGAAACAATAATCCACCTAACCGGGGACAAAACCGTTTCAATAGCAACAATAATTATAGACAAAATAATAGCAACAACTACAACTACAGACAAAATAACAATAACAATAACTACAGGCAAAATAACCGAACTGCTAGGACGATGCATTTAAACGCATCAGTCCCTCAGCAGGAAATGTTGGGGGAAGCAGAGAACCATTAGTTAATCAACATAACTTACAAATACTTAGTAACAAAAACCCACCATACAAACCCACAAAATTAATATACAGCTTAAATTTAAACTTCTCTGATTTCATTAATTTATCCTTTTCCGAATCAGATAAGTCATGTACATTCTTGATTGATGCCCAGGCCGATATTTCTTTGGTAAAAATATCATGTATAAAACCAAATACACGGCTCAACAAAAGGGAAATTATCAACATTACAGGCGTAACTACCAATTCTGTTCAAACATTAGGTACAATCCATGGTAACATACTTGTTCAAAATAACTTTATTTCTCAAATTTTTCATGTCGTTAACGATGATTTTAATATTCCCACAGAAGGAATACTTGGAAAAGATTTTCTGAAAGCTAATAGATGCAATATTAACTACGAGAATATGACAGTTTCAATACGTTGTTACAACAAAATCATTGAAATCCCGATGGAACACGGTACAGACACTGACAATTGTATAATACCACCAAGGTGCGAAGTTTTTAGACTCTTTAATTTAGGAAAAATAACGGAAACAGTTTTTGTAGATTCGCAGCAAGTTTGCGACGGAGTTTTCATAAGTAAATGCATCGTAGATTCACAAACACTAATGTTGAGAATACTGAACGTAACAAATGAATATAAACGTATAAACAATTCCAATATCAAAATAGAGAAACTCTCGAATTATAATGTATACTCAATAAATACCATCCCACGGGGAAAGGTACGCATTGAAGTACTGAAAACCCTATTAAAAACGCGTATGCCAAGCGATGTAGAAGAGAAACTTATGCCTTTATGCGAAAAGTATGCTGACATATTCGCATTAACATTCGCCGTCTACATAAAAAATTACCGTTTACCATACTCTCAAAAACAAGAAATTGATAAGCAGGTGAAGAATTTGCTGCAAAATGATTTAATAGAGCCAAGTCAATCCAATTATAACAGTCCTTTAATTCTCGTTAAGAAGAAAAGCGTAGAAGGTCAAAGCCCATATAGAATGTGTGTAGATTATAGAGCGTTGAACAAAAAACTTATAGCCGACAAATTCCCACTCTCAAGAATCGACGACATTCTGGACAAATTAGGGCGAGCAAAATATTTCTCAACTCTAGATCTCTTCTCAGGGTTTCATCAAATACCCTTACATGCAGAGTCGCGTGACGTAACGTCATTCAGTACAACTTCGGGATCTTTCCGATGGAAAGTTCTCCCCTTTGGTTTAAACGTGGCACCAAATTCCTTTTCACGCATGATGAGCATTGCATTTTCGGGATTACCCCCAAACCAAGCATTTTTATATGTCGACGACATAATCGTTATTGGTTGCAGTTTACAGCACCACCTAAAAAACTTGGAAAACGTTTTCAAAACTTTCAGAAAGTTCAATTTAAAAGTTAACCCAAATAAGTGCAATTTTTTTCGACCGGAAGTAACCTTTTTGGGTCACAAGTGTACTGCAAACGGTATTTTACCAGATGACTCCAAAATAGAAACGGTTCAACATTACCCAACACCTACTGATAAAGACGCGGTCAGAAGATTCGTAGCATTCGCGAACTACTACCGGCGTTTTATCGAAAATTTTGCAAATTTGGCAGCGCCACTAAATTTTCTAACTAGAAAAAATGTACAATTTAAGTGGGACGAAAAATGTCAAAACGCTTTCAGTAAATTGCGATTAGCCTTACAATCACCCAGAATACTTCAATACCCAGACTTCGCGATACCTTTCACAATAACTGTAGATGCTTCAAAAACAGGCTGTGGAGCAATTTTACGCCAAGTCAACAATAATAACGATTTACCAATCTATTTCGCCTCCAAAACATTTAACTCCGCAGAACAAAAAAAACCCACAATTGAGCAAGAACTGCTTTCAATTCACTTTGCAATTACACAATTCCGACCATACGTCTATGGTACTCATTTTACAGTTAGATCAGATCATCGTCCGCTGGTTTATCTCTTTAACATTAAAGACCCATCGTCTAAACTCACCCGAATAAGACTAGAACTCTCAGAGTACAATTTTACCGTAGAATACATCAAAGGCAAATCTAATGTAGCAGCAGACGCATTGTCAAGACTCACAATAGATGAGTTAAAGAATATTTCAAACAATCAAGTGCTTGCGATGACAACTCGTTCAATGTCAAGAAAATCGAACAATATCGAACTAAAACCGCCTCATGAAAATGAAAAACTTCTCAATTTAAAAATTTACGATAACTTTTCCCACAACTTTAGTAAGAAAGTAGCAAAAATAAGAACCGGAATACTTTATAATGATCATAATACAAAAACATTACGCGTAAACATATATCGAAAATTTAAAAAAGACATAGCAAAATTTGTGAGAAACTGTACAAAATGTTGTTTAAACAAAGTTAAGCCTGCAAATACTGAAAAGCTTACTTTAACTCCCACTCCTGCCAAAGCATTTGAAATCGTAGTTTTAGATACGATAGGACCCTTGCCTCTATCAGTCTTCGGAAATAAATACGCTCTTACACTCATGTGTGATCTAACAAAATATCTGGTAACCATTCCAGTGCCTGATAAGTCAGCCCAAACAATTGCTCGTGCAATTTTTGAGAATTTTATCTTAATATATGGAAGAATGAACACAATTAAAACAGACCAGGGAACTGAGTTTAAAAACGAAATATTTAGCGAATTATGTAAATTGTTAAAAATTACATTAAATTTCTCAAGTGCTTATCACCACGAGAGTGTGGGAACAGTGGAACGTAACCATCGTGTCTTTAACGAATATATACGGGCTTACATAAACGAAAACATGACAGACTGGGATACTTATCTAAAATATTTCACTTTCTACCACAACACTACACCAAATACCGTTTTTGATAATCAGTTCACTCCTTTCGAGTTAGTTTTCGGTAGAACTGCAACGATGCCGAACGGGACTAAGACAAATTTGGATCCTATATACAATTTAGAAAACTATAGCAAAGAGGTGAAATACAGATTGCAAAAAACGCACATTCTTGCAAAGAACTTAATCGACAAACACAAGGAGAGAAACAAGAAGTTTTATGACAGATTCGTGAAACCATTAGAGCTACAAGTAAATGACAGTGTCTTATTACAAAAAGAACCGTACGATAAGCATAACAATATTTATGAAGGTCCTTATGTTGTAGAAGATGTAAATGGGGTAAACGTTACAATCTATAATAAAAAAAACAAAGAAAAGAAAAATCATTCACAAAAACAGAATTCGAAAGATGTAAACTAAATTAAATATACAAAAATATAACAATACTCATTTTCAAACATTCAATATAAACACAGTTTAGGAAAGTCATAAAACCAATACTTTAAAATCCAATTTCTTTATTATTAATATAAAAAAAACAAACAAAAACAAATATTATTTCTAATGATATGAAATACTAAACAAACAATGTAACATATTATCGATTTTAATATTGATTTTTATGTAATTAAAATAAGGATCATGTAATAACCAAGCGTGATCACCTTGATTATTTCATCATCTTTTTAATAGTTTTAAATATAACAAAAAAAAATAAAAAAATAAAAAAAATTTTAGTATTTACAAGGGCAAACAGTCAGGCAATCGGGTGAAGGCAATTCCTGGCGGGTCAATGGCCCTCCAGTAGAAGGGGTAGTGTCTTCCTCACAGAAGCACTCTCTCCGTCATCCCGAACGCTTCAGGTTGTTTGTTTTTTTTGGCTTTGGAGCACTATTCAGGTTTAAATTTCCATTCCATTCAAGATTTGCAGTAATTACTTCAAACCGCCCAACATTTTAAATGAAAAATGAAAAAAATACAAAATTATTAATAAATTTATAAATCTTTTTATTTAAAACCAAAAAATGTAAAATATATATATTAAAAATATATTAAATTATAAACAAATAATATGAATTAAATTTGTTTTATATACAAAACATATTAACAAAACATAAAAACTACATTATTAAATTATTGCATTGGATACTTACTCATATAAATTAAGGAAAAAGCAAGAACGAAACAAGTCTGGTACCTCTTGTTTGGTTCTTCCTTTTTGAAAAGAAAAGGGAGGTGTAGTGCCATCCCTGACACTAACATCCATAACAACCCTATTTTAATACTAATGATTACAACTCTTGTTAAAAGAGTAGATTTAAGAAAAGAGAAGTATAAAATGGCAGACGATACTCAACACTCAAACTAAAAGGTCTTGTTTTTTAATATGACGGGAAAAACCATTAAAGTATATTTGAATTGCTTGTAATTGCCAATTTTTTTAATACTTTTTGAGCATTGTTAAATAAATAAATTTGTTTTAATAATGCTCATGTTTTGAAAAATATAAGCAAATAAGTTCTTAACTGCATAATGTACCTGCAATTGTTTGAGTCAGTACATATAAAAAAAAATAATAAATAAATAAAGAAAATTATATATCGTTAGTTTAAGACCAACCACCACAGAGATCAGTTCGTTTCATTTTATTACCTAACACTGCGTTGTGGTAGTGTTTATGTTGTTGGGTGTGTTTCTGTTGGTATGTAGGCAGGGAATTTTTTGTTGGCAGAGAATGTGTGTATATCTGATTATTTTAGGTGTGTCGTCGTCACTGACGTCATAGCGTGTGTTTAAACGTGTGTGTGTGTATGTTGCGATCACTTTGGTATCGTTGTATTAATGATGTTTATTATATTTTATTTTTTGTTTTTTTATATATATAAGTCTGTTTTTATATACATACATATGTTTTTGATTTTTCCTTATGTTTCTATAATTCTTCTGACTTCTAGATTTATTTCTTATAATTTGACTATATACATATGTACATAGATAAATATTGCATATTTAATTTTTTTGTTCTTTTATATACATACATATTTGGTTCTGTTTTTATGTACATACATATGTATGTATGTATGTCTTTGAGTTTTCTTTATGTTTTCATAATTCTGCTGATTTCGACAACTACGAACTTTATGGTATAGTATATAGTATTGGCTTTATTTGCTTATTTATTTATAAATATTGTTTCCCAGATCCGGTGATGGTCTATAGAGTAGATTTTTGGGGTTATATTTCATATCTAATAAAAATTAATTTATCTTTTTATATACATATAAAAATGTACATATGTATGTATATTAGGTGTGTTATTATCATGTGTGTATGGCGTCATTACTTCTTTAACTGGGTTTGTAATTTGAACTATGTTTCATCTAGTATCGTTGTTATTATTCTACATATTTGAGACTGTTTTAAATATTTATTAATATATCTTTTTGTTTTCTTAATTACGCTTATTTCGTAATTTTTAATTATATTTTGAACTCTACTACACAATACTGTGGAGGTAGAGAAATATAATGCCGACAGAGATTGTGTGTATATTTGTTTATTTATTTAAGGTTGATCGTCATCACTGACGTCATAACATGTGTATGTGTATATGCATGATGTCATAACTTCTTTATGTAGATGTATTTGTATGGGTGTCTTGTGCTCGGTTTAGGATCATGGTATTAATTTTGTTTATAAGATTTTGTTCTGCATATTTAAGGTTGTTTAATATGTTTTCGACACTCCTTTGTGTTTTTTTATTTAATTCTGCTCACTTGGCCATTTATGAACTATACGACAGAGTCTTGACTTTATTTGTTTATTCATTTATAAATATTATTTATAAATATAGAATAGATTTTTAGAAATATATTTCATATCTTGTGAAAACATTTTTGTTTATATGTAAGTTAATATTGCAAAAGCTAACGAAATGCTACAAACAAACATAAATACTTTGTAACAAAGAAAACTGCTAATGCAAGCATTCTTCACCTTTGTGTCAACAAAAACAACACTTGAAACAATATCCGGCCCACTTGCAAATTGTAGCAATAACCCAGCAGACTTTGCTTGTGCAATTTTCGTGGAATTACATCCGGCACATGCCACCAAACTTTTGCCGAATTTACTTTGCCAATTCCGACTAATTACACCACAAGACAGAAAGTAGTATTAAAGATAATAATTGTATTTACTAACAGCTCAGTTTTTTAATAATAAATAAAGAAGACGGTTCGTCCGCAAAAAAATATTTTTTTTAGTGTTAAAACAAAAGTAAGTTTAACTGGCGCCCAACTGCCAGTCGCGTTCGCGTATCCTTTATCAGAGAAAAATAATACAAACCAAGACGACAATGAACAACCCTGGCAGGAGTATTATCAAGAGTACGAAACTCAAGAACAAAACTATTCTGATAACGATCCTGATCAATTTGTGGACGTAAATTTTTTAGACTAACCGCTTCCTCACTCCCCTACTTCAAATGTAGAGCAAGTGACGGAAGAACATTAAAATTTCTAATAGACAAGGGCTCAAACAAAAATTTTATCCAACCCTCACTGGCAAAAAACCCGAAACCTAACGAAAGTATATTTTTTGCAAATTCAATAGGAGGAAAAATCAAGATTACAAACTACGTCGAACTTAATCTCTTCGGACTCAACGATAAGAAGCTAAAATTTTTCGTTTTACCAACATTAAAATCCTTTCACGCTATTATCGGTAATGATAGTTTGAAACAACTTAAAGCAGTTATATATACCGCAGATGACTACATGCTCATAGAAAATAAATTTAGGGTACCCATCAAGCAGGAACTAGCAAAAGACGTAAATAATATAGAGACAAAAATCGAACACCTAACATCGGAACAAAAACAGCTAGTAAAGTCATTAGTAAAGAAATTCCCAACGTTATTCTCCGAACCAAACAAAAAATTAACGTACACAACTAGGGTTTTAGGAGAAATCCGTACGAATACAGACTCTCCAATTTACACAAGATATTACCCCTATCAAAATGCTAGATTCCTAATTATCACAGTTCCTTTAATTGTATTAAAACCCTATCTTTTAAATAATTGGATTGTTTATTCCCTAATTCTTACAGTGCTACAGACGTTCTTTAAGCTATACGTCAGGTCACTATAATTTCATTAAATTAAGCAAATATGATTTGTAAGACTGTCATATGCCTAAATCTAATTATAATTTATTTATTAAATTTCTTTTACATTCACTATATAATTCAGTGCATCGGATGTTATCAGCTAAAGTACATCCGGTCACCGAAAACGCAAACAACTAAGCTAATGTGGTCTTTGTATATAGCCACATGCCTTAATTGCCAAATTTTATATTAATTATTGCAGTAAATGTAAACAATACTAATAAAAAAAAACTCATGCGAACAAAAGTAATTGAGTTTAAATAAAAATTTGTAAAATTGAAAACTTTTTAAATCGTTATTGTGTGGTTCAGTCAGTAATAATGCAATTGGTCTCTATTTGTACCAAGCCACTAATCTGAATGAATCAACAAGATACAAAGTGTTTCGATTGGGCGCCATTATTTGGCGCAATATTACAGGTAAAGGAATTTTTTAAAAATAACAAAAAAAAACTTGCTTTCGATTGGGCGCCATTATTGTACAACGTACAATATGTGCGCCAATTAATTTCTGCTTTACGATTGGGCGCCATTATTGTACAACGTACAATATGTGCGCCAATTAATTTCTGCTTTAGATTTGGGCGCCATTATTGTACAACGTACAATATGTGCGCCAATTAATTCTTGCTTCACCATTGGGCGCCATTTTTGTACAACGTACAATATGTGCGCCAAATAATTCTTGCTTCAAGTTGGGCGCCATTATTGTCACAGAACCCTTTGTAGCGCAACCGGTAACCGCCATTCAATTCCCAAACTAGCTCAGGGATGTCAGGGAAGGTAAGACCCGCGACTTCCGGTGCAGGGACTGACAATAAAATTTGTTTGAAGAAACAAAAATAAAAAAAACTAAAAGAGAATATTACTTACAATCGGACAGACCTACCTACATTAAACTGAACTGTGATTTGCTGGGGACAAGAGATGTAATTTGCCCCGTCTAGCTGCCCACCCTACCTTGGTAACATTCTAACCGAATCACTATGTTACCCCACACATAAAAACTTGGTCACTTTTCACATACTTACATTACACACTCGATGAACAATCTTAGCCAGACATTTTCTTTTTATCTATTCAACCAAATGAAAACATGAAAATTTAATTTGTTTTCAAAAAAACGTTATAAAAAAATTAGACAAACAGGACGGAAAATAAAAACAAGATTTCGGGAGCACATAAGAGACTACAACAAGAGACTGAAACAACCAGGAGCAACGCCAGAATCAAATTTCGCGAACCACATATTCAACAACAAATGTACACCAAGACACATCAGACAAACAGTTGAATTACTGCATTTACAGCACAAAGGACGGCGACTGAACGTATTAGAATATACAAACAAAAAACGTTTGACGGAAGAATTATAAACGAACAAATAAACACTGCGTCAGACATAATATTTGAATCGCTAAAACATTTTTACAAAAAAGAAAACAATAACCCAAGAAAACCAGACAACACAACAAACGAACAAAACCAAAAAGAAACCCAGAAACGTACAATCACAGACTACTACCTACACAAAGATAAAACACCTAGCAAATGATCACTCAAATAATAAACTGTAACGGTAAACACAAGAGACTAACAAGAGAAAAATTAAACGAACAAGAAGCAGGTAGATATAGAGCACACAGGAATATATACGAACGAGAGAGAGCCACACACGAATATATACGAACGAGAGAGATGCAGACACGAACAAGAGAGAAAGAGAGAAAAAGAAGTTAGGTACACAAGGAAACTATACAAAAGACAAGGGACAACACAAAAAACGATTAGTTACTGAGAGAACACTGAAGATGGCACATAGCCGAAACCGGTCTGTTTATCAACCAAATTTGACGTGGGATGACGGAAATTCATTCCAAATTAAAAAAAATTAGAACTTTATTTAAATAAAAATGGAATTACGCTATTTTGGAAATTATACGAACAAAAGATAACCAATACGTATAAACTAGACTGGCTAAAAAGTTATTGTAAAAAAAATAAAACTTATATTAATAACAAAATCCTGACACAAATCCCAAAATTATCCTAAACTTTCTGGACACTTTTGGTCAAACAGAATACACGAACCGGTTAACTAAAATTTTCCCTATTTTAAAGAGCTCTCTAAAACACCGGTTCTGTATCTACGTACATTACTTGACTCTATATTTTAAATTTGCGAAACAGATATTTTTGGGTTAACACGTATTGCATGTAACAAAAAAAAAAAAGACTAACACTAATTGTACACTAGGAATGTTTAAGTATTTCAAAATTTCTTCATAATAAAATAATACATTTATAAATCTATATATGGCAAAATGTACTTAAAATTTTATTGAAAATCCTTAATTTTAATTGAAATTATCCTTTTTTTATTTTGGAACGTTTCCTTATATATTTCAATCTTTTCTTACTTTCATAACTTTTTTAACTTTCTTTAAACTTATTTTTACTTGGAGCGAAAATTGCTTATATATTTTTTTTATCAATGTTATAATTTTAATTTTTATATCGCACAACTCGTTTAATATACTTAACTTTGACCAGATTTCTAAGTAAATAATATGGACTGGACTCACCAAACTAAAAACTTTAATATGACTTCGGTGGCACTGGTTGATCCCAGAAGCAAAATTTTATGTCCTCACAGGTTATGATGATTTTATTCTTTTTCCAGCTCCAATTTAGGCAACGAAAGATGTTTCATTCGGCTATAGATCCCACAAAGCACTCAAATATGAATTCGCTCCAACAAACAAAGGAAATATGGATTGCAGTCCAAGGATCCTTTTCAATCCTTTTCTATCTCTTGCTTATGGACTGCAATCCCACTATGGTTTGGTCCTTCTACACTTTTATTTACGGACACACTAGGATTAAATATACACTATTTCATTGTCCTGCATTTTTATTTATTTTATTTTTTCTAAATAGTTACCTGATTTAATCGTTCCTCAATACCAGTACACAACACTAACTAGCTATCGGATCAGCCACGGTCTATCTTCTTTAACGAGTTCTGATTAATTAATGTTAGCTTGAATTTTCTATCA
Source organism: Gymnocheta viridis (assembly GCA_956483585.1). Classification (NCBI taxonomy): domain Eukaryota; kingdom Metazoa; phylum Arthropoda; class Insecta; order Diptera; family Tachinidae; genus Gymnocheta; species Gymnocheta viridis. The sequence goes on along the minus strand of OY101440.1, from coordinate 59,041,028 downwards.
TTACCTTCCTCAAAATCCTTTCCAGTTCTAATTTATGAATCTATTTGTCTCTTTCTAATTCTGTCCTCTTTACGCAACCAGCGATCCTAACTTCAAACCCCTTTTACCCCCATGCCTGTATTACCATCATAGTTATGACCGCTCTAACCGGACTATCGCTAACGGCTTCAACTCTGAAGTCAATGCCCTTGTAACTATGGCCTTGAACCTTGCCAGAAATTTCCAAAGCCAATTTGGAAACATATTTTAAAGTATTTTTTTGATAATTCATTGACCTTTGTTATTTATGTGTAAATAATAAAATTAAATTTATTTCTATTTATTTAACTCTTCCATAATATGGCTTGATTCGTTTGCTGGTATCAGGTTATCATGAAAGCAATAGGTCGTCAGGCATAACTTTTCTTATTGTTTATTTTCTCATTATATTGTGTTTTATTTTGTTTATTTTCCTTCTTTTTATTGTTGCTTTTAACTCCACCCACTTTACCAATTTTAAAAGATCTGATCACTCTGTACGTGAAGTTGTCCTACCAAACAAACACTACAAACGTCAACAATAATAACCATAACAACAAAAACACCTCGGACAATAATAAACATTCGCTACAAATCTTTCGGTTTTCGATGCCTGCCAGATGAAAAACGGAAGAGCGGACACTGTCTGTCAGTTTAAGCCCAACGTAGGCAAACGCCCACCCCTGAGATAACTCCTGCTACACCGACAAAAAAGCCGGTCATAATACTGAAAATCGACAAAATGATTCTTTTGATCTGGCAGCTCCTCCGTATTTGTCATTCTCTTTTTCCACCGTGGCAACTCCACCTTTAATATCCCTTCGATTGTGCACTGAAAGCAGCCATATACATGCATATAAAAAAAACATCCAACAAAACATAACAACAAAAGATTTAACTACACAACCTCCATGAACAGGAAGAAACGAAGCATCCCAAAAACTAACAACACAACCCACCATACAGCCGATGAACAAAATTTTCCGTAAGTTATTACACTTTTTTTTATAACTTGTGTTTTGTTTTTCACCTAAGGGGAAACAACATTATTGAAGGTTTGTCAAGAAACTTTATACAGGCATCCATAAATCAGGTGCCAATTTTTTCCCCCTTCTTTGTAGAAAAGATCACGACATTAGTCCCCCTTTCATCATTTACTAGCATCTCCTGTTCTGTACACGTACGTATACACAATGAAAGCTACAGTTGGACTTCACTATAACGAACTGGTCTGGGTAAGTCAAATTATTTTATATTATCCATTTAACCAAACAATAATATGCAATTTATTTTCCACTAGTCATATATTTTCGTGTGAATATTTTACTCACTAGTGCCGGACCGAAAAATAATGTCTGCGAAATACATCCATTATAGGTGGATTTATTCGTACAGCAGTGCTCCGTAGAGAGGTTTGACTGTCTCTGATATTTTGTTGATATTTTGCCGATATTAGGGGAGTATGATAAAAACAGGTAAGTGAAAGCAATTTTGATTATTTAAAAAAAAAATGAGTGAATATGGTTTGGGTATATACAAAGTACATTTATGCAAGTGTACCCAAGTGCTACACTATAAAGACTAGGCATATAAGGTAACGTGTACAAAAAAAAACAACGAATAAATTTTAAACAAAAAGCATGAGGTTTTACTGTTAAGTTTTCAAGTGAGCTGCTCCTAAAATTAATAAACCTTAAATAACTCACTTATCTATAAAATACATCACCATCTCGCACGCTTATAAAATCATATAGATTCAAAACCTGTTGATATTCAGAAGTTTTAAACGAACGCACTTTGTGCTATGTTAAAGAACCCTGCATTAGATTTATTTGCTTATACGGTCATACCGCTCTCCGAATGCATTCTCATATAACGAAATATTAAATATTTGTTGATGAAGATGCATTTGGGTAAGTAGTACAACCATTAAATCGTGACTGCAGAAAAGAAATATGGTTGTTTTCAGTCTGTACTGAGTCTAACTTCATTTAAACAAAAGTTCTTGTTCCCTTTTATAATTTAGGGATGCGTGCGACGATTTCACTACCTCACTTGTCACGTTATAATTTATTTTACGATTACTATGTGCACTACTAATGAATTTTCTGTTTTATTTTCTAGTTTTGTTTGCTTTCAATCCCTTATATTGGCTCACAGGAGGCTCAGAGTCTGGAAAAGTTTTCCCAAGCACCGCTACTAATTTTGGCTCAATTGTTGATACATTACGGGAAGTAATTTTAATTAATGATTTTAGAATATGGTACTTTGTTTCAAATTGTTTCCCTTTTTCCATATTACAGGTACGATTGACTCAGGCTAGAAGCTCAACTATCACAGATATCTTGAAGTTAATAAATCAATTTATCAAAAGGAATCGTCAGCTATAAAAATAAAAGACTGGACATCACTACAGAGGGGAAAAAAAAGGTAAAAGAAATAATTTGCAAAATATTCGACAACACAATACAAAAAAAATATATATAAAACTAATGTTGCACCTATATTGCTTTGTCCCTTAAAATCGAAACATCACAGACTATTGTTTCATGTCCTTGGCATGAAAAACACCAAGACTTTTTCCCTGTAGCGTTTCCAATTCATAACAGCTGTTTCCTATCCCTTTGAGTACTCTGCATCTTTTAAATTCTGGTGCAAATTTAGCACTGAAATTTTTTTTAAAATCACTGCACAAAGTTTTTCACGTACACTTCTTGACCAACAGTGAATCGTACATCCCTACTTCTTTTGTCATATTGCCTCTTATTTCTCTCATAAGCATTATGTAAATTTTCTGATATTTTGTCCCTTTTTAGTTTTAAATCATCTCTCCTCTCAAGTATTTCTAACTCATCACCTAAACATTTTAACTTCTTTGCCAAGGCGTATTCAGACCCGGACGTATACATTTGTTGCCCGAACAATGCCATATATGGGCTCGTTCCTATGGCTTCGTGTCGAGCTGACCTAATCGCGCATTCAATTTCGCTAATGTGTGCGTCCCATTCCGTGTGATCTCCATCTAGATATGCCCTAATACTTGCTAAAACTGTCTGATTCACTCTTTCTGATGCGTTGGATTGTGGGGAGTAGGCTGGAGTTCGGATATGTTTTATTTTATAGTTTTCAACTAGCTTTTGGAATTGCTGGGATATAAATGGCTTTCCATTATCAGAATGGATGATTTCAGGTGTGCCAAACATATGAAAAATTTTACTAATCAGATAATCAGTTACGAGTTTTGACGTCGCCTTTTTCAAGGGTTTTAAAAATACAAATTTTGAAAAATGCTCTACTACGATAAAAATGTATGCATTACCCCTTCTTGAGCGCGGATACTTGCCCAAGAAATCGATGTAGATTTTCTGAAATGGGCGGTACGTTTTTACCTCTTCACCCATTCTTGGTCGCGTTTCGTAATTGGCTGGTTTAATTTCTTTACACGTTTGACACTCTCGAATGTAATTTTTTACATGGCACACCATTTTAGGCTAGTAGTAAAACTGTTTTAACTGGTGCAGCGTTTTTGCAATTCCGCCATGAGAAACTGTATCATGAGCTTTTTGGATCAACGTTGTGGTTAAGTTTTCAGGGACCCATAACTTCCATTCCACATTACTATCATCCCTTGCAAACTGAGTTTTTTTGAACACCATTCCATCCTTGGTTTTTAAGTCAGGTAAACTTTCTTTATTTTGCTCTATTGTGTGTAAGTTAACGAAATAGCCAGTTCGTTCTTTATTGGGTTAATTTATTTTACTTACCTCACATTTTCATGTGGCATGTGTTCTCATTAAAAATGCATAATTGCTTGATTAATATTTCATTTTTATTTGATACCAAAACTGCTGACGATATTTCTGCAGTTTTGCAATTGTAGTATTTAAATAAAATTAATTCTTATAAATTACCTATTTGCTATAGTAAGCATAATTGTAGTTTGTTCTTTTCTATAATTAACGTAAAATAAAGAAAACACCTTCAGTCGTAGTCAAGTACTCGAAACCAAACATTGTTTTATTAAACAAATAACTTAACTGGCGCCCGAGCAAATTTGGAAATTCTTTAATTGTTTAAATTCAATCGAAAAAAAACACGAATCGCAATTAGGAGTACAAGAGGGAACCAAAGTAAATATTAAATATTAAAATGGACAAATTCCCATGTGCCAGCGGTTAAATTAAGTGAAATAAATTAAAACGGAAAAAATATAGTATAAATAAAACTTTCAATTAAAATAAAACTAACACACCAAAGTGCTTTAATTTAAATTATATCAAATATTTATCAAAAGATAATTCGTTGAACTATTACCTATTAATTATAAAAGTGTAAAATTATAAACATTATTATAAATTATAAACATTATTATGAACATATTGAACGTGTAAAATTATAAACATTATTATAAACATTATAAAGTTAAGCAAAAGAAGAAAAAAAAGTGATTTAAAACAACTTAAAATATCCCATCAAAAAGAAAAAACAAAAGCAAGGAAAAACCTGCAAACGCCTACCTACCAGACAAGAATAAAAAGGCTAAAAATTGAGAAAAACAATAAACAAAAATATTCGAAAAAAAATAATAAAAACAACAGCAACAACTATAATAAAAACAACAGCAACAACTATAATAAAAACAACAGCAACAACTATAATAAAAACAACAGCAACAACTATAATAAGAACAACAGCAACAACTATAAGTAAGGATAACAGCAACTATGAGGATCACGATGATACTGTTATTACTGTCATTACTGTAAGCCTATTTAAAATTAATATTTAATAAGAAATTAAGAAGAAAATATATAAGAAAAAATAACATAGTAAATTTTTTTGTAATTCTATAAAGTTTCCTTTTCACGACACGAGACAAAATGGCAAATCAGAATAACTTAATTAGACCCCCGATTCTAAACAATGTTAATAATAATAATGATAATAATAATCCAGCACAACCATTTCAATTAAACCGGGAAATAGAACTTGCAATTTCGAATGTGGTACGTAGAATGTTACAAGAGGAACTACATCCAGTTCCTCAACAACCCATTGATCAGGCCATTAATATAGTGAACGGGGATCTTTCGGGTCTTGATAAAGTCCCTGACGTGGTACGTTCACTTAGGGAATTTTCGGGAAATTACACAGAATTTGCTTCTTGGAAGAAAAGCGTAGAACGAATTTTAAAAATTTATGAGCCTATTCACGGGACTTCAAAGTATTTTGGGATCCTAAACGTAGTTAGAAACAAAATAACGGGTGATGCCGATATTGCCCTTGAATCGTACAATACACCCCTTGATTGGAAATGCATTATTAAGTGTCTTACCACACACTACGCCGATAAGAGGGATCTTGGTACATTAGAGTACCAAATGTCCTCTATGGTCCAGGGGGCTAATAGTGTGCAAGAATACTACAAACAGATTTACGCCCATTTATCTCTAATTCTTAACAAGATTGCATGTATGGAGGAAAGTGAAGATTCAATACAATTGTTAACCAGAACGTATAGAAACAAGGCCCTGGACACCTTTGTCAGGGGTCTTCGAGGCGATCTACCCAGATTATTGGGAATGAGAGAGCCAAAAGATTTACAAGAGGCACTGCATTTGTGTCAGAAACTGGAGAACCAGCAATTTAGGTCGGTGTATGCTAATAATAGTCATAATTCAGCTTCGGCTGTCCAACAACATAAACCTGCTGTCCCATAACGCAGATCCAATGCACAGCATTTCTATCCCCAATTATCTTATTTGCCACAAAATTTGCCTAGACAGGCATACGTTTATCCGCAATGGCCACAGGCTACACAGGGTATATCGGCTGGCATTCAACCTGTTACCAATAGGCCACAGGTGAAAACGGGCACTCCACCGCCAAGACCGACCCAACCTAAGCCACCGACTCCAATGGAGGTCGATACCTCAATTCAAACTAGGGCGGTAAATTATATGAACAGGCCATTTAGAAATGATAAATATTCTGGAGCAAGACCTCCACCAAACTCTTCCCAAATCCAAAGGCCGAACAAATTACAACGTATTAACCACGTTGAAACTGAAATCGAGAAGCATAGCTCACAGGAGAATAATACCTCTGAGGGAGATTTGGCATTACAGGAAACAGAGGAAATACAAGATTTAGACGAGTATTTAGACGAATACTTTTATACGGACGAAACTCTTGGCGAAGGTACAGAATTCTCAGATATACATTTTTTAGACTAACGGACTCGACATTACCGTACTTTCAATGCAGGACCAATGACGGACATACCTTTAAATTTCTAATCGACACTGGTTCCAATAAAAATTATATACAACCTTCTTTTGTTCGAAACCTTATTCCAAATCAGATCAATTTTCAGGCAAGATCAGTTGGTGGTAATCTTATCATTACTCACCATACTTTCATAAATTTATTTGGATTGCGTTCGGAGAATCTTAAATTCTTTCTGTTGCCATCGCTTAGATCTTTTAATGGTATTTTGGGCAATGATAGCTTAAAGAAACTTAATGCCGTTATATTTGCCTCAAAGGGTTACATGCTAATTAACAATTCAATAAAAGTTAGAGTAAAACAGCAGATTTCACAGTCAGTAAACGCGATAAACCTGAGAACAAACCATCTAACTGAAAATCAAAAAAATAAATTAAAGGCAATTTGCAATAAATACAAAAATTTGTTTACAGAACCAAATGAACGACTAACATTTACGACAACAGTACAGGCAGACATCAGGACTACAACTGACGACCCAATTTACTCGAAAAGTTATCCATATGCGATATCGATGAAAGACGAAGTAGAGAAACAGATAAAAGAATTACTTGATCATGACATAATTCGACCATCAAGGTCACCATATAACTCCCCAGTTATAATTGTCCCAAAGAAGTTAGATGCTTCGGGCGAGAGGAAATTTAGTATGGTTATTGACTACAGGAAACTGAATCAAGTAACCATACCTGATAGGTACCCTATACCGGAGATCAATGAGGTACTTTCTAATCTTGGGAGAAATAAGTGGTTTTCTGTATTGGATCTAAAGAGTGGATTTCACCAAATTCCTTTAAGGGACAGGGACATTGAGAAGACTGCATTTTCAATTAATAATGGGAAATATGAGTTCACAAGATTACCTTTCGGTTTGAAAAATGCGCCGGCCATATTCCAACGAGCGTTGGATGATATCCTTAGGGAACACATAGGGAAGATTTGCTACGTCTATATAGACGATATCATAATTTTCGGCCGTGACGAGATTTCTCATCTCAGAAATATTGAAACTGTCTTTAATACCTTGCAAAATGCTAACATGAAAGTCCAACTGGACAAATGTGAATTTCTGAGAACGGAGGTAGAGTATTTAGGATTCATTATCTCCACTGAGGGTATAAAAGCGAATCCAACTAAGGTTGAGGCAATTAGAAATTTAAATCCTCCGAATACGATAAAAGAGCTTAGATCGTTTTTGGGAATGTCGGGATTCTATAGACGGTTTGTACGGGATTATGCTAAGATGGCAAAACCCCTTACAATCCTTTTAAGGGGGGAAGAGGGACGTATGTCCAAATCAATGTCATCGAAAATTCGTATAACATTGTCAAAAATGCTTTAGAAGCATTTGAGAAAATAAAAAATTCACTTGCATCAAGCGATGTCATGCTAGCGTTTCCAAATCTGGAAAAGGAATTCCATTTAACTACTGACGCATCGAATTACGCACTGGGTGCGGTATTGGAGCAAGAGGGCAAACCAATTGTGTTCATATCGAGAACATTAAATAAGGCCGAAGAGCATTATGCGGCAAATGAGAAGGAAATGCTCGCAATAGTATGGGCCCTTAAAGCTCTAAGGAGTTATTTATACGGTCACGCATCGGTGAAGATTTTCACTGATCACAAACCGTTGACATACGCGTTGAGTGGTAAAAATACCAACAGTAAACTCAAAAGGTGGAAGGCCATTTTAGAGGAATATAACTACGAATTGAAGTACAAACCGGGTAGCACGAATGTGGTGGCGGATGCACTATCAAGACCACCGCAAACTTCTGAGTTAAACTCAATAACGGCTACTCAACACAGTGCCGAAACTTCACCTCAAAATCTAATTCCATTCACAGATGTTCCAATTAATGTTTTTAAAAATCAATTGATAATATCAACCGGTAAAACACCTTCATATAAATGTGAAACCATATTCCCAAAATATAATAGACACACGATAATCGATAATGATTTTGATTTGCAGAAATTGACAAGGATATTAAGGAAATACTTAAGTCCAACGGTGACAAATGCAATTAAAACCGAAGATAAAATCTTAGGGAAAATTCAGGAAATCTATCCTTCTAATTTCGGTCAATATAAAGTTAGGTATACTAGAATAATGGTAAGGGATTTGACATCCAACACGGAGCAGGATACTGAGATTATTAATGAGCATCAAAGGGCTCACAGAAATGCCAGGGAAAACCAGATCCAACTATTACGGAAATACTATTTTCCCCAGATGCATGCAAAGGTAGTGAAAATCGTCAAACAATGCCGTATATGCATCGAGAACAAATATGAGCGGCATCCGAATAAGTTGATATTGGGAAATACTCCTATCCCACAGTATCCGGGCCAAATGGTCCACGTTGACCTCTATCATACAAATAATCGGATAATACTAACTGCTGTAGACAAATTCTCTAAATACGCTCAAGTGAGAATTGTAAAATCTAGATCAGCAGAGGATATTAAATCTCCTTTACGAAATTTACTTACTTCTTTCGGAACTGCCGAAAACATAGTAATTGATAATGAGAAATCTCTGAACTCATCCTCCATTTTATTCATGTTAAAGGATCAGATGGGAATTACAGTTTATACGACACCTCCATATACGAGTAGCGTAAATGGTCAGGTTGAAAGGTTTCATTCGACATTGGCTGAAATTTTAAGGTGCATTAATGCGGAGAAAGTACACAGTTCTTTTGAGGACCTATTGGATAGTTCCTTGAACAAGTATAATCACTCGATCCATTCGACGACCAATAGAAAACCTATTGAAGTTTTTTTTGGGAGGATCATTGGAACTGAACAGGAACGAAAACAGACAGTACGGAAATTAACGAAGAAACAGGAAAGAGATTTAGAATTCCACAACAAAAATAGACATGACGGTAAAACGTACGAACAGGGTGACGAAATTTTTGTTAAGGGGAACAAACGATTAGGTAACAAATTGACACCCCGTTACAAAAGGGAAATAGTACAAGAAGATAAGGGACAGACAGTTCTGACCGTTTCTAAGAAAATTGTTCACAAAAATCTCATAAGAAAATAATGCCTTCATTTCAGGTCATTACTTGCTCTTGCAAAAACGGAGACTCAAATACTGGACTATACGAACTCCCAGATTGTTACAATAGAGACTGGTACAGCAAAACTTAAGACGGGAAACTTCAAATTGATCCATATCATAGACTTGGAACAGTATGAGAATATATTGGACCAGATATACGAGACAATAAATCGTGACATAACCAGGAAAGACAATAATTACCAATTTCTTATTCATGAAGTGGATACCCTGTATAAAACGCTCAGAGAGCTAAGTCCTATACGGAGAACTAGATCAATTGAGATTCTTGGGACGGCCTGGAAATGGATCGCGGGAACACCCGACCATGAGGATTTTCAGATAATATCTGATAGGGTCAACGGTTTGCTCGAAAACAATCATAAGCAAATTGTTATAAATAGGGCCCTGTAATTGAGGGTTAGGGAAATCACTAAAATGACTAACACCATACTGAATAACATAGGTTCGAGTGATGCACTGAAGATGGAAATTATTAAGAACATCGAAAGAAAATTGAAGATAGTGAAAGAAGAATTGACTAATATTAACTATTCAATTCAGTGGGCAAAATCAGGGGTAATTAATTCCTTTATATTTTCCGGTTACGAATTGAACGTAACTAGGAATCTTTTTGAAACCCAAAATTTCCCCTATTTAAATCTCATAGAAGCTTTGGAATTCGGAGAGGTAAAAATAAGCATGAATCAAACGATGCTAATTTATGTCGTGAATTTGCCTAAAACGGGAAAGGAAACTTGTAGAAAATTATTCATAAAACCTGTAAAACAAGGCGTAATAAATTAAATAATGAGAATTTTATAATGTGTAAGAATTCTGTAATGGAAATTAAAAAACCATGCAAAATGATTTTTGATTTAGCGTTTGCGGAAATGAAAATTTGGTAAATGTCACTTCATTCAAATGTCTGCCAAATCTATTATCCGGTGTACCTTCAACATGCCCAACTTCAAATGATCAACACATAGCTACAATGACTGAGCTCTCACCTGGCCTAATAATGCTGAATGGCTATAACGGTCCTATAGAAGTCGACAGAAAAAATCTTTGGTTAAATGGAACTTATCTTATTAAATACCACAATGCCACGGTCCACATAGAAAACCGAACTTACTATAACAACGAGATAACTATGTTGCAGCCATTACCTGCTATATTGAAAACCACTAATTCCATAGCTAAGTACGAAGAGATGCTATCCTTGGAAATGTTAAAAGATCTCCATATAAATAATGCTGCAGAAATTCAACAACTAGTCAGCAATTAGAAACCACACTCACAACAAGTGTCTTAATCCCCAGCTTCTTGGGCGTGGTGTTGTTACTGCTATTTTTGAAAAAATTGATAAAAAAAGGAAAACATACGAAGTCCCAGTAAAACTAAATAATGAAAAATCTCCTGAAGTCATTGCTGGCATTGATAATTACCCATCCAACGAGGACGTTGGAATTTAAGAGGGGAAGAGTTAACGAAATAGCCAGTTCGTTCTTTATTGGGTTAATTTATTTTACTTACCTCACATTTTCATGTGGCATGTGTTCTCATTAAAAATGCATAATTGCTTGATTAATATTTCATTTTTATTTGATACCAAAACTGCTGACGATATGTCTGCAGTTTTGCAATTGTAGTATTTAAATAAAATTAATTCTTATAAATTACCTATTTGCTAGAGTAAGCATAATTGTAGTTTGTTCTTTTCTATAATTAACGTAAAATAAAGAAAACACCTTCAGTCGTAGTCAAGTACTCGAAACCAAACATTGTTTTATTAAACAAATAACTTAACTTGTATCAGCCGTATATATTCAGGAGATTCAAACTCAGTTGTTTCAAAATCCAACAATTCCACTTCTTCCACGTTGCATTCGTCCAATGATCTCGAGAGCATATCCGCCACAATGTTTTCTGATCCTTTTCGGTGTTCTATTTTGAAGTTGAATGCCTGTAGCTGCAGTGACCAACGCGCTAACCGACCACTTAAATCCTTAAAGCTCATAAGCCATTTTAAGCTAGAGTGGTCTGTTATTATGGTGAACTCCATCAATTCAATATATGGTCTAAATCTTTTCACTGCCAGTACTGCAGCTTAATTCTTTCTCGGTTACGGTGTAGTTGGACTGTGCACCGTTCAGCTTTTGTGAGAAAAACGCTATTGGTCGATCGTTGTTGTCATCATCCCTCTGAAATAGTACTGCACCAACACCTACATGTGATGCATCACACTGTATATAAAACGGCCTCTTAAAATCAGGATGGACTAGAAGTGGGGCGGTTATTAAAGCTTTTTTTAATTTATAGAAGGATTCTATAGCTGCTTCTGACATCGTGAATTTATAACATTTTTTTAGAGTATCGCTTAAGGGTGCGGCAACTATGGCAAATTCTTTGATAAACCGCCGATACCACCCCGCAGTGCCTAGAAAGCTCCTTACCTGCCTTGGAGTTTTTGGTATCGGAATTTGTTCTATTGCATTTATTTTATCAGGATCTGTTCTTAATTTTCCTCCACCAATGATAAATCCCAAATATTTTAGCTCCTTAAAACAGAACACACTCTTACTCATCCCTATTGTTAAATTTGCGTCTGACAAATGTTTGGCTACTTTGCTCAACAGTTCCGTATGCGTTTTGAAATTCTTTGAAATAATTAACAGGTCGTCCAAATAGATGAATACATTGTTTTTTAATGCTTGTGGGATAACTTTATCCATTAGACGACACAACCGTTGGGCCGCATTACAGAGGCCAAAAGGTATCACTTTATATTGATAGTGAGGTCTCCCTGGAACTGTAAAAGCTGTATATTCTCGACATTTAGGCTCCAAACCAATCTGCCAGAACGCAAATTTAAGATCAACACTACTAACAAAAACAGTTTCATCTATTCTGCTAAGAATTCCCTCTATGTTCTGAATAGGGTAAGCATCCTTAATGGTTAAACTATTGAGTTTTCTTGCATCAAGACATAAACGATTCTTGCCTGGCTTACGTACTAGTGTGACCCGGTTATTATAAGGACTTTCAATTTCCTCGATCACACCTAACTCTAACATTTGGTCCACCTCTTGATATAACAGTTCTTGGACTTTTGGTGAGACAGGATAATGACGTTCTTTAAAAGGTACCGAGTCCGGATTTAATTGTATATTATGGTGTTCTAACTGTGTTTTACCCAGTCCATCATTTTCAAACGTTTTGAACAATTCTTTTACCCTCTCTAGTTCTTTTTTCTGTTGTGCTGTTAATTCATGTTGCTCTGTGCATTGTTTATGCGCGGGTTCTAAATTCAATTTAAGTTTCTCGATATCTATTTCGTCTGCCTGCAATACATCTGGTGCCAAGTTAAATCTTCGCCAAAAATCAATAAGGTACAATTTCTGTTCCAGCGATGGGCATAGATAGAATTTAATCAACTGTACCTCATCTTTATACGTGACAGGAAGAATTACTTTACCACATACTTTGCGAGCTTGACCAGAAGCTGTCCTCACAATCGAATTATATCGAGAAACGTCGACTTCTAATCCTTTTAAAAATTCTTGACAATCTTTACCTAGTATACCTACGGATGCTCCCGTGTCTAGCAAACCCCTAATCAACTTATCTCCTATGTAGACGTCAGCAAAAACCCGGGGATCCCTAGTTGAGACAGCGGCTTCAGATACGCTTATTTCATTTCTTATTGTTTTTCTTTTTTCATAACGTTTTCTGGCGTTTTCTACTCTTTTGGAAATCGGAGGATGTGGCTCTGTATAATCTTCGAATATCCTTTTTCGCACTGCAATATAATTTTGCAATCTTTCAGCATATGATCTGTTATTTTTACTATTGAAATTTGGTTGGGTATAGGCATAATCACTCGTATGACCGCGATTGGTATCAATATTTTGTTCAATTTTCTGGTTGGGTTTTAATATGAAACTTTTTAGTGGTTTGCGGACGTTTGAGATGAGCGTGACTCGCCCGCTTTGGTCATGCTCATCCGGCGGTTTCCCTGTCTGTTACAGTTTGGGCACTTTGGTGTAATTGAACGTTCGTAACCACATTTGTAACAAAATATGTTTCGTACTTCCGATTCGCATTCCATATAGGTATGACCATTACACCTACAATTCCAGCACACTAGTTTTGTTTTATCTTTATAATTTATTTCATCCACATCCAATGTGTTGAAATTTTGCTCAAGTAGTTGAGTTTGCTCATCCTCCTCAAATTCTATTTCGTTTATTCTGGGACGCGGCGGATAACGCATAGGGTTACTATTTGGCGTATTAAATTTTATTTCGCGCCAAGGGAATCTCTTCTCAATCTCCTTGCACTCTTCCCTCAACTGTTCTATATTATAAATTGACATAGGGTACACTAATTTAGCAATATGGTCTTTTACATTTCTTTTCAAAACCTTTATCATTTCGTACTCAGGGATTGGAGATCGCAGCTTTGACCTTAGCGTTAACATTGAATGGAAATAATCCTCCAAAGTTTCATTATGACGCTGGCGTCTTTCTACCATTTCTTGCATTATTTCGAAATCGCTACGATTCGCTTGAAATCGGTTCAAAAGACTATATCTTAACGTAGGCCAATCTGCTACCCCATTTTGTGTCTTTAGATACAACCAAAACCAATCTTTAGCCTGACCTTTTAAAAGTCGATGGAAATCCCTAAGAACTTCTTCCCAAGGTATTGAATAACTTGCTTGCAATAGTTCTACGCGAAAAACAAAATCATCAATTGATACGCCAATACCACCTCCTTCAAAAACAATGTCAATTTCATTTGTCAATTCTAATTTGACCTTCTACTGGACATACATTCAAGTTCCTCTCATAGGTGTAAAAATTTGGAGCATTCGATAAAATATTAGTGAACCTAGGAACTCCTCCATGCGTCTTATTGGCTTCATTTTGCACTGAATGTTTATTATACCGATTACCATTATTACTATTGTTACCATTATTCTCATTATTTATGCTTGCAGGTATGTTCTGAACTATTGGACAGTGTTTTTGATTTTCCCTGGCCCTAGAAGCTTCTGCGGTTTTCTTTATTGCGCCTTGCGCCCTTTCTCGGCCTATTAAACTACTTTGGCTCGAAGTGGAATGAGACGGATTCACAGCCTCTGTCCTGGAATTCGTAAGGGGCTTAAGCGCATTGTCGACTTCCTTCATTATGCCTTTGAGACCTTCACGCAACGATACCTGAATCATTTCGGTCATTTCTGACCGCAATGTGTTCATAAGAAACTTTTCCTGGTTGCTAATCCGTGAAGTCGCTCCCTGGCTATCTAATTCGGACCTAACTCTCTCAACCGAGGATTCTGCAGGTAACTCTATCAATATCTCATTAGATCTATAATTTTTATCATTTCTTATAGTGTTCGACAAATCTCTGAATTGAGGATCCTGAAAAACTGTGGACTGATTTGGGGAATGCTGTACTCGGCCAGTTAATCCTACCCGATTAAGATCAAATTCTAATGACCGTCTACTCTTATTCGCATCGGTCATCTTGACTTAAATTTTAGTGTAATAAATAGTATGTAAAAATAGTTTATCAATTTAATAATTATTTAACAGAAAAGTTATTTTCACAAATATGTAAATAAGTGTGTACGTAAGCATATATGTGACCATTTAATACTAAAATTATTCTATTTTAATGCTAGATTCCTAATTATCACAGTTCCTTTAATTGTATTAAAACCCTATCTTTTAAATAATTGGATTGTTTATTCCCTAATTCTTACAGTGCTACAGACGTTCTTTAAGCTATACGTCAGGTCACTATAATTTCATTAAATTAAGCAAATATGATTTGTAAGACTGTCATATGCCTAAATCTAATTATAATTTATTTATTAAATTTCTTTTACATTCACTATATAATTCAGTGCATCGGATGTTATCAGCTAAAGTACATCCGGTCACCGAAAACGCAAACAACTAAGCTAATGTGGTCTTTGTATATAGCCACATGCCCTAATTGCCAAATTTTATATTAATTATTGCAGTAAATGTAAACAATACTAATAAAAAAAAAACTCATGCGAACAAAAGTAATTGAGTTTAAATAAAAATTTGTAAAATTGAAAACTTTTTAAATCGTTATTGTGTGGTTCAGTCAGTAATAATGCAATTGGTCTCTATTTGTACCAAGCCACTAATCTGAATGAATCAACAAGATACAAAGTGTTTCGATTGGGCGCCATTATTTGGCGCAATATTACAGGTAAAGGAATTTTTTAAAAATAACAAAAAAAAAACTTGCTTTCGATTGGGCGCCATTATTGTACAACGTACAATATGTGCGCCAATTAATTTCTGCTTTACGATTGGGCGCCATTATTGTACAACGTACAATATGTGCGCCAATTAATTTCTGCTTTAGATTTGGGCGCCATTATTGTACAACGTACAATATGTGCGCCAATTAATTCTTGCTTCACCATTGGGCGCCATTTTTGTACAACGTACAATATGTGCGCCAAATAATTCTTGCTTCAAGTTGGGCGCCATTATTGTCACAGAACCCTTTGTAGCGCAACCGGTAACCGCCATTCAATTCCCAAACTAGGTCAGGGATGTCAGGGAAGGTAAGACCCGCGACTTCCGGTGCAGGGACTGACAATAAAATTTGTTTGAAGAAACAAAAATAAAAAAAACTAAAAGAGAATATTACTTACAATCGGACAGACCTACCTACAATAAACTGAACTGTGATTTGCTGGGGACAAGAGATGTAATTTGCCCCGTCTAGCTGCCCACCCTACCTTGGTAACATTCTAACCGAATCACTATGTTACCCCACACATAAAAACTTGGTCACTTTTCACATACTTACATTACACACTCGATGAACAATCTTAGCCAGACATTTTCTTTTTATCTATTCAACCAAATGAAAACATGAAAATTTAATTTGTTTTCAAAAAAACGTTATAAAAAAATTAGACAAACAGGACGGAAAATAAAAACAAGATTTCGGGAGCACATAAGAGACTACAACAAGAAACTGAAACAACCAGGAGCAACGCCAGAATCAAATTTCGCGAACCACATATTCAACAACAAATGTACACCAAGACACATCAGACAAACAGTTGAATTACTGCATTTACAGCACAAAGGACGGCGACTGAACGTATTAGAATATACAAACAAAAAACGTTTGACGGAAGAATTATAAACGAACAAATAAACACTGCGTCAGACATAATATTTGAATCGCTAAAACATTTTTACAAAAAAGAAAACAATAACCCAAGAAAACCAGACAACACAACAAACGAACAAAACCAAAAAGAAACCCAGAAACGTACAATCACAGACTACTACCTACACAAAGATAAAACACCTAGCAAATGATCACTCAAATAATAAACTGTAACGGTAAACACAAGAGACTAACAAGAGAAAAATTAAACGAACAAGAAGCAGGTAGATATAGAGCACACAGGAATATATACGAACGAGAGAGAGCCACACACGAATATATACGAACGAGAGAGATGCAGACACGAACAAGAGAGAAAGAGAGAAAAAGAAGTTAGGTACACAAGGAAACTATACAAAAGACAAGGGACAACACAAAAAACGATTAGTTACTGAGAGAACACTGAAGATGGCACATAGCCGAAACCGGTCTGTTTATCAACCAAATTTGACGTGGGATGACGGAAATTCATTCCAAATTAAAAAAATTTGAACTTTATTTAAATAAAAATGGAATTACGCTATTTTGGAAATTATACGAACAAAAGATAACCAATACGTATAAACTAGACTGGCTA
Organism: Gymnocheta viridis; assembly: GCA_956483585.1. Taxonomy (NCBI): domain Eukaryota; kingdom Metazoa; phylum Arthropoda; class Insecta; order Diptera; family Tachinidae; genus Gymnocheta; species Gymnocheta viridis. Next base: position 59,023,831 of record OY101440.1, on the reverse strand, counting down.
AAATGTTATTGTAAAAAAAATAAAACTTATATTAATAACAAAATCCTGACACAAATCCCAAAATTATCCTAAACTTTCTGGACACTTTTGGTCAAACAGAATACACGAACTGGTTAACTAAAATTTTCCCTATTTTAAAGAGCTCTCTAAAACACCGGTTCTGTATCTACGTACATTACTTGACTCTATATTTTAAATTTGCGAAACAGATATTTTTGGGTTAACACGTATTGCATGTAACAAAAAAAAAAAAAGACTAACACTAATTGTACACTAGGAATGTTTAAGTATTTCAAAATTTCTTCATAATAAAATAATACATTTATAAATCTATATATGGCAAAATGTACTTAAAATTTTATTGAAAATCCTTAATTTTAATTGAAATTATCCTTTTTTTATTTTGGAACGTTTCCTTATATATTTCAATCTTTTCTTACTTTCATAACTTTTTTTAACTTTCTTTAAACTTATTTTTACTTGGAGCGAAAATTGCTTATATATTTTTTTTATCAATGTTATAATTTTAATTTTTATATCGCACAACTCGTTTAATATACTTAACTTTGACCAGATTTCTAAGTAAATAATATGGACTGGACTCACCAAACTAAAAACTTTAATATGACTTCGGTGGCACTGGTTGATCCCAGAAGCAAAATTTTATGTCCTCACAGGTTATGATGATTTTATTCTTTTTCCAGCTCCAATTTAGGCAACGAAAGATGTTTCATTCGGCTATAGATCCCACAAAGCACTCAAATATGAATTCGCTCCAACAAACAAAGGAAATATGGATTGCAGTCCAAGGATCCTTTTCAATCCTTTTCTATCTCTTGCTTATGGACTGCAATCCCACTATGGTTTGGTCCTTCTAAAGGACACTTTTATTTACGGACACACTAGGATTAAATATACACTATTTCATTGTCCTGCATTTTTATTTATTTTATTTTTTCTAAATAGTTACCTGATTTAATCGTTCCTCAATACCAGTACACAACACTAACTAGCTATCGGATCAGCCACGGTCTATCTTCTTTAACGAGTTCTGATTAATTAATGTTAGCTTGAATTTTCTATCATTACCTTCCTCAAAATCCTTTCCAGTTCTAATTTATGAATCTATTTGTCTCTTTCTAATTCTGTCCTCTTTACGCAACCAGCGATCCTAACTTCAAACCCCTTTTACCCCCATGCCTGTATTACCCTCATAGTTATGACCGCTCTAACCGGACTATCGCTAACGGCTTCAACTCTGAAGTCAATGCCCTTGTAACTATGGCCTTGAACCTTGCCAGAAATTTCCAAAGCCAATTTGGAAACATATTTTAAAGTATTTTTTTGATAATTCATTGACCTTTGTTATTTATGTGTAAATAATAAAATTAAATTTATTTCTATTTATTTAACTCTTCCATAATATGGCTTGATTCGTTTGCTGGTATCAGGTTATCATGAAAGCAATAGGTCGTCAGGCATAACTTTTCTTATTGTTTATTTTCTCATTATATTGTGTTTTATTTTGTTTATTTTCCTTCTTTTTATTGTTGCTTTTAACTCCACCCACTTTACCAATTTTAAAAGATCTGATCACTCTGTACGTGAAGTTGTCCTACCAAACAAACACTACAAACGTCAACAATAATAACCATAACAACAAAAACACCTCGGGCAATAATAAACATTCGCTACATGATAAAGGAAGAATTAATAAATATCGAATATGCTCTACATTGGGCAAAATCCAACATTGTAAATTCATTCATTCTATCTAATATTGAAATAGAAACGATAAGGAAAATTGTCAAACATGAAAAAATACCTTATATAAATGTTGAGGAAGAACTGGAATTCACAGATATAAGCATAGCTGCAAATAGCTCAATGATAATCTACATTTTATCTTTACCTACAACTCAAAACGAAGAATGTGAAATACTAACACTAAAATCTGTTAAAATAGGCAATAGAATAAATAAAATTGAATACGAAAGAATTTTGAAATGTAATAAAAAAATCTATGGAATTAAATCCGAATGCAAAGAATATAATAAGAAAGCTATTTGTAATAAGAATAATTTAATAGAATTATGTAAGTGAAAACAATTGTATAAATAAACTCCTAAAAAGCCAGCTAACAGACTGTATACGTACTAACGCTGACCATATATCGGACACAGAAGATAATCGTCCCGGCATACTTTTTCTCAACAATTACAATGGCACAATAGAAATAGATGGGCAACCACTCCCGCTGATTGGTACTTTCATCATAAAACACTACAACTCAACAATCAATATCCAAGGCAAAATTTTTAACGTACTTGAAACAGTACGTTTCGAGCCACTACCAGCAATACTTCAGCAGGAAACGAAAAAAACCCAGCTAGAAGAAACTCTGTCTTTGGAAATGATAAAAGACCTCGAGACCATAAATAGAAAGCGAATATCAGACATCGATACAACTAACAAGATCGGCTTGACGCTCAACACAATTACCCTAGCAGCATTTCTGGCATTGACGGCCACACTAATGTACGCACTATGGAAGCTCAAGGGGAAGATACGACAAATTAAGGAAAAGCAAATCGCTCTTCTAGACATGAATCCCATGCAATCGGGGACGTTTGCAATTGAGAAGGGAGGAGTTAATATTGCAAAAGCTAACGAAATGCTACAAACAAACATAAATACTTTGTAACAAAGAAAACTGCTAATGCAAGCATTCTTCACCTTTGTGTCAACAAAAACAACACTTGAAACAATATCCGGCCCACTTGCAAATTGTAGCAATAACCCAGCAGACTTTAATTGTGCAATTTTCGTGGAATTACATCCGGCACATGCCACCAAACTTTTGCCGAATTTACTTTGCCAATTCCGACTAATTACACCACAAGACAGAAAGTAGTATTTAAGACAATAATTGTATTTACTAACAGCTCAGTTTTTTAACAATAACTAAAGAAGACGGTTCGTCCGCAAAAAAATATATTTTTTTTAATGTTAAAACGAAAGTAAGTTTAACTTGTATATGAAAAATTTTAATTTCAAAAGTATTCATTTAAATTAAAAATATTCTTGATGATGTTAAATCATGCATAGTCTTGATTTCGAAGATGTAAAAAAATCGAAATAGGTTAAAAAGTCAACAATCAAAAAGTGGACGATTAATAATTACAAAAGTTATCTATGTACTTAAATAAAAAATTATCTCATATGAAATGCTTTATTTTAGATTTAAATTTAGTTATTCTGATGATAGGAAGAATATTATGAGTATTAGGAAACATTATATAGAGCAAAAAATTAATCAATAGATGTTTATTATATTGATTAATTTTAAAAATTACTTACGATATGATAATTGAGATTTAATTTTATACTTTTTGTATTAGTTTGTACTTATTTATTTATTACTTAATTTATTTATAACCCAATCAAAGTATGTGTAGCTAGAACAGAAGTATTGAATCTTAAGATTGTTATATGAATGTAACGAAATGTATTTTTTTGTGGAATAGAAACTCTGAAACAAAAGTATACGTTAAAAATTTTAGATTTCCCCTGGTAATGATCTATAGTAAGATGTGTGTTGATTTCTTCATTTCTATGGGGACGATTGATTTATACGTCTCTCAGTCTTTTTCCTGAGGCGTGCCAAAAAATTTTAATTTTGTTGTGCAGAGTGACTCTTACTGATGTTGTTAGAATACATGATAGTTCTACTCAGTTAGACCAAAACATTTTTTTTTATTAATTTTCGCTTACTAATATATTTTTAACAATAATCTCAAGTACATCGCTTAGTTTTGCATCATATCACATTCATTTGGTTATTTACTTAAACATATTCATTTATTGGCTGCTGATTACTATATTAAGGAGTGTGGGAAACATTTCTTTTTGTTAAGGAAGGTTAGGAATTTCCGATTTTGGTATGTAGTATGACTATATATGAAGCTGGTTATTTTAAAACAAGAGCATTTAATAAAACATTCTAAAAATTCTTCAATACTTTTTATATCGGATAAATATATCATTTACATAAAAATAATCATAAAATAAAATGTGTTGGACAATTGAATAACAGAGTTTAAGTACTATTTCTAAAAATCACATTTATATACATTTCTTTGCATTTTAAATTCAAGAAATTGTTTGATTCTGGAAATTTTTCTGAGTGTTATTACGGATTGAGAATTACATAACGAGAATATTCAAAATATTGACTAGGACAACTAATGTAGATAGTAATTTAAAAAGTCTTAAAAGTAAATGCATCTACAACTTAAACCCCCTTCAATAATACGCAAGATCTTTCCAAAACATCAGAAAAAACTATAAGTTTTTTAACAATTATCAATAATTTCATTATACGAAATATTAGGAAATATATTATGGAATCTTATAGACGATATTCAATAGACAATAATAAATGTGTAAATAATTATGGTTGTTCAAAATAAAAGAATTATATATCTAATTTATTTAAATGTAAACCACTTATACGAATATGATATCTCTCATTATAAACCATAGAGAAACTTTGAATGGTTTTAACCATTTTTAAAGGTCCAATTTAGATTATGTTAGGTATGGTCCAGTATTTGGATACATATTAGAAATATACTTAGATTATACATTAATATGGTATGATTATCAATATGATTTATCATTTATTGCAGAAAACATTTAAAACATGAAACAATGCAAATTAATAACAGATTTAAATACTAAAACAGAATGCATTCAATATACATAGATTATTTTTAAGGAAAATGTAGATAATTGTTATTTTTAAATAGCATTAATTAGTGTTCATACAAACCTCTTTCTAAATTACCTAAAACATCATAAAAATAAAAAAGTATTTTTAATTTTATTATATTTTTTAATATTTTATTAGTTTAATATTATTTCTTTAATTATGTATAGTGAATATTTATAATATTTATCACATTTACATAATTTCTTCATGTCAAAAACAGTCAATATAAATATTTCATCGCTAACCTGATAGCCATCAAAGTACCACAGACAGCACCAAAATCTCAATTTTCTTTTATCATTGATTTGAAGAATAGCACTGCTTCCCTATGATCGTACATTAAGGAGTCTTTTTCCCTCTAGATAATTCCCTAGCAAAATCTTTAGTGAAGACATTGTGATACAGCTTGATCACCCTTATTGTTCACAAAGAAATTCTTTATTAATACTTTTAATAAGTGAACAATCAATGAAATGAATAATGAACACATAGAGAAACTTACTTATAAAAGTTAAGTTCAGTTAAATAATCCTAAAAGGTATGCACAAGATCACTTCGAATGAACCGTGAGAAAACAATTTATTCAGATTTACCTAAAAGGAAAAGCATAAACATAAATTAAACAGAATGATAAACTTAAAAGAATGTAAAGAAACTAAATATGACAACAATAATTTCAATTATGATATTCATTGTATAACACCAAAGATTGAATGGAATTTAAAGCTCAACTAAGTATAAACAATCCATGAGGTTATTTGACTATTATGCCTTAAAAGCAATAACTGTAAGACAAAACATTGAGGGGACAAGTCTATATGTACATTAGCAAATCTAAATCAAATTAAAAAATCTACAGAAACTTAATTTAAAAAAGAATCAGATATAGAGAATATATATAATATCAATTTAAAAGTGAACCAAAAATTTTAATATGATTTGATAATTAATAACAAATATTTAACTTATTATGATTATATTGATTTAAGTGAAACACGAAACAAAGAGAAGTATAAATAGGTTATGTTTTGTAATATACATTTATTCTTGACCGGTAATTATACTATCATTGTTAAATTGTGCGTGGCAGAAAAGGAACCAATTTCGTCGACATATATTATTCATGTAGTCCTATTAATTTTATTGATGCTATTTTTTTGTTACAAGAACTCAGCTTGTTCTTGTAATTCTCCTTGCATGATTTTAGGCATTTGGTTAAAAGGCAATTGCATTCTTTTTGCGTTGTAAATAATTGTTTGGATACATTTGAAAGTGATCGCCCTGACATTGCTGGCAATATGTATACAACGTAAATCATATGCATAAGTTTTTTTTGTATGAATGCACTTACATATTTTAAAAATAATTTTACAATTAAATATAGACGGTCAAAACATATAAACATAGATACCTGCACACAAGCCTTTACGTTTTATTAATTCATACAATTAAAATTTGGCATTATCAATATTCAAGACGTTTTCAGCATGTATTGAAATGGACCGAGTACTATGATTATTATTGAACCAGTCGGTAATGTAAATTACGCGCGCGAAAAGCCTAACAACACTAATTGCGAATATCATTTTATCGTGGCAAAGAATGCATGCAATCGTTCATTTCTTTTTGGATGGCAATTGACTAGACGTTTCATTAAAGATCACTTAATTGTTTTAACATTTAATTAAATAAGTGCACGGATAACCTCCACAGTTTTATACCAAGTGCAAGATCTGGAATCTTAAAAAAAGGAATAAATTAAATCAAAAAATCGCAGAAGTTAAATGTCATTATCTATGGTACATTAATTGTATGCGTACAAAAAAATTAAAAATTTCCTGTATCACACCCATAAATATAAAAAGGCATAAGTGCTCTGCGACTGCATCCAGTCAAACCCAAGTGACATACTTGGTGGTTCAAGTACAAATTCTGCCCGAAGAGCCTAAAACCAAGTACAAGCTGAATGGCTGGTAAGAAATCAATTACGGCTGTTAATACGAAATTCTAAAGTCGTTTATTTCATTATTAGGTCTATCAACATCGACATTTGATTAAATGATAGCCAGCCATTAATCTTTTGTTCTTGCATTTATACGTAAACTTTAGGCCTAATTACGAATCTGATTTAGTTTTGGGAATACACAGTCATGATTGATTCCCATAATATCACGTGTTAAAATACTCCCATATCTGAATGCTGTCTAAAAATTTTTTTGGTTAGGTTAAAATAACCTGATCGTTACGACATCAACACTCATGTTTCAAATAAGAACGTCTGCCCAAATTTAATTATCAGTTAAAATTTTCCAAATTAGTTTATTGTTTTTTTTAATTTTGGTATAATCATTTCTTTAAATGGATTTTTGTATTCTCAGGTACTGAGATCGCATGTTTTTTTAATCGAACTTAACATAACCTAACCTAACTTAACCTACCAAAATGAAACACTTAATATTTAATAATTCGTTTATATTACTCTAAAAATGTTCATCAATTATATTATGTTTTTTTAATCCAAATTAGTTATTCTTAGTGTCGTAATTAAAAAAAAAAACTTTAAGGAAAAAAAATCCTAAGGGGAAACCCTAACATCTTTTAGGTTCAAAATACTATAAATACTACAATCGTTATCTCATTGATTTTTTTTCGTATATGCAAGAGCTATTTACTTTAGATTTTAATTCATCAACGCTATCATCAAATCATTCATAAATTCATCCAGAGGCCTCTGCGAAAGAACTATGTAAATGGTGAGTGAAAATCAAGTAAAACAATAATAATACTAATTCTTGCATATTGAAAAATTAACCAATTACAACAAAACCATATACAGAAAGTAAGAAGTAAAAGGAGCGCTAATAAAAAGTAATGTAATAAATTCAAATTATTGCTTTTGTTTTGATTATCGTTCACTATGTATAAATAATTACATTTAGTTTTTTTTAAATTCATTTATTAACGTTCCTTTTATGTATTTTATGAAGTGCAGATCATACACTCTAATTACTTTTGAATATGGTAAGAAATATATCAAACTGCATTTTATTTATTATCATGTAAAACTAACTTCACAATAATGTAACTTATAGGTAGTTATATATTTTTTGTATTTAAATCTAATTTCTCGAACATATCAATTTTTTTGTATTTATTTATAATCATTTACTTATCATTTAATACAATATAGATATTTTATGGGATGAATAAATAATGAAAATATTCATAATGAATTGCTAATTTTCTCGAGATTTTCTTTTACGGTGTAAAAAGTTGGGTTGATCTCATTTAGTGGGATCTTGTGACAAAATTGTAGTGCCAGCAAGATCATGGTAAGGGCGGGTATAGAGGCACGGATTCCAACTAACACCAGGAATCTTACTAGCGACGTAATCAATACACCTTTCTTATTGCTTTCCGTTAAATTTCAATTAAACCCATAGCCAGAGTGTCGGGGCCAGGTATTATTTGGACATTTTTGCACTATGGCTAACTACTAGATTTCTATTCCATTTCTGTAATATTTTTTTTTCTCAGGGAGTCTATAATAAAAATAACTGGACTAAATATAGCAGACACGAACCCCCCAAACCCGATTGCAGCTAGTAAACAATGGCTCCCTCCGTCTTTCTATCATTTAGCTCTGAAAGGATTTCTACTAAATTTTCTTTTAGTAGGTTTCTACAAACCCAACTTACTTCGGTTCGTTAGGAAAAATTCACGCATATTACATAAAATGGCGCCCAACGTGGGGCCGAAGGTGTTCAAATTATATTGTTCATTTTCGGTTCTGTTTAGTTTTATTTTTCTAATTATAAATTTTAGATTTCATTAACACCTTAGTAGTAATCCGATATTGAGTTTAGTAATCTTCGTAATGAATAAATGTGTATGTATTTCTGGTCATTAGATGCTTGAGGTTTGAGCCATCTAACCGCTTTACCGCTAAATGATTCTTTCATTGGGTTGAGAAATAAATTCATTATTAGATTTCTATTATTGCATCACATTTGGCAGGTAAGGTTTTTATTGTTTATGATCTGGGTTACCTGTAACTTATATATAATGAGAATATATTTAATGGCATGTGCAGTTAAGCATCCCTTATGTATAAGAGTTTTGCAAAGATCAACAACCTATATAGCAGGTTTGATCGTAGATTGTGGGAATTTTATTTTATAAATGTGTACATAACCAAGATTTATTTAGTTTTTATTTTGTATTGATTACTTTTCGCTTATTATTATTTGATCAACCTAACTTTTAATTTACCGGAAGAAGAAAACAAAATATAGAAAAACAAGTCTGTTACATAAGATTAATATTAATAAATATTTTTTTTATATTAGCTACGAATCCTTTATAATATTCTTTAGTGTTTTGGGTTACCTCAAACAATTAAATAAATATTTAGACTTTAGCTTTAGGTGTATACGTATATATTGGTTCTGACAATGGCATTAGAACGTAGTCCTATAGAGGCATCAAATATGCAACAAAATCTGTTATTAGACTTGGCGGCAGGTTCGTCACAAGCTCAAGCTCCCATTATAGCATCAGCCTCCAATGACCTGTGCAATGTCTGTAGTGAACGACTTGATGGAAAACTAGAATGTCTCATAATTGTGAGCTGTAGACACATTTTTCTTCGAGTGTGTATAGAAAGCTACCTCTCTAAAGATAATGAATGTCCTGTATGCCAAAAGCAGTGTGAACTGTCTGACTTGAAACAAATCTCATTTCCAAGTAAACCTCTAAAAGCGCCTGTACGACAACGCGGTGGTGCAAAAAAACAATATCATACGCGTAATTCTGCAAGAAATATTTTTAATGATCCGCAATCTCCATCGAATAGTAGAAATAGTACTTTGTGTACAGAGGCGTTAACAAACCCATCTAGAAATAATGATACTGAAACACAAGAGCATGCAAGGGACAATACTTCTAACATAAATCCGCCCAATTTGGCGGACGGTTTTCAACAAGTTTTTGTAGACTATGAGCAAATCAACAGGATGATACAAAATAACGTTACTCAACTTTTACAGAATCTTAATCTTATGGCAGCTAATAATACAGATAATCTTTCTCAAAATAGACCAACTTTAGTAAATACTGCACGAGGAAATACTTCTCGCTCGCAACAGAATAATAACGATGAGGTACGGAACTCCGGGTTATCATTTTCTAGCAATAGTTCCACCTACAATAATGATAAAATAACTTCAATCATACAAAGTTGGGGTTTGAAATTTGATGGTACGTCAAACGGCTTGACCGTTGAAGAATTTTTGTACCGCTTGACATCCTTAACTCGAGATCATTTTCAAGGTGATTTTACAGTTATATGTAAAAACCTGCACATTCTACTGACAGGTAAAGCCAAAGAATGGTTCTGGCGTTACCATAAGCAAGTTAATGTTATTGATTGGAATGGCATTACGGAAGCTATACGATGGCAATACAAAGACTTTAAGTCATCATTTGACATTCGGGAAGAAGTTAGAAATCGTAAGCAAAAGGTCGGAGAGACCTTCGACATGTTTTACGAAGCTCTTTCGTCCATAATGGATAGATTGCCTACACCTCTGTGCGAAATGGATTTAATAGAGATAATTACGCGTAACTTGAGGCCAGAAATTAGGCACGAGTTATTATACATTCCCATTAATTCTATTCCTCATCTTAGAAGACTCGTTCAGATGCGTGAAAGTCTCCTTAGTGATGAGCATGTGCGAAGAAATTTTTCCGCGAGAGCTACTACTCAATTTCCGCCTAGACGTCATATAGCTGAAATCGAAGTTGAGCAGGATACCAAAATGTCATTCGATGGTGAAGATAAATTAGCAGTAGATGCTGTTGAAAATTATGAAACAACACGTCGTTGTTGGAATTGTGATCAGATCGTTCATTACTACCAGGATTGCCTGGAAGACAGAACTGTCTTTTGTTATGGCTGTGGTGAAAAGAACGTATATAGTCTACAGTGCCCCAAATGTCTTGCCAGAAAGTCAGCAAAAAACTACAAAATCCATACCTCAAATCCATTTTAAAATCTAATAGAGATACTATTACATCCACCGAATTTGAGGAAATAAGTAACAGAGTGGATAACAAAATTACAGAACATGTATCAGACTCGAAGTTAAATAAGAATAACAATTGTCCAAAGTTTAAAATTTTAAAACGGGATTCTTGTTACTCACCGGTTGTCGTGCAACAAGATTATGACAAATTAAATTACCCAAAATTACCTCTTCATAAAAGAATGCAGTTGTATATTAGGAAAAGACAGGAAATTTTTAGTGATTATTCAGGTGGTGAAATATTTCCCAATCGAACTCCTAAAAGATCAACAATTAGAATACGAAATTACTACAAAAATCGCAAACTGGCTTCGAAAATTTTAGTTTCTAGCATCGTAAGTAATTCAACTGATGGGCGTTATTACGCTAAGGTAGCTTTCCTTAACTACACCGAATATGGTCTTATTGATACAGGTGCAAGCATAAGTTGCATAGGAGCTGATTTGGCGGCCGAAAATTTTTCAAAATGTTCAAACTTTTTTAAGTGCAAAACGACAGTGAAAACTGCAGATGGAAGGCCACAAAATGTAATTGGCTGGAATCAAGCCGCAGTCACTTTTAAAAAAATCACGCATAATATTAACCTTTTTATAATACCAAGCATATCTCAGAGACTTCTGTTAGGTATAGATTTTTGTAAAAGCTTCAAGTTATTGCCCAATATAACCAGCTCTCCCGATCTTTTGGATAGAGTAGTTCATAGTGTGAAAATATTTGACTCGTTTCATGTACCCGAAACTTTCTTCAAAATCTCTGAAAGTATGTCAGGTTGTGCGCCAAAACCAATTTCTCATTCAGAGGAAAATTTCTATAGTCTCTCAAAAGACAGAAAGACCAATTAAATGCAGTAATTGCAATTTTTCCGAATTTTGAACACAGGGGACTAGGCAAAACCTCTTTGATGCGACATGAGATAGATGTTGGCTCCGCTAAACCAATTAAGCAGAGATTTTACCCCGTTTCACCAGCGGTGGAAAAGCTTATGTATGCAGAAGTAGACCGCATGTTGGCTTTAGGTGTCATAGAACCATCCACTTCTGCCTGGAGTTCTCCGATGAGGCTCGTCATCAAACCGAATAAAGTTCGCCTCTGCCTGGATGCGAGAAAAATTAATTCGGTTACAGAAAAGGATGCCTACCCTTTACCTTCTATTGAAGGAATTTTTTCACGTCTTCCTAAGGCAAACATTATCTCCAAATTAGATCTGAAAGATGCCTACTGGCAAATTGGTTTAACGGAAGAGCCCAAGGCTATTACGGCATTCACAGTACCTGGAAGGCCATTGTACCAGTTTGTGGTAATGCCTTTTGGGCTTTGCAATGCCCCACAAACAATGTGCCGCTTGATGGATCAGATCATACCGCCGGACCTTAAAAATAGTGTTTTCGGATACTTGGATGATCTCATTGTGGTGTCAGAAAATTTCGAAGAACATTTAGAAGTACTTTTACGCATTGCTGGACAGTTTCGGAAGGCAAACTTAACGTTAAATGTCACAAAAAGCCATTTTTGTGTGACTAAGGTAAAATATTTAGGATATGTTATTGGGGATGGTGGAATCACAACCGATCCGGAGAAAGTAAGCGCGATTGTGAACTGGCCAGTACCTGCAAATCTTCGACAAGTTAGAGGATTCTTAGGAATCGCAGGCTGGTATAGACGATTCATTGAAAACTTCTCAGCAGTAGTATTTCCCATTACCGAGACTCTTTCTTCAAAAAAGAAATTTGTTTGGACTCCAGAGGCCCAATGTTCATTTGAAAAAATTAAATCTCTTTTGACATCTGCTCCAGTACTGATTAACCCAAACTTTGAAAAAAAATTCTTTGTTCATTGTGATGCAAGTGATTTTGGCATTGGGGCCGTGCTAATATAGCTCGACGATGAGGGGCTGGAGAGGCCAATCGCTTACATGAGCAAGAAGCTAAATTCTGCGCAGCGTAACTATAGCGTTACGGAACGCGAATGTCTTGCGGCTTTAGAGGCCATTCAACGTTTTAGGTGCTACCTAGAGCTACAAGAATTTGAAGTGATCACCGATCATGCCAGCCTTGTGTGGTTGATGCGTCAACCAAATTTAAGTGGTAGATTGGCAAGATGGGCTCTAAAATTGCAGGCATTCAAGTTCACAATAAGTCACCGCCGAGGGAGGGAAAATATAGTACCAGACGCGTTATCTCGCATGCCTAGTGACGAAATCGCTTCTGTAGATTTTAACCTTCCGGAAATCGATTTATCATTGCCATGTTTTATGGATGACGATTATATAAGTTTGCGTAACCAAGTAAGTAGGGAACAATCATAATACCCAGATATCAAAATAGTAGATAATTTCGTTTACATTAGAACTCAGCACTATGATGGCATAGAAGAAAACGAACAAAACTGTTGGAAGCTTTGGATACCAGAGAATTTGAGACAAGAGTTAATTGTAAAACATCACAGCGCTGTAACAGCATCTCATGGAGGAATGCATAAAACCCTAGATTTGTTAAGAATATTCTTTTTTTGGCCTGGAATGGCAAAAGACGTGTGTGATTTTGTAAGAGGGTGTGAAACTTGTAAAGCAACTAAAGCGCCAAACTTTATAATGAAGCCCGAAATGGGTAAACAGATTGTCTCAGAGCGTCCATTCCAGAGGCTTTATGTAGATCTCTTAGGTCCATACCCCAGGAGTAAATCGGGAAATATTGGCTTATTAATAGTGTTAGATCATCTATCTAAATTCCATTGGTTACATCCCCTACGCAAATTTACATCTACTGCTATCAAAAATTTTTTAGAAAAACAAATATTTCACACTTATGGTGTTCCTGAGGTCATTGTCAGTGACAATGGTTCTCAATTTAAGGCCAATGACCTTAATAGTTTTTTTACTTCAGTCGGTATAACTCACGTTTATACAGCCTTTTACTCACCACAAGCAAACGCTTCGGAGCGGGTAAACCGTTCTCTCATTGCAGTTATACGAGCCTATCTGAAAAGTGACCATACCAAGTGGGATGAGAATTTAAGCGGCATTAGTTGTGCATTAAGAAATTCCCATCACAGTTCCTTGAAAGTTTCACCCTATCATGCTCTTTTTGGTTTTGAAATGATCCTGCATGGTTCAGAGTATACTTTACTAAAAAACCTTAAACTGTTGGATGAACCTTCGTATAAGCTCACAAGAGATGATAGTCTTCAAATCATCAGACGGGATTTACAGAAACACATAAAAAAAGCATACGAGCATAACAGAGGTTATTATAATTTAAGAACCAGGCCACAATCATACCAAGTAGGACAGGAAGTTTGGAGAAGAAATTTTGTTCAAAGCAATTTTGAAAAACGTTTTAAAGCTAAATTTGCTCCTCTTTTTGTTAAAGCTAAAGTGTTGGAAAAGCTCGGAAGTAATTATTACAAATTAGCAGATATGGAGGGAAAATTAATAGGTACTTTTCATTCAAAAGATATGAAACCCTAAACCTGTATTTCCAACTAATATTGTTACTTCTAGAAGTCAATATTATTTGGTTTTGTAATATACATTTATTCTTGACCGGTAATTATACTATCATTGTTAAATTGTGCGTGGCAGAAAAGGAACCAATTTCGTCGACATATATTATTCATGTAGTCCTATTAATTTTATTGATGCTATTTTTTTGTTACAAGAACTCAGCTTGTTCTTGTAATTCTCCTTGCATGATTTTAGGCATTTGGTTAAAAGGCAATTGCATTCTTTTTGCGTTGTAAATAATTGTTTGGATACATTTGAAAGTGATCGCCCTGACATTGCTGACAATATGTATACAACGTAAATCATATGCATAAGTTTTTTTGTATGAATGCACTTACATATTTTAAAAATAATTTTACAATTAAATATAGGCGGTGCAAACATATAAACATAGATACCTGCACACAAGTCTTTACGTTTTATTAATTCATACAATTAAAATTTGGCATTATCAATATTCAAGACGTGTTCAGCATGTCTAACAAAGCAAAGCCTAACAACACTAATTGCGAATATCATTTTATCGTGGCAAAGAATGCATGCAATCGTTCATTTCTTTTTGGATGGCTCAATTGACTAGACGTTTCATTAAAGATCACTTAATTGTTTTAACATTTAATTAAATAAGTGCACGGATAACCTCCACAGTTTTATACCAAGTGCAAGATCTGGAATCTTAAAAAAAGGAATAAATTAAATCAAAAAATCGCAGAAATGTCATTATCTATGGTACATTAATTGTATACGTACAAAAAAATTAAAAATTTCCTGTATCACACCAATAAATATAAAAAGGCATAAGTGCTCTGCGACTGCATCCAGTCAAACCCAAGTGACATACTTGGTGGTTCAAGTACAAATTCTGCCCGAAGAGCCTAAAACCAAGTACAAGCTGAATGGCTGGTAAGAAATCAATTACGGCTGTTAATACGAAATTCTAAAGTCGTTTATTTCATTATTAGGTCTATCAACATCGACATTTGATTAAATGATAGCCAGCCATTAATCTTTTGTTCTTGCATTTATACGTAAACTTTAGGCCTAATTACGAATCTGATTTAGTTTTGGGAATACACAGTCATGATTGATTCCCATAATATCACGTGTTAAAATACTCCCATATCTGAATGCTGTCTAAAAAATTTTTTGGTTAGGTTAAAATAACCTGATCGTTACGACATCAACACTCATGTTTCAAATAAGAACGTCTGCCCAAATTTAATTATCAGTTAAAATTTTCCAAATTAGTTTATTGTTTTTTTTTAATTTTGGTATAATCATTTCTTTAAATGGATTTTTGTATTCTCAGGTACTGAGATCGCATGTTTTTTTAATCGAACTTAACATAACCTAACCTAACTTAACCTACCAAAATGAAACACTTAATATTTAATAATTCGTTTATATTACTCTAAAAATGTTCATCAATTATATTATGTTTTTTTAATCCAAATTAGTTATTCTTAGTGTCGTAATTAAAAAAAAAAACTTTAAGGAAAAAAAATCCTAAGGGGAAACCCTAACATCTTTTAGGTTCAAAATACTATAAATACTACAATCGTTATCTCATTGATTTTTTTTCGTATATGCAAGAGCTATTTACTTTAGATTTTAATTCATCAACGCTATCATCAAATCATTCATAAATTCATCCAGAGGCCTCTGCGAAAGAACTATGTAAATGGTGAGTGAAAATCAAGTAAAACAATAATAATACTAATTCTTGCATATTGAAAAATTAACCAATTACAACAAAACCATATACAGAAAGTAAGAAGTAAAAGGAGCGCTAATAAAAAGTAATGTAATAAATTCAAATTATTGCTTTTGTTTTGATTATCGTTCACTATGTATAAATAATTACATTTAGTTTTTTTTAAATTCATTTATTAACGTTCCTTTTATGTATTTTATGAAGTGCAGATCATACACTCTAATTACTTTTGAATATGGTAAGAAATATATCAAACTGCATTTTCTTTATTATCATGTAAAACTAACTTCACAATAATGTAACTTATAGGTAGTTATATTTTTTTTGTATTTAAATTTAATTTCTCGAACATATCAATTTTTTTGTATTTATTTATAATCATTTACTTATCATTTAATACAATATAGATATTTTATGGGATGAATAAATAATGAAAATATTCATAATGAATTGCTAATTTTCTCGAGATTTTCTTTTACGGTGTAAAAAGTTGGGTTGATCTCATTTAGTGGGATCTTGTGACAAAATTGTAGTGCCAGCAAGATCATGGTAAGGGCGGGTATAGAGGCACGGATTCCAACTAACACCAGGAATCTTACTAGCGACGTAATCAATACACCTTTCCGTTAAATTTCAATTAAACCCATAGCCAGAGTGTCGGGGCCAGGTATTATTTGGACATTTTTGCACTATGGCTAACTACTAGATTTCTATTCCATTTCTGTAATATTTTTTTTTCTCAGGGAGTCTATAATAAAAATTTTTATGTAAAACTGGACTAAGTATAGCAAAGACACGAACCCCCCAAACCCGATTGCAGCTAGTAAACAATGGCTCCCTCCGTCTTTCTATCATTTAGCTCTGAAAGGATTTCTACTAAATTTTCTTTTGGTAGGTTTCTACAAACCCAACTTACTTCGGTTCGTTAGGAAAAATTCACGCATATTACAGATTTGAAGTATGTGAATGAAGATGCAATCAATGTATACACATTATACATATCTTAGAGCTATATATGAAGTAAATATCTCTTGTTTTATACAAAAAGTCGGAGAAATTTTTTCTTAGTCATCAGTTAAACACAAGCACTTCCTTTAAAAAATAAAATATATGAACTCTTCTATTAATGTGATTTTAATTCAAATATGCACGATCGAACTGATCAGACATCTGATCAAAATGATCTAACCTGATTTAACACTTGATGAGTTATAAATTTAAAGAAATTATGTACTTATATAAATATGCCCTTATTTATATCACTATACAATCACATACTTAAATTTAAAAATTACACTCTTTTATGTGATATATTCAGTAAATAAGATTATATGTATTCAGGAAATGACTTTTACGCTTTTAAAACTGTCAGACTGTCTAATTAGTTCTATGATTATAAATAAAGTTTAATACAATACTGTTTTTATAAATATTTATTTAATCTTCTAATTTTAAAATTATATTGATAAATAAAATAAAAATAATAATAATTTTGTTGTTTCTTTTCTTCCAACTACAATATTTCATCTTTACTTAACCAAGAATTAAGTTGATTAGGAATTCCCAACCATTTACCATATACCTTATCTGCTTTTGTTTAAGAATCCTTTCTACTAAATATGTATTTGGAAAACCTTGTATTAGAAAATTCAGCATTAACCTCTTTCAAAAATATGTATTTCCTAATGCATAAATGCTACCCATCATTATATTTAGATATTTTATATAATTTATACTCGTATTTAACTGTTATTTTTCATTTGTAGAGTTAATTTTAGTTAGAGGCATTTTAATGGTGCGATGACTTCTTAGTTAAATCTTTATAAATATCACACTAATCCTACAGCATCATTTATTTATAAGTTTTTTTTTGTTATTCCTTTTTTACTTGTATCAATTAAAAAAATATATCTTTATAGACTACTCTTTTTCCATTGTGTGGTGATAACGATATCATTACCTCAAATCTTCGTACCTGTTTCGGAGATTTGGGCAGAAGAAACTCTACTATTGACTCGACTTTAGCCGGATCCACTTTTAAACATCCGTGACCTAATATGTAACCTAAATAGCGGATTTCTTTTTTGCAAAATTTGCTTTTACTCACGTTAATAGTGAGCTTAGCTGACCGTAAACAAGAAGCGACTTGGGATAAAAGATTGATGTGGGACTCAAAATCTGAACTACAAACCAACAAATCATGCAGATATATAAAAACATTTTCACAAATTCTTGAAGGGATAACTTTGTCCATGAGACGACTCATGGTTTGAGGACCATTACTTAATCCGAAAGGCATATATTTATAATGGTATAATGGTCTACCCGGTACTACAAATGCGATTTTATCTTTCGAGGAATTGGTCAATCTAATTTGTAAAAAGCATCCTTAAGGTCAATTCCACTTATGTCAAATGTGTCCTTGAGCCGGTTCAACAATCCATTTATATAGGGCAGTGGATACGAATCCTTTTTCGTGACCTCATTTAACTTTCTGGAGTCGATACAGAGGCGCACTTTTTCAGGCTTCCGGACCAACACAGCTGGCAAGCACCACGGAGAGTTCGATTCTTCAATAACGCCTAAGCGTAATAGCCTGTCGATCTCCTGATAATCTTCTTCCTGTCTAGGAGGTGACAGTGGATAATGCTTGCATTTTATTGGTACTGCGTCACCCGTGTCGATATGATGTTGCAATAAATCTGTGCTACCTAGACCCAACTTCTCATATGAAGGAAAATCTAAAACAGTCTTTTCTAGAATCAACCTCTGCTTAGGTGCCAGTTCGTTGAGATTGTTATCCGCCTCGACAGCGATTTCTGAAACGTCATTGGAATTAGTTGGGATTATTTCAAGAGCCAGTGCGAACTCTCGCCAAAAATTTGTTCCAAAGTATGCCTCTTGGCTCAACGACGGGACCAAATAAAATAGAACTTGCTTAGTAACTCCTTTGAAAAATATCGGAAGATTGCATAAACCTATAACGTGTTGTTTGGCACCATTAGCGGTACGAACAGACGAGGTAAGTGGAGTGAACCTTAGGTTAATTTTTTCCAAAAAGGATAAACAATCTTTCCCTAGTATCGATACATTGGCACCCGAATCAAGTAACCCGACTAATGTATCCTTAATCACCTTAACTTTAGCAAATGGACGATCATCAGATCCGTTTATGATAGTAGATTCCAGGAGTCTACGAAAGTGTTTTCGTATTTGAAGCGACGTCTACATTTCAAGATTTTAGAGAGCTGTTTATTAGCTCTTTTCATATTACTAGTGTCAGAGCTTTTTATAAACTGAATGCAGGTTTGCGCAGAACTGTCTATAGCAGGAAGTTTTGTTTCTAAATCATCAGGCTTTATTTGACGGTTGGCATCTGTAACGCCTCAAGTTGCGGGTCTATGGCTTCAGTGTCGTAAACTTCATCTGAAGCTGTGATTTCATTAATATTTCTAGCTGGCCCCATATTTGGGTTTTGAAACTTAGAATCACGCAACATTCCTTCTGCTTTACGAGCGATATCACTTAACTCATTTGTATCATGTGGTTCTGAACTAAATAACAAAAATTTCATATTTTGTTTTAAATTTTGCTTCATAATATCCATCAGGGCTGGATCTGGCAGAGGATTACGTAGCCTAGTATTTATTGTTACTATTGCTGTATGAAAGTCGTCATAGCTTTCTTTATATTGTTGTCTCCTTGACGAAATTTTCAATAGAATCTTGTGATCGGATTCCAAGTGTCCGAATTCCTTAGCTAAGGCGTGGCGAAGTGTTGGATATGTAATATTTTGGTTTTGTTTTGCAAAGAGCTAGTACCACTGCTCAATACGGCCCTCCAGAAGAATATGAAAATTGGACAACAGGTGTTCATTAGAGCACCTGGAGCGGTCGCGGAGAGTTTCGACCTTAAAAAGGAAATCCGCCACCGAACCAGAGCCATCAAAGCTTATTTTCCACTTTTCAATTTTTATTGTTTCGCATGATCTGCTTTGTTCTAATACCCGGTTGGCGTTCGGAACATTCGCAGTAGCACGATTTGGTACCGGTTCATAATGTCTGCTGGCAGTAGAATTTTGAGCGCTGCCGATTTGCGATATGCTTTCCCGGATTGATGTTAATTCTCTTCGAAATTCCTACAGGGTGTAGGAATGCTGGACGTATGGATTAACATTTGGATTCAGTGAACACGCACCCATGGGTGGTTGCGAATCTAAACCTTGTTTATCCATTAGAATTATATCTTGAAAAAAACTAGAAGGAGGTATACTTGATGAGGTTTGTGGTCTGGCGGTGGTCGCTTCCGCTCTATCAACAGGTGAGTGAACCACCTTTGGTTTAGAATTATGTGTGTTACTTTGGAGTTCAATGGAAATGTTATTCCGTGAAGCGGATGCCGCCCTGTCTCGTTTGGATGCGCTACCTTGAGATGCTTTCGAGGAACCCCTAGTGTTCATTATGATGGCAGTTTATTGATAATATTCGTCAAAAGCTAGCTTTACTATTGTAAATATAATATTTTTAATGTGTTTATTGTGCTTTTCCCTTTGTTTTTTTTATATTTTAGTTAGAGTAGATTTTTTTTTTTAACTTGGACCAGCACTCAGGGGATGACCCCTACGTATGCAATGCATTGTGAAGGAACTAGGAAAATTGGTTATGGGAAGGAGGATAAAGGGAGTAGTGTTTGTGGACGTTCGATTTCATTGTATAAAAAAATACCCGTTGTGCCAACACTGGTTTTGCTGTGCCAACACTGTTCTCTCAGAGAGCTCTTTCATTTTGACTGTTTTTATTTGTTTTTGTTTTATTTATTTATCATGTAAGTATGTTGTAATTGTTAAATTATTTTATGAGTTTTCGGTTTTTGTTTTTTTTTTTTGTTATTTGTTAAGTTTATGGGCAATATTTTTAAATTTTTAGTTTTTATGTTATTTGTTGATTTTAAACAAATATATATGTATGTATGTAGCACATTTGCCGCGGACGAAAACATTTAATTTTTAAAACACTTAAATAGGGATAGTGAACACAATAAACCCGGACAACGAAAGGGACACGTGCGAACGGTACGGATGACCAAATATGTGTAGACTCGAATAATACTTTTGAATCAAAACTGCTATGCTATAATGCAATTAAAACCGATTATTAATACTCAGTGATAAGACTCATATCATAAAAACATAGACTTTGTAAGAAGAAATTTCCCAAAACGACTTTTTCCTATCTCGCAAATAGATTCCCAGACTATATATATATCCTCAAAGAAGTCTAAGACTTAGGTGGGAAACGAAGATCACGAAATTTAATTCAATACACACGTATTACAGTTTGAACTTCAAATTTACTTGTTTTGTATTCAAACAACAAAATATGATAATTTCGAATAATAGAAATTGTTACATCTTCATCAAAACAAAATATTCACCGCTCATAACTAAGGCAAAGAGGGCATGAAAAGTCAACCCGTTTATGATGCGCAATCATATACACATATGCTCACACCCCAAGAGTATGTGAAATATTTAAAAAAAAGGGAAAACTGAAGCAAATATCTCATTCGAAATTTAAATATCCTTCAAATGAGTTTGCTTACGACATACCATGGCAAGATGGTGCGCCATGTAGGGTATACTGCTCCCACCCCAAACCTATTACAGTTTGGATACCCAAAATTCCATCTGTCCCTACAGGTGACACGATTCCTACTTACTGTAGCTTATCCTTTCCGTTTTCTATCATTCCCTTTTATTAAATAATTTACATAAGCATTTTAATAATTTTCGCAATTCAAAATGTTATTTATTATTTTTTTTTCAAAAACACTGCGTGTCAATATAAATGTAAACTTTCTTTCCCTTAGGGCATGGATCTAGAATTTCAGTTTTATTTCTATTTCTCTTTTTATTACTTTTGTTTCCGAATGAAAAATTACGCAAGTGTATATATAATTCTCCTCGAAGTTAAGTTTATAGAATTTTCATATTTAAGGTTAATTATAATATAAAGTTGTTCATGTATATTAAGAACTATATAATAATAGGTATTAATATAATATAAAATAGAAATAAATATATAATAGAAATAATGCAACAGTTACTTACAGTTTTTAATTTTAGGTTTGTACGTTGTTGGTTCAGGTTTAAGCAATTTTACTCATCGACGGCTTCAATTGATGGGCCCAGCAATCACTGCATGAAGATCTTAAAAGTTGATGGAATTGTGTATATGTTCCTGTCCTGTCTTACAAAATTTTAAATAATGAATTCGTACAAATCTACATGACCATTTAGAGTCATTTTCCTTTAACAATTTTAATGTTTCTCTATTTTTGGTTTTCGTTTACAATTCAATAAAATTTTAAAATTCCAATTTAGTATTTGTATAATTCAGAAAGTTCTAGCAAGTACAATTATATTGATTAAATTATAATTAATAACATATTTACTTTTGGTGTGCATGCAAAGTAAATCATATTTTTCCGTTTATTGAATTTTAATTCGACATTGAAAAAAAATCAATTTAAATTTATCTTTAGCTTTTCATAGATTCAATCCGAATTTTCAAAAATTTACCGTGAGTAAATTTAATTAAGCTGGAATTGAGCTACAAAGTTAGCCCTTTTGGCGTTTTAGAAAAGAAAACTTTACATCCAATATTCAAGCTTATAAATTCAGGTTTCACATTAGGGTGGAGTGATAATGTATGAAAAAAAATTTTCTTTGTTTTTTTTCAACGCAATAGCGATAAAAAGTTGCCTTTCAGTGAGTAAATTAAACGTACGAAAAATTATTTACTTGTCTTGATGTTTTGAGGTGCCCCAACACAAATGAAAATTAGGAAAAGTTCCCTATTTTTCATATTCTCTTCAAACTATCAGATATGTTATAAACTTTGGTTTATGATTAATATAAAGTGAAATACATAACAATAGCTAAATAAAATTTATTATAGACGTTACATATTTTCATATAGATTTAAAGAAACAAGATAAAAGTAATTATGGTAACCTAGATAATTATTGAGAAATACAGTAATTAAATATTAAATTGTTTTTTTGTATCAAAAATAGGCATTTGTTGGCGCGATAGTAGTCTTGCCCTAATGAAACCGTCTCGTTTATTTTTTCCACAAACTGCACTTGAAGCTTCTGTCACTACTTTGATACAGTGCTCTACGGCTTGAGTGTGGCAGGGAAAAACTTTAATTTTTTGATATGTGGCGAGACCGTTTTTAACAATGGCTTTCAAGTCTTCATCAGATATATCTAAAGTCAGAGGTGGCTCAGTTATCTCACAGTCTCCCCACGTCATAATGTTGGTATAATCTCCAGCATCGAAATTAAATGAAGGCACTTTAAACGTTCGAAGTTCTGGAGTTTTCTTAGTTCTTGCTTTTAAAATTCGTCGATATGCCAGATCTCTTATGATTTCTCTGTCATCTCCAAGCATAGCAATAAGAAGATTTTCTGGGTGACCGAAATATCCATTTCGTTGGATTACCTTGTCAATGACCTTCTTCAAATCTGCGTTCAAATAGCGACTCAGATTAATTGTTTTCCACAAGTGCTCCGTTTATACACGAGGGATTACATTTTATTTTAAACCACATCGGACCATAAACTCTCATCACATACGTGGCTAATATCACTAATTTTTCCTCGGGGACCTGTTTAGCAGCATATAATCTTAGAATTCTATTTGCTGTTGTAAGCCATCTAGAATGGTTGAGAGAGCCAGGTTCAATATTAGCTAAATCTGAAGAAAAAACGCCAGTGCTAATAGCGGTCATAATATCGTAAAGATACTTTTGGTCGCCACTCAAATCACTCCTTGTAATTTCAGGTAATATTGTAGGAATGACGGTGAATTCGACTATTGGCATTGTTTCACATTTTTGTAATTAAGATCCGATGGTACCTGAAAAGCATTTAGGACCTGTAGTTTTTCCGTCCAAATGTAACAATAAATGTCGCAGTGGTAATTCATTGGAATGCAACTGGCAGATAAACCACTGCAATGGTTTATTGAGTTCTTCTTCGATCAAACGAATAATACCAGGTTTAAAACCTGTGTTTACTACTGTTCCATCGCATCCAACAACAATTATTTCACTGAGATTCACCGATTTGGATTTCAAGTAAGTTATTATAGCATTTTTAATACCTTTAGCATTTCCAAACTCACACGTTACATGCCCGAAATAGTCACTTCCTGGCTCTGATAAAATCACATAATGGTTTTCTAGTACTCTTTTTCTGTAAAATTTATCATTCTTCTGGATACTAATAAAAGTTGTATCCTTTTTGCCATCGAAATACATACCGCGTAGTATTTTCTTGCGATCTGCATCCTGTAAAGCTGCTCTGACCTTTGTTCTTTCACGGCGCAACTTTGAACGATCAATGACACCACTTGGATCGGTTGATGAAATAATGCCAACATCTTTTAACACAGAAGAAGCTATAATGGCAGCGGCTCTGTCAGAGACTCCAGTACGATCACATGCAAGGGCTAATGATGGTAAATTTGTTCTCTTTTTTTTGGTGGCGGCGAAACTAATTGCTTTGACGTTTCAAGATAAAACCTAGAAGCGATGCTATCGCTTGAACTGTTGCTTTCGATTGTAAAGTCATCAGGTAAAGAACCAGAACAACACGGCTTGTCAAAATCAGTTATATCTCTGTTACGAAATAAAGTTTTTTCTTTTCTTTCTTGTTTTTTTTATAATTTTTATAGTTGCGACCACATCTACACCGCCTATCATCATTTTTCTTGTTGTTCTTTGATCAATTAAAAAATGTATTTCTTCCTTTGGAACACGTCTGTCTTTTAAACACGTACAATTTTGGATAAGTATGCATTTGCAACTGCAAATATCAAATAATCTGTGTGACTCAGCTATAAATCTTTTAATCTTTTCTTGGTAATTTTTGTTTGTTTGGCGGCCTTGATAAGGTTTCATTAAGTCCCTATATTTGTCATGGTAGGAACGAATAAGTTGTAGTATTCTCTCAAGACTGACAGTTGGTAGCGATGCTTTTTGCCACATTTCTAAAACTTCCTGACCCAATTTTTCAGATATGTCACGAAATGTCGGCTCTTTTGCTGTTTTATTGGGCTTTATTTCATATTTAATGAAGAGGTAATTTTTCATAACGTCATTATAAGTTGGTAATTGAGATACTGGTAGCCTCTGTGGTAAACCGAAAACAGGACAGGTCTTCATTTGTCGTGTTTTGACTTGAGACATTTTACTGTCTATGTGCTAAAATGTTACAATAATTACTTGAACCGTAAAGAGGATATTAAAAATACTACTTACATAAGTCTTATTTATTGATCTCAGCCGTAAAAATCAAAGGGTCTCACAAAAGAAAACGCACGCGCGCGAGTTGACTGATAACGTTCGAATATCGTTTGAAAAGAGTTGTGAAATCACCTCCGCAATGTCTCACAAGTCCGCGTCTCAACAGGTACGTTTCAATATTAACTTTTTTATCTTATACTAGCAGGACAATGTTCACAATGTCTTGTGACATGCAGAAAATATATGTGATTTTTTTTACTAAATTAAAGAATTTTCCCAAATTTAATTATGTTGGGGGCACCTCTATATATATCATGTGCCAAATGAACTTTTGCTGTGTATATTTGGGAGATAACAGAGCAATTTTTTACAGGTAATAAAAGGCGAACGCTAAATATAAAATAAATCGCGCCCTCTTAAATATATGTATTTTTTTAACTAAATTCAAGAATTTTGCCAAACTTAACGATGCTGGGGGCACCTCTATATATATCATATGTGAAATGAAATTTTGTGTGTATATTTAGGAGTTAAAAGAGCAACTTTTTGCAGGTATTAAAAAGCGCTTGCTCAAAAAAAAAATATCGCTCCACCCTATTTCACATACATACTACATAGGTAGTTTATTTTAGAATTTAGGATTTTCATTTACTTATTACTTTTTTTTTGTTCTCAGTCCTTTTATTACAAAAACACTAGACTTACTTTTCGATTTAGACTTTTAGCAGGGTAGGTATTTACTTTTAGATCAATAATTTTGGATTTTAGAAAATTCTATATTCGGATCACTTTATTTCGAAGCCTTTTGTTTAGCACAACTTGTGCAAGCACTTTTCTTTCATTTAGAGCATTTTAATTTAGTAAAAGTTGGTATTGCTAGGTTTAAGACTTTTAGATTAAGCATTTTTGTTATTGACAAACTGTAGATTTAGGCCTTGTTTACTTAGAACTTAATATGAACAACACTTAGTCCAAACCTGTAATTTGCGTTTTGATACGGCTTTTGTATCGTAAGGTTTACCGATTCGCAACCCAACAACGTGTTTCGCAGCACGCGGTGTACTCGTGATTCTGGGTTTCCCGCCTCACACAAAAAAAGAAAAGACCAAACGTGTTTCGTAACGTATAGTACGTGATTTAGGGTTACTTGGCTCACAAAATTAAAGAAACAAACGAGTTTCGTAACACTTGGTTCAGTCGTGATGAAGAAAACACGCGTGTGAAAGCAAGACACGTAATTTGCTTGATTTCACAATTCTTGATGTATGTCTTAACATCGTCAGCCATTGCTGGCCAAAAGTACTATTGTCGAATTCTTGATAAAGTTTTCGCAAAACCTCCATGACCGGATATATTAGAATAGTGAGCCGACCTAATGACAAATTCTGTTAACGGCTTAGGAACTCACATTCGCCACTGAGTATCGTGATCATCGTGAACGAAAAGTTCAAAATTTACACGCTTTAAAATTTGTTTTCCCGCTATATAGAGATCAGATAATTTCTCGTTACTTTCAGATATGGTTTTCCTTAGCTGTTGGTATTCTTCCCCATCGAATGCCGATGCCGATAGATCCAGTTCGGCAGGTACTGTCAGGAGAGTCAAATCATCAACATCCATCCTGGATAAACAGTCGGGTACAATATTCAACTCTCCCTTTCTATGTTCGATTTTAAAGTCCTATCGTTGTAGTTTCAAGCTCCATCGTGCCAAGCGACCACTCAAGTCCTTCTGCGACATGAGCCACCTTAAGGAGGAATGGTCCGTTATTATTCGGAACGGTAGCCCCTCTATATATGGGCAAAACCGGTTGACGCTAACAATCGCGACCATGCATTCTAGTTCGGTTACTGTATAATTTTTCTGAGATTTGTTGAGCTTTTGTGATACGTAGGCTATAGGATGTTCTTTGCTCTGGATGCGTCACATTGGATAACAAATTCCCTTTGGAAGGTTGTGCTAACACTGGGGCCGAGGAAAGTGCCGATTTAAGTTTGTCAAAGGATAGTTTTGCTTCCTCTGTTAGTGAAAATTTCCCATTTGTTTTTTTTAAGCAGTCTGTTAACGGTCCAGCCATATCTGCGAAGTTGCTTATAAAAGACCAATTTACCATTCCTACAAATCTTCGTACCTGTTTCGGAGATTTGGGCAGAGGAAACTCTATTATTGACACGACTTTAGCCGCATCTACTTTTAAACATCCGTGACCTACTATGTAACCCAAATGGCGGATTTCTTCTTGGCAAAATTTGCTTTTACTCACGTTAATAGTGAGCTTAGCTGACCGTAAACAAAAAGCGACTTGGGATAAAAGATTGATGTGAGACTCAAAATCTGAACTACAAACCAACAAATCATCCAGATATATAAAAATATTTTCACGAATTCTGGAAGGGATAACTTTGGCCATGAGACGACTCAAGGTTTGAGGACCATTACTTAATCCGAAAGGCATATATTTATAATGGTATAATGGTCTACCCGGTACTACAAATGCGATTTTCTCTTTCGAGGAATCGGTAAATCTTATTTGTAAAAAAGCGTCCTTAAGGTCAATTCCACTTATGTAAAATGTGTCCTTGAGCCGGCTCAACAATCCATTTATATGCGGCAGTGGTTACGAATCCTTTTTCGTGACCTCATTTAACTTCCTGGAGTCGATACAGAGGCGCACTTTTCCAGGCTTTCGGACCAACACAGCTGGCGAGCACCACGGAGAGTTCGATTCTTCAATAACGCCTAAGCGTAATAGCCTGTCGATCTCCTTATAATCTTCTTCCTGTCTAGGAGGCGACAGTGGATAATGCTTGCATTTTATTAGTACTGCGTCACCCTGTCGATATGATGTTGCAATAAATCTGTGCTACCTAGACCCAATCTTTTATATGAAGGAAAATCTAAAACAGTCTTTTCTAGAATCAACCTCTGCTCAGGTGCCAGTTCGTGGAGATTGTTATCCGCCTCGACAGCGATTTCTGAAACGTCATTGGAATTAGTTGGGATTATTTCAAGAGCCAGTGCGAACTCTCGCCAAAAATTTGTTCCAAAGTATGCCTCTTGGCTCAACGACGGGACCAAATAAAATAGAACTTGCTTAGTAACTCCTTTGGAAAATATCGGAAGATTGCAAAAACCTATAACGTGTTGTTTGGCACCATTAGCGGTACGAACAGACGAGGTAAGTGGAGTGAACCTTACATTAATTTTTTCCAAAAAGGATAAACAATCTTTCCCTAGTATCGATACCTTGGCACCCGAATCAAGTAACCCGACTAATCTATCCTTAATCACCTTAATCACTTTAGCAAATGGACGGTCATCAGATCCGTTTATGATAGTAGATTCCAGGAGTCTACGAAAGTGTTTTCGTTTTTTGAAGCGACGTCTACACTTCAAGATTTTAGAGAGCTGTTTATTAGCTCTTTTCATATTACTAGCGTCAGAGCTTTTTATAAACTAAATGCGGGTTTGCGCAGAACTGTCTATAGCAGGAACTTTTGCTTCTAAATCATCAGGAAATCGTGTAAAAAAACTTGTTAGCCATGTAAATCAGAAGTTTGTGTAAAGTTGTCTTTAAAAAATTTGTCATTCGTTTCATGTGAATCTTCAAGAATATCAGTATTGGTTGCCTTAGTGCAGGTCAATTTGAACTCGGGGTTTGGAATGGTGGACGAGTAGCCCCGGTAGCCCCCTCGCCCATTTTGCGGTTTCCCGGAAAGCCATGTTTATTTGGGCATTTAGGTGTTACAGTGCCCTTCCGTCCCCATTAAGAGTGGCCATACTCCAAACAATTCCAGCATTTCATGCCCGAGTAATCTGGCTTTATTTGACGGTTTGGAATCTGTAACGCCTCAAGTTGCGGGTCTATGGCTTCAGTGTCGTAAACTTCATCTGAAGCTGTGATTTCATTAATATTTCTAGTTGGCCCCATATTTGGGTTTTGAAACTTAGAATCACGCAACATTCCTTCTGCCTTACGAGCGATATCACGTAGCTCAGTTGTATCATGTGGTTCTGAACTAAGTAACAAAAATGTCATATTTTGATTTAAATTTTTTTTAATAATATCCATCAGGGCTGGATCTGGCAGAGGATTACGTAGCCTAGTATTTATTGTTACTATTGCTGTATGAAAGTCGTCATAGCTTTCTTTATATTGTTGTCTCCTTGACGAAATTTTCAATAGAATCTCGTGATCGGATTCCAAGTGTCCGAATTCCTTAGTTAAGGCGTGGCAAAGTGTTGGATATGTAATATTTTGGTTTTGTTTTGCACTGCTTAGCACGGTCCTCCAGAAGAATATGAAAATTGGACAACAGGTGTTCATTAGAGCACCTGGAGCGGTCGCGGAGAGTTTCGACCTTAAAAAGGAAATCCGCCACCGAACCAGAGCCATCAAAGCTTATTTTCCACTTTTCAATTTTTATTGTTTCGCATGATCTGCTTTGTTCTAATACCCAGTTGGCGTTCGGAATATTCGCAGTAGCACGATTTGGTACCGGTTCATATTGTCTACTGGCGATATGCTTTCCCGGATTGATGTAAAGTCTCTTCGAAATTCTTCCTGGGTGTTCCTCACCGTTTGCTCCATTAAGGCTAACAGGGAATCAAACGAAAAAGTGCTACTAGGATTCCCAACATTTGTGTCGGGAACTAACGTATTATTGCCGCTTGAGTAGGAAGGCTGGACGTATGGATTAACATTCGGATTCAGTGAAGACCTACGAGGTATGAAGCTGATTTAATGTCCGTCAACGAATTATTCATTATGTCAACCTCCTCCGCCGGTACTTTAATGTCAGTTGACGACGGATTCTATATTCGCCGACCTTAACAACCAGTACGTTGTAGTATGAATCCCAATGCAACTTTTTAAAAAAAATTTAAAAGTATTTTTGCCCGTATGTGAATGGACCGATTTCAATTATTTTCAGTAGAAACCTTCCCAGAAATCTACACAAGAAATATGTTTCGTAAATCGACCGTAGGACAGCCATAAAAAAAGCACGGAATAGGACATTAATTATTGGACCGAGTTTTGTTATTTTCAAACCGAAAAATTTTATGAAAAATTCCGAGAAAGAAAATGGTCTAAAATTGATGTCTCTATGTTGTGTGAGGCCTTAATTCTACTTACACCAAAATATAGCAGACGGACAGACGGACATCGCTCATTCGACTTTTCTATCTATAATGATCCAGAATATATATACTTTATGGGGTCTTAAATGAATAATGAAGAAATTACATACGGAATGACAAACCTATAAGTTAAACAAGGATTATTCCTTGTTTTAAAAAAAGGGTTCGCGGTCAGGCAGCCAAGGCGCAATATGGTTTCGCAACAAGTGTTCTTAACCCATTAACTAAGGTGTTAGCTACTAAGGTGTTAACTCCCCCCTGTTTAAAAATCAGCGTCCCGCTGGTCCGACAGATTCTTTAATGTCATTTAAGGGTGAATTAAGGGTTGGTAGCCTTGATGGTCCAAATATTTTTTTCCATAAAACAACTACGATGCTTGCAATAATTGCTACTAAAAGATAACCCATTAGTTGAGACCAAAGGGAAAGGTTCAGGTGGTATTTCAGGTGTTCAATGTGTCCTATATTTTTTTCCTGAAGTTCATGCAAGAGATTTAAGTCAAGCTTTCGCTCCTTTTCGTAAATATTGGATAGTAAAGGTGGAAGGGCTTGTATGTTCGTCATTCTTTCGTTTATGAATTTCTTGTTCGCGACTCTTATGGTTTCATTAAAAAATTTAATTAAATATGTACCATCTAGACTTCTATTGTTTTGTTGCGAAGAAATTACACCCTTGAAATTTGTTACAAAAATTAAATCGTCTCCTAGCTGTTCAATTACAGTTTCCTTGTTGGTCAAAAATGTGCAATTTGCATTAATGCCCCTTAGGATTTTTAACAGGCATTCGTCTTCGCCGAGTTTCTTCAATTGGTTAGGACTGCAAACTGTTATGTTACCCATTGATGTGCAGCTATCCTTGATACCATACGCATCCTCATGACTGAGGAGTACTGCGCTATATCTAATGTCAAGTTGACGGTTTTCACTTATGACTGCCCTTGCTATTATTTTTTCGAATTTTTTGGGGTTTACTTTAGGTATTGATAGAATGTATAGCAATGATGTACCGTTTGAAAATATACTGGGTTTTCCATATTCGACAGCTTCGATTTCGTTGTTGTATGGTAGTGAGTCCACATCAGAAACTATACTTTGAATTTCTTCCATATCCAAAAGATTAGTGTTAATAACGCCACTTTTTGCTAGTTGACAGGCTCGTACTACTTCTTCAATATCGTTTTTTATTATTAGTAGTTGGTTTAAGGACTCCTTTGTAACTTCCTCCAACTCGGATTTGGAAATTTTATTAGTGAAATTCTTAATCAAATTATTCATTTGTTTTACTACTTCGTTTGTTGTTTCGAACAGCTTGTTATTTATGACGTATTGATGTTCGTTATTGGAGATGAGCTTTTCTTGACTTCCCAAAACTTGACTCCAATCTGCTGCATCTGGATTTCCTGCAATCCATTTCCATGCTGAACCAATCCAATCTATGGATCTTTTACTTCTTGTAATTCCCTTGACTGAGTTTATCCGGTCATGGGCTTTTTGCAGATAAAACTCGAATGTTTTTTTGTTCAACTCACTGCTTTTAATTGTTGAAAACCCATCTGCTGTGGTGCGAAGCATCTCTTCCAATCTTTCTAAGTTTATCACATGTACCACATTGAGGTAACCATTTATGATCCATCCGTCACCAGTTTTGACTGTTACTATTGGGGAATTGTACTTGAAGACATGATAAGCGACAGCGACGTGGAGTAGTAAAAAAGATCTTAAGTAATTAAATGTTAGTTAGTACAATATTTAACGTAAATTAAGTTATAAATCTGCAAGTATAAGTTATATTATTAATTTAGCCATTCGCCCACTAATATTATATAGCCAAAGTAAGTTATTATATAAAGAAAAAAAAATAAAAAATTTAGTTTTGTGATTCTTATAAAAAATTTTTGTTTTATATTATTACCCCTTCAGATCTCAAGTATTATAAAGGGGTTTACATTTTAAGGTTATTCCTTAAAGAAAAGGTAAATTATTTAACTTTTACGAATTTGGTGTTAAATTCACATGATCATTTTTACATGTGTTTTATACATTTGGTGACCTGTAAGTGCAGGGATTACCCGGTTTTCTTCATATGAGATTTATGATACTTCCTCCCCCTATTTGTATAAAATGTTACACGATTATCAACGGAAACTCTGTGCCGATTGTATATTGGTTTATGCTTTGGTTTAATTTGGTTGTCCCTAACAAATACTTCCTGGTTTTCTTCCAACCTTGTTGGAACTGACCTGTTTTTGTTCAGCCTATCATTAGTGGACCTTTGATTACTCTCAATGAGCCCACGAATATCTTGATTTACCTAGTCACGGAAATTAGCTAACTGTTGATAATTAAATCTTTCGGCTCTATTAAAAAATATGTCAGATGGTTTCTTTTTTATAACCGAGTGTACTGAGTTATTGTAACGATCTACAGCGAGGTTAATCAAGTCCTTAGGGCTGAGATTTTCTATTTCCCTACACACGCAACGATATATTTCTATTAACGTTGAGTGAAATCTTTCGACCTGGCCGTTAACTTCACTTTTCTGAGTGCGAGTAAAATAAATTTCGATATTTAGAGATCTAATAAAGTTCAATATAGTAAGTGTCAAGAAGCCTCTTTCGTTATCCGATACAATTATACGTGGCACCGAAAAATAATGCAGAACTTTGGCTAATTTGCTCCTCAGGTGGGTAGCTGAGCGGTTCTTAATGCAAAACAGTTTAGCGAACTTTGAAAACTTATCGATACAGCTTATGAACTTGAACCCCTGAATCTCGAAAATATCGATATGCAGAATTTCACAGGGTTACGTAGGGACAGGTGTTGGCTGTATCTTGGGCTTAGTGGGATGTCTTTCGTATTTATTTAGTTTGCATACTTCGCAGTTTTTAGTGTAAGTTCGAATAAGACTTCTCATGCGGGGAAAATAATAGTTTTCTAATATTTGCAAGCTATTTTCCTTATCGTTCCGATGACCGCGCCTATGCTCGCTCTCTATAATTTCACAAGTTCTTTCTGGATTAGTAATATCTTCAACTACCCTTTGGGTGATTCTTATTTTATATGAGATAAAGTGAGCTAAGTATACATCATTTAGTACTTGAATAAAATTTTCGGGAATTTTAATACCGTTAATACAATTAGGACTGAGACATAATTTCAAAGTTTCCGTTAAGGATTCTCAGGTAATTTGGTCGAGAGTAGCATGGTGTCTAGTAACCCCTGGGTGAGGTTGTATACTACTGTGTAATTCCTTACCCTGTCGTATAATTATCTGATTTTTGAAAACATTTAATGGGGCTTCTACATGGGCGATCAAATCAGCAGATATGGTTTCGGAATTTCCTTCTGAAGCTGTAACTGTCTCAACATCACTAAGGGTAAATGCTTGGTTAAGGTTCGATTCAAGTCGGGACAATGCGTCAGCTACTACGTTTGACTTACCAGGTTTGTACACGAGTTCGTAGTTATACTCCTCGATCCTAGCTTTCCAACGTTTCAATTTTGCGTTGTGATTCTGATTTCCTAGGGCATAGGTTAGTGGTTGGTGGTCAGTAAAAATCCTTACTTTTTTAGCTCCATAGAGATAAGATCGTAGGTTATCTAGGGCCCAAACGATGGCCAACATTTCCTTCTCATTGGTTGCATAATTCTCTTCCGTTTTTCTTAACGAACGAGAAATAAAGGCGATGGGTTTGTCTGCTCCTGTGAAGTTTTGGGACAATACCGCTCCAATGGCATAGTTAGAAGCGTCGGTTGTCAAGTTAAAAGGTTGGTCAAAATCTGGGAACGCCAATACTTCAGATGACATCAATAAGATTTTCAATTCATTGAAAGCCTTTTGTGCCTCCTCTGTAAGTGTAACCGGAACCTTTCTAGATGAGTTTGCTTTAACCTGGGCATTTTCTCCTCTAGTAAGATTAGTTAAAGGCTTGACGACTTTAGCATAATCTCTGATAAAGTTCCTATAATAGGATGTCATACCGAGAAAACTTTTTAAATATTTAAGTCTACCAGGGGGAGCTAAATTCTGTATGGCCTCAACCTTCTGGGGGTCCGCTCGGATTCCGTCTTCTGATATAATATAACCTAAAAAGAGTTTGGAGGAACTGGGGTTTCTCTAGATTTACCTTAAGGCCAGATGCCATAAGTTTCTCAAATACAGCTTCAACATTTTTCAAATGGTCGTCAATATCACGCCCGTAGACAATAATGTCGTCGAAATAGACATAACATATTTTGCCGATGTATTCTTTCAATACGTCATCGATCATCCTTTGAAAAATTGATGGGGCATTTTTCAGCCCAAATGGAAGACGCAAGAATTCAAACTTCCCATTTAAGGTAGAAAACGCAGTCTTGTGTATGTCGGAATCTTTCATCGGAATTTGGTGGAAGCCCGATGTTAAATCTAACGTTGTAAAATATTTAGCCTCGCCAAGGCTTGCTAATGTTGAATTTATATCCGGTATCGGATATGTGTCGGAAATAGTTACAGAGTTTAATCTTTTAAAGTCAATCACCATTCTATATTGTTTCTCTCCGTTTGGTTTGGGTTTCTTGGGGACCACCCATATTGGAGAATTATAAGGACTGCTGGAAGGTCTTATTATATTCTGATTTAACAATTCTGAGATTTGTTCCTCCACAACAGACCGCATATTTGCTGGATAGGGATAACTCTTACTATAAATGGGATCGTCAGTGCTCGTTTTAATTATGAGCCACCTCTTCTGGAAAGTTTTGGGATAAGAAATTTACCTCTTGAGAGAATTTTTTCCCTTAAAGGGAGGACTACGCCCGTGTTTAAGGTTAGAGTATTATTTTCCCTATTAATAATGGCGCCTAGTGACTTGAGAGTATCGTCACCTATTATACCATCAAATGAACTTAACCCAGGAAGTATGTAAAACGTTATATTATTTTTAATTCCCACTAATTCGAAAAATTTACCTTGTACCTTCTGATGTATTTTAATTATTCCCCCAGCTGTTCTTACGAGGAATGGTTTCGTGATAGTGATAAAATTGAAAAAAAGGTAATTCTTCTCTTTTCTTGTTAATTATGTCTTTTAATAGTAAGGGAGGAAGGGTATCCGAGCACTTACCTGGTCAATCCAATTCTAGGTTTACAAAAAAATTATTTTCGGTTTAACAATTCAATATTTAAATTTAAATTTAATTCACGTACACGATGTACATCTGTTTATTGTTCCTAAAATGGAAACAAATTTAATTAGAATTTCGTTTTTTACTTTCACTTTTATTTTAACTTGGCTCAGGATGCTCGTAAAATTAATTTTAGTAAAAGTGGGACTTCTACTACTACTACTTCTTAAATTTATTTCAAAATATTTTACACTTTCCACTTAATTTTTCAAACCTTCATTTATATTTTAGTTAGCTTTTGTGCTACCATGAATTTTATTTTATTTCATCTTTAGAAAATTGCGCTCTTGGAAATTCTATTTATCATTTATTATTTCTATTTCATTCTTATAACATTTATTTATCCTTTATTTTCCTTTTTCTATTTTTAAATTTCATTTATTATTTATTTTTAATTTTTTATTTAATGCTCTTAAAATAAAATTTATTTACCATATTTTATTTCTTTCTCAATAAAATAAAATTTATTTAGCATATTTTATCTTTTTCTCATTTTTTTCTTTTACTTAAGTTATTGGGCTCTAAAAAAATTATTTATTATTTTCTCCTAAGGAATCCTTTGGATGGAGGATCGTGTAGTCCTCTTTCGGAGGCTACTGTCACCGTATTAAGGCACGATTTCTCTCACCCTGCAAACTTTCCCACTGTGACCCTTCATTACCAGGCCAAAGTAAGACTTATTTCCCATTAAGTAGTGTAGGTTCTTATGTTGACTACAACTTATAGGAGAGCCCCCACTTAGCCTTCTGTAATGAAACGGTGTCGCGAAGGAGTGTTGTACATTTTCCCAAAAGGATTAACAAGTTACTTTATTATCTTGTAAAAAAAAAATTATATTATTTAATTATTGTTCGGTTATAGCCATGGAGGGAGGATCGTGTTATCCTTTTTCGAACAGAGCTAACGCTAAGTCGTACTAAGGCACGATTGGT
The DNA here is from genome assembly GCA_956483585.1 of Gymnocheta viridis. Lineage (NCBI taxonomy): Eukaryota > Metazoa > Arthropoda > Insecta > Diptera > Tachinidae > Gymnocheta > Gymnocheta viridis. The sequence continues at coordinate 58,987,203 of OY101440.1, read as the reverse complement.
CTCACCCGGTGATCCTTGCCAACCTTTGGTTTATTACCAGGAAAAAGATTGGGCTCATCCCCACTCAGTAGTGCGGGTTCTTATGTTAACTGCAACTTGCGAGGATGTGTGAGCGTTCTTTAACCTTCTGTAATCTCGCAATTAAGCGAAAAGCGTTCGAAGGAAGGTTACACGTTTTACCAGAGGACTCTTTTATTTCTTTATATAGTGACATACGGAAAAATTTTTTACGCACTGGAGGGCCTGGAGTTCAGGATCGCAGCACGCTGAAACCATGGGCTTCATATTGGTCACTTTAATTGGTTAAAGCACATTTAACAAAAAAACAATAAGCACAATTTTCCGAGCTCCTTTTAAAAAGGACATATCCTTTTTTCTTTAATCAGAATATTATTTTCATTACTAACTTCCATTCTCACAATTCACATTTACTATAATTATTCAAATCAATTTCCTTCAATACTTTTTCTCTTATATTTTGTTTTATTAATTTAATTAATTTTCTTGCTTTGATTTTAATTCTAACTTAAACACTTTTTCATTATCGCGAGCCAAGTTTTTTTAAGGATCCGGCACATCCTTTTACGCGACTGGACGGTCGCATAGGACATATCCTTTTTTCTTTAATCAGAATATTATTTTCATTACTAACTTCCATTTCTCACAATTCACATTTACTATAATTATTCAAATCAATTTCCTTCAATACTTTTTCTCTTATATTTTGTTTTATTAATTTAATTAATTTTCTTGCTTTGATTTTAATTCTAACTTAAACACTTTTTCATTATCGCGAGCCAAGTTTTTTTAAGGATCCGGCACATCCTTTTACGCGACTGGACGGTCCCTGCTCGGGCGCCAGTTAAACAAGGATTATTCCTTGTTTTAAAAAAAGGGTACTCACACTTCAAACTTTAAATAAAAAAAACCGATTGATTAATTTACACGTCTGTCTTTATTCGAGCCTAGAATTGAATTAATTAATCTTAATTCAATTTGCTTTTATTAAAGTTCTTAGCTTCTAAATTACTTACAATTTTAAGTGTGGGAAAATGCTTATACTGCAGGTCGCATTGCAACACGAGCAGACTTTAATTATGCTGAGTTGCAATGCGATTTCGCAACAATTATTACTGAACTTAAATTAGGTGTTAGTAAAAGCGGATCATGTTACAACACGCGCAGACATAAAATATAATGAGTTGCAATATGGTTTCGCAACAAGTGTTCTTAACCCATTAACTAAGGTGTTAGCTACTAAGGTGTTAACTTATATATCCCCTTTCCAAATTTTTTGGTGCAGGGTATAAAAAGAGACTTTAAAATAAAGAAAATACCAGAGTTCAGAAAAATACACACACTGAATAAAAATCTCGTACATAAATGTAAAAAGCACATCTCAAACACATATTTTTATTTACTCAACATTTATGTGTGTGTCTAAATTTTGTACGGTGGCGAACATGCACATAAATGTGTTTTATTTTAATACTTGGCTGCACACACGAACATGAGTCGCACACGTACTGTTCGATCCGAACACACTTGACCTGCACATGGTCGGGTGTATTTTATTTTAAGTTCATGTACGGCAAAAAAGGTGCATGTGCGATACACAGGTTTGAGTGTAGCCGAACACGAAGTACGTGTACGTGTTCTCAAAAAAGTACATACATGTACGGACACACGAAGTTCGTGTACGTGTGCTCAAAAAAGTACATACATGTACGATACACGGGATTGTTACGGGAGTTACGGGAGTGTTACATATTTATTGCTTATGTATGGATGTGTGTTAATGCTAATGTTAATGAAAAAACTCGTGGCAGAGAGAAATCTCAAGTACATATAAGATGCTTATTGCCCAAAGAAATAAATTCAAACGTAAATTTCAGAGATGTAGGGATCCGATTTACAGAGCCCACTTAAACGGGATCTTAAGGCAGTTAAGTAATCTAATTGAATTCCATCTTAACAAAGATAGAAACGAGTCGTGGTCGAGATTTATTTCGAAACTACCCCCGGGATCCAAAAAATTCTGGAAATTAACTAAAGCCTTAAAGGGAAAGAACTCGTTTTGTTCAGATCTTAACTGCAATGATGAAGTTTTAAAAACTGGTGCAGAAAAAGCTAATGCAATTGCAGATGCTTTTGGTAGATCACACACTATTACTATCAATAACCAATCGCCTTTGGATACATATGTATCTGATTTTGTTAATTGTCTCGATAATGATTCTCCTATTGGTAGTAATAATATTGAACGTACAAATGCCACAGAGGTTAAAACATTTACTATGCTATTAAAAAATAATAAAGCCCCGGGGTTAGATGGCATAAATAGTATTATGCTAAAAAATATGCCAGACTACTTTTATGAAATTTTAAGTAAAATATTCAATTATTGTTTAATTAATGGCCTATTTCCCCGTACTTTCAAAAAATCAAAAGTATTACCGATTCATAAAAAGGGAAAAGATCCCAAACTACTTACCAGCTATAGGCCGATAAGCATTTTAAGTTTACTGGATAAGGTCTTTGAAAAAATAATTCATAAAAGATTAGTTGATTTTGCAGATCAAAATAATATTATTAACCCTCAACAGTTTGGATTCCGTAGGGAGCACTCTACCGTACACCAAATAAAGCGAGTTGTAAATTATATCGAAGATAACATAAGAAATCGCAAGAGTACTGGCATTGTTTTTCTCGATATAGAAAAAGCTTTTGATACCATCTGGCACATTGGGATGTTATACAAACTCAATGCGTTAGGTTTCCCTTTATATTTACAAATATTATACAAAGTTTCCTAAAGAACCGTACATTTGTTGTGTGTGTTGACGGGGACTTTTCAACAGAAAGAACAATCCCAGCGGGATTGCCACAAGGGTCAGTACTATCACCTACACTGTACTCATTGTATACATCTGATGTTGAGGTGCACAGAAATCAGAAAGCAGCATTTTATGCTGATGACAGTGCTTTTATATGCAGTGGAAAACTTTCAAATGCAATAATCAAGAGAATGCAAGAGAGCCTTACCACAAGCCAAAAATATTTTAATAAGTGGAAAATAAAAGTAAATGATAATAAAACGCAGGCTATTATATTCCCATATAATAAATCACCAAAACGTATTCCTACTAAAATTTTGTACTGTCGGGGAAATGTGATTCCCATCAAAGATGATATTAAATATCTAGGTATCACTTTAGATAAAAAACTCAAATTCAAACAACATGTGGATTACATTTGTGATAAAGCTTTAAAGTGTGGACGTGCTCTATACCCCATACTTAATAGGAGGTCTAAGCTCAAACTCAAAAATAAGATATTGTTGTACAATATGTGTATTAGGCCGATACTGACTTACGGCAGTCCAGCATGGTTTCACAAAACTGCTAAGACCCATACAAAAAAGCTTCAGATTATCCAGAACAAAAATTTAAAAATAATTCATAATCTTCCCCCTAGATTCCCCACTGACTTACTGCACAATAGATTTAAACATAAAAAGTTAAACGCGTTTGCCAATGATCTGACGCTGTTATTTAATGAAAAATGCAGATTGTCTAATTTCGAAACAATAAGAAATTTACTAAAGAGTAGCTGAGATTCTTTTGTTAAAAAGAATTTTACTAGCGATTGTTTTATCAAATTTCATTATAATATATTCAAAGTTTATAAGAGGTTTTTGTGACAAATTTTTCTCAAGACAGTATTATTAATAGTTTCCTTATTCCATTAATAGATTTAATTGTTGTAGTACGTAAGTAAAATCTCATAACATTGTACCTTATTTAGTTTATAAGATTCGTGAATAAAAGATTTTAACAATAATAACCTCTTGGGTGGTAGTCACGACCGCTTCTTGTACACCACAGAGCAGTTGTGTTTTTCATAGTAGTTTACGCGTTTAAGAACATAATATATCTTATTTATTATAAAATACTAAAATTTCAAATTCTTGATGGAAATTGGTGTGGTTGTTTAAATCTTCCCTTTTTGTCACACAGATATCACATATGTACATACATACTGAAATGCGTCCATGGGCACCTGTACACATTGTGTGTATACATGTGGATATTTAAACAATCGAAAAGCAATGATTTGTTGTTTTGTTTTTGTTTGTTTCTTTAAACTTATTTTTGTACGTTTATTATTATAATATTATGCATGCATATTACAGTATTTTTTATCGCTTACATTTTCTTTTCGTATATAAATAACCATAATTATTTTTTATATTATTTATATTAAAGAAATGTAGTGGATCGTCAAGACACTATGTACGAGTAAATATACAAAATCAATGAAATTGAATTTTAGTTTTGTTTTGAATATGTATTAATATTTCATTTTTTATGACTATTTGTGATTTCAGAAGAAAGGCAAAATTGATGCCTATATCCTGTGTTATACTTGTGTAAATTTAATTATTTTCTATATTCAGGTGCAGAGCGTACCTGCAGTATATCAGAACCCGGTATTATTATTGTATTTGTACAATGTGATAAAAATCTTTTGACAATTAAAATGTTGTTTGGATACTTAGTAACACATAACAAAGCAGAAAAATCTGTTCCCGGCTAGAATTTGATAAGAAATGTTTCTTTCATTCTGTAACATCAGTGAGTTAATCTTCAAAAAAAACTTAAAAAATATAATTTCCTTTGTGAAAATTACACTTTTATTAAAAACTATTTTGTATTTGGAATAAAAATTTAAAATGCATGTGTATTTTGAATAAAAGTATTGCAAATACCTACTTTTCACAAATTTTTATTTAGCTTCTAGATTGCATTATCCAATTAAATAATTTAATGTGGGCTTAATTAAAATGTATTCTAAGAATAGTTCGCAATTCATCAAATATTTTTCAAACTATCAGTTCCTATCGTACATATCATACATATGAACTTTGCATTTTTAGATCGGAATGTTTGGGGAAAATTTCCAAAAATAGTATATGCGTACATATTTGTATTTCTTTTTTTTGTGCATATTTTCGTATTTTCCCCAATTTAACGTATATAAAATGATAAGTTAAGATCTTACGATATAAAAAATTGATTTCTTCATATTCATATAAAATTAACTGGTCTTACATTCATTAAAAACACCTAAAAAATCATATTTTTGCGGAATATCGCATGTCGATAGCACGCACTACGGAATTGGACGCGGATTAATGGTTAAATATTACGAAAATAAGCCGAATTATGGGTTGGATTTGAGTGCAAAATGCTTTCTGTTTGCGACATTATCGTAATTTTGCATATTTATATATCTGTCTTACTTAGTAAACGCAGAAGATTTAAATAAAAAATGTTTTTAATTAAATGCATCTGTTTTCTTAGCAGGCTGAATATTGTGCCTGGTTTTTTAAATAAATTGTGGAACAAACTTTTTCAAATAAAAAGTAAAAGTAATAAAAACAACTAAAATGTATCAAAAATTCTAAAAAAAATAGCATTTTGTTGTGTTCAGGATTCGAAACCGTGCCACAAGAAGGTACGGTTTCAAATCCTGACCAACCATTTATTAATTTTTTTTTTTAATTTTTGATACATTTTAGTTATTTTTATTACTTTTACTTTTTATTAGAAGAAGTTCGATCTTTTTTTAAGAATTTTTGATAGCTTTAAATTATTTTCAATGTGAAGATAATATTGGAGCATTTTAATCATTAGACGACCAGATTTATGCAATAGGTGTCGATATTTTTTATCAATTTTGGGAGAATTTCTTCATTATTAAACCTGTTCTTACGTTTCAAGTCATTTCTTTGTTTAGTCGAAGACCACTGGCTGATAAAGACGTTGAAACACTTCTTGGATGTGTGAAAAAATATATATGTGCTAATAGGGGGATGTTAATATTTTTATAATGCACTCTAGGCAAGAAATTGTTACAAATTTGTTACGAAATTCATCATTTATGGCTGAATTCATAAACGCAGTTTGCAAAGCAACACGAGAATACCTTGTAAACTCATGCTTCCAGTGTTGCTTTGGAAGCTGTGTTTAAGAAATCAGCCTATACTATGAAATAGAGATTAGAACCAATAATGCGTGATCGTGATTAAGTTTTTGTTTCCATCACGTGGGGGTGCGTCCGTGAGACGTTGAGTGGCAATTTTTTTGCTTTAATGTAATTTTTTCCATTTAAATTTTTTTTGTATTTCGTGGGCGCGAATTTTCGTTATTGTGACTTCTTTTGTCACTCCATACTATGGTGAAGGGTATATAAGATTCGGCACAACCGAATATATCTCTATTACTTGTTTTTAACTTGTAATTGACTTTCTTAGTATTCAACCACCTGTGACAATGTAAACATGGAGGTTTATTACGCGTGCCTTCGTTTTTAATAATTATATTTAATAATTTTGATGTTTACTTTAAAGACAAGAGAGCACCCGTCCAATTTTATAGTTTTACCTTGTCTGCAGCCACATGCAGACTCCCCTTGTTCTCACTGCTGTTCCTCCTTATATACTAAAATTCTGCTACATTTATTAGTTGCGATAAAAAGGTAACTTAGGCCCAATAATTGAATAATCATTTAAGTGTTATTTATCTTTAAATGCCACTTAAGTACAAATTTTATTTTTTCAGTACAAAATTATGTGATATTTAAATGAAACTTAAATGCCCATTCTCCGTATTTAAAGTCCATTTAAGTTTTGCACACATACATACACAAACATATGTTTTTACTTGCGTGTTGGTGTTTCGCGCAATAAAGTAAAAAAAAATTTGCGCCCATTAAAAAATCAACATCTTTTGGAGTGAATTTTGGACTTCTTTTATTAATATTATTCTTTTTTATGGTTTTTAAAATTGTTTTAAACTTTTAAAACATTGCAGCAACCTATCATTGTTGTTATTTTCATCCTGAAAAAGAATTCACATTAGAAATTTTTCTATAATTTTGTTCAACAGCTGTTTCTCTGAGAAAATTGAGAGAATTTCGTGAGGCTGCCATATTTTTATCGTAATTAAATACAAACAATAATTTCACACTGAAAAACTCAAACTGTATTTAAATGCAACTTAAATTTAAGTGGCAATTAGCTAAATGGCATTTAAATGCGAAGTCCATTATTGGCCCTTACTAAAATTTTATTGTATTTCAGTGTAAACTTATTTATGCTAATACTCATATTCACAACTAGATGGCGACTCCGTCAAATAAAAAATAAAATACAGTTTCATACTGTAGGCTATAGTTACTAACTATAATCAAACTATAATTTAAATCGTATAATTTTAAATAATTCATTGCACTAAAATAAATATTAAAGAATACTATCAAGGGTATAAATGAAAAGGAGTTAGAGATATATTGTACGGCTAAAACGAGGGTAACCCACTTTCGTCGTTACAATGTATTTGGAAATCTAGTTTTTGAAAGTTCTTTATCGTAAAACCCATCTTGAATGAGATTGCCACGATAATCCTCTAATATGTATTTTGCAGGATATGTATTTTGAATTGTTTTAATAGTGAAAATTTCTGTTGTCCAATTTTTTCAAATGTATGTTTGTATTTGCTTATGCGCAAGTTAACGCACGATATACTTTACACTGATACGTACAAACTAAATATAAGACACATTTTCAAATACAAAGAAAATTAAAGACAAGACACATTTTCGTAGACAAAGGAAATTAACTATTAGACACATTTAAGGGAAGAAAGAAAATTATTATCAACTGATAAAAGTATATCTGACCTAAATAAATATTAAGATTGAAATATATGTAAGTAAACAAAGCAACTAGTATAAATAGATATTAAGTAACACTTTGTAAATCAGTCTTAAGAATATATTCAAATAAACAACAAGCACATTGAGTGCTACTAAAATATATTTTTTACTCCTTCTCTCACAAAGAAGTTTAACTCGCACATGAACATTAAATTTCGAGATTTTATACATCTTCAAATGACTGTATACTCTATTTAATAATTTTTTCTCATTTGTTAAGTTGACTTTAATTGGAGGCATTTTGATGGTACGATGAACTTTACTGTTGTATGCTTTTAAGAAATCTTTGTAGATATCCAACAGGTTATACGAACCATTAAAACTAAATTCTTTCCACATAATCCCTTTTAATGTTCTATTAAATGGTTTCACTATTGATGCTTTCATTGTGGTATACGTTGAATATCTACCATTGCTTGTGTTGTTTCAACTGCAGTTTTTGTTTTCAGCGGTACTGTCCATTCATATTTTGAGAATCTATCAATTGTAGCGTGGTCTGACTATCACTATAACCAACAGTGTGTAGTACACATGTAAAGCCAACAATGCCAAACCACGCAGCAGTATCAAATTGCATTGACAAACTGCAATACAAATATTTTGTATAAGGGTCACTTGACACTCATACGTTTGATCAAAGGCCGCGGCATAAAGCACTTAAATAAATCTTATTTAATAACCACATGTGTTTATACATAAATATAAACACAATATATTAGTTGAGCACATGTGCGAACGATTTGAGTTTTGTAAATTACTGACGAGACACACGCCGCACGTCCACCGTGGGAATGTTTTAAATACTAAATGTATATCGTTTCTTTTCCTTCTCATGTTAAGATACCCCTAAGCATTATTCTCATAGTTACTATATAAGTCAATGTAATTTTGGTAAGAAAGAGTTGTTAATAAACAACGTTCTTAGGAGCTCCCTGGTGAGCTCTAGAATAAAATAAGAAAAATCGTTTTTAAATTATTATTTTTTTAAATATAAACATAACACAATTACAGATATCTATAATTTCTATTGTCTATAGAATAATTTCCCATTTCAACTTAATCAGCTTGCCTGAGATCATATATTCCTTTCATCACAACTTTACGACGTACAAAAGATTTTCGAGCTTGTTTATGGAGTTCGATAACTGGTTTTCTTTTTGAAGAATGTTTATAGTTTTAAGAATTGTTTGGGTGCGTTGTAATCTGCTTGATGAACTTTCAATTATTGATGCGAGCATGTAATTTTCCAATCTATAAATCTTTTCATTAACCGAAACTGTTTTAATAAAAGAGGTAAGTTACAGTGAAGTCAATGTGAATAATAAGCTGCGACAAATTTCTTTTTTGATTAGGATCTTCAAATTCTTCTTGAAGATGGCAAAGAGATTGAAGTGCCATCGCCATCAAATACAGAAGAAAGATTTGATATGCGATTTGATACACCCAGCACTTCCAAGAGAACACCTCGAATAGGTCTGAAAAGAAAGCGAGCCGATGACGACAGCGAAACAAAGAGGCAATTCTTGGAGATCGCAGGTAAACAGGCTGATGGTTTAAAGGTAATTATTAACGTGATATAAATCATCATTAAGAATGTATCATTATTTGTTTTTACTTTTTTTTAGCGATGACCAAAAGTATGGTGGGCGATTTAAAAATGGCGGAAGGCCTGAAGAAATCAGCCTTTTGCAATAACTTATTCAGGCAATGTAGTAAGCAAAATGTAAGTAACCCTGTGCATTTTAAATTTGTTTTATCTTAAGTTTTTTTAAAAACCTTTTGTAAAGTTATTATGATTAATGTTTACATATGTATTTCATATTTTGATTCATGTAATAGTGCCACTATCTAGTGCCTTATGCAATGGCTCTTATTCATTATAATTTATCAGAGGTTTAATAACGATCATTGATTTTTTGTTTGAGACTCAAAGAGTAAATTAATTCTATGTTATACATATGTATATTTTTTATTTTTGTTACATATTTAGTTTTAGCTCTGCATTTTTATTTTTGTTTTTTTTTTTGTTTAATGTTAAATGTTTTTTATTATTTATACTTTACTTTTCCTTATAATTTTTTATTATTTATGCTTTACTTTTTCCTTATTATATTTTATTGGATTCATTTTTTTACTATTTTTTTTATTTATTATCTATTTTTTATTTTTATTTAGTACTCACAGCCAATGTGGAAATAATTTTTTTTTAATAAAGAATGCTGCCTTCCAATAATTAAATAAATGAATAAAGTCGTTTTAATTCACAATTTTATAAGAATGGTTTTTATTTAACATATGTAATATTGCACTAGCGGTCTTGGACACGTTTTCCTATTGAAGTTTTGATTTACCAAATCGCTACTTGTATGACTAAAACTGTCACTTGTATCGGTCTCAAACTCTGTTACATAGCTTTGGTCGCATAAATTGATATTATGTAAGGTTGCGCAGGCGTTAACAATTTTTCCCGCAAAACCAGGATCGTACAAGAGGATTCTTTGCTTAGATAAGCATCGCCAAGTCCCTTTTAAGACATCAAATAGTCGTTCAACAGGATTACGAGCCTTACACAGGGCCTCATTATATAGAAATTTAGTACTTCCTTTTTTTGGTTTGGTAGAGGAGTCATCAACCAAGGCTGCAACGGTTATCCAGAATCTCCTGTTGGTTTTTATGTGCTTTTAATAAGTTTATATATTTATTATTTTTTATAAGAATATCTTAATTGTACATACCAATTAAAAACATATTGTGGTTTCTATTATCGAAACTGCGCTTCATGACTCTTCGAATTGAGATGGTGCTCCCTATGTAAGAGGCATGCCGTGCTCGTTGGTATTGAGCATTAACATTTAAAATTTTCAATTTTGGATCACATATCTGGCGTATGTAAATAAAATTAATTTTATATATAGTTGTTTTTTGTTCTGAAACTTTACATACCATTTGAACATTCATTGAGTGATAGCCATGGTGATTGACGTAAGCTTCTTCATGGCTTTTTGGAGCTAATATTGATATATGTTAATATAAAAAACATTCAATTTCCAAATAAAGCGACCTAATTGCAGTTTATTAAACTTCTGGCTAAAAACTCGTTCATCGCAATTTGCTGACACATTTACAGACGGTGAAAAACAAATATTATTGCATACGGTAACAAAGCGTGCCATTATTAATTAATAAGCATATTTTAACATAGAATTTAAGCTGTAATTAATTTTGTAAAATAGTTTTAAGTTCAGTTGTAATTTGAAGACAAAAAAATAAAGTCGAATTTTAAAAGTGATAAAAAAGGGTTTAAATTTTTTTTTTAAACTAAAATTTATAAATAAATAATTGGCGCCCAACGTAAAAGGGATCCATAGAATCAAGAAGCACCCCATAGGCTGCAGATTTAAGGACTCCCAATACAAAGCACCCCATAGGCTGCAAATTTAAGGACTTCCAATACAAAGCACCCCATAGGCTGCAAATTTAAGGACTTCCAATAAAAAGCACCCCATAGGCTGCAACCCAAGAAGGATCACCCACAAAATAAGGACGTTTTGAGTGGAGAACATAGTGTGAGACGCGGGTACCCCAGTACTAAGAAGAAAAAGGAACAATACCCCACTACCAGCTCCATAAGGATGATCACCATTTTTATGTAAGAATAGAATTAAGTTATTCTTTAGCTAAAATTTAAAAAGTGAAAACAATACAAATCTCAAAGAAAGGAAGAATTTATAAAATACAAAAATAGAAGGTAAATATTTTAATCATAAATTTTATGAAAAAGTGAAATAAATCAACAGTAAATTTAACAAGTAAATTTTGAAGAAAATATTAGAAAAAGCGAATTAATTTGAAAAGTGAAAACAATTAAAACTAAACTTAGAAGTTAAAATTTAAAGAATCAAAATTTAGAAAATTTTTGCTTCAAACGTGAATCAATTTAAAATTTTTTTTCATCTCTTCTAAATCCTATGAGAAAGTGAAAATTATTAAATTTAATAAGTTAATTTCCAATTTAGAAAATTTTTGCTTCAAAAGTGAATCAATTCGAAAATATTAATATCTCTTCAAGATCAAACAAACACTACATCTTAGAACTACTATTGCGATTCCTCCAATAGAAATAAGAAAAACTTTAACACAAATATAATTTTATATAAATATAACAAATAATGTCTAATCCTAATAATTTGGTCAGGCCTCCAGTCCTGAATGTAAATGTTCCAAATCCAGTTCCTAATAATGAAAATAATAGAAACATGGAAGAAATGATAGCTAGAATTTGTGCACAGCAATGTCAAATAGCAATTAATCAGATACTAGATCCCAACGCAAACATAGGAGGTATAGATCAGGTAATAGAAGAAAGATATAGAAACGACTTAGCCGATTTAGATAAAGTCCCCGACGTTGTTAGAAATATAAGGGAATTCTCTGGAAACCCCTCAGAATTTAGCTCTTGGAAAAAGAGCATAAATAGAATCCTCGGACTGTACGACTCTAAGAAGGAAACCCCAAAATATTTTGCAATACTAAATACGATTCGAAATAAAATTGTCGGTTGTGCAGACGCGGCACTAGAAGCCTACAACACTGAACTGGGAGTGCATAACAAAATGTCTTGCATTGCATTATGCAGACAAAAGGGATTTGACCACCCTAGAATACCAAATGAGTACTCTAGTACAAGGCAATAGTAAAGTCCAAGACTTTTATCAGGAGGTATATTCTTATCTGTCACTCATTATGAACAAATTGTCCTGCATGGACGTAAGTAGCGAAGCGCTCGACCTGCTCGCGCAAACATATAGGGATAAAGCATTAGACGTTTTCATTAGAGGTTTGAAGGGCAATATGTCACTACATCTCGGTATGAAGGAACCTAAAGATCTCCCACAAGCGCTTCACTTATGCTTGAAAATGGAGAACCAATTCGTGCGAACTCAATTTGTAAACTCAAATAAGAATAACAATCATAGGCCTATATCACAACCAATGAATAGAGTACAGTATCAGGATAAACAGCAAAGAAATTTTTACCCTCAACTGGCTCATATGTCACAACCATCTCAGAATTTTCAACAATTCAGATCAGCTCATCCTATGAGATACTACAACAATCAGAATCAAACACCATATGTACAAAGGTATCCAAACCCAAATTTTGGTCCACCACGGCCAAACGCCCCAAAGCCCCAACCACGTCCTGAGCCTATGGACGTGGATACTTCCATGAGGTCAAGGGCTGTGAACTATATGAATAGGCCAGCCCAGAATAATCAATTTTTCGGCAAAAGACCAGCCGCTCAGCCCGAACACCTTCAAGGCCCACAAAAGATGCAAAGAAACTTCCATTTACAAACCGAAAGAGATGTAAATTTTAACAACAACCAGTACGAAGAATTAGAAAATTACGAAAAAGAAGAGGAACTCCCAACATTAGACGACTACCTTCAGAACCAAACAGAGACATTAGAAACAGAAACTCAAGAATTCGTAGACATACATTTTTTAGACCAGTAGATTCGTCCCTACCTTATTTTGAGTGCAGGACGAATACAGGACAAATTTTAAACTTTCTTATCGACACCGGCTCAAACAAGAACTACATTTTGCCTAGCTTAGTACGAAATCCTTTGCCAAACCAAAACTGCTTTTTTGCAAACTCAGTAGGTGGAAATAATAAAATCACCCACCACACATTCATTAATCTATTCAGCAAAGACACTGGCAAAATAAAATTTTATCTATTACCAACGTTAAATACTTTCCATGGCATCTTAGGAAATGATACTTTAAAAGAACTATCAGCCATTATTCACTTAGCAGATAATTACATGCTGATCAATAAAGATATAAAAGTTAGAATAAAACAAAAGATTTCGCAATCAGTAAACAACATCAATATCAGGACAGATCATTTAACACAAAAACAGAAAGACAAACTACAAGAAGTTATTGGATGTCATAAATCCTTATTTAGTGAGCCTAACGAGAATCTCACATATACCACAGCCGTAGTTGCTGACATTCAAACAAAAACCAATGAACCTATATATTCTAGATACTATCCTTATCCTGTACAACTAAAAGACGAGGTTGAAAAACAAATACAAGACCTCTTGAAACAAGGTATCATTCGACCCTCTAGGTCACCGTACAACTCGCCTATTTGGATAGTGCCCAAGAAAACCGATGCCTCGGGTCAGAAAAAGTATAGGATGGTAATCGACTATAGGAAGTTAAATGAACAGACATTACCGGACAAATATCCCATCCCAGAAATCAATGACGTTCTCCCACAATTGGGACAAAACAAATTTTTTTCAGTGCTAGACCTTAAAAGCGGGTTCCACCAAATACCGCTAAGGGAAGTCGATAGACAAAAGACAGCATTTTCAGTCAACAATGGTAAATACGAGTTTACCAGATTACCGTTTGGCTTAAGAAATGCGCCCTCCATATTTCAGCGGACACTGGACGATATACTGAGGAAATGGATAGGAAAAATTTGTCTTGTTTACATGGACGATATTATAATATTCTCCAAAAGTGAAGAAGACCATTATAGAAATATAGATACCATTTTCGGAACTCTCAGACTTTCAAACATGAAAGTTCAGTTAGATAAATGTGAGTTCTTAAAAAGAGAAGTGGAATTTTTGGGATTCATCATTTCAGATGAAGGAATAAAAACCAACCCCCAAAAAGTAAAAGCAATCCTAAATTTCCCAACACCCAAGACACTAAAAGATCTAAGATCATTTTTGGGATTGTCAAACTATTATAGACGCTTTATCAGGGATTATGCTAAAATTGCAAAGCCCCTGACAATGCTTTTGAGAGGGGAGGCAGGACGTTCGTCTAAATATATGTCAAAAAAGATAACAATTGATTTAGATCAAGAAGCAATGGACGCATTTATAAAACTAAAAACCATATTGACCTCTGACTATGTTATGTTAGCGTACCCAGACTTTAATAAAGAATTTACCCTCACGACAGATGCTTCTAACTAAAATCTCGATCCGTTGAGGATGTTAAAGAACCCCTAAGAGAGATGGTACTTTCATTCGGTATGCCAGAAATAATTGTCATGGACAACGAGAAGTCATTCAATTCCACGGCTATAGTTTTCATGTTAGAAAATCAATATAACATAAAGGTATTTAGGATTCCACCTTACAGCAGTAGCGTCAACGGGCAAATAGAAAGATTCCACTCCACACTTTCAGAAGTTATGCGTTGTCTGAAAGCCGGAAATGGACAGTGGACCTTCTCGGAATTATTATACAGAGCAATATACGAATATAATAATTCAGTACACTCAACCATAAAAAGGAAACCCATAGAAACATTCTTTTTGGGGAGAGTTACTACTAATCCTCTAGATATAGAAAAAACTAAACAAGATACCGTCAAGAGACTAAAGGAAAAACAATTAGAAGACATAACTTATCATAACAAGACAAAGACCGTACCTAGAACTTACGAACCTGGACAAACTATTTACGTAAAGGAAAACAAAAGACTAGGGACAAAACTCAGCAAAACATACAGAAAGGAAATAGTTAGAGAAAATAAGAACACTACCGTTATAACTGAATCAGGAAAAACAATTCACAAAAATAACATAAGGAATTAAAATAACGTTAATTGCAGGTTACTCTTCACCCTCGCTTGGGCTGACATTAAAATAATGGACTACACGAACTCACAATTAGTGACTATGAACTCCGGACAAGCGAAGATACAGACTGGGACCTTCAAACTGATTCATACTATTAATGTGGACGAATATTAAGAACTGATCGACAACTTAGAAGAAACATTACTCCAAAACGTTAGTCAATCTCACTTCCTTTACCCCTTCCTTAGACATGAGTTGAAAGAACTTCAGGAGTACCTAGATAGGTTGAAACCAAAATCCAAAAGATCCTGAATTTTTTAGGGTCCGCATGTAAGTGGATAGCTGGGAGCCCTGACCACGACGATTTTGAAATCTTAGAGAAAAAAACAAACAAAATGTTGAGAAATAACAATAAGCAAATAGTTATAAACAGATTATCAATTGAAAAATTTAAAGAAATAACTAAAATAACTAATGAAATATTAAGACACATAAATAATAGTAGCACCAACTCCATAAAGGAGCATGCCATAACGGTCCTAAAATATAAATTAGATATAATAAAAGAAGAGATAATTAATATTCAGTATGCCATGCATTGGGCTAAAATCGGAATAATTAATTCATTTATATTATCCCATACAGAAATAAATATTGTCAAAGATGTAATAAATACAGATTTAATACAGTTTGTAAATCTAGAACAGGCATTTGAATTCGCTGAAGTTAAGATTGCGTCAAATCATGATTCAATTGTTTATATCATTAGTATACCAACAACAAATGTAAATTCTTGTAATGAAATATTAGTAAAACCTATTAAGTATAAAAAACATATAAACAAGATTATTTACAATAAAATCCTAATATGCGATAATGTAATATTTGGAATAAAAAATGCATACAAGGACTACAACAACCTTACCATATGCAATAGGAAAAATTTAGAAAATTTAGACAATGACACTTGCCTAGCAAGACTGATCAAAAGTGAACCAGCAAATTGCAGTTTAATAGACAATCGGAATATACCCACCGTAGATGAAATTTCACCCGGAACAATTCTTTTAAACAACTTTAATGGAACGATTTTTATTAACAAAGAACCCCGGAACCTTATCGGTACATTTTTAGTGCAATTCCATAACGAGTCTGTTTCAATATCAGATCAAATCTACAACTCATTTGAGACAGCACAGATGAAGCCATTACCTGCTATTTTGCAACCTAGAAATCCAAAGTTAAATATCGAAGAGGAATTGTCATTGGAGATGGTAAAAGAAATGCAACTTAATAACACAGAAGCCATAGATCTACTCAATCGTAAAAATGTGCAGAACTCAGGTATCAATCTTGGACTAGCCTTAACTGCAACATTCGTATCAATCTTTGTAATTGTTAAAACCAGAGTGTGTAAGAAGGAAAATAAATCATTTGTCGTTCCAACATTAATAAGTAACCAGCCCCAAGTACAAATATCTATGCCAGAATCATCGGAATCCAAGGGAAATGAACCCAAAGGTGTAACAGAAAATACACACGTCTCTTATTTCCAGCCGAACGAGGACGATCGGATTTAAGTGGGGAGGTGTTAATATAAAAAACATTCAATTTCCAAATAAAGCGACCTAATTGCAGTTTATTAAACTTCTGGCTAAAAACTCGTTCATCGCAATTTGCTGACACATTTACAGACGGTGAAAAACAAATATTATTGCATACGGTAACAAAGCGTGCCATTATTAATTAATAAGCATATTTTAACATAGAATTTAAGCTGTAATTAATTTTGTAAAATAGTTTTAAGTTCAGTTGTAATTTGAAGACAAATAAATAAAGTCGTATTTTAAAAGTGATAAAAAAGGGTTTAAATTTTTTTTTAAAACTAAAATTTATAAATAAATAATTTATATGTGTGCAATCGATTGCACCTATTGTACCCGCAACAAAATGTGATGAAGCTGAAGCAAAAATTGCTGTTGCAGTTTGACGTTCTTCCTGAGTCATTGCTAACTTTACCTTTGCATAAAACATCGTACTGTTAATTGCATCAGTTACTCGATGTATGCAACGGCTTACTGATGACTGGCTCATGGATATACCACATTGCTCTCCTACAGGTCGTTGGTAATATCCAGTTGCATAGAAACGTAAACCCTCTAGCACCTGCAAACAAAATAGGTTTATACAATAACTATATTTGATTGTGTATGTATGTACCTGTTTTTCAGTAGATATTCCAGTGATCCTAGAACCTTTTAGAACACCATCAAGTTGAAAAACAATTTCTTCAGCCAATTCTGAACTTAAGCGGTAAAGTTTTTTGCTCCCAACTCAAAAGGATTATCTACAATACGAAGATCACGCCGGTTGACTGAAGGAGCACTATCAACTGCCTCATTCTCCAATAAATTATACGCTAAATACTCCAAAGCCATTATGTTTCACAATTTTATATGTATGTAGGCAAAACAATAAATAAACACTTTTCTAAACGAATTAAACCACACAAAAAATGCTGGTGTTAATAAACAACAATTTGTTTAGTTAGAAATAACAGCTGACTGAAACAGATGTCTTTAAACGCCAACATATAGCTTTTAAAGTGTTAGTGAATAGCAAAACGATTATTTTTGTGGTTAAAATTTTTCAACAAAACTATTGTGGTTTAAAAGCATAGTGAATCGCAGTACTGATAAAGTCTCTTGGATTTTCTCTTTAAACATCTTTTTAATAATATGTTTATATTTATAGGATTTCGTTCCCTTGATTTGACCATCAGGCTTATAGTCTCTTCTGTACGCGTTTGTACTAATTAAACTTTTTTTATATAGCTCTAGTTCATATTTATCATGTTTTTTTTGGTATTTTATGAAACATTAGAGTAAATAATCCTGGTGTTAGAGCCCATATTTGACCACCAACTTGTATTTTGTCTTCATTCAATTTAAGATTATTATCACCAAATTTCCATTTATTATTGAAATTTTTATGTGACCTATAGTTAGTATCTATTTCATTTCTTCCTTGCGAAACTGATAACTCAATGTAACTCTCTTTAATATTTAAAATCTGGGAGTAAAAGTCATCATCATCATCATTATTACTCTCACCATTGGGGTCATTAATTGAGTTGCTGATGTCAAATATTGTTTCTTCTACAAGTTTCTTTTGTGTACATGTCTCCAATTTAATTGATGGTTTCTTAATATGAGAACTGTTATTATCTTCAATCTGTTTTCATCTCATTCTTTTCTTTTTTGATAATTCTATTAATACTTTTAGAATTATTTATAAAGGGTCTGTTATAGGTTTAAATGTATCTTGTAGTTGTTCACGTGTATCTATTTCACCACTTTTTATACTACGAAGCTTTTTCTTCAACACATTTCTTGCTGCAATCAACTCTTAAAATTTTTTATTCATTCTCAGCTACCTGATTAAGTTATCAGGTATCAGATCCGATTATTAGGTATATGATCAGGTTATCAGCTATCAGATCAGGTTATTAGGTATCTAATCAGTTTATCAGATCAGATCAGCTATCAGATCAGGCTGTTAGGTATCAGATCAGGTTATTACGTATCTGATTACGTTATCAGGTATGGTAAATATTTCAATAGATATGTAGACGTACTGTGTGTGTTCAAAGTCAGATTATATACTAAAGTTCTTCTTTTGTGTATAGTAATTATTGAAATATTTCTATAAAATACTCGAATAATTTTCTATACCGACCATTGCTAATGATAATGAGTTAATCTTTGCTTATCATCAGAAATCCATATCTTTCTTTGCAACACTCTCATGCTTCATATTTCTCTCATCTTGTTTAAACATTATAATTACATTCGCGTTGTCTCTTATTAAATGCTTGGGAATTCTTGTATAAGTTGCAAAAGTAGAATGAATCTACATCCTAATTGTTCTGCTTCTCACATGCAACATCTTCAAATATCATAATTGAATTAGTTTTAGCTTCGTTAGGGGGTGTTGTGTTATGTTCAATAATTCAACAACAATGAATAGGTCTTTTATTTATGCAAGTAGAGATGCCATTTTACATTGTAGTATTACATTAATTGAGAACCATACTTAAATACTACAACACTATGGGACTGTTGCTTATATATACTAACTACAACATCTCCCTTTTTACAGCACATAAAATTAAATTAAAATTACGAAGTACAAGTTCATTAATATAATTAAATTTTTAAAATTATAAGTTATTAATTAATTTATACATAATGAAAATGTTAAATACGAAATTGTTTAAAACAAATTAGTTTATTTACCAACTGCTTATCAGCGAGATTTATAAATCAAGTCTCTTTGGTTGTTTTATAGTTCGCCCCCTTTCAATGCCACTTCAGCATGGTTTTGCGTCGTTCTATTTACTTCTGTATCTTTAGTTTCAACTATTTTATTTTCTGGAGTTTTCCGTATGTGTTCTTAATTTCTTCTATACAAAGTGACCTGGTTATCTTTTACTATAAACGATCTTGGCTCCTTACATGATTCCACTATTTCTCCTAGAAACCAACAGCTCGTAGGATTTTTCTTAAACATTACGATATCACCTTCACGAGCAGAATTAATTTTTTTCGCAGTATTTTATATATTGAAACGATTAATTTTGGCTCAAGTTCAAACCCGAATTTACCCATTTATTTATTCTAATTTTTTATTTTTTTTTAATTTTTATTAGAAAATTTTTTGGATAAATTCATTATTATTTTTTTATTAAGAGAGTACTATATATAGAACAATTTTTATTATTCATCATACTAGCAGAACGGATCAGTACTGATTTCGAGGTCGCTACACCATCTCATCAGCGTTCTTTGTTCAATTTTACCACTTTTGACGGTGGATACTAGTGATCAGGAATATCAACTATTTAACCGTATTATTTAACAAATTAGGATACGAAAAGTGCAAACTTATTCATTTTCACATGTCAAATCAATTTCGGTTAGTACGAAATCCCATCTATGATGAATAACTACTCTATATATTTCAGTCTCTCTTGCTTATTCAGCGCCATTGGCTGCTGAGAAATAAGCGGTACTTAATCATGTTTTTAGGTTTCTGTCATTTGTAGTTGAATTTCTTTTTTAGTATTCAACCAACTATGACCAAGTAAACATGTAGATTTTTTTGACGCGTGCCATCGTTATTTATAATTAATGTTTATAAGTAATTAGTCGAACTTTTTTATTAATATTTTATATATTGAAACGATTAATTTTGGCTCAAGTTCAAACCCGAATTTACCCATTTATTTATTCTAATTTTTTATTTTTTTTTAATTTTTATTAGAAAATTTTTTGGATAAATTCATTATTATTTTTTTATTAAGAGAGTACTATATATAGAACAATTTTTATTATTCATCATACTAGCAGAACGGATCAGTACTGATTTCGAGGTCGCTACACCATCTCATCAGCGTTCTTTGTTCAATTTTACCACTTTTGACGGTGGATACTAGTGATCAGGAATATCAACTATTTAACCGTATTATTTAACAAATTAGGATACGAAAAGTGCAAACTTATTCATTTTCACATGTCAAATCAATTTCGGTTAGTACGAAATCCCATCTATGATGAATAACTACTCTATATATTTCAGTCTCTCTTGCTTATTCAGCGCCATTGGCTGCTGAGAAATAAGCGGTACTTAATCATGTTTTTAGGTTTCTGTCATTTGTAGTTGAATTTCTTTTTTAGTATTCAACCAACTATGACCAAGTAAACATGTAGATTTTTTTGACGCGTGCCATCGTTATTTATAATTAATGTTTATAAGTAATTAGTCGAACTTTTTTATTAATATTTTATATATTGAAACGATTAATTTTGGCTCAAGTTCAAACCCGAATTTACCCATTTATTTATTCTAATTTTTTATTTTTTTTTAATTTTTATTAGAAAATTTTTTGGATAAATTCATTATTATTTTTTTATTAAGAGAGTACTATATATAGAACAATTTTTATTATTCATCATACTAGCAGAACGGATCAGTACTGATTTCGAGGTCGCTACACCATCTCATCAGCGTTCTTTGTTCAATTTTACCACTTTTGACGGTGGATACTAGTGATCAGGAATATCAACTATTTAACCGTATTATTTAACAAATTAGGATACGAAAAGTGCAAACTTATTCATTTTCACATGTCAAATCAATTTCGGTTAGTACGAAATCCCATCTATGATGAATAACTACTCTATATATTTCAGTCTCTCTTGCTTATTCAGCGCCATTGGCTGCTGAGAAATAAGCGGTACTTAATCATGTTTTTAGGTTTCTGTCATTTGTAGTTGAATTTCTTTTTTAGTATTCAACCAACTATGACCAAGTAAACATGTAGATTTTTTTGACGCGTGCCATCGTTATTTATAATTAATGTTTATAAGTAATTAGTCGAACTTTTTTATTAATATTTTATATATTGAAACGATTAATTTTGGCTCAAGTTCAAACCCGAATTTACCCATTTATTTATTCTAATTTTTTATTTTTTTTTAATTTTTATTAGAAAATTTTTTGGATAAATTCATTATTATTTTTTTATTAAGAGAGTACTATATATAGAACAATTTTTATTATTCATCATACTAGCAGAACGGATCAGTACTGATTTCGAGGTCGCTACACCATCTCATCAGCGTTCTTTGTTCAATTTTACCACTTTTGACGGTGGATACTAGTGATCAGGAATATCAACTATTTAACCGTATTATTTAACAAATTAGGATACGAAAAGTGCAAACTTATTCATTTTCACATGTCAAATCAATTTCGGTTAGTACGAAATCCCATCTATGATGAATAACTACTCTATATATTTCAGTCTCTCTTGCTTATTCAGCGCCATTGGCTGCTGAGAAATAAGCGGTACTTAATCATGTTTTTAGGTTTCTGTCATTTGTAGTTGAATTTCTTTTTTAGTATTCAACCAACTATGACCAAGTAAACATGTAGATTTTTTTGACGCGTGCCATCGTTATTTATAATTAATGTTTATAAGTAATTAGTCGAACTTTTTTATTAATATTTTATATATTGAAACGATTAATTTTGGCTCAAGTTCAAACCCGAATTTACCCATTTATTTATTCTAATTTTTTATTTTTTTTTAATTTTTATTAGAAAATTTTTTGGATAAATTCATTATTATTTTTTTATTAAGAGAGTACTATATATAGAACAATTTTTATTATTCATCATACTAGCAGAACGGATCAGTACTGATTTCGAGGTCGCTACACCATCTCATCAGCGTTCTTTGTTCAATTTTACCACTTTTGACGGTGGATACTAGTGATCAGGAATATCAACTATTTAACCGTATTATTTAACAAATTAGGATACGAAAAGTGCAAACTTATTCATTTTCACATGTCAAATCAATTTCGGTTAGTACGAAATCCCATCTATGATGAATAACTACTCTATATATTTCAGTCTCTCTTGCTTATTCAGCGCCATTGGCTGCTGAGAAATAAGCGGTACTTAATCATGTTTTTAGGTTTCTGTCATTTGTAGTTGAATTTCTTTTTTAGTATTCAACCAACTATGACCAAGTAAACATGTAGATTTTTTTGACGCGTGCCATCGTTATTTATAATTAATGTTTATAAGTAATTAGTCGAACTTTTTTATTAATATTTTATATATTGAAACGATTAATTTTGGCTCAAGTTCAAACCCGAATTTACCCATTTATTTATTCTAATTTTTTATTTTTTTTTAATTTTTATTAGAAAATTTTTTGGATAAATTCATTATTATTTTTTTATTAAGAGAGTACTATATATAGAACAATTTTTATTATTCATCATACTAGCAGAACGGATCAGTACTGATTTCGAGGTCGCTACACCATCTCATCAGCGTTCTTTGTTCAATTTTACCACTTTTGACGGTGGATACTAGTGATCAGGAATATCAACTATTTAACCGTATTATTTAACAAATTAGGATACGAAAAGTGCAAACTTATTCATTTTCACATGTCAAATCAATTTCGGTTAGTACGAAATCCCATCTATGATGAATAACTACTCTATATATTTCAGTCTCTCTTGCTTATTCAGCGCCATTGGCTGCTGAGAAAT
Source organism: Gymnocheta viridis (assembly GCA_956483585.1). Lineage (NCBI taxonomy): Eukaryota > Metazoa > Arthropoda > Insecta > Diptera > Tachinidae > Gymnocheta > Gymnocheta viridis. Next base: position 58,963,659 of record OY101440.1, on the reverse strand, counting down.
AAGCGGTACTTAATCATGTTTTTAGGTTTCTGTCATTTGTAGTTGAATTTCTTTTTTAGTATTCAACCAACTATGACCAAGTAAACATGTAGATTTTTTTGACGCGTGCCATCGTTATTTATAATTAATGTTTATAAGTAACTAGTCGAACTCAGCAGCCAATGGCGCTGAATAAGCAAGAGAGACTGAAATATATAGAGTAGTTATTCATCATAGATGGGATTTCGTACTAACCGAAATTGATTTGACATGTGAAAATGAATAAGTTTGCACTTTTCGTATCCTAATTTGTTAAATAATACGGTTAAATAGTTGATATTCCTGATCACTAGTATCCACCGTCAAAAGTGGTAAAATTGAACAAAGAATGCTGATGAGATGGTGTAGCGACCTCGAAATCAGTACTGATCCGTTCTGCTAGTATGATGAATAATAAAAATTGTTCTATATATAGTACTCTCTTAATAAAAAAATAATAATGAATTTATCCAAAAAATTTTCTAATAAAAATTAAAAAAAAAATAAAAAATTAGAATAAATAAATGGGTAAATTCGGGTTTGAACTTGAGCCAAAATTAATCGTTTCAATATATAAAATATTAATAAAAAAGTTCGACTAATTACTTATAAACATTTTTTCGCAGTTTTATTGTAATAGTTCACCGATTTTTGTATATTTGAATTTAGTTTCCTCTGATAATCTTCAGGATTAACAACTCTTGGCTCAAAATATTTTACTATGGACGGAATTTTAGTTCTTAAGGATCGTGACATAAGTAATTCGGACGGACTTGGTAAATTGCCCTTAGGAGTTGTTCTGTAATGAAGTAATCCTACATAGGGATCTGATTGACTTTCATGAGATTTTAATAATATTGATTTAATTGTTTGAATGGAGCGTTCAGCCAGCCCATTCGACCTCGCTAAGTATGGACTTGAAGTTTTATGGTCAATCACCCAGTTTTCACAAAATTGCTTGAACTCCTTAGAGTTAAACGGGGGACCATTATCTGTCACCAAGACATATGTCTTGAAAAAATTGATTTTAGTCTAATTATAACCTGAGAGCTGTTATATCCCGAACTAAGCGTTTCAATTTCTATATATTTTGAATAATAATCCACAACAAGCACATACATTCTCTTGTTAAACTCAAAAAAATCACAACCAAGTTTGTACCATGGAACATCAATAATATCATGGGGAAGCATTTCTGCTTTTTTGTTTGAACTTTGGTATCTCATATAAACTTTGCAATTAGAAACTAAATTTTCAATTTCACTATATATATTTGGCCAATAAATGAATTGGCGAGCCAAATCCTTGCACCTTTGTATCCCCAGATGACCCTCATGAAGTTTCAGCAAAATTGTTCTACGTAAAGATTTTGGTATTAATAACTGATGATTTTTCAACAAAATATCATCCAAAATTGAAATTTCATCCTTAACTTTATAATAAGGCATCACCTCGGGTTCCACATTTTTCTTATTATTAGGCCAGCCATTTTTTATATACCTAGCAATTTTTTCAAAAACCTCATCGTTTTTTGTGTGTTGTCTGACATCATCTATATTTGAAAATGGTATCTCCAGGTGAGATGCAATAAAATTGCAATGCATTGAAAGCTCTTTATCCATGTCAATTACAGCTGTTTCAGGCAAAGGCGCTCTTGAAAGAGTATCTGCGATTTGCAAATACTTTCCCGGCTTATAATGAACAATGAGATTATACGGTTGCAAGCGAAGCATAAATCGTTGAAGCCTTGGTGGTATTTTGTAAAGAGGTTTGTTGAATAAAGAAACTAATGGTTTATGGTAAATTTCAACTAAAATCTTTGATCCATAAACAAATTGGTGGAATTTTGTGCATCCGAAAAGTATGGCAAATAATTCTTTTTCAATTTGCGCATAATTCTTCTGCGTTTCTGTCAAACACACAGATGCATATGCAATTGGATGCCTATTTGTTATATGCATAATTGTTGCTCCAAGTGCATACTTTGAAGCATCAACTGATAAAGTTAATTCTTTATCAGAGTTGAAGTATGTTAGTACAGGTGATTTAGTTATCTCGCGTTTAAGGTTTTCAAACTCATTTTCATGATTTGTTGACCAATGCCATTCAATGTCATTCTTCAAAAGTTGTCTTAAATTTTTATTTTTTGAAGCTAAATTTTCTATAAATGATCCGAGATAGTTCACCATACCCAAAAATCTTTGTAGTTCTTTTACACTGCTGGGCTTAGGCATTTCTACAAATGATTTTATTTTATCTTCATCTGCCCGTACGCCAGCTTGGTTAAATACATGTCCTAAAAATTTAATTTCTATTTGTAAAATCTTACATTTTGATTTATTAAATTTTAGCCCCACCTCTGAAGCCCTCTGAAAAGCCTTTTCTAAAATTTCAAGATGCTCTTCCATAGTAGAAGAGTAAATCAAGAAATCATCAATGTATATTATGAGACCTTCAATATTGCCGAACAATTTTACCATTTCGGCATGAAAAATTTCAGGTGCTGCGTTTATTCCAAACGGTAACCTCAAAAACCTGTATCTACCAAAAGGTGTATTGAAAGTACATAGCTTTGAAGATTCTTCATTTAAGGGAATCATCCAAAACCCACTATTTGCGTCCAGTGACGTAAAAAATTTTGAACCATGTAATTTAGCTTTACACTCTTCAATATTAGGAAAAGGATAATGTGGCCTCATTATAGCCTTATTTAAATTTCTCGGATCTAAGCATAGTCTGAGATTTCCATTTGGTTTTGTAACTAGTACAATAGAGTTTACCCACTCTGTTGGTTCACTTTCTTTTTTAATTACATTCAATTTTATCATTCTGGATAATTCATCTTTTAACTTGCTATATAATTTGATTGGAATTTTTTTTACTGTAGGCATAACATTTTTATTTACCCTTAAATTACATTCACCACGTAAAAGGCCAAGACCACTAAAAACAGACGAGTATTTTTTAACCATATTATTTACTGACAAAATATGTACATTCTTGATTAAGTTCATTTTCATTGCTGATTGAAGACCAATAATATTTTTACATTTGATATTGATTACAAAAAATTTCAAAATATGAGTTTGATTTTCAAAAAATACTTCTATATTAATAAAGCCTAAGACTTGCAATTTTTCCCCACTAAATGTAAAAATGTTTACATTAGTTTCTTTTACTTGTCCAATAACATTTATTGAATTCGCCGTTTCCAAAGATATTATATTGGCCTGTGCCCCTGTGTCTATCTGACATTTTAGTTTTTTGTTGTTAACCATTACCTCTACATTCCACTCTGTTGTTGTTTCTGCTCTAGAAATAGTTCCAATAAACAAATCTTCCTCTTCGCCAATTTCGCCATCTTGTATGTTTTGAGCAGCAATGTTTTTGATAAACTTATTTTTAAAAAAACACATTTTTGCAAAATGGCCGCTTCTTCCACAGTTATGGCATTTAACACCGTCCGCCGGGCATCTGCCTTTATGAAACTGACCGCATCTACTACAATTAACTGCCTGATTTATATTTTTAGCTGCAGTTCTTGTTTTAAAGTTCTGTCTTCTTAGTGCACTGATAACTGCCTCATCCTCTTGAATTTCTTCCAACGTAAGCGCATTTTCTCTGGCCATTGATATAGTTTTAGCAATACCCACTGCTTTATCAAGTGCAATTCCGCCTTCAGCTAATAATCTCTCACGAATACCAGCCATTTTAGGTGATAAGCCACAAGTAAATATATCCCTGACCAGATCTTCGCGAAGAGTGCCAAATTCACAATTAAGACTTAGATTTTTTTAAAGTTGTTACATATTCATCTATAGATTGTTGAGGTTGCTGTTTGCAGGTGAAAAATTTGTCTTTCCATGGCTATATTTACTTTAGGTATGAAAAAATTTTCTAACTTGTTAGTTAAAGTACTATAAGATATAGTGTCCAAATCCTGATTAAAAGAATTAAAAATCTCCAAACAATCACTACCAAGGTGATGTAATAAGAGAGCAACTTTACGTCGGTCTGGTTGTGTTTCCAAAATAGAAGCAGTCAGAAATATTTTAAATTGGGTGAACCAGAATTTCCATTCTTTTGATAAATTTGTAGACTTCAGATTGATCGGTTGCAAAGTCGTTGTAAAAAACTGCCCTGCCTGTGCTTGACTGGTACTAGCAGTCTGCTGTTCTTCCTTAGTTGCCATTTTTATTTATTTTTTTTATATATTATGTAGATGCACTTTCTTATTTCAAGACTTCTGACACCATGTTGTGTTATGTTCAATAATTCAACAACAATGAATTGGTCTTTTATTTATGCAAGTAGAGATGCCATATTACATTGTAGTATTACATTAATTGCCAACCATACTTAAATACTACAACACTATGGGACTGTTGCTTATATATAGTAACTACAACAGGGGGAATACCTGATTCATTGTTGGCGAATGTGCAATATCCCATTCCTTTAATTGGTGAAATTAATCTCTTCAAGTATTCATATTTCGGTTGATATAACGATTTTGAGGCATAAATAGATGATTTCAAATTTTAGTCCGTTAGGACTTTCTAGTAACCCAATCATAACATTAGTCTTTCCACAATTTGACGGTCCAACTATTGGAGCCCGAATAGAATTTGGTAAGAGTGAGCTGTGTATTATTTTTAAAGTGATGTTCGATGAATCATCAATATTACGCACCAAAATATTTTTATGTTGTTTCACCGTATTTTTGTAACTAAATGTAAATCATGTTTGCTACATTTTATTATAAAAAAAAGTTAAATAAGATGGTTATACATTACATCAAGTCGTTTAGTCATAAATATACCTTATCTACTATACCTTGGAGCAGTTATAGTAGATAAAATAATAAATAATCTTCCTGTTGAACTTCATCTTCCTGGATATCAGTACTGTTGGTCTGGAACAAAACTACAAAAACGTTTAAATCGAGGTGATAAAGGAATGAATTTACTGGACTCTGCTTGCAAAAATCATGACATAGCTTATTATAAAAATAAGGATTTAAGTATTAGACATCAGGCAGATAAAATTCTTGAAAATTCAGCTTGCGATCGAGTTTTATCAAAAGATACCAATCTTGCAGAAAAATCATTTGCATATACATACATATCGTTACCAACGCAATGAAAGCGAAATAAATTCGGTATGGGTGTGGAAAAAAAGAAAAATTAAAAGAAATCCAAATTAAATGGGAAAAAACTGTTCAGTACATCAATTAGAGCTGCAACGAAAATACTAAAGAAGGAGAAACCTTTAGACATTAACTCATACAAAAAACTCTTAAGATGGCTACCCAACAGACCACTATCAGATGTTGACCTAATAAATTTTTCTATAAATATTTCTTTTCTTAGAGGAGTATTCATGTTGGACTCACTACCAAAACGATCAAAGGGTAGCATATTATAAGAACATCAGTGAAAAAGACTATTTCGACAGTTTTGGAAACTTACAACCTCCTTCGGAAGTAGTCAAATATCTTGGTAAAAATATAAAATACAACTATAATCAACATCACAATCTTAATACATTTATCTGTTGTCATTTACGTCTTAAATTTCTTTATGAAATAACTGAGAAAGATTAAATAAAAACACAATCATCTATATTTTACAAAACTCTTTAATGGTTTTTTTATTTTTTAGTATACAGATTTAATTTATTTTAACGCCAAACGGGATATTGGCTATTTTGAATTAAAAATTCTTCTCTATCACTCTCAAGAATCAGACTGCACTCTCCTTCTCTGCATAGTTGAAATGATCCACTCGAGAGATCCCTAATTTCTTCATCTGTTAAATTAAAATATTTTTTTGGGGAGAAACATCATCATCAAATTTAAATATTTATAAAGAAATTATGGAAGAGGATGATAATATTTTTATGCAAATTGATTATATAAATAATCAAGCCTCAATTAATTTTATACATTAGTTTTTAAATAACAAAAAAAAAAATAGTAACAAACAATTGTAAAAATATTATGAAAAAAAGAAAAAGATAAATTGTTGTTTTATTTCAAATTATATTTATTGAATAGAAATTTTAAACATAAATGTCCACAATTAAATGTATTAAATTTTTGTTTTATAATTATATTCAATTGGAGTTTAACTATTTCAACTGGTGGTTGTAAGTTTCCAAAGCTATCAAAATATTCTTTATAGCTATAATTTTTATAATAGGCTACCCAATGTGTTCCAGGACCCCTGGAATTATCTAAATTAACAATACTACATTCCTGAGTTAGTGCTTTTTTAGCAAACAATTACGCATAAAAACAACTCTAAAATTTTTTTTGAGTTGCTTAGCATATTTCATTAAATCTATATCCGTTCAAGGTCGATTGGGTAGACTATCTAAACGTTTTTTGAAGCTGATTTATAATAGAGTCCATATCCTGATTTATATGGTTTAAGATATAAACCTTTTCCCAAAGCAATTGATTCCATATGCCTGTTATGTCGAGTAGCCTCTGCTAGTTGTTGTTTTCCATTTTTAATATCATTAACGGCTTTAACAATAGCCGGTAGCTAGTCCTCCCAAAGCTAATAGAGCTGTTAAAACAGGAACCAAGTTTTAGAGTACCAAATTTTGGTACACTAATGACTCTTGGTATACTTATGTTAGATTTCCTCTTCCATTTAAAATTTGAATGAACATATTTTTGAGCAATCTTAACACATCGCTTATATTATCGGGTTTCCAATTTTTCAAAAGTTTTAAAGCATGTTTGACAGTAGATGAAAACAATTTTTTATTGCATACTTCGCGTATTTTCTTTTTCACATTCTTCTTAATTTTCTTTGATACACGTGGCTTAGTATTATTCATGCCTAAACAATAAAACAAACAAAACAGATACAAAAAAAAAGACAAAAGTATTTTATATGTATTTTGACATTCGCAACGAATAGTCAGCTGCTGTAATTCTGTCACCTGGTTAATTACGCCTTGCCCCTTGACATTTAACACAGGCCTGTTATTGGAAATCCACCAGTAGACCTTATCAATACTGGCGAGGTAGTACTTTTAGGATCACGTGGATATAAATATATTTATAACGAAACATACTGATTACATGACACCTCATCTGAACTTTGATAAGGTGTTCAAAGTTCTATTTCCATCCAGGCGGGAGTGGAAGGGAGGTACAATAGTTAGACAATATGACGTCAGAGTATATACTGATGGATCAAGAATGGTCTGCGGTGTCGGCTCTGGAGTCTTTTCAGATGATCTATTTATCTTATTAGATATCTCAATGCGACGGGTTGGATCTAGTATCAATTACTGTATCCGAGTACTTAGATACGGCTACACATAGTTTGACACCGACGAGTGCAGTGGTCCTTTCAAAAAGGAATCTTATAGATTCTACTTGAATGCCTACGTGTAGTGGGCAGCCACGTAAACCAACCAACCAATCATAACGAAACATGTAGTTATTTATATATACATATATATATATATATATATATATATATATATATATATATATATATATATATATATATATATATATATATATATATATATATATATATATATATATATAACATGACAAGGTAAAAAAAATAATTTTTGGTTACACATTCACCAAGAAACAAATAGAAAACCTAAAAAACACACAACTAATTTCATTAGAATAATGGTATTATATATTTAGATAAACAAAAAAGACGTGTGGCACTCGGGGACTACCGCGGCAAAGCTATTGCATAGCATTTTTCATTAACTTATGAAATTATAATTTTTTATTTATGCAGTATTTTTTTTTTCTTTGATAAAAATTCAAGTTTTTTCTTTGATATTAATTCAAGTTACACTTTTTGAGCGTGGTGACCGATAAGAAAACAAATTTGTTGTTGAATGAATGAGAAGTTAATATCATTTTAAATATTTTTATTATCTTACAATACATGTAGGCTATTCAGTAATTTTGATCATTGAAACTATAGGTTTATGGTAACTGAAATAATAAACATAAGTTTGAGACTTGATATCCTCTAAATATCTGGAAAATACCGGTTAAAAAGGTACGAATTGTCTGTTTGTTTGTGTATATCATTTTTTGTCAACCACGATTGCTCGTAAGTACACCATTTTTTTGCTACATGTAAAAATACTGTATGTTAATGAAATCAATAGCACACTTTAGGGATTAACATACGCTAGGCGATTCAAATACTTAAAACACAAAAGACTTAAGAAACAAGCTTAGTGTTAGGTTTTTTCGTTACGGAATTTCTTGATTCGGTCGCAGCGCTCAAAGCCCGCGATAAAAGCTATGCAATAGCTTAAAATATTTACTTACCTGAGAAAACCAAACAAATATCAGTATTTTTAATTTTTTATTCGCACTTTTTCCCAAAATTAATATTTTACTTATTCAGCAAAACATTAACAATTTTGTTAAAAACAGATTGCAAAAAAGCACCAATTATTAACTTGACAAGCACCCGGTCGCAAAATTTTGTTTGACATCACTCTATACAAATGTATAGCAGCTGTTGTTTTACATTTTCTACAAACCTCTTACAACTACAATTAGAGTTGAAAAAAAGTCAGCCTAGGTAGTAATGGTAAAGTAAGAAAACAAAAACACATGGTTGATTATTGAGTTCTTGTTACAACTTTGATATTTTTTAAACTTTTCATTTGGTTTAATGAAGGTTTAATATAATATCTCCGGTTGTTCTAAGAAATATTTGGGTAAAGTTCCCTGATGATCTGCATTAGCAACAGTGAAATGCGCATAGGAACAAGCTATACCCCTCAATAATCAATTGCAATCTGTTTTTAACAAAATTGTTAATGTTTTGCTGAATAAGTAAAATATTAATTTTGGAAAAAAGTGCGAATAAAAAATTAAAAATACTTAAATTTGAGCGATTCCCATAAAAAGCAGCAATTATTAACTTGACAAATATCAATTCAGATTATAAGATGTACTGTGAAAAATTTTTATGAAGAATTATTACTATACCCATAGTTCTTTTACGTATTAGAAAGGCAAGAAATATTGCCAAGCTAATAGGTTGCCGGAAATGCGATTGTATTGTACCAATTAAGAACTTGGTCTTTATTTTGATCTCAGTACTTTTTACGGCCGAAATTTCTGGATAGGAACTTGGCTTACTTTCACATTTATGTTTTTGTGCGGATTGTCTTTACATCGTAAGAAAATATAATCGATGTTTATGTTTCATCATCTTTATATCCTTCAGGATTTTTGCATATAAGATACCTTCGAGAGTGCTGTTGTCTAATCTATTTCTATATTTAGTTTTGTTTAAATTGAATGTTGAGAATATTCGTTCAACATTTGCTGAAGAAATTGGGGAGACATATAAAGTTTTGAACAAATATTGCCAATCAACCAACAACAAGCTGCCATAAAACTTAACTTCACTTTGTGGTACAATTACAATGAAAGTTTTACACACTTGAAATAAAAAATCATAATTTCTATATATTAAAAATCATAATTTGAGAAAAAAAAATCATCAAATTGGTTTTTAATCAATTCAGAAATTTATCTAATCGAGATTGCCTCGATATCTTCTTTCAAAGATTTTCAAAAACTTTTGTTTGCTGAGGGTTTTTTAGCTACATGCATTTCATTGGTGCTAAAGCCAAATCATCAGTAGACCTTAAACCATATTTTGAAATGTTTCAAACATATTATCTTAGCTTAGTCTAGATGATATGTTGAATCAGCATATTTATGCTGAAAAATTTGTTACAAGTGCTTGCATATCGTGTAAACGCAAAATTTTTTCAGCATACGTATGTTTAACAACATTTGCTAACAGTTTGTTAACAATGTCAGCAAACGTATGTTGGTAATTTCAGCATATCGTGTAAACAGCATATTATTACTGCTTAACAAATTTCCTGCGTATGTTGACATATATGTTATTTGTTGAAAGGCGTATGCAAGCTTTTCAGCATATACAAAATTCGTATGCATATGCGCCTCATGCTTTTAATGTTTTTTAAATGAATTAAATTTTTATCCCACTAATATATAAATGTGAAAGTTCGTATGTTTATTACGTCGTAGATCCGCTTAAGGTATTGCGGTAAAAATCGGTAAACATACTTGTTGTATGCTGAACTGAGAAACAAAATATGTTCATTTTATTGTTCTTAAAAATTTGATGGGAATATGTTTGGTACCAGAATGAAAAAGATTAAATTTTTAAAATTAATATATATATGAACTTATATTCAGCATCTGCAACTCCCATTAGTGCAATGCTGTGCGTGCCTTCATAATTATAATAAATGCTTTCTGAATTAGGTGGTGCTATCATTGCCACATGCTTGCCATCAACAGCACCAATACAATTTGGAAATTGCCAACGCTCATTATATTTATCCGCTACAGCTTTCCACTTTTCTGGAGTTGTTGGCATCTACAGAAACTATAAGAAGTTTTAAATTATAAACAGAAAAATAATGCTTCTGTTCTCTTAGGCCCAATATGTGACTACTCATTTAAGTGTCATTTATCTTTAAATGCCACTTAAATACCAATTTAAATTTTTCAGTACAAAATTATGTGACATTTAAATGAAACTAAAATGACCATTCTTCTGCATTTAAAGTCCATTTAAGTTTTGCACACATACATACACAAACATATGTTTTTGCTTGCGTGTTGGTGTTTCGCGCAACAAAGTAAACAAAAAATTTGCGGCCATTGAAAAATCAACATCTTTTGGAGTGAAATTTGGAGTTCTTTTTATTAATATTATTCTTTTTTATGGGCAGCAACCTATAATTGTTGTTATTTTCAGCCTGAAAAAGAATCCACATTAGAAATTTTTCTTTAATTTTGTTCAACAGCTGTTTCTCTAAGAAAATTGAGAGAATTTCGTGAGGCTGCCATATTTTTATCGTAATTAAATACAAACAATAATTTCACACTGAAAAACCCAAACCGTATTTAAATGCAACTTAAATTTAAGTGGCAATTAGCTAAATGGCATTTAAATGCGAAGTCAATTATTGGCCCTTACCTTCATATATTTATCTACAAGCACTGTATAAATCGCATCCAGCACATTTGGAATAATTGTACTAATAGTGCATTTTGGAACACGAAATAAATATTGTAATGAAGGAAATGAATCACCACTGCTTAGGAAACGTAGAGTCAAAATAAGCCGATCCTTAGCTGTAATGCTTTTGCGCATCACTATGTCCTTTTGGTAATTATTGGCGACACCAAAAAAAAAAAAACAAATTGTTGAACTGATGGATATCCATACGTAAGAAATTTTTGTATAAAGATCGTTCTTCCTCTTCCAATTCCTTGTATATTTTTACACAAAAACCTTCTTCTTGTCGTCGTTCTACCCATTTTTTTTGCCAAACTCTACGTCTTTTTGCTTGTACTTCTATATCACTGTCATCCAAGATCAGCACTGTACAAGCAATAGCTAGTGATATTTCCTCCGGCGACATCATTTATGGTTTATTTTTTATTTATTTATTTTATTTTTATATTAATTATTTTTATTAAAGAAATTATATACATACGTATAAGCACATAAGTTGAATAATAATTAAAAAGTGTTGTCAAACTCACTAATTTCACAAACAAATGTTTATACGACTCAGCATATGTATCACCACATAAAATTCAACATATCGCTTAAACACAAAAGTCGTATGCTAACTCTTATGTTGACATTTCATTTGCTTACATATGCTGACATCAAAAAATTTCCTACTTTCAACATATCATGTAGACGCCAAACATATTGAATATGCTGATTGTTATTATTTTCAAGCATATGAGTGTTAGCATACATATGCTGATTCAACATATCGTCTAGACTTATGGTCTATGTAATTCAGTGGTGCTAAAGCCAAATCATCAGCAGACCTTAAACCTATTTTTTAAATGTTTCAAACCTCTTTACTTATACAAAAACTTTTAAAACTCAATGAGAATTTTAAAAAATACAACAGCATAAGCATAGTAGGCTTTGAAACTTATTCAAAAATCCCAACAAACAAATTATTATATTCGATATGAATCTATTTAATTTTCTTTACCAATTCATCAATCATCAAATCAAATCATCAAAAATATCATCAAATCAAATCATCAAAAATATGATAAAATCATCATTCTGGCAACGCTGATGCCTCGGCCTTTAATAATTAAACTGCCGACTGAGCGGCGGCTGTCAACCTCGGCCTCGCTCTCTGATAAATTTATTTAATGATTTAATAAAATCATTAGATTTAAAGTATGTTTAAGTTAGCTCTTAGCAGGTCAACTCGCGATGTTTATTATCTAAACAGTATTTCTCAACACTCGTTACGTGTAAGGTAGTTGCTCTTATTGCGGTTGTCGAAATTTAGACTTTGATAATTATATTTATTAAAGAGCACATTGTCGAAGACGAAAATCGAGTACCGTAATAAGGCAGATCATTTTAAGTTATGTAAATATTTTAATCAATGCGTTAATATAGAACTTTGCAGGTGGCGTTGAAATAGTGAAAAAAGACGTTAACACTTACAGCAAAGAGACAACAACTTCCAAAAATATTACCAGCTCCACTGAAGTTAATATTGATAGAAATGTCAGTTCCTTCGATAAACATCCATCAACATTTAGGAAACTGGAAATAAGACAAATGTGGCTGCCCAGCCCTAGTTTGGAAAAGAGCAAACTTCTGAATTACTACAAGAAGCTGTCAAAATTTAGATTGACTTGTGAGTAAATTATTTGTGTACATCATGCTCAAAAATCCAAAACTTAATTTAGCTATGTATATAAATTTGAGCATCTCCTTGAAAATATTCTTAAAATCATTAAAATGATATCTATATTAAATGCATCTGATGAGAAATCAAAATTTTGTGCTGGAACTTCAGAGGCGATATCAATTTTTTATCGGATAGGCAACTATTTTATTTTGGTTGCCTTTAGTCAGGAAAACTAGTTTTGAAGCATATTTCGAGTGGGGAAGAGAGTAACCCTTTGTGTTGGGTACTTGGCGACACACTTTGTTCACGTATTCTTTGTTGGCATTTACTTTGCTATTTGCAAATAATACGGCAATGTTGCCAGCAACATTTTCGTCTGTGTGAAAGCGATTGAAAAAACGAAATAGAATTCTAGATTTTTTTCTTCCAAATGTTCTGTCTAAATTACGATTTTTTGAGCTATGTACATAGATAAACTGAGTATTTTCCCTGAGATCTAAAGACCCAACTATAACGTGCATATCGTCATATGATTTCAATAAAACCCTAAGTTACAAAAAGTTCAAAAAGGACTGCTTGGTAGATTTTGATCCACCATATCAAAATGCATGTCCCTGGAAAATTTTATTTATTAAAATTGTACTAATTCCTCAATAAGAAATAAGCTTAAACTAAAAAAATGTTGCTTAAGTTTTCATATTAGAGACTGTCTCTAAAATTTTTTCAATGTAAATTAGGGCTTTTATGAATTTATATGACGATATGTAGGCTTAAAGGCCGAGGCACATAAAATACGTCGTACGTTATACGTAGTTTTCATATGAGCTTTGTCAGATTCCGTACGTCTCCAACAAAGCGAAGTACTAAAGTTGGATAACTTTTTTCGTACGTTGAGTACTTTGACAACTCTGTTTTTTTGCTTCGTTTTTATTTAGCCTTTTCTGTGGTGACAAAACTAAATTAAATAGAATTAAATAAAAATTACAATTAAAAGAAACTCCAGAATATCTTTGAATTCCATTGAAAATGTATACTTTAATCACATCAAGCTCATTTAATGTCCGACAACAAAGTACTCATTATGTCAAAGTCCTCTGAAGCACAGTGGACCATTTCGCGAGAAGGCTGCAAAAAACGATAACTTGAATGCATTGGAATTTTGATATGCGGTTTTGTATTCTCTAGGTGAGACTATAGGCTTCAACTTTAAAATATAAAACTTTAAAATCGACCGGTTGGAAAAATAGTTATGATGGGCTTAAAATGCATTTTAAGTTTTAGCTGATTTTTGGTGCAAAAGAGAAGTATTAAAAAAGTATTGTTAAAAAATGTTGTTTAACACAAAGTCTTATATTTTGAGTCACGTTTACAACTTATAATTATTAAAAACCTAAATTTTGTCAGAAAGTGCCAAACTTTGGCCCCCATGATATTATTAATACGAAGTGCCAAAGGTTGGTTTTTGAAGCAGATTGGGTTAAAAATTAGTTGATTAAGTAGCGAAAATACAAATTGCAAACATTGGTTCAAATTTACTTTAGATAAAGAGGTCTTAATGAAGGAGACGTAGGTTTATATGTATTTAAGTCCAAAATATACTTTATAAATATTATATGTAAACTTTTATTATAAATTTTTTAATTTAAAGTTAACGTACATAAGATGTTAAAACGATAAAATAACGATACCTCTATTGTTAAAAAATACTATTAATGAAACAATTTAGTAAATGTTTCTTCTAAATAGCCTTGATTTTCTTCTAGAAGTAGTTATCTTCTACGTCTAATTCAATAAGAGTTAATTTTCCATTTTTGTCTGATATTGGACATATATGGATCTGATGTGCATAATAAAATAGTAATCAGGCCTTCATTATTACAATATCTGGAAATTTTGCTTGTGTGTGCTCGCGAAAGAATCTATAGTCTTTGTTTCTTTTTTCTTGCTGCTTCTTCAGATAGTTCTCCTATAGGTAGCATATTGTGTTCAATTATTTGTTCCCCATGGTAAAAAATTTTATGAACTGTAGATGGCATATATCTCCAAGAATATTTTTCGTTATAAAGTATAGCTGTTTTTTGGCGTACTTCAAATTTTTTTGCATTTATCTTTCTGCTGCATGCTAAAAGTTGTAATATAATGTTGAATCGCCTTATTAGTTCAAAATCTACACCCGTGATAGATGCTGCAGTTTCTGGATCCGTGTTTCCTTCTCCTTGCTTTGGTTGATCGATCATTAGGGCTAGTTCTAAATATTTTTCTTGAATTTTTTCTTCGTTTTCTTTTCATTTTCCTTATTTTTCTCACAGTTTCGCCTAACGGTCCAAAATCCAAATCAACCTAATTTTAGAATTCTCCATAAAACGTATTCTAGCATGAAGAGGGGACAATTCAAATTCATATGCTGCATTAAAATTAGCATCTGGATTGGGATGGCTAAATTGACTTGATGTCTTTTGGAATATAATGCAGCTTGACGATGCTTTTGTATCAGTTAAAGCTTGTGCAACTTTTCCATCAATCATTGTGAGATACATTTTAAAAATTACTTCAATTTCCAGGTCATTAACTGTAAATATTACAGGTTGAAGGGCTTAATTTGATCTTTTATTTTGTTGACTTCTTCAGTTATGACATCTTTTGTTTCTTTTTTGAATGTAAATTTTATTGGTCTACAATACTTTGTTGACGAGGGTAATTCATTTTTCCATTCATCAATTTCTGTTGCGGTACTAGTTCACGGCTCCAAGCCAGTATAACTTTTTGTTAAGCGCAATGCATTATATTGCTTGTATTGTCTCTGACCAGAGGACCCATCACATCCCCATTTAGAAATTAAAGTAATGCTGGCATTTCCAACCATTCGGCAGTGTGTTCAAGAAGATCTTGCAATTTTATTTCTGTTGAAGTGGAAGTAACAGTTATAGCAGCTTGTGAAGGTAAGCAATCTTTTTTGACAGCGACTAAATCTCTATACTATGGGAAAATCCCAGAATTCTTCTCATTGCTTCGCTTCTGCTTGATTTTTAGTTAACTTTAAATCCAAAAATAGTGGAAATTGCATATATTATTGCTTCAATTATCTCAATTTTTGTTTTTTTATTTTGTGTTGGTTGAATTTGGTGAAAAAATGAGTCGTTGATAATTATTGGAGGGATTTCTTCATTGATATTCTGAAGTTTGCGTCTTCGAGTTCTTTCACTACATTCTTCAATTGGCATTTGTAGATAAAATTTCGAAAACAAGTTCCCTCGACAACCATTCATATTGACGTCCGTACATCGATTTCTTGTTATAAGAGCATTCAACGTACCTTTTTTTCAATCTCTTTCCAAAATTAAAAATTTTTTGTATGTGTAGTTCAATTTCTTCTGTATTGCTTATTTTAAAAAAAGTATTGCTTAGTATATGCAATTCCACATCGTGTACATCATTTTGTTGCAAGACAATAGAGAGATCTCTATAAGTGTACTTAGCCATTGTTCTAATTGTAATGAATAACAAGTATGAAGACTACTATAAATACTCTTACTCGCAAATAAACAACAAATAAAAACAGGTATACAGGCAACATCACAATCAAGGTGAGAAAACCACAGCACAAACAATAGATGTGCATCCATGAAGTTTTGACAGTTTAACAACCACAGAAAATATATGGAATATACACAAACATTCAAGGACTTTTAAATAACTTTGCCCAGTTGGAAATTATAGTCGAAACCGTTAAACCAGAGTTCATATTGCTCTCTGAAACTCATATCACAAATAACATTGATGAAAAAGAATATGAAATAAAAGAATATGATAACTATCCAACAATTGCGAATTCTTCGAAGACTGGAGGTGTAATATTATATATTAAAAAGCAATGGTATATAAATAAAATAAAGGAACATATAATAGACTCCATGCACTGGATTAGTGCCTATATGGCTAAACGAGAACATATCTCATTTATTATAGTAATTGTTTATAGATCACCAAGCTGTTCTAAATCCGAATTTGGTGATACATTTCAAGAGTTCCTAGATTAAATTTGTGAAAAAAGATGTGATATTTTAATAGCAGGAGATTTTAATATAGACTGGTATAAAGATTTTTATAAAGATAAATTTGAAAGTATTTTAAATGACAATGGGCTTAAACAAATTATAAGTGAATCCACCAGAATAACGCAAACCTCGAAAACATTAATAGACTACATAATAACGAACAATGAAATAATCTCGGCAAAAAATAATATAAACAATAAAATAGCCGACCATGACTGCATAGACATTTTTATTGATTATGAAAGAAATTATCCTGAAAAACAAAATGAAGAAATAGAAATTTTTAAATACAATAATAACAAAAAAATCAATAAAAATAGTTTTAAAAATGAAATAAATTCAATATTACAATGTAATGAAATTATTAATCTTAATGAATATTGATAGATGTTTTGAAAATACTATACAAAAATTTACAATAAAAAAGACAATAAATGAAAAAATTAACAATAAATGGTTCAATAGCGAACTCAGACTTCTCAAACAAGAAAAAATAAACAAGTACCAAAAAGCTACCACAGAAAACACTAATGCAGCATGGAATAGTTATAAATCAATAAGAAACAATTATAAAGTTAAAATTGAAAATGAAAAACATAAATACATAAATAATAAAATAAATAACACAAGCAATCAAAAAGAAATGTGGAATAAAATAAAAGAATTAGTGATAAAGAAACCCAGATATGTGATAAAAACTGTGATATTTAACCAAATAGAATATAAGGACAACTTAGATATAGCCAATAATTTTAATAATTATTTCGTAAATAGCATTTCTGATATAAGAAACTCCATTGAAAGCATGTAATATGAAAATAAAATACCTGTGATAAATTTTAAATTTGAATTTCGTGCAATATCCTTATTAGAATTAGAAATTATATGTAAAAATATTAAGAAAAAACCTGACTAAGAAAATATCAAGCAATATAATATTAGATAACTGGGACATAACTGGCAATATTTTACTCAACATTATAAATAAATCCCTAGAAACAGGAGTTTTCCCAGAAAATTGAAAAGAATCTTTAATTACCCCAATTGAAAAAGTAAAGAATACTAATATTTGCGAAGAATATCGCCCAATAAACATTCTAAAAACATTTGAAAAAGTTATGGAAAAAGTAGTAAAAAATCCACTTGAAAACTATCTTGAACAGAATAAACTTTTATCGAAATACCAATCTGGTTTCAGAAAAAGTTATTCATGTGAAACAGCATTGAACTACATAATAAACAGGTGGAAATATATGAAGAGGAACAATTAAATACTGGCGATTTTCCTGGATTTCAAAAGGGCTTTTGAAACAATAGATAATTTTAATAAAAAAATTATTCAGGTATGGAATTAAGGACAAAGAATTGAAATGTTTCAGTCATATTTAACCAATAGAATACAAATTACTAAAGTTAATAACATGGAATCAAGTGCAATAGAATGACAATGGACTATGACTATGGAGTACCACAAGGCTCAATATTAGGAGCACTCTTATTTATTATATACATAAATGATATGGAAAAAGTATTGGAGAAGTGTGAAATTATTTTGTATGCAGATGATACATTAATTTTTACGGAAGGAGAAACAAAAAATATATGCTACGAAAATCTCTCAAGTGATATGAACAATATTAATAAATGGTTAAAAATGAACAAGTTAAAATTAAACGAAAGTAAAACCAAATTAATGGAGATAAATATGAATTCAAATAAAACATTAAAAATAAATAATATAACAATAGAAAAAGTTAACAATATTAAATATCTGGGTTTTATAATTGACAATGACTTAAAATTTAAAGAACACATTGAATAGATATGTAAAAAAATCGGGGAAAAAATCGGATTTTTTAAACGAATAAGTAACAGCTTATCTAAAATTACGGCAATAAACATATATATTATTAAACCACATTTCGAGTATGGATCAACAGTTTTATACACATGCTGTACAGAAACACAAATAACCAGACTTCAGAATTTACAAAATAAGGCAATGCGTGTAATATTAAAACTAAACAGATTTGCTTCAGTAACATTTATGCTGAGTGATTTAAAATGGTTTAAAATACACAAAAGGCTAGCACTAAATACAATAAACTTTATTCAAAAAATAAAAATTGGCGATGCACCTGAATACTTGATCGAGCAAATAAGATATGTTGGGGAGGTTCAACCATATAAGCTGAGGAATGCTTTAGATTTCAGGATACAACGAGCAGACACCAGCGCGATGCAAAGATCGCTATTTCATAAAGGACTAAGCATTTACAACAAGATGCCAATTGATGTGAAAAACTAATTTAATAACAATACATTTAGAAAAAAATTATCATCTTTTATTAAAAATTTTAATATATAGGAGAGCTAAATTTCTGTAAAGTTATTAAATGATGTGTGGTTTTCAAAAGTATTAATAAAATACTACTTAAAAATAAAATAAAAAAAAAGTTTAGTCACAAAAATATTTTGCATACATTGTTTTTCCAGGAATTTCCATTTTAATTTTTTATGGTTTACAAAACAAGAGAAAATTTTTCCCTTTGATGACATTATCATAAAAAACACATATTTGCAGGTCGTTTATGATTTTATGTTTTTTTTCAATAACTCATAAATTATATTATAATTATATATAATTTTGCTTTCGCTAATTGTGGTATACTTTTTGATTTTATACTTCTACTTGTATGAGCGCTTGTTACATATCAATGGTTTTTACCATAATTAGTTGGGTTATGTTTCTTATTGTGCGCAGTTGTGATTATATATATGTATGTATATTATGCCCAAAGCAAAACAGTTTAACAATTCCGAGAAAAAAACTATTTTATACCTTTACAATCAGGGTAGGTTAGGTTAGGTTGACAGGTCGCCGGTGAAGTATGGAATTCAGTGAAGATGTAGAAGTGTAAAGTAAAAGGGAAAAGAAGAGATATAGATTCCGTGAAGGAGGGATCGTGTAGTCTTCGACCAGGGGGGGGGGGAGTCAGCGAGAGAACCAACCACTGCTCCCAATGAAGGAACTGATGTTTCTGAGACTCGAGTCCGACAGCTCCGAAAGGCTATTAAATTGTCTCTTGTCTAGGGAACGAAGGCGTTTGTGCTCCAGTGCAGGGCAGAGGCAGAGTAGGTGAGTTGTGCTGTCATTGTGGGGGATACCCATCCTTTTAGCATGGGTTCGGAAGGTGCAGTGCCCTGTGAGTGTGGCCACAAGGAACCGCAGTTGTTTTCTTGAAAACCCGAAGAGTTGCTTTGTTTTAGCAGTGTCAATATAAGCCCAGAGTGTTCTCGCTATAAGGCAGGTCGACTCAATGTGCCATCTATTCTGGGCCGCCTGCATAAGGGCTATGCCAATGTTTTTCCAGCAGGAAGAGATTGGGATACCGCAGAAGTTGTCAATATCATCATCCGCAAGCGTGGTACCACCCTGTGCCAGATCGTCCGCAATGATATTGCCCGAAGTGGTCCCATGACCCTTCACCCACTTAAGGGTGATCATTACGCGCTACCTCATTAAGGATCGTGCGACATTCCCGAACTAGGTTGGATGTTGAATACACATCTATAAGGGACCTGATTGCAGGCCGACTATCTGTTATAATATGGATACGTCTGTTCGTTATACCATAGAACTTTAACCAATTTGGTGATCTTTTAATTGCAGATATTTCTGCCTGTAGAACGCTACATTCGGTTGGGATTCTGAAGGACATTCTGACTCCAGATTCCTCAATGTATACACCTCCTCCAACTCTCGGTCCCCTTTTGGAGCCATCTTTGTAGATAAGAAGGTCTCCGGGTTGCAGGGGGAGGCCCTCCGACAAGTTGACTTGAAATTTCCTTTCGAAGAAGGGCCTCGGAGTGCAGTAGTCAATGAGACCAGGAATATTTACGCGGGCCCCTAAAATGCTAGCGGCTCCGTGGCCTGTGGGACCATGCGCCAATTACGTTGTCTAATAGCTGTGCGAAGTGCCAACTTTTTTGCCAGCAGGTCTACTGGAAGCTAGCTTATCATAGCGAAGAGAGCCTTTGTCGGCGTAGATCCAAGGAAACCAGTTATCATAATTGCCATAGTGCGAAAAATCCTCTCTATCCGAGAGATATTGGTCTCATCGTCAAGTGCTTTCTACCAGACCGATATGCCATAGAAAAGTATCGGTTCTATGACCGCCTTTTGTAGCCAACTAACTCCCTTAGGGCTGATGCCCTAGGTAGAGCATATGGCTTTTTTTTGCATGTATAGATAGCCGTTAGGGCTTTCGCTGCTCTCGCCTGAAGTTTGTCTTTCCAGGAAAGTTTTCTGTCCAGGATAACCCCTAAATATTTGGCGCTATCCGAGAAGATTAGGTTCACACCATTTAGTTTTGGTGGAGTGAAGGAGGGAATCTTGTATCTTCTAGAAAATAGTACAAGTTCCGTTTTGGCTGGGTTTACGCTCAGGCCGCTCAGTGAGCACCAAATACTGACCTTCCTGAGCGCAGATTCCAGCTGATGAGATAACGTGTTTAAATGAAAACCAGATGTTGCCACTGCCACATCAACTGCGTATGCAAGAGTTTCAACATACATGGATTCCAGTTCTATGAGCAGAGCATTGATGACCACATTCCATAGGAGGGGTGATAGCACACCACCTTGGGACGTGCCTCTACGGGCTTGCCTGGTGACGCGAACCGCCCCCATAGTGGATGTGATTGTTCTGCGGGAGAGCATGTTTTTGATCAGCTGATATATTTATTGGTCAATTCTCTTAGCGCTTGCACTATGGCAGCGGGATCGACATTGTAAAAGCGCCTTCTATGTCCATGAAGGTGACCAGTGTATAGTCCTTATGCTCGAGTGATTTCTCTATGTATCCAACGAGCGAGAGTAGAGCCATCTCAATCAATTTGCCCTTGGTGTAGGCATGCTGAGAGGTCGAAAGAAGAGTACTGTCAATGCTAGTTCTAATATGAGCGTCTATCAGTCTCTCCAGTGTTTTTAGAAGAAAGGAAGTTAGACTGATTGGTCTGAAGTCCTTTGCTTTAGTGTGCGATGTTTTACCCCCTTTCGGGATAAAGGTCACATTGCATTTGGTCCACTGGTACGGTATATATGACCAGGATAAGCTGGCTTGGTATATATTTGTGAGCCAGGGGGTTGCTAGGTCCAAGTTGTTGGAGATCTGCGGGAATTATCCCATCCGGTCCCGGACATTGAACGCATGGAAGCTTTTAATCGCCCAGTGCAGCCTGTCCGTGGTAATAGTAAGTGAGACCGGACACCGGTTAAAGGGGGAGTCACAATACGTGTTCCCGTAAGGGGTTGGAACCCTGGAAAATGGGTGTCCATGAGGATCTTTAAAGATTCGGAACCAGACATGGTCCAGCTGCCACCTTTTTTTTAATATAACTAGGCACCGACGGCTGTTTGGTTAGGATCTTTCGCAGCCGGCAAGTCTCAGAAGAGCTTTCTACACCAATGCAGAAATCCTTCCACGACTTACGCTTTGCTTAACTTTAGGGTTACAATCAGGGTAAATCAATTTAAAAAGCAAAGTGCTTTTGTGACCTGAATTATATAAATTTAGTTTATTTTGAGCAGGCAAAATATTTTTTAACTCTTACTCAAATTTTGATAAAAATATTTGACCTTGTGTCAGAAAAATTGTTCTGGTGCTCAGGGCCGGATCGGAATGGATATACAATGGGGTATAGGGCTGTAGAAAACAGTTTGGACTACAAAAGAATGCTAATGCCTTTTTGAACTTTTGCGAACTTTAGAAGCTATGCTCTAATATGTGGGAGAGTTTAAGAAAATTTTGGCCTTTAAAAAAAACAAAAAAAAGTACTTTCTAAAAGTCATACAGCCTTAGTTTTCTATTACTAATAGCTAACAAATTAAGCAAATAAACAAAATTTATTTCGTTTGCAAAAATTTTTAAAGCAAAAAAGATACAGGTGTTTCAAAATCAAAAGCTTACTAAGAATTTTTTAGTTTTAGCGAAATATTTAAAATGACCATTTTGAATCACCCTGTTCACGGTGATATAGTTGAAATAAAGTTTTAATTTTTTGGCTCCTGAGGTACATTTTACAATCGGTGACCATAAAAAATGGGATTTGGCCGCCTTCTCGTAAAAAACAGTGCGCCGATACTTTAATATCAATTGAAAAAAAAGCAACGTACAACGTACGACGGATTCTTTGTGCCTCGGCCTTTAAGTAACACACGATGAATTTTATGACGTCTATTTTTCTTAATTCCCTCTTGAAGTTGCTACCAAAAATTCTTTTCATTCAAACGATGGGTTTTTTTGATTGTCTAATTTAAAAAAATTTTTTTCGTAACATTAAAAATTCTATCAAACCTATATAAAGCATAACAAAAACTCTCAAGTGAGTAAAAAGAAATTAGTGTAAAGAGAAATATGAAAAAAACAGTATCATTTGAAGTTGCTACCAAAAATTCTTTTCATTCAAACGATGGGTTTTTTTGATTGTCTAATTTAAAAAAAATTTTTTCGTAACATTAAAAATTCTATCAAACCTATATAAAGCATAACAAAAACTCTCAAGTGAGTAAAAAGAAATTAGTGTAAAGAGAAATATGAAAAAAACAGTATCATTTTTTCTACCCCTCTATTTTTCTCTACACCGCTCGCTTCCAAATCAAAAAAGACGTGGAAATTGGACGTTTTTTGCTTTGCTTATGTTTTACGTTGCGAACGTCAAAATACACTCAAAATACTTTTGTCTATTTTGGCTTTTTTCTGTGTCTGTTTTTTGTTTGTTTTATGGGTTATGTTTTTGACATACGCAATGAAATTCCACAAACAACAATGCCTGTTGTTCTTGTATTGTTGTAATTGAGCCAATTCACACTAGACTAATTTTTAGTCCGCTTAATTTTTGTTCTTTCCAAAACACACTGGATTAATTCATCTGGAATAAAATTGTATACGTATACACAGCTTTGTGTATACGTAAACTTTAAATCAATTTTGTTTTTCGTACATCCTTTAAAAAAATTTTGTTTTTTACCTTATTACTTTTATTGTTTAACAATCTGTTGACTTATTGTATAAAATGTAAAACACATGTAAAAACACACAATATTTCATCCAAGTTTAAGCTAGTTGAAAAATTGTGCCAACCAAAAACGACTCTCTTCATCGAAAATGCCTACATGCTGCCATGTTATTCCAGCATAATTAATCTAGTGTGAACAATGCAGATCAACAAGGTAGTAGGGATAACACAGCTGATTTACCTGACTAAATGTCAATTGTGTAAAATTAAATTTGTGTTGATAATACACTCGTAACATGATTATTAAAAAAATCTGATCTTAGCGTTGAATGTCTGTTTATTGAAACCTGTAGCTCAAAATCGAAAGTTTTGATTGATGTTGTATACGCTCCGCATGGTAATCTGCAGGGACTAGGTGAAATTCTTGGTGATCTGTGCTTTCGTTACGAACATACATTTATATTAGGCGACTTGAACAACAACTTATTCTAGGACTCTAAATTTGTTTTCATTCGTAATATGTATATGTATGTACCCAGTTAAAGAAGTAATGACGTCATACACATATGATGACGACACATCTAATATACATATATAAACAGATAAATTAATTCTAATTAGATATGAAATATAACCCCAAAAATCTATCTAGGAAATAATATTTATAAATAAATAAGCAAATAAAGCCAAATCTATACTTTTGTTTGTTGAGGGTTTTTAGCTAGTCTATATACATGCATTTCATTGGTGCTTAAGCCAAATCATCAGTAGACCTTAAACCTAATTTTTAAATGTTTCAAACCTCTTTACTTATACAAAAACCTTTAAAAACTCAATGAAAGTTATAAAAATTACAATAGTATAAGCATAGTATGCTTTGAAACTTGTTCAAAAATCCCAACAAACAAATTATTATATTCTATATGAATCTATTTTATTTTCTTTACAACCTTTTTACAATTAGACTCCCCTTGGGTGACAATAAAAGTATTTAATAAGGCAAAACGGAAAATAAAATGTTAACTAGGTAATTATGAAATTTATATTAATCGAGATTGCCACGATATCTTTTTTCAAAGATTTAAAAAACTTTTGTTTGCATGATTATAGACTAGCTAAAAACCCTCAACAAACAAAAGTTTTTTAAATCTTTGAAAAAAGATATCGAGGCAATCTCGATTAATATAAATTTCATAATTGCCAAATCTATACCATAAATTTCGTAGTTGTTGAAATCAGCAGAATTATAAAAAAAAATTCCAAACATATATAAAAACAGACTCAAATATATAAAAGAACAAAAAATAAAATATGCAATTTTTATCTTTATAGCCAAATTATAAAGACAACTCAAATACATATATAAAAGAACAAAAAATAAAATCTAATAAACATAATTAATACAACGATACCAAAGTGATCGGAACATACATACACACATTCAAACACACCCTCATACACGCGCTATGACGTCAGTGAAGACGACACACCTAAAATAATCAGATATATACACAGTCTTTGCCAACAAAATATTTCTCTGCCACGATACCAACAGCAACATATCAAACAACATAAACACACACCCCCGCTATGACGTCAGTGATGACGACACACCTAAAATAATCAGATATACACACATTTTTCGCCAACAAAAAATTCTCTGCCTCTATACCAACAGCAACACACCAAACAGCATAAAAACACACACAACACAGTCTAGCAAACGAACATACACACACACAACCAACATAGCTCAGGCAAGCAAACGAACATACACACACACAACCAACATAGCTCAGGCAAGCAAACGAACATACACACACACCCAACGCCACACAGGCAGGCAAACAAAGATATACACATACACACACAACGCAACACAGGCAAACAAAGTAATACACACATCACACATTCTCACCATACACAACCACGTATATACACACAAAACTCTTTCACACAGCCACATAAAAAACTGGAGGATGGCAACACTGGCTGTAGAGTCATCCTTGTAGGATCGGGGTTCATCCCGGTGTGACCCTACCCCACCTGAGCCTCCTAGCCAGCTTCCGAAATTACTCAATGGTTGTCAAGGATACTGGCGTGCACCTACTCCTGCGCCACTAAAAATAATGTACGCCCTCGCCAGGTGGACCCAGTAGGTGGGCCCTGAGTGTGATATCCTAGGCCCAGTTCAAGTCCTCGCGTTCCATTGGTGTGATGGAGCACGTATCCTTGAATTGAGCCCCAGCCATGATAGTGATCTCAGGTGACCACTGGATCAGTGTATCACCTGTATCATTACCATGTCTCCCCCTATCCGCCACCCGGGGACGCGTCCGATGGGAGGCTAACATCTCCACACGGAATATTTCTAACCTTACATCCAAAGTTAACGGGATATTAAATTTGACACACTCCCCACTTATGACACACATCCATTATTGCCTTGATATTTTTAGTGGATGCTCAACATCCAATCTACGACGATTAAGACTTATATTTAACCGTATCGTTAGAATTATCTGCAGTCTGCGAATTTCAGTACATATCTCTGAATATGCTAAACTGTTTTTAAAATGCTCATTCTATGATTTTGTCAAAATTAGATCCCTACTCACACTATACCATGTTATTATATCGAATACAAATCCATGCTTGCAACAATTGTTTCGTTTTTCAAGATCAACTCCTAATTAACAATTAATTATACCTCAAATCAACAACTCAATCTTTGAAAGATCATCTGTAGTTAAAGTATGCAGGCTCTACAATGATTTAACCGCCGACATTAGAAGTTTTGACCGTTCCCTTAGCTTTTTTAAACTTTTAATATGTAATATTTTTGTTTGAATTTCTATACTAGTCTTCTACGATGACGAATACGCTTATCTAACTCATAAAATCGATTATTTTATTTGTTACCTGAAATTTCTGGATTACTTACGTTGATATAGTGTGTATATACATACATATATTTATATATATACATACATATATGTATATATATATATATATATATATATATATATATATATATATATATATATATATATATATATATATATATATATATATGATATGAATTATAATATAATGTTAATTTGCATTACCTTCTATATTAATTATATATGGGCCTATGGGGGCTCGATTAAATGAATAAATGAAATAGGTGTATTAGGAAAGATGATTAGGTTTTTTGAAACAGTTTGTTTCAAGGCTGATCAACAAGGTAGTAGCTATGCTATCGCTGATTTACCTTACTAAATATCAATTGTGTTAAATTAAATTTGTTTTGATGATATACTCATAAGAACATGGCTGAAGTCAAACTCCCAAACATCACACCTTTATATGTTGTTTGGCATTTGTTAGAGGTTCAACTATGCTAACAGTGGCACCCGGTTTTGTACAAGTTTTTACAGTTAGTCATATTGGTAGATCTGTCTTGGTATGTTATTTTATATACAAATAGAATTTACAAAGCCTTAAAATAATTAGATTTAGGGAAGATCGAATAAAAAAGAAAAAAATGGGTTTCTTTTGGTAGTTGCGGAACAACTAATGAATTTTTTTGCATGTAACAATCAGTGTCAAAAAGGTTTTCCCTCCTTGCACATTTTTACAAAATTCGCCAAAAACTTCAAAAACAATTTGTATATTATATAATTTTTTCATTACAGTTAATATGCAATCAAAGGGTCTTTTTGCCTTTCAAAATGTGTTTTTCTTAAACAGACATTATATGTAAAGCTTCCTGTAACTTAAATATTATTGGTTAAAGTATACAAATATATTTAAAATTAAAAAAAAAACACAATGTCTATAGAACACGTCACAATCGAGACACGCACGAATGGCACATGTATAACACGTTAATTTGCTTCCGTCCGTCTTACATCGTGTGGCGCACTTAGCAATGTAGTGTCAAAACACAGTGTTGCTTTTCTATTTTATTTATGTAATTAAAAAGGTAACCCTTTTTGGCGGCAAGACGGAAAACAGCTGAGTTTTGTAAATAAACAACAAAATTTTTATATATAGAAAAATTAATATTTATACGGAATTGTTGAACTGTTTAATAGTTATATTGAAATGAAAATTTTTGGCTTGAGCTCAAATCTGAGTTTACCCATTTCTTCTTAATTTTTAAGAAATTGTTTTTGGATAAATTCATTATTTTATTAAGAGAGTACTTTTATTTGAAACAATTTATTCATCAGACTAACAGAAGACAATTTCTTAAAAATTAAGAAGAAATGGGTAAACTCAGATTTGAACTCAAGCCAACAATTTTTATTTCAACATAATATAGAAAAATCTAAAATTTGTGTTTTGTTTAAATAATTCTTGTATTTATTACAAAAATAAAAATGTTCGGATCAGTGTAATTAGGGTTTTCTAGCGATTCAAGTGATGGTGATGGCGTAGACAGTCGTTTGACAAGAATAAATTTGTGAGACGCATCAAATGTTCTTGAGTTGCCGGAAGATCTTTTCTTAACAGTTGTATGCCATACCTTTTTACATTCAGTTCCACTTCTAGCAGGCATATATAAATAATATATATTATAGAGTCGAAATTCTCTCAAATTTGTAAAAATTTCAATATTTTTTTTAATTCCTTTTTTTGTGTTCAATTGTAATTGAAAATCGTGTGTTTGCTTTGCTTCAACCAACAACAATACTTAATAAATTAATAAAAAAAATGACGATAGTCCGCCGCATGTGTATTCATCGCTT
The DNA here is from genome assembly GCA_956483585.1 of Gymnocheta viridis. Classification (NCBI taxonomy): domain Eukaryota; kingdom Metazoa; phylum Arthropoda; class Insecta; order Diptera; family Tachinidae; genus Gymnocheta; species Gymnocheta viridis. The sequence goes on along the minus strand of OY101440.1, from coordinate 58,935,072 downwards.
GCGCAACGATGAATGAAAAGTATTTAAAAGAGCGTGACAAATGTGTGTAATTTTTTTCCAACAATTGTTGTATGGGACGAGCACCGCTGCTCTAAATACATTGTATATATGTATGCATATAATATTAAAGATTAATAATTAATGATTAAACAGAACAAACTGCAACTTAAGGCTGAACAATATTTTCCGTACAGTTTGACATAAAATTCTGCCAGAGAATGTGGTCATGAAATAGAATCTATTTTATTTTTACAGCGTTTTTTCTTTTACTCTCGATTTTAGACACTCATTCTCTCAACAATGTTACCGTGTTTTCATGAAATCACATACATTTTTCATACGAAAAATGCAAACAAAAGAAAGTCAAACAATAAGAGGGTATTTGTAATTACTGCCGTCGAGTTTGTTATGGGCCACCAAGCGATTGTTCCTGAAGTTGCAGACTTGTTCTGTTTAATCATTTAAACTGCAATCGCAATCCCACCCAACAATTCAAACTACAAAAATACATACACTCTTATTCCAGATGATTTCAGATTATCAAATTTTTCTGGTTCGTTGGGTGGGGTTACTACAAATGCGTTGATTTTACTGTTCCACAAAAATTTAATTTATTTACTTTTTAGCTTGTGTAAAAATTAAATTATTGATTGGAACCTAAAACCTATAAAAATTATAATTCGGCTGAAAATTATAGTTTGTGTTGAGAAAATGATGTTAATAATTTTAGTTTTAAGGTTTGTTTTGTTAATAAGGCTTCACTTTATGACACACATATATGTATGTTATCCATTAACTCGAATTTAGGTCCAGTTGACAGCGATGGAGGTCATGCTAATATACATTTAAGGGGTCCGGCGGAAAATTTGAAGATTGGTCACTGTAATGCGCAAGGTATAAAACCCGCAGTATACTCAACAAAGTTTGATGAACTTTCAAATTTTATAATTGATTCTTCTTTTAATATTGTTGCAATAACGGAGTCTTGGCTAAAGCCTGTGGTGCCAGATTGTGCAAATAACATCCCTGGTTATATCTTTTGTTGAAATGATCGACCACACAGACGTGCTGGCGGGGTAGGGATTTATGTGGCTAGAAACATTAAATATAAAACTATACATACGGAGTCGCAATATGGGGAACGTGAGATGGTTTTTATTGAGGTAACTATAAATAGAACTGTGATGTTAGTAGGTGTTGTTTATTTACCGAAAGGGGACATTGATATTTTTGAATCGTCAGTCGGTGATATATTTGAGAGATACAATAATATAATTGTTGTTGGCGATTTTAATAATAATCTTTATGATCCTGTAAAAGCGGTAAGTGCAATCTTCTAAATATCTCTGTAAGACACAACGCTTTCCCTACACATTTTGATCTACATAATAATACAACAGCGCTTTTAAATTATTTTCTTTTATGTGGTCAACCTACTCTTTGCAAAACTAACCAACTTCAATGCCCGTTTTTATCGTCCCACCATGCATTTATTTGTGCTTCACTTGTATTGCCGTTAAATTCAAACAGATTTGGATAATTATATTGAATACCGAAACTATTCGTCGGTTAATATTGTTGACTTGACAAATTGTGTATTTGAACACGACTTTACTTCTTTCTATAATTCGAACGATGTGAATTGTCAAGTTTCTGAGCTAGAATATTTAATGTCAAAACTACTTTTTTTGGTTCCTCTGTCGCGATATAAAACTAAACGCAAATCAAAGGACTGGATAAAGTCTGCAGAGGTAGTATATACAAAGTCACTTAGAGACATTGCTTACAAAGCGTACGTTGAAGATCCTACTGTTTATAAATGGAGTGAGTTTTGCAGGTATAGAAACAAAGAAAAACGAACTATGCGAAGGGTTAAGAAAGGCTATTTTAATAGAATATTTAATAATGTTGATTCTAAGGGAATGTGGAATCAATTAACAATGGTCACCGGTATTAACTCAGTCAATACTAATGTTGATATAGATGTCAATGATATAAATAATAACTTTTTAGATTGTTTGAACTTTATATCAGAAAATCAATTCAGCAAGCAATCTTTGAAAGATCTCATAACGGGTTTTCATTTGTGTTAACACCAAAAGTATGAGTGCATCTTTTGGCTTTAAAGATACCATGAGTAGGATAATTTCCGTCCATTATATATATGAGCTAAATATTATAATAATCATTCTATCCCACTTGTACATAATGCCTAACTTATATGGTCACAAAATTATAATTGTAAAATCCTGTTTCCCTTTTTGTACTATTAAAAACCTGACTCACTTAGTTTTTGGCAACCGCTATAAAAGGGATTTTAATTGTCCTTTGGAGCAAATAAATCAAAAGCACTTGATTTGTTTGTTTGGTTTTCCCAGTCTATATAATATCTAACCTAACTCGCAGTAACATTTATGGTCCTTCGAACCTGATTGGAAAATACTAAAGCTGAAGTTCTCTGGCAACCTACATTGGATTCATATTGGTCATACATACATATGTACATACATTTCAACATTTTTCCAATAATCTACAGTATTAAATGTATGTTCTGTCTTTTGCTTGTTATCCGAATTTAGTATAAAAGTGCATTCCATTCGTACAACTATTCCTTTATTTTCGGTTTTTACTAATTTATTCCCGAGTACTTATTTTATTCCAAAGTTAAATAATTTGAAACAAAGAAGACAGGCATATGTGAGGAATTTAAAAGGTTGAAAATAGACAACATTATCATAATCACGTTTTAAATCTGGAGAGCGCGAAAGACTAGCCACATTTCGGAAAAACTGCGCCATTGCGCTAGTTCTAGAATGGCATATATTCTGTGTACCCGAAATTTCTTCCTTAAAAGGTAAAGATACTATGTATCTTCCCTCAGCGTTTCTCCACGTAGTTTTAATAAATAAATCCTCGCAAAATTTATCAGAAGGAGAGAAAAGTTTCTTCCTCGGAAGATTCTCCACCTCCCAGAAACGTGAAATGTCCTTATCTAAGGATATTTCACAAAAATGTGAAGCTACTTCCCGACAACGAGGTTCTCAATAGTCGGAAACCGGGCCTGTCAATATCCATCCGAAAATGGTTTCCTGTGCTATAAGGGAGCCACAAACATTATGAATTATACCTGCGCGAACTATAGAGGGAAAAAGATCATTACCAATCAAAATATCAATCTGACTGTAGTAGTAAAAAGAAAATTAACTAATGAAGACTTGGAATGTGAAAATTATTTTGTTTTACTACCTCTTCCTGTTCCCAGAAACAGCTGCATAAGCCGTAGTTGATGCATCCCAAGAGCAGTGCAATTCCGTTCGGGATTCACTTGACCAACGTATCTAACGAGGAATTTTTAAATTACCCAGTTGTATTATTGATTGTGAACTGTTTATTCCTCTTAGTAACATTAAATCGAATCCTTGTGGTATTAATGGGATATCTTTGAAATTTTTAAAAATAATTTATCCCTTAATAAGTAACCACATACTACATCTGTTTAATTGTATTATAACAACTTCTGTTTTTCCAGAACAGTGGAAACTTACAAAAGTTATTTTTATACCTAAAACCGGGACTTCATTAAATACCGAAAACCTGAGACCTATAAGCATTTTACCAGTATTTTCAAATTTTGAACACGTTATAAGGTTTCAAATCTACATTACTAGGGATTACAGAGTCTATACGGGAAAACTTGAATAGAGGCAAAATAATTATTTTAGTATCATTAGATTTATCAAAAGCATTTGATCGTGTTGACCATGTGAAAATGTTGAAAAAGCTTAATGATGAATTTGACTTTTCAAGTACAGCATGCTTTCTCATAAAATCTTACCTGTTAGGCAGAAGACAATTTGTATTTTTTCATGGTAAGAGCTCCCATATACGGCAGGTTGGATCTGGAGTTGCTCAGGGATCTGTTATTGGGCCTCTATTATTTTCAATGTATCTTAATAGCTTTTTTAGAGTAGTTGACGAAGAAGTATGTTCGGTGTATGCTTTTGCTGATGATATCCAGTTACATAGCACTCGGTCCGTAAATTCTTTGCAAACAACAATTAATGAAACATTAGAACAAATAAGATGTTGGATGAGATTAAATCCTTTACTGCTAAATTTTTCAAAATCTAAAGTGATGGGTTTTGGCGCATTCAATTTCACAGATATGAGAATTCGAATGGGAGGCAGTGAATTGGATTTCGTGGACAAGTTTAAAATTTTAGGTATTATTATTGACAGGAAACTCGATTATTCGTATCACGTTGACAACATTTATTCAAGAGTTTGGTTTACTCTTCGACGGTTATATTGTCTCAATATGCATATGCCATATCATAATAGATATAAAGTAGCCCATGCTCTGATGTCGCAGATATCTTACTGCATGGAAGTATATTTGTGTTCGACGGCTGGTAATGTTAATAGAATTAAGCTTTTGGTGAATAAAATTGTTATGTTTGTATTCAACATTACATATCACAATCCAAATCCTGGTCAGGTTGGATCTCCAAATTATAATCATGTATCGCCGTATGTGAAAAAAATTTTAAAATGTTCTCTTGCTAATTTTCTGACTAAGATATCTTTTGAATTTTTACAATACAGTTAAAGGTGGCACACCACAGTTTTTGGCTCAGAGATTTAATTTTCTACGGTCTTCAAGGAATGTGCAAATATTTGTTCCGTTGATTAATTGTTTATCTTTTGAAGTCATTTTTAATTACGGTTGCTCATTCATGGAATTGATTACCCAATGAATTGAGAACATTTGCCTACTCTTTGCATGTCTACCACAAAAAACTCACTGAACATTACAATAGAAACTCTACTTAAACGAATTATGTATCCGTTGCTGATTGTTACTGCAATTCGAGATTTTAAATCCGAAAGCATTAAATGTTATAAGTTGAAGCCGTTAACAAAATTTTAGTATTGTAAGCGTTATGATGTGAATTTAGTGTTACTCAGATGTAACAACAGGAATATCCTCTATTGTAATATGTTCTTTGGGCACAAAGGCTTTTTATATTACATAACAATAACAATAAATAAATAAATAAATTTAAATATTCATGCTAAATTGTCATGAATGATACTTGATAACGAAGGGACCGTTAAAATGTGTCCGTACAAGGGGGCTGTCCGGCCAAGAGAAAACTACAAATTTAAATCAACAAAAATTTGTCTAAGATTGTTAGTTTTTATTTAAAAATACTTTTATTCAAAAAATAAAATAAATAAAAAAAAAATCATTAAATGTTGCTATATATGTAATAAAAGTTTAAAATGTTTTACGAGTACTATATCATCTATATATAAATAGGCAAAGACAAATTTTTAGATCCATTTTTCTCCTTCGTTTGCCAGCCGAGTTTCTTCATTCTCTTGCCAACTGGTGAACATTGTTGAGCTTTAGTGACCCGACTTTATGATATTTTAATTGGTTCAGTAGTAAAGGAATAAAAGGCTCATAAAGTTGACACCAGTATAAATGCTAAAAATACTAACGTACACGCGCGCATTCACTTATGTAAAGGTTCAAGTAAAAACATAACCAAAGTAATAATATAATTTAAGAGTACCTACATGCATATGTATATGAGTAATAAGATTTTTTTGTAAATGCATACTTTTAAACTGGCGCTCGAATGTCGACCACTAGGCGTACTCTAGTTTCAATAAATATTCCTACATCCTGGTTTGACGCGTTTTGGTCTTGGCAATAACATCTTCAAAATGTAAGTCCAGCGATTAAAGTATATTCATAGCTTCTGTATCACGTTGGCATTTGACAAACGCTATAAGATCATGCGCTTTCGCCAAAGCCTCTTTATATGTTAGGATGTTGTTTCTTGCATCTTGATGTTTTGAAGGTTCAGTTTCATCTGTTGAGTCATCAGTAATTTCTTGAACTTCAGAAGTTTGTTCTTGTAATGGTACGCGTAAATCCAAAGGTGATCTCTCAAATGCTAAATCATCATCGACCTGATAAAAATCATTTAAGCTTTGCTCACTGACCCCTGCAATACATCTTTTCTCCATTTCGGCTAGTAGGTTTAAGGGCAAATCATCCTCAGGCTCAAAATCAACCTAAAATGCTGTCGGACATTCCTGGCTATTAAATGTAAACCCCTGCCTTACGAATATAGTTTTGAACTGTTTCAGAAGTAACTTGGTCCTATGCACTTTTAGCAAAATAAACTGCATTAAATAAGTATACGTTTCACTAAATCATAGGCTGTGTTAAATTTCAATGTTTGCTAGTAAGTGCTTCAGTATCAAAGTTCTGTAATTATGTTTAATATTTTTAATACACCCTGATCAAGTGGTTAACCAACCACAATTAGAAGGCAAAAAATGTATTTTAATGTTTTTCAAATTGATGTTTTTTGGATGCGATGCCGCATTGTATAAAAAAAAGTAATATTTGCCTATTTTGTCCTCCCATATTTCGATCGAAATTTTCTAACCATTCAATCATAATATCAGACGTCATCCACGCTTTGGTGTTTGATTTCCATGTCGCCGGTAAATTGTCTTTTATTAACTTTTTAAAAGCTCTTGGTTTAGATGCCTTTCCAATAAGCAGCAACTTTTCTTTGTCTTCAGCCATGTTCGCACAGTGCAATATTGTTATCCTTTCTTTAGAAAATTTTCCTCCCACACATTTTTGATCTTTTTTGGTAATGCCCTAAAATAAAGCCCAGTTTCGTCAACATTGTAAATATTTCTGGGTATGAATCCTTTTATTAGAGAAGGTAGTTTCACCATGAATATCGGCAATATTAACAGAGGCGGCTTCGCCAGATATCGCTTTGAACGAATTGTAACGAATTTCAAACTTGCTAAGCCAACCCGAGGAGGCATTAAAAGTGTTGTTATCCAAGGATTCAAATATTTCTTTAGCTTTGCTTTGGATCAGTGGATAAATGGATGGATAAATGGAAAAGTAAAATTATTTGAACAAAAGATATTAGTCAATCAGAATCCATTTAGTAAATTAATGATAAAATAATTGATTCTGCTGTAAATCTTTTGTATAGAATTAAGATAACTAACTTACATACGTACCAGTTAATGGAATCCCTTTATTGCGTGCTGCAAAAAACTTCTTTTCTCATTAAAATTTACATTGGAGTGTCATTTTTTATTATCTTTTCTCCTTTCTTTATAATTGCAGAAGCTTGAGTTTTACTAATGCTAAATCGCTTCGACAAATTTCTCACGTTTAATTTTTCTTTGTTGTACACTTCAATAACTTCTATTTTTTGCTTAATAGTTAATGCAGAAGACCTCTTTTTATACATTTTCAAACGGCGTGCCCGCAGTAATGTATACAAACGAATGAACAATGATTTCCAAACTATAATAAACAAACGCACATTTCTGTTATTTGGATAATCCCTTAGACCGCGTAAGTAATAGCATAGATTATAACCTGTTGATCAAAGTTTGTTTGTTTGTTTGCAAGAATTAATATTGTGAACTCTCCGAAGCAGAAGCGTAAATTGAAAAAAAAACGTTAGATTGAAAACATTATGTGACAGAGAAAATATTTACAATACCCACATTTAACTATGTTATGTGATGTAGTAAATATGATAAGCCGTGCCCTGTTGTTAAAGCGAACAAATTAAAAAAGTCGTGGCAAGATTATTTTTTAAATTATGACATGAAAAAATCGGAAAAAATAAGTTAAATGTCCGTCCAAGAGAATTGTTTTTGTCTAGCGTATGTGCGTGTCCGCTCATGAGAAGCGTCCGTTCAAGGGAAAGCGACTGCAATGCTTTTCTTATGGAGCGCTGCCGGGACCTGGCAACAATGTCCGTCTAATAGGGGGTCCGCTTATGGAAAGTGTGCGTTAAGGGAGATTCCACTGTACCTAAGACTTTTTTGATTTTAAGTACACATGTATGAATAATTTTTTCTTTTTAAGTACATATACAGTAGTTTTTCGATTTAACGAACCTAATTTGCTGTCAGCCTTATTCGTTAAAGTTAAAGTTCGTTATATCCAGTACTGAATTAAAAATGAATAGTATCGTGTATTTTATTCAAAACTCTAAATATGTACAGCATTTTTTTAATATTTTATTAAAATTATAGTAATTTAAAATAAATACATATTTCATTTAAAATATGTATAAAGAAAATTAAAAATTCATAAAAATACTGTAATACAAAAATAATTTATTTTAAAAATTGTTTACACACATAGTCTGTTTTCTTGGAATGGATGTCTTATTGAAACTCTCTCTAAAGAATTAAATTTCTGCTACTAATTTTTTTGCTATGCCGATTTAATAAAAAGTTCTAAATGCTTAATGACATCTTCGTGTTTTATTTTGGGCTCTAGAATTTCTGTTTCTGTATCATCGTATTCATCATCGGGTAAGGGTATATATTCAATGCATCTATTCAAATCATCAGCTGATATATTTTACATTTGTTCGTTAAACCGAGTACAAGATAAAATATTTGTTCGTGATATAGGGTACTCAGAAGAAAATATTTGGGTGTTCGTTAAATACGATGTTCATTAAATCGAATGTTCGTTAAATCGGAAAACTACTGTACATATGTATGCGAATAGTGAGAAATAAAAAAACAATAATTCGAAAACGAACACCACACAATTTCTTTTAATCCGAATGTTTATTGGCATAAGTGTATTTGTTTTTTAAGCTGCGTATATTCATTATGAATGGGCGTATTCGTAAATTCATCACTGCGCTACATGTTATGGTGAGTACGTTCATAAATGCAAATGGTAGCAAATCTGCTAATGTTAGGTATTCAAAAATTAAACGATGAAGTATATTATGCCCAAAATAACCACAAAACACAAATCATAAAAATTTATGATGTATGAGTAAGTATTATATTTTTTAATTTATTATTTGTTATTATTCTTTTTAATTGAGATGTCGAACGTGATCAAATGATGAAAATGATCAAAAAATATGTATATCTTCTGGAAATTTTTGGATAATATTAAAATAATCCAACAATTTTACATCATTAAAACTAATGATGTAAAATCCAGGTTACAAATTAAATTTATTCTTAACTCTTCCATTTTGGTAATATTTTTTTAATTAACAAATGAAAACACTAAAATGAGCAAACAGAAGCTTCAGCAACAGTTGATTAGTAGTGGCAGTGCAAAATAATCATATTATGCAGCGCAGTGATGAATTTACGAACAGACCCAATAATCGCAGTGAATATACGCAGCTTAAAAAACATGAACATGTATGTATGTTCATAGTGATGTCTTGCGTGTGATGTTAGAAATACGTAAGTATGTTTATATCTGTACATACGAGGGCGGATTAATAAGTCCGTGACTTTTCGAACTTCCCTCGTTATATGAAATGCAACACTGTTCCCATCAAGTACCACCTGCTAATAGACTACTGTCAAATTTTGAGCAAGTGTCGTCATTTACTTTGCGTTTAACAGCTGTTCGAAACATACAACCTCGTGTAGTGAATTTCAACTGCTCATTAAACATTACTTTTTTTCCGAAAAAAAACCGTCAATCAAAACAAGGAAAAGCTCGATAAATACTATGGGGACTCTGCACCATCGATTTCAATGGTAAAAAAGTATTAAAAGTATTTGTTGACTTTCGTTGTGGTCCCACAAGTACAAATGACGCTGAACGTTCTGGACGGCCAATTGTGGTCAATACACCCGAAAATGTCGAAAAAATCCACGATATGGTGTTGGCCGATCGAAGAGTAAAAGTGCGTGAGATTATTGATGCCATAGGCATTTCATATAGCAGTGCGGTTTCGATTTTAAGTGATTAGCTGGGTTTAAGAAAGTTGTCTGCAAGATGGGTGCAGCGTTTGACAACTTCAAAAGATTGTTTTCTCCGGATTTAGCCCCTAGTGACTACTTCCTATTTCCAAACCTAAAGAAATGGATCGGTGGAGAGAGATTTAGCTCCAACGATGAAATTATTGGCCAAACAAATGCCAATTTTAAGGATCTCGAAAAATCCTATTTTCTGGAAGGGATGAAAAAACTGGAGAAGCGTTGGACTAAATGTATTGAGTAAAAAGGAGATTATGTTGAAAAATAAATTCTTGTTTTGCAAAAAAAAAACTTTCACTCGGACTTATTGATCCGCCCTCGTATATTGATTTTATGTTCTTTGTTATTGTATATTTTTATGGGGTATTGTACATTCTGGTTGGTATGTTGGAACTGTAATTTTTTTCTTTAAAATATATTTATGTATGTATATATATACATATCAAATAATAGTTTTATACATAATAATGGTTTGTGACAGGTAATAAACAACAGCGGCACTTGAGAAATATTATTATTTCAGTCAATCGCAGGTACCAAAAATGTCTATCCAGAAAGCTGGAGATATTTTACCCAAGGTAGCAGGTGAAAACACGGCTGGTAAACCAGATCCGAATGTTGATGGTACTAACTGGATTAAGATTGGTCCTAGGGTTAGAACTAAAAAGAACAAAATACGACCAGATGCTTTGGTTATTAAAACGTGTGGGGATGCTTCCTACGATGATATCCTCAGACAGGTAAAGAAAGACCCCAAGCTGAACAATCTGGGTCAAAATGTGAAGAATATAAGGAAGACTGCGAAGGCTGAGTTATTGTTGGAGCTGAGTAAGCCCGCGCACCAAAATACAAGTGATTTTAGGTCGACTGTAGAAGTATTAGCTGAGGTAGCTGAAGTAAGGGCATGAGGTTAGGATCGAGATTAGGGATGTAGATGAGGTGCCTTCCAAGGAGGATGTCTATGAAGCCCTCGATAAGTCCGACGATTTTAAATGTCTGCAGCCTGCCGCAATTAAATCACTAAGGAAAGCGTACGGAGTAACACAAACTGCCACCATTGGTCTAAGTGCTGCCTTAGCTAGCCGTCTGGTAGAAACAGCGAAGATACGTATCGGGTGGGTCATATGCCGAATACGAGAAAAGTTAACTCCAAGAAGATGCTGTAGGAGTCTTGACTATGTGCATAGAGCCGCAAATTGTAAGGCTCAGGACCTTTCAAATAGTTGCTTACGGTGTGGCAAAACCGGTCATAAAGTTGGAACGTGTTCCAATAAACCGTCGTGCTTGCTTTGTAGGTGTGAAAGATGTGCAGTTTGTGGGCTCTTGAATGGGGCTGCCGCTTGACAAACACAAGAGGCAGAGTGCTCTTAGAAGCTTTTACTGCACTGGATGTTGTACCCATGAATAATGGAGTTGAACAAACGTTCAGCAGGGGTGATTGTGGATCTGTGATTGACATAACATTTGTCAGTAGCAGCATCGCAAGCCAAGTGAACTGGAGAATATCTGACATTTATACTCATAGCGATCACAGCGCTATAATAACACGGACCTGAATGGTGCAGCTGAAGATATGACAGTACAATTAGTAAGTCATATCACAGGTGCTATGGTAAAGCGTAGTAGGTCACCAAATAAGCCTCCAGTCTACTGGTTGAATGATGAAATTGCTAGATTGCGATCAGAGTGTGTAAGTGCCCGAAGGCTGTATACAAGGACTCGAGGTAGTTTTGCGAATAGTGTATACCAGCATCGCTATAAGGATAAAAGGAAAGCATTGAAGATTTCAATTCGTAGGAGCAAGCGTAGGTGTTTTCTCAGTGTATGTGATGAGGTAGATTGTAATCCTTGGCGCCTTGCATATAAACTGGTAACCAAGAAACTCAAATGCCTTGGTCCATCGCCGCCAAGAGAAGAGTCTATCCTCGAAGGAATTATAGATCATCTCTTTTCCCAACAGGAAATCCCGACATGACATCAAAGGTATCCGGCAGAATTTTTCGAAATTCCTCCGGTTACGATTTCCAAGATAGAAGGTGCTGTCTCAAAATTTAAAGACAAGAAGGCACCAGGCCTAGATGGCATTCCGAATATGGTTCTAAAAGAAGCTGTTAAACTCCACCCTGAACATTTTATGAAGGTAGTAAGCGCATGCTTGAGCCATGGCACCTTTCCAACAATGCGGAAGCGGCAGAAATTAGTATTGCTACCTTAGGATAATAAGCCGTTAGATGACCCATCCTCTTATCGTCCCCTGTGTATGATAGATACAACTGGTAAACTGCTAGAGAGCATAATTTGTAGGAGATTGGAAGATTATGTTGAAGCTAACCGTGGTTTATCAGAGCAAGGCTTTAGGAGAGCCCGATCCACAGTGGATGCTGTCAAAGTGTGGTAGAAACTGCTGCTCGGGCTATCCAACGGAAGAGGTGGAGAAATGGAAATTGTGTAGTTTTAACTTTAGACGTGAAGAACGCCAAACTGGGAACATATTCTTGATGCCTTAGCTAGATTAGACATCGCAGGTTATCTACTGGCAATTATACAGGCCTATTTCCGGAATAGAGAGTTAGTTTATGATACTGATAAGGGTATTAGGAGGCGCAAGATCATTGGCGGGGTACCTCAAGGATCAGTACTTGGCCCACTGCCGTGATACGTCATGTACGATGGAGTTTTGAGGTTAAATCTACCAGAAAGGGTAAAGATAGTTGGATTTGCAGGCGACATAGCCTTAGTATGTGTATCAAAAGAGCTAGTAGAGGTGGAAACCATTGCAAATGCCAGTATTCAGATCGTAAGATCTTTGCTGAGATCAATGGGCTTAACTCTAGCAGACCATAAAACAGAAGCAGTTTTGATTAGCAGTCGTAAGACTAGGGAAACAATTAGGCTAAATATTGGCACGTGTAGCATAGAATCCAAGGAGTGTCTAAAATACCTTGGAGTTATAATTGACAGTCGTCTGTCTTTTCATAAGCATTTGCAGTACATTGGATCCAAAGCATCAAAAACATGCTTAGCGCTGTCCCGGGTCATGCCGATTAGAAGAGGTCCTGAATATCTGCACTAGTGCAGTAAGGAGTATTATCCTATATGCATCCCCTATATGGTCAGTTGCACTCAGATATTCTACATATGTGCGCCTCATATCCCCTGTGTATAGGCTCGCTGCTCTGCGAGTATGTAGCGCATTCCGAAATGTTTCGGACGAGACCGCTTTTGTTATTGCCGGCATGATACCCATCGAGTTAGAGGCCGTATCGGACGGTACGGATGGTGTGACTGATTTGTGCCTACGGAAGTGGCAAGAACGATGGAGAGCAACTGATAAGGGAAGGTGGACTACTTACTGATACCTGACATCAAGACAAGGTTTATTAGTGGGAGGTCGTATTTAGAAGAAGTTTTAGGGCGTAGCATTAGACCGGACAACATAGTTCCAATCATGTTGGAATCTTTGAATAACTGGACGTGTGTATGTAATTTTGTGAAATTGGTTCTATTGGAACTTGGTCGGTTAGAAGTGATTCGCAGAAGAATCAATATAGTTTTGATCGGGTCTAGGACCTATCCCACCCCATGACGAAAAGCCTTACGGTAGTTCCACGGGGAACGTTTGGGTCAGTGTAAAGGGGTGTTTTAGCGTGTTAAAGTCTCGCACTCCTGGCAAACACCATCACTGCCAGTGTCTTTTGATGTTTTCATCCCATAATAAAAAAACATACATGCATATATACATGGACGCATGAACATTGATATGTACAACATAAAGATTTATTTTCAATGTATGTATATTCAGCCCTATTAGGATTAAAAATTTCGTCGGGAGATTTCTCCCTTTTCCCAAAAAGCGTTTGTTCACAATAATATGCGAACAATTAATGTTTGAACAGCGCCTTTTTGGGAAAAGGGTGAAATCTCCCGGGAAATTTTTATTCTTAATTGGGCTGATTATAAATAAATTTATAAAATATACACAAGAAAAGGCGTTCGTATTATTATATACTATATAGTATCAAATGAGTGTTTACATTAGGTAAAAGGTAAAAATTAATATATAATACAATATTATTTACAAAGATATATGCAAAAGTAAATAGTACCTAATTCATGAAGTAATAATTTTTTTTTAATAAAAAAAATAAAAGTAAAAAATTTAGAACGGGAAAAAAATTTTTCCCCGTATATTTTTCTATCTTTTTATATTCAAACTAAACATCCTGAATGTTATGTTGTTGTAGATATCTTATTCTTTGTAAATTGTTTGTCAAGTCAAGTATTTCCACTAGTGGGTGACCATCTTTGAAATCGGACAAGTTTTTATTAAATGGGTTATGGTAAGGATTTCGTCACAGTACATTTCATCGGATCAGTTTTTTCAAAGTAGCGCTTGGAGTTGAAAATGCCTTTACACTCGTAGGCGAGCCAGCATAAATTGTGACCTAGATAAATTTTTATTATATTTTAGCATGTTTGGTAAATGGATTTTGTTGCTTCCGAATCATTTTGAATGGATTCCAAAATGAATCCAAAGCAACAGGATTTGTTGTGTTTCGTGTTGTAGCCGTAACATGTAATCGTAGGTAGACACCGTTGTGGGTTATAATTAAAGCCCTTGTTACACTTCGGCTATCAGTGCAGATTAACGTTTTCCCACCGCGTTCTATGGCCAATAAAATTGCTGTTGTAATCGCAGCAATTTCTGACGTAAAAATGCCTGAGTAGTCGGGCATTTTGGATTCCTTTAGAGTTTCAAATTGTGTACTGGATATCTGCTTAGCCACTGAATAAGACGTCAGCCCGTTTTGATACGATCCATTTGTAAAATATATTTCATCCGGAGGGAACGAAGAAATTTTTTGGCAAAGCACTTTTGGCTAGGCAACACAAACTCTCATATCCTATGACAAAAGTATTGCACAACGTATAGCTGGTTTTTCTGGTATTGAGATGATAAATTTTCTCAGTAATGTAAATATATTTTTAGTAGCTGATGCCGAAGAATTATAGTTTGTGTTGAGATTTTTCCAAAACGATTCATGTAGACCATCAAAGGATATAGTGATGGATCTTGATGCCATATTAACAGCTGCTTTCTCTAGCAATTCTTGAAAGTCTGCAAAATTAGCCTTCCTTCTCAAATTGTTCAGTGAAGGTGTGCGAAGTAGGCCGAAGGCTATTCTGAAGCAATTATTTATGGAAGTGTTAATTTTTTTGATATCTGTTTTTGAAGTCCATCCGTAGATAGTAATGCCATGCAAGAGTGCTCCTGATGTTAAGGAACGGTATATGTTAAGTGACGTTTCTATATTGGGTTCTTTGATTTATTTAATTTAAATGTCAATTGTTTAATATGGTGCTTCCATAGAAGATTTTTGGTAAAAAATAAACTCAATATTCTATGTGACTGATGTAATGTTCTCATTTGTGTTTAGCGACTGTTTGGAAGAGTAATCTGTTCGTGGACTTGATATGCCGCGTTACGTTCAAATTATTCTTAACTGGGATTGCAGAGTTTGCATGATCATAATCGATATTGTTGTGATGAAATATTTGAAAGCCCGGAAGGTGTAACAAATGTAAATTTTTTTACTATATGTGTTTCTTAAAGTACTATGATGTTAGGTTTATGCCTTGCGACTAGAAGTTCCTATGCAAATTTGTAAACCTTGTAAATTCCATTGAAGGATAGAGATGTTTAGGTCCATTGCCATAGGTTATTATTTTTTATTACCCCTTGGGTTGGAAATGGCTTCATTGTACTTTTCAATGATTTAGGAGAGATAAGTACGTTTTGCTGACGAAAATTTTCAAACATTCGGGTACATGGCGATTTATTATTATCGTCGTTGATGTTGTCAATGTTTTCTGTTGGGGAATTTGATACCAAACCATCATTGATGTCTTGAATTATCATATCCTCTGTAATACCGTTGTCGGTATTCAGATTGAAGTAATGATCACTGTTATGATCTCTAGAGTCGTTTCCAAAATCATTTTATGGTTGTGCTAGAGTTGTGTGTTTTTATATTTTTGTTGAGCGAAATTATTTCAGAAAAAGTCAATGTAACTTGCTTTAAAAAAGTTTCCTGCCGTTTTATTATTAGGTACCTTAATTAGCAATTCGCCGCTTCTGATTTCCTTAATATCAAGTCGGACGCGTGAAATGTAGTCCAGCCCTCTTTCCACCTGAAATACATTGTGACACTTCAACATTTTCTCGTTAATTTACTTATTTATTTAAAAATTAGTCAATGGATATAATCCTTACAGACTAATAACAAGATACTAAAATTATATTAAATTACATGAATTATAATAAAAATTTATAAGTTATGAATTAAGAAAAACAATGACAATCAACAAGTTCAGACAAATATTGACGACATAATCTCGTGAAAGGATCAGCCATAGCATAATTAGACCTACAAAACTTAATAAGAGGATTATAATGGCGAGTACCATGGCAAGGAATATTAAATTTAACAGAATTTAAAAGAAATTCAGAGCAAATGTTACCATTGATAAGGTTTATCATAAAAGAAACATTTGACATTGTACGCTGACTTTTTGAGGAAGGTTTATTAATGCTAATCTGCTAGTCTATGAATGAAAATTTGTTCATATATATTCAAATATATTCAATACGAATATTATAAATATTGTAGTATGGATCCCATATGATTTACCCGTATTCTAAAATAGGTTTAACTAGAGACACGTACAGCTGCTTCGTAATGTAAGGGTCAGAAAACTCTAGGTCTAGGTCACATTGAAGATAAACGTGATCAAGGAAATGATTAAACGAATGAACAATGTCAGCGTACATTAGTATATTAGCGAAGTTGATAACGGTCGGAAGATCATTTATAAACAGCGAAAACAGAATCGATCCAAGATGACTGCCTTGCGAAACACCAGATGAGACGTATATGTACTTAGTAGAAGAAATGTTGTGAAATCGAGTGGTTTGCTTTCTGCCCGTTAAATATGATCATAACCAGCTTAAACTGCTACGAGTTACACCCAATATATCCAATTTAGTAAGAAGAAGTTTATGGTTAACTTTATCAAAAGCTTTACTGAAGTCAGTATAAATAGCGTCAGTTTGTATCTTTAGTGTTAATGCGTGATTGACTAAAGATGTTAATGCAGAACATAGTCGTCGTTGAGCAACCTTTTCTGAAACCATGTTGGTAAGGTGACATTAATGATGCGGTGTGATGACATAGGAAGTTAACAAAAAGTTTTTCAAACAATTTCGGAATGGCACTTAATTTAGCGATACCTCTATAATTCGAAATATCGGACTTGTTACCAGATTTGTAAAGGTATAATGTACGAATCTTTCCAAAATACGGGAAAATAACTATGTTTTGTTAAAGCGCTAAACAAGGTTCAGAAAATACGCACATCATACATACATGTACTGTTCAAAAGCAACCAACACATATTTTTATTTACACAACATTTATGTGTGTGTCTAAATTTTGTACGGTGGCGAACACGCACATAAATGTGTTTTATTTTAAAATTTGGCTGCGCACACGAACACGAGTCGCACACGTACTGTTCGATCCGAACACACTTGAACTGCACATGGTCGCGTGTTCTTTATTTTAAGTTCGTGTACGGCAAAAAAGGAACATATATGTGCGAACACACGAAGTTCGTGTGCGTGTTCTCAAAAAAGAACATATATGTGCGAACACACGAAGTTCGTGTGCGTGTCTCAAAAAAGAACATATATGTGCGAACACACGGGATAGAGTGTTACATATTTATTGCTTATGTATGGATGTATGTTAATGCATATTTTATTATTGTACGAATGGAACTGCTTCAATTGTGATCGAATCTATGCACCTTTCTTAATTAAATTTTTTATCTACATTTAAGTTTTAATGAATTGATATAATTTCGATACAATAAAACTTATAAAGGCGAAAACACTTTTTAAGCATTTGAACTTCATTGGAGGTACATATGTTAAAATTTTTATCTACATATCGATGGCTTAATATAAAAAAACGCATAACTCGATTTTTTGTTACTTTACAGGAGAAGGAAAAAACTTAATAAAATCCGCAAAATTTTAGATACAAACAAATGCAATGCAATTTTCAATAAAAAGAGGCAACACATTTTATTTCTCATCAAAATTGTTATTTGAGATAAGGTGCACGACATTTGTTAACGAGAATAAACAGAAAATGCTATTTCGAAAAAAATTGAGTTACGCCTTTTTTATATTAAGACATCGATATGTAGCTCTGACGTGATTTTTTTATTGTAAAGTTTAATTAATAATTGATGTGAGCCCCTTTCTTGTTTAAAATTAATTTTTTTTATTCAAATAGCTATCGATATTTTGCCAACAATTTGTTGGCCTCGCCAGGTATATTATTGTCCTGTACGTCATTGCAACTGTCGGGAACAAGTATTAATTTTGTGATAAAAGGAAAGGACACTTTGGCCTTCATTTATTTCATTCTTTAGCAAACAGTTTATTAGAACGACACTTAGATTTACATATATTTACCGATATGCGTACCTCAACTATTATTTGTTATACTATCGAAGAAAAAGAAAGAAGACTTACTGGCAGGCCCACGATGTCAAACGTATTCGTTCTTTCGTACAACTTACATTTAAAACAAAAACTAATTCTAAAATTTTGTTTTTGTTTTAAATGTGATTGTGCAAAAGAACAAATACGTGTGACATCGTGGGCCTGGCAGTTAATAAAAAAATACTTAAGTACCTGTGGCCTGTACAAGAACTATTTCACCATTTGTTAAAAAAAACCCACTACAATAAATGTGTAAAAAAGTAACGGAAGTTTGTTTGACTTGGGACTTTGTAAAAAAATGTTTAGCCCATTTAAGTCAGGTAGAATCATTTTGTATTGATGTTGTATTATATGACTTATTTTGTAAAGGCTGAGCGGCTGCTTATTAAAAAAAAAAACAGGACAATATTAATATTAACCTTGAAAGAATTTTTAAGGAACTGTAAGCAATTTAAGACAGCAAATTTTATTGTTGTTTCGTCGTACATATAATGTCCGAAAAATAGCGATATCCCTATAAGAATTTCGTGGAATTGAGCCAATGAAAACATCGTGAACTAAGTTGTAACGATAAAACCCGCCATAAGAAATTTCGCTTGTACATGATGCACCTTTCCCTACAGCTGCTAATGAATTATTTTAATTTTATTTTTAAATAAATTTGGTTGAAACAATTGTTGTCGTTTTCATTTACATGTATCAGATTTTTTCAATAGCTAATGTTTTAATTTTTAGCCATACTCGAAGTTAAAGTACAGTCACACCAAAGAATACAAATTGTATAGAAGGTGCATCATGTACAAGCGAAATTTCTTATGGCGGGTTTTATCGTTACAACTTAGTTCACGATGTTTTCATTGGCTCAATTCCACGAAATTCTTATAGGGATATCGCTATTTTTCGGACATTATATGTACGACGAAACAACAATAAAATTTGCTGTCTTAAATTGCTTACAGTTCCTTAAAAATTCTTTCAAGGTTAATATTAATATTGTCCTGTTTTTTTTTTAATAAGCAGCCGCTCAGCCTTTACAAAATAAGTCATATAATACAACATCAATACAAAATGATTCTACCTGACTTAAATGGGCTAAACATTTTTTTACAAAGTCCCAAGTCAAACAAACTTCCGTTACTTTTTTACACATTTATTGTAGTGGGTTTTTTTTAACAAATGGTGAAATAGTTCTTGTACAGGCCACAGGTACTTAAGTATTTTTTTATTAACTGCCAGGCCCACGATGTCACACGTATTCGTTCTTTTGCACAATCACATTTAAAACAAAAACAAAATTTTAGAATTAGTTTTTGTTTTAAATGTAAGTTGTACGAAAGAACGAATACGTTTGACATCGTGGGCCTGCCAGTAAGTCTTCTTTCTCTTTCTTCGATAGTATAACAAATAATAGTTGAGGTACGCATATCGGTAAATATATGTAAATCTAAGTGTCGTTCTAATAAACTGTTTGCTAAAGAATGAAATAAATGAAGGCCAAAGTGTCCTTTCCTTTTATCACAAAATTAATACTTGTTCCCGACAGTTGCAATGACGTACAGGACAATAATATACCTGGCGAGGCCAACAAATTGTTGGCAAAATATCGATAGCTATTTGAATAAAAAAAATTAATTTTAAACAAGAAAGGGGCTCACATCAATTATTAATTAAACTTTACAATAAAAAAATCACGTCAGAGCTACATATCGATGTCTTAATATAAAAAAGGCGTAACTCAATTTTTTTCGAAATAGCATTTTCTGTTTATTCTCGTTAACAAATGTCGTGCACCTTATCTCCAATAACAATTTTGATGAGAAATAAAATGTGTTGCCTCTTTTTATTGAAAATTGCATTAAAATTTGTTTGTATCTAAAATTTTGCGGATTTTATTAAGTTTTTTCCTTCTCCTGTAAAGTAACAAAAAATCGAGTTATGCGTTTTTTTATATTAAGCCATCGATATGTAGATAAAAATTTTAACATATGTACCTCCAATGAAGTTCAAATGCTTAAAAAGTGTTTTCGGCTTTATTAGTTTTATTGTATCGAAATTATATCAATTCATTAAAACTTAAATGTAGATAAAAAATTTAATTAAGAAAGGTGCATAGATTCGATCACAATTGAAGCAGTTCCATTCGTACAATAATAAAATATGCATTAACACACATCCATACATAAGCAATAAATATGTAACACTCTATCCCGTGTGTTCGCACATATATGTTCTTTTTTGAGACACGCACACGAACTTCGTGTGTTCGCACATATATGTTCTTTTTTGAGAACACGCACACGAACTTCGTGTGTTCGCACATATATGTTCTTTTTTGAGAACACGCACACGAACTTCGTGTGTTCGCACATATATGTTCTTTTTTGAGAACACGCACACGAACTTCGTGTGTTCGCACATATATGTTCTTTTTTGAGAACACGCACACGAACTTCGTGTGTTCGCACATATATGTTCCTTTTTTGCCGTACACGAACTTAAAATAAAGAACACGCGACCATGTGCAGTTCAAGTGTGTTCGGATCGAACAGTACGTGTGCGCCTCGTGTTCGTGTGCGCAGCCAAATTTTAAAATAAAACACATTTATGTGCGTGTTCGCCACCGTACAAAATTTAGACACACACATAAATGTTGTGTAAATAAAAATATGTGTTTGTTGGTTTGAGATGTGCGTTTTACATTTATGTACGAGATTTTCATTCAGTGTGTGTATTTTTCTGAACTCTGGCGCTAAACAGTAAAGTTAACGGTTTGGCGAATGATTCTGCGCATCGTTTTAAAATACAACTTGGAACACCATCAGGACCGTGATTAAAGGACATCTTGAGTTTTTTCAAGTTAAATAAAATATCGCTGCAATTGAGTGTAGGGAAAGATATTAGTTGATTTGATGCAAGCGCGAAGGGATACCCAGTTCTATCATCGTAAACAGCATCGGAATAAGTATTTGCGAAAAAATCAGCAAACATATCACAAATGACATCAACGTTGCTGGATTCTTGATTATGAAGTTTCATAACTGATGGATATCCATTCGATTGTTTCTGGTAACTGTATAAAATCTTCTGCTCGTGGTCCTTTGTTTCTGTTGGATTAATTTTTTTCGGACGATGAGGCAAGCTCTCGAAACCTGGGAGTCATATTCCTCACACATGATACGATTTACTAAATGATTTAAGTATTCGAAAAGGAAAAAAACGAAAAGAAAAATCAAAGGCAACACAAAAAAAACAAAGTATATTTCTCTCACAAATTCTGTAAATGCAAAAACAGCCGATAACAGTGTGTAACAAATTTCGGGCATCGCCGCCAGCCTCAACAACTTCAATAGCCAAAAGGGGTTTGAAAAGTTACCTCAAATTTAATTTTTATTAGCATAAATAAGTTTACACTAAAATACAACCAAATAGTAGTTAGTAAGTTATGTGCACATGTACACATTGTGTGTGAATAAGCATAATAAGTAAACTATCGAAAGGTAAAGATTTTTTGTTTGTTTCTTTAAACTTATTTTTGTATGTTTATTAGTATAATATTATGCATGCATATTATAAAATTTATCGTTTATATTTTCTTTTCGTATATAAATAACCGTAATTATTTTTTATATTATATATATTAAAGAAATGTAATTTTTTACACGGTACATATTAAGTACATATCCCGAAAATTTAAATTCGTGCAGTAATTTTTCAACCGCAAACAAACATTATAAAAACATCAGAAAATTGTTAGTGCTATTTTTAATTTCGACTTTAACTTTTGTCAACACAAATGGATGGGTTGTCATATAAAATACCAATGAAATTGAATTTTAGTTTTGTTTTAAAAATGTCAACATTTAATTTTTTATGATTATTTGTAATTTCAGAAAAAAGGTCGAATTGATGCTTATATCTTGGGCCTGACAATAAGTTTTTTTATTATTTGTTTTATATTTGTGTGGACAGCGTACTTGCAATATTTCGGTGCCCGGTATTTTTATATAATTGCCGACCCGACTGTACATTTTTTATGATATTTATTCATCTATTTTATGAAATGAAATTCTTTTATGTAAAATTATTTAATGGATAATTTCCCCTTCTCATAAGCCCAATTTTAAAAATTGGTTGTGTATATTCTACGCTTAAACATATTCAATCTCGTAAGCCACCATTCCTAGCTTTGCAACTACATACAATTATGAACTAAAAGTTGTTTGACCGCTTTTGTCGAAATTTTTTGTATATAAATATTTCAATTTAGAGTTTTTAACTTGCTTAGTAATCCGCCAGTTACTTATTTTTTACGGCTTTAGCGGATTTTAGAAGACTGTGAATTGACTATATGATTTTGTTAAAGTTTCACATGAAAGAAAGTTATTCGAAGAAAGGTAATTTGTATTAATTAAAATATCTTCGATATTTTTCCATCCTGATCAGATGATCTATATATATTGTGAGTGTAGCAGCAAGTTTCTTTAAAGTTTATTTCCTATTTCTGTATAACTGATATTAGGGTTCATATTTATATCCACGTCGAATTACGTTAAGAATATTGAAAGTGTTTTGCAGTGGTACTTTGCAATTGTATTAAAGAAACTGTTTTTAAGGTTTAAATTCAATTCATATGATATGCATATATTATTCCTTTCTAATTTGTAAGATTTCACGAATAAGAAACTCATGCGATTTCTGTTTTTTTTATCTTAAAGATATTGTAGTTCATGTTTAATGAGACTCATAAAAAAGTAAATCAAATTTTTACACCTAAAACTTTTGAAATTTGTTTTTGCTATAACTGTATATTTTGCAAGTTTTAATTCACTAAGTCCAAGCTAAATGCTAAACGGCAACGCTGTGTGCAATTCAATAATGAACACTGCTGTAAATATTAACTTTGCTTCACTTTGATTGGTAGTAAAAGTTAACGCCCATGTTATGCTTGCAAGATATACATATATATATATATATACACATACGTTTTTTTTTAAATTTTCGCTCATAGTGCAAAAATGGCCCAACTTCAAGAGGCCATAAAAATTAAGTTCGAGCTATTTTTTAAAACCCCAGTCCTGTTTACTTAGTGGCCTACTTTAATTTCCCATTGGAGTTGAGGCTGGTTTTTCTTGTTGCACTGTGTAATTAACAAAACACGTCGTTTCACGGCGATTGCCCGACAGAGACTGACATACATAAATATATTTTGAAGAAAAAATTAACATTTCACCATACCAAACAGGGTGCACAATATTCCATAAAAAATATACAAATATAGCAAAGAAAATACAATTAATATACATACATATGTATAAATACACACAAGACGCCACATGTTTTTTAAGCTGCGTATATTCAACATGAATATTCACTTTATGTGCATATTCGTAATGAATATACGCAACTATAATATTGGTTTTTGTGTTTGATTATATGTTTGGAATGGCAAGTCAAACCGTTTCTACTAGTCAAACCCTAACTTGCACTGCTCACTAGAACGTTCAGCCACACTTGTTTTTTTTTATACTTTTATTTATTTATTTAATTTTTTGCACCGTGTCTTGCCACCTTGATCATCTGCATTTATATTATCGGCCGGCTACAAATTTGCTTCTCTGGAGCTTGACCCGTTACTGTGTGATTAGATACCAACCCCTTTAACCCGGTTGGGGCCAAATTCCCTGAATTTTTGGTTCTCACAGTGTTATCCATTTTTTGCTCGCACTTCTCAACATTTATAATATCCAGTGATGAAAAACTTTGACAGTTTTTCGGTAGGGCAAGTTTCTTCCCCACATACAATAAACATTGGCGTTCTCAAGATATTTATGTATATGACCGTGCTATTTTTAAGTCAATGTTCGCTAAAAATTTGAAGTATTAGTGAGTTAAAACACGTCAAACCATCACGAAAAAATGGTATTTTCGGCATCATCAATTTCGATTTCAGTGAAACTCGACACAAATGTCAGACACTATAAGAGTATAATTAAACAAAAAATTTGACCCCATTGTATCCAATTGTCATTTATTATAAATCCGATGGAATACTGCAAAACAGAAATTTTATAATTATATCGAGCTGTCTTGTACATAATACTGTAGTCGTCCATTTATTCCTCAAACACCTTCATATATTTAAAAAAAAATACTTTAAAAAAGATCCGTAAAAAATAACATACTTCTCGAACAATTCAACAATAATTTTTTTTTTGGATTTTGTGCTATCATAAAGCAGATTTTGGATGCGATGCTGAATGGCACTTATTCGCTACTAGCCATGGAAAAGGCCCTAGTAACGGCCTTGGAGGCACAGTCAAAAGAGAGGTACGTAAGGTTAGCTTGCAACGACCACTAGACAACCAGATCACAACGCCACAACTATTGTTCGATTGGTGCCAAACAAGCCTTAAAATTGCAATTTCATATATCTGTCTGAAGATGATCATAGAGAAGACGATGCATTTTTAAGAAAACGCTTTTTTGGGCTATGCACAATTCCAGGTACACAAAAGTATTGTTTTATTCCTGAAGGAGAAAATAAGTTAAGAGTAAATATTTTTTCAAATGATAGCGAATTTTTAATTGAAAATGTTCGTTACTAATTTATGTTTTACTGTCTCAATAAATGTTATAATTAAATCAAACTTTTGAAGGTTTGAACAATTTTTGTAATAAATTTAAGTTATAAAAACATATTAAAAATCCAACATAAAAGGTTTGTCTTGTATGAACACAAAACATACTTAGGATTACGTTCTGGTCTATAACTCTGACACCAATCGAGTCTCCATCTTTAAATTTTCTGAAAATGTAGAAGATGGCCTAATACTTGACATATTTTTTTTAAGAATTTAAAAAAATATACTTTTTCAGATGTTGACCTTTGAACTCAAGACCCTAAAATATGACCTTTGACCTTTTCTTAAAAAGCACAATATGCAAATAATTTTAAATGGTGCACTTTCACCTTTTGTGATTTTTTAACATTTTTCACAGGTTTTATGACGTCATATTTCGGAAGCCGAAAGAATTTGGGGTCTGAAAATTTATGTTTTGTTAAAGTCCAATAATATGCAACAGTTGTGGTGAATATCATTGAAATCAGAGGTGTTGTATCCGAACGGCATGATGGTTTGACATGTTTTCACTCTATTGTTTGTCTCGCTTTCACCTTAATTCTTGATACATTTTTAAAAATCGCCTATTGCAACAAAGTTCTGTATACCTTCTCTCTGATGATATAGTTTTCTTTTAATAATTTCAAATCTCATGTGTAAAAAATCTGATTTTTTATTAAAACTAGAAAAAAATTAATAATTTTGAAAGAAGTTATAAATATACAAATAATCCTAATTTTAGTGAATTTTGTATTTTTTTATTATTTAAGCTCTTGTGGTAATAACAACAATGGGAGGATACGTAATGGCTCCCGCTCTGTTTGACCCTGCAACATTTTTTTTGTGCTCTCTTGGTACTGGTTTAGTTTCCGCAGCTGCGAATTCCATTAACCAATACCATGAAGTACCATTCGATTCTCAAATGTCAAGAACAAAAAATCGCGTATTAGTAACTGGAAAACTTACTCCTTTGCACGCGGTGGGATTTGCAATAGTTTCAGCATCTTCTGGCCTTAGTATGCTATACTTTGGTGTTAACGGTTTGACAGCAGCCTTAGGACTCGGAAATCTTATTCTTTATACGTCGATATATACACCATTGAAGCGAATATCAATATTAAATACATGGGTCGGATCTGTTGTCGGAGCTATACCACCGCTAATGGGATGGGCGGGTTGCTGTGGAAGTTTAGATGCTGGATCTTGGATATTAGCTGCATTGTTATATGCCTGGCAGTTCCCTCATTTTAATGCACTATCATGGAACCTAAGACCCGATTATTCCCGTGCTGGCTATCGGATGATGGCTGTTACAAACCCAGCTTTATGTAGACGAACAGCGTTAAGGTATACACTTCTTATCGGCGCTATTTCATATATTACGCCAATATTACACGTGACTAATTACTGGTTTACTCTGGAAACTTTACCTCTGAACGGATATTTTTGTTATTTAGGTAAGTAAATATGTATATATTAGTAATGTAAGTATAGGGACTAGAAATCAAGAAATTTAATCAAAATATTTTAAATATCTACATAATTTTAAATTTCACTACAAAACTTTAAAATAAAAGAAAATTTATATTTTCTTTAAGAATTTTTAATTGTATTCAATTGGCAAATTTAATTTTGACTACAAAGTTTGAAATCGCATAATACATATGTATGTACATACATACATATGCGTAAATCCTGCGTGACGAACTCTACAGTCATACGCGTTTTCACATTAATATAATCCAAAAGAGGTACCTTCAACTTATGCTTCGTGCTTAGTGGCATTCGAATGGCATTAGATATAAATTTTTAGCAGGTATTTGTTGCGAAATAATTGATCACAAAGTTTTGTGACGCACGGGTTAACGCACGATATACTTTACACTGATAAAACGTACAAACTAAAGATAAGACACATTTTCATAGACAAAGAAAATTAAAGACAAGACACATTTTCGTAGACAAAGAAAATTAACTATTAGACACATTTTAGGGAAGAAAGAAAATTATTATCAACTGATAAAATTATTTCTGGCCTAAATAAATATTAAGATTGAAATATATGTAAGTAAACAAAGCAACTAGTATAAATAGTTATTAAGTAACACTTTGTAAATTAGTCTTAAGAATATATTCAAATAAACAACAAGCACATTGAGTGCTACTAAAATATATTTTTTTTACTCCTTTCAAAGAAGTTTTACTGGGGGCTCAACCGGGATACTTGTAAAAATAAACAAGGATCCTCAAGCCAACTAAGAGTTCATCACTACAACTCAATATACTGGAAACAACGCTATACTAAATACAAGGTAATAGTAAATCCAGTGATAAAATAGTGAAATGTACAAAAAAGAACATCCAATAGTAAAAGGACAAGTTCAACAGCTACACAAAAAATAGCACCACGTATCCTGAAAAAGCGGAATTAATTCATGAGGATAAAGTAGAACAGTTAGTTCACGACATCCTGTACAATTAAAATAAATTGATTTAAAAGAACGAGCAGGACATTACGAAAAAGTCCACGAATTCAATCAAAACTGGAGAAGACCCAGAACAAAAGACAGAAGATTTTTGACGCAGCTAGAAGGTTCACGTCAGAAAAAACCAAAAAAAAATGTCAATACAAGACTTAGCAGCCATCCAAGCACAAATAGCTTCATTGGTAGCAGCTCAAGCAGAAGCCCAAAAGACAATAACTGCATTAACAACCCACAGAGGATTTAACATTGAACCAACTGTTCAACTCACAGCATGTTCCAGCGGAATAACCACATAATCACAGATTAGTTTAGAGGTATTCAAGATTCTACCCATTTTCGATGGTGACAAAAAGAAATATAGAGCATGGAGATCTGCAGCATGGACTCACATGGAAACAATAAAGAGTTTTCAGAATACACCAACATACTACACAGCATTGGCCATAGTTCGAGGAAAAATTCAAGGAGCAGCAGCAGACATTCTAATAAACCACAACACTATTTTTAATTTTTATTCTATAATAAATCGTTTAGATTATACATACGCTGACCAACGTCCAATGTATGTACTCCTAGAAGAAATGAAAAAGATTTCTCAAGGAAGAAAAGAATTAGCCAAGTATCATTCAGCAATGAACGAAGCACTTAATCTCATACTTTCAAAAATTGAGATGGAAAAAGGGGACGAAGCAATGAAATCATTTGCAAGTCAAGAGGCGGTTCGAGCATTCATAACAGGGTTGAATTCTAAATATACGATTGGCACTCTCTACGCTCAAAGTCCAAGAAACCTAGAGACAGCATACGCCATAGCCATCACCATATACCATGACGACAAACATCTACAGTTTGATTCACCAGGTCATCGACCACACATGAGTCACCAACATAATCAACAAAGAACATCACACTTTGAAAAGAATCGTTATCGACCAAATGTACGGTACCGGAATGTACAGTCAACACCTAATCATCAAACAACAAGCCAACCAATGGAAGTAGACACTACAGACCTACTCAATTCCAACGTAACAATGATCAACAAAGATACAACAATCCTTTTCGTCAACAACCTTTTAAACGAGAATACAACAGTTCCAACAACCACTTCAATCAGCACAAGCAACAACGAATCAACAACACAGTAGAAGAAAATGACATCACCTCAATAGAAGACGAATACGATGAAGAAGATGACTACAAAACAGCTTTTTTAGACTAAGAGATGATCTACCACATTTACAAAAAACAGACAAGAAAACGGGTAAGACCATCAACATATTAATAGATTGTGGAGCTACTAATAATTATATAGACTCCAGGTGTAAAATAGGATATAGTGTTAAATTAGAAAATCCAATTAAAGTAAAAACGTTGCATGGATATTCATATGTGAAAAGTAAAAAATCTATACATTTATTTAATTATGACTTGACATTCTTCGAGATTAATTCACTCACTAGTTCTGACATGATTCTAGGGATGCAAGGATTGAGAGAAATAGGTGCAACAATAGATTTAGTAAATAATGAAATGAAATATAGGGATAAAGAAAAAACCCACAGGATAAACTATACCATTAATAATGAAAAATATAGAAATCAAATAGAGGAAATTATGAATAGAAATAATGTTAACGAAAAATTACCCTACACAACAACTATAGAAGGTACTATTAGGACAAAGTCGGAGTAACCTATATGGACTAAACAATATCCATATCCATATTCTGATAACGAGTTTATCAACAAGGAAATTCAGGACCTTTTACATAATAAAGTTATTCAGCCAAGTAAAAGCCCCTACAACAGTCCCATATGGACAGTAGCAAAAAAAGGCACTGATGATTAAGGTAGACCAAAAAGGCGCATGGTTGTAGATTTCCAAAAATTAAACTCCCAGACTATTACTGATAGATATCCAATACCTGACGTCAATATGACAATTCAGAATTTAGTATTTACAATTTTTGATTTGGAATCAGGATTCCATCAAATTGGATTGAAGAAGATCGTGAGAAAACAGCCTTTTCGATAAACGGCGCTAAGTATGAATTTTTACGGATGCCATTTGGATTAAAGAATGCACCCTCCATCTTTCAACGATGCGTAGACGACATCCTCAGGCCATATATTGGGAAATTTGCTTATGTCTACATAGATGATGTTCTCATATACTCCTCCTCAGAAGAAGAACATATAGAGCACATCAATACTATAGTAGATGCATTACGAAAAGCCAATATGAAAATTTCTAATGAAAAATCTCACTTCTTTAAAGAAGAAATTGAATATTTAGGACATATAATAAAACATGACGGCATCACCGTAGATCCTACAAAGATACAGGCAATAAAAAATTATCCTGTTCCTACTACATTAAAGGAACTCAGATCATTTCTAGGTTTAGCAAGTTATAGGAAATTCATAAAAGATTTTGCTAAAATTACAAAACCATTAACCACATTTTTAAGAGGAGAAAATGGGGGTATTTCAAAGAATCAAAGTGCAAAGATTAACATAACTTTGGATGAGAATGCTTTAGAGGCATTAAATAAAATAAAAAATAAGATGTTTCAACGATGCGTAGACGACATCCTCAGGCCATATATTGGGAAATTTGCTTATGTCTACATAGATGATGTTCTCATATACTCCTCCTCAGAAGAAGAACATATAGAGCACATCAATACTATAGTAGATGCATTACGAAAAGCCAATATGAAAATTTCTAATGAAAAATCTCACTTCTTTAAAGAAGAAATTGAATATTTAGGACATATAATAAAACATGACGGCATCACCGTAGATCCTACAAAGATACAGGCGATAAAAAATTATCCTGTTCCTACTACATTAAAGGAACTCAGATCATTTCTAGGTTTAGCAAGTTATTATAGGAAATTCATAAAAGATTTTGCTAAAATTACAAAACCATTAACCACATTTTTAATAGGAGAAAATGGGGGTATTTCAAAGAATCAAAGTGCAAAGATTAACATAACTTTGGATGAGAATGCTTTAGAGGCATTAAATAAAATAAAAAATAAGCTGGAAGCACAAGTTCAATTGTTCCAACCAGACTTTAATAAACCGTTTGAATTAACTACAGACGCAAACTTAGGAACTACCTTTATGGAATAGCAGACAACCATTTACGCTGGCCACCAATCATTAATATTTTCGGTATCAGAAAAGAATCCAAACACCAAACTAAAAAGATGGAAAAACTTCATAGAAGAATATGGAGCGAAAATCCTGTACAAACCAGGACATCAAAACGTTGTAGCTGACGATTTATCCAGACAGCAACAAATAAATTCAAGTATAGAGGAATCTCAGCATTCTGCTCAAAGTTCGCCAACAAAAGAATTGAAACAAAGTGAGAAACCTTTGAATCACTTTAAAAATCAAATCTTAATAATACAAGACACTTCAGATTCACTCGAGTCTAAAAACATATTCAGAAGGTATACCAGACATACAATAAAATTTACAACTAACGAGAAACTGACAGAAAACATTAAACTAATACTAAAACCAAAGGTTTTAAATGGTTTACTCTCAGAGGCAGAGACAATTTATAAAATAAAAAATACACTAACAACTACATTTCCTACGGTCAAATTCATTTATGCAAACGATTTAGTAGAAGACATAACTGATAAAGAGGAACAATTAAAGATAGTCAAACAAATCCATGAGAGAGCTCACAGAAATATACAAAATAATATACTAGAATTAGAAAGAAAATACTTTTGGCCAGAGATTAGAAAGAACGCTACGGAAATAGCAAATAAATGCGATTCATGTCCAATATTTAAATACGATCGCAAACCTAATAAAGTACCAATGAAAGAATCACCAATACCAACAGAAGCAGGAAAAAACATACACATGGATGTATTTCACTTTTGTGGAGAACTTTGTATCTCTACTCTAGACAAATACTCAAAATATTTACATATGAGACATATACCAACACGAAAAGATATGTATAAAAACATTGATGAAATACTCTCTTTAACATACCCAAACGCAGAGTTTGTAATAACAGATAACGAACCTGGCTTCAATGGAATTTTAGCTAATCAAATATATGAAAGACTACATATAAAACATGTTGTCTCAGCACCATTCCATTCAACAACAAACGGCCAAGTTGAACGTGTGGACAGCACTATTATTGAATTAGTAAATTTAATTTCAAAAAATCCACAAGGGTCTAACTTATTTGAGGCTGTACGCCAGTACAATAAAACTATTCATTCAGTTACAAAAGAGAAACCCGAGGACGTATTCTTTTCAGCGAAGGGGTATCCTCACATATATGAACAAATACAAAAAGCTCAAGAAAAAACCTTGGAATACCACAATAAAGGACGTAAACAAGTCGACTTCAATAAAGGAGACATAGTATACTCAAATACACACAGACGAAAGAAGGAAGTAGCAAAGTTTGCCAAGCATACTGTAAAAACAGACAACGGTAATACAGTAACTACAAATAAAAACGAGTCATACATAAAGATAACATTAAAACTCAAAATGTTAAAAGAAATAATAATATTTATCACAATAATAACCAATGAAACACTGGCATTTAATGTTACAAAGTTAGAAAATAAAAAATACATATTAATCCAAGATCAAGATGTGAATATGAATATCTATACCACGTAATTAATTTAACCAAAATTTTACAACCATATGAAAACATTGTGAAAAATATATATAACATAGAAAATAATCCAGAATCACAAATATTAATCAACAGAATTGAAATCTTAAAAAATCAACTAACGAGTGAAAGAAATTAAAGATCCCTAAATTTTTTAGGCTTTGCTTTGAAATTCATAACTGGAACACCAGATCATGAGGACGAAATAGAAATTAAAACTAGAACAAACCAATTAGTTGAAAATAATAACAAACAGAAAATTCTCAGTTTGAAAAAATTATGAATAAATTAAAACTTGAAAAAATAAACGAAGAATTTATGTTGAATGAAGTCTATATGGAACTCTTAACCTTAACCAATACAATAAAATTTGCAAAAAATAATAACTTTTATTCAGGCACTTTAGACTTGCAAGAAATAAAAGAAATCTTATGTAATGAAAAAATTCAATTACCTATAATAAACATATTAGAATACTCTGACATTCATGTATGTAAACTTAATCAAACTATAATAACTGTATCCAAATATCCTATTATAAAAGAGAAATGTAAACTTTACAAAATATATCCACTCTCTCAAAGAAATGGAAAATTAGTATTAGACGATAAGATTGCCTTCTGCAACAATGAATTTAAAAGAATGAAAAATTGTAAAAACATACTGGATACAAACATATGTAAAATTAATAATCCAGATAATGATAAAGCCAGCAGAATGTAATATTAAACTCAAAAATAATGCTAATATTGAAGACCTAGGCAACGGAAATGTATTCATTGACAACGAACACGTAATCCTTGGTCAAAAATACAGCGGACCACATTTGGTACAATTCGAAGAAAACATAACCATCGACTCAGTCAGATACATAAATTTGAAACAAATATACTGGAAATCATACATAGACGACATAATGAAGAACTAACAATTTTGGATATACTGTACTCAGATACACCAAACAAATTTTCAAACATACAAGAAATTTCTACATTTTTCATTCCTTTATAGGAACATCCACTAATGACCACACTTTATATGATTTTAATATTCGCAATAATTTACTCTTTGGCACAGATCTGCAAATTCTACAAAATACAACAAGCAAAGATGCGTCAAGAATTATATAATAGATACTACGAAGCAGAATTACTTAGGTACAAAACGAGGACGGTTTCTTTTCAACACAGGGGAGAGTTAACGCACGATATACTTTACACTGATAAAACGTACAAATTAAAGATAAGACACATTTTCGTAGACAAAGGAAATTAACTATTAGACACATTTTAGGGAAGAAAGAAAATTATTATCAACTGATAAAGGTATTTCTGACCTAAATAAATATTAAGATTGAAATATATGTAAGTAAACTAAGCAACTAGTATAAATAGATATTAAGTAACACTTTGTAAATTAGCCTTAAGAATATATTCAAATAAACAACAAGCACATTGAGTGCTACTAAAATATATTTTTTTACTCCTCTCACAAAGAAGTTTAACTCGCACACATATGTACATACAGGACGGATGACTTTCTCGCCCCCCCGCGACCATTAAGTCCAGCACGGTCTTAATTATGGCATTCCTGGAATTATGAAATTGAATTGAGGAAACCCTGGGCTGACGGTTGTTGTATTCTGGGAGCTGAGTATGTAGAAGTGAAATTTTACTGAAATGGCTCCCAGGCTAATCCAACAACTGCCCCACCCCCCCCGTCCTTTTAAAACTTGCCAAGTAGTGGACATGTTAGTGAAAAGAGACCATAGACTAACAAACAGACGCAGACAGATGAACCGTTAAGGCCGACCCTTGTGATAGGTGCAACCCTTGTGATAGGTGCAACCCCAAAGCGTAAAAGAAATGATAATATCTTGAGCCCAAAGGGTAACAAATCTAAGAAGCAAAGAGGTATAACTCCCAATAACCCAGTAAAGAAAGCTGGAGATATTTTACCCAAGGTAGGAGGTGAAAACACGGCTAGTAAACCAGATCCGAATGTTGATGGTACTAACTGGATTAAGATTGGTCCTAGGGTTAGAACTAAAAAGAACAAAATACGACAGATGCTTTGGTTATTAAAACGTGTGGGGATGTTTCCTACGCAGATATCCTCAGACAGGTAAAGAAAGACCCTAAGCTGAACAATCTGGGTCAAAATGTGAAGAATTAAGGAAGACTGCGAAGGCTGAGTTATAGTTGGAGCTGAGTAAGCCCGCGCACCAAAATACAAGTGAATTCAGGTCGACTTTAGAAGAAGTATTAGCTGAGGTAGCTGAAGTAAGGGCATGAGGTTAGGATCGAAATTAGGGATGTAGATAAGGTGCCTTCCAAGGAGGATGTCTATGAGGCTCTCATAAGTCCGACGATTTTAAATGTCTGCAGCCTGCTGCAATTAAATCACTAAGGAAAGCGTACGGAGGAACACAAACTGCCACCATTGGTCTAAGTGCTGCCCTAGCTAGCCGTCTGGTAGAAACAGCGAAGATACGTATCGGGTGGGTCATATGCCGAATACGAGAAAAGGTAACTCCAAGGAGATGCTATAAGTGTCTTGACTATGGGCATAGAGCAGCAAATTGTAAGGCCCAGGACCTTTAAAATAATTGCCTACGGTGTGGCAAAACCGGTCATAAAATTGGAACGTGTTCCAATAAACCGTCGTGCTTGCTTTGTAGGAGTGGAACCGACGTCGCTAGTGACCATGTCACCGGATGTGCAGTTTGTCCGTACTCCAAAAAAGCACTACAAAGACTTCGGGTATAACTGAAAAGCTAGGGCATCAAAATGCGTTTATTGCAGATAAATCTCAACCATTGCCAGGCAGCTCAAGAGCTTCTTAAGCAAAGCGTTCGAGATTTAAATGTAGATGTTGCTGTGCTGAGTGAGCCATATAGAACCATGGGATCGGTAAATTGGGTTTCTGATAATACGGCTACATCGGCGATATGGAACACCAGCACGCTCAACACTTCGAGATAGAATGACATCACAATGTGGATATGCCCGAGCCACTATCTCTGGCATTACAGTATACAGCTGTTATATTCCCCCAAGATATTCTATGAGGACTTTCGGATCATTGTTGATAATATAGTAGCAGATGCAGCTACCACAAACCCCATAATTATAGCAGGTGACTTCAATACGTGGGCTGTTGGATGGGGCTGCCGCTTGACAAACATAAGAGGCAGAGTGCTCTTAGAAGCTTTTACTGCACTAGATATTGTACTCTTGAATAATGGAGTTGAACAAACGTTCAGCAGGGGTGATTGTGGATCTGTGATTGACATAACATTTGTCAGTAGCAGCATCGCAAGCCAAGTAAACTGGAGAATATCTGACATTTATACTCATAGCGATCACAGCGCTGTAATTATAGATGTACAAGATGAACAGCACCATATGACTGTACAAACGCGAGGGTTGACAGGATGGAAGGTATATACCGTTGATAAGGATATCTTCGCAGCTTGTATGGAGAACATGGAACTGAATGGTGCAGCTGAAGATATGACAGTACAATAAGTAAGTCATATCACAGGTGCGTGTAATGTTGCTATGGTAAAGCGTAGTAGGTCAATAAATAAGCCTCCAGTCTACTGGTTGAATGATGAAATTGCTAGATTGCCATCAGAGTGTGTAAGTGCCCGAAGGCTGTATACAAGGACTCGAGGTAGTTTTGAGAATAGTGTATACCACCATCGCTATAAGGATAAAAGGAAAGCGTTAAAGATTTCAATTCGTAGGAGCAAGCGTAGGTGTTTTCTCCGTGTATGTGATGAGGTAGATAGTAATCCTTGGCGCCTTGCATATAAACTGGTAACCAAGAAACTCAAATGCCTTGGTCCATCGCCGCCAAGAGAAGATCCTATCCTCGAAGGAATTATAGATCATCTCTTTCCCCAACAGGAAATTCCGACATGGCATCAAAGGTATCCGGCAGAATTTTTCGACATTCCTCTGGTTACGATTTCCGAGATAGAAGGTGCTATCTCAAAATTTAGAGACAAGAAGGCACCAGGCCTAGATGGCATTCCGAATATGGTTCTAAACGAAGCTGTTAAACTCCACCCTGAACATTTTATGAAGGTAGTAAGCGTATGCTTGAGCCAGGGCACCTTTCCAACAATGTGGAAGCGACAGAAATTAGTATTGCTACCTTAGGATAATAAGCCGTTAGATGACCCATCCTCTTATCGTCCCCTGTGTATGATAGATACAACTGGTAAACTGCTAGAGAGCATAATTTGTTGGAGATTGAAAGATTATGTTGAAGCTAACCGTGGTTTATCAGAGCAAGGCTTTAGGAGAGCCAGATCCACAGTGGATGCTATCAAAGTTGTAGTAGAAACTGCTGCTCGGGCTATCCAACGGAAGAGGTGGAGAAATGGAAATTGTGTAGTTTTAACTTTAGACGTGAAGAACGCCAAACTGGGAACATATTCTTGATGCCTTAGCTAGATTAGACATCGCAGGTTATCTACTGGCAATTATACAGGACTATTTCCGGAATAGAGAGTTAGTTTATGATACTGATAAGGGTATTAGGAGACGCAAGATCATTGGCGGGGTACCTCAAGGATCAGTACTTGGCCCACTGCCGTGATACGTCATGTACGATGGAGTTTTGAGGTTAAATCTACCAGAAAGGGTAAAGATAGTTGGATTTGCAGGCGACATAGCCTTAGTATTTGTATCAAAAGTGGTGGAAACCATTGCAAATGCCAGTATTCAGATCGTAAGATCTTTGCTGAGATCAATGGGCTTAACTCTAGCAGACCATAAAACAGAAGCAGTTTTGCTTAGCAGTCGTAAGACTAGGGAAACAATTAGGCTAAATATTGGCACGTGTAGCATAGAATCCAAGGAGTGTCTAAAATACCTTGGAGTCATAATTGACAGTCGTCTGTCTTTTCATAAGCATTTGCAGTATATTGCATCCAAAGCATTAAAAACATGCTTAGCGCTGTCCCGGGTCATGCCGAATAGAAGAGGTCCTGAATATCTGCACTAGTGCAGTAAGGAGTATTATCCTATATGCATCCCCTATATGGTCAGTTGCACTCAGATATTCTACATATGTGCGCCTGATATCCCCTGTGTATAGGCTCGCTGCTCTGCGAGTATGTAGCGCATTCCGAAA
Organism: Gymnocheta viridis; assembly: GCA_956483585.1. Classification (NCBI taxonomy): domain Eukaryota; kingdom Metazoa; phylum Arthropoda; class Insecta; order Diptera; family Tachinidae; genus Gymnocheta; species Gymnocheta viridis. The sequence goes on along the minus strand of OY101440.1, from coordinate 58,897,738 downwards.
TGTTTCGGACGAGGCCGCTTTTGTTATTGCCGGCATGATACCCATCGAGCTAGAGGCCGTATCGGACGGTACGGATGGTGTAACTGATTTGTGCCTACGGAAGTGGCAAGAACGATGGAGAGCAACTGATAAGGGAAGGTGGACTTACTTACTGATACCTGACATCAAGACAAGGTTTATTAGTGGGAGGTCGTATTTAGAAGAAGTTTTAGGGCGTAGCATTAGACCGGACAACATAGTTCCAATCATGTTGGAATCTTTGAATAACTGGAAGAGATTCGCAGAAGAATCAATATAGTTTGGATCGGGTCTAGGACCTATCCCACCCCGTGACGAAAAGCCTCACGGTAGTTCCACGGGGAACGTTTGGGTCAGTGGCAAACACCATCACTGCCAGTGTCTTTTGATGACTTCATCTCATAAAAAAAAACATAAGTTGCTTGTAGGACTAATATAACAACCAATGTATTAGCATTGCGTGTTGTGTCTGTTAATTGTTAAAAAATAACATTATTTAAAAATTTTGCATTGCTGCAATGAATTCCTTATTATGGTGGGTTTTTACATTTTTCATTGCCTTCTAAAAAACTCGCACATACATAGGCAAAACCTAAACTCCTAAATTAATTGCTTGCAAAAAAAGAATAAATGCCACAAAAAATAATAATTGTTTTGCCTTAAGCTTTGTTATCTGTTTAAATATTCACGCGAAATGTTGACATAATCCATATAAAAAAAGTTTACATGAAATATTAATGAAAAAATGTTGCAAAAGTTGTACTCTGTTCAACTCGTGAAAAGTTTATTAAATCTGCCAACATTTTCTTGCCATCTGTGAAATAATGTGACTGGCAGTTATATGTGACACCTGATACAATTTTTCTGTAGCTGTTTCACTTTTAATTTTCTGTGCCAAAAATTTCTTCATTATAATTTTTTTCTTTTACACACTATAGAAGGAACTATCTCAGTGTCTATAATTTTAATAATGGCACAAACAAGCTAAATTAAACATTTGCTTTTGTTTACAAAAGTAGATCAATGTTGTATACTTGTAACCAATAAAAACGAAAATTTTTTCCGAAAAAGTAATATGAGCATCACTTGTTACGTGTCAAATTTTTCACGCGAAATAATCAATGTTGCAGAAAATTTTTCACAACTTCGAACAGAGTACCAAGCTTTACGAACATAGTATTACACACATACATATGTATTAAACATCATCAGCGAGTAAGTTTTTACTTCATACGTGCAACTCGCTGTCGAATGTAGTATATATTTGTACTTTTACTCAGGGCACAAGTAGGGAAGTGAAGAAATTGTTTGGTTATTAAATACCAACAAGTAAGTAGCCGAATTTTATAAAGTATCACATTCACAGTCTATTAATGCGAAAGCTTAATAAAAAAGAACATATGAAATGTGAACAACAAAAAAAGAAGTATCTTAAAAATCATGTTCTCTTCATGTGGTACTGCAAGTATTTTTGTGTATTATACAGTAGAGGTGAGTGTAATGCATTAGTGTAATTGGCAGTATTTACATTCGTATATTTTGTATGGGCTCTCGGCTATTATGAGGCAGCCAGAACATGCATTTAAGAAACAAGGCGGTTTTTTATATAAAATCAATGCAGTTTGAAATATTTTACTTTGAATAAATGCAAATATTTTTATCGCTTTGAGTCTGTTAGACAAGACAAAGAAAAAAATTTTTAACTTCGATAATAAATTTTTTAATTTTTGCCGGTGAAGGTATTAAAAAGGTATAAATTCAAAGCATTGAAATTTAGTTAAAAAAATCGTTGAGTGTATTATTATTTTGAGCTCATATTTTTTTGTGTTATAGTCACATCCATTAGAAATAAAAGAACCCGAATTCCATCAAAATCATCGGGTAAATACATACATATTTTATTCTCGATAAAGTATAAATAAAAAATTTATTTGTTATTCAACATAAAAAAATTGTCAGGAATGTTTGTTAAAAGAAAGACTTCACATAAAGAATAAGGTATAAGTAGCGCATGCTCTTATTTACTTGTTAGGACTTAAACTTGAGACATACTCGTATGAATATTAATCACTTATTGTATCTATTCATCACATATATTCGTTTTAGTCATATTCGAATGCAAAAAAATTATTTTGTTAATAATGCATTATTATTATTTTTGTTAATAATACAGATTTAAGAATATTCTATATATATGCATAAGTGAATAAATATAGTTAATATTATAAACTTGCCTCATTCATTTCCATTTCTTATGAACAACACTGAACTGTTAACAAAATATTAAATTAAAATTTTATTTGCCGAATTTCACGTCGTACTGCAAGTACTTTATGAAGTTTGGTTGTCGCTTGATATTCGACATGTTCTCTTCATGTATGTTGAGAGCGCTAGCTTAAAACGAACCTGTACTTAACTAGTAAACATAAAGCCGAGTAACAACATATACATATTCGGTAATTTTGTTGTTCTCAAAAATATGAAATTATTTTTAGTATAGTTCAAGTGCACATACTTTGCAAGGTCATATGTACTTCTTAACAACAAATCCATTCATGCAAAGGTTTAATATGTTGTACCACCAAAAAATTAACACCATTTTTGCGTACTCCTTTTTTCATGTTCAAATATTTTATGTTCAGTTTTTTTTAGGTATATCTTAGGCTGTGACTACATATGTAATTATTCATTGCTTGTGTGCTGAGCGGGATTGAAAGTATATACTACGTTCGAAAAAGAAAAGAACTTCACGTGTAGAACAAAAACTTATTCGATGCAGACCTCTAGTTTACATTGATTGTGTTTAGTATTTGTCACAAAGGAGACCAGAGGTGATACGAAACGGCATGCTATTGTAGTTGTTGTTTTACTATCTTGTTTTGTTTTTATCCTTTTTCTGCGCAAGAAATATTCAACTCTTATTTCTTAAAAAGTTTGTTTTATTAACAGATAAATCATTATTTTATAAATATTATATTTTTTATTTATACAAACTTTTTTTTTTAATTTGTATGGACTTTTCGTTCGATATAGTTGACTTTATTTGCCCACAGGAGGCATTTTTCTGCAGCAATTTTCAATAAGCACTTGCGTTGAACAAACGCATACATGTAAAAACACACACACATGATTGACATATTTCATCTAGGCTTTTAATATTAATTACATTGAACTAGCGGTCTTCGCATTTGAATATTACACTAAATATTACAATGAAAGAAATTTTTCTTAAAATTATAATTGTTTTTATTTCTTACAACACGTGTTTATAGTTATGATATTACTGAAAATTCTTTACTTTAAAAAACTTACTTCCTTATTATAATGTAACAGTTTCTTAGCAATAGTACTTGAAATAGCAATTTATAAAAAAAAATAATAATTCAGTTGCTTCAAAAAAAAAAAAAAATGAAAAAAGTTCATGTCCATAATAAAAAATGCTAAGATTTCTTAAAAAAGAAGAATATTTAATTAAAAATAAAGATAATATGAATAATTTTACTGAAGGTGGATCGTGAACGTGGTTAGAAGTGTTTATGTCCACATCCATTAAAAATACAACATTATTATATATATTATAATAAGAGTATTTACATATAAATTTTTTTTCAAATGCTGTAAGTTAATAAATAAAGGGTCCGCCAGATAACTTTTTTTTTTGAAAATGCTATAAAAAAAAACTACTGAATATTTTCTCAAATTTCTTTTTTTATTTGAAAGTACAATCCTTCCGGTTAATAATGAAAAATAATTTCATTCAAATGGCTGCCTCGGCTGGCCATGCAGTAGCCTACACGATCGGTCCAATTTTTAAGCACATTATCGATTGTGTGCAGCTGTATTTCACCAATGGCTTCACGAATATTGTCCTTTAAAGCGTCAATTGTCTCTGGCTTATCGGCGTAACACTTATCTTTGACGGCACCTCACAAATAATAGTCCAACGGTGTCCAATCGCAGCTCCGAGGTGGCCAAACGACATCAGCTCTGCGGCTGATAATGCGATCTTCAAAAACAGGGCGCAAAACATCGAGTGTAGCTTCGGCTGTGTGGCACGTAGCACCGTCCTGTTGAAACCAAATGTTGCCAATATCCTCCTCTTCAATTTTTGTGAACAAAAATTCGTTCAACATGGCCCGATAACGGTCGCCATTGACTGTAACGGCCACTTCTTGCTCATTTTCGAAGAAAAATGGCCCAATTATGCCTGTGGACCAAAGTCCGCACCAAACAGTGATTTGTTTTGGGTGCGTCGGCTTTTCAATGTATGCGTGCGGGTTTTCTGTGCCCCAAATGCGACAATTTTGTTTGTTTACATACCCGCCAAGATCAAAATGAGCTTCATCTGAAGCGAAGCGAAAACGCATTGGATGGTCAGTTGGCTTCAACTCCTGAACCAATTGGACTTTGTATGGCGTCATACCAAGGTCTTTATGCAAAATTCGTCTCAATGATGTCTCCGAAATGTTCAATTGTTGAGAACGACGGTGAATTGATGTTGATGGCGCTTCACGCACACTTTCTGCCACAGCAGCAATATTATCGGAGGTACGCACTGTTTTTGGCTTTTCACGCTTTGGTTTATCGATGAGGATGCCAGTTTCTTTCACTTTTTTCACGAGATAAAGAACATACGGAGCAATTTTTGCACACATTCTGCAACATTACCATGATTTTCAAAGTAATGTCGCAATATTTCCCAGCGTTGTTCAAGCGTATACACAACCATATTCGTTCAGCGGAAGGATAAAACTAATTATCTCTGGAGCACTCTGGAGCTAGTTAGGGCGATAGGGCTAATTTTATTAAAAATAGGACTTTGTATGGGAACACCCTTAAGGAGGCTAGATAGGGGTTAAATATGTTTAGAAAAAATATAGGAGGCTAATATTAGTGGGAGTCTATCTTATATTTTACCCCCCTAAGGATTTTTTCTTGTTTTCCCCTACCTTTGACCCCGATGAGGAGCAATTTACCCCCATCCCGCTTCAATTTTTTGGCTAATGCATTTTTTTGGAAAACCCTACAAAACTAGAGGTTCGCACGTGTCCAAATCTTTTTACTAAGGATTTCCATATAACACTATTCCACCCCAAATGTACATATGTATATTGAAACGAATAGTTTGTCTCAAGTTCAAATCCGAATTTACCCATTTCTTTTTTTTAATATTTTTTTTCAATTTTTATTGGAATTTTTTGGATAAATTCATTATTTTATTATTAAGAGAGTACTATGAATATATTAGAGATGGGATCGTGAGTGACTTATCACTCACGCTCATGCACGCTGACAATAAAAAAAATTCACTCATGCACGCTCACTATAAAAAAATTTCACTAATTCACTTTCACGCACGACCTCATATTTATGGCTCACGTTCACTCACGCTCACGTGAGTAGAAAAAAAAGTTAGACATTATCCCGAAAACTCACGCTCACGAAATACTCACGAAAAAAACGCAATCTATAAGTATTTATACATTGGCGGTATTCAGTGTTTGGTGCAAATGCTCTTGCGAAAGTGCAAATGTAAAATATCGTAGCTTTTTTGTAAAATCTAACAAAAAATACACAGAGTTCCCGCTAAATTTCACAAAAAAGCTACGGTATTTTGCATTTGCACTTTCGCAAGAGCATTTGCACCAAACACTGAATACCACCATTAAAATTTCTGAATGCAAATATAAAATTCTAATATATAATTAAAAAATTCTGCAATAAAAGATAAAAATTATGTTTAACTGAGAAATATACTTTTCTGAAACAATTGTTCAATTCACAAGCTCGTGTTATCGTCGTATGTGTTGTGTAATCGTTTAATTATACAGTATGTATTTTTGTTGTTGGTAATTTTCATACAAAAGTTTGAATTTTATATGTTTTATAAATGCTTGTATTGAGGACAAGTATGGAAAAATTCTATTTGTAAAGATAAGTCTAGACCAGTGCTATTCAACCTTTTTGGGTCGTGTACCACTAAATTCACGACAAACTTTTCGCGTACCACCAAAAAAAATATAATGTACTGAAAAAATAATTAGATCAATAAATACCAAACAATTTTAAAATTTTTAATCCATTTTATTTATTAATAATAAAAAACAATAAAATTAAAAAAAAATAATAAAAATCACAAAAAACATAACAAGAACATGTACATTAAAAATATATTTTAATAAGGAAATCTTTCATTTAATTTTTTATTAAATGTATGTAGATGAGAGTGTTACTTAAATTTAAAAATTCAAAATTTTACAAAAAAGGTATACTTTTATGATGATTTTTCTTTTTGTTTCCAATTTCAAAATAGAAATCGTAAAAATTTTAAAAGATTTCGCGCACCACCTGGAAATTTTTCGCGTACCACCAAGTGGTACGCGTACCATAGGTTGAATGGCACTGGTCTAGACGATATGTTGAATCAGCATATTTATGAAGAAAAATTTGTTAAAAGTCACCCACATTGCAAAAAACGCAGACTTCCGCCAAAAGTTACAAAATTTTAAAGTCGCAAAATTTTCAAAACCGAGCTACAAGTGCAAGAAATGTGAAAAACTCACAAAAAACTACGAAAATGACAAAAATTCGCAATAACTTGTTATCATTGAGAAAATTAAAATGTTTGATATCATTTAAATGTCGATGAAACAATAAAAACTAGAAAAAGTAACCCATATTGCAAAAAACGCGGAATTTCGCTGTCGTGAATGTGTTTATACCTTAATTTATCCCGATTTTGTACTTGTTAAGTTTTGCAATAGATAGTGATATTTCCTCCGGGGACATCATTTATGGTTATTTTTATTTTTCATTTATATTAATAAATTTTATTGCAAAAATTATACGTATAAGTACATAAGTTGAATAATAATTTAAAATTGTTGTCAAACTCACTAATTTCACAGACTACATTGAATTGACATTTAAAATAAAAAAAAATAAAAAAACGACGATACAACAAATTTGTCTGTTCACAAGCACATAAACAAATATCGTCTTTTTTTAACGATAAGCAATACGACTGAGCTTGTGGATTGAACAAATTTGTTAGTTTGGAAATACAATTTTTCAATTTTGATATATAGGTAAGTCCCAGAAACAGTCCACCAACCAAAATATGTTGATAGTGATCATACTTATTTCTTATTTTTTTTAAGGAATATTAGACATATAATTTATTGTAATGCGATTATTTTTTCAAACCATTTTGTTAGTGTTTTTTTTTTAATCGAACATGATTATTATTTTGGCTAAAGTTTGTAACATTTTTAGTCAGAAAAAATTGGACATGAGATAATATTCCAAAGTAACAAGGGAAAATTTTAACACTAATTAATTTCAACTTACACGGTAGAACAGAAATATAATTGTATAAATAAAATAAATGTATTTCAATGATCGGTATTGCACAAATTATTACCAACTCCTACCCTACTCAGATCTTCTAATTTCATACCAGAAATTAAAAATTTTCATGTATTCATAATATTACTTTACTGTTAATGTGTTTACTATTTTCGAAACACTGCAATTAGTTATGAAATTTCAGAATAGAAATATAATAGAAAAAATGTAACGTGAGTAACGTAGGGTGCGTCACAAGGCTTCATGTCTTTTATATTTTGTGTACTTTATTAAGCAAAATTCGCAAAAATTTACGAAAACAGACTTTAACTTTCAAAGTTACTTCCGTTTTTTGTAGCGTGAGTTAAATTTCTTTGTGAGAGAAGGAGTAAAAAAATATATTTTAGTAGCACTCAATGTGCTTGTTTATTTGAATATATTCTTAAGACTAATTTACAAAGTGTTACTTAATATCTATTTATACTAGTTGCTTTGTTTACTTACATATATTTCAATCTTAATATTTATTTAGGTCAGAAATACCTATATCAGTTGATAATAATTTTCTTTCTCTCCTAAAATGTATCTAATAGTTAATTTCCTTTGTCTACGAAAATGTGTCTTGTCTTTAACTTTCTTTGTCTATGAAAATGTGTCTTATCTTTAATTTGTACGTTTTATCAGTGTAAAGTATATCGTGCGTTAACTCTCCCCTGTGTTGAAAAGAAACCGTCCTCGTTTTGTACTTAAGTAATTCTGCTTCGTAGTATCTATTATATAATTCTTGACGCATCTTTGCTTGTTGTATTTTGTAGAATTTGCAGATCTGTACCAAAGAGTAAATTATTGCGAATATTAAAATCATATAGTGTGGTCATTAGTGGATGTTCCTCTAAATGAATGAAAAATGTAGAAATTTCTTGTATGTTTGAAAATTTGTTTGGTGTATCTGAGTACAGTATATCCAAAATTGTTAGTTCTTCATTATGTCGTCTATGTATGATTTCCAGTATGTTTGTTTCAAATTTATGTATCTGACTGAGTTGATGGTTATGTTTTCTTCGAATTGTACCAAATGTGGTCCGCTGTATTTTTGACCAAGGATTACGTGTTCGTTGTCAATGAATACATTTCCGTTGCCTAGCTCTTCAATATTAGCATTATTTTTGAGTTTAATATTACATTCTGCTGGCTTTATCATTATCTGGATTATTAATTTTACATATGTTTGTATCCAGTATGTTTTTACAATTTTTCATTCTTTTAAATTCATTGTTGCAGAAGGCAATCTTATCGTCTAATACTAATTTTCCATTTCCTTGAGGGAGTGGATCTATTTTGTAAAGTTTACATTTCTCTTTTATAATAGGATATTTGTATACAGTTATTATAGTTTGATTAAGTTTACATACATGAATGTCAGAGTATTCTAATATGTTTATTATAGGTAATTGAATTTTTTCATTACATAAGATTTCTTTTATTTCTTGCAAGTCTAAAGTGCCTGCAAAAAAGTTATTATTTTTTGCAAAGTTTATTGTATTGGTTAAGGTTAAGAGTTCCATATAGACTTCATTCAACATAAATTCTTCGTTTATTTTTTCAAGTTTTAATTTATTCATAATTTTTTCAAACTGAGAATTTATTATTTTCTGTTTGTAATTATTTTCAACTAATTGGTTTATTCTAGTTTTAATTTCTATTTCGTCCTCATGATCTGGTGTTCCAGTTATGAATTTCAAAGCAGAGCCTAAAAAATTTAGGGATCTTTAATTTCTTTCACTCGTTAGTTGATTTTTTAAGATTTCAATTCTGTTGATTAATATTTGTGATTCTGGATTATTTTCTATGTTATATATATTTTTCACAATGTTTTCATATGGATGTAAAATTTTGGTTAAATTAATTACGTGGTATAGATATTCATATTCACTGAAAGTATATACATCTTGATCTTGGATTAATATGTATTTTTTATTTTCTAACTTTGTAACATTAAATGCCAGTGTTTCATTGGTTATTATTGTGATAAATATTATTATTTCTTTTAACATTTTGAGCTTTAATGTTATCTTTATGTATGACTCGTTTTTTATTTGTAGTTACTGTATTACCGTTGTCTGTTTCTACAGTATGCTTGGCAAACTTTGCTACTTCCTTCTTTCGTCTGTGTGTATTTGAGTATACTATGTCTCCTTTATTGAAGTCGACTTGTTTACGTCCTTTATTGTGGTATTCCAAGGTTTTTTCTTGAGCTTTTTGTATTAGTTCATATATGTGAGGATACCCCTTCGCTGAAAAGAATACGTCCTCGGGTTTCTCTTTTGTAACTGAATGAATAGTTTTACTGTACTGGCGTACAGCCTCAAATAAGTTAGACCCTTGTGGATTTTTTGAAATTAAATTTACTAATTCAATAATAGTGCTGTCCACACGTTCAACTTGGCCGTTTGTTGTTGAATGGAATGGTGCTGAGACAACATGTTTTATATGTAGTCTTTCATATATTTGATTAGCTAAAATTCCATTGAAGCCAGGTTCGTTATCTGTTATTACAAACTCTGCGTTTGAGTATGTTAAAGAGAGTATTTCATCAATGTTTTTATACATATCTTTTCGTGTTGGTATATGTCTCATATGTAAATATTTTGAGTATTTGTCTAGAGTAGAGATATAAAGTTCTCCACAAAAGTGAAATACATCCATGTGTATGTTTTTTCCTGCTTCTGTTGGTATTGGTGATTCTTTCATTGGTACTTTATTAGGTTTGCGATCGTATTTAAATATTGGACATGAATCGCATTTATTTGCTATTTCCGTAGCGTTCTTTCTAATCTCTGGCCAAAAGTATTTTCTTTCTAATTCTAGTATATTATTTTGTACATTTCTGTGAGCTCTCTCATGGATTTGTTTGACTATCTTTAATTGTTCCTCTTTATCAGTTATGTCTTCTACTAAATCGTTTGCATAAATGAATTTGATCGTAGGAAATGTAGTTGTTAGTGTATTTTTTATTTTATAAATTGTCTCTGCCTCTGAGAGTAAACCATTTAAAACCTTTGGTTTTAGTATTAGTTTAATGTTTTCTGTCAGTTTCTCGTTAGTTGTAAATTTTATTGTATGTCTGGTATACCTTCTGAATATGTTTTTAGACTCGAGTGAATCTGAAGTGTCTTGTATTATTAAGATTTGATTTTTAAAGTGATTCAAAGGTTTCTCACTTTGTTTCAATTCTTTTGTTGGCGAACTTTGAGCAGAATGCTGAGATTCCTCTATACTTGAATTTATTTGTTGCTGTCTGGATAAAGCGTCAGCTACAACGTTTTGATGTCCTGGTTTGTACAGGATTTTCGCTCCATATTCTTCTATGAAGTTTTTCCATCTTTTTAGTTTGGTGTTTGGATTCTTTTCTGATACCGAAAATATTAATGATTGGTGGCCAGCGTAAATGGTTAAGTCTGCTATTCCATAAAGGTAGTTCCTAAGTTTGCGTCTGTAGTTAATTCAAACGGTTTATTAAAGTCTGGTTGGAACAATTGAACTTGTGCTTCCAGCTTATTTTTTATTTTATTTAATGCTTCTAAAGCATTCTCATCCAAAGTTATGTTAATCTTTGCACTTTGATTCTTTGAAATACCCCCATTTTCTCCTCTTAAAAATGTGGTTAATGGTTTTGTAATTTTAGCAAAATCTTTTATGAATTTCCTATAATAACTTGCTAAACCTAGAAATGATCTGAGTTCCTTTAATGTAGTAGGAACAGGATAATTTTTTATTGCCTGTATCTTTGTAGGATCTACGGTGATGCCGTCATGTTTTATTATATGTCCTAAATATTCAATTTCTTCTTTAAAGAAGTGAGATTTTTCATTAGAAATTTTCATATTGGCTTTTCGTAATGCATCTACTATAGTATTGATGTGCTCTATATGTTCTTCTTCTGAGGAGGAGTATATGAGAACATCATCTATGTAGACATAAGCAAATTTCCCAATATATGGCCTGAGGATGTCGTCTACGCATCGTTGAAAGATGGAGGGTGCATTCTTTAATCCAAATGGCATCCGTAAAAATTCATACTTAGCGCCGTTTATCGAAAAGGCTGTTTTCTCACGATCTTCTTCAATCCAATTTGATGGAATCCTGATTCCAAATCAAAAATTGTAAATACTAAATTCTGAATTGTCATATTGACGTCAGGTATTGGATATCTATCAGTAATAGTCTGGGAGTTTAATTTTTGGAAATCTACAACCATGCGCCTTTTTGGTCTACCTTAATCATCAGTGCCTTTTTTTGCTACTGTCCATATGGGACTGTTGTAGGGGCTTTTACTTGGCTGAATAACTTTATTATGTAAAAGGTCCTGAATTTCCTTGTTGATAAACTCGTTATCAGAATATGGATATGGATATTGTTTAGTCCATATAGGTTACTCCGACTTTGTCCTAATAGTACCTTCTATAGTTGTTGTGTAGGGTAATTTTTCGTTAACATTATTTCTATTCATAATTTCCTCTATTTGATTTCTATATTTTTCATTATTAATGGTATAGTTTATCCTGTGGGTTTTTTCTTTATCCCTATATTTCATTTCATTATTTACTAAATCTATTGTTGCACCTATTTCTCTCAATCCTTGCATCCCTAGAATCATGTCAGAACTAGTGAGTGAATTAATCTCGAAGAATGTCAAGTCATAATTAAATAAATGTATAGATTTTTTACTTTTACTTTTTTTATTAGTAGCTCCACAATCTATTAATATGTTGATGGTCTTACCCGTTTTCTTGTCTGTTTTTTGTAAATGTGGTAGATCATCTCTTAGTCTAAAAAAGCTGTTTTGTAGTCATCTTCTTCATCGTATTCGTCTTCTATTGAGGTGATGTCATTTTCTTCTACTGTGTTGTTGATTCGTTGTTGCTTGTGCTGATTGAAGTGGTTGTTGGAACTGTTGTATTCTCGTTTAAAAGGTTGTTGACGAAAAGGATTGTTGTATCTTTGTTGATCATTGTTACGTTGGAATTGAGTAGGTCTGTAGTGTCTACTTCCATTGGTTGGCTTGTTGTTTGATGATTAGGTGTTGACTGTACATTCCGGTACCATACATTTGGTCGATAACGATTCTTTTCAAAGTGTGATGTTCTTTGTTGATTATGTTGGTGACTCATGTGTGGTCGATGACCTGGTGAATCAAACTGTAGATGTTTGTCGTCATGGTATATGGTGATGGCTATGGCGTATGCTGTCTCTAGGTTTCTTGGACTTTGAGCGTAGAGAGTGCCAATCGTATATTTAGAATTCAACCCTGTTATGAATGCTCGAACCGCCTCTTGACTTGCAAATGATTTCATTGCTTCGTCCCCTTTTTCCATCTCAATTTTAGAAAGTATGAGATTAAGTGCTTCGTTCATTGCTGAATGATACTTGGCTAATTCTTTTCTTCCTTGAGAAATCTTTTTCATTTCTTCTAGGAGTACATACATTGGACGTTGGTCAGCGTATGTATAATCTAAACGATTTATTATAGAATAAAAATTAAAAATAGTGTTGTGGTTTATTAGAATGTCTGCTGCTGCTCCTTGAATTTTTCCTCGAACTATGGCCAATGCTGTGTAGTATGTTGGTGTATTCTGAAAACTCGTTATTGTTTCCATGTAAGTCCATGCTGCAGATCTCCATGCTCTATATTTCTTTTTGTCACCATGGAAAATGGGTAGAATCTTGAATACCTCTAAACTAATCTGTAATTCTGTGGTTATTCCGCTGGAACATGCTGTGAGTTGAACAGTTGGTTCAATGTTAAATCCTCTGTGGGTTGTTAATGCAGTTATTGTCTTTTGGGCTTCTGCTTGAGCTGCTACCAATGAAGCTATTTGTGCTTGGATGGCTGCTAAGTCTTGTATTGACATTTTTTTTGGTTTTTTCTGACGTGAACCTTCTAGCTGCGACAAAAATCTTCTGTCTTTTGTTCTGGGTCTTCTCCAGTTTTGATTGAATTCGTGGACTTTTTTGTAATGTCCTGCTCGTTCTTTTAAATCAATTTATTTGAATTGTACAGGATGTCGTGAACTAATTGTTCTATTTTATCCTCATGAATTAATTCCGCTTTTTCAGGATACGTGGTGCTATTTTTTGTGTAGCTGTTGAACTTGTCCTTTTACTATTGGATGTTCTTTTTTGTACACTTCACTATTTTATCACTGGATTTACTATTACCTTGTATTTAGTATAGCGTTGTTTCCAGTATATTGAGTTGTAGTGATGAACTCTTAGTTGGCTTGAGGATCCTTGTTTATTTTTACAAGTATCTCGGTTGAGCCCCCAGTTAAACTTCTTTGTGAGAGAAGGAGTAAAAAAAATATATTTTAGTAGCACTCAATTTGCTTGTTGTTTATTTGAATATATTCTTAAGACTGATTTAAAAAGTGTTACTTAATATCTATTTATACTAGTTGCTTTGTTTACTTACATATAGTTCAATCTTAATATTTATTTAGGCCACAAATAATTTTATCAGTTGATAATAATTTTCTTTCTTCCGTAAAATGTGTCTAATAGTTAATTTCCTTTGTCTACGAAAAGGTGTCTTGTCTTTAATATTCTTTGTCTATGAAAATGTGTCTTATCTTTAATTTGTACGTTTTATCAGTGTAAAGTATATCGTGCGTTAACTTGCGCAAGACGATAAAAAGTGTACAGTATTGCATTTTTTCAAAGGCGAATATTGATTGTAGTAGTGATGTTAATTGAGTGTAAAGCAAACATAGAGGACAAAGAAACAACTATGCACTAAAAAGCACTGTACAGCGGTTGAGTAGACAGTATTGTCAAGTATACAATGAAAATACTGTAAACTTCATTGTGCACCATACTTCATTTCACAAGAATTTTGTAAAAAGAAAAAAATGTTTTTTAACGCAATTTTATTTCCATTTCATAGACTACTATTTATGTACATATGTATATAAATGTAAAAAAAAGTTTACTGCAGTTTTCCCGACTTTTTAAAAAAGTTTAATTTAAATTTTGCCTTCCATATACATATGTATGTACATGTATTTACATATGTATGTATGTACCTTCAACGTAAATATAAAAAATTTAATTTTCGAGTTAATACACTATTGTTGCGGTATATTAATTTCTTAAAAGGAAAATTCCTTACATCAATCAATATCCATGATAAAAGCTATTATTTTGATTTTTTGTTTTTAAATTTCTAAATAAATTTTTATATATTGAAACTATTAATTTTGGCTCAAGTTCAAACCCGAATTTACCCATTTATCTATTCTTATTTATTTTTAATTTTTATTAGAAAATTTTTAGGATAAATTCATTATTTTTATTAAGAGAGTACTAGATATATATAGAACATTTTTTTTTTATTATTCATCATATTAGCAGAACGGATCAGTACTGATTTCGAGGTCGCTACACCATCTCATCAGCGTTCTTTGTTCAATTTTACCACTTTTGACGGTGGATACTAGTTGTTAAGACATGTAGTTATTGTTTATTATATTTGTTATGTTCTTTACTTAATAAATTTGCTTATATTTTTTTTATATTAATATATAGGCCAGCTGGCAATAACCTTTAATTGCAATTTTATTTTTATTTATTTAATTAATAAATTCGCTTACTCAACTTATAGAATTTTATACTAATATATAGGTCAGCTGGCAATAAACTTTAATTACAGTTTTATTTATTTGCTTACTCAACCTATTGACTATTCATATTAATATCAACAAATAATGTATTATTAATTATTAAAAAATCAGTTAAGCATTTTTTAGTCCAATATGTAAGTTTTGCTTGATTTGTAATTCAATGTTGGACTTCCGTATAACTAAGCATTTTTCTTTAATGTCTTAATTATATTTAAACAGAAGTAAAATAAAGTTTTTCTTTAGTGTTTTATAATACGGCAATTCTATTGTTTTATTGTTTAACACCGTCCTTCAAGTTTCCAAGTGCTTGCAAGGAACAAAAACGCAAATTAGTGAAGGCCTAAATTTATGTGTTTAGACCACCAACCACTAATTCATTCACATTATACATTTTGGTGACCCCTAAATTTAAAAAATACGCAACCATTTTTGAATGCGTCATGGACATCTTCCTCATCATCAAGGACATTGTGCTCATCATCAAGGCAAAGCAGTGATCTATCAAGACATTACCATCCATCCTCAACAAATTATTCAGCGCAGGAAAAGTCAACATGTCAAGCTTGGAAAATCTAGTGTCTCAACAGGAGGTGAGGGCAATTGAGATTGAAAGAATAGACTCTAATATTAAAAAGGCTCCACAAGATCGGAGGACGGTAGAATTTTATGAAACCAAACACGAGGAATTAAGGGAATTATGGATAGCTTTTGTTAAAACGGAAAATACAATAAGAAGAGATTCAACATTGGCAGATAATGATCCATATATTACTAAAAATCTGCACAAAACAATTGGAAATACATATAGCACAACAATTGAACTAATTGAGACTCAGATATCTAAGCTACGCGAGATAAAGGGATACCCGAAGCCGGTACCAACAACAAGAGAGAAGCAAATAGAACATGCTACAAGTGATCAACATGTATCAAATTGCAACATGAGTTTAGTTAGGATGCTAAAGGCCCGTATGACGGCGTTGACACGCTTGGTGAACGGGTTATCATCAATAAATAATGACCAACCATCACAATTTTATAAAATCAAAAGCGAAGGTATAAAGAACTTGTGGTCTCAAATTCAAAATTTATCTGATGAAATATGGCAGAAGGTAGAGGTTCCCTCAACATTGGGATTTGATCAAAATGAATACTATATTCTAGACGACTTAGTTCAACAGTCCTTAGTAGATTTGGCCGTAATGGGAGATCAAGCCGATCAACTCGTGAACGATAATTTACCGAATTTACCAAACAATTCAGCAGTATATGGCACACTGCCTCTTCCAAAAGTGACAATTCCGAATTTTAATGGGGATTATTTAAAATGGTGTCAATTCTACGTACTATTCACTGAAATGGTAGATAAACAACTATTGCCTCAGGTACAAAAAATGTGGTACCTTAAATCAAACGTGTCAGGAGAAGCAGCAAGACTCATAAGTCATCTATCATTAACCGAAGAAAATTACAAAACGGCCTGGACACTGTTGCAGGAGCGATTCAATAACAAAAGAGTCATAGTAGCAACTTTAGTAGACAAAATTTTGAACCAACCAACAGGAACATTGTCGAGTGCATCAATAAAGGCACTTCATGACACCACAAAGGAATGTTTACTGGCACTAAACAACCTACACGTCGACACGACATCCTGGGACGCTATGCTGATCCAGCTAATGATTAAAAAACTGGACCGATCCCTTCACGTTCAGTTTATACAATCATTAGCGAAACCCAAAGAAGTCCCAACAATTAAAGAATTCTTGTCATTCTTAGAGGCGCAATTTGAATCAATGGAATCAATTGGGTACAAAGTAAAATCGACTATCCATCAAAGATCTGTGTCCTCAGTAGCAGCAATGGAAAGTTGCAATAACAATTGCAAAGTATGTAATAATGGTAAACACCTCATTTATCAATGTAATCGGTTCTTGGCAATGGTAGGATCCGAAAGACTAAGATGGATACAACAACAGAAGTTATGTGTGAATTGCCTTAAAGCCAATCATGTGGCCAAAACTTGTACTCGTGGCTGCTGCAAGAAATGTAACAATAAACACCACACTTTGTTGCATTTGCCAAAGGTATCGCGAGGTGCACAAAACCCATCTGTCCACATTACTACCACTAGGCACGATGCATCCCCCGTTAATACAGTGGCATCCCCCGTTAATAAAACATTCGTGGCTAATAGAGTTTCAACGATCCACTCATTAACACTTGCTGAACAATGGCGCCATGTAAAATCAGCGGACAACCCTGCTTATATTTTATCGCGAGGACTTCAACCAAGCAACCTGCCCACAAGTAGATTATGGTTTCATGGACCGATTTTCCTTCATGGACAAGAAAACTTATGGCCGTTAAAATTTGTACCCAAGCTCTCCGAAACAAGCAGCATTGAAAGGAAAAGACTGATTACAGCAACGGTTGTAGCGACTACCAGCGACATGATATACATGCTACCCCACAAGAATTCATTTAGAACCCTGCAGCGAATTTTGGCATACGTACTTCGGTTCGTAAATAACTCAAGGAAGTCCATGAATGAGCGAGCAAAACACATTTCGCTAACTCCAAAGGAACTGGACGACTCTCTCGGTGTTATCATTCTAATAATACAATTGTCAGATTTGTCTACAGAAATAAAACAACTTCAAGATGGCAAGGAGGTTAGTAAAAATAGCCCAATTAGAACTGGTGTCTGACTTAACAACTGAGGCATTCATTGGTGCCCTTAAAAGGTTCATTGCTCGCCGAGGACACTGCCAAAATATCTACTCCGACAACGCTACCAATTTCATCGGAGCAAAAAATCAATTAGCGGAATTATCTGAAAGCATACAGTCCGCTAAGGCTCAAGAAACAATAATCTCCGCTTCCAGCACTAAGGGTATAAACTTCAATTTCATTCCACCGAGAGCACCCCATTTTGGTGGTTTATGGGAGGCTGCGGTGAAATCGGCAAAACATCTTTTGATACGCAGTGTATCAACAGAATCGTTAACGCACGAAGAACTGGAAACAATAATTGTGGAAATCGAAGCCATTTTAAATTCGCGCCCCTTAACACCAATTTCGAATGATCCAGATAGTCTTGAAGCACTGACACCTGGTCATTTTCTCATCGGTGAGCCGCTTGTGTCCCAAGTAGACAGTCGAGCCGAAACTCGTAATATGTCAAGTTTGTCTCATTGGAAGTTGATTTCGCATATAAAGCACCAATTCTGGAAAAGATGGTCAACAGAATACTTAACCGAACTACAACAGCGTTTCAAATGGAAAAAAATCTGGCAATCTCAAAAACGGAGACATGGTTATTCTCAAGGAAGACAATCTACCTACAATGAAGTGGCCATTAGGGAGAGTTGTTCACGTGTATCCTGGTGATGACGGGGCTGTGAGAGTAGCTGAAGTTAAAACGGCAACAGGAGTGTTTAAACGACCCATTCATAGACTGGCGCCATTACTCCAAGAAAATGAAAATCAAATACCATTGGAAGAAGAACCGTCATTGGTACAACCGAGGTCGAGAAATGATGATCTCATTCCATCAAAAAGACCCAAGATCTCAACATGTCCATTAATGCTTGCTATGTTACTAGCACTTCTCTTTGTTCCTACTGTATTATGCAACAAGATATTAATAACAAGGTTCCAAGATGATCCGGAACTGTATGTCGAAGGAATTGGAACTGCAAAGCTAAACACTGCAGAATGGAAAATAATGGTTTACTACGATCTTACTCCATTTTCGTCAGAGATACAGGCGCTATCTTCAGACTTGCAAACTCTACAGGAACTATGCCTTAAAGAACCAATGTGCGATATCCTGGTGAACAACTTAGACCAAATCAGGAATGAATTGCTGCAAGAAACGGAATTGTTTAAAAACAAACGAATTAATATAGTCGGAAACATTGCCAGATCACTGTTTGGAGTTCTTGATGCAGATTACGCAGAAGAAATGTCAAAAACGATCAACGATGCAAAAATAGAAAAAAAATCATGTGATGCTTTTAAAAAATCAAACATCAATAATTGATTCAACCATCAATATTATTAAACAAAATGAGATCAACACAGAGCAAAGGATAAACGATATCTTAAGAATGGTTGATTTGAACAAAAATCAAATAGGAAGGGACTCTTCAACAATTAGGAACTCGCAAGTTGTTGGACTTCTATCAACTCATTTATCATTGACGGCAATAAATCTTCAAAGAATAGAGGCTGAAATCATAAATGTACTTACTGACGCCCATAATGGAAAAATTGGTCCCCTGCTATTATCACCTCACCAACTAACGGATGAGATTGCTCTAATCAAGGCTCACCTTCCATCATCTCACGTACTTCCAACAGGAGATAACAATATAATCGAACTGTATAAACTGATGACTGCTAAGGGAGCTGTGACAAAAAATGAAGTAATTTTCGAAGTGAAGATACCTCTAGTGGATCAACAATTCTTCGAGATATTTAACATAGTGCCAGTCCCAACAATAAAAAATAATACATTACTCGCCATCAAACTGGACATATCATACCTTGCTACCAATGCGCATAGAGATGAGTATATTCCTTTTACAGCAGATGAATTAGCAAATTGTGTCAAAACAAAAAACGACGAATACATTTGCAAAAATAAACAATCGAAATTAAAAAAGAATTCTGATGTCAATCCATGCGAGATCAATATTTTCAACAATCGATCGACAACCAATTGCAACTTGAATAGAATCCTAGAAACGACAGCATGAAACCAATTGTATGATCAAAACAACTGGATTTTTGCTACTACCACAGACGTTGAGACATCGCTGGTGTGTGGCACGGAAACCACATTTATTATACTAAAAAACACTGGGTTGATGAAAATTGCCCCTAATTGTGTAATCAAAAATAACTTCATAACAATACAAGGACACTTTGGTATATCAAATTATGTGCATACGTCATACACAAGACTAAAACACATAGAATCCATTAGTGAACCACAAGAAATAGAAAAGGTATTGGTTAACACTACAAATCACCAGTACAAGACCCAACTAGAACAGCTAAATGAATCAACGCTAGTACAACTACCGCAAATCATCAATTCTAACAGCCAACATCATCATGCAGGGAGTTACACCGCACTAGTATTTTCCATAATACTTGCAATCGTTCTGCTGGCCTGGAAATTTCATCAAAAAATTTTATAATGGCAAACAATCTACACCGAAACCAGCTCCACGAGTCACGGTTGATGTTGCAGAACCCTGAGGACGTTGCTGTAATGTTTTGAACAAGATTCAACGCGCGGGAGAATGTTAAGACATGTAGTTATTGTTTATTATATTTGTTATATTCTTTACTTAATAAATTTGCTTATATTTTTTTTATATTATATATAGGCCATATGATGAATAATAAAAAATAAAAATTTTTCTATATATAGTACTCTCTTAATAAAAATAATGAATTTATCCAAAAAATTTTCTAATAAAAATTAAAAATAAATAAATGGGTAAATTCGGGTTTGAACTTGAGCCAAAATTAATCGTTTCAATATATAAATATTAATAAAAGTTCGACTAATTACTTATAATCATTAATTATAAATAACGATGGCACGCGTCAAAAAAATCTACATGTTTACGTGGTCATAGTTGGTTAAATACTAAAAAAGAAATTCAACTACAAATGACAGAAACCGAACAACATGATTAAGTACCGTTTATTCTCAGCAGCCAATGGCGCTGAATAAGCAAGAGAGACTAGAATATATAGAGTAGTTATTCATCATAGATGGGATTTCGTACTAACCGAAATTGATTTGACATGTGAAAATGAATAAGTTTGTACTTTTCCTATTCTAATTTGTTAAATAATACGGTTAAATAGTTGATATTCCTGATCACTAGTATCCACCGTCAAAAGTGGTAAAATTGAACAAAGAACGCTGATGAGATGGTGTAGCGACCTCGAAATCAGTACTGATCCGTTCTGCTAATATGATGAATAATAAAAAAAATTGTTCTATGGTTTATGGGAGGCTGCGGTGAAATCGGCAAAACATATTTTGATACGCAGTGTATCAACAGAATCGCTAACGCACGAAGAACTGGAAACAATAATTGTGGAAATCGCGCCACTTAACACCAATCTCGAATGATCCAGATAGTCTTGAAGCACTGACACCTGGTCATTTTCTCATCGGTGAGCCGCTTGTGTCCCAAGTAGACAGTCGAGCCGAAACTCGTAATATGTCAAGTTTGTCTCATTGGAAGTTGATTTCGCATATAAAGCACCAATTCTGGAAAAGATGGTCAACAGAATACTTAACCGAACTACAACAGCGTTTCAAATGGAAAAAAAATCTGGCAATCTCAAAAACGGAGACATGGTTATTCTCAAGGAAGACAATCTACCTACAATGAAGTGGCCATTAGGGAGAGTTGTTCACGTGTATCCTGGTGATGACGGGGCTGTGAGAGTAGCTGAAGTTAAAACGGTAACAGGAGTGTTTAAACGACCCATTCACAGACTGGCGGCATTACTCCAAGAAAATGAAAATAAAATACCATTGGAAAAAGAACCGTCATTGGTACAACCGATTTCGAGAAATGATGATCTCATTCCATCAAAAAGACCCAAGATCTCAACAGGTCCATTAATGCTTACTATGTTACTAGCACTTCTCTTTGTTCCTACTGTATTATGCAACAAGATATTAATAACAAGGTTCCAAGATGATCCGGGAAGGAATTGGAACTGCAAAGCTAAACACTGCAGAATGGAAAATAATGGTTTACTACGATCTTACTCCATTTTCGTCAGAGATACAGGCGCTATCTTCAGACTTGCAAACTCTACAGGAACTATGCCTTAAAGAACCAATGTGCGATATCCTGGTGAACAACTTAGACCAAATCAGGAATGAATTGCTGCAAGAAACGGAATTGTTTAAAAACAAACGAATTAATATAGTCGGAAACATTGCCAGATCACTGTTTGGAGTTCTTGATGCAGATTACGCAGAAGAAATGTCAAAAACGATCAACGATGCAAAAATAGAAAAAAAATCATGTGATGCTTTTAAAAAATCAAACATCAATAATTGATTCAACCATCAATATTATTAATATTATTAAACAAAATGAGATCAACACAGAGCAAAGGATAAACGATATCTTAAGAATGGTTGATTTGAACAAAAATCAAATAGGAAGGGACTCTTCAACAATTAGGAACTCGCAAGTTGTTGGACTTCTATCAACTCATTTATCATTGACGGCAATAAATCTTCAAAGAATAGAGGCTGAAATCATAAATGTACTTACTGACGCCCATAATGGAAAAATTGGTCCCCTGCTATTGTCACCTCACCAACTAAAGGATGAGATTGCTCTAATCAAGGCTCACCTTCCATCATCTCACGTACTTCCAACAGGAGATGACAATATAATCGAACTGTATAAACTTATGACTGCTAAGGGATCTGTGACAAAAAATGAAGTAATTTTCGAAGTGAAGATACCTCTAGTGGATCAACAATTCTTCGAGATATTTAACATAGTGCCAGTCCCAACAATAAAAAATAATACATTACTCGCCATCAAACTGGACATATCATACCTTGCTACCAATGCACATAGAGATGAGTATATTCCTTTTACAGCAGATGAATTAGCAAATTGTATCAAAACAAAAGATGACGAATACATTTGAAAAAATAAACAATCGAAATTAAAAAAGAATTCTGATATCAATCCATGCGAGATCAATATTTTCAACAATCGATCGACAACCAATTGCAACTTGAATAGAATCCTAGAAACGACAGCATGGAACCAATTGTATGATCAAAACAACTGAATTTTTGCTACTACCACAGACGTTGAGACATCGCTGGTGTGTGGCACGGAAACCACATTTATTATACTAAAAAACACTGGGTTGATGAAAATTGCCCCTAATTGTGTAATCAAAAATAACTTCATAACAATACAAGGACACTTTGGTATATCAAATTATGTGCATACGTCTTACACAAGACTAAAACACATAGAATCCATTAGTGAACCACAAGAAATAGAAAAGGTATTGGTTAACACTACAAATCACCAGTACAAGACCCAACTAGAGCAGCTAAGCAGGCTACAAAGGCAACTAAATGAATCAACGCTAGTACAACTACCGCAAATCATCAATTCTAACAGCCAACATCATCATGCAGTGAGTTACACCGCACTAATATTTTCCATAATACTTGCAATCGTTCTGCTGTCCTGGAAATTTCATCAAAAATTTTATAATGGCAAACAATCTACACCCAAACCAGCTCCACGAGTCACGGTTGATGTTGCAGAACCCTGAGGACGTTGCTGTAATGTTTTGAACAAGATTCAACGCGCGGGAGAATGTTAAGACATGTAGTTATTGTTTATTATATTTGTTATGTTCTTTACTTAATAAATTTGCTTATATTTTTTTTATATTAATATATAGGCCATATGATGAATAATAAAAAATAAAAATTTTTCTATATATAGTACTCTCTTAATAAAAATAATGAATTTATCCAAAAAATTTTCTAATAAAAATTAAAAATAAATAAAAATAAATAAATGGGTAAATTCGGGTTTGAACTTGAGCCAAAATTAATCGTTTCAATATATAAATATTAATAAAAGTTCGACTAATTACTTATAATCATTAATTATAAATAACGATGGCACGCGTCAAAAAAATCTACATGTTTACGTGGTCATAGTTGGTTAAATACTAAAAAAGAAATTCAACTACAAATGACAGAAACCGAACAACATGATTAAGTACCGTTTATTCTCAGCAGCCAATGGCGCTGAATAAGCAAGAGAGACTAGAATATATAGAGTAGTTATTCATCATAGATGGGATTTCGTACTAACCGAAATTGATTTGACATGTGAAAATGAATAAGTTTGTACTTTTCCTATTCTAATTTGTTAAATAATACGGTTAAATAGTTGATATTCCTGATCACTAGTATCCACCGTCAAAAGTGGTAAAATTGAACAAAGAACGCTGATGAGATGGTGTAGCGACCTCGAAATCAGTACTGATCCGTTCTGCTAATATGATGAATAATAAAAAAAAATTGTTCTATGGTTTATGGGAGGCTGCGGTGAAATCGGCAAAACATATTTTGATACGCAGTGTACCAACAGAATCGCTAACGCACGAAGAACTGGAAACAATAATTGTGGAAATCGCGCCACTTAACACCAATCTCGAATGATCCAGATAGTCTTGAAGCACTGACACCTGGTCATTTTCTCATCGGTGAGCCGCTTGTGTCCCAAGTAGACAGTCGAGCCGAAACTCGTAATATGTCAAGTTTGTCTCATTGGAAGTTGATTTCGCATATAAAGCACCAATTCTGGAAAAGATGGTCAACAGAATACTTAACCGAACTACAACAGCGTTTCAAATGGAAAAAAAATCTGGCAATCTCAAAAACGGAGACATGGTTATTCTCAAGGAAGACAATCTACCTACAATGAAGTGGCCATTAGGGAGAGTTGTTCACGTGTATCCTGGTGATGACGGGGCTGTGAGAGTAGCTGAAGTTAAAACGGTAACAGGAGTGTTTAAACGACCCATTCACAGACTGGCGGCATTACTCCAAGAAAATGAAAATAAAATACCATTGGAAAAAGAACCGTCATTGGTACAACCGATTTCGAGAAATGATGATCTCATTCCATCAAAAAGACCCAAGATCTCAACAGGTCCATTAATGCTTACTATGTTACTAGCACTTCTCTTTGTTCCTACTGTATTATGCAACAAGATATTAATAACAAGGTTCCAAGATGATCCGGGAAGGAATTGAAACTGCAAAGCTAAACACTGCAGAATGGAAAATAATGGTTTACTACGATCTTACTCCATTTTCGTCAGAGATACAGGCGCTATCTTCAGACTTGCAAACTCTACAGGAACTATGCCTTAAAGAACCAATGTGCGATATCCTGGTGAACAACTTAGACCAAATCAGGAATGAATTGCTGCAAGAAACGGAATTGTTTAAAAACAAACGAATTAAAAGATCACCGTTTAATATAGTCGGAAACATTGCCAGATCACTGTTTGGAGTTCTTGATGCAGATTACGCAGAAGAAATGTCAAAAACGATCAACGATGCAAAAATAGAAAAAAAATCATATCGTGATGCTTTTAAAAAATCAAACATCAATAATTGATTCAACCATCAATATTATTAAACAAAATGAGATCAACACAGAGCAAAGGATAAACGATATCTTAAGAATGGTTGATTTGAACAAAAATCAAATAGGAAGGGACTCTTCAACAATTAGGAACTCGCAAGTTGTTGGACTTCTATCAACTCATTTATCATTGACGGCAATAAATCTTCAAAGAATAGAGGCTGAAATCATAAATGTACTTACTCACGCCCATAATGGAAAAATTGGTCCCCTGCTATTATCACCTCACCAACTAAAGGATGAGATTGCTCTAATCAAGGCTCACCTTCCATCATCTCACGTACTTCCAACAGGAGATGCCAATATAATCGAACTGTATAAACTTATGACTGCTAAGGGATCTGTGACAAAAAATGAAGTAATTTTCGAAGTGAAGATACCTCTAGTGGATCAACAATTCTTCGAAATATTTAACATAGTGCCAGTCCCAACAATAAAAAATAATACATTACTCGCCATCAAACTGGACATATCATACCTTGCTACCAATGCACAGAGATGAGTATATTCCTTTTACAGCAGATGAATTAGCAAATTGTATCAAAACAAAAGATGATGAATACATTTGCAAAAATAAACAATCGAAATTAAAAAAGAATTCTGATATCAATCCATGCGAGATCAATATTTTCAACAATCGATCGACAACCAATTGCAACTTGAATAGAATCCTAGAAATGACAGCATGGAACCAATTGTATGATCAAAACAACTGAATTTTTGCTACTACCACAGACGTTGAGACATCGCTGGTGTGTGGCACGGAAACCACATTTATTATACTAAAAAACACTGGGTTGATGAAAATTGCCCCTAATTGTGTAATCAAAAATAACTTCATAACAATACAAGGACACTTTGGTATATCAAATTATGTGCATACGTCATACACAAGACTAAAACACATAGAATCCATTAGTGAACCACAAGAAATAGAAATGGTATTGGTTAACACTACAAATCACCAGTACAAGACCCAACTAGAGCAGCTAAGCAGGCTACAAAGGCAACTAAATGAATCAACGCTAGTACAACTACCGCAAATCATCAATTCTAACAGCCAACATCATCATGCAGTGAGTTACACCGCACTAATATTTTCCATAATACTTGCAATCGTTCTGCTGTCCTGGAAATTTCATCAAAAATTTTATAATGGCAAACAATCTACACCCAAACCAGCTCCACGAGTCACGGTTGATGTTGCAGAACCCTGAGGACGTTGCTGTAATGTTTTGAACAAGATTCAACGCGCGGGAGAATGTTAAGACATGTAGTTATTGTTTATTATATTTGTTATATTCTGTACTTAATAAATTTGCTTATATTTTTTTTATATTAATATATAGGCCATATGATGAATAATAAAAAATAAAAATTGTTCTATATATAGTACTCTCTTAATAAAAATAATGAATTTATCCAAAAAATTTTCTAATAAAAATTAAAAATAAATAAGAATAAATAAATGGGTAAATTCGGGTTTGAACTTGAGCTAAAATTAATCGTTTCAATATATAAATATTAATAAAAGTTCGACTAATTACTTATAATCATTAATTATAAATAACGATGGCACGCGTCAAAAATATCTACATGTTTACGTGGTCATAGTTGGTTGAATACTAAAAAAGAAATTCAACTACAAATGACAGAAACCGAACAACATGATTAAGTACCGTTTATTCTCAGCAGCCAATGGCGCTGAATAAGCAAGAGAGACTAGAATATATAGAGTAGTTATTCATCATAGATGGGATTTCGTACTAACCGAAATTGATTTGACATGTGAAAATGAATAAGTTTGTACTTTTCGTATTCTAATTTGTTAAATAATACGGTTAAATAGTTGATATTCCTGATCACTAGTATCCACCGTCAAAAGTGGTAAAATTGAACAAAGAACGCTGATGAGATGGTGTAGCGACCTCGAAATCAGTACTGATCCGTTCTGCTAATATGATGAATAATAAAAAAAAATTGTTCTATATATAGTACTCTCTTAATAAAAATAATGAATTTATCCAAAAAATTTTCTAATAAAAATTAAAAATAAATAAGAATAAATAAATGGGTAAATTCGAGTTTGAACTTGAGCCAAAATTAATCGTTTCAATATATAAATATTAATAAAAGTTCGACTAATTACTTATAATCATTAATTCTAAATAAATTATAACCATGTACATACATACATTTTAGAGTAGCATCACGCGTAGAATAAAAGAAAAAGAACACAAAAAGCACCAACAGTTTTCTCTCACACATACTACATATACATATCTATACACATACGTATTGACACACCACAAACACTATTTCATTTCAGTTGACACTATTGCAAACTGAAATGAAGTAGTGAAATTTGCTTTGACACTACAATAAATAAATGCCGTTGCTCGGCTGATAAATATGTGCTGTTGTATACTTTTGATAAAATGGAACAGCAACTTTAGTGTTCTCATAAAATCAAGCCCAACAAAGAAGAGAACACTTCAATACTGTACATTATGAAGCTTAGGCAAGCAAAATGTCTTGTGCTCACGTTTAATACATACATATATATACATATGTATATATACGTTGAAAATAATATTGTTGATTCTTTAATAATTTACAAAATCAAATTCTTTGTTAAAGACCTTACTCCTGCAAATTATTTTGATTTATAAAAAAATTCCAAAACTAATTTTTATACAAAATTTGTTTATTTAAATCCCTTATAAAACAAAACTATTTTTTACGAAGTAATTTTATTCGTCATTTTTTAACGGCGTTATTCATAAACGATTAATAAAGATATATTATATATTAGGTTTATCGTGGCAATTTTATATGGGGTAAGCACACATTAACTCAACTAATCGTTTATAAATAACGTCGTAAATGATAAGCCAGCATACTTTTTGATTATCCATTTCGCATGTTACTTTGAAAGAAGACAAGAACAAATTAAATTCATGAAATCTATTGTTCCTTCCTTTTGTACAACAAGCGGTTTTAAGCTCATGGTATGTACTTAACACGAACACAGCCCAGTACATGTTTCACAAAAGGAAATTTAGAGCTTGTGATATATGTTCACAACACGATCGTTTGCGGTACATAAAAAAGAAGAACATTTACTTAATGACACCCATGGTAGAATAATACAGGTAGTGTCGAAGCGTTAACGGACTTTTTTTTGGGTTCGGGCCTGTCAAAATTTTATTATGTATTACTAACACACACCCACACTACTATATATGCACACTTTAACATTTCTTTCAAATGCAAATAAGAAAAGGAAAAGAAACAAAATTCTTTATAGAACAGAAAGTCCAACCATTTCGCCATTTTCTTTTGTGCTTTTTGACAGCTTCGAACCCAAAAGCAGTGTTGCTTCGACACTACCTGTCTACCATGATGGCACCGAAATACGAGGAGTAAAAACAGTTATTCGACAACTTTGTTGTTCTCAAATATGTGTAGCTTTTCTTGTTGTTGATACTTCAAATAAATGTTAATGCTTTGCCACTACAAGTTTTATATCGGTGTGTATACTAGGCTTTAGCACAAGTACATATTACAAACACTATAATTTGCTTTATGCTACCTACCTTCACTTAAAAATACAACGGAATGTTCTCTTATGAGAAACAAACAAGTACAATAAGACTTGTGTTTGTACCAAATAAGACAAGCAAATTTTAGTGGTTGAGGAATGTAAACAAAGCAAATATGTGGGTATGTAGTTCTTTGCAGCTAAAACAAAGATTGTTTGAATAATTTAGTATAATACGCGAGTATTTTGTATGTTATTTATTGTATTTGTACGTTTATTAAAATTAATGTTATTGCTTTATAATTTGAAATTTACTTTATGTTACTCGTATTAACATATTGATACAGTTTAAAAATAAAAATTAAGAAAATTTCAGCAGAAAAAAATCAAAAATACTTAAAAAAAATATTATTCAAAAGAAAATAAAAAAATGAGAAAAAGTTATAATTAATAATTGTTTCACTTCAAAACTGAAAGAAAGCAAAAAACCATAAAAATTTGACGGTTAAAGAAAATAATATATATGTACATACGAGTACATACATAGTTGAAAAAAACAAATACTTTAAATATTTTCGATAAGACTTAAGGCCGGGGCACATATAATCTGTCGTACGTTTTACGTTGCTTTTTTCAACTGACAACTAAGCTGAAACACTGGTTTTCTTATGGGCTTTGCCACATTCGGTATGTCTCCATCAATGCAAATTACTAAAGTTGGGCAGCTTTAAACGTACGTTGAATACTTTGAAAAATAAAGTTTTTTGCTTTGTTTTTATTAAGCTTTTTGTTTTGTGTTCTGACAAAATTAAATTAAATAAAAAATAAAATTCAAAAATGGAAAACGAATATTCTGGAATTCCATTGAAAATGTGTACTTTAATCAAATAAAGCTGATGTCCGTCAGCAAAGTACTCATTGTGTCAACCTCCTCCGCCGATACTTTAACGTCAGTTAAAAACAGCAACGTATAACGTACGACGGATTCTATGTGCCTCGGCCTTTAGAGTATACCAGCAAACTTTTGTTTTGCTTTATTTTCTTTTTATTTTACAAGCGCGAGTAAATATGAATTCTTGGGACTTACAAAGAGAGTTAAATTTTGTATTTGTGTTTTCTTTACTTTGCATTTACATACGTGCTCTGTCCAGCATTTACACTTGAATTACCCTGAGAATGTTTAAAAAAGCAAATGTATTTGATTTAAAATACACTTGATGCTATTCCCTAGTGTATACATCTCGTATAGTTTAAACTCATGTATGGAATGTATGCGTTTTAATATCGCAACTGGAAGTTGTCATACTTTTTTTTTATTTACCAGCAAATGTTTGGCGGTGTTAACTTTTTTGCAATCATCTTTTAATTTTGAACACAATTTTTAACCAGGTGGCAGCATTGCGGCAGCTGACTATTTTTTGATTTGCTTATGTTTTACTTTGTGAATGTCAAAATGCATACAAAATACATTTGGCTTTTTTAACATTTTTCTGTATCTGTTTTCTGTGTTTTATGGGGGAAACAAGAAACAAGGAAATTACACAAACAAATAAGCTTGCTGTTCTTGTATTGTTGTAATTGTTTTACTGATACTGCCACCTAGTTAAATACGCCTTGATACCACCATAAAAATTATATATTTAGAGGGTACTAGCGATGAATGTTAGAAACCTCGAAATATTAAAAATTATTATAAATAAAGAAATAATACATTTTATGTTCTGTAAGAAAACATTTACTATTTATCTACATATCTACTATATAAATAGGCAAAGACAAATTTCTCCTTTGTTTGTTAGCCGATTTTCTTGATTCCTTCACTGAATGGTAAACATTGGTTAAGCTTTAGTGACCCGACTGTATATTTTTAAATCGGCTTAGTATTAAAGAAATAAAAAGTTCCTAAAGTTGACACCACTACAAATGCTAAAAATACAAACGTACACTCATTTATGTAAGTTTTGGTTCAAGAAAAAATATAAGCAAAACATTGAGGGTGTTTAATGCCGTTTTCTTATCTAAAAACAAGTGCAACTTTTTTTGCCCTTTTTATTGAAAATTTGAAATAGTGAGTTTTATAGAAATTATTGTATCATCACTTACGAGGCAAAATTTTCGTCTTAAGAAAAAACTTTGAATAGCAATTTTTTGGATAAAAAGTAAAAGATATGATGCATTTTTTTAGAAAGGAAAACGGCATAAGAGTACCTATATATGTAAGATTTTTTCTCTTCAAATGAGTGAAGTTGAATAAGAAAAAGAGATGGTAATTAAATATGGATGTACATGTTGATTGCGTATGTATGTATGTGTTAGCCTCAAGCAAAAACGTAACAAAATAACTGTGGGTGTTTGTATGCAATTTTATTTTGTTTACTGTTTTTTTCCTTGGGGAAGGGAATGAGCAATTAGGTAGTTTTTTGTCTTTAAATGTTTCGACATAACGTTCAAATATTGCTGTTGTAACAAATTATACAAATTTAGCCTTATCTAATATATATATATATATATATATATATATATATATATATATATATTAGGGTGACAATGAAATATATGGGGAAAATTTTTTTCCAGAATTTTAAACAAAAATGTGAAGATTCTTTTGCCACTTGGTCTAAAACTTACTTGCTGAAAAATTGAGCCAAATCGGATAACTCTATCCCGTGCACCTTTGAGGTCAAAGTTCAAATTTTGGGAAATATAGTTGGGGTGTTCACACTGTGGTCATATAAGTCATATTGTCATAATGTCTTATTATTTTACAATGGTTTAAAAAAGTTGTTGTTGTGCTTCAAGCAAAAAAGTCAAAATAATAAGACTTTTTAAGGTATGTTTTTGGTTTGTCATAAAATAACAGTAGAAATCTTAGTCGAGCAGCTGTAACTCCTTATTCGAGCCGGCAATAATATTAACAAGCCGCCGCTACGAATAACACAAAATGAAAACAAGGCAAATTCATTACCAGGAGGCGAATTAATTATAAGGTGGTTGCAGTGGCGAATTCACGTGAATTTATACATTAACTGTCCTGTCAAATTTGTTACATATTTTCCATGGTGTAATAATATAAGGTGCTCTTATCAAACAACAATAAAAAACAACATGCATTTTGTTTGTGTAAAATTATCACAATATTGTCAAAAAAAGCTGTATACAAAACATAACAAAATGTGGTTTGTATGTATTTAGTGGTTATGCAAAAACAAAAAGCATAACGTAAACAAAAATATTCATAATGGCGGCCAAAAATGTAAACAACTTTTGACAAGACCGTGAAACTTACCATTTTTTTTTGCAGATTATTTAACGGTCAAAACACAATCCTACAAAAAACCATATTCCTTGTTGCGCACACCTGATATTATTACACCATGATATTTTCCGGCGCCATTTTAATGTAATTTTCGTGCAAAAGGCAAATTTATTACGACTACAATAAATCAACAACAAAGCAAACAACAGGCATTTTGTTTGTGTAAACGGTGAATTCATTATATACGCTGTCAAAATTCTCCATGCATAAAAAATTACATTAAAATGGCGCCGGAAAATATTTAACAAATTTGAAAGGGCAGGTAATGTATAAATTCACGTGAATTCGCCACTGCAACCACCTCATAATTAATTCGCCTTGAATGAAAATTATGCGTTTGTGTAAGCTATCTGCCTGGCAGCTTATGGATGTTTTTCTACTTGCCGCCGTAAAAAAAATATTTCGGCTCATTAGTTTGTTCTTCCTCCTCTTCATCACCTAGAAAAGGGTGCATTTAAATTTGAATACATACATACATGAATTTTTTTGTTCATATTTACTTGAGGTAGCCATTATCACGTTTAACATGTAATTTTCGCACAAACCAGCTATTATTTTACTTTTTTCACTTGATTTCGGCATTTTGATATGAAATTGTATTTTTAAATGTTTTTTTTTGTATCAGCTGGCACAATTATGACATAGCACACTAAATTATGACGGGGTTGTTCACACTTGTCATATTTTGGTGTGCTATTATTTTATGACATATGACTTATTCGCCTATATTGGAGCTAAAAAATAGCTTTTCGATATGAATTATACCGAAATCCAATGGGATTAATGTGCCACATAGTGTTGAACTTGCATGCTGAAAATATTAGCCGAATCGGGTAACTCTATGCCGTGCACCTTTGAGGTCAAAGTTCAAATTTTGGGTAATTCTGTATATTTAACTATAATTGATCTAAAAATATCGTTTTTTTAAGTATATTCATTTAAATTGTTCAGAAACTGGATGTTTTAGATATTTTTAAAAGTATTCTGAAATATTATTAGTAAATTTAACCCTTTTTTGCAACGGGGCACAGTGGCTGAAAATCGTTTTTCATTGGCCAAAAGTCTTTTTTTTTGTCACCGATTTTTAAAATTTTTACGCCCTTTTGCAGCTAATATATCCAGATTAAGGTAGCCACAAAATTAGGTTAAACTATTGATAATTGTGAGCGTGGCAGCTGTCAAACTCAATGGTTTTTTTTTAATTTCAGAAAAAGGTGTTTTTCTTTTGTTTTTTATAAAAAATAAATGGTTACTACTCGCAAGCTATCATCGATAATCGCCTGCGGTCTTTTTTATAATGTTGGTAGGATTATAGTCTTTAGTTGTTGTAAGTGGTCAGAGCTCTAGCGTTTAATATTAAGGGCGTTACGGAATATTTATGAAACTACTATATTTTTATCAAATTTAAACTTTAGTGGAATAGAACTTCTAGGGAACAAAGGGGAACAAGAAATGTATACCACCCGGAGAAAGGTGAAAGTGTCCTCTTTACCGCTATATATACTTTTGCACCCGTGACAAGCCGTGTGTAGAACACTTTTTTCATTTTAATGAAATTACTCCAAAGTACTCGTATACAATGGTGTATATAATTTTCACTTTTTTGCCTAAAAGTTTATGTTTTTTTACTTTAGACTACGTAAAACTAAAAAATTAAATATAATACCTGCGAAAGGGTTTAATGGCTTTGTTTTGATCAGCCAAAAATTGGTAATAAAATTATCACAAATTATCACAAAATTCTACAGTAAACATATGAACTCTTTCTAAATTTACCTGTTATCAAATGTTAGGGTCAACCAAAGTCATAAGCAATTTTATAACAATAATCGGGACATTAAACCACTAAAGATAAAAAACAACCAACAACAACAACAAATATTGGCGAGATACTAATCAGTTTTACCTGATATTAAGGTCTGGACAACATGTGCAGTTTTGTGCAATTTAAGCACTACCTGCTATTAAAGATCAATGTGTGAATAACATGTATCTAAAAATGTCTAAAACTACGGATTCGATAAGGGATTACTCAGTAATAAGTTAATCCTCTAGGTGTACGGGTAAAACATAACAGACGCAAATAAAAATATTCAGAAAAATATGGAGAGCTTCAGTTATAAAGAACTGGCGGAAGAGTATTTTAGAAACAAAAACCAGGAAGATGTTCTTAGTTACGTTAAAATTAAATTTAAATTCGTGTAGCACCGAAATGCAAGAGCAATTATATAATTTCGTCAAAGCACTAAAAAACGCTACAAAGAAGTTCGCTACAGTAAAAAAAAACTTTTATATAAAAAGTGCAAACTGGTTAGAAGGCCAACTTACTGTCGCTGCAGAAACAGCAAAGCAAGATAAGGCTGGAAGACCACACAAATCATTGGACAACTGCAGCGATAAATATAAGAGGCGGAAACTTAAAGATATTAACGGTGCAATTGGTTGTACAAATATAAAAGAATCTTTCCTACATCACAGAACCAATTAACAAAAGTGGATATCATTGAAAAAGTTGATAAAACATATGAATTTGGATTATCACAACTACATGCAAGAATACGACTTATGGAACACATACTAAAAATCAGTTATGATTTGGTTTTCGGGTCTTCAGGATCAATAAGAAACAACGAAACCAACAAAGAGTTAAGAAGTTCAAAAAAGAAACATGTTCAAGATGAAAATCGCAAATTTGGATTGATTATAGATCAGCCAAAACCAGGGGTCAGGCAATACAACTGATGGCAATACCGCAAGAAGATTCTTTTCAGATCCAGAAACAGCATCTGAAATAACGAGTGGATTTAAACCTTATTTTCAGATTTAAAATAATCCTAGAACTACTTGCGTGCAATGAAGAAATTGACTCTAGAAAATTTGGAGATTAGGCTAAGGAAACTGCAAAAATATATACAACCAACTACCCATGGTGAAATATGTCTGCAACAGTTCACAAAACTCTTTATCATGGAGAAGATGTCATTAAATATCATTTGGTGCCACTTGGAGATCTATCAGAGGAGTCTCAGGAAAAAAGGAACAAGGATTACATATTTTATAAAGAGCACACAACAAATGAAGATCTATTTAATATATTATTGGCAACGTCAGATCCGTTTATCTCCAGTATTCGAAATCAATGGAAAGTAGAACATCGGGATTTAGATGAAGAAGCCAAAAAACTACTAAAGAACAGAGATAGCACAGAACAAAATATGGAATATTTGCAATCAATATTTGAGTCAAATGAATAATAATTATAATTGCCTTTCATTGTTATTTAAGTACGAAAAACATAGTATTAGTAAAAAATAATAATAAACAGAACCTACCATTGTTGCAAATGCTATTAAAATTTATTGCAGTTTTTATTTTTAAAATGTTTTTAAAATTATAAAATTTGACAGCAAAAAATAATAAATTTTTCTGTAGTAATAGCAATATTTTTAGATAATATTATTAACGTTTTTTTAAGTGTAACTATTCTTTGAGTGTAAACAAATTTACAAATTTGTCAGCAAAAAAATTTTAATTTTTCTGTAATAGCAAAATCTCCAGTTGATTTTACTATTTTTTTCAGTGTAAAATTTTTTTTAAGTGTAACATTAAAAAAAATCCATTATTACAAAAATTATTTATAATTATTATTAATTTCCAAATATTCAATTTTTT
Organism: Gymnocheta viridis; assembly: GCA_956483585.1. Classification (NCBI taxonomy): domain Eukaryota; kingdom Metazoa; phylum Arthropoda; class Insecta; order Diptera; family Tachinidae; genus Gymnocheta; species Gymnocheta viridis. Next base: position 58,861,894 of record OY101440.1, on the reverse strand, counting down.
AATAACTAAAAAATAATAAACCCATATTTCACTCTAAAAGTTAAAAAAATTCAAAAGTTTAACTTTGACCTAGAATTCCTTAAAAAGTCCTCAATCAATTTTAATGAAATTTAAACTGAGTCAAGCTGAACTAAATATCTATCCAATAAAATAAAAATTACTTCAATATTTTGATCGGTTCAAAAGTTACAGAATTTTGGCCAATGAAAAACGATTTTCAGCCACTGTGCGGGGGTCAAAACTACACATTTGCTTAAATTAGCTATAAATCCAATATTTAAAAAAAGTGTAAAATATTATTTCTAAAAACGAAAAACTGAAATTTTAAAACCAATATTTAAAAATATATATTTATGTGAATGTCTTTCGTATAGAAGCAAAAGCAGTATATTTTAATTGGAATAAAAATATGTTTTTAATTTAAAAAGTAAGGCAACTTGAAAGGTCTTTTTCGGTAAGTTTGATTAAATGTAATCATTTCTTAAATTATTTAAATTCGCATGCTTCGTATATTGTTGTCGATAGTTTTGAACAACCTAAAAAGAAACACAATAATTATTTAAATGTAAATTAGTTAAATTTAAATATAACTTTGAATAAATATTGTCGCTGCTGTTCATCTTTTGTGATCTTCTCATGATAATCTTCAACAAGCTTAATACCTCGTTCGGCGCAGTCATTAACAACCTTTAGTTTTTGAATAATAAATTTTCCTTTTCTATAATCTTCACAATCTTTCCAGCTACTTGGGTCTTTTTGTAAAAAATCCATTGAAATTTGGAATCTCTTCAAAACACTTTTCGTATTTTTGGATACAAGTTCAATCAAAATTGATGAATTATCTTTAGCGAAGAAAGTATTAAGATTTTCTTTTTTAATTAAAAACTTTTTATAAATTTCTTCTTCCTCAACGTTTTCTTCTTCCATAAAAGTCAAAATTTTTTTAGCCATTTTGTTTTTTGTTTCAAAGTCTATTCTATCATCGAATAAACTGAATGCTACGTATTCTTCATTACGGTAATATAAATGATTAATAAACTTTGTTATGGCTCTATCAGCAATTTGTGCATTTATTTTTTTATAATCTTCTAAATTTCTCAAAAATAATATGTCGTTTAAGGGAGCTTGCTCCGCTTTATCTGAATTGAACCAGAAAAATGCATAGCACTTTATAACAAAACCTGCAACTTCAACTAGACCATTTATTTCCAATTCTGTGATTTCTGGGAATTGATTGCGAAACATCAATATCTTAAGGCAATATATTCTCTTAGCCATCCATCTAGCTAAATGAAGAGCACCGGGTTTAAAAAATTTTATGCCACTAGGAGGACTTCCACCCAGAAATATGATAATCAATTCCAGGAACTCTTTGTAGTCATTTCGTGGAAAGTCCTCTTTAACTTTTATATTTGCAAAATCTAAAATTTTATCGCAATCATTACCTACTATTTATTTTATTCGAGGGTTTGCTAATCCCGTCATATACTCATCCTTTTTTACGTTCGACCATTGTTTTTTGAATTTTTTAAATAAGCTGACTTCTGGGCCAGTCGAAGAACAAATTTTTGTTTCATTAAAAACAGCTGCTAAAATTATTTCAAACACATGGTGTCTGCATCCTAGGAACAAAATGTCTCTACGTATTTTTTTCTAATATATTGCAGGCCCCTTTAAATTTGCCAGTGTTTGAGGCGGTTGTGTCAAAGACGAATGCCTCGATTCTATCCAAAACTTGATACTCTTCTAATGAATCATATACTGCAGATGCTATTTCAACGCCAGTCCCAGCCGGTATATCAGGAATAATAATTATTTGTTCAAAATCGGGAGCGGTTGCAATTATTGACAGTCGGTCTTCGTTTTTTCCTGATATGCCAGATAACAGTTTTGTATCCCAGTGTATCGTTAGTGGCTGAGTATTGGATTGAAGTTTTAACCCGATTCGAGTACTATTTGCTTTTCTGAATGCATCCCTTTGCTGATGAATAGACGTGCGGTTAATAACATACTCTGATGAGTTTAATCCAACTGCATCCAAAACTGCAATAAGTATGTGAACAGTATCTCTAGAGCTTAATTTTAATTTATCTAAAACTGCAGAAAGTCTGGGCGTTAAAATTTCTTTAGATGGCCTTTTTGTGTTTAAAGTATTTTGTTTTTGTGAACTATTCAAAGTATCAGGACAACTCGTGGTCATTAGGTCTATTATATGATCATTAGCTTCCGTAGATTCACCGTTTTCTGAATCATCTGAACTTGGAGTAGAAGGCTTTGCTGGGTTTGTAAAAGTTTCACAGATTTATAAAAAATAGTTAATTACTATAAAAATTACCTTTTGATGTTGAAGGAGCCTCTTGATACATTTTTCTTTTAGTTTCTTCCCGCTGCTTCCGGGTTTCACGTCTTTCTTCAGTTTTCTTTAATTTTGCATCAACTCCCACCATGCAAATGTGTAGTTTTGACCCCCGTTGCAAAAAAGGGTTAAATTTACTCATAATATTTCAGAAAACTTTTAAAAATATCTAAAACATCCAGTTTCTGAACAATTTAAATGAATATACTTAAAAAACGATATTTTTAGATCAATTATAGTTAAATATACAGAATTTCCCAAAATTTGAACTTTGACCTCAAAGGTGCACGGCATAGAGTTACCCGATTCGGCTAATATTTTCAGCATGCAAGTTCAACACTATGTGGCACATTAATCCCATTGGATTTCGGTATAATTCATATCGAAAAGCTATTTTTTTAGCTCCAATATAGGCGAATACACTATATTTCCCAAAATTTGAACTTTGACCTCAAAGGTGCACGGGATAGAGTTATCCGATTTGGCTAAAATTTTCAGCAAGTAAGTTTTAGACCAAGTGGCAAAAGAATCTTCACATTTATCATCAAAAATCCAAAGTTGATTTTTCATTGTCACCCTAATATATATTATATATATATATAAATTTTTTTTTCTTCATTCAATTTATCAACTAAGGACAATAAGTAAATTTAATAAACTATATAATAATAACATTCATTGCAGAACTCCTTTGAGAACAGCTATATATTTACATAAATTCAATATAGGGAACTATATACATACATACATACTATATACATACAAGTTACTACTGTACTTTTAATTCATTTTAGATTTTTAAAACATACTACATATTTACAAAAATTTTAATTTTTAAATATATACATATACAAAATTTCTTTCAAATACAGTAAATAGTTTCTCTTGAGTCTATGAACTCCATTGGTATTGTTAAGACATGTAGTTATTGTTTATTATATTTGTTATGTTCTTTACTTAATAAATTTGCTTATATTTTTTTTATATTAATATATAGGCCAGCTGGCAATAACCTTTAATTGCAATTTTATTTTTATTTATTTAATTAATAAATTCGCTTACTCAACTTATAGAATTTTATACTAATATATAGGTCAGCTGGCAATAAACTTTAATTACAGTTTTATTTATTTGCTTACTCAACCTATTGACTATTCATATTAATATCAACAAATAATGTATTATTAATTATTAAAAAATCAGTTAAGCATTTTTTAGTCCAATATGTAAGTTTTGCTTGATTTGTAATTCAATGTTGGACTTCCGTATAACTAAGCATTTTTCTTTAATGTCTTAATTATATTTAAACAGAAGTAAAATAAAGTTTTTCTTTAGTATTTTTTATATATTGAAACGATTGATTTTTGGCTCAAGTTCAAACCCGAATTTTACCCATTTATTTATTCTAATTTTTTTATTTTTAATTTTTATTAGAAAAATTTTTTGGATAAATTCATTATTATTTTTTATTAAGAGAGTACTATATATAGAACAATTTTTATTATTCATCATACTAGCAGAACGGATCAGTACTGATTTCGAGGTCGCTACACCATCTCATCAGCGTTCTTTGTTCAATTTTACCACTTTTGACGGTGGATACTAGTGATCAGGAATATCAACTATTTAACCGTATTATTTAACAAATTAGGATACGAAAAGTACAAACTTATTCATTTTCACATGTCAAATCAATTTCGGTTAGTACGAAATCCCATCTATGATGAATAACTACTCTATATATTTCAGTCTCTCTTGCTTATTCAGCGCCATTGGCTGCCGAGAAATAAGCGGTACTTAATCATGTTGTTAGGTTTCTGTCATTTGTAGTTGAATTTCTTTTTTAGTATTCAACCAACTATGACCAAGTAAACATGTAGATTTTGACGCGTGCCATCGTTATTTATAATTAATGTTTATAAGTAATTAGTCGAACTTTTATTAATATTTTTTATATATTGAAACGATTGATTTTTGGCTCAAGTTCAAACCCGAATTTTACCCATTTATTTATTCTAATTTTTTTATTTTTAATTTTTATTAGAAAAATTTTTTGGATAAATTCATTATTATTTTTTATTAAGAGAGTACTATATATAGAACAATTTTTATTATTCATCATACTAGCAGAACGGATCAGTACTGATTTCGAGGTCGCTACACCATCTCATCAGCGTTCTTTGTTCAATTTTACCACTTTTGACGGTGGATACTAGTGATCAGGAATATCAACTATTTAACCGTATTATTTAACAAATTAGGATACGAAAAGTACAAACTTATTCATTTTCACATGTCAAATCAATTTCGGTTAGTACGAAATCCCATCTATGATGAATAACTACTCTATATTTTTCTTTAGTGTTTTATAATACGGCAATTCTATTGTTTTATTGTTTAACACCGTCCTTCAAGTTTCCAAGTGCTTGCAAGGAACAAAAAACGCAAATTAGTGAAGGCCTAAATTTATGTGTTTAGACCACCAACCACTAATTCAATCACATTATACAGGTATCATCTAGCAAAGTTATTGCCAATACATTACTGTGATTACTTAACGTCTGCAAATAATTTTTGCTAAATTTTCTAATTTCGTCCTTGACCATTGGAATTGATAATTCATCATGAATAGCTCTGTTTGATATAAACCATGGGGCATTAACGATGCACCAATGGAACCTTTAGAGCAGTGCCATTCAACCTATGGTACGCGTACCACTTGGTGGTACGCGAAAAATTTCCAGGTGGTGCGCGAAATCTTTTAAAATTTTTACGATTTCTATTTTGCAATTGGAAACAAAAAGAAAAATCATCATAAAAGTATACCTTTTTTGTAAAATTTTGAATTTTTAAATTTAAGTAACACTCTCATCTACATACATTTAATAAAAAATAACAAATGTAAGCGAATGGTAACCATACCAATAAACGAATGAGCAAAGTAAAATATTCGTTCAACAAAAAGCAAAAGAGTATGCTTGTTAATTTAAAATGTGTGTGTTTTGTTTTCCTCGAAATAAACAAACACACAACTGAGAACAATAATACGAATTTGTTGTACACATTTCCAAACATTTAAAATGTTTTCAGTATATATTTTTCTTGCTTGCGTTTTTTTTTCTGTTTGGTTTGTCTTGTGCGTTTGGTTTTAGCGTGTGTTTTTTTCTTGAATGAGCGGTACTTTATTTAGTAATTTCTCTATGGTAGAAGCAGTTTTAGCAGTAGTATCTAGTATCAAATATCTACATACATATGTACATGTGCAGTCGTTCTAATTTTTGTTGCTATGGATAAGTGGTTAATACGAGTAAGAAATAAAGAAACGAGTAATGATACAAATGATGATTGTCCTGCTAGTTCGAATGAACGCCAACAAAATCATTCCCAAGAAATACAATTGGAAAGACCCATTTCTCCTTTAGCCCCCAGGGCTTCAAAAAGATGCAAATACATGAGACGATATCTAGCGGAATACATTAAATTTGGTTTTAGTGTTTTTGTTGAGGAAGGTTGTGATGAGCGCCCACAATGCGTTATATGCTACGAAATTCTGTCCAATCAGTCCATGAAGCCGTCATTATTAATTCGGCATATAACAACAAAGCATCCGAGTTTTGAAAACAAACCAAAAGAGTTTTTTTTGCAAAAAGAAAGTGAAATGAAAGGTAACCAAACAAAACTTATATCGTTTTGTGGTACCACAAAAAAAGCAATAGAAGCATCGTTTTTGGTGTCTTACCAAATTGCAAAATGCGGAAAACCTTATAATATAGCAGAAGAACTAATACTTCCAGCTACGAAGTCTATAGTAAGTTGCATGCTAGGGGAAGACCAAGTAAAAAAACTTCAATCAGTTCCTCTGTCAGACACTACAGTGGGCCGCAGAGTAAATGATATGGCTTTAAATGTAAAACAAATTCTCATAAGCCAGGTAAAACAAAGCGAATACTTTGCTATTCAATTAGATGAAAGCACTGATATTGTAAGTTGTGCACAATTACTTGTGTATATCCGTTACGTTTACGATATGGAGTTAAAAGAAGAATTTTTATTTTGTGGGGAACTTTCAAATTATTGCACAGCTAATGAAATTTTCAAAATGCTAAATCAATTTGTTCAAGAAAACAATTTGGATTGGAAGCGATGCGTTGGGTTATGCACGGATGGTGCCCGAGCAATGACGGGAAAATATAATGGGGTAACCACGAAAGTAAAATCTGTTGCTCCAGACTGTGCATTTACCCATTGTGTTATACATCGGGAAGCTTTGGTTTCGAAAAAAATACCAAGTGACCTAAAAGAAGTACTTGATGATGCAGTTAAGATAATTAATTTTATAAAATCAAGATCACTTAATTGTCGCTTGTTTAAAGAGTTGTGTATCGAAATGGAAAGAGAGTATACCAATCTTCTTATGAATACTGAGGTAAGATGGCTATCAAGAGGAAGAATGCTTACTCGGCTCTTGGAGCTACGTACAGAAGTTCAAATATTTTTGCAACAAATGAATAATGATTTTTACAATAAATTTTTAGATGAAATTTGGTTAGCAAAGTTAGCTTATTTATCAGATATTTTCTCGCGTTTAAATGAATTAAATTTAAGTCTACAAGGGTCATCAAAGACACCTTTTGAGGTACAGGGAAAAATAAAAGCAATGATTAAAAAGTTAAATTTAATCGTAAATACTGTTGAAAACAACAGTTATGAATCATTTTCAAAATTGGAACAATTTCTATTTGAAAACAAATTTGAACCCACAATTGAGCTAAAAACTTGCATTATTAGTCATTGTAAAATGTTAATAATCACATTCAATAAATATTTTCCTGAAATCCATGAAGACCATTTATGGATACGAAATCCATTTTTGGAGCAACAACGTTCAAAATTGTGTTTTAAAGATAAAGAATCATTAATTGATATATCCTGTAATCCAACACAAAAAATAGCTTTCCAAAACACGAATCTTTTTTCATTTTGGATGAAACAGAAAACTGAATATGAATCGTTATATCGTGAAGCAGTTAAGTATTTGTTGCCATTCACCTCCACATATTTATGTGAACAAGGATTTTCCTCAATGGTGATAATCAAAAATAAATACCGAACAACGATGAACTTGGAGCCAAATATGAGATTAAAGTTAACAAAAATTGAACCAGACATAAAATCTCTAATATCAAAAATGCAGTGCCAACGATCTCATTGATTCAGATTTTGATAAAATTAATTGCAAATTCATTTTTGTTTCGTTTTTTTTTTTTACTTTGAATAGTTCTATTGTAAAGTTTATTTTATTAATTTTTTATTAAATTATATTTAATAGTTGGATAAAAATCAAATGAAAGATCTCTTAATTAGAATATATTTTTAATTTACTCGTTCTGTTAAGTTTTTTATAAATGCATTATTTTTAATTTTGTTTCGTTTTTTATTAACTTTGAATAATTCTTTCTTAATGTTTAATTTCTTAAATTTTTTAAAAATTTCTTTTTTTTACTAATTTATTATAAGTTGTATAAAAATTAAATGAAAGATTTCCTTATTAAAATATATTTTTAATGTACATGTTCTTGTTATGTTTTTTGTGATTTTTATTATTTTTTTTAATTTTATTGTTTTTTATTATTAATAAATAAAATGGATTAAAAATTTTAAAATTGTTTGGTATTTATTGATCTAATTATTTTTTCAGTACATTATATTTTTTTTGGTGGTACGCGAAAAGTTTGTCGTGAATTTAGTGGTACACGAGCCAAAAAGGTTGAATAGCACTGCTTTAGAGTATTTCAATATTAGAATTACTGGCTGTTCGCCACAGTTGTATACGAAGATATATTTGGCTTTTTTTTGCTTTTTGGCTTTGAAATTTACATTTTAGTTTGTAGGCTTAAAATTTAGCTTAAAAAAGGATTAATTTTATTCAAATTTTCATTTTCTTCTGAATCCATAAAATTATTTTGAAACACATTAAAAAATGAATCCAATGAACAAATTGCAGGTACACTGAAGACATTATTACTTACATTGATTAAAATCCAATAGCGTAAGCTTTTAAGTTATAAGTGGACAAATGTGTATCCAACAGTTGAGTTTTGGGTGGATGTGCGACAATTTAAGAATGTACTGCAAGAAAATAATATCAAGATTTGGTAAATCTAGTATTACCTTTCAGTAACACTAAGGTTGAAAGGCATTTTAATTCTCCTAAAAATAATTAAAACTAGACCTAGAATTAGATTCTATGGCGCATATTCAGAAATGATCACAGTTGATTGATTTCTATTGCGTCAGCAAACTTCCGTACAAAAAAAAATACACTAGGGATGTGTTTTTGATCAACAAAGTTCTATTGAATTACTTTACTTTTACAGTCCTTATTTCAATTGATTTATATACTAACTATGAACAAAAAATTACTTTCTAGGGTTTGTATGAATGTTTTAAAGAATAAAAACATTTTTTAATAGCTTCATAACCTCTGTAATTAATTACAGTAAGTAACGTTCAAAATATCGACATTTTATTATCTCTACATGCCAATATGCAGGGTTGCATTTCTTACATCAGCTGAAATCAGTTGCTGCACTAGTTGTGAATAAGATCTATAACTTTGGTTATGACTTCTGAAATGCGCCTATGTTCTATTCTGTTATGACTCAGCTGTTTCGTTTCTATTGAATTGAAAATCTGTATGTATGGTTTGTTCTTCCTTTTTCATTTTGTTTTGTTGCGGAAAAATGAAGATAAAAAAAGATAATGAAGTGCAAAGTTAAGTGACAGCCAAGAGTGCGTAATTATTAGTTTGTTTTGGAGTCAGATATTACACTTCTTCAAGATTTTTCAAAGATTTATATATAAATTTGTTAAAGAAAAAACCATTGACGATGAAAAGCATATTAGCAGGTTTGCCATACCACCTCCGCTAACAACGCTTCTTCTGACACTTTATTGATCGGTACATTTTGTACACATTTATAAAATTCATTCCTACAATTACATCGTCCACATCCCAAAGTTCAGGGTCAGAATAATAAAAAAATGTAAATTTTTAAATAATTAATTTACACGAAAACTTTGTTAATATTTTAATTTTTGTCTTTTGATTATCTTTTTCGTTTAAAAGCAGCTGATTCCTTTCACAGAACAAGTAATTAAGAAATATTTTCTACAAAAAAAAAACGGCTTCGAACGGCAAACAAAAGTAAAAACTAATGAAGCCTTAAAGAAATAAATCGTAGTAGAGTAAAAGTTCTTAATTCTTCACTATATGTACCTTCGATACCATGATTTCGAAATTTCCGATGATTCAAAGAAATTATTAGACTCTCGTGATATATATATGTACATATGATAGTTCCGTTTTTACTGGTGATTAGGAAATTAAGATACCTGTTATATGAATATGCTTGGGTGCGCTCATGGCACTACCTACAATCGACAGAGTACTTAAATATACGTCTAAGGTAAATACTGTCACTCTTGAGAAGACTTTCTAAGAAAAGTTATAGAGCAGCAAAGTTATTAACAATAAAAAACGAGAAAATTCAATTAATAACTCGGTAACTAGTTTAGGTGCACACACACATCGCGCGGAAATCGAAAGAGAACTAAAATCAGCGTCTAAGAAAGGAAGGAAAATTAAAAAAAGTTTTTATAACTTAATTTGGGTAATTTTTATTCAAACTTTGCTATATATAAACTATAAAATTTGTGAAATGTCTAAAATACAACCCTGGATACTCCCATCAGTACGGTTAAAAAGACTGTTATACCGCAATTTCCTTAAATGAATAAATTAAAAATGCAGTCAATTTGTGCAACGTCTCTATTGCCAATAGCAAATAATGTGTGGCAGCACTATCATTTTTTGCATATTTTAACGGGAAATGGTATGCCAATTGGTGCTTTTCGAACGCTAAATTTAAACTTAATTAATGTTTAGTTACTAAACTTACGAACGTGACCTATATATATATAAATATTAATTTTTTGATACTTATAAATAATATATAAATAATAGCAATTAATTTGAATTTTTATCGATCTTTGCAGCTTACAAATTTTATAAAAAATCGGACAGTGGAACTTCTCGCCAACTTTTCCGTTTTTCTTTAATTCATCTCCCCCTATTAATGTTATTATTATTACTTAATAAAAAGCGATGGCTGCTGACAGAGAAATCGGATTCAATAGTATTAGATAGTACAAGCGCAATAGAAGCTACAAACGAAAGGATATTGGGACAGTGTTAAAACAGTTTACAACTAGTTGGCTTAAGAAAATATTTGGAACCAGTAAACGATATGTTATAGAACTAAAAACATTTTTATGTAAATAAAATACCATTCTAATTAATACGTTATAAAAGAAACGTTATTTATTTATTTATCCTATTTCCTATGCAGAGTGGCCCAAAAGAATCGAAAGGGCTTAATTTGTCTTTAACTTTGTTCTTTAAAGGATTTCTTTTATTTTTTCAGATTCTTGTAAAAAATAAATTGAAAATGGAGCTTGCCGATTACCAGTAACGACTTGATTTTTCGATTTCAAACAATCACAGAAAATATTACTTTTATACACAATCAGATTATGAGGTTTTTTCTTTAAGGTTATTTAAAATAACGTGTGTACGTGAATAAGCTGCACATTATACCCTAGCTATAAATAATATTCGAGAAGAAACTCGAGCTATAGATCCGGAAATCTTGAAAAAAACCATGAAAAATATCTCAGAAAGAGTGCGACTCTTCGAAGCTACGAATGGGTGACACGCGACGGTATTTTTCACGTATAAATTAAATTAAATATCCTCATTCATTAATGAAGTGTAATAAAAAATTGTTATTGTCTTTAAAATGAAAAAAATTATGGACACTACAACCCCCTTTGATTCTTTGTTCCCACTGCACATATGAATTTATTATTAATTAATTTTATAAAGCCCAATATAATAATATTGTTAGATTAACAAAAGAAAACGAATCTGCTAAAATTGTTTGTTTTAAAACCGAATTTGGATAATTTTAACTGTTTAAAATCGTCAAATGCGGGTTTTCCGGGAAATCCTTTTTAAACAATAGTAATAGCACTTTGTATATAAAATTAAATATGTTTTTATTCGGTTTTGAGAAAACAATAGATTTACAGAACGGGTAGTGGAAAATAAAACTATGCACATTCTTCTGTAAACTAAATCCAAGTAAATTTTTCATTCGACATACATATATTAGTGCTTCATAAACAGAATTCAAATAATTTTGAAGTAGTAAATTGAATGTATTATTTAGAGATGGGCACCGCTCACGAGATTAGCGTGAATCATGCGTGATTTCGCGAGATCATGCAAGATCGTGAGCAGTTTTTTGTTTCAATCACGTGAGCGTGAGTATAAAATACTTAACGTGAGTGAGCGTGCATGAGTAGATTTTTTGCGTGATTGTTTCGTGATTTTTTTGATTTTAGAATTTTTTTTCATATTTTTAATAGTTGCGTTTTTTTCAATTTTGTCGTGAAAAATAAAAATACAACAAGTGGCAGTATAAGTCCGAGTTTCGACTGGCGAACATTTGGAAGAAAAATATCTGCAATTCATTTTTGTTTTTTATTCGCGTTCTCACAGACAAACAAGACCTAGAAATTTTAAGTTTTTAGAAAAAAGCTAAAGATCTTCCAATTCTGCAATGCCAGGAAGAATACTTGAACGGATGTGAAACAGACTTCTCGGGAAAAATGTGTACAAAATTTTATATCTGCATATTTATCTATTAACGCTAAAGTACACTTAATCTTAATATTTTACACAGATTGCTTATAAGCAAGAAAATTAATGATTTTAATCAAAATATTTTAAATATGTACATAATATTAATTTTCACTTCAAAACTTCAAAATAAAAGAAATTTTATATTGTCTTTAAGAATTTTCAATTGTATTTAATTTTCATATTTAATTTTCGCTACAAAGTTTGCAATCGCATAATACATATGTACATACATACATATGTATAAATCCTGCGTGACGAACCCTAGATTCGTGCGCGTTTTCACATTAATATATAAAAAAATTTTGGTCTTTCAAAAGAGATACCTTTGACTTATGCATGGTGTTTAGTAGGATATACATATATTCAAATGGCTTAAGTTATCATTTTTTAGCAGGTATATTGGTGCGAAATAATTAATAATAAAATTTTGTTCCGCACGCTACAAAAAACTGAAGTAACTTTGAAAGTTAAAGTGTGTTTTCTTAATTTTTTTTGTTGCGAATTTTACATAATAAAGCACACAAAGTATAGTTCCTAATAAAAGGTGAATATAAGGGAATTCTAAAATTAACTTATTCGCAGCCAAAAAAATTTTGTCGTTTTTTGTCAGCAGACTTTGTGAAGCAGCCTACGTGAGTCACATTACATTTTTCTATTATATTTCTATTCTGAAATTACATACCTAATTTCAATGTTTCAAAAATAGTAAACACTAAATTTTTTACAAAAATGGTTTTCGATCGGGCCTTCTTCATTAACAATAAAGTAATGATACGAATACCTACAAATTGTTAATTTCTGGTCCGAAATTAGATCTGAGGTAGGGTAGGATTTGATAATTTGTGCATAATTGATCGTCGAATTACATTTATTCATAAAATTTATTATTTATTTATTTTTTATAAAATATAGTCTAGTATTCCATAAAAAATAAGTTGGATCACTTTCAAAAAATTTTGTTTGGTGGACTGTTTCTTGGGCTTATCCATATATCAAAATTGAGAAATTGTATTTCGAAACTAACAAATTGTTTCACAAAAGTATAGTTCTCAGTTAAACATAATTTTCCTCTTTTATTGCAGAATTTTTGAATTGTATATTAGGTTTTGTATTTGCGTTCAGAAATTTTAATGTATAAATACTTATAGGTTGTGACTTTTTCGTGAGTATTTCGTGAGCTTGAGTTTTCGTGATTGTGACTAACTTATTTTCCACTCCCGTGAACGTGAGCCAAAAATATGAGGCCGTGCTTGAGCGCGCATGATGAAATTTATTTATCATGAGTGTGCATTAGCGTGAGTGAAAAGTCACTCATGATCCCATCTCTACTCTATATCCTTTAAAACAAAACTTTTTTATGAAATTTTCACTATATGCCATGATCCAATAATATTAAGGTCTATGCAACTCTACAAAAAACACAACAATAAAAAACCCAACATCATGAGTTTGTCAAAAAGAGCACGCACAAAACTGACACGTACAAAACCAATGCCTGTTTAAAAAGTAAACAAATAAAAAAAAAACAATGGAGACATAAAAATGTAAACAAATGTTGACAACTTCATGATGAAAATGGTATGAAAGGTAAATGAGCAAGAAATAATCAGCTGACCATGCATAGACCTTATTATTGGATCATGATATATGCCATTTAGTGACGTATGAAGCAGTGTTTGCCAGTAGAACGCTCTTGGGCAGCGCATATGTGTTAGTGTCTTATACATGTGAATCCGAAGTGAAAACCAGTGTTGCCAAAACGGCGGTTTTCCCGCTATATTTTACTGAATATTTGTCCTTACTGCACGTTTCCACACTCAATAATTATTTCCGAACATAAGCAATAAAGTCAGCAGCATGACGTCACAAATATGTTCAATTACAAGCTTATGTGTCTAGGTGGAGAACACTTAGTGCACATTGGACATAAAATTAAAAAGTTCGCTGTGAATGAATACATCATCTGCAGCGTTTTCTGTAATAATAAGAAAATATGTAATAATAAGTAAATATATTCATACATATTTGAACCTTCTTTATTTAATTCGCGGGAATAACAAATGTCAAGGAAATGACAGTCAAATTTGACTGTTGATTTCCAAAATAATTGCTTAAAAATAAGTTTGAACAACTATTTCGCAATACATGTGCAAAAAATTTTTGTGCGGTCCACACATATTGTGAACATATTGTGTTAGCAATAGAATTTGACATTTGAAAACATAATTATTTCCAGGTTTGTTACACGTGAAGATTCCCTGTTAGCGGGAAGTCTATTAAAAAACCGTCAATGGATTTTTTAGCTGAAAAATTTCTTATAACTTTTTAATTCGTAACACATTTCAGGCAAACCAACATGATGTTGTTACATGCTTAGAACAATACGAGTGTATTCCAGAAAATATTGAAAAGATACTAAACCAGCTCAAAAATATTAATATAGTCAGATGGAATAATATTTCTGATACTACTTCTTTCTGGTTCGAAGTTTTAGATACTGAGGACTCTGCATTAAATAAAATATTTAAAGAATTGGCTAAATTTTGCTTACAAATTTTATGTATGCCATGGTATAACGCAGAAGTTGAACGCGTTTTTAAACAACTAAATGTAACTAAATAAAACTTAGAAATCGATTGCAAACTCAAATGGTGAATGCTATTTTAACAGTTAAGTAAGTAAAAATTTAGTAAACCCTTTTAGCTCATTTTATTCATACTATTTCTTTGTTTTAGGTATGGACTTCGACGTCATAGCAAGGGTTGTTTCGACTATGAAGTTCCGGCAGAATTTTTACGTTTAATTGAAACATCTGATATTTATTCATGTTCCAGAAATGATACCGACATTGATGAGTGGATAGATGTAGATTGACGATCTTATTTAGAAAAATATCTTTAAAAGAAACGTTAAGAATTCTTAAAACAAAAAATATTCTTTATACATATATACATATGTATGTACAACTTGTATAACTATCTCATTCTATATTTTTTACTTTAAAGTCATGATAAATAAATAAATTGTTTATAAAAATTTAAGAGGTTTCGTTAGCGTTTATTTTTACTCAGATAGCGGTTTTAAGCAGGTTTTTAGGAGCTATCTGACGGGAAATGGCTACAACATTTTGGCAACACTGGATGAACAAATGTTGAAGTCAGCAGAATTATAAAAACATAAAGAAAAATCAAAAACATACATAAAAACAGACTCAACTTATAAGGAATAAATCTCGAAGTCAGCAGAATTAAAAAACAAAGAAAAATCAAGAACATACATAAAAAACAGACTCAAATATATAAAAGAACAAAAAATAAAATCTAATAAACATCATTAATACAACGATACTAAAGTGATCGCAGCATACATGCACACATTCAAACAAACCCAGATACACACGCTATGACGTGAGTGATGATGATGTCATACTCAAAATAATCAGATATACACAAACTTTCTGCCAACAAAAAATTTCTCCGCCCCAATACCAAAAGCAAGACACCAAACAATATAAACACACACACCCGCTATGACGTCAGTGATGACGACACACCTAAAATATTCAGATATAACCACATTCTCTGCCAACAAAAAATTCACTGCCTACATACCAACAGAAACACATCCAGCAACATAAACACACAAGTTATGAAAACACTTATTTGGTTTTCTAAAAATATTATATCTTCAAGATACTAGCCGTACCTTGAAGTATTCTTTATTTAATATTATCTTAACATTAAAATACTTAATTCTATGTGTTCTGTTCGAACTGTCTAATTACCACTGTTCTACAATTTTAATTTATTTTTCTTAAATACTAGAATTTTCTTAATCTTAAACACATTTGGGTTTTTCTTAAACTTGTAAACATGTTTTTATCTGAAACTAATTACCTAGAATTGGTCGACCTTTCTTATCGTAAACTAATAATTACTTTCTATGGAAATTTCTTATCGTCTATCTTATCGTAAACTAATAACCTTGTTTACAATATTTGAGTCGACCTTTTTTACAATATTTGAGTCGACCTTTTTTATCTTAAACTAATAATTACTTTCTATGGAAATTTCTTATCGTCTATTTTATGGAAATTTCCTACTGTCTATCTTAACTCTCTCCCTACTTAAAAATGAATCGTCCCGATTCGTATCTAAGCTGTAACTCTCCCCTCACAAAAATGAATATGAATCATCAATTTGGGTTAATATGTATTTTTGTCCCTCGATGTGCTTTATCTCAGTTATTGCTTTCGACGTCTGGAATAATATTGCCAGTACGGCTATAATCTGGTATACTTGCTTCATCATGTCTGAAAGTGATATTCTTTATGTTGTTTTTATGTACACTTTTTCCTTTTTTTGTTATGATTATGTCTCCTAAGTCTTCCTCGACAATTTCTTTTTTGTAACGTGGTAGATTTTTATTTCTGATGCCGACTATTTTTACTAA
The DNA here is from genome assembly GCA_956483585.1 of Gymnocheta viridis. Taxonomy (NCBI): domain Eukaryota; kingdom Metazoa; phylum Arthropoda; class Insecta; order Diptera; family Tachinidae; genus Gymnocheta; species Gymnocheta viridis. Next base: position 58,845,317 of record OY101440.1, on the reverse strand, counting down.
TACCTGTGTGCCCTTTGTGAACGTTCTGTGTTTTGCGTTTTTGTTTAATCGGTTAAGCACTTTTTCAGACGCGTCCTTTAGATTTTTTATTATCTCTTCTTTGTTTGCATTAATTAAACCGAAATATATGTCCTTTGGTCGATATTTTACTACACTGTGCACTGTATTATTGAGCTCTTTAATGGCTCTGAATATTTCATCTCTGCTTGTGGAGTGGTTGTTAAATTTAAAAATTCTTGTTAGTTCACTAATTGACTTGTGCGCTCTTTCAACTTGTCCGTTCGCTGCTGATCTATGAACTGGCGTTTCTAATTTTTGAATGCCGTATTTATGGCACATTTGTTTAATGGCTGGTGTGACAAAAGATGCTTCGTTGTCAGTTATCAATCGTTTACATTCGGGAAAACTTGTAGTGATTATTTCTTCTTTTCTCGTTTTCAATTCCTGCTTTTGTTTTGATTTCGCGTGCTACTATGTATTTGGAAAATTTATCTTTGGTTACGAGGTACATTATTTTATCATTGAAATAAATATCCGCGTGTATAAATTCTCTGGGTTGTGTTGGTATAGTCGAGTCGCGTAAGGGTTCTTTGATAGGGTTTCTTTCATATCTACCATATAAGCATGCTGAACAATTGTTATTATATTTTTTTACATCTCTTTTTATTTCTGGACAATAGTATTTCTCGAGTATTTCATTTATAGTATTTTTGTAGCTTCTATGAGCTCTATCATGTGTTTCTTTAACAATGCGAATTTGCTCATTCTTATCTACTACGTCTTTTAATTTTTTAGGGGTATAGACAAAATTGGTCCCAATAAATGTGTTTGTGATTGTTTTTCCATATTTATATATGTTTTCAATATCTGTGTGTAATGATATAACTCTCTTTGGGGGTATGAATTTTTTTAACTCTGTTATTAAATTATCATGGTTAGTAAAATTAATAGTATATCGTATTTTCCCCGAAAAAATAGTTCGTGTTCTTGTTTCTACCAAATTCGTGGGTACCAATTCTATTTGTATGCCGTATGAATTAAATGGCTGTGAAACTGATTTAATAATATCACTACGTGAACTTTCGGCTGAGTGTACGGTGTCAATTGAAGACGTGTTTATAATCTGTCGGGATAGTGCGTCAGCTACTACATTTTCTGTACCTGGTTTGTATATCATTTTTGCACCGTAATCTTCTATTATAGCTTTCCAGCGTTTTAATTTGGGGTTAGGGTTTTTTTCTGCGATGGCGTATGTTAGGGAGCTAACATAAGCTTTTGCAAGGCCCATATTATGGCTAATAATTCTTTCTCATTTGTACTATACCTTTGCTCTGTTTCACTCAAAGTTCTTGATAAAAAGTAAATGGGGTTCTTATTTTGGCTTAACACGGCTCCAATAGCTATGTTGGATGCATTCGTTGTTAATTCGAATGGTTTTTTATAGTCGGGTTGAAATAGTTCCACCTGTTCTTCTAATTTTAATTTTTCTATAGCTGCTATGGCTATTTGATCCAATTCGATTTGCTTATTTGCACTTTTGTTTTTGCCTATATGTGCGTTTTCACCCTTCAAATGTATGGTTAGAGGTTTTGTAATTTGAGCGTAGTGTTTTACAAATCTACGGTATTAACCTGTTAATCCTAAAAATCTTCTCAAATCCTTGAGAGTTTTGGGAATGGGAAAATTTTCAATTGCTCTTATTTTCTCTGGGTCTGTCGTTATTTTATTGTGTTTGATGATGTGGCCCAGGTACTCAACTTCGGACACAAAGAATTTTGATTTTTCATCCGAGACTTTTAGGGTAGCTTTATTTAATGCATCAAAAATAATGTTTATGTGTTTCATGTGCTCTTCTGCTGTAGATGAATAGATCAAAACATCATCTATGTAGACGTACACGAATTTTCCTATGAATTCCCTTAAAATGTCGTCTACGCACCGTTGAAAAATGGAAGGTGCATTCTTCAATCCGAAAGGCATTCGTATGAATTCATACTTGCCTCCATTAACGCAAAAGGCGTCTCTGTCACTTTCTTTAATTTTAATTTGATGAAAGCCAGATTCCAAATCCAAGGTAGTGAAGAATTTAGCATTACCCAAATTTTGCAAAGTTGTGTTAACGTCAGGGATAATGTACCTATCTGTAATTGTATGCTCATTTAATTTGCGGAAATCTATTACCATTCTCCTTTTAGGTTTACCGTTTTCATCAACACCTTTTTTCTTCACTGTTAACATTGGAGAATTATATGGACTGAAACTCCTTTGGATTATTCCATCTTTTAATAACTTTTCTATTTCTTTATTGACTAATTCCATATCACTCATATTTCCAGGGTATTGTTTCGTCCAAATAGGATCCTTATTAGTTGTTCTGATACTCGCTTCGATTGTTGTCGTGAAAGGCAAAGGACCTATTTTATTGTTTTCCTGCATCAAACTATCTATTTCTACTTCATATTGTTTTTCTCCTATAGAGTAATTTATTCTATGTGATAATTCTGGGACACTGAACAATTTTCCTTCCATGTCTATGACCGCGTTTAATTGTATCATTCCCTGAACTCCTAACATTAGATCAAAATCGACATCATTTTTTAATTCAAAAAATTCTAATTCTTTCTTAAATAGTTTTATCTTCTGCTTGGACGTTATGATCGATTCACCGTGCATGGGGGTCATTTTTAAAGGTTTGGTTCTAATTCTAGGTCCTAAGACTAAGTTTTTTTTAATATAATTGTGGGTTGCTCCACAGTCTATGAATATCTTATACTTTTTGTTGTCATCATCAGTCATAGTTATATAGAACAACCCGTCTATTAGTTTAAATTTTTATAAATATGGTTAGAATTATATTGGGACTTACTACTTTTTTTAGATATAATGCTGCTATTGTCCTCTATAGGTAGAGTAGCCTCTATTCTATTGTTTCGTTGTATCTTTGACTGCTGATGATAATTCCCACTGTGTAATCTCTTCCAGGGTTGACTGTGGAATCCTTGAGTGTTGTACTGGACTTGCTTGGTGTTACCAGAGGATATGTCCATTGGTTCTGGCTTGCGGAAGTTATTTTGGTGCTGATATTGATGTGATGAATGGTAAGACGGTCTTCTGAAATGCTGTTCATTTTTGAATGGTTGTCGTGGTTGTGTCTTCTGGTGCATTTTCTCATGATGACTTCTCTTTTCTTCACGATGGACATTGTTATAATGAGACCTCTATGGTTATTGTCATGCTCTATGGTTTGTGCAATGGCATAGGCATGTTCTAAATCTCTGATTGGGTTCCCGTAGAGTGTTGACCGAATAAAATCGTTATTTATGCCATTTTTAAACGTTCGAACTGCATCTTCCATTGCATGTCCCGTCATACACTTAATCGACTCTGGAGGATCTCCGGACATTGCAATTTTTGAAGTAACTACTGTCAGTGCTTTACTAACTTCATCGTGGAATTCTGACAGAGTTAATTTGCCTTGGGTTAATCTTATTAATTCGTCTTTAAGGACATACAGTGGTCGCTGATCACAATAAGTGTAATCTAATCTGTTCAGAATTGCTTCGAAGTTGAAAATAGTGTTGTGAATCAAAAGGATATTAGCTGCTGGCCCGATTATTTTGGATTTCACAATGGTGAGTGCTTCGACATATTTGTTGGAATTCGCATGACGGTTAATGCTATTCATTAAACGTGTAGCATCCTCTCTCCATAATCGATAGTTGCTCTTTGTTCCGTCAAACGTGGATAATGACTTGAATATCTCAAGGTTGATCTCATTCGGGCTGTTATATGTAGCTACCTTGGGTTCTAGAGCTTCAGCATATGCCTGCCCTACGACCGGATTTATTGGGATCTGTTCTAGTCTGCTGCGTAGTGAAACATTTTCCTGCTGGATGCCTTGCAAAGCTACTTGTAGGTTTGCTATTTGTTGCATCAACTGGTTTAAAGTTTCTTGCTCCATGTTTCTGTTTTTTTCGAAGATTTTTATTCTTGCGGCTTTTCTCATCAAGGCTTAATTACAGCACTTTATTTTTTGAGTTTTTGTATCCTGTTCTATGCAGGATTTAGTTTTTAATTTGTTAAATATCCTATTTTATCTAGGATTTGTTGTTTAATTTCTTCCTATGAAGAATTTTTTTTATGTCTTCTTTTTATAAAGAAGTTGTTCTGGTTCCTTGCTGCGACAAGTATTCCAGTGGTCCGCTCTTCGAAGGATATAAATATAATATCCTCCTGGCAGGATCGCCAGTTATGAAAACACTTATTTGGTTTTCTAAAAATATTATATCTTCAAGGTTCTAGCCGTACCTTGAAGTATTCTTTATTTAATATTATCTTAACATTAAAATACTTAATTCTATGTGTTCTGTTCGAACTGTCTAATTACCACTGTTCTACAATTTTAATTTCTTTTTCTTAAATACTAGAATTTTCTTAATCTTAAACACATTTGGGTTTTTCTTAAACTTTTTATCTGAAACTAATTACCTAGAATTGGTCGACCTTTCTTATCGGAAACTAATAATTACTTTCTTTTTTTTTTTAGTATTTAAAATACTTTTCAAAATTAAAACTATTTTTGATTTATAAAATTTACTATACATTGTTAATAAGATCTGGAAAATTAATATTGTGTCTGATTAAATTTACACATTTTCTTTTAAATATATTCAAATTATTTTCAGTTTTAAGATTATTTGGAATTACATTATACATTTGAAGCCCTTTGTAAAACAGTGATCTCTGCATATGTGTTGACCCTTGTTATACGGAAGTCCAGTGAATTTCGTAACGTGTATGGCTGAATTTCCCCCACATAGTTTAGCTGGTTGCATATATACTCCGGTGCATCCCCGTTTGTCATTTTCTTTATAAAAGTGAGCGTATTAAGTTGTAGTCTCTGTTTTATGTTAAGCCATTTAAGCATATCAAGCATTATATAAATAGGAGTGTATTTATTACATTTTAGAATAGTCCTCATCGCTTTGTTTTGTAATTTTTGTAATCTGTTTAACTGTTCATCTATGCAACATGTATATAATATAGTCGACCCGTATTCAAAATGTGGTTTTACTATTGTATTGTATATGTTTATTGCCGTTAGCACTGATATTTTATTTCTAATTCGTTTGAAAAACCCGATTTTGTCCCCGATTTTTTTGCAGATGTAGTCTATGTGTTCTTTGAATTTTAATTTTTTATCAATTACGAAGCCAAGATATTTCATGCATTCTACTTTTTCTATATTTTCATTGTTTATTTGAAATGATTCGTTACTAGTCATATTAATTTCCATTATTTTTGTTTTCTTTTCATTTAACTTTAATTTATTCATTTTTAGCCAGATATTTATTTTGCTAATGTCATTTTTCATGTTTTCAATACATTGTTCTTCTGAAGTCGCTTCCGTGAATATTAATGTGTCATCAGCATAAAACTATTTCACATTTATCCAGTACTCTCGGCATGTCATTAATATATATTATAAATAAAAGAGCACCTAGGATAGATCCTTGTGGCACTCCGTAGTCGTTCCTTATTGGTGTTGACATATTACCCTTAACTTTAGTAACTTGTGTTCTATTTTCAAGATATGATTGAAACCAGTTTAATTCTTTTTCTCCTATGCCATACATTTTTAATTTATATATCATTATTTGCCTGTCGACTGTTTCAAAAGCTCTTTTAAAATCTAGAAAACCCGCCATTATTTTGTTGTTTCTTTCCTTACATTTCCATCGATTCACCACGTAGTTTACGGCTGTTTCGCAGGAGTGCTTTTTTCTGAAACCTGACTGGTATTTCGAAAGGATGTTGTTGTTTTCAATGTATTCGTATAATTGTTCTTTTACGATTTTCTCTAAAATTTTTTCACACGTTTTCTATGGAAATTTCTTATCGTCTATCTTATCGTAAACTAATAACCTTGTTTACAATATTTGAGTCGACCATTTTTACAATATTTGAGTCGACCTTTTTTATCTTAAACTAATAATTACTTTCTATGGAAATTTCTTATCGTCTATTTTATGGAAATTTCCTACTGTCTAACTTAACTCACACACAACACAGTCTAGCAAACGAACGTACACACAAACACACAACCAACATAGCACAGGCAAGCAAACAAAGAGACACACACAACGCAACACAGGCAAGCAAACAAACATACCCACACAAACAACCAACGTAGCACAGGCAAGCAAGTATACACACACCCAGAAAATTCTCAGCATACATTTATAAAAACAGCAGCGCACACAACCACGTATACACACAGGCACACACACAAACTCTTTCTCACAGACACATGAAAAAACTAGAGGATGGCAAAATTGGCTCGCTCAAAAGTAATAGCGGAGATAGACATGTGCGACTGCGCTGCCAGCAGCCTGATCTTGTGGTTGATAACCTAATAGCCTGATCCGATTCCTAATAACCTGATCAGATACCTAATAACCTGGCACATAAGTATTTGCATGTGTATAACAGCACACGTATCGGCGACACTGACTATACCAAGTGTGATTATTTTACTCAATCACACAAACTACTAACAGACATGAAAAAAATTACATTTGCAAATGGTCCAAATCAGCTAAATTGCCGGTGGTTGAAGAAAGAGACAACTTTAAAAACTTAATGCTGCAAAGAAGGGAAAATAAATAAAATTGTAATAAAATTTTTGAAAAATTGTGGTTTGTGTGTGCTTTGTGATTTGTGAATAGCAAGTTTTTAGCTCCAATATGATTATTAGTTTGTAGGAAATGCAAAAATCAATCATTCCGTGTTGGGAAGAATAAAATACCACAAAGCAGTTTGTGTAAAATACGTTAATACAGAATATAAAACCACAAAGAATGCAAAATATTTTTTTGAATTTTTTTATCGTTGCCTGTGCGTATAGAGGGAGTCGGAAAATAATCTAATATAGTTTTCCTCTTCTGTCACCTCTGTTTACGCCATGGCGATCTTTGGTACACCCCTGGCCCCTCGTGAGTGATGCCAAGTCGCAGAAAGGAGATTTGACACCGAGGGTGCGCTAACGTGCTGACCTTTAGTACGTTTTGTTGCTTTAATAATTGCCTTGGTTTTGATGACGTGTCGTTTTCGATTTTTGGCAGATTGGGATTTCGTGAGGCAAAATATTTTTTCGTCGTACATCGTTTCACCACTATTAACACTTTTTTTTATTGAATTTAAACTTTAAGATTCGATTAAACCTAATTTTTGCTAAGTTGTTAATTTTGTTGAAATTTAAAGTAAATTGTGTTAAATAAATCCAACCGAAGAAGAAAACCCCGAATTTGTGTGTATCCTTTACAGAAGCTTGAGGTTCTACAGGTCAGCAAATTAAAAGCCGACATTTTGCGTAAGTCAGCCATTTGGAAGCCGACAACCTTTGTATGCTTTGTGACAGTCATATACAAGCTATCGAACGAGGAAATCGTACGCCGCTTGTTTTCTTGTATACACATAACGAAACAAACGAACTGTTTATGTACAATTGTTTTCTCGTTTTAAGATATAGATACGCTTAACGCACAACAAATTAAATGTTTTTACAAATAAAATTTGGAGAAGATTTCAAATAATAATTTTAACAAAAACTATTAAAAACAAAAATAAAAAACATTACAGAAAATGGAAGCAACTTTGAAAGTAAAGTGTGTTTTCGTAATTTCTTTCGAATTTTGCATAATAAAGCACACAAAATATAGCTCCTAAAAGAAAGAAGAATAAAAGAGAATTCTAAAATAACTTATTTGCAGGCAAAAATTTTTTTTAGTTTTTTGTCACGGTTCACACTATGAAAGTGTTATTTTGTTGGTGTACGGGGAGAGAAGATTGTGTACAGAAAAAAGAACGTGAAAATAAACATGCAAAAATCTTGAATTTCATTACAAAAAATTTCAATGTGTAGACATTAATGAAAGTTCAAAAAAGAAGAGATAATTTCAGAAAGAAAACTTTCATAGTCTGAACCGGGACATTGTGACACACCCTACGTGACGCACGATACATTTTTTCCATTCTATTTTCTACTCTGAAATTTCATACCCAATTTCAATGTTTTCAAAATACAAAACACAATTTTTTTTTTGCTAAAATTGAAGAGAATTCAATGTATAAAAATATGGCTTTCGATCGGGCCATCTTCACAAGATTTGGGTAAGATTTAATAATAATTTGTGCATTAATGATCGTCGAAATACATTTATTTTATTTATAAAATTATGCATTCAATCTAATACTCCTTAAAAAAATATATATATAAAATAAGTTGGATAAATTTAAAAAATGTTGGTTGGTGGACTGTTTCTAGGACTTATCCATATATCAAATTGTATTTCAAAACTAACAAATTGTTTTAGAAAAGTATATTTCTCAGTTAAACATAATTTTTCTAATTGCATTCAGAAATTTTAATGTATAAATACTTATAGCTTGTATTTTTTCGTGAGTAATTCGTGAGCGTGAGTTTTCGTGATTGTGATTAACTTTTTTTTCCACTCACGTGAACGTGAGCCAAAAATATGAGATCGTGCGTGAGCGAAATTTTTTATCGTGAGCGTGAGTGAAAAGTCACTAACGATCCCATCTCTAGTATTATTATTCAAATAAATGGTGGAAGAAATATAAAAACATTTAGCATTTAAAAATTTGCGTCTTAATATTAATTTCAATAAAATTTAAGTTATAAATTAAATTAAAAAAAAACACTACAATATTGAATTTTTTTTGCACCATTCTAGTTTTATGCTAAAATGCAATGAAAAGTTTTCTTTCGTGCTTTTCATTTTATCATTTCACAATTATATATTTTCTGATTCTCGTTTGAATTATGAGAAAATTTTCATTATAATTCATGTATAGCTTTGTTCGATTACCTGCTATGTTTCTCTTCTTTGACAAGTTTTTACTCCATTTACTACAAAAGTATTGTATTACACTTATGTATAAGCAGTAAAAGTGGTAATGAATTTTACTACAAACTTACTAGATTTTGTATGGAGAAAGTTCCATCATATCTTTATGTACACATATCGCAAAATCGCGTTCTAAGCTACTGTTTATCTGCCCCTACTGTATGAATCACAGAAAGCAAAAAGTGCCTATTCAATTGAACCAGAAAAAATAGCGCACTTTTGGACTTATTTTAATAAATTGCTTAAAAAATTCCTTAGTAAAGAAACCACTATTGTCATGATTGTTTTTATATCGCAAGATGTCTAGCTTCCACTTCTATTTTAAAATTTTGCAATCGGTTAAAATTGCAAAAGATACGGGCTGATGAATATGGAATTTTTAGCGCCTTTAAATAAGTGAACTGGAGTGTATGTGACTGCTGTTGTGCAAAAATCACTAGGTAAATCGTTAATGTATAAGGTAAATATGAGAGACCCAAGAATAGAACCCTGTGGTACTCCCTTAGACACACGTAGAGGAGAAGATAAAGAGTCAGCAACAGACGGATTGGTACCGATCACCAAGATAAGTTTTTAGTAGCGTAGTGGCAGTTGAAGAAAAGTTAAACATGTTATATAACTAAGCAAACCATACACTACTCCAGCATACCGGCATCAACAAGTGACGTTGGATCGTGATCGAGACACATACCATACAAACATACTGTTGCAATATTCGTTTCTTCAAAAATTTTGTACGGAAGAGTTGTTGCAACTAGTGCGCACCGCATTTATTATTTATTTGTTTTGAAACTACAAAAAATGATGAAAATGCGTATATTCTTATTAAAAATATATTGGAAATGATTTGTTTTATTTCAGAAAGGCTATAAAATACATATTTTGTTTCTTTTTTCTGAATTTATGAGTAGTTTATTCAACTAAATGTGTTTTATCCCGATGTTTACTCTCTGAACACTTTTCCCAACTGAGCTAATTTCACCATGCAATAGTACAAACTGGTACCATCAGTAAAATATCAAACTCTGTTTGACATCGCTACAGCAAACCGTTCAATTACAACAATTGCACATACACGACCCAACGACTGGCACCAACACTTGATTGCGAGTGCATGTGAAGTCGTGTATGGGCCCCTTTAGTGCAAAGGGTTTCATGGTTCACAGCCAAATCATGGTAGAATAATACAGGTAGTGTCGAAGTGTTAACGGACTTTTTTTGGGTTCGAGTCTGTCAAAATTTTATTATGTATTATTAACCACGTGTATTACTAAGACCTGTGGCACTCGGGGAGTGCCGCGGCAAAGGTATTGCATAGCATTTTTTATCAACTTATGCAATTATAATTTTTTTATTTATGCAGTATTTTTTTTTCTTTGACATTAATTCCAAGTGTTTTCTTTGATATTGATTCAAGTTACACTTTTTGAGCGTGGTGACCGATAAGAAAACATTTTTTTCTTTTATTGAATAAATAAGAATATCGTTTAAAAACCTACGAATTAAGATTACGAATTGTGAACGTGAGTGTGCGTCCATTAATAAATTTGTAACGTAGTTTTTTCACTCACGTTCACTCACGATTAATTGTTTTATATTTACATTCATGCACGCTCACGTGATTAAAATTACGCATAAGTATATGTATGGTAGAATAATACAGGTAGTGTCGAAACTACAACAACACTGCTTTTAGGTTCAAAGCTGTCAAAAAGCATAAAAGAAAAATGGCAAAATGGTTGCATTTTCTGTTCTCTAAAGAATTTTGTTTTTTTCCTTTTCTTATTTGCATTTGAAACAAATGTTAAATTGTGCTTTTTTATTAGTAGTGTGGGTGTGTGTTAGTAATACATAATCAAATTTTGACAGACTCGAACCCAAAAAAAGTCCCTTAACGCTTCCACACTACCTGTATTATTCAACCATGAGTATATGTAGAGTACAACAGGACACGAATCGGCAACACTCATGGGGTACCAAAGTTTTACATTTCGGCTTACTTTCCTTACACTTTTGTTTATAACACATATTCTATGTCTACGTCACAACACAATCACACAAAACGAAAAAACGGACCTGCGCAATGATGTTTCCTTGATTCGTGGGCAACGAGGAAGTTGTACGCAAGTGAATTGTTTATGCAAGTGTTTATGTAGACTTGTTTTCCCATTTTTATTTTTGTTTATTTTATAATTTAATTTAATAATTTTAACAAAAACTATTAAAAACAAAAATGAAAAAACTATTAAATTTATTAATCGATATCTTTTTTCAAAGATTTTCAAAAAACTTGTTTGTTGAAGTTTTTTAGCTAGTCTATATAGTACATGCATTTCATTGGTGCTAATGCGTCTGTATAAAGGTTGTAAAGAAAATAAAATAGATTCATATCGAATAAAATTTGTTTGTTGGGATTTTTGAATATGTTTCAAGACTACTATGCTTATACTATTGTAAATTTTGTAATTCTCATTGAGTTTTCAAAAGTATAACATATTGCCGCATATCCGAGTTCTCCCGCATCCACAAAAGTGTGTAATTGAACGTTATCTGCTCATTTGAGTTGAGGTGTCTAGCATCTTCCGCAATGACGTAATGTGCGTTAAATTATATTTCCATTATTGCCACTTTTTTCCAGTTCAGTAGACAATTCGTCGTCCCAATTAATGCCTGCTCGCCAAATTTCCTGAAGCAATATTTTTAGTCCAATAGTGTAGCAAGAGATTGTTCATTTAAAATGTTACGTTGTAGCCTAGTAAATTTGTAAATAAACGTTAAACGTTCTTAGCGGGATCCCAATGAACACCTAAGACCTTTTCTGTTACGCCCAACTCTCTAGGGGACTTTAATGCCCAATTACGGATCGTATTTCAGGGTTGTACATAAATTATTTATTCCAGTAATCCAGCATCACTGCTACTTGTAGCGATTATAAAGTGTAATTAGCAATATAAATATGTTACTAACAGTAATTTGTTACACCGAAAACAAATGATGTCAGATGATTTGTCTGATCAAAATAGAGCGCGCTCTAAATGAAATTTTGTAATCAGACTTTCACACAAGCTACGTTTTAAAATGTTTACACGGCAGACTACATTTTGCAGTAAGTAAAGGCGACTTTTTGCATATCAACTAATAAAAACCTAATCTAGTTTATGCATAGTGTTTAAACTGAACAAAATAATATTGGTTGTGGCACAAGAATTTGTGTCGTAGTTTTATTTGTTATCTATACAGAAAAGAGAATTCTTTAACCAGGGCCCTTCAAATAACTTCAAACACATTTATTTTTTTCTGGCGATAATTTTTTATTTGTTATTAGTATTGTACACATAAAAAAACATCAAATACCATTAGCTTTTGTTTGATAAAATTCAAGGGAAGTCTAACGGCTTTTGCAATAGTAATTTTTAATAGTACGTTTATTGGTATTGACAACAAAAGAACATGAAGTGCTAAGATTCTTTATAAACTACCGTTTAATACACAATTTTAGTTTTAAAACCTAGATTTAACTTTTTTTATTTTCTTCAAAAACTATGTTGAATGCCTCTGAAGACGACATTGCAGTTCTTTTAAAGACTGTTGCATTCGTTCAGTGCCTGGTTTCTGATAGCACATATTTAAACAAACTGATACCATATCTTGCGCCTTCCCAATTATGCGGCGTCTGCTTTCAAGAATAAAATAAATATTTTATGAGCTTTTTATTACTAGTTATTAGTAGAAATAACTTACTTAGATCTAGACCATATTGCATGAGTATTGTTTGCCAGCAGGTTAATCACTCGTATCGATGATTGAACTAAATGCCATTCATTGCCTTCATTAGCCCATATACGCTCATTAATTGAAATCATTCTGTAAGAACAAAGAAATAAATTAGTAGTGGTAATTTAGCATTTCCGGTACCTAATTCTTTTTATCATGTATCATGCTTTTTAATTTTTTTAAAGAAGTAAATTGTTATTTACAAATCTTGTTAACAGCCAAACGGGTTAATTATTTTAATTTCATTCAGGTGGATTTCATTCAAAACAATATTAATAGCCTGTTTGTTTCTTGTGTTCCTATTAAAACTAAACTTATTAAAGCCAAACAGCCTTGGTTTAGTCCTGGCGTGATGATGCTTACTTTGTGGAAAAGGTTCAAAATCGGTGATCTTAAGGCGTGGAGAAGTGGAGAAGTAACTAACCGTATTTTATCAGCAAAGATTTATCGATTACAAATCTAAATAGAGGGAAATACGTAATATCGGAATCGGAAAAGTATTCCTCCGCATAATCATGAACGCTATCTTACTGTTTGTATCAAAAGTAATTGAGATAATAATGGGTAAACAAATAAGTAATTATTTACCTAAAAACAATCGGGCTTCAAAAAAAAATAGAAGGTGTTCTTATCATAACGACAATTTTTTATTTTTGATTAAAAGGGAGTTCTGTAAATTATTTACATAAAGTAGTACATACATAATTTTTTTTTAATTATGCATTTATATTTTTTTTCTTCTTTTTTTCAATCTTTTAATATTTGAATCATTGTCAAGCTAGGTCTTGTTGTCATGACGTACTATTTTCAAAATATTGTCAATTTGAAAACAAAATCATCAAAATCTATAAAATTTTTTGTACATTTTGAAAAAATTACTCACAGCGCATCTTAAAGAGGATATAGACGGTAATACAAGTCGTGCGATAAGTCAAATTTTTATGTAGAAGAGCACGGGTGGTATCGTCTAATCTTAATATGTAATGAAACCATAAGACTTAGAGAGAAAATACGGATGAAAATTTGACGGTTGTACAGCCTCATCGTTTTTTTAAATTTTTCAAATTACAGCAATAATCATTAGATCAGGGATGTTTTAATTGGGATGCTTCAATCATTTGCACCAAATAATTAGTCCTTAGTTAAGGTGAGAACTATTTTTTATTTATGTTAAAAGTATGTATTTTATGTTTTGTTTAGATCTACTGAAACAAAGCGGCAGTCTTGGAATTAATAGAACAGTGGAGTAAGCATGGCTGCCTGTACAATCCAAAAGTCATTGTATCACAATAAGCAACGCGAGATGTGCTGCTTTGGAGAAAATTGGAGTCAATTTGCAGCAAATTGTGCCAAACACGACGGCGCATAAGGTTAACGTATTTGTTGTTTAATTTTGGCTTATGCAACAAAACATGTTATTTCACTTTCTAAGACAAAAATAAACTACCTTCGCTCTCAATGTGGACGGGAACTCCTCAAGCGAAAGTTAAAGAAGTGGAGCCGGAGATGATGATATGTACCAACAGCATATTGGTTCCACCATCTTAATTTTTTAAAGGATTTTGTGACCGTGAGGAAAGGAAAATCAAATCTTTAAGTACATGCATCCGGTGATAATTTATATGTATACATTAGGCATATAACACTTGAATGTTGCATTGTTTAACAGGTTGATGTTGATACCAGCATATCAGAAAGCGCCGCCGCACAGTGGCTGAAAATCGTTTTTCATTGGCCAAAATTCTGTAACTTTTGAACCGATCAAAATATTGAAGTAATTTTTATTTTATTGGATAGATATTTAGTGCAGCTTGGCTCAGTTTAAATTTCATTAAAATTGATTGAGGACTTTTTAAGGAATTCTAGGTCAAATTTGAACTTTCGAATTTTTTTTACTTTTAGAGTGAATATACGGGTTTATTATTTTTTTATTTATTAAAAAATTGAATATTTGAAAATTAATAATAATTATAAATATTTTTTGTAATAATGGAATTTTTTTAATGTTACACTTAAAAAAATTTTACACTGAAAAAATAGTAAAATCAACTGGAGATTTTGCTATTACAGAAAAATTAAAAATTTGTTGCTGACAAATTTGCAAATTTCTTTACACTCAAAGAATAGTTGCACTTAAAAAAAAACTTTAATAATATTATCTAAAAATATTGCTATTACTACAGAAAAATTTATTATTTTTCAAATTTGATAATTTTAAAAACATTTTAAAAATAAAAACTACAATAAATTTTAATAGCATTTGCAACAATGGTAGGTTCTGTTTATTATTATTTTTTACTAATACTATGTTTTTCGAATTTAAATAACAATGAAAGGCAATTATAATTATTATTCATTTGACTCAAATATTGATTGCAAATATTCCATATTTTCTTCCGTGCTATTTCTGTTCCTTAGTAGTTTTTTGGCTTCATCTAAATCCCGATGTTCCACTTTCCATTGATTTCGAATACTGGAGATGAACGGATCTGACGTTGCCAATAATATATTAAATAGATCTTCATTTGTTGAATTTCGTGAAATTTTTCTAGTATTGTGCTCTCTATAAAATCTGTAATCCTTGTTGCTTTTTTCCTGAGCCTCCTCTGATAGATCTCCAAGTGGCACCAAATGATATTAAATGACATCTGCTCCATGATAAAGGATTTTGTGAACTGTTGCAGACATATTTCTCCATGGTAGTTGGGTGTAAATTTTTTTGCAGTTTCCTTAGCATAATCTCCAAATGTTCTAGTCAATTTCTTCATTGCACGGAAGTACTTCTAGGATTATTTTAAATCTGAAAATAGATTTAAATCCACTCCTGTTATTTCAGATGCTGTTTCTGGATTTGAAAAGAATCTTCTTGCGCTATTGCCATCATTTGTATTGCCTGACCCTTGTTTTGGCTGATCTATAATCAATCCAAATTTGCGATTTTCATCTTGAACATGTTTCGTTTTTGAACTTCTTAAGTCTTTGTTGGTTTCGTTGTTTCTTATTGATCCTGAAGACCCGAAATCCAAATCCTAACTGATTTTTAGTATGTGTTCCATAAGTCGTATTCTTGCATGTAGTGGTGATGATCCAAATTCATATGTATCGGCATTATCTAATGATTTTATCGGTATTTGGTTTAATTGGGTTGATGTTGCTTGGCATATAATGCAGCTGGATGCAGCCTTCGTATTAGTCAAAGCCTGACCTACTTTTCCATCTATCATTGTCAGCACTAATTGGTAGCTTACTTCAATTTGCTGCCCATCTAACTGTAATTGTAATAGCTGTAGTGTTGCAATTTGGGCCTTGATATCACAAACTTCTTTGTTAATTGCATCATGAGTTTCTTTTTTGAATTCAAATTTGATTGGCCTGCAGTATTTCGTAGAAGATGGTGTCTCATTTTTCCAAATATCCATTGTTTGCGTAGTTCTAGTCGAAAGCTCTGAATCTTCTAAAATCTTTTTCAATCGCAATGGTACAAATGATATAATGAACATATCTGAGTCCGAAATATTTTCACATACAACTTGTTTGTATTGCTTTTGTCCCGAAGAACTATCACCTTCCCATTTTCAAAAAAGAATTAACTTTCTGTTCCCATATTTCTTTAACGCATTTCCTACATGTTATTTCCTACATCTAGATACATGTTATTCACACATTGATCTTTAATTTCATAGCAGGTAGTGCTTAAATTGAACAAAACTGCACATGTTATCCAGACCTTAATATCAGGTAAAACTGATTAGTATCTCGCCAATATGGGGTTGTTTTTTATCTTTAGTGGTTTAATGTCCCGATTAATGTCCCGATTATTGTTATAAAATTGTTTATGACTTTAGGCGACCCTAACATTTGATAACAGGTAAATTTAGAAAGATATCATATGTTTGCTGTAGAACCTATTGTGATAATTTTATTACCAATTTTTGGCTGATCAAAACAAAGCCATTAAACCCTTTCGCAGGTATTATATTTAATTTTTTAGTTTTACGTAGTCTAAGGAAAAAAAAACAAACTTTTAGGCAAAAAAGTGAAAATTATATACACCATTGTATACGAGTGCTTTGGAGTAATTTCATTAAAATGAAAAAAGTGTTCTACACACGGCTCGTCACGGGTGCAAAAGTATATATAGCGGTAAAGAGGACACTTTCACCTTTCTCCGGGTGGTATACATTTCTTGTTCCCTTTTGTTCCCTAGAAGTTCTATTCCACTAAAGTTTAAATTTGAGAAAAATATAGCAGTTTCATAAATATTCCGTAACGCCCCTAATATTAAACGCTAGAGCTCTGACCACTTACAACAACTAAAGACTATAATCCTACCAACATTATAAAAAAGACCGCAGGCCATTATCTATGATAGCTTGCGAGTAGCAACCATTTATTTTTTATAAAAAACAAAAGAAAAACACCTTTTTCTGAAATTTAAAAAAACCGTTGAGTTTGACAGCATGCCACGCTCACAATTATCAATAGTTTAACCTAATTTTTTGGCTACCTTAATCTCGATATATTAGATGCAAAAGGGCGTAAAAATTTTAAAAATCGGTGACAAAAAAATTAGACTTTTGGCCAATGAAAAACGATTTTCAGCCACTGTGCGCCGTACAATTTATATCTTCAAAACGACTAAAATAATACAGTTAATATTTTTTTTAATTTTATAGGAAAATGACGAAAATTCATTTTCAGAAATGAGTGAACAGCACTGATGTAAACGACAGAGTCCCAATCAAAATTTGTTAGCAGTGGCTAGAAATTATCTTCTTGATCTTAACAATAAAGACTTGGACACACCTGAGCAAGAATTCTAAAAAACAGATTTCATTTGCTCAAATTTGGCGGAAATAAAAGACAAAGTCTTGAGAGATGAACTTGTAGAAAAAATTGTGCTGTTGGTATTTG
This sequence comes from Gymnocheta viridis, assembly GCA_956483585.1. Taxonomy (NCBI): domain Eukaryota; kingdom Metazoa; phylum Arthropoda; class Insecta; order Diptera; family Tachinidae; genus Gymnocheta; species Gymnocheta viridis. The sequence goes on along the minus strand of OY101440.1, from coordinate 58,827,699 downwards.
AATACAAAAGGAAACAGCAAGTTTAATGAGTTTAAGTTTTGTGCAATGTTTTTTTGTTTGTTATTTTTTAATGTGTATGAATTCATACTTCATTTGTGTATCTTGAAGGGTTGTTTAAAACCCGTTGTCTGCTATTGTTTGAGCATTTCTAGATGGATTTGTTTTTTAGTGATTCTTTGAGAATCTTTATACACAAAAGTATATAAATACCTAAACATAGGAAGTTTCTAAAATTTTCAAAAGTTTTTGGTTTAAATCTGCTAACGAGGTAGGAAATCCATCAAGAAATGCTAAAGCTGAGAATTAAAATTAATGCTGTGAAATAAAAGTTTATTTTTTTTATTCTAGACTATTTTGTTTTATTTATACACAGAAAAAAATAAAAAATATATACACACATGCATGTGTATAAAAAAAATTTGCTTTACAATTTTTCGAATAAAATTTTAACTTTTTGTTTCAAATTCCATTTTGTTGGCTATATAAACTGAACTATTTATTTTTATCTAAAAAAGGCGTTAAACGAAAAACTTCGTCAGATATGAACACGTAGGATAACTAAGCATTTAAATTAAAATATTGTTATATCCATATGTATGTACATAGAATTTAATAACAATTAAAATAACCTTCAAATTCGTTTGTGGTAACAATTCGTCTTCGAGAAAATTTAGCAATTCCTTTCTCTATCTTTCTTCATATAAACTTATTATAACTCCAGCAAATAAAGCCCCTATTGCATTTTCGTTTGCATTTCTTTTATTAAATTTATTTATTTATTTGTAAAATGATTTGCGCGCACTTTACTTCTTTTTTAAAACAGCTGTTTTCATTTTACTTTGTTTTGGTATTTTACCAATGGTATAAACATAAAAAAATCTGTCGAAAGATTTTTACTCTCATTTTTAACGGTTTTACGTAAGACTTGTATTACCGTCTAAATCCCCTTTTATGGATATCATAATTGTATTTTTTGTTTTATTTTTTTATAACCTTGATAAAATAGTATTTTTTGATTCAAATTGATTGAAAATCTACTAAAATGTGTTTTTTTATTCTTAAATTACATATATTAATATACGAGTATATATATGTTAATCTTAATTTTGTAATCTATTAAATAGTTGCATGACCGTAGTCATCAATTTTCATATTTTCATTGACTAAAACTCTATTTAGAATAAAAATTAGAACAAGAAACAAGCTGTTGCTTTATTCCAGCCATCAAAATTCTATATCTTTTGACTGGATTGGAATTTTGCTACGGGTTCTTTTTTATTTACTAGGTGAGACTATAGGCTCAAGCATAAAACATTAAAATCGACCGGTTGGAAAAATAGTTATGATGGGTTTAAAATGCATTTTACAATGGCGGATTGATATTGAAGCTACCTAAGTAGGAAAAAAACATTTTTTTTTCAAAAACCATTTATTTCTCAACATAGTCTCTTTTTAGCTCAATACACTTAGTAAGACGATATTCCAACTTTTATACCAACTGAATAATACGATTTTGGTAACCCCTCAAAATACGCGTTAGTTTCGGTAATCACTTCTTCGTTCGAGATGAATCTTTCTCCTGTGAGCCATTTTTTCAAGTTTGGAAACAGAAAAAAGTCACTAGGAGCTAAATCTGGACTATAAGGTGGATGATCAACCAATTCGAAGTGTATTTCACGTAATTTTAGCGTCGTATCTAATGCTGTGTGAACCGGTGCGTTGTCTTGAAGAAAGAGCACTTTTTTCTTCTTTAAATGTGATCGTTTTTTCTTGATTACTTTGATCAATTGATCCAATAATGCACGATAATATTTTCCTGTAATTGTGGATCCTTTTTCACAAGAATCGATGAGCAATATTCCATGTGCATCCCAAAATACAGTGGCTATCACCTTACCAGCCGATTTCACTGTCTTCGCCTTCTTCGGAGCACTTCCACACGCTTCCACCCATTGTTTCAATTGATTTTTGGTTTCAGGTGGACCCACGTTTCATTAACATTTATTAATCAACGATAGGTGTGGAAATAGGGGCTTAATCCGGCTTAATCCAATGCATAGAGCCATTGAGACTGCGCACGTCGCACGTTTATGGTGAATTGAGAGCAAACGCGGCACCCATCTTGCCGATAGCTTTTTCATGTTCATGCAAAATGTTGAACACACGTTCATATATGTTTATCACTTCCACAATCTCATGTAATTTGACTCGGCGATCATTCATAACGATATCGAGGATTTTCTTGACATTTTCTTCAGTAACCACCTCTTTTGGCCTTCCTGTTGATGGTATTGTTGCAGTGCTTGTTCGGGCGCGTTTAAATTCTGCAAACCAATATTTTACCATGTAATCTGACGGAGCAGACTCACCGTAATGCTTATCGAGCTTTTCTTTTGTCTCTCGCCGTTTTCCCTTTTAAATAATAGTGTTTAATCACTGCACGAAATTCACTTTTCCATTTTTCAAGAAACACAAAAGTTGCTTACTTCAAACGACTACAACAAATAAACTAATCGATGAATTTGAGTGCAATTTGGACATTTGACAGACAGCAATTTCTAAAAAAAAGTTTTTGTATTTGTGATGCCATCTAGCGCTAGGTAGCTTCCGCCCTCGTAAGTTTTAGCTGATTTTTGGTACAAAAGTGAAGTATTACAAGTTGTTAAAAAAAATTTGTTTTATACAAAGTCTTATATTTTGAGTCATGTTGACAACTTATACTTATTAAAATCTTAAATTTTGTCGGAAAGTACTAAAATTTTCCCACCGTGAAATTTTTTTGTACGAAGGGCCAAAGGTTGGTTTTTTGAGTTTGAGTTAAAAATTAGTTTATTAACGAGCGAACATAAAAACTACATGCTATATATATTAGTATTAGTGTTTTTTCCCGGGAATTTCAATTTAAAAATTTCCCGCTTTACCGGGATTTTTCATGCGGGATAATTGACAACTTAACGTTTAGAAAATAGCTGCTTCTATCTTGGTATGTGTGCCAAACAGTAAGAAAAATAGTTGACAACTTTACGTTTAGAAAACTGCTGCTTTTACCAGTGTTTAAAAAACTGCAAATGCAGAAGCAACACAAACTGGATGACTTTTGTTTTTGAGAAATTTATTGTGAGAAGCGATTTTTCTAACAAATTTTACATTTAAAAATTATTTTGTCAAATATATTGATGTTTTAAGGTTAGTAATTGAAATCATTAGTCTCTTTTTTTGTTTTTAATTAAAAAAATTTCAATTATTTTAGATGGAAAACTCAATTGTAGGGACGCTTTTTAAGACAAAATCGACTGAAACTGCGATATGCTCTTTGTGTGCAAAAATAATCTCATGTACACAAGATAGCTTGGAAGAAATAAGTACATGATCGCGAACATCAGGAACAAATCCCCTTTAAAATTAAAAAAATCAGCCTACGTTATCTTCAGTTCAAAACAAAAATAATTTGTGTACTACTGTTGCTGAATTAGGATCTGTAGATGGATTGTCCATAAGATCGATAACAAGTAGTGAGTACATACGTAAATGCATGGACCAAAAGCAGAATTGGGAGTGAAACAGTTGATAATAAAAAAAATTCTTAGGAGTAAAGGATGAATACATAAATAACATAAACTTAATATTAGCTGATGGTGGTAGATTTTCGTTGACTGTGGATGAATGGACTAGTCTGAAAAAGAGGAGATACCTTAACATATGTTTATTAGGTAATAAACAAACATTTTTCAATTTAGGTATGGTGTACATACCCGTTAGGTGTGGAGCAGTCGAAATAAAAACCTTAATGGAACTCGTTTAAGAGAGTACAATATACAATTTGAATGTCATATAGTCTCCAGCATTACAGATGGACCTAATGCGATGAAAAAGTTTGTTAAAGACAGTGGAGGTGATGGAATCTTTTGTCTCAATCATGGCATACATTTGGCAGTTGTTAACGTTTTTTATAAAGAAGATATAATTTGCTCTGACAGTGAATCAGAATTGATAGAAAACAATGATGACTTTGAAGATACTTTTCAAGATTCTGCAATTAATGTATGTAGTTGTAAACAGTAACTACAAGGATGTATTAAATCAGACACGCCGCATTATAAAAATATTTTAAAAAAAGTCTAACAAAAAACACTATACTTCAAAAATACGTGGTTAAAGAACTTAAAAAAGAATTGGCTCTTGAATTAGACATTGTACCTCGTTGGAGTGCCAATGCTAGAAAAGTTTCTGCTTTTAAGAAATTTAATAAAAAAGAGCCTTATTGTTTTTGAAATGGGTGAGCTATGGATTGAGGAAAATATAGTTGCATTAAGCAACATGCTTAAAGTTTTGAAATCCATACAGATGGCTGTTGAAAGGTTGAGCAGTCGTGATACAAACTTATTAAATGCTGATGCCATAGTTAGCACATTATAGCTAAGTACTCTGTTTGAATTTGCGAAAAATGTTGAGCAACATTGATTATTTCGTTTGAAAATTTTGACAATTAGCCAGTGGTGACAACACTACGATTTAGAAGAAATTTATCGTTTTTATTGCCTTGAAGTAAGCAACATTGTTTTTCTTATGTAAACAAAAACCATGTGTGAAAACAAATGGAGAACAAAATAATTTTAAGAGCTTGTGCTGCTTTGAAGACACACGTTCTCATTCAATCCCATACCTTCATTTTATGTTATTTTCACACTATTTTCCTTTATTTTAGTTAATTGTGCGCAACAAATTCAATGCTAATTAAAAGCTGAGCATCTGTTGTTTGCAATTCCGCACGAAATAAGTGGTGCTTACATTATTTCGCAGTTGGAAAATATGTTGCCAGAAACATGTTGTATTTGAAAAAATCATGCTGCCAGAAACATTTCGTATGTTTTCACAATTTGAACAGAGTACAACTTCGGCCATTTTTTTTTTGCAATTATTTCGCATGAATTTTTTTTATATGGACTTTTGACAGCAGTTCGCACGAAATGATGAACAGAGTACCCTGCTTATGTCAAGAAATCCAATCGATTCCTTCTATTCTTGGAGAAAAAATGTTTCATGTTCTACATCTACGTATTGATGAAAGGACGAAGAAAAAATTATACACTTTGGTAAAATATTTAAAAAGCCTTTCTTCAACCATAATCACGAGAATTGTTTGCTTTCCTATGCTTCTAAGCACTCAGTAACTGAATATGCTGAAAATCTCTTAAATCGTCTTTTTGCCAAAACTAATGATATTGAAGAAAGTAATGATGATGTTTAAGAATGTGGTGCTGACAACGAGAAAACATTTGAAGAAGTTTTAAATGCAGCTATTAATATCACTAAACTAAACTAAATATCACTATCACTAAAGAAAGAATTGAAATTTTTGGAAGTTGTCAAAATACCCAAAATGTTGAATTTTTGTTTAATGTATTTCTAACCATTCGTCCAACTTCGGTAGAAAGTGAGCGGGCGTTTTCGGTAGCAGGGCAATTTGTTAATAAAATAAGAAATAGGCTTTCTGACGAGTCCATAAACGCTTTAAGCGTTTTAAAGAATTATTTCCTAAACCAAAAAATTTGAATTATCTGCCTGTTCGTCGATATCGATAGAACATTTTCTTTCGTATAATTACATTTAAAATAAAAACAAAATTTTAAAACTTGTTTTTGTTTCAAATGTAATAATTCGAAAGAAATTTTTCTTTCGATATCGACAAATAGGGTATATTATTAAAGTATTTTCTTATTTTAAGAATTTAATATTTTTCTTTTAGAATTCAAACCTCGAGTACCTTTGTATTAATTTTTCTATATTATTTTATGTTTGTTTTTGTTAACTGAATTGTTATGTTTTTGTTTATGTTAACCTATATTTGTAAGTTTATTTTGATCTCATATATATGAAAATTTCCATAAAATGATCGATTTCATGCGGTCAGAGATGCCTCTTTTTAAGAAATTAACTTGCAACGAAAGAAAAATTTAATTAAAACTATGTATTTTATAAATCTGCAACTATTTAGGCGCAAAAAATCAATGAAATCTAAAATTACTTGAGTGAAAAATACACATGTGTATGTGTTTGCATCTTCAAATTCATTACGATTTTTAAAAGTGGGACAGAATTCTGTCAGATTTTTCAGTGAATGAATCGTACGACTGTGTATGATAGTGTATCACGGGCTTAAGTGTTTCAAACTTTCTAATACCATTTTTTTTAATGTAAATTTAATTTTTATTATATCATGGAGCGGGATCCCGGGAAATTTTTTTAAATTAAAATTAAAAATTGCCGGAAAAAACTATAATTAGTATGTAAGAAATATAGAAACACTAACATAATATGAACAAAATATAAGACAGTTGTCATCTTGAACTCAACAGAATAAAATATGGCGGGGTCGGTATAAAGATAATATAAATAAATTAATGGCAAAAACGCGGTCACAAGTGAAAACTGAATGTAATCAAGAAATAATGGCTCCACCAACTGAAAATAATTTTGGAAACTACGATATTCGAAGCCCAGATGCGCTAAGACTGGATGAAAATATTGCTGAAAACTAGCATGTGCTTAAAAAAATTTTGATATATTTGCTACTGCTACTGGTCTAAATTACTGCGATTTTTTTAAATGCTTGCGGCCCAGAAACAGTAGAGATTTTTAACGGGTTTGACTAAAGAGCAAAAGAAAGATTATGCGGCAGTAGTTAACGCGGGTGCAAACTATTGTACTCCCACAAAGAAGTTGGTTTATGAGGCCTTTAAGCTTAATTCTAGGAAACAAGAAGAGGGCGAGTCATTTGACACTTATTTGTTTGACGCATTATACGCAAAGGCAAAATATAACAAACAAATTACAATAAAAATGAATAACAACACTACAATGAGAGAGAGTAACGGATCATCGCAAACAACAAATAACAGTAGAGAAAAAGAATTGATTGTAAATTCTGTAAAGGTACACAAATTAACCGGCGTTGTCCAGCATTTGGAAAACGGTGTAACAACTGTGGGCGTTGGACGATTTTAGCATCGCATGTTATGCATCAAAATTACGCGAAATAAGACAATAATAACTTTGCATCAGAATATAATGAAATTTGTTTACATAATATTGCTGAGATAAGTGCGGTGGTATAAAAAAATTCGCGTAAATGATTGTCTTATAAACTTTAAGCTAGACACTGGTGCTGATGTTAGCGTTTTACCATACGGATTTCTGAAACATATGAAAAATATTCAAATAAAAGGAGGTGGTATCCCTCCACAGAGCAACGGAGGAACTGATTTAAATTTGAAAGGTACAGCTGATTATGTAGTGATGTGTCGTAATGAAATAACAATTTTGAGATTTAAAATAATATATACACCGTATGAGCCTCTGCTAGGTTTGGGAGCATGTGAGAAGCTCAATTTAATAAAACATAAACACAGTTAGCAAATTGATATAAGAATTATTCATTGAAAAGAATTAAGACATATTTCAAGGTTTGGGTTGCTTTGTCATCAATTTAGATATTAAAGTAAAAACAATCTCTTCCAGTTTTTAAGGCGGCTATACGTATACCATTGTCATTAAATGCACGTGTAAAAGAGGAATTAAAGCAATTGGTTGATAGAGACATTATAGAGCGTGTAAATGTTCCGTCGAGAGCATCAAACTTGGTAGTTGTCGAAAAAAAAACTGGACAACTCCGCCTATGCATCGATCCGCAAGACTGATATATTATTGGAAAACCATATAATCCCATCGTTCGAATCAATATCTGCAAAATTACCTAACACTGTGCTTGACTTAAAAGAAGGGTTTTGGCAAGTCGGGCTTAGCAAGGAAGCAAGCGAAATATGCACATTTAGTACACCCTTTGGAATAATTTATATATATATTACCATGAAGTAAATATCGATTTACATATTTATTAAAAAATAACATAAATATTAAATATCCTACTAATATAGTGATTATTACTAAAATTAAAAGATTGCCATATGGTATAAAGATTGGCCCGGAAGTTTTCCAAAAGTATAATGAGCGTAATTTTGAAGTTGTTAAAGTTTTTATTGATGACATATTGATTGCGGCGGATAGCATTGAAGAACACGACCGGATTTTACAATCTGTAGTAGATAGAGGAAGGTATTTAAACATTAAATTCAATATTCACAAAATACAGTTTCGAGTTACTGAAGAAAAGTATTTGGGGAAATTATACCCGATTTTGGTATTAAATGTGACCCGAACATGCGTTGCATATAAGATTAAAGATTAAACCGATTTGCAAAAACTACTTGGCATGATAAATTATATACGGGAATATATTCCAAATCTAGCTGAAATATCCCAGCCACTTAGAGAGTTGTTGAAGCAAAGTGTTGTTTACCAGTGGCAGTCTGTGCACGATGATTGTTTGGATTTGATTAAACAGTTAATTGCAAATGCTCCAATACGGACATTTGATGAAACTCAAGAAGTAACTGCAGAAACTGATGCTTCTAAATCTGGAATTGGCTGTTGTCTTACACAGAATGGTAAGCCTATTGCGTTTGCATCCAGAAGTCTTACTGATGCGGAAATTAATTACGCCCAACTCGAGAAAGAGCTACCGGCTGTCGTGTTTACATGTCGAAAATTTCATTATAATATACATGGCAGAAAAATTACTGTTAAAAGCGATCATAAGCCCTTTGTAGAAATAATAAAAAAACGTTTCTGTAAGATCCCATCAGCAAGACTACAACTTCATACGTTGTAGTAAAATATAATATTAATTGAATACATATTCTTGGAAAATACTTATATATTGCAGACTATTTATCTCGATATTATAATAAAGGAACATATATTTTAGAATTTGAAGATTTAAACGAATTTGTGCACTCTATTAATGTTACAAATAAGACAGTGCGACAAAGAAAAAAACCTGGGACCGGATATTATTTTTCTTGTAGGGCTTGTCGAGTAAAACTAGATTCCAATAGTGAAATATGCCGGACACCGGATCTCAGTTTCTTCTTTCCAAATCTAGTAAGAAATTGAAAATCAGATCATTATCAACAAAATTACAGGCTTATAAGTGCGCAAAGGTACAAAAACCGGTTTTTTAACCGTAAATCCGGACTTTGGAGGTGTCCGGCATATTTCACTATTGGAATCTAGTTTTACTCGACAAGCCCTACCAGAAAAATAATATCCGGTCCCAGGTTTTTCTATTTCATTCAATTTTGTAACACTGTGTAATCGATTAGAAAACTAGAAGAGTTAAAACACGATAAGTGTTAATGAGAGTTGAGACACGTTTTATTGAATGTATGGCCAAAAGATAAGCTTTATTAAATTCTACTGGAAACAGCGAAAAGATTTGTTAGTTGAAAATGATATTATATTTTTAAACGACAGGGTAATTGTACCAGTTGGTTTACGTGAAGAAGTTTTATCGCAATTACACGCTTCACACTTGGGAGTAGAAAAAACAAAGAACAGAGCTCGTAGTTTAATATATTGGCCAAAGATTGACGAATCAATAGAAAATATGATTGCAAAATGCTTAAGTGTGTCAAAAGAACCGTTCCTCGAATATAAAGGAGCCACTTATGCACAATACTGTTCCAAAATTACTTTACAATAAGCTTGGTATTGACATTTACGAGTATGCTGCAAAGATATTTCTTATAGTTGCCGATTACTATTCTCGATGTTTAGATATAATTCCAATAAAAGTTAGTTATTTATATGGACGACATCGTAATACCATCGAAAGATGAAGATGAGGGAACAAGGAAATTAAAAAGGGTTTAAAAATCGCAGCAACGAACGGATACAACATTAAGTGGGAAAAATGCCAATTTTTACAGAGGAAAATAAACTTTTTGGGTTACGTTTCAGCATCAACTGAAAAAACGCGAGCAGTAAGAAATTTCCCAAGACAAACAAATGTAAATGCGTTACAAAGATTCCTGGACTTACTTCATATCTAAGACGATTTATCCCAGACTCTGCGTCGGTATCGAGACCATTGTCTAACCTATTGTGCGCAAGGCTGTTAAATTTAGAATGGGAGAGGAAGATATTTTGGCTTTTGAACAGTTGAAGCAGTCGATAGTAAAACCACCCGTTCTAGAAATTTTTTATCCCAGGGCAGTTACAGAAATTCATACAGATGCCAGCTGATATGGATACGGGGCAGTATTTATGCAAAAGGGCGAAGACTCACAAATCCACCCCGTGGAATATATGAGTAGAAAGACAACAGCGGCAGAACAGAAATAATCCATCGACAGGGGCATTTTGCGACACGTAATACACAGGAGTTAGTACCGAATTTGACGAGTAAGGTAGATCGCATAGTGAAAAGTTGTATCGAATGTTTAGTTACGGATGCAAAAAGAGGTCGCAATAAAGGATTCCTAAGTCCGATTCGATTGATAAAGCCGACAGGCCATTAGTGACGTATCACATCGATCACGTAGGTCCCATGGAATCTACTGGAAAGCAATACAACCATATATTAATAGTTGTGGACGAATTTTCCGAGTTCGTCCGGCTGTACCCCACTAAGAGTACAGGGACGAACGAGGTCATAGATCGTTTGACAAAACAGACAGTAACGTTTGGAAATCCAAAGAGAATAATTACGGATAGAGGCACTGCATTTACGTCTAATAATTTCGAAGAGTATTGCACTTCTCAGGACATACAAAAACTTTTAATCGCAACCGGTGTACCAAGAGAAAATGTACAAGTTGAAGGAATGCATAGCAACATAGTCACCATGTTAGCAAATTATGCAGAGAAACGCCTGAAAATTGGAACAAGCATGTAGGTCACGTACAACAGATAATGAACAGAACACCACCCAGAAGCACAAAATTTGCACCCTTTAGGGTAGTAAAGGGTTAGGAATGAGAACACAGGAAGACAAAGATATTAATAACTTACTAGATGATTTAGCTAATGAAAATTTTAACATAGAACTCGATGATATCAGAGTCGAGGGCCAGAGAAAACATTTCACAAATTCAACAAGGACATTCGAGGGCGAATGTATAATCAGGACGGCCGGACGTGGGATACTGACAATACACATACGATACATGTCGTGTAACCGCGCAATACAAAATGCACACACACACAGACAAACGATGAACAGTCAAAATAAAAAGAATTAAACAAGAGTCAATCAACAAGGTTAAGTGAGAAAGACGAGAGGTCAAAAAAATTTAGTGTTATGTTCGTAGTGTTCGCTGAACAAAACTTGAAATTAAATATGCATAAACTTAAAATTAAATTAAACTAAATTACAACTTAGAATTAAATTAAAGCTTAATGCTAACCTACCTTATTTTTGACGAATGGAAATCTGTAAATTAAATATAAACTTAAAATTAAAACTAAGTTAAAACTCAAAACTTAATTAAGACTTAATGCCAACTTACTGTATGTTAATGAATTTAAAATAAAATATGAAATATGAACTTAAATAAAACTTAAAAACCACATATATAATAACTGCTTATATAACATATATTTTCCTATCGTTTGGAAAGCGTCAAAAATTGTTGCTATTCGCAAGAAATGTGGTGGATAATTAGGCTAATTTCTTCATTTTCTAATTTAGGCAAAATTTTTGAAATTATAATCCGTAGGAAAATGAATTTAAATTGTAAGTACCACCTATATTCCTGATTTGAAGTTTGGTCTTAAGCATGGCCATTCTACATTGGATGGATTACTGAAGTTTCAGATCGACGTGGTTGAAACTCTTCGTAAACGAAGAGGTTTTCTAGTTCCAGAAAGCAAATTGCTTCGTTTTTATCTTGATGGGGTAGAGATTCCAATAATAAACCAAATTAAATACTTTGGAATTTTCATTTTAGTAATATTTTGAAATTTAATAAACATGCCCGTATTGCACTTAGGAAAGCATATAAAAGAATGGGAATTTTTACAAGAATTTTTATAAATAAAAGTTTACCAATGAAAATAAAACTTCTTTTGTATAAAACAAGTATTTGACCAGCCTTTTTATATGCTTTTCCAATTTGATTTAGCATTTCTCCTTCTATATTAAAGTAATTTGAGATTTTTGAGAGAAAAGTTTTGAGGTGTTGTATCGGAAAATACTACCACCAATCACGAAATAAAAAATATTAAAATATCTTTCTTTATTAAAAATCAAAAGTCATTCCCGCCGGTTTATATTTTTGTGACATGATAAAAAGATTTGTGCTTGAGTTTGTAGACCATGATGATAATGCTTTCGAGAAATGAATTTACGACTCGCAAAGACTTTTCAATTGGTGAACCGTAAATTACTTATCGGCTATAGGTTCAATTAATGAACATACCCATCTTTTAATATAAATACATCACTCCGTTGTGAGTGTTATGATAGGGCTACTCCTGCTACTAATAGGGGATATGGGCCATTTATATTTTGTTTTGCCTTTTTTTGTTTTATTTTTTACAATACTAGATTAAAGTTTAGTTTTAAGTTATTTTTAAGAACATTTTGAAGTGATATTTAGAACTTCCTCTACATATGAAAGCTTCGCGAGCAAGAGCGTGCATACTTTTTATAACTTTATAATTTAACTAACCATTTTCTGTCAAGCTTGGTGCTGAATACTTTTTTGTAAATTAATACATATATTACCTATACATTATAGTCTTAAGTTTTTTTCTCTTCTAATAATGTAATAATTTTAAGTTTCTTTTTATAAAAGAATTATAAAAAAGTCTCAATAAATAAATTTGGAATGAATTTCCGTCATCCCACGTCAAATTTGATTGATAAACAGACCGGTTTCGGCTATGTGCCATCTTCAGTGTTCTCTCAGTAACTAATCGTTTTTTGTGTTGTCCCTTGTCTTTTGTATAGTTTCCTTGTGTACCTAACTTCTTTTCCCCTCTTTCTCTCTTGTTCGTGTCTGCATCTCTCTCGTTCGTATATATTCGTGTGTGGCTCTCTCTCGTTCGTATATATTCCTGTGTGCTCTATATCTACCTGCTTCTTGTTCGTTTAATTTTTCTCTTGTTAGTCTCTTGTGTTTACCGTTACAGTTTATTATTTGAGTGATCATTTGCTAGGTGTTTTATCTTTGTGTAGGTAGTAGTCTGTGATTGTACGTTTCTGGGTTCCTTTTTGGTTTTGTTCGTTTGTTGTGTTGTCTGGTTTTCTTGGGTTATTGTTTTCTTTTTTGTAAAAATGTTTTAGCGGTTCAAATATTATGTCTGACGCAGTGTTTATTTGTTCGTTTATAATTCTTCCGTCAAACGTTTTTTGTTTGTATATTTCCATGTTTTCTAATACGTTCAGTCGCCGTCCTTTGTGCTGTAAATGCAGTAATTCAACTGTTTGTCTGATGTGTCTTGGTGTACATTTGTTGTTGAATATGTGGTTCGCGAAATTTGATTCTGGCGTTGCTCCTGGTTGTTTCAGTTTCTTGTTGTAGTCTCTTATGTGCTCCCGAAATCTTGTTTTTATTTTCCGTCCTGTTTGTCCGATGTAGCTATGTTTGCATGAGCAAGTCAATTTGTAAACTCCTTGCTTATCTAGGGGGTCCGTTTCGTAGTATTCTACCCAAATTGTTTTTTGTTCGGAATGCTGTTTTAATATTGTGTTTTCTAAAAAATTTTGCTAGTTTGTATGTTGATTTGCCCATATACGTTAAAGTAGCCCAAGTTCCATTTTCTTGCTCCTGTTCTCTGTTCCGTTCTTTATTTGTTTTGATATCATTTCGGATTTTGTCTACTAGTTCTTTTTTGTATCCATTGTTTTCTGCTATGTCATATATTGTTTTTATCTCTTTCTTATAGGCCTCACGTGTTAGTGGTATTCGTTCAAGTCTTGTTACTAATTGTCTAATTGCCGCGTTCTTGTGTTGTTGAGGATGGTTCGATGAATTATGTATTATTGTGTCTGTGGCCGTTGGTTTTCTGTATATTTCGTATTCAACTCTATTTAAACTCTTATTTGTTTTAATTGTTAGGTCTAGGTAATTTATTTTGTCGTCTTCTTCTACTTCCATTGTGAATTTAATACTTTTATGTTGCTTATTCAGGAGCTCCAGAACTTGTTCTTCTCTATTTCCTTCCAGTATACATATAATATCGTCGACATATCTTGCATAGAATGTTACCCCGAAATTGGTTTTTAGAGCATCTACGTATTTCTCTTCTAGATTTTGCATAAACACCTCCATGAGGATTGCTGATGTTGGATTTCCCATTCCTAGTCCGTTAGTTTGTCTGTATATGCTATTGTTAAATTTAAAGTAATTCTGTTCTAGTGTGGCTTTCAGTGTGTTTACGAGGTGATTGGAAAATTCTACGTTTTCTGTTTTGTTGAGTAGTGTTTTATGTACAATGTTTATTGTCTCCGTTGTTGGAATTGATGGATATAAATCTTTTACGTCAAATGAGACTAGTTTACTATTTTTCGTTATTTCTACATTATCTAGCTTTGTAACTAATTCCGTGGTGTTGGCTATTGTGTGTTTGTTTTTTAGGCTCAAGGTATCTTTCAGTATTGTTTTTAGATATTTCGATAATTTGTAACTTGGAGCAGATTTGTAGTTAATTATGGGTCTCATAGGTGTGTTCATTTTATGTATTTTCGGTAGTGCGATCATAGATGGGGCTGATGGGTTCATGAGTGTTAACGTGTGTGCTATGTTTGGTTTTATTACTTTGGTTGCCTTTTTTATTAGTTCTTTCACTTTGGCTTGGTACTCATCCGTAGGATCCTTTCTAATTTTCCTGCATTTAGTATCCTCTATTAGCTGTTCCGTTTTTGTGATGTAATCCTCAATAAATACTACATTTCAGCTTAATAAAAAAAATATTTCGTACCAAAATTTTCGAAAAACTCCTTGCAGGTCACATTTATGCGTAGTATGTCTAGACTTTTGCAACAGTCGTTTAAATAGAATAGTCTATAACAAAAATAAAAATATATATAAAACGCGTGCAAATTTTTTATGCATTAAAAATTTGCTTTTTTAACTGTAATATCCGACCAATGCTGGAAGTAGGGCACGTTTCTAGTCATTAAAATTACTGTATAGTAGGTTTGAAGATTTGTCTCAGATACAATAAATTTTTTCTACAGTGTAATAAATTTCCCAGAATTACACTTTTTGCGTAAAAATTTAATTTTTTTATTATTTTCTAAAATTTCCGATTTAAGAATTTGTCACTGCTAGCTTTTGAGATAGCGAATAAAATAGTTTTGTATGCATTGGGATTTTTAAAACAAATAAAGTCTAGGCAATAAAAAAAATGTAAATCAAATTATCTTTAGAAAACGGTTTATGATTTACAAATGTTACTACTCATAAACATATTTTGTTTAAATTTGTCAACTTCAAAAAGTTTATGACTTCTGTGCATGGCAATTCGATTCATAGAAAACGGTTCCGTAGTTTAGAAGTTACGGATTTATTACCACTTTTTAGAATTTCACGCTACTGTCGCGGCAGACAAAAACTTAAGAAAGGTACCACAATAAATAGAATATGAAGATTTCTTTTTACTTCTTTATTATGAATTAATTACTCAGGCATAGCGTTGTAAGAATTTAAAATTTCCCTGACTTTCCGGAAGCTTTTCCCTCTGTAGACGGTCTAGAAATAAAATATGCATAGAGATTTAAAAGTAACTTACCTGGAATAGTACTCCATAAGTAATTCTACGTCAATGTTCATGGCAACTAATTTATCTGGGACAGCACCTTCCAATAAATGCAACTGACATGCCTTTATTTCCAATTCTCTTATAATAAAGGCAAGTGGAAAGCAATGCCCTGACTCTCCAAACTCTTTAAAAAGATTTTCAATTTTTGAAAATAGCTGCGTACTTCTTTCTTGTATTGAACCAAGACCTTCTATAGATTTATTTATGATTCGTCCCCATACTGATTCAATAAGCAAAGGGTCGTTATGATGGGAACAGTTTAGAATAGTTAACTTGCATTCCCACAATTCAAATGGATCAGCAAAATTTTCATACAATTGTGTAATATCATATAAAATTTTGTTCAAGTTTTCTAATGCTTTATTAACTTCAGTATTCGAAGGTGCTAGAGACGAAACTGCATCCAGGACTGTCTTTTGAACCCTTGCGATTTCCAGCTAAAAATATAAATATAAAAAAAAATTTTTGGTCTATCTGAAGAACTTTAAATGTTGATGATTCTGAATGCACATCAAACCTTGTCCTCCAGTTCTTTAAGTAATACTCCATTTGTTATTGAGTAACCAACACTGTCATTGCGCATGCACATCACTGCTCTAGCCAAATATTCAATTCTTTGCACCAACGGAATATCACTACTTTGAGTTGATGCTAAATTATCCAAAATGCGCGCCGCTTGGGTATGGTGACCATTTTTTTCGTAATATTTCCACAGCAAATCGATTAAATTTAAATTATCTGGATTTCGAACAACATTTCTTCTCAAAAACTCACTCAAACTTTGTTCTTTTAAGGATAATAGCTCAGAAAGCATATCATGCACCATCAACCATTCATATACACAAGCATGTAAAATCGGATCATTTATTCGTATTACCATGTTTACAATTTTCATAATTTGATCATTGACGTTCATTTCCTGTTTATTACAAAATTGTTGTGTAAATTCTTGGTTTGCATTGGCATTACAAACAGATTGATAGACATGATCCATCATTAGTTTTACATCCTTGTAGCAATTAAGACTAAGATATTTCAGCGTGTTATATAGTGACATACAATTTTGTCAATATAGTACGTAATTAATATATTAAACTTACCGGGCAGCATATGCCGCATAACCTTCGCGATCCTCCTCTGGTTCATCACTTTGATAGAAATGTATTCCAAATTCTTCAGGATCTATTTTAGTTGCGCACGTGGCTGCCAACTCTACGACGCCTTCAAAAAACCCACTCAGTGTAAACTAAGATTTGAATTATTTATGTTTTACCATTGTATTATTGGAAATATAAATATATGCGAATTATTACCTGCTGACAAATGTTTTGCAAAGGCAAATTTGGAGCCGCATCTTTGCATAGTTGAAGCGCAGTTCGCAACATTTCCTGTTTTTCTTCTACAACTGCACAATTTTTAGAATTCATTAAAATTTCAGTAGCCTTAAATGAAACAGCATCCTCATGCCGATATAGATTAGGACATTCGTCGCGCAACTTCGAGGATATTGTGCTAACAGATGCATTATCCTTTAAATAAGAATTTATTAAAACCACAACTAAAAGCGCACATGACTCCGAACGGGATAAAATTAAGTCACGGAAAGTGCACGACAACAGGATAGATTGTTGCTCTTTCAATAATTGTTTGGCCAGTAGTTGAAATTGATGCTCACACAAAATTTTCCATAATGCTATGACTTCACATGTATGTTCTAGATTTTAAAAGAGAGTTTGAGAGTTGATTACGAATTGATGTACTATAATTTTAAAACATTAAAGCCGGTATTCATAATACCGCTGTCTGTATTACTTATAAAATGGTTCAAGGCTGTCAATGATCGCTTTTCTTCAGTTTGGGCTTGTTCAGCTGCATTCATTTGTGGGTCATTTAAACGCATATTTGTTGTATTTTGCATCAAAATCCCATATCCGTTAGAAAGTGTATTTTGATTAGTGAGAGTTCTCATTGTACCTTTAAAATATTAAAATAGATTTTTTTTAAAGTTTTGTCAATTTAAAGCTAATGCAAATATGTACATATATTGTAAACTCAAAACGTTTCTCTTTTTTTTGCATTCAGTAGACCTTAAACAATATTTTGAAATGTTTCAAACCTCTTATCTTATACAAAAACTTTTAAAAACTCAATGACAATTACATAAATTACAATAGTATAAGTAGGTTTTAATATGATTTAATTTAATTTTTAAATAATTTTTTTTATAAAATTTGGAAACATTTCACAAATTTTTTTAATGCAATAGACAAATAAATTTTTTAAACAGACCGAAAATTTAAGCCGTTTCTAAGATATTAATATAATGTAAAAAATTACATACCAGAAATAATGGTTCAATTCACAAGCTCGTATTAACGTCGTATGTGTTGTGTAATCGTCTAATTATGCGATATTGTATTTTTTCATACAAATTGTGTTATAATTATACGTTTGAATTTTATATATTTTTTATAAAAGGTTGTATTGAGGCCAGGTATGGAAAAATTCTATTTGTTAGATTGATTTATAAAAATCTTTTAAATATGTGATAAGTAAACCCAGAAAATACATTCTTCTTAATGATAAATATATACTTGATTCATTTCAATTTAATTTGCAAACAATTTTATTTGATAAAAATAAATTTGTTGTTCGACATAAATTATTTACTCACAATGAATTAACTACATTGAATTGAGATTTAAAATACGACAAAATGACGATACAAAAAATTTGTCTGTTCACAAGCAGATAAACAAATATAGTATTTTTTTAATCGATAAGCCATACGACTGAGGTTGTGAATTGAACAAACAGAAAATAAAAATTTATTTTTCATTATTAAAGAACAAGAAAATATTTCTTAAAAATTTTTTAGTATGTATGCTTCTACATTTGCATTGGCGCTTTTAGGCCCATTATTATAACTTGCCAATAGCTAAAGTTAGAATGTCATCGGACAGATAAGTAGTTTTTCGTTGTAAGTATACTTTAAGCAAAAAGTGACGGATAAGCTAAAGGAAAGACCGTTTAACTTTTAACGTAAGGTTTATGCTTTTAAAGTTGCCATATTTTCTAGTCTATGAAGGAAAAATAAATTAATTTTAATTTGGAAACGAAAAAATAAAAAGGGAAAGCAGACCACGTTTGTTTATATCAGAGTTCAGAAAAATACTCACACTGAATAAAAATCTCGTACATATATGTATGTAAAAAAGCACAGCTCAAACCAACCAACACATATTTATATTTTCATAACAATTATGTGTGTCTAAATTTTGTACGGTGCCGAACACACTCATGAATGTGTTTTATGTTAATATTTGTTTGCGTACACGAAGAAGAGTAGTACACCTATTGTTCGGTCGGAACACACTTGAACCGCACATGGTCGAGTGTAGCTATATTTTAAGTTCGAGTACGGTAAAAAAAGTACATGTACGATAGATCGGTTTGAATGTAGCCGTACACGAAGTTCGTGTACGTGTGCTCAAAAAAAGTGCATGTACGAGAATAAACAAAAAATTTTATTTTCAAAAAATAGAGTTACGCCTTTTATATATTAAGCCATCGATATGTAGCTTTATATAAAGTTTATGTAAACTTTATTATAAAGTTTAATTAATAATCGATGTGAGCTCCTGGTCCTTTATTGTTTAAAAATAATTTTTTTTATTGAAATAGCTATCGATATTTTGCCAACAATTTGTTGGCCTCGCCAGGTATATTATTGTCCTGATGTTATTGTAACTGTCGGGAACAAATATTAATTTTGTGATAAAAGGAAAGGACACTTTGGCTTTCATTTATTTCATTTTTTAGCAAGCAACTCATTAGAACGAGACGCACATTTATATTTTAATGCGTATCTCTAAGTTTTATTTGTTATACTGTCGAATTAATTTATTAACAATTTTATGTAAGAAAAAGAAAGAAGACTTAATAAAAAAGTTCTTAAGTACCTGTGGTACTGGAATTATTTGACC
The DNA here is from genome assembly GCA_956483585.1 of Gymnocheta viridis. Lineage (NCBI taxonomy): Eukaryota > Metazoa > Arthropoda > Insecta > Diptera > Tachinidae > Gymnocheta > Gymnocheta viridis. Next base: position 58,808,044 of record OY101440.1, on the reverse strand, counting down.
ATTTGTTAAAAACCCACTACAATAAATGTTTAAAAAAGTAACGGAAGTAGTTTGACTTGCGACTTTGTAAAAAATGTTTAGCCCATTTAAGTCAGCTAGAATCATTTTGCATTGATGTTACATTATATGACTTATTTTTTAAAGGCGGCTTCTTATAAAAACAACACAGGACAACATTAATATTAACCTTGAAAGAATTCTTTAAGGACCTTTTAACAATTTAAGATAGACCATTTTATTGTTTTTGGATCATATAATGTCTGAAAATAGCGATATCCCTATATGAATTCGTGGAATTGAGCCAATAAAGGAAAACATTTCATTTAATTTGGAAATTACACACATACGAGTGCGGATTGATATTGAAGCTACCTAGCGCTAGATGGCAGCACAAACACAAAAACTTAATTTTTTTTAGAAATTGCGATCTCTCAAACGTCAGCTGTTAAAATTTCACCCAAATTCGTGGATTAGTTTATTTGTTGTAGTCGTTTAAAGTAAGCAACTTTTGTGTTTCTTGAAAAATGGAAAAAGTGAATTTCGAGCAGTAATTAAACGCTATTATTTGAAAGGGAAACGGTGAGAGACAAAAGAAAAGCTCGGTAAACATTACGGTGGGTCTGCTCCGTCAGATTACATGATAAAATATTGGTTTGCAGAATTTAAACGCGGCCGAACAAGCACTGCAACAATACCATCAACAGGAAGGCCAAAGAGGTGGTTACTGAAGAAAATGTCAAGAAAATCCTCGATATCGTTATGAATGATCGCCGAGGTAAGTTACGTGAGATTGTTGAAGTGATAAACATATCATATGAACGTGAGTTCAACATTATGCTTGAACATTTGCATATGAAAAAGCTATCGGCAAGATGGGTGCCGCGTTTGCTCTCAAGTGACCATAAACGTAAACGTGCGACGTGTGCAGTCTCAATGGCAAAGCTCTATTAATTGGGCTACGAATTGCTACCTCATCCACAATAGTCTCCGGATTAAGCCCCTAGTGACTACTTCCTATTTCCAAACCTAAAGAAATGGCTCGGTGGAAAGAGATTTAGCTCCAACGATGAAATTATTGACCAAACAAATGCCTATTTTAAGGACCTCGAAAAATCCTATTTTTTTAAAAGGGCTACAAAAACTGGAGAAACGTTGGACTAAGTGTATTGAGCTAAAAGGAGACTATGTTGAGAAAAAAATGATTTTTGAAAAAAAAATGATTTTTGAAAAAATCATAGGTAGCTTCAATATCAATCCGCCCTCGTATGTATGTACATGTCTGTTGAAAAAAATATGAAAAATAACATAAAAATTTTATCAAACGAATGATTTAATTTATTAAAATATAATCACTTTGTCAATTTTATTGGGATAACTGCTTAAATACTTTTTGATTGTAAAAATGTAAAATGAAAAAAATTTGAATTTTCTTACATATATAAAAAAATATATTATTTATTATTAACATAACAAAATTTTCCTTTAGAATAAATATACATTTTATTGAAAACAATCAGAAATTAACTACAGTTAAAGAAAAAACTCAACATATTTATTTATTTATTTCAGAAAATCACAGTACAACAAGACTTAGGCCCAATAATTGACTACTCATTTAAGTGTCATTTATCTTTAAATGCCATTTAAGTACAAATTTAATTTTTTTAGTACAAAATTAAAGCTTTATTTCATTTTTAGTATAAAAGAATACCAAAACTTAGCAATGGTGTACATATATATAAAAGATATATTTGTACTTTACATTTCATTTCAATAAACAATATTTTTTTTAATTTAAAATACATAAGTAATAATGTAAATAAGTACATAGATACTTACATTATTTCTTAGAAATAGTGCAAATATACTTTTTAATTAAGTCCGCACTTGGAGTCCAATCTTCCAGCTCTGCTTGGATTACAATTAGAGATGAAAGCATGGAGTCACAAGTCTCTACATTCAGTCTATTAAAAATTTTGTTTTTGAGCAGTGTTAATTTGGATAAAAACGCGTTCAGCGGAAGCGCTACTATGCGGCAAAGTAAATATATGTATATGCAACAAAATTATATAAATTTGAGTATACATGTTCGTTAAATCTATTTTTCAAATTACTGATTTCAAACCAAAACTTTTCTGCATTAGGTATTTTAAGTATAGCCTCATAAGTTTCGTCATTTACCACAAACATTAAAATTAAAGAAAATAAGTAAAAAAACGTTTTATGCGAAAAATATTTGCTTATTTATCTGAACTAATATGTAATTTGATTAGTTTTTTATAAAACATTTGCCATAGCAGTGCTTGTACGTTAAATCACAAATAGAAATAAGAATAAAAATATGAGAACTATGTACATACATTCATACATACATACGTAAATACATGCATATGTATACATATGCATATTTTGAAACATAAATATTTTCTTTTGCTGCGATCGTTTGTATTAGTTATCATCACTGTTAAAATAAATCAATAACTACTAATTGACAAAAATGGTCAAAAAGTAACACGAAATAGACAAAAATGATACAAAAGGGTATATTTAAAAAGGGTCCGACAAAGGGTCAAGAGCGTCAAAAAGGGTCAAACTGACCCTTTAGGGTCACAACGGTAACTCTGTCTGCACTTAAAGTCCATTTAAGTTATGCACACATACTACATACACAATCATATGTTTTTGCTTGCTTGTTTGGACTTCTTTTATTAATATTATTCTTTTTATGTTTTTTTTTAATTGTTTTAAGCTCTTAAAACATTTCAGCAACCTATCATTGTTGTTATTTTAGTCCTGAAAAAGAATCCACATAAGAAATTCTTCTTTAATTTTGTTCAACAGCTGTGTTTCCAAAAAAAATTAGTGAATTTCATGATGCTGCCATATTTTTATCGTAATTAAATACAAATAATAATTTGACAGTGAAAAACTGAAACTGTATTTAAATGCAACTTAAATTAAAGTGGCAATTAGCTAAATGATATTTAAATACGAAGTCAATTATTGGGCCTTAATCCTATTTTACAGTACTGCTAATAAAATAGCAGATTTTTTTAGGCATTTGCTTTGGGTTTGAAAATAAATTATAATATGAATTTAAATAAAAAAGTATAAAACAAGAAAAATATTTAAAAAAATTAAAAAATAAGTTATAAACTTTTATTAAAGCGAAATGAAAAAATATTGTGAACTTGAAGTGCTTAGCATTGCTTAAAATTTGTATATTAGGTGGAAGTTCATTCCAGAGACGAATGGCATTAACGAAAAAGTGTCTCTGAACTTAATTTTTGGTATCGAATGAAGTTTATTATCTAGCCTCTATTGGATCTAGAAAATATTATCCTATTGTAAAGATACTCAGGTTGCTTAAAATATTTTGTGTAAAAATGGTAGAGTGCGACATTTTAGTAGATTTCCGAAATGTACTCCATACTGTCAAACTATTATAGACACTGCTTTTGAGATGGGAGGCAGGACGTTCGTCTAAATATATGTCTAAAAATATACCAATTGACCTGAATCAAGAAGCCATGGACGCGTGTATAAAATTAAAAAATATAATAACTTCCGACGACGTTATGTTGGCATATTCGGATTTTAATAATGAATTTACCCTCACGACGAACGCATCAAATTTTGCACTGGGAGCAGTACTATCCCAATTGTATTTTTATCAAGAACACTTAACAAACAAATAGAGAACACTAAGTCACCAACGTAAAAGAGTTCCCCACCATAGTGTGGGCATTGAAATCTCTAAGAAGTTTCCTCTGTGGATCCGCCAAGTTAAAAATTCTTACTAGCAATCTTCTATGAACATACGCCTTGAAACAAAAACTCTAATTTTAGCACTAATGTCGTTGCCAGGTCAGGCCTTCACAATAAAATAGTTTCATCAACACATCGACCATACACAGTGATGAAAAACCTAATAAAATACACCGCCGCCCCTATTAACGCTTTTAAAAACCAAATATTCATCTCAAATCAAGAAAGCCAACTACTTCACAATTTTGGAATTATTTTCCTACCTATCATAGGCACATAATTAATGACCCCGATATATCGATAGAATTCCTTACTCAACTCCTAAAAAACACTTGAACCCTTCAGTGTCCAACTGCATAAGCACATCAGACGAAATCTTAGGAAAATTACAAGAGATTTGCAAAGATAACTTCATTTCAAAGAGTGAAGTACTCTAGAACCATAGTGACTGACTAACGAAATAAAGAGGACCAAGAAACAGATACTTAAGGAATATAATCGCGCTCACAGGAATAGTGTAGAAAACAGTACACAGCTCGTAACAAAATTTTATTTTCCAAACATGCATTCAAAAATAAAAACACAAATCAATTCTTATAAATAAGTAAAGAAAACAAGTACGAAAGGCATCCGAATAGAATCGCTATTCAGGAAACACTTATCCCAAAGTTTCTGGACAAATCGTACGTATAGATATTTTTATGACAGGAAAAACAGCAATATTAACCGCTATAGATAAGTTCTCGAAATTCGCCAGAATACTAAAATCCCGATCTATCGAAGATGTAAAGGAACCTCTTAGGGAAATGTTACTCTCTTTAGGTATACCGGATCCCTATCGGGATAACTACCTTGTCGTGGTGCGGTGGATTGATTACAGACCGTGGTCTATGTCTCCAACCCAAGACCATAGTTTACCGTTTTAGTCCTCTATGGTAATGGGTGAAGACAACCGACTTTGGTCTATTGACCAAAGGTTATCCAACCCTAAACCGGGGTGTCATGCGACCCGTGCCCATCGGATTTTTGCAGTCAGGGTTAAAAGGCTGTATTATAACGGAGCCTTGCTGATACCTGGGCACCTCAGCAAGTACACGACGTACGTTATCGGGAGCTGTGACGTGGTGGCCTTCAAATCCCCTACACTCGTGGAGACAAAAAATTACAGAAAATCTCGTAAACAAAACAAAAACATCAAACAAAACAAGACCGGAACCGATGGACTGACGACGAGTCCGATAAAACGGTTGTGAAGATGGATATCGTAGCGGATATTGAACCTGCTACAGATAAACCTCCATCACTCGAAAGCAGCCTCGGCTGCTCTCCAGCTTCATGCAAAGTTGACATATTGGCAGAGTTTGCGGACCCAAGGATTTAAGATGCTAGCTGTCAAGAATGAAGGTAATACTAGAACCATCGGCAAGGACATAACGGTGGTTAGCGTGGAAGTAGGAGGTACATGCTACTGGCTGGCGTCGGTATACTGCACTCATGACGACTTAGACCAAGATCAAGAACCTACGTTTATAAAAAGGAACAGACAGGATGTCCTTGATGTAACCTTCTCTTCTGATTCGGTAGCCTATAGTATCATGAACTGGCGTGTACTTCAGGAACACTCCTTTTCTGATCATAGGTTTATTGAGTTTAGTATTAGGGAGCGGGCAACAGTGGTAGAAATCTCCCGAAACTTTAGGCAGACTAATTGGCGGCTGTATAGGTCTTTGTTTTCTACACAATTAAGATTGATCGGAAACTCGTCACTTCTAGAAATCTCGGATTTAGATTGTGAGGTTGATAATATCACTGCGATCTTTAAACATGTCCTGCCCTTTACACAGGCCAAGGGGTAAAAATATCACCTTGGTGGAATAGAGTTACAAATATGCATGTGTACATGAGGGAAACTCTTCAATAGAGCTAAATCATCCAGAAATGAACTGGACTGGATAGCTTATAAAGAAAAATTAAAAGAATACAAAAAGCAGATAAGATTTGCTAAAAATACAACATGCTGGACACTCCCTTTCCGGGTAACTCAGTGTCTGAGATTCAGACATCTGATCTTTACCCAATACCTACGGAAAACATATCTGACAGTGTCAATATGCAGACCTTAATTTGGGCTTCTCAAGCCTTACAAATCTCCAGGACCAGACAGTATCATACCGGCTAAAATACAGAATGTATCGAATCTCATAGCCCCCAGGCTATTGAGAATTTACACCAGTTGTCTAAGACTGAGTCATATTTCTAATAAGTGGAGGGAAGCGAGAGTGGTCTTTATTCCGAAGGCTGGTAAGAGCTCTCACACCGCACCGAAGGACTTCAGACCAATTGTTGGATGGTTAATTATATACGCAAAACCATTAATATTAAACTACTTTCTTCGCATCAGCATGCATTCCAAAGGCGAAAGTCAGCCGAACCGGCTCAACACGAGCTGGTTAGTGGTGAATACACTTTTGTGGCATTCGTAGATATTGAGGGGGCTTTCAATAACATTTCTCCAGATCCGATAATTGATGCCTTGTCGAACTTGTACTTGTACGATGAAAAAACACAAAAACTTTTCATCTCTTCTTACATGCGAAATTTTTAATTATTTTTATAAGGGAAATTAACTTCAATTCAAAATAACAATAAGATGTAAAACAAATCAGAAATTAACACATAAATAATTAAATTTGAGGTCGCTTTTCATCCAAAAAAAAAACGCTATAAATTTGATTGCTAATATTTTACCACCTTTTCGTGTAGCTTCTTCAGTAATGAAAAATAGTAATATTTAAAAAACAATTCAACAAAATTATTAATTTTTAAATGTAAAATGTTTCAAAGCAAAATCAAATTATATTTATAGACATATATTAACATTTTATAGATATATATTTACAAATAAAAAATGTTGTTCAATTATGTAAATATTATTTATAATTTATGTTTTGTCCTGAAGGGTTAGTGAAATATTGACAATAAATTGTATAAGTTTTTTTACATAAAAAAGATCCCTATTTGAAAAAAATTCCTTTTTTTTAATTCAAACTTTTCTTTTGCAAGCTTTAGTTTGCGGCAAATTACACAATGCTTTTATTTTTGTTTTAAATGCGTACATTTTTTATTTTTCTACACTTTCACTGCCACAATGTCTTTCGAATGAAATACGAACAGTTTTAACGTTTTTGGCATTCGTTTTCGTATTGCGCAGTGGCATTTTCGAAAAGAACATTTGCGAAGACGAGAACGGCAAAAAAATGTACGGACATAAATTTGCGATAATCGTATTGCACAGTTCCTTTTGCTCGAATTCGTAAAAATTTTTTTCGAATCGAATTACACAATAACACCCCAGAATCTACTAACTCACCGCCGGATAGCTTCGGCTCTAAGAGCTTCTAGGTTTGTAAACAGAGGTACACCACAGGGAGGAGTTCTTTCGCCACTGTTGTGGAACCTAGCCTTAAATACTGTGCTGCTATCTCTAGAATCGCGAGGATGTGAAATTGTGGCTTATGCTGATGATGTTGCATTAGCTTTCAGAGGAAAATTCCTCACTTCTCTAAGGGATATCCTAGAGTGGTCTTTCATATTTAACAAAATGGGCGGAGAAACGAGAAACGACCATAAAAAAGAAACCCATAGAAACTTTCTCCTTAGGAAGAGTTACCATTGACCCCCAAGAAGTAGAAAAAACTAAGCAAGAGATCATCAAGAAGCTAGAGGAACAGCAATTAGAGGTTAGAAATTACCATAATAAGACGAAGACCACGATGATTTTGAAATCTTAGAAAAGAAAACAAACAAAATGTTAAGAAATAATAACAAGCAAATAATTATAATTAGACTATCAATTGAGAACATTAAGGAAATTACCAAAATAAGAAATGAAATACTAAAAAATACAAAAGATAATAACAATAACTCCGCAAGAGAACATGCAATAATATATTATCCTTTAGAGAAATAAATACACATAATTAAAGATATAATAAATCAAGATTCATTCCCATTTATAAGCCAGGAGCAATCAATTGAGTTTGCCAATGTAAAAATAGCATCTAATAATGACTCCTTTCTTTATATTATGAACATACCAATGACAAACGTTAATACGTGTAACGAAATATGAAAAATATGTAAACAAGATTACTTACTATAAAATTTCAAGATGCGATTATGTAACTTTTGGAATAAAGAATAAATGTAAGAATTATAATAATGTTAACATATGCAATAGACAGAACATAGTAAATTTGAACAATGACACTTGTATAGCAAATCTAATCAAAAGTAAACCAGCAAACTGTAGTCTAATAAACAATCGTAACATAGACTGCCTTCCTAAACGCATGTTGCTTTGCAGTGCGACAATGTCACGTATTCCCAAACGCAAGCGCGCAAACTTTGACAAAGTATAGCATTCCTAAAGTCAACTTTTCGCAGCTGATAACCAAATAAACGCTTTTTATAGACAATGCACTCGATTTGCAGTGTTATAAAGTATAATTGCTTGATTTTAACACTACTTTGACGTTGCATACAGACGTTTAGGAAGGCAGCCATACCCACAATAGAGGAGATTTCATCTGGAACAATATTTTTAAATAAATTTCATGCAACGATACTTATCAACGGAGAATATCGGAATCTTACTAGTACATTCCTCGTGCAATTCCATAATGAATCTATTACAATATTAGATCAAATCTACCAATACTTTGAAACAGCCGGAATAAAACCATTGCCCGCTGTGGTGCAACCCGGACATCCAACACCAACCATTGAAGAAGAACTATCATTAGAAACGGTAAGAGAGATGCAACTTAACAATCCAGAAGCTATAGATTTACTTAGTACCAGAAATAAATGGAATTTGGGAATAAATCTTGGACCGTTCATTGCAGCAGTATTTTCAACAACTCTTATAATTACCAGAATTCATACCTGTACAAAGGAGAAGAAATCATGAATAATTCCGGTTGTAGTCGACAACCCGACACAGATTCGCATACATGTCCATGTCTGAATTATCCTAAGCCAAAGAAAAAGATTACTAGAGAATAACGAGGATCGCACTTATTCCTTATTTCTGACCGAACGAGGACGATCGGTTTTAAGTCGGGAAGTGTTAATAATAAAAAAAAACATTTAATCGCTGACACGGAATACCCCTACTACAGTTTGTTAAACTTCTTACAAAAAACTTTTGTTTGGAAACTGCTGACACATTTTCAGACGGTCAGAAACCTCATTACATACGGTAACAAAAACGTATCAATCAGAGTTGTCACAGAAAACAATGTAGTCGGAATTGGATTTGAAAAACCGATGAATTTTAATATTATTGGTTTTATGTTCAATCTAAAATTACAATCTGTTTTGAACATAAAACCGATAACATTGAAATTCATCATACAAAAGTATTTTTTGTAGGTTTTTCAAATCCAATTCTGACTATATTGATTTCTGTGACAACCCCGAATATAACCAATAAGTATATTTTATGTTAATATATGCACAATACTTACAAGATAAATCATTAACGGAGTTTGCATCCAAGAAATTCTTAAGTGCGTATAAATCCTCCAAGATGAATATACAATCCGCCTGAGTTAATTTGCTATTCATATTATCATCTACACACCGAATTTTCCATATAGGACGTAAGAGACGTGCGACATATATATACAAACCATCGTGTTTAGAAGAATATATAATTGTGCTCACATCGTTGATCGGTGAAATACCAGATGAAATGAATGAATTTTGATTGTAAACTATTAAAAAAAAAACATATGAAACAAAAATAAATATTAGTTTATATTCTGGAAAACTCGTCGAAAAGTGAAAAATTGCAGGCATGCAATAACGTCCCACGTACAAAATCCTATCTGATAACATATTGGATATTTTTGAAAAATAAACCTTTTATCGTTCATAAAATTGGAAAAAACGCAAAAATTAAAAAAAATGTAAATGAGGTTGTGCCTGGTTTTTTAAATAAATTGTAGAACAATTCGAAAATTCTAAAAAAATTGCATTTTGTTGTGTTCAGGATTCGAAGCCGTGCCACCACCGGGTAGGGTACGGTTTCAAATCCTGACCAACCATTTACTAATTTTTTTTTTAATTTTTGATACATTTTAGTTATTTTTATTACTTTTACTTTTTATTTGAAAAAGTTCGTTCTTTTTTTAAGAATTTTGATAGCTTTAAATTATTTTTAATATGAAGATAATATTGGAACATTTTAATCATTAGACTAACAGATTTATGTAATAGTTGGCGATTTTTTTAATCAATTTTGGGAGAATTTCTTCATTATTAAATCTTTTCTTACGTTTCAAATCATTTCTATGTATAGTCGAAGACCACTCGCTTTTTGATAAAGACGTTGAAACACTTCTTGGATGTGTGAAAAATTATATAAGTGCTAATAATGGTGTGTTAATATTTTTATAATGCACCCCAGGCAAGAAAGTGTTACAAATTTGTTACGAAATTTATGGCTGACTTCATAAACGCAGTTTGCAAAGCAACACTAGACTGGAGATATTATATTAAACTTTCATTAAAGCAAATGAAAAGTTTAAAGAATATCCAAGTTGTAATAAGAACTTCAGTTGTTCTAAGAAATATTTGGGTAAAGTTCCCTGATGATCTGCATTAGCAACAGTGAAATGCGCATAAGAACTAGCTATACCCCTCAATAATCAATTTCAATTGTTTTTAATAAAAGTGTTAATATTTTGCTACATGTATGTAAAATGTTAATTATGGCAAATAGTGCGATTAAAAATTTAAAATATTAAAATTTTAGAAATTTCCATAAAAAGCACCTTTTATATTTTTTAGTTGCACTACAGACACACTTTTGTGAAATATTTTTAATATTAATGCTATATAATATATATTGATATTATGTTATTTAGTATATTTTTTTTTAAACTAATATAATTTTTTTGCTCGTTAGTCATTAATATTGGGAGCGACATCTAATAGACTTAACATATCGGATCTATAATTATGTTCTTCCAAATCCTTTCGAGATCTTAAATGTCTCCGTGATGAAATTAGTGGGTCTGAAGAGGCCGCCAACATATTGAAAAGGTCCTCATTCTGCCTAATCCGTGAAATTTTGCAAGTATTCGTGTATCTGAAGTGGTTGTAGTCTTTGTTTTTGCATTCCTTGGCTTCTTCTGATAACTCTCCAATTGGTAAGCATTGATATACAATTAAATTTTTACCGTGAGCCAAAATCTTATGGACCGTAGTTTTCTTATAGACGTAAGTTTCTTTTCAGGGTATATTTGACCTAAAAGTTGGGCAGTTTTTTATGCATAATCATGAAACTGTGGGCCATTTATCATTTCTCTAGAGCAGTGGTATTCAACCTTTTTAAAGCATCGACCCCAAAATGATGTTCAAAAAATCTGGCGACCTCTTAACGTTTCTGCTCTCAAAGTTTGAAAATATTATTAAAAAGAAAATTCAATGAAAATAAAGTAAAAACATGACACTGCTGGCTTGCTATTCATTCAGCAGAAACTTAACGATATTCTTCTTTGTTTACACATTGGATGCTGCAATGCATATGTATGTATATAAAAAATATCTCTGATGTGCGCATTAAATTTAGTATTTGCAATTAATTGTCGCTAATTTTCACTTGGTTGTGAACAGTAAAGGAGCCAAGTCGCGTTGAGTTCGCCGATTTTGTCAACAATTTTAAAGAAAATTTATTTGAGCTGGCAGCGGACAGTATGCTCAAAATGGAATATTTATCTCAAAATAATTAAACATTTTAGGTAAAGCGAAAGGCTTTTTCACAAATGGTGAACGTTAAAAAAAGGAATAAACTAAATTTAAAAAATGAATTGAATGTTAGCGTGTCACAAATGCAACGACGTTTTTCGCATTTAATTAATAATAAGCAAGCCCAGCGTTCGCATTAAGTAAGTACTTTTATGTTTTTAAATTAAAATAAATTAAATATTAAAAAATAATCAATGTACTCGGATTTTATTTAGATCAGCTCGCGACCCACCAGTTGAACACCACTGCTCTAGAGTCTATAACATTTAGGATAACTGCCAACCTTTTTATAATATGATTGTCGACCCCAGTAATTTGGGCTATTACCTCATCATTTTCATGACATATTACCATCGTTGGTATTTCCATACCCCCTATTGTCAGTCCAAGCTCCTTAATAAATTAATTTTGTATTTTTTTGGAGCAGATAGTTCTTCTTTTGGCGTTGCGTTCTTATCAAAACATTCTCCTTCTCGCGGAATTGTGTACGCTAGTTTTAAAATAAACTCCATGCACCTAATTCTGGCATGTAACGGAGAAATTCCATCTTCCGAGTTTTGTTCATCACTTGAATCATCAAAAATTTTAAAGTCTTTATGCGACTTTTTGCAAATCGCACACTTCAAAGTTGACGAAGTATCTGTTGTTACATTTAAGACTTTGCCATCAATCATTGTAAGACAAAACTCAGAACAGAAGGCTTAAGTTCAGAAATTTGCTTTTTTATATCGTTTACTGTAGATTTGATTATTTCTGAAGACTCCTTTGCATATTTAAAAAATATTGGACGGCAAAAATGAACTGATGATGGGCGAGGATATTTCCAATCTCAGAGATTTCACTTCTCAGTCGCAAAGGAACTACAGAAGCCACAAACATATTTGCATCTGTAATAGTTGTGTAATTTGTAGATATTGATCGTTTGTAAGCTAATAACGCTAAGGCTTCTTCTATGCTTTGTGGGTAAAGTATTTGGAGGAGTTGGAATACTGTCGTTAATCCTCTGCAGTCGATCTGGGCTTGCAAGCGCCACAGCTTTTGTAATGTTAGACCTTAATTTATCTTTATCTTTTACATACTTAAGATATAATACTTCTGAAAGATGCGATTTAGATATATCTTTTGTGGCTTTTTGAAGTTTACGTTTTATGCGTACTCCGAACACTCGTTTATAGTTTTTGCAGGTCTTCCTCTTCTGCTATCAGAAGATGTATGCGGTTCTTCGATGTTTTCAAAAGTTGTTACTCCATTTATCTGTTTATCTTGACAGCAACCAAATCAACATCCGCAACTTGGTGCAGTCTCGCTGTAGAATAAAGTCTAGGAAGATTAGATATTAACTTTAGCAGTTTATTTTGGAGAATCTGTAGCCGTTTCAAGTGACAGTTTGCACTGTTTACCCAAACAGGCACTGCATAAAACATGACTGCCTGAAATATTAATTTAAATATTATCATTTTATTGCCAATGTTTAATGCTGATTTTCTGTTTATGAAAGGGTAAAGTTTTCTTACAAGTACATTACATTTCTTAACAATATATGATCTCTATAGGTCAACTTTGTATCCAGAACTACGCCTAAATATTTCACGTTTTTCTCCAATTGGATTTCAGTATTGTTTACCCTTATGTTATTCTGGGGAATAAAGCATGCTTTTCTCTTTCTGGTGAAATATATTGCCTGACTTTTATTACAGTTTAATACTAAAGGGTCCGCCATCTAACGTTTTTTTCAACTAGTGCTTATTTCGTGAATGGTAACACTTAGCTCATGTCTGATTTGACACGTAATTAGCTTCATCCTTCCGCTGAAAGAATATGGTTGTGTATACGCTTGAAAAACGCTGAGAAATATTGCGACATTACTTTACTACAGAAGATGCCGATTTTTCCAAAAAAAATCATCTTTTCAGATGAAGCTCATTTTGATCTTGGCGGGTATGTAAACAAGCAAAATTGTCGCATTTGGGGCACAGAAAACCCGCACGCATACATTGAAAAGCCGACGCACCCAAAACGAGTCACTGTTTTGTGCGGATTTTGGTCCAGAGGCATAATTGGGCCATTTTTCTTCGAAAATGAGCAAGGAGTGGCCGTTACAGTCAATGGCGATCGTTATTAGGCCATGTTGAACGATTTTTTGTTCACACAAATTGAAGAGGAGGATATTGGCAACATTTAGTTTCAACAGGACGGCGCTACATGCCACACAGCCAAAGCTACACTCTATGTTTTGCGCCCTGTTTTTGAAGATCGCATTATCAGCCGCAGAGCTGATGTCGTTTGGCCACCTCGGAGATGCGATTTGACACCGTTGGACTATTATTTGTGGGGTGCCGTCAAAGATAAATGTTACGCCGACAAGTCAGAAACAATTGACGCTTTAAAGGACAATATTTGTGAAGCCATTGGTAAAATACAGCTGCACACAATCGATAATGTGCTTAAAAATTGGACCGATCGTGTAGGCTACTGCATGGCCAGCCGAGGCAGCCATTTGAATGAAATTATTTTTCATTATTAACCGGAAGAATTGTACTTTCAAATAAAAAAAGAAATTTGAGAAAATATTCAGTAGTATTTTTTTTATAGCATTTTCAAAAAAAAAGTTATCTGGCGGACCCTTTATTTACCATTTTGTAAAATATTTAAGTAGTATTTCGATACCCAAATGCAGGTATGTTAATATTTCTGTAGAAAGATTACCTGAACACAATACAGCTGTGTCGTCCGCGAACTTAGATATTGTACAGTGGTCTATGGAAGGAATATCTATATATTATACACAATTGGGGATAAACAAGATCCCTGAGACGACATCCTGCATCTGTTTGGAAAACAGAAGATTTGGAACCAATGTAAAGTAAACGAACTGAATTTTTATTTTAACATCCTTTTCGTGGTATCCTGGTAAATCGTGTAATTTTTCACAATAGTCAATTTAAATACATTTTCATTATGCGAGTTTTTGAAAACTCGAACAATCCGACTTCTGAAATGACATCGCACTTTAAAGTAAAATTGTATAAGTTCTGGTACTGATCACTAATTTAACAAAGTAAAAACTTAAATGGCTGCATTACACAATTGCGGTTTAATTTATACCCCGAAATAAAAAAAGGTTCAAACTACCTGATTTGTAAAACAGAAATGCAGGCCTCAATTAACTGGATTATACAACTGCAATTTAAACTTGCTTCTTGTTTCCACATCTAACAACATTTTGTGATACAGTGATCACCTCTTATAAGATGTTTTCCTACGAAATTTATGTTATGAATTTCGCTCCATTTTCCTCTTTAGCAGTCATGCTTTGGCATACGAAACAGTAATCCTGCTCCAACTTCAAACTTCTTCTTGCACAACCAGCGTTGTTATATTGTTGGATTTATCTTTGTGTGCAAGTTTTTTAGATGCTAAAAGGTTTTAAGTTTTTCTTTTCAAGTAAAAGTGTTTTTGGAAATTTGGATATTTGCTTAAAATAATTTTTATGTTTTGCTTTGCTATTTTTCGTGTATTAAAAAACTGTTCAAACTTTAATTCAGATAATTTTAGAGATCACGGTTTAAAATTTTATATTGAGTTTTGTAATGACCTTTTAAAAAGGTTTGATTTCGACGACTTTTTTCTTAAATGTGTGGAGCCTTTAGCACCAGTTAATGTAAATAGACGAAGCGCGAGCTTCTTCACTTTGATTTTTCGCAAATTAATCTGTTGGAACAGTTTTACCGCTTAAAAAATAGTTTATGCGGTTCTGTCGGTTCCTATATCTACAGCCTACTTAGAGCGAATGTTTTTGCAAATTAATTTATAAAAAAGCAAAATAAGAAATAAATTGAAAATTTAAACATTATGTGGTATTCTAAGAACTAGACTATTTACAAATAAATAATAGCAATTGTACTTCGTTTCATCAAAAGAAATTACTTTAAAATTTAATAACACAATGTACGACTAAAATATTTTATAATACACATATGTACATAAATATGAATATATACATATTTATTTATAACAATGGTCTCATTTTTTATACATTTTTTATGTTCGTTGTAAGTACATAATCTCATAGTTAATATGAAACAAACTGAATGTTTAATTTAATTTTTATTAACATATTTTCGAATTTATATTTGTTATTTATGTTAGGTTTTTTATCAAATAAAGCAAAAACACACATGCTTTTTATTGATTTGTTAGAAAAGACTTTTTGGACGAAAAAAAGATTTTTTCTCGGAAATTTTAAGATTTCCAAAAAAATATATGACAACACTGTGCACAACGCACAATAACGTATTTTTCACCATTGCACTTTTTGTTTTGTTTGAGAGTGTGTTCTAATCGGTAGTAAAGTACGATGGTGAAAAAATATTTGCTTGTGGGGAACAAATTTCATGTTTCTGCTGTGCCAAATCAATGTGTATTTAACTAGGTGACAGCATTAGGAAAACAATTACAACAATAAGAGAACAACATGCATTTTTGTTTGTGTAGTTTCATTGCGTATGTCAAAAACCTAACCCATAAAACAAAGAAAACAAATACAGAAAAAAAGTAAAAGTATTTTGTATTTATTTTGACATTCGCAACGAATAGTCAGCTACTGTAATGCTGTCCTGGTTAAATACGCCTTGTGTCAAATGATATCTTTTTTGATAACATAAAATTGTTACGTCTGTGAAAACAAGCTGTTTAAAAAATTGCTGCGGTGGCGAGGTAAAACATTTGATTCCAAGCCGTCGGCTACCATCAAATTTTTAAAAGAATTTTTTAAACGCATTACATAGCGTCAACAATTAATTGCGATTATCTGTGATATAAAAGGTCGGTAGAATAGAAAAATTAAATTTTCAAAATTTATCTTCATGTCTTACAAGAGAAACACGTATTAATATTTTTGTTACAAGATTTCATTATGTGCAATTACTCATTGAGTAAACATGTACCATATCTCCAAATTTAGCCAATTTGTTTAACAATATTTATTAATAAATAACTTAAAAATAAGGTGTTTAAAGATGATAGGTTTATCACCTTTAAATAAATTCTGCCAAATTGAACCATAAGGAAAATATGTTCTTGGCACAGACTCCACTCAGGGAGATGGGAGGAAATGCTTACAATTGGGTTTAGGAAGAATTAGTTTGTTAGTATGGGTATACTTGCGGTTTACAGGCTGATGTATTTTAATAAGAATAAATGAAATTGTTTCTAAATTAACTTAGCATTTTATTTAAGGGTTTGTAAGTGCTTAACAAGAGATCTTCCTTCGTGACGTCTTCAAAAGTCAGTGTGTATAATTCAAGTAGTAAAAAAATCTTTAGCGCGGAAATAATTATACATACATATATATATATAAAGTTCGAAAAAGTTTCGTTAATTTAGTTTTTCGTCAAGTGACGAGTCAAAATAATTCATGAATTCACAATATAAATCAGGGATGGTAATAATTAATTAAAAAAAATAAAAAATTTAATTCTGTATAATGAAATGAAATAATGTTTGATCGTTTTTAAACATAAGGAATTTCAGTTAGTTATATACGCACATACACATTCCCTTTTTTAACAAAAACTTTAAAGACAATAAAAGTTTCATAACCTACAAATTTTATTCAATAACAAATATAATAATGGCGGACAAGAAATGTAAAGAAATTTTCACATTTTAAAAATAAAAACAAAAAGATACAGCTGGGCTGATGAGTTTACCTTGTTAATTGTATCATGGTTGCACCCATGGTAAAATAATACAGGTACTGTCGAAGCTACAACAACACTGCTTTTAGGTTCGAAGCTGTCAAAAAACACAAAAGCAATAATGCAAAATGGTTGCATTTTCTGTTCTATAAAGAATTTTGTTTCTTTTCCTTTTCTTATTTGCATTTGAAACAAATGTTAAAGTGTGCTTTTTTAGTAGTGTGGGTGTGTGTTAGTAATACATAATCAAATTTTGACAGACCCGAACACAAAAAAAGTCCGTTAACGCTTCGACACTATCTGTATTATTCTACAATGGGTTGCACCCAAGACATGTTTTGCATTGCATACGCATTTTTGTGAATTACATACTTATGTATGTTTTGCAACATGCGTTTAGGAAGTCGACCTCTCACTTTATTTCTGAAGGTACGTACATAAATACATATGTATGTATATGGCCAATATTGGTGTCATTTGAAAGCTTTTGAACAGATCTTTTTGAATATTCAAATTTTTTTAAAAATTGTTATACCATAGAGGAGAGGAGGCCGAAGGGCTGCTATGCAAAAAGGTTTTAGTCAGCGAAGCCGGTGTTATACCATATAAAAGTATTAATTTTAATATGTTTAAAAAAGAGCATGTAAATACTAAAAACTATTAGTATATAAAAAATGAATAATGAATTTATCCAAAAATAATTTCTTAAATTAAGAAGAAATGGGTAAAATCAGATTTGAGCTCAAGCCATAAAATTTTCATTTCAATATATAAAAAATATAGGTAAAATAAGAATTAACTTTATATTTATAGTCCATAAGTACATTAGATATATGCATATGAAAGTATGGACAAGGTATGGACGTATCGTTAGCTAAAATTAAAAAATGCGTAACAGTGTATGAATATATAATATGAATAGTAGTCATACAAACATACTCGCTCGAAAATTCAAAAATGTCATCAGTAATTCTTAGAATTTTTAACATTTAGCTTTAAATTTTTCGAAAAAAATGCATTACGACACTGCTCCTATTTTTCTAAATAAATAAGGTGATTTTTGAAATGTTCTGGAAGATGGCGTGTGACTAAAGTCTGCAAGTTTTTTGCTTATAATCCCTACTCAATTTGAATCAAAAATAAAAAGTATTGAGTATTGGCCCAATGCACAGTGGCCAATTTGGCTTCGCTAGCGGCATTTAATTCAAATTTTCAAATTTGAAAAACCGTTAATTTTTTTTTAACAATCGATAACAAATACATTCACTAGATTTGTATCGATTTTTAAAAGCTCAGCTTACAGCTGATGAACAGCTGTGAGCTGTCAAAGTCAGCATATGTTTCTGCAAGTGTTGTGCAAAATATTTCCGCCTTTTTGATCATCGTTTTGCTATTCGTGTTAAACTTGCAAATTTTATTATTTTCATTAAAAGTTTTGTTATATACTAACGCCAAGGTATGTATTATATAAAAAAACTGTGGTTGTGATCTGTGTATACTTATGTTATTTATAAAACGTAATCGCGTTTAAGTGTATTAGCAACTCGCCCATTGTAACGTACACCTGTCTTTCGTGGAGTAGAACTTACAAAATTCAACTGCATTCAGTGTAATTGTAAATTTTCCTATATGTGTAAACCATTGTGTGTCCAAAATGTCCAAAATTTACTGCGAGTACCTGCGAGCCTTCAATTTATTGTACTGAAGAATCTGATTAATATTTCTTTTACAATATGGTTTCTCTTTGAGTTGACAATTTTTTTTTTTATTTTATATATGAATATATGGTGGAAAATGTTTATTGAATTAAAAAAAAATAAAAAATTTAAAAAAAAATTAAAAATAAAAAATTTTAAATTAAAAAAAAATAAAAAATAAAAAAAATTTAATTTTTTTTTCCAAAAATTGTTTCATTTTTTTCTGAATTGAGAAACAAATTTTTGAAGATATCTTCTTTACTTTGGAAGCTATGAATAAAATGCCGCTAGCGACGCCAAATTGGCCACTGTGCAATGGTGTGAAGATCAAGAATTTTCAACACAGAACAAAAATTTTTTCGACACTGCAAATAACAAGGAATTTAAAACAATGTGTGTAATTTTTTAAGTCATGGAAAAATAACCATATACGGACACCACTACGTGAGGAAAGATCAAAAAAAGAAGACCCGTGTCTCCCAGTTTTGCCTAAAGTCATGCACTTTTTTTATGGGCCCCCAAAGATTTGGGCCCTCGGTGTAATTTTTTCCAAATACTGACCATTTTCTCATGCTGATATCTTGGAAATCGTTCGGAATTTCGATTTACTCTCTGAAGCAAAGTTGTAGATATAGTCACAAAAAACAAAAATTGTGAACATATAAGATCAAAAAATCTTCATCGTCAAGATGAAAATCGCAAAAAATTAAAAAAAAACAATTTTTTTTACCTTTTTCCACTGTTCAGGTCCATAGGTACCAAACCGTTAAAAATTCAAGAAAACAATTAACTATAAAAATGTACTTAAGACCTCAATAAACAATTTTTTAGAGCATATGAGCTTCCTAGGAATGATTCTTAATACCCTTTGGTAGCGCTCAAGTAGTCGTAAAAGTGAAATTTCCCGAAAATTTTTTATTTTCATTCATATGCTATCTATTACAAAAATATACCTAAGATCTCAATAAATTAATCACGCGATCACATACCGACCGCAGCAGCACAGGTAAAGCAATAAGCTCAGCACACACATCAAGGGACACAGCGCACAATATAAAAGCGACACGAGAGCTCAGCGGTGAAGGTTATAGAGAAATTGCTATAGCATAATTCGTGCACAACATTGACAACTGACAAATTCAATATGCAGTGTGAAAAAATTGAATTATTTTGATACGTTTGTGGTCATCAAAACAGAAAAAAAGTTATATAAGATTTCAAAAGGAAAAGTAGACTTAACCGGTGAAAATTACACACCTAATACAGTGTGTCACCAATCTTATAACAATCTCATGACATGGTTAAGTGGAGGCAAATATAGTATAAAGTATTGTAAGCCGGTAAACTGGATTAATCGCCCAGGTAATCATGATGCAACTAGTTGCTATGCATGCGTAAATTACACATGTCGTCTAAATCGACATGCTGAAAAGAATAAAATTTATAGAGCAACTATAACAGCCACACTACCAGTGCTTGCACCTGAGGACAGAATTTACAGGAATGACTAGTGCAAGTGATGTTACTTATGAAGATCCATTTGATAGCGATTATGTGCCCCAACAGGGAAGAGATGGACCACAACTAATAACACAAATAGAAACGGATTTATTTGTGGCCATATTGGGACCATCGCAGACTTGCCATATTTTTGACAGCGTTTTCAAAGCAAATAAAACACACACATGCTAATGTTAACTCTACGGCTACCGCAAACGGCAAGCTAAATTTCAGATCCTCTACACTCTAAAAGATGACAATTCGTTCGCTTACTGCCTCGATTAAAAGCTTTGGTGGTAAAAATGGGAATGAACTACATCGCTAGTGAGTGGAGATTATTTATTGATGGTTCTGTTTCGAGCTTGAAAGCAGTGTCGTTGCATGCGTCGAACGGAAAACCTTCCATTCCGCTGGCAATGCGTATTAACATGAAAGAAAGCTATGAAACATTGAGAGTTATAATGAAAAAAATCAAATACTACGAAAATAAATGGAAGGTTTGCTGTGATTTGAGAGTCATCAACATTTTGCAAGGGCTTTCCAAAATTATTTTGTTTTCTTTGTAATTGGGATTCGAGCTCACCTCTGAATCAATTCCAATGTAATTCGTGAAGACCAAGAGGAAGTGTGGAGGAACAAATAAAACAACATAGACTTAAGCTATGTACAGACGATTGGCAGATCTTACAATATTGCCAGAAAAATGTTCAGAAAATGTCTGACAACCATCTGAACTTACAATTTTTGTCTTACAACGTTGCCAGAAAAAGCATTGTCAGTTCATTGTAAGACAATAATATTGTCAGACATCTCACAATCGTGAGAACACTCTACTTTGCCATTGTCAGATAATTGTCAGACATTGTAAGCTCTCGTTTTATTGGCAGATGTGTTTAATTTAATACATCTGACAATGGCACCATTGTCAGATAATTTTTTTAGTGGCAACGCTGTCCATAAATAATAAATGTCAATAATAATCGCAAAAAAAAAGCAAGATACATAAAAATATTAAAAAAATAAAAGTAAAACTGTTGTTACGAAAGTGAATAAAGAACTGAAGTTTTTTGCAAAGTAAAAGAAGTGTTTACATTATATTAAAAATTTAGCGGTTAATAATAGTTGCTTTTTTATGTTCCATATTTCCACTTCTTTAATTTAATATTTTCACACAATAATAATAAACTCACAATTGATAATTTCTGTCAAAAGCTTTGAAAGTTCTGACAAAGTTTAACAACACATCTGGCAATTTTTCCACACAACAATCTGACAACCGTGAAAACTGACAATTTTTGTTGGCAGATAAATTTATTGGCTGACAATTGTCTGGCAATGAAATTGTAAGGTTTTCTTACAATCGTCTGAACTGACAATTTACCATTTGGTAAAATTTTTTCATTGTCAGTACGTTGTCAGCATATTGCCATATCTTACAATATTGTAAGATCTGCCAATCGTCTGTACATAGCTTTAAGAATGCACCTTCAATTGACAATACTCAAGACATCTATCTGCCCCCGCTCCACATAAAATTGGGAATTGTTAAAAAATTTTGGGGAAATTTTTCACTTTTACAACTACCTGAGCGCTACCTAAGCGGTATTAAGAATTTTTGCTAGCTTGCTCATATGCTCTCGAAAGTTGTTTATTGAGGTCTTAGGTACATTTTTATAGTTAATTGTTTTCTTGAATTTTTAACGGTTTGGTACCTATGGACCTGAACAGTGGAAAAATTTTAAAAAAAAATTTTTTTTTAAATTTTTTGCGATTTTCATCTTGTAGATGAAGATTTTCTGATTTTATATGTTCACAATTTTTGTTTTTTCTGACAAGATCTACAAATTTGCTTCAGAGAGTAAATCAAAATTCCGAACAATTTGCAAGATATGAGCCTGAGAAAATGATCAGTATTTTGCAAAAATGACATCGAGGCCCCAAATCTTTTGGGGCCCATAAAAAAAGTGCATGACATTGGGCAAAACTGGGAGACACGGGTCTTCTTTTTTGGTCTTTTATCAAGTAGTGCTGTCCGTATATGGTTATTTTTTTCGTGTTGCACTGTGTAATAAATAGTAATAATATTCAAAGTGTTTCAACATCATTTAATCATTCAACAACAATAACAAACTCTATAGCACGTAACAACTTGCATACTCTGTATATTATCAGAATGTTAGTGGTATGAGAACTAAGGCTCGTGATTTCATAATTTTTATGTCAGCCCGTGAATACGATATTATAGTAATCGCAGAAACCTGGGTGCATGATAATATAAACAGTGCAAAATATTTCGATAATTTTTATAATGTTTATCGCCATGATCGTTGTCTTACTTTGTGGTAGAGTTGTAATTCCTGTGAGAGCTTATTTCAACTCGGAGTTTATTTCTCTTAACTTTACTAATATTATTGAACAACTTTGTATTAAGTTAACGTTTGCAAATAATTACACCATTTACATTGTTATTTCATATATAACCCCAAAAAGTAGTTTCAGTACTTATAGATATCATTTAGAAAATATTCAGATGCTCGTAGATGGCTTAGACATAAACCATTTTGTATAAGTGTTTGGCGATTTTAATTTACCTAATATTAATTGGAATTTAGAAAATAACGTATTGCTGCCATATAATATCACTGATGACATTGATGAATATGTAACCGGTTTCTTTCTGTCAAATGATTTTCAACAATTTAATCGTTACAAAAATCATATCGGTAAAACTCTGGATCTTATTTTTTCTAATTATTTGATTAAAGCATCTTGCAATTTATCTGCTAATCCGGCTGCTATAAATACAGTGCATCATAAAGCACTTGATTTTTTTTTAATTCTTTTACTATGCGAAGGAACTTTTCCTTCCTATATCTAAATATAATTTTAATAAGGCGAACTTTGTCGGCTTAAACAATTACTTTGAAACAATCCACGACCCTGATGATATTTACATATTTATTTGTAACCATTTCGATAAGGCCATTAGTCTGTATGTGCCTCAATTTGAGACAAAATGGAATAACAAACCTCCTTAGTATAATTCGAGGCTCTGCAACATGAGAAATGTGAAAAATAAGGCTTACAAGAACTATAGAAAGTCCGATAGTGATATTGATAGTAATCATTTCTTTTTGGTTCGAAATGAAATTTTCTTTTTGAACAATATATATTTAAAATTGAAAACAAAATAAAATCGGACTCCGCTGCTTTTTGGCATTATTTGAATAGCAAAAAGGATAATAAATGCGTTCCTAAGCGCATATATTATAATTCTATGACATCTGATAATGTTGTGGATGCTTGTGATCTATTCTCAAAATTTTTTCAGAGCACCTTTGTTAAGCCAGTTTGTGGTACTCGTACCTATAATACTCATCAAAGTAATACACTCAATAGTGAAATAAACTTTAGTATAACTATTGAGGATGTTATTGTAGCTATAAAAGCATTAAAAGATGATACCGTTTGTTCTACTGGAGTGTATGCTTCTATATTTTTCAAAAAGTGTGCTCAAAATATTGTATTAGGCATTTTCATACTATTTAATGCATGCCTAGAATTCGGTAAATTTTTAGATTGCTGGAAACTCTGCTCTATTATGTCTGTTTTTAAATCTGGTGACCGTAGCCAAGTAACTAATTATGGACCAATAGTGAAACAGATTACTTTTGCAAAAATTTTCGACAAGATTATTAAAGGTAAACTTTTCAAACACATGGAAAACTTTATTAGCCCTTGCCAACACGGGTTCATGTCTGGCAAATCTACTGCCACGAACTTAGTATTAGTAAGTCATGAAATTATAAATACCATGGAGCTTAACTCCCAGTGTGATATTATTTATACAGACTTTGCGAAGGCATTTGACACTGTTAACCACAATTTATTGTTAAACAAACTTTGCCGAATCGGATTGTCTAAAAAACTCTTATTATTTTTTAAGAACTTTCTCTTGCTCACACTTAATAAATGCATACTCTGGCATTCCTCAGGGAACTCATATCGGGCCTTTACTTTTTATGATTTTTATTAAAGATTTACCACTTACCTTTGAATTTTCTAAATGCATTTTGTTTGCAGATGACCTAAAGTTATTCGCTAGAATCTCTCGTGTAGATGATTGCGAAAAATTACAAGGTGATTCAGAAAATGGTATAACGATTAACGCATCGAAATTCTGTATAGTTTCGTATACACACAGTTTAAAAGAGATTATTTTTAATTACAACATTTCCGGTACCCCACTACAGCGAGTTGTGGAAGTTAAGGATTTGGGTGTTACTATGCTATATAGTATGCTTGGTTTTATAAAAAGGAATTCTAAAGATTTTAGAGATGCGTATACCCTTAAATCTGTATATGTTTCACTAGTGCGTATTAGTGTTAAAATTTTTTTTACCAAAACTGCTTTGAGATTAAATTGGACCTTTGAATTACCATTCTTAGGTTTGTTAGCTTTTCTATTATGTATGCTTACAACGTTTTATCTGGAAGAATAAAATGTGCAGAAATTGCAAATTTCTTTACCCTTTATTGTCCTCCCAGAGATTTAAGAAATAATAGAATGTTTGTAGCACTTGTTCACAGAACCAACTATGCGCAAAATGAGCCAATTGCAAGATGCTTGCATTTATGTAACAGCTTTACTCCCCCTTTAAATTTTAATGTAAATTATATTTTTAAGTTAATGTTATTTAAATATTATAATTAGACAAAACTTAGTAGTAATCTGTAAGACTGAAGTTTTGTAGATGAAAATTAATAAATAAATAAAACTGATTGACTGCTCATTTATATGTATATAAAATAATTCGTATTAAAAAATATTATAAAAATATATGTATAATTGAATTAATTAAATAATATTATATATTATATAAAAAACTCAAATTCAAATCCTTATTTTAAACTTTATTTTAATCAATACACTGAACTTTTTTATTATCAATTATTAATTCGCATACTTTCTTTAAGCCGAAAATATACATTTTATAAAATACTTTAGACTATATGTTTAAACTTATTTTTGGTAGATACGTCTTTTTGAGTTTCAGAAAAAGAGAAGCCGTCGTCGTATCTAACATAACTCTGTTAATTAATCCATTTACAACAAACTCTTTAAACACTTAAAAAATTTTTTGGTTTAAAGTGAAATTAGTAAAAAAAACTTCGTTAAAAATATTTATAGTTTCCATTTTACAAAGTGCTTCTCCTGTAAATTTATATTTTTGTTAGTTACGTCTTTTTGCATTTCAGCTAAAGATATATAGAAAAATAAGTATGAAATCCAAATCAGCTTTTAATATTAATCCTTACTATTATTAAGTACTTCGGATTAATATCAACATGTGGTGGGTATTATTATGCATTTCAATTCGTAAGAAAACACTTTTCAAGCACAACGTATGAGATATAAAAATTTCAATGATTTTCTTTTCGAATCGAAATACAAACCGATTCTCCCGATTTCGGTGCTACACATATAGAATGATGTTATGCTTGTGTTCTATTGTAAATGGTATATTTTGTATGAAAAACAAAAACATATGAAAACTTTCACTTCGTCGGGGCGTTTTCCAGAACAGACGCCATTGATTTTATACATAAATTTTGTTACAATTTTAACTTACTTGAACATAGGGGATATAGCGAATTTGGCAATGGGCTTTGAATTGGTGTATTTTGTAATGTACGGTTTACTAAGCCACTATTTCCAGTATTTGACATTGGTGTGGACATAAACATTTGTGGAGAGTTGCGCTTATCTAAGCCAACAGTGTTGCTTAAGTATGGATGTTGAGGCTGTAGATTTCCTATCATTTGTAATTGATTCGAAATCACTGGCTCTCCACCGTATAACAAAAACGCCTGAGCCGCCCACATAGCTACATCTGTACCACGATATTGCTCGGAACATGTTAAGAGTAACGACGTTGCACAAGCTTCGAGCTCTCCTTGAGCCTAAATAAAGTACAAAAGCTTAGATAAATATTAGATTTTGACTTTTAAATTTACCTGAAAGAATGCTTTAACTGCATCATGATGTGGACCATGGCATGCTATTAGTAACTGTTGCAAAATATCAACAGGTTTTAATATCGAAATGATGTGAGCCCCTTGATTAGTAAGTAAAACTACTTTTTTTGGTTTTTGTGCTTTTCGTAATATCGACTGAAGTTGGGATTTACATCGGTCAGGTATTTCTGCCAAACTCCAGACGATACCGTCCATTGGAATAACAGTGGTTGATTCAGTTAAATATGGACGATGCGGAAATGGCGCTGAACTTATGGACCACAAAATATCCTGATCTTGTTGCGGCGTAGAAACCATTAGTAGCGTACCTTCATTATAATGTGCAGAATGAACTTGTTTCGGTTTATTTATTGTTGTATTGGGTGTATATCCAGGTGGCAATCTAACATGTAAAAGATATAAACCTTGTTGCCTTCTTGGTTCAATTGTTGCACTATGTGGCGATATTGGAGTTTTCATTGTAGGCGCTGCGACTCCTACTGCTATCGCTTTTATTGGTGAATTTTGAGCCATAGACATTTGAGATTGATTTAGAGAAGCTTGATTATTATTGAGATTTAAGAATGCTGCCAGAGGATTGGTTGAAAAAAATAAACGCACACCACATTGTGTTACCGCCAATAAATGAAGATTTTGACAATCGTCAACCGAAAGGGGGCAAATGGATTTAATGTTTTTAAACAAAGCAGGGTCAACAGTTCTTAAAATTTTTATTATGGAATATCAGAATCAAAGTATATTAAACAATTTTAATAGTAATAAATACATACTTAATGATGTTTGCCGCACTTTGGGAAATTTCATTTTGCGTGACTTTAGCGATACGATGCATCGCGTTACAATCCTCTCTCATTTCCCAAGCCTCTATTGAGCCTTTTTCGCTTAAGGAATACAGCAATTGGCGGCTACTGTCGATTTCTAATCGAAGAATCGGATCATTTTCCTAGTAATATAAAACAAATATGAAAAGGGGAACTCTTTAAAATACATTTATATATACCGAGAATACTTTTAAGAAACTTGGAACAATGTATGAGACGATACCCTGAGAATGATTAACCATTTTGCATCGTTTTCCGAACCAACTAGACTCTGCTTGATATGATATTTCGTAGAGACAACCATCACGGCCACCCAAAAAAATTCTACCATTTTCACTCCCCATAACAACATTTATAGAAACGTTATCGGTACTCAATACGAAAATTGGTTTACTCATTAACTGCATCTCTTCGAAAGTAGCAGTGCCATGAATGTTTCGTGTTGGTGAAGATATAAATTTTGTCGTATCGCCAAAGGTAACACCTATAAAATCAAAATTAATTGAGTTCGTTAATACAAATTATTTTTATTAAGAAAATATTCATATCATACGTATTTTCCAATGTCATATTAACAATAATTATGTATTGCTACAATGCTTTAAGGATAAAAATATAACTTTAGCGAGTAAATATTAAATGTAAAGATGCCTCGATACTAGTCACACAACATAAGATCGTTGGATTCAAATTAAAAAACCTAATATGTACTGGACGATGGGTAAAATGACCTTTAAAATTTAGTACAGATGACTATGATGAGTACCTTAGTCTTGGGTAAAAAATTCAAGTCGATCCACCCTAACCGCACCCACTTGTTGCAGTGGTATTGTTTCCATGTTAAAGGTCACCGAAAATTAATATAATTTCATAATTTCTTTATGTTGTTTACCAAAGCTTTTGGAAATAAATTCAGTTACTTCACACAGTTCCACGCGCACTTTCAGCGGCAGGAAAGTATGACTAGCAGTGGTGGGTTAATAGTAAAAACAGCGTTGGATAATGACAGCATTCTATTAGAAATGACATTTATTTACTAATAAGAGTGCAATTCATAACAAAAATAAAATCAATTCAGTAAATAACATAAAATTAGCTAAGTCTTCTTTTGATAGTATTAAGTCAGATTACAAATTAACTTGTGCTCCTAATGCCATCAAAATTTAATCCCACTAAAAAGACAACATTGAATTGTTTAAAGTTAGTATTTTATCATATCATTTATTACATCAAAATTCACCCTATTGCGAATGTCAACGGCGACATAAGTGATGTCGACGGTACTCTAATGGCATTGCCGTTGGCAATATTGCCAACTTTCGATAACAACCGACGATATTTTGGCATTATCAAAGGCAACAAAACGGCGATATTGTCTTAAATTGGCTTCGGTTTTGTCGACAAAATTTTTGTTAACGAGAAAAAAATTAAAATTACTACCAATAAACAATTTGAATTACTAATAAAACAGCTTGAAAGTAAACAAAGTTTAGCCAAAGAATTTCATAGGGGCCTAAGTGGTAATAATTTTAAAGAAGAATGGGAAGAAATTAAGACGAAGCTAAATTCTATTGGACGACCAATTAGGGCAGCGATGGTTGGCAAAAGGTACTGATACAAAGTTCTTCAAAGCATAAATTTTAAAATGTGTCTATATTTAAATACATATGTTCAGGTTTGGAGAGATTTTAAATGTAAATTTAAAAAATTTGACGGACAACAAAGCAGAGCTCAATGCAACAGGTAGAGGGCTGTGCAAATTATTACCGCTCTCATCTTTGGAAGAAGCTGATTCTAAATTACTTCAATTTGAGAAGCAATTTAATTCTGAAGGTGTTGCCCAAGGTAATACAACAATCAACTGATGAAACTTTACATGAAAATATACCTACCACAGAACAAAGAATCTGCGAGGATTTTGTGAAAGTGCCATTAACTTCCGCATATGCCTTTGAAATAAAAGAACAGACTAAAAGAAATAAGCCATAAAAAAAAACTTTAGAAGAAATAAAGACAGTTTTAAAGGAAACAAGGCGGTATCAACAATTGAAACTTATCTTTTAAATTGCAATAAAATTTATTAAAATAAACTAAAGAAACAAATCAAGCAAACGTCAAAATGTATAGTGATGATATTTATCTTCTTCACTTTATCGATAACAAGGCAACGTCAACACAATATTTTTAGTAAATACCAATATAGAGTTGACGTGACGGCATTGGTATATCGATTTGACAGCAACTAATGTATTGTGTTGATGTCGACGTTGATATTTGCAATAGGGGTGATTGTCCAATGTTTCATAAACTTCTAACTCTACATATATTGAAATTGGATAGATCTTCTGCCTCCTCTTCGAAATCAGAACAATCTTCATTTACGATAGTCGGCAATTAACACTGAGGAATATCAGGAATCTGTAAAAGAGAAATAACTTCTCTTGGAAGTTGCAAACTTTTCTTTGCTGAATGACGGTTCTTTAGAGCAGTACTGGATAAAAATGATTCAGAAGAATCCATGGATCTGTTAAAAACATCAGATATATTGTGTTCTCTAGATTTCTTTCGGGCATGCTCAATGCGATCCTTTTTAATTTTTTTTATTTGTTTTTCGCCTATTTGTGATGAATATGCTAAAATTTTATTCAAGGTCGCTGAAATTGGGTACTATTTGTAAGTTCGGCAGTTGCATAAAAACTCTTAACACTTAACTCAAAATTGCAAAAATTGCAAATTAGTATGATTTGCAAGTGTTTTAAAAACTCTATGTTACCGTTTGTTATAGACGCAAATAATTCCGGAACGAAAATTGCTCGTCGCGCCGTATTGCTGTCGTTCGTTGAGCCACTTCCATTATTTTTCGGCTGGATATGAAGGCTCATTTGCTGCCAGAATTGTAGTTAAATTTCACATTTTCTTTGTTGCATTAATACTTTGTCCTCAGCACTTCGAATTTGAAATTTTTTAATATGAAGTCTATATGAAAGATTCGGAACAAATTCCAAGCTTCGAATCCAGGCGTGTAATGACTTATGCCATACTTTAAAATATTTGGTTTTGGCTGAAATTCCAATGAGCTTAAATTATTTATTGACAAAAACTGCTTTAGATTTCCACCACGTATTAAAGTCATAAGAAGTTCATATTTTACTGATATCTTTCTACCATTTACCAAAATATATTCTAAAGGATCAAGGATTTGTATTTGCTTATCCAGATTGTTTTTTTCTTTCAAAATATGCTCCTTGGTTTCTTTTATAAATTCAATTTTAAGTGGTCGACAAAAACGAACAGATTGAGGTGTACAATTCAAAGTGATTAATTTCAATGATATAACTGATGTAACAAATAGCGAGTTTTCTAAACTTTCTGGAGCATTGCTGCTAAATATTTTTATAAATAAACTTTGTCCTGTGGAACCGTCGAAACCATAACTTGAAACCAATGTGACTTCATTCAGCTCAGCTATGTGCATCAAAACTTCTTCTTGGTATGAAAAAATTCTTTTTGCTGTATGGTTAACCAAGCTCTGCAGAGGAATTTGTGCTGATGATTCCGTTACCGACAGTCCTTCGGGTCGGCATTGTACTTTGCACTCTCGGATTTTTTGGTAATGTGGATAAATATCACGGTTTCGTGACTTCTCTAATGTTTATGTACTGTTGCTTTGTTAAATAATGTTCTATCGAAAATAGTAATGCTTCTTTAGGGAAGAGTGGTAATAGTTTTATGTCATGGGAGGCAAAACTTTTTTCTGTTTAGAAGCCCTACATGGTGATGAAGCTGCTTTCTTTAAAACAAAATTTAAATCATTTGAGTTTGGTGCATGAGCTGATTTTGAAGGAGCATGAACCAATAATTTGGTATCGTGCCCTTGTACGGACGATATTTCGGAAGCAAGTTTTCGTTTTTGCCGCGTACTTCCCTCGCTATAACCAACATGAAAACGACATCACTTTCAGATAATTTAAATTCACTCACACTCAGTAACCATAAACTTTTTTTTAATTTCTTCGCACATCTCTGGTTCTTTTAACAGTTTTGGTTAACATACTCGTATGCACAAAAATTTTTAATTTCCTTTTTAATTATTAAATTTCGTAAAAATCCAGTTGAGATCAGTTGTAGCATTTCTTAAAGCTGAATGTCAGAAAACAAAACAAACCAAGTTTGACAGCTCGGCATTAAGTCATGGGTTGCCATCTGATTATAATTTTTTCATTTTTGAGTGTTTGAATATGTTCAGTACAGTTATCAGTGACATACAGGCCTGTTCTGAAATCACGGTGAGTTTAAATCACGAACGGTTTTGAAATAGCAGAGGTAACTTCTTGGTGTTCTGAAAATTTTAAACTTTTCGGGGTCCTTTTTTTCGAAATCACGGGCAAACAGCCGATTTGTTGTGTAAGTCATTATAAAGTGTAAGTAAAAAATTATTAAAAAAGACAAATATACGAAATGCCAGCAGCAACTTTATTGGCAGCGATTGCTTTAAGAAGAAAGGATTTTGGAAAAAAATAAATATAACTTAATAAATAAAATAATGATTGGTTAATAGATCTATATATATAAAAATGTTGTAAAAAATGTATAGTAATTCATAAAATGAGAACGGCTGGGCCGATTTCTGTAAAATTTTTTGTCAGTTGTTCGTATTTTCGAGAAGGTTTTTACGGAAGAAAATTTTGGAAAATCCCTCCGGAAAATTGGAAAAATGGAGTTTTTGTATGAAATTTTGTGTGAAATTATTCCTTAATGGCTTTCCAAATCAAAAAATAGATAGTTCTTAGTGTAAATAATGGAAAATTGCGGAAAATGATTTTTTGTATGAAATTTTGTGTCCAATTATTCCTTAATGTCTTTCCAAATGAAAAAATAGAAAGTTCTTACCCAAAATCCGATAGATGGCGTTATACGTTGACATAGACTTTTCGCAATCTGACAGGTGTCATTTTGGGACTGTAATTTTTTACACCAAATGTGCTATTTTTCTTGCCGCAAATTTATTCGAGTTTTGTGTATTATTAAACTGATTCCGGATTATATCCATATATGGTAAAAGCATTACAATCAATTGAAATTCAGTGCAATATTTATCAAAACATTCATTCTTAAAGAAAATAAGTTTATGTGAAAAAAGTGAGTTTAGCATTCATACAGAAATTTTATTCCGTAACTTTGTATCTTTAAACATAATTTTCGTTTGAATTGGATTAGTCAAAAACGACTTTATTGTTTTTTAGGGAGACTTATTTGCTTCACTTATTCTTCCTATTAAACGATCAAACCTTGAACGACGTACACGTCGTGCAATAATTAGTCAGAATGTCCGTGGGTCCATTTTGCACAGCTTCGCGCTGCACAATCACCACCTCAAATTCGACAAAACAATACTAGAAGAAGAGCAGTCGTAAATGTAGACTTGAATCGGGCTGCTTTTGGATACGATTCTGCAATCGCCTACAAAGACCTTCGCTGCGTTGATATAGATTCATTGTTTGTCGTTTGCCAGCATTGCAATGCATTGTTTCAATCGGAAACCCCCGGCTGTTTTGCCTCCGCCAGAGCCATTGTATTCGCTTCTCTATGGAAATACAATTCAATCAAAACATTTCCTATCGAATACACAAAAATATAATGGATGCTTTCAAATGATGTTATTTTGAGCCGAAGTTGTTGATCAACCCGGCTATAATCCGAGTTATTAGGTAATGTCGTCTCATAATTATCAAAATCAACAATTCTTCTCATTCCTTTCAAAATTGATTCCAAATATTCAGATTCAAGGGCAAATTCAAAGGAGAGGAAGTCCTTATCCCACGAATTCCCATTATTCCAACTGACCTTCCATTCCAATTCAAGCGGATTCAGTTCCCCGTTCGATTGCCATTTGCGATGACAATCAATAAATCGCAAGGCCAATCACTAGATTAATCTCGAATTTCCCTGTTTTTCGCACGGTCATCTGTACGTTGCATGTTCGCGTGTTGGGAAACCGTCTCGTTATATGTTTTTGCGCCGGAAAACAAATCGAAAAACATTGCTCTCTACTGATTCCATTCAAATATATCACATTGAAAATTTAAATATTTGTATTGTATTATTACTCTAAAGTTTGTCTGAAGGCTTAAAATTGGGTCGAGGCGAAGTTCGCTAGTAAAACAATAAAAAGTGATTTATGTATGTACGTACATATATCACACTGAAAATACGAGAAGAAATATATATGTACGTAACGTATTTATATAGAAAATTAAACTTTTTTTGCAAGTATTAGATGCAAGCATATCTACTTCAAGCATGCTAGTGGTAATACTGGGCAATAAGTGATAATTAGTAACTGAAGAATTTACAGTAGTTTTTTAGGAACACGTCATATTTTTTCATCAGATCACATTAATAATTCACTCCGGTTCGGCAAGTTCTTAGAAACAACATTTTAAATAGTATAAAAGAATAGAGAAGTAATAAAAATGTAATTTAAGAGTGTAATTTGATCTCCGTTGAGGACATCATTTATACTCAGTTTGATACAAATAGGTGGGTTGTGAAAAGGAAAAAAAGTTTAATTAAATTTAGTTTGTTAAATTTTAATTTTTTTGCCTGTACTAGCTTAGAGTACACAACTTTAACCTATATTTTAAGCGCTCGAGAAAGCTTACAATTTCACGCAATCTAACCTAACTTTCGAAGGTTCATGTCGATTATTCCACGAATTTTTGAACAGCATATTTGAATGATTGCCAAATACGTAATATTGTTATTGTGGAATTTTTATAAGTTTAGGATTTTCCGATATGTCATGGATTTTGGATCATTAATGCATGTGGGATTTTCAAAAGATAATGAAATATGTAAAAAACTATCCTAAAATAAAATTTATTTGTAACAACTTTTGGAAACCATGACATTTTGGAAAATCCTAAACTCATAAAGAATTTACAGACGACAATAAGAAAATCTACTTGCATATAAAAAGTAACTGCTTGCAAAAAAAAGGTAAATACAACAAAAAATAACAATTGTTTTGTCTTACGTAAGTACACAGTATGTACGCATATTCATAATTTATAAATTACAGTTGTACCTACTTTTATAGAAAAATGTTGAAACTGTTAGCTCAACGCTACAAATCCCGTGAAAACAAACCTTTGTTCCTGGTCTTTAACATCAAACCTACTTGAACGAGTGCATATTGATTATGC
This sequence comes from Gymnocheta viridis, assembly GCA_956483585.1. NCBI lineage: Eukaryota > Metazoa > Arthropoda > Insecta > Diptera > Tachinidae > Gymnocheta > Gymnocheta viridis. Next base: position 58,773,497 of record OY101440.1, on the reverse strand, counting down.
TCGCCCCGTAAAAGGAAAATATTACCTACTCATCGAAAACGCGTATTCGAGATATCCCGTAATATATGAAAAAAAAAATTTAAAAACAACGTCTAAAATAAAGTTAATCAATGAATTTTATTCTCAATTTCGAAGCTTGGTGTAAAAAGCGAGGCATTCAACACACAAGAACTGTGATATTTCATCTAGCTCAAATGGGCAAGCTGAGAAATTCGTGGACACACTCAAACGCGCTTTTTAGAAGTATATCGCTCAACTCCAAACCCTAACGCACCAAGCTGATTTTCTCCGCCAGAGTCGTTTATCGGACGTAAAATGAGATCAATTTGTAATGTTTTATTGAAACCAGTACAAAACCAAACACTACGAAACACTAAAAAGGAAAACCAGTACAACAACAGACACGGAACCAGAAACAGAATTTTCAACACAGGAGACTTGGTTTACGCAAAACATTTCAGACGCAACAAAAGTTTTTGGGTACCCGGAGAGATTATAGAATGAATCGGAAATGTTATTTACAACACACTAATTGATGATCGTAGAATTCTCGTAAGATCTCATGCCGACCAACTTAGACTAAGAACCACATCCAAAATATTTTTACAAATAAATTCTCAATTACCACTGGAGATAGTGCTCAATGAGTTTCATATCGAAACACCAGTTACAACGGTGTTGTAACTGCGATATTTTACGGCGATATTGTTTTGAAACGACTTTGAATTTGTCGTCGCCATTTTTCATAACGACTTGACTTTATTTGAAATATACCTAAATTGAAAAATGGAAAAATCTGAAAAATTTAAAATAAATTAATTAAAAATTAGTGGAAGATTTGCAGAAGATTCCCTTTCTTGCAGTGGGATTTTGCAGAGGCACTCTTCCAAGTAATTTTAGAGAACAATGGGAAGAAATCGCAAGAGTTTTAAATTCTCTTGGCTAGCCGATACGTTTAGGAGATGGATGACAAAAGGTAAGGAAATAATGAGCGAAAATAGTGGAACATAAAAATAAAATTTCTTAATAGGTTTGGCGGGAATTGAAGTTTAAAGTACTCTAAAATAACTTTCAAACCTTTTCCAAAAAAATTATACAATCATTAAAGCAATACACTGAAATTGGTGTTAGCTGTCCTGTAGGTTAAATATGTCGAATTTCTGCCTCAGAAGCTTTCGTTCTAATATGAGATTTTGTTTTCTTGTATTTTTATCACCACTCGAGTCTGAATTTATATCACAAATAGCAAACATTACAACTTTTAATAAAATTTGTTTTCAAAATTAACAAGAAAACCACAAAGCTGTTTCAAATATTTAGAGATGTGTGTTTGATATGTTGACATAAACGATAAATCGTCAACGTCGTCGTCATCCTGTCATAGAATGCAAAAATGTTATTGAATTGATGACGACGTTGAAACAAAATGATATTGACAATAAAATGACGTTGAAGACGACAATTCGAATAGGGGTGAATATCAATAAAAACAAACTAAGAAATAAATTAGATATACCAACATTGTGTAGTATTTTAAGGACCAAAGACTTTTTTTAAAATCTGATCCTAATTGTACAAACAAAAGAACTGAATAGAAAGATTAATAAAGAAATGTATAATGTAACGATTAAAAATTAATGAATTTAATGTAAATACTTTATTACTCTAATTATAGGCCTTTCACTTCAAAATTGGCCTTTTCCAAATCAAATTGAGGTTTTTAAAAACCAAAATCTGCCGGTTCTAGATAAAATTAATTTGAAAAAGCCTGATTTTGATCTTTAAAATGCCGAATTTGGTCTGAAAAATACTGAATGTGTTTTAATTTGAACAATTCTGAATTTGTTTTAAAATACTTGAATTTGATTTGAAAAGGGTGAACTTGAAGTTAAAAACCTATATATGCCTTATATGTATATGCAATAAACATTTTAGTTTATTAAAATAAATTTGAACTGAATTTGATTTCAATAAAATCGCATTAAAAAAAGATTTTTAATGCAAAAAAAAAGATTTTTTTTGTAGATTCGAAGATTTTTGAAACAAAATATATGGCAACATTCTTCATGAATTTTTTTAATATATTTTTAAAGACTACTAATCCAGCCGTCATTTCATATTTTTAAAAATAATAGAATGGTGCAATTCGAAAGAAATTTTATGATTGCAAATGCTTTTGGCAATATGCATTGTCTAATATGTTATAAAACTTTTAAAAATGAGAGGGATGTTTTTAAAAATTCATTTTGATAAGTTTCACTGAATATAAATAAACTTAATATGAAAGAAAAAGAAACCCTTTTTGAAAACAGTAAACAAAAGTTTGTGGTTTTAGACCGCTCTTCATTAATTTCTACTTCCAGCACCCAGCCTTTTATTATCTGTAAAAAAAGTGTTGTTCGGAGAAATATTTTCTTTTTTCTGTAATTTTTATGAAAAAAAGCGTTTTTTAAGTTTGAAGGATTAAAGTATTACCTTAGGTAATATATAACGGCATCATATTTTAAACGGTTGACTTTGTGTTTGCTGGGAAAGTCGGTTTCTACACTAACACTAATACGCAACGATACAATCACAGTTTAAAGGCAGAATTAATTTATACGTTCTGTTCTGTTATCAGCTGTTTTGTTTCTGTTCAATTGAAAAACTGTATCTGTGATTTGTTGTTACGTTTTCGTTCTGTTCTGTTGCGAACTATTCTGTAGAAAATAGAGTACAACGTTAAGTGACAGCCAAGAGTTTGTAGATATTAGTTAATTAAAGATTTATAATATATTATATTATTTATATATATTATATTTTTGTCAAGTATAAAAACATTTTGCAAACATTTACAAAATTCATTAATATAATTATATCATCCGCATCCGAAAGTTCGGACACAGAACAAGTAATTAAAAAATATTTTCTACGAAAAGTAAAAACTAATGACGCCTTAAGTTTTGCTCTTCAATGGCTTAGAGCAATACTTAAGAGCACTGAGAACTAAAACTAGTTAATAAGCTAATGGTCAGTTTATGACTTCGTATTTAAATGTTATTTATCTTTAATTTCTATTTAAGTACGAAATTCAGTTTGGCAGTACAAACTTAAATTAAACTTAAATAATCGGGGTTGTCACAGAAACCAATATAGTCGGAATTGGATTTGAAAAGACGACAAAAAATACTTTTCTATGATGAATTTCAATGTTATCGGTTTTATGTTCAAAACAGATTGTACTTTTAGATTGAACATAAATAAATTTGTTTGGACAATAACTTACTTTACATTTGTATAATTATTATTGAATTTATAACATTAACATTGAATTGAAGTTAAATATCTTATTTGAATTTGAAAACATTTAAACCCTAATATTTCACTTGAATTTACAAAGAAATGCTATGGTACCTAGAATTATCTTCTCCTAATGTAAATCTAACCTTCCATACATACATAAGTACATTTAATACATAAATTTTCTAATAGTTGATAGAAGATAAATATTGGAAAATTTTGGAAACGTCAATTGGAAAAAATCCGCGCTCTTCTGAAAACCCGAACGCTTTAAATGTAATAATGTTCAGTAAATGAATTATTCGTGAATCATCACCAACCACAGACCTTCCGTCATTTTCTCAACATTAATGCAACCGAACCGTATCGTTCCTACAGAACAAGTGGAATTGAACCAATCCAAATAAGAGAGGTATTTCACCATCACCAAAACACATGCGGTAAATTTCAAAAAGAAAAAAAACTCAGACAAAGTGTCAGTCTATCCACATCGCGTGCTTAACGTAAAGCTGAACCATTTTGAACTCGTGCATCTATTCGTCTATGATAGAATTGTTTTCCAAAATTAAAACAATAAAAACCAATTTGTAATCGGTTAAGTACGAATAATAAAAACCAATTTTTTTATCGGTTAAGTGTGAAAACCCAAACGAAATCTGCGTGAAAGGGTTCAACGGTAAAAAAACCAAGAAAAATCCCGCTAGCATTTAATTATATATATAACTATATACTTATATACATAGGTACCTAGGTATGTGCAAGTACAGTTTCCCGCCAAGTAAAAAAGTATAAAAAAGTGTGCATAATTAGAGATACATATATGTCCACAAACCTACATTTATATGTACATGTGATTGTTTCAGTTGTTTAGGTTGGTACATAGTATATACATATGAGGGTAGGCATTAAATTCACACGGCCACATACATACATACCGATATAAGTATGTACATATATATGGATTTTCACAACGGGTTTCGTTAACCGCTGTTATATATGTATGTACGTATGTAGGTACGAGTATGCATATACACAGATATAAAAAAATATACGCATATATAAAATATATACACGTACATACAATATATACACATTCGTAAATTTGAAAAGAAGAAACCTATAAAAAATAAAAAGGGTGACAGAACCTAATAAGGAAAAACCCTAAACATACAAGTGAAGAAACTATAGAAGAAAAAACAACAACAAAAATATTAGAAGGAGAAATACATACATGTCTATGTGGAATAAAACCCCGGTTGAATACATCTATTTACAAAACCATTTGTGTATTTACCAATATAATATAACACCAGAAACGTAACAAAAAAACAAATTTCTTTAGAATTTTAATAATTGATGGCATCAATAAACTTTGTTTCAATTGGACGTGCGCTCTTTTATGCAGTAATTACAATCCCCCCCTACACATCGGTTTGATCATTCGTTGAGAATCTGCTAATCTTTAATACAGCAGCATTAACTATCAAATCACGCTGAAAAACCCAAGAAAAAATAAAAAACCAGTCGAATATCGCTCTCAACAACAACTCAAGGAAATATTATTCTGCAATTTCATCCCCTGTAGAAACCATCGATTATCTTTTCCTCTCAGGTTGACAACAGCTCTCCTGATCAAAGTAAGTGTTTTCCATTTTTTTGTGGGTTGCTCTTAATAATACACGGGGGAAAAAAAGAGAAACAAGTCAGTGCATTGTACAGCGTTGCCATTTGCCAAGTTTTTCCTTTTTTGCAAGTTTTTTGAGATGCAAAAATGTTTTTAATTAACTGGCTGAAAAAACTATTTATTTTAAATATATGCAGTTTTTTTAATTACTTGAAGTTTGGAATATATTTTATGAATATATGCATTGACGATATAATGCACATTATACAATGAAACGACCTTATATTTTTCACTCCCTTTTTATACAACAATGTTGATTTAATTTTACTCCCACAAAAACAACGACGCTGTTATTACAAATTGAAAGTTTGCAACTTATTGGTTGTGAAAAGACTTTTTGAAAAAAATAACAATGTACAAATAATAAAATAAATACATGTATGTGATATTATTACACAATATTAAATGACATTATAGAATAATCTAAAAAGAAATTTTATTAAATATTTAAAACTTCTTCTAAATGACAAATTAGATCTCCAAAAATGAATTTAACTTTATGTTTTATCATTATTTATATAAAGTTTAATATACATACATGTTATGTATGTAATGTTTTTTATGTTATTTTATGTTTTCTTTTAGTTAGAAAAAACATGTAATTTTTTATAAAATATTTTTAATAAAATTGAAATCTAATTTTTTATTTTCGTTTATTATTTTGACTTAGTTAAAGAAAAGGTTTTTTTTTTATAAAAAAAAGTTTTTTTCTGGAATAGCAAGTTTTTTGAAAAAAAAAATATGGTAACGCTGGCATTGTAGTAAATTTCAAGTTGAAAAGGGCTCTCTCACCCACCATTCATTTCATTTCATTGTGTTCCCTTGTGCGTGCGATCCAAATAAACGGTGGTAAAAAGTCAGTCATTGCTTTGTTACGTTTCCGATTTATTCATTTGAATACTACACAAAGAACTCAAAGAAATAAAAGAGTTAAAGAATAGTGATTAAAGGAAATTATCAAATTGACATAGTGACGTACATAATCAAAGCCACATGATGGTTCACTTACTTAGGAAACAGTGGCATGCAAAAGAAATAATAATGAGTAAACCAAAAGATAAATGAGTGAAATAAATTGATGAAAATTTTAAATATTATATTTCATAATTAATATGAATCCAATCAAACCATTATAAAGGGGTAGATAATGTAACTGCCGGGGAAAATTATAAACGGGCTCCTCTCATTTTTTTTTTAAATAAATTAATCCGGAATTTCTCATGTTATTTAATCCGGAATTTCTCATGTTATTTCCTGTCCCTAAGAATTCATTCATGCATTCAAATATTTTCGGATCCATTATTAATATCCAACCCTAACTTATAACCCTAAATAACAAAGCCTAAAGAATAAATCATTCTCATATATTTAAGTTATTGCTCATATCGAAGAGTGAAATATAAAGATAACTTTAGTTCACCGAATGGCACTGATTGATAATTGGTAACCCCGGATAACCCTAAAAAGTAACACAGAGCAATCCAAAAAACAGCTTACCCAGCACTCACATACACAAACACTTCCACCATACTCGTGAAAATAAAGAAAAATTAAAAAAATACATAAAAATTTATTTTTTTAACCAAAATTTGTTAAACCTTGTAATATTGCAAATTTTATAAAAAATAAAATAAAATTAAAAATAATTAAAGAAGAATTTTTACCCGATTTATATTTCTGGTTCTAATTAAAATTCGTGGAACAGCTCGATAACGAACTCCCATACCACGGATATTTGGATTTAAGAATTTAGAATAGGTTGTGCTTTTAACTTCCGCTTATTTAACCCCCTCATAACACACATTCTTATTTTTTTTAAACCTTAATCGTACTGACCCCCAGTTATATCAGTACTCGTAAACTCATACCCCTACGCAGACTCGAATAACCAATTGGTCGGTAGTCCTTTGAGTAAAGCAAAAAAAAACCATGACTTCCAATAAAGCCCCTTCCCAATCCAATTCTAATACAAAGGAATATTTCAAGTTCGACTCCGATCACTTGCTCGCATTCTGTGAAACATTCTAGGAAACTCCTGTTGAGGATCAAACAGAATCTAATCTTGAGGTGAGATTAACAGATCTGAACGCAAGGTGGCATGGAGTGGATGCCTCGTATAGGAAGCTCATGTCATGCACAGACATTGCGATCACTCCAGAAGTAAGAAAGGATGCACAACAAAAATTTGGGATGTGCAGGGACTCCTATTACCATTGCCACACCCAACTGAATGATTTATTAAAGGTTTTTCGGATTAACTCTTTTAGCAATCCAGACCTACAATCAACGGCACACACTACGATGCGACAACAGCTTTCCGCCCATACGTTCACACATGATACCTCAAGTAATTGTATACAGCTACCTCCATGCGATACAGATATTCTATGGCAGTTACGAGCAGTGGCCCTCCGAGATATGTTCACAGCAGTGTACATAAATCACTCTAAACTCACTCCAGTTACAAAGCTCTACCGTCTTCGCAATAAAACGAGAGGCGAAGCAGGTGCCATAGTTAAACGATATCCGTTGTCTAATGATAATTTTGATCTTGCATGGAACGCTCTAAAGACCCGCTTCGAAAAAAAACGTTCTAGTAGACAATCAAATTGAAATCCTCTTCGATATCCCAGCAGCCACAACTGAAGATAGTGAATCAATAAGGAGAATTCAATCCTCAGTGAATGATTCCTTGGCTACCCTTGATTTCTACAAAAATTCCTTTGGGAACAATCCCTTGCATCCCCCCCGAGTTACCCAAATGGTAACAAATGTCGCAGTTTCTCGTGGACAGATACGAAGCCGTAGAGAGGCTTAGTAGTATTCAAACCTTAGTTTCAAAGGCTTAGTTTCACTCGTAAAACCCCATCCAACGTACAAACCTATGTTTCGCACGAAAATTTAACTTCGGCTTGCAAGTTATGTAATGGGCACCATAGCCTCAGAGCCTTCACAGTGCAGCAGAGAATCGATTATGTATTTCAGAATAAAGTCTGTAATAATTGCCTAGCCCTATCTCACATAAAAGCGAATTGCAAAAGCAAACATACGTGTGTACGTTGCAAAAAATCGCATCACACTCTGTTGCATATGAAGCAACAATCTCAGAGTTCCTATAAAAGCCATAATATTGCAGTAACCAAACATCTTCCGGCTATCTCATTTGAAATCCCAGTATCCACCTAGCTAGCAGATTTAGATTTAGCTGATCCTAGCTTTAACAAGTCGTCTCAAATAGATCTCATACTTGGCAATGATTATGAGCATTTTCTCAATATAGAAGGAATAAGAAAGAATATTTGTGGTCAAACTTCCGCTTATAACACCATCTTCGGATGGGTTCTCAGCGGGCCCATAAAAACTCATTCAATTCAATCCTTCACTACCTCGGTTATCCCATTCGAGACCCGGGAACTCAATAATATCTTACGAAAGTTTTGGGAATAGGAAGAAATTCCTGTTACTCGGCCAAAATCAGTTGAAGAAGAATTCTGTGAAAAATTCTATACGGACACAACCACACGCAATAAAGATGGTAGATACGTTGTTCGAGTACCATTCAAGGAAGAATATCCTGATAAAGTATTCTTAGGCTCATCCCGGTTTATAGCCTTAGCCCAGTACTCAAGCATGAAAAAAGCCTTTCCAAAGATTCCAATCTTCAGCAACAATATAAAGAAGTTCTTAATGAATATATCTTTTGATCACATGGAAGAAACCCCATCGTGTGAAATTATATCTCAAGGTAAATATACTTCATTCTATTTACCACACCACGCTGTGGTTCGCCCTGAACACAAGACAACAAAGGTGAGAATAGTTTTCAACACCTCTCGTAAAACAAAGTCAAATTTCTCGCTCAATGACATCCTATACACAGGCCCTATCCTTCAAAATGACTTAATATCCATAATTCTGAACTGTAGAAAGTATAAATACGTTTTCAGTGGCGATATCCAAAAAATGTACCGCCAAATCCAAGTGCACCCAGCTGATAGACCCTTTCAGAAAATTCTATTCCAGACCCATGCAGATGGCCCTATCAAGAATTACCAATTAAAAACGGTAGCCTTTGGAGTAAACTGCGCTCCCCATCTCGCACTTAGATCACTTCTTCAGATTGCATCAGATTCCGACAGTGTATACCCGAAAGCAGCATCAATACTGCGCACCGAAACGTATGTCGATGATATTCTATCTGGCGGTTATTCAATGAAAGAAACCATTTCTGCTCAGACTGAACTTATAAACGCGATAAAATCAGCTGGGCTCCCCCTAAAAAAGATCACCGCAAATAATACCCAGTTACTTTCCCATTTAGACAAAGAAGATCTTTACGACTCAGAGTTTCTTCGCTTCCACGATACAAGCTTAACCAAAACCCTTGGTATAAAGAGGAATGCGCTCACTGATTCGTTTTCGTATAGTTTTTCAACATTATATCAAGCCAAAAACGTTACCAAGCGGCAGATTCTTTCATCAGTAGCAAAACTGTTTGATCCCGCTGGGTGGCTAGCTCCTATAGTTATTAGAGCGAAAATTCTAATGGAACAACTATGGTTAGAAGGTTTGGGCTGGGAAGAAAACGTTTCTCTAGAATCCCTACACAAATGGAATGATCTCGTTAAAGACCTCTCACAATTAGAACAAATTTCTATTCCCCGTTGGGTTCATTATTTCCCCTTGGATTCGATTCAAATTAATGGGTTTTGTGATGCGTCTAAAGCAGCATACTGCGCCACCATTTATATTAGATGTCAGAATAAAAATTTTAACACGTTCACGAACTTATTATTAGCAAAAACCAAAGTTGCCCCAATTCAAACTGTTTCTCTTCCTCGCTTGGAATTGAGTGGTGCAGTGTTGCTGGCGAATCTGTTGAGATATGTTGTTTCATCCCTCGGAATTAATATATCGGGTGTTTTTTTTAGAGGTATAGAACTTCGAATTGAAATAAAACACAAGAAAATCGTTTTAATGTCCATCAATTTGGCTTTATTGGAAGGATAATTTTATGCCATTAATGTTTAAATATGATTTCGGGCATGTGGTCGCCGCGGCTGGCTCGAATAAAGCCAATTCTACAGGGCCAATTTTCAACCACTTTTTCGAGCATATGGGGCCGTATGTTGGCAATAACGCCACGAATGTTGGCTTCCAAGTCCCCTAACGTTTCTGGTTTGTTGGCGTAGACGAGCGACTTCACATATCCCCAAAGAAAATAATCCAATGGTGTCAAATCACACGATCTTGGTGGCCAATTGACAGGTCCATTCCGCGAAATTATGCGCTCATCGAATGTTTCCTTCAATAAATCGATTGTGACGTGCGCTGTGTGGCATGTAGCGCCGTCTTGTTGGAACCACAACTCAACTCATCCACATTCATGCCATCCAATTCGGGAACAAAATAGTCGGTTATCATGGCTCTCCAGCATTATTTCGGAAGTATGGCCCAATGACTCCACCAGCCCATAGAGCACACCAAACAGTCAGTTTTTGTGGATGTAATGGCGTCTCAAGGGTCTCATGTGGATTCTCTTCACTCCAAATGCGGCAATTTTGCTTGTTGACGTAGCCATTCAACCAAAAATGAGCCTCATCACTGAACAAAATTTTGCGATGAAAATCAGCATCGAGATCAATCTCATTTTCGGCCCATACACCAAAATCACGACGCATTGCATGGTCTCGCGGCTTTAATTCTTGCACAAGCTGGATATTGTAAGGTCGCAAGCCAAGATCTTTGCGCAAAATCTTCCATAAAGTTGATGGACAAAGCTCCAATTGCTGTGCACAGTGGCGAATCGATTCATTCGGGTCCTCTTCAACACTTTGCTCTACAGCGGCAATTGTTTCTTCGGTGCGCACTGTTCGACGTCTCTGCGGATGCGTATTATCACATAGAGTAAACGTAGTGCGAAAACGATCCATGGTTAACCGAATTAATTGCTCTGATGGACGATTATGTCGACCATAAAATGGACGGAGCTTGCGGTAAACTTCGCGAACTGAACCATTATTTTCGAAATAAATTTGCACGATTTGCAAGCGTTGTTCTTTTGTCAACCTGTTCATGATGAAATGGCAAACCAAACTAAATATTAATCACTTGACAGCTGACAAAATGGCCGCCAGTTAAAAAAGTGATGCCAACTTAAAGTTCTATACCTCAATAAAAAACACCCTTTACATGAAATAAATATGTGGTCAGATTCAACCATAACGTTAGGTTTAGAGTTTAGAGTTTAGTACACAATGCAACATGGAGACATGTCCCAACGCATGACAACCCCGCTGATTTGGGAACGCGTGGCTGCAGACCACAAAATCTGGCGCAAAACCCTCATTGGTGGAATGGACCATTGTGGTTAACAAGCCCCCATCAGAATGGCCGAAACAAACATCATCATACAGTAGATGCCTACGGGTCATTTGCTATATGTTCAGATTCTTCCGCAAATTTGTACGAAACACGAGGCCAACTATTTATCTCAATACTCAAGGCAGCTTACAGCAAAAAGAAAGGGAGTTTGTGAAATTAAGACTCATTACCCTTGCTCAAAAATCATTTTGGCCTGAAGAGTATAGATCTCTATCAAAATTCGAACCGTTGTCGCAGAAAAGACCATTAAACCCTCTTAATCCGTTTATTGATGTCCACTCAGCTCTTGAGCTCTTGAACGTGAATTCGTTGCTTTTCTTGAGAACACCGCCCAAGATATACCTCAAAAATATATTGCCCATGGGTTTGAATGGAAATATATTCCGCAACATGCCCCTCATATGGGCGGCTTATGGGAAGCCGCCGTAAAGTTTTAAATTTCACTTTAAAAGAATCACCGGTGCCCAAAGGTTCACTTTTGAAGAGTTTTCTACCATTTTGGCTCGAATTGAAGGCGTACTTAGCTCACGGCCTTCCTCAGCTCTATCAGAAGATCCAGCAGACCTAACCGCACTGACGCCGGGTCACTTTCTGCGAGGGGCTCCCTTACTGGCGTTTCCAGAGCAAACCCTAGAGAATATGTCCCTCACCAATAAATGGGAAAAGCTTAAAGCTCTCCATCATCAGTTCTCAATCAGATGGAAGCAGGACTATCTCACAACCCTGCACAAACGCTACAAATGGAAGAATTCAGCGCCAAATGTTCAAGTTGGGGACCTTGTAGTTGTAATGAATGATTTACAACCACCCCACGAGCAGAGGTTAAGACGAATTGAAAAACCTTTCCTGGGTCGGATGAGAACGTACGTACTGCTGACGTGCGCATATCCACCGGAATTATTACCCGCCCAATCGTTAAATTATGTTGCCTAACTCTTTTAAACGATGAATCTTGCGCTACCACCGTCCATCCTACTGATTCAAAATTAGTCGCTCCATCCCATTAAGTCTACCTTTTCACCATACAATACATAATATCCATCCAATTTCAGCTAACTACCCCAACTAACTAAATACCACTCATATTAACCCCCATATCTGTGTCTTTTTATCTAGAAACAACCACCGTGCTTCAGTTCACCCCAGTAAAATTGTCAAACCCCACCACAGTCGTCAGAACAATAGGAAATCTGATTTACAAGTGCGCTCTTTGTGGGAAGAATCATGCGCTGCGCTTTTGTTGCAAATTCCTGAAAATGAACCAGGAGAAGAGAGAAGTAGTCGACAAGTACCGCTATTGCGTGAATTTTCTTGCACGAAGCCATGACATACGAGGCTGTACGTCTATGGACACATGTAAACGGTGTGACAAGTTCCACCACACCCTACTACACCCAAGACCTCCACGTATCAATCGCGCACGAGGAATTACCATACAACGTCAACGTAAGCGTCCATCGGCAAGACAAGCTTCATCAACAACAAAATCAACTGTACTATCTCCAGCGCCAGCCACCTCAGCAACCCAACATCAACAGCACCAGATACTAAAATACTAGTGGAAGCTATTAGATAAATAGCTAATGTTCTGTGCGCATCTGAGAAGGCACATATTGCCTGAAGGCAAGGCCGGGCGCCATGTCCAAACTTGTTTGGACAATAACTTACTTTACATTTGTATAATTATTATTGAATTTATAACATTAACATTGAATTGAAGTTAAACATCTTATTTGAATTTGAAAACATTTAAACCCTAATATTTCACTTGAATTTACAAAGAAATGCTATGGTACCTAGAATTATCTTCTCCTAATGTAAATCTAACCTTCCATACATACATAAGTACATTTAATACATAAATGCTTATAATCGCTGAATGTAATACCCTAAAATTTTCTAATAGTTGATAGAAGATAAATATTGGAAAATTTTGGAAACGTCAATTGGAAAAAATCCACGCTCTTCTGAAAATCCTTAAAAGTAATAATGTTTAGTAAATGAATTATTCGTGAATCATCACCAACCACAGACCTTCCGTCATTTTCTTAACATTAATGCAACCTTACTGCATCTTAAATAATATCTAAAATCTACAACTAATTTGTTAACTTTCCTACTTTTTTTTTCATTGGAAACTCGAGGTAAGCACCCATAAATTCACTTCTCCTTAAACCGTATGTTGCGCCCTAATAATTGCAGGAGAACAACAAACAACTCTCGTTCTCTATTCTACAGTGTTTTTTTCTAAAGTGCCCATTTTCTTAAAAGTTAAATTATAAGTTGTTTAATTTAATTATCCGTTCCCTCCTAAAAACTCTTAGGAGAAAACATTTTGGCGCCCGAGCAGGGACTTGAAACAATACTGAGGAATTTGATGTTGTGTAAAAACATAAACTACATACATAAATACATATGTACTTAAACAAACACACATGATAAGCGTACACAAAACAAAAACAGTGAAGTGTTGTTAAAATAAAAAATACGCAAAATAAAACACTTAAATATACTTTGCCAATAACAACAGCTTTAAACAAAGTACATCTCCTTTGCGCGGAACAGGTCATCACAGTTGGAAGATCGTGTCCAGATGCCCCGCTGTAGCTGTATCATTTGTCGAGCCGAACGTAGTCAGGGGAGTAATTCAGAGGTAACAAGTGTCGAAAAATATTTGTGTTAGTTAACCTTAAATTTGTAAATTACTCAAATTTAAGAGAATTTTTGTAAATTATTAAAAAAATTTATTCCACTTTGCAAGTCGAACACAACAGATATTTTTCGCACTTAAACATTATTAAAATATTATATTTATTTAATACATTTATTAAAATAAATCCACCCTTAAAAGTGAAATTATTCGCGAGAGATTTTTTATTAAAATAAAGAAACATTCTCACATACATAAATTCTTACATACATACATATGTATGTATATACAGACATACGTTTATAAAAACAAATATTTCAATACGCATTTGTATTTACCGTCGGCATTTTGATCGCGTTAAAATTATTGCAACAATTTTAATTGCGTTAAGAAATACACAAAAATATTCGCGAGTGTTAATTTTATTTAGTTTAAATAAATTAATTAATATTACTTCCAATTTTCTCCCATTCGTTCTTTCGTTGATTTATACATATAGTTCTTGAACTCAGTGTTCCATTCCGTGCGTTCCTATACCACTTGTATTTACATACATATTTACTTATACAGGCTCTCAACAGTGTGCGTTCACACTAGCATCGGAAAGTCAATTTGCATAGAAAACAATTCAATAAGTCGATTGTGTGTTCACACTAACTTCGAAAAATTGAGTTACATAATAATTCGAATAAAACTCGTTTAACGTGTTCACACTTTGTTTTGTGATTTCATATTGACTTATTGACTAAATACCGATTTTACTTGATAATCTAAATATTCTACGCTCTTTTAAGTGGTTTTCGTGTAATTTAAATAATTTATTTTTAATTTCGGAACAATCGATATTTAATCAACGTGAAGAAAAAAAAGAAGTCATATATTGAGAAGAGAATCCGAATATTGTGTATCCGGCGAGAGAATTATAGTTCGATTCTTGTAATCCAAAGCACATTCCTTTGATTAATTCAAACATTTTGAAACCAATAATTTAATTTGGTAACCGTTTTTGCTTTGAGAAACAAGTTGACAATACAAAATGGCAACAAAAAAGCGCCAGAGTGTCCTTCTGAATCAGAGATGTTAGAAAAGCTGATTTGTAAGAAGGAAAAGGTTGCGAAAAATATAGATAGGATTCGACAGTCTATCAAAGATAAGACTATCTCATTCAACCCTATTGAACTTGAATGTCGCTTAGACATTCTGAAAACATATATTGACCAAGCAATGCAGCTGCAATCTGAGGTGGAAAATTTAGATCCTGATAATGACGACAGAGCTGAGCTTGAGGATATTTGTGTGACCACGAAATCGCTGTTTCTAGGTATTTTGAATAAAAATAAACAGCTAAGTATGCCTGAAACTTCGTTCAGCGTACCAAATCATCATTCCCGGCTTCCGAATATGAAGCTACCCAAATTTACTGGGAAATATGCGGAATATAAAAATTTTATGAGTTTATATGAAAACTTGGTCCACAATGATCCGACGTTGACAGATATTGAAAAATTTAACCATTTGATATCATGCTTGTCCGATTCAGCTTTAGGTACTGAAAAAGCGTTTCAGATTTCTGAGGAAAATTATCCCAAAGCTTTAGCTAGTTTGAAGAAGGTGTATGACAACGAGTGTCTTATATTTTTCGACAATATATCGAACCTTTTTGATTTACCTGAAATCACAAAACCTTCGGCTTCTGCTTTGCGAAGCATGATCGACACTGTGTCTGCCATATATGATTCTTTGTTATCAATAGGTGATGACAAGAAAATAACAAATGCCATATTAATTCATTTAGTGATGTCAAAAGTAGATCCAGTCACCAAATGAAAATGGGAAGAACAGCTTGACTTCGAAAGGCTGCCATTGTGGTCAGACTGTGAAGCCGCCTTGAATAAACGATACCAGCACATTTCTGCTGACGAATCTTCAAGTTCAAGACCGAGGTTCAATAAAAATAGAACTGAAGTCTCTACTAATAAAAATATTCGGACATCATTGAATTGTACAAAGGCAAAAGAATCTGCTGATAAGTGTCTATTTTGTAAATCAAATCAACATTTGATTAATAACTGTCCTTCATTTACTGCTGAGCCTGTTAATAAGCGATTCGAATTTATAAAAGCGTTGTCAGCGTGTATAAATTGCTTGAAAAAAGGACATACAGTAGCAAGATGCACATCCTCTAAGTGTAGAGTATGTACAGGTTCTCACAATTCTCTACTACATCGATATGACACAAATTCTACCAATGTAAATACCTACTCTGTGCAGCCGTCCACTTCTCACGCTTCGGTAAATTACTCATCGTCGGATGAAAGAATTGTCCTGGCGACGGCTATTGTCAGAGTAAAAAATAGTTCTGGTCAGTTTATACCAGCTCGAGCTTTATTAGATTCCGGTTCTCAACCAAATTTGATAACCGAGGAACTTGCACAGCTGCTGCGATTAAAAAGAGAAGGAGGCAGATTGAATTTAAATGGCATTAGTGAGACAAATTCGGTTGCCAAATCAAGTATTGATTTAACTGTCACGTCGAGGGCTAACTCCACTCAATTTACTTCAAAGTTTTGGGTATTGAGTTCAATTACAAATTTACAACCTGATCATAAACTAAACACAAATATCTTAAATATTCCTAAAAATCTAGACCTAGCTGACCCGTTCTTTCACAAACCACAGAAGATTGACTTGTTGATTGACGCAGAATTTTTTTTTGATTTACTGTGTGTTGGTCGAATCAAGTCGGGCCCAAGCCTTCCAATTCTTCAGAAAACTTCGCTTGGATGGATTGTCACGGGAAAGTACAAGCAATCAAAGGGCTCGGGTAATAACAAAGTTTTTCATTTGAGTACTTCGATAGAAAACGAGAGCACTGTTGATTCGATAGTTAGGAAATTCTGGGAGTTAGAAGAACTTCCAAACGAATCAACAAAGATATATTCTGAAGAGCAGCAACGATGTGAGGAAGTATTTAGAAATTCAATACGACGATTATCGTCAGGACGATTTGAAGTCTCGCTACCTTTCAAATCTGATAGAAAATTACTTGGCTTATCGTTCGGAGCAGCCAAAAGGCGATTTCTTTCGTTGGAACGAAGGCTTTCCAAAGATGACGTTATGAAGAAAATGTATTACGATTTTATGAAAGAGTATTTCAATCTTGGCCATATGTCACTTCAAGACACAATGCTAGGTTCCCCTCACTACTTTATTCCACATCAATGTGTTCTGCGATCTCAGAGTAAAACTACTAAACTTCGAGTAGTTTTTGACGCTTCGTGTAGAACTTCTTCGCATGTATCACTTAATGATTTATTAATGGTCGGTCCCACAGTTCAAGAAGAATTATATTCTACACTGGTTCGTTTTCGGTTTCATAAATACGCAATCACTGCAAATATTGAAAAAATGTATCAAGTTTTAATTAACGAAAATTTCAATTGGTCCTTTGGCGAGAGAATCCAGCTGATAATTTGAAAGTGTTTCGACTAAACACCGTTACTTATGGCACGGCGTCTGCACCGTTTTTGGCCATTCGATGTTTGATTCACTTGAGCGATTTATACAAAGACACTTTGCCTATTGGTTCAAAAGTTATTCGCAGTGATTTCTATGTTGATGATTTACTGACTGGAGCTGAAAGCTACCAAGACCTAACTACTATTCGTAACCAGGCAACTGAAATTTTGAGTTCGGCTGGTTTTAATCTAATGAAATGGGGTTCAAATCATCCAGAATTCATAACCTTAATACAGAATGAAAAACTTCTACAAAGCGATTCTGATTCCGCAAAAGCGCTGGGCATACACTGGGTTCCGAAGAATGATACGTTTAAGTTTCATTTGGAAGATAATTTTCAAGAGTTGAAGGCCACAAAACGAAATATATTATCAGTGTCTTCTCGACTATTCGATCCTCTCGGACTTTTGTGCCTGTTAAGTCGTGTAACACCATCCGCAACACGCCATTAATAAAAAATACAACATTGTACATAAATATTTATCGCCCATGTAACTGTGGCAGTACACTTTATTGCAATCATGTAACCGCGTTTTCTCTGGCTATAACCTTACATTTTCACTTATTCACGTGTTAGATATTACACTTCTTGTAGAAGTATTAAGGTTTAGACATCCGTAAAATTAAAAATTATTGTTCACCTGTTGGTTTACGGACGCAGCCAATAACAATGACACACAGCAACGTTCGATAATTTCTTCAGCACGTATTAACTCATTTCTTCCTGATGCTTCTAGTTCGATAATATTAAACCAACAGCCAAATATGGCTCCTAACAGCTTTAATGCCGCAAATATTTATCGAAATGATACAACTAATCAACAAACCTCTGCTATAAACTTTCAGCAGTCAACAGACCTATCTCTTGGCGCTAATAGCTTGCACTCAGTGAGTAGATCAAATCCTGCGAATGCCAATATTAGTGGTTTCACAGCGAACAGTGTTTACTATAATCCTAGCGGTGCTACTGCGGTAGGCCATTTGCCACACAGCACAGCCCTAAGTTATAACCAAACACCATTTATTTCCGCATCGAATTTTCACCCATATAACAACAATTTCAGTTACAGCCTAATATTAACTCTCAATTTATTCCAAACGTTTCTAACTTTACATCGCAAATTAATACTCCTTACCATTCATTCGGTAAACAAGGGCCAACAACGGCACATTGTCCAAATTTAAATAATACTTCAGCCGATATAACGTTGTCTACTTCGCATATAGCAGCCCGTCACGCTATTAGCAAGGATTTACCAATCTTTTCAGGGAAACCAGAAGACTGGCCTATTTTCATAACAAATTATATGCAGTCAACAGAAAGATGCGGGTTTACTGAACAAGAAAACTTAATAAGACTACAAAAGTGTTTAAAAGGCGCTGCATTAGAGGCGGTAAGAGGAAAATTGATGATGCCTAGCACTGTAAACCTTGCTATTGAGACACTACGAATGCTCTATGGTCGGCCTGAAATCATACATCAGGCTCTGCAGAAGAACCTAAAAAACGAGCCTATTGTAAACTTTGATAAATTTTGCACTTGCCGTACAAAACTACAGGACTACAATGCAAGCAATGGGTCTCTCCGATTATTTGAACGATCCGATGTTACTCAATGAGTTGATTGAAAAATTGCCAGCCGATTTGAAACTTGATTGGGGTAGGTATCTAGTCACTCTACAAAGAGTAGACATTGTGTGTTTTGATACCTGGCTGTTTAATTTGGCAACATGTGCATCTCACGTCACAACATTTTCGCCGTATGCAGAAACAAAAAATTTTAAAAAAGAGCGCATTTTGGTGCATGACGTCATTGATGAAAATAAATCAAGTCCTCAGCCATCTTCCTGTTTAAAATTTCACAACAATCATCGCCTCTTTGAGTGTCCTGAATTTATGACATTAAGTGTAAAAGAAAGGTGGAATTTCATTAGTGAAAAAAATTTGTGTTTACGCTGCTTCAAGAAACACCATATTAGAAGATGTACCTCGAAACGTCAGTGTGGCGTAGACGAGTGTAAAATGGCCCATAATTCGCTGTTGCATAAACGAACAATAATCCAAAAGCAACAAAACAATAACAATAGCATTCAAGCTATTTTGTTTCACGCGAAAGAGAAAATTCTCTTCAAGTATATACCTGTGACGCTTTTTGGCAACGGATATACACTTAATACTTACGCATTGATTGATGAAGGTGCGTCGTGCTCCTTAATAGAAAGCGAAATAGCAGAACAATTAGGACTAGACGGCCCAGTTAATGAATTGTGTCTACAATGGACAGGCGAAATAACTCAAAAGGAAGAGAACTCAAAAAGAAGTTTCCTTGTTCATTTCCGATCGTAAACAAAGTTCTAAATTGTTATTAAATGATGTGCGTACTGTTACAAAACTAGACTTGCCGGTACAAACGCTATCAAAATCCCAAATCGAAAAGTATAAGCATTTAAGGAATTTGCCAATTATACCGTATACCGCAGCAAAAGCAAAAATTTTGATTGGGCTCGATAACGCAAAGTTGTGTGTACCTCTTGAAATAAGAGAAAATTCTAGTGACGGCCTAACAGCCACAAGATGCCGAATAAGTTGGGGTGTGCATGGACGCCACCAGGTGAGCGAGGCTTCACAGCAGCGGGTGCTTCATATTTGCCCATGCAACGTCAAGTACAACGGCTGGGATGAAATGTTGAAATATTATTTTTCTTTGGATTCAGTAGGAGTTACATTGAATCAAAACCCACTGCGATCAAAAGGAGATGTTCGGGCAAAGGCAATTATGGAAAGCACCACTAAATATTTAAATAATGAAAAATGCTGGGAAACTGGATTGCTGTGGAAACACGACAAAATATGTTTACCCGATTCACTCCCTATGTCAAAACGCCGACTGGCTTGTTTGGAAGCAAAAATGCAACGTGACGAGCCGATAAAAACATTTCTAATTCAAAAAATGATAAACTATGAAAGAAACGGCTATGTACGAAAATTAAAAGTAAATGAAATTCGCAACGATGGCGACCCATGGTATATTCCTATTTTCACAGTAGAAAACAAAAATAAATGCAAGCCTCGTATCGTTTGGGATGCGGCCGCCGCTGTGAATAACATTTCCTTAAACTCTGTATTATTAAAGGGACCCGACTTACTTAAATCGTTAGTAAGTGTATTACTCCGATTTCGGGAAAGACCAGTCGCCATTTGCGGAGACATTCGTGAAATGTTCCATCAGATCCGTGTCAGAAAAGAGGACCAGCGTTTCCAACAGTTTCTATGGCGCGGAGATGACTCGTCCAGACCGATTTAGGTATATGCGATGACCGTGATGACGTTTGGGGCTTCTTGCTCCCCGTATCTGGCAAATTACGTTAAAAACAAAAACGCAGAGCGGTTTACAGAACAGTATCCTACTGCTGTGCAAGCTATTTTAAATAATACATTTGTAGATGACTGGCTGCAAAGTGTGAACACCAAAGACGAGATGATTGAGTTGGCCAGAGTTGTTCGTGCTATTCATAAAGATGGTGGCTTTGAAATGCGAAATTGGCTTTCTAACTCGCACAAGGACTTACACAGCTTAGACGAAACCAACGAAACTCCGCAAAAGATTTTTATAGATCAAGAGTGTAAATTTGAAAAGGTTCTGGGTATATGGTGGGACCCTACAAACGACAGGCTAACATTTTTCGAAAATTTTAAATCAAAGGTTTTCGACGAGGCGGTGCATCCTACGAAACGTGAAGTCCTTCGTGTAGTGATGAGTATTTTCGATCCTCTTGGTCTCTTAGGCAACTTTGTTATTTACGGCAAAATTCTCTTGCAAGAAATATGGAGGTCGAGAGTGAAATGGGACGAAAAATACACGCACCCGAAAGAGAAAAATGGTGGCAGTGGATACAAGTTTTAAAAAACATATCCACGATTAGTGTCCCAAGATATCATCCACTGGTAAGCAAATCAAATAGCGTCCAACTTCACATGTTCGTGGACGCAAGTATAGTCGCATATTTACGTGCTGAATACGACACTGAAATAAGTTGTTTGCTCGTAGCCTCCAAGACCCGAGTAGCGCCACTAAAACCCATATCGGTACCTAAAATGGAACTTATGGCTGCCATACTTGGATTGCGCCTTTGCAAATTTTGTTGCAATGAGTC
Organism: Gymnocheta viridis; assembly: GCA_956483585.1. NCBI lineage: Eukaryota > Metazoa > Arthropoda > Insecta > Diptera > Tachinidae > Gymnocheta > Gymnocheta viridis. Next base: position 58,751,827 of record OY101440.1, on the reverse strand, counting down.
GTCGGTGAAAATCAACAGCCGAGTATTCTGGTCAGACTCGAGACGTTTTGTACTGGATTAACGCACGAAAATTTCAGCAATTTGTCGCGGTTCGAATCGGCGAGATTTTGGAGGAATCAAACGTTTCTGAATGGAGATGGGTGCCATCATCACAAAATGTAGCAGATGATGCTACTAAGTGGAAAAGCGTCCCGGACTTACGCAGCAACAGTCGCTGGTTCAATGGGCCATTGTTTTTGAGCCAAGGCACGGATGCTTGGCCCACCACGGGCATCATTACACGCGATAGTTCTTGCGAAGTTTTGTGTCACATAGATATGAAGAAAACAATCGCAAGGTTTCCCTTAATTACAGCCGATCCGACACGGTTTAGCAGCTGGGAAAAACTTCGCAGGTGCCAGGTGATAATTTTAAAATTTCTGCGTAAAATGCTCAAATACAGACAGGTATGTAAAGAATTTCAACCGTTCAATGCTGTGATAGATGCAGCAGAGTTTCTTATATTCAAAATGTGCCAAGAAGATGCTTATTATGAGGAAATCAAACATCTAACAAACAACAACATTTTGAGTAGAAAGAGTAGTTTATTTAAGCTATCTGCATATTTAAATGCATTTGGACTGCTACGAATCAAGGGTAGAATCGATGTCATAGATAACGTACCTATCAACGTAAAACGACCAATAATTTTACCTCAAAAACATGTAACAACACAATTAGTCATAAATTATTTTACCGGAAATATCATCATCAACACAATGAAATAATTGTCAATGAAATGACAGTATTTTTGGATATTTGGTTTGCGAGCTGCTGTTCGTACTATGACGAAAACCTGTCAATACTGCAAAATACGAAGAGCAAGGCCCGAAGTTCCAGCAATGGGAGACCTCCCAGCAGAGAGACTTGCCAGCTTTACTAGGACTTTCTATTACACTGGTGTCGACTATTTTGGTCCCATAGACATTTTTGTTGGCCGCCGTAAGGAAAAACGGTGGGGCGTCGTCTTTACATATAAGAGTGTACGAGCAGTGCATTTAGAAATCGCAACGTCGTTATCGACGGACTCTTTCCTACTGATCCTTAAGCAATTCATTTGCCGCAGAGGAGCGCCTCGTAAAATTTTGTCAGACAACGCTACCAATTTTAGAGGGGCAAGTCGTGTTTTAATAGAAGTAGAAAAAATATCCTCCAGTGAAATCGAACGTAAATTTCCACATATTGAATGGGAGTTTATACCGCCAGCATCTCCCCACATGGGAGGCGCTTGGGAAAGGATGGTCCGATCCGTCAAATCCATATTAATGGAAATATTGCCTAACAGAGGTTTACGCGAAGAACATTTGAGAGCCGCAGTTGCAGATGTTGAACATATTTTGAACTCGAGGCCTCTGACATACATTCCATTGGAATCTCCAGTTGGAGAGGCATTAACACCCAATCACTTTTTGATAGGATCTTCCAGCGGAATACGAGAACACGCAAGACCTCAGACTAGTGGTGTGGTATTGAGCAAAAATTTTCGTCTAACGAATATGATAGCGAATTAGTTCTGGAAGCGCTGGGTACGTGAATATTTACCTTGCTTGACCAGGCGTACGAAATGGCACAATAGTTCGTCGCAACCAATAGCTCGTGGCGATATTGTTATAATAGTTGACGACAACGCAAGGCGAAATGTGTGGTTGAAGGGTGTTGTCGTAGATATGCACCGTGGGAAAGACGATACTGTACGAAGTGCAGTAGTGAAGACGCAACAGGGGCTATTCACGCGCCCTGTAGTCAAACTAGCCAAGCTTGACGTAAAATCGAAAACTTCACCTTGCGATACGAAGTTTACGGAGGGGGCTATGTTAAGTCGTGTAACACCATCCGCAACACGCCATTAATAAAAAATACAACATTGTACATAAATATTTATCGCCCATGTAACTGTGGCAGTACACTTTATTGCAATCATGTAACCTCGTTTTCTCTGGCCATAACCTTACATTTGCACTTATTCACGTGTAAGATATTACACTTCTTGTAGAAGTATTAAGGTTTAGACATCCGTAAAATTAAAAATTATTGTTCACCTGTTGGTTTAAGTACATCAAAAACACAAGTGTATGTATAACTAAACAATAAAACAATGTACACATCGTCGTGGTGAATGCAATATGCTGTATGTCACTAAATCATACCTTTGCAGGAAAGACAAAAACTGAATATTTCTGAGAAAAATTGTTTGTTTTAGTTTCGCTGGCTAGAATATAATAATAAATCGCCACGATTCATACTGTATCCAATGTTAGTATCCAATGCAGAATGACACAATTTATAGGTTTTATCTCGAAAGAACACTCCACGCCACTGTCAAATCAAGCGTGCGATTGACATACGTCCTTTTGCAGTAACCAAAAGAAGCGCGCAAAAGCTCTCTTCTGATTGCCTGAACGGCACGAGATAAATGCAAGTTGTAGGAGCCCCAATTTTGGTTACAACGCTACAATAAAACCAAATTCAATTTTTTTTTGACATACAGCCTATTGCATTCACCACGACGACATATAGTATGATTCAAACTACATACATAAATTTAATAAATTGCAGATTTTAGCTGCGGTTGATACCAAATTATAAACCAGCTCAAAATACGTGTTTTATTCCTCGCTCGACTAAGCCAAGCGACCGAACAGTGCCCATTAGTAGCAAAATCAAAAATTTTATACCAAGAACTTTGGATTCAAAAACTTGACTGGGATGAGTCAATTCCTATGAGACTAAATACGTCATGGGAAAATTTCAAATCCAATTTACTGGAAATTGATTCTATTGTGATCCCAAGATTCGTTAACACAACTTCTACAGCGAAAATTCAAATTCACGGTTTTGCTGATGCCTCAATGCGAGCGTATGGGTGCTGCATTTATATTAGAAGCTCCGACTTAAATGAAATTGTTTCGAGACTTCTAACTGCGAAGTCGAAAGTTGCTCCACTCAAGACAAAATCTCTTCCGAGACTTGAGTTATGCGCTGCACACTTATTAGCTAAGTTGTGGAATCGAATTAAAATTATGATTCAATTCGAAATCGAGTCTGTTACTTTCTGGACAGACTCAGAAATAACGCTACATTGGATTAAAACTCATCCATCCTCATTTTCCACTTTCGTGTCAAATCGAGTCGCTGAGGTCCAGGACTGGTCGAACACGTTTTGTGGCGCCATGTACCAACTAAGGAGAATCCAGCTGACATTGTTTCAAGGGGATGTGATGTCAACGAGTTAAAAGACTCGATTTGGTTTGAGGGACCATCGTTTTTACTAAACGACTGTTCGCATTGGCCTGTTAACAAACATTTCGAGTTAACAGAGAACCAGAAAGCATTGGAGATGAGAAAAACGAATGTACTCCTTGCAGTAGAGGGTCCAGAAGACTGTCTCTTGGATCTGATAGAAAAATATTCTTCATACAAAAAGCTATTGCGGATAACTTCGTACGTTTTCAGATTTATCGATGTTTTGAAAAACCGCACGATAAATTAAACTATTTCACCTACTGCACTTGAATTGAAGTGGTCATTTTTCCATCTCGTACAGGCAATCCAGAACTCGAATTTTTCTGAGGAGATTTCTAAATTAAAGAGATCGCTTGTCTTGCCATCAAATATACAAAAATTGACACCATTTATTCAAACGTTTACTGAGGAGGAACGAACGTTTTCACTTTTAAGGGTAGAAGGGAGACTGCTAAATGCAGATTTGAAGTATAATACCAAATTCCCACTGTTATTACCGAAAAAGAATAGCTTTGTTACACTTTATTTACGGAACTTGCACTTTGAGAATGGTCATGCTGGCACAAAGGCCTTAATAGTTCTTTCGCGAGAAAACATATGGCTAATTAATGCGAAAGAAGAGTGCAACAGAGTAGTTCGTAATTGTGTGCATTGCTTCCGCTATAAGCCCAAACTTATGTCTCAAATCATGGGCAACTTACCCACTAATAGAGTGAGAGCCACTCGACCATTCCTTACAGTCGGCGTAGACTTTCGCGGTCCTATCAATGTTTCATTGAGAATTCGTGGTAGACCACCATTAAACATGTTTATAGCTGTTTTCGTGTGTTTCACTTCTAAGGCGGTACATTTAGAATTGGAATCTGACTTGTCTACTGATTCATTTCTTCTTTGTTTTAAAAGGTTCGCTGCCAGGAGAGGTGTACCGAAAGAGGTCCTATGCGACAACGCGACAAACTTCGTCGGAGGCAGCAGAGTGTTCAAGGAGCTGCAGGAGGCGTTCTACAGGAGTCGACCGGCCGTGGAATCATACGCAGGGTGAAGTTCAGCTTCATACCACCTCGGGCGCCTCACTTCGGAGGGCTATGGGAAGCCGCCATCAAACAGGCGAAGTACATACTTTTGCGAGCCGTGGGCAATGCGTCTCTAACGCAAGAAGAGATGGGGACAGTTCTAGCAGAAGTAGAGGCGGTGCTCAACAGTCGGCCCATCACACCGCTATCTCCAGATCCCAACGACGGCGAAGCGCTAACTCCAGCGCATCTACTAATCGGAACGGGTCTGCGTTCGCCGCTGCCAGGTTCAGAAGACGTCGTGACAGGCAACGCAGTGAAATTATGGAAGCGATGGCGTCTGCTTTGCGGACTCAAGCAGACATTCTGGCAGGACTGGTCACGAGACTACATCCTCGGACTTCAGGGCAAGGCCAAGTGGGGCGAAGAAATGCCCAACCTCAAATTAGTATAAATTAGTTTAGTGTGTGCATAGCATAGCGTGTGTGTAATGTAGACAAACCACACAATGCATGCACACAAGTATTATCATTCATGAGACGGTCGAGTTTCTTTGATTAACAAAGAAATATGAGATCCTTTTTGGTATGCGGCTAATGCACTTGACGAGTGCATTATCTTAGCGACCCACTTATGACAAATGTGTGTGGTAATTGGAATAAACACTAGAGTAGAATATACGGCCACTCACATAGCTACATATTGAGTAGCACGTGAACTAGAGTACGAAAAGTAGAGTATTTTTGAGTGAGTTTGGGGAAACTCCAAACAATTATTAAAAATAACGGGATCAGAGAGAAACTCCGCCCAATCAATGACAATAGTAGATCAATAAGTTGTTGAGTGATTTTAGTAAATCTCTCTTAGAGAAGAAGTTCTAGACGATATGTCAACTTCTCATAACTAGTATAAATACCAAAGTAAATTGAATAAACGAACAGACTTTAATTTAAACAAAAAAAAAGCGACATCTTTCTTTGACTTACCAGCACTACTGCGATCCTCAAGAGGCCCTCCAGTAGCGCTGCAACAAACCCCTGGAACTAGTACAGGATTAGTTCCCTACATGGCGATCCTGCCAAACATTTAGAAATTGTATTTTTAAATACAAATCTGAATAAAGGATAAAGGTAATTGTAGCTTATGCTCAGCCATTATCCTTGCGGAACAATAGAATATCGTTACAGATCCCACCACTGAATGGGGAAACCACTGGATGAAGTGCTGAAAGACATCCAGGAAGCAGAGGCTCGCTGGAAGAAACTACAAGAAGAAGGCAACCCAAAGAGAGAAGAAAGGCCAACAATACTAACGGTCGGGCCTAGACCCAAATACCTGCGGAGGGAACAACCAGCAGAACCTAAAATACCGATATTCCCCCTGCCAAACACCGGTAAATCAAGGAGTGGGACAGTGGCCAGAATCCGAAAAGAAATAACAGTCAAGAGGCACGAGTTAACCTACGTACAAAAGGAAGAAGTACGGCAAACGCTTCAAACTGCAGTTATCAACCTCAAAAAAGAGCTTAAGGAGATAACAAAGGCAAACAGAAAAAGAGAAAAATTATAATAGAGAAATTAAATATTTGTAAAGTAAACAAAGAGAATGAAAATAACAAACGCAATTGTGTCAATAATTATAATTACTTTTGCAATAATTTTTATTATTAAGTATATAGAAAAGGAAACAGAAGACCTAAAAGAATGGGCATCGAACAAGATAGGAGAAGTGAACAAAATTAGTAAAGTGACGTACAAAAAGAGAGATAATAATAACAAGAAAAAGAAGGATTCACGCAAATATAATTTCATATAGAAATTTTTTTTTAAAATGAGGGAATCACTGAAAGATTTATTTGTCAAATGTATAACCTGCTTGATGCTGATAATATTTTTGTCAATGTTAATATTTGTCATAATAAACCCAAATAGGGACAGGTTAAAATTAATAAAGAGACTTTTAGACAATTATTATTGTAAATGTAAAAATCAAAAATAATTAAGAAAATAAAATAAAAGAAAGAAAAAAAATATATAAAATAAAAGTTTTTATTCCGTACAAGAGAGACCATGAGAGGTATCCATCCTTTTGTTCTAAATGGAATTTATAAAATCATTAGAACAGATTAGTATAAATGCTAGAAAGTCATTGAATAGACCCTATACCACAGAGACAATAGAGGAAAAGAAAGTAGAAATTCAGAACATAGAAAAGAATTTAAGCGTCTATATACAGAACTCAGAGGAGGAAGACGAAAAGACAACTAAATTATTGGAGCGATTTGAAAGATTAAAATCGGAAGCGACAGACATTTTGGAACAACATTCAGGGAAAAGATTAGTTTTGGAAAGAAGACAAGGCATTATCATGGCTAACCTCGATATGAGCGAGTTATCTATGATAACAAAGCTAGTACCGAAATTTTTAGGCAAACGATATGAATTACATGAGTTTTTAAGCAGTTTGGAAACAGTTAGCGTAACAATACCCACTGATAAGCAAAGATCATTCTTTGATTTTATCTTCAAGTCAAGACTGGAACTAAAGGTTCAGAATAGAGTGAAACAGAACAATGTACCGACGACCATAAACGAGTTAGTGCTAGGACTGAAGCAGGCGTATAAGCCAATGCGGAGATTGAATAGCATCCTTAACGAGATAACACACTTGGTACAGAGAGGTGACAACCTGTTGGGATTTGCAACAAAGATTGAAAATCTCATCACAGAACTTAATGAAATCCAGATTGACGAGGAGGGAGAAGCATTTAGAATCTCCATTGTGAGCGCGAATGGGAAAATTGCTTCAACGCTTTCATGAACGGTCTGACCGATCCACAAACAATAACCACAATAGACGCGAGTCAAGTCAAAACTTTCACTGAAGCACTAAAGATCGCTGAAAAAGTTTCCTCACGGGTGGAGCGGAAACAGGTGTACCATCAAACCGCTCAACACCACAAGCAAAGGAACGGCACATATAAGCAACAATCACGATGCAAAAAATGCGGAAGACAACATAATGATAAATGCCCTGCCGACGGCAATAAATGCCACAACTGTGGAAAGCTCAACCATTTTGCGAAAATGTGTTTTGCTAAGAATACGACAAACAATAGCAACAATGTCAGCAGAAATGACAACAACAATAACCAGCCGAACAATAGAAGAAGATGGAATAATAGAGGTCGCACAATAAATCAAGTACAAAACCAGGGAAACTCTCAAAACCAGGAGTCCTCACGAACAGAGACTCCAGGGGGAAACATTTAGAAACTAAAGAAATATATAGCATATCATCCAACCTCAAAAATTACGTAAGATTAAGCAAAAGTAGATACAAACAACGACGTAACATTTTTGATAGATACAGGAGCGGATGTCTCGCTGTGCAAAAGGAAATTCTTAGAGAATTATGAGGAGGATCAGGATGACTATTGCAATTTAACAGGAATATCAGAGAATATTATTAAATCTCTGGGTTCCACAACTATTGGGATGGAAATAAACGGGAATATAATAGAACAGAAAATACAGTTAGTGGAAGATAATTTCCCAATAAGCACAGATGGAATATTAGAAAGAGATTTCCTATCCAAGTGTAGGTGCAATATAGATTATGACAAATATGTGTTGACATTCAACATGAACGGTGAGACGATAACGATACCGATACACGATAACACGTTTAGAGTAAACGAAGTAAGAATACCGCAAAGAAGTGAGATTATTTTGCCTTTTTCAATCGAATTGGAAGAAGACGCCATTGTATTAAATAGAGAAATAACTAAAGGAGTGTTTTTGGCGAACGCAATAATACCTAAAGAGGGAAACCAACACATTAAGTTATTGAATGTAACGGATAAAATAGTGATAGTAGAAAATCTAAGAATAGAAACTATCCCTTTGGCCAATTATGAAATAAGCGCAGTTAACAGTAAGAAAAAAGGAGAGCAATATATGGATAAACGCTTTAAAGAACTGATGAAAAATTTTAATTTAGATGACTTAGATGATGAGAATAAAGAAAACATTGTGTCAATACTGAGAAGATACCAATCAATATTTCATATTGATGATGAGGATTTGACCACTAACAATTTCTATAGACAAACGATAAATTTACACGACAATAGTCCAGTGTACATAAAAAACTATAGATTACCTCATACGCACACGAGGGAAATAAATTCTCAAGTACAAGAACTTTTGGAAAAAGACATCATCGAACCATCAATAAGCCCGTATAACGCACCACTACTGTTAGTTCCGAAAAAAGGACACACAGATTTAAAAAAATGGAGATTAGTAGTCGATTTTAGAAAGTTAAATGACAAAATCGTAAATGACAAGTTTCCATTGACACGTCTGGACGACATTTTAGACAAACTAGGTAGAGCCAAATATTTTTCGACCTTAGATATGACAAGTTCTTTTCATCAAATAGAGCTTGATCATCAGTCTCGTCCTTACACAGCATTTTCTACACCTAATGGTCATTACCAGTACACTAGGTTGCCATTTGGCCTAAAAATATCATCGAATAGTTTTCAGCGTATGCTGACCATAGCTTTATCTGGCCTGGAGTCCGAAGCTTTTTTGTATGTTGATGACATTATAATATTCGGATGTAGCCTAAAACATCACAACGACAATTTGATAAAGGTTCTAGATAGATTTGAGAAATACAACTTAAAACTGAATCCGAGTAAATGTTGTTTTTTAAAACCGGAGGTTGTATATCTTGGTCATTTGATCACTCCGAATGGGATTAAACCCGATCCTGCAAAATTCGATGCGATAACGAATTATCCAATTCCGAAGAATGTCGACGAAGTTAGAAGATTCGTGGCATTTTGTAACTACTACCGACGCTTTGTTGAAAACTTTGCTGATACAGCAAGTTGTTTAAATGCTTTGTTAAAGAAGGGTACAAAATTCGAGTGGACAGAACATTGCCAAGCGGCATTCGATAAACTGAGGGAAAAATTGATATGCCCACCAATTTTACAATATCCTGACTTCGAAAAACCATTTATACTAACAACGGACGCATCTGATTTCGCTCTTGGAGCCATACTTTCGCAAGGAGAAATTGGAAATGATAGACCAATATCCTATGCAAGTCGTTCATTGAACAAACATGAGAAAAACAAGCCAGTGATAGAAAAGGAATTACTAGGCATACATTGGGGGATACAATTTTTTAGACCCTATTTATATTGGAGAAAGTTTATTGTAGTGACTGACCATCGCCCACTAATATCTCTTTTCTCACATAAGAACCCAAGTTCGAAACTAACTAGAATCCGACTTGAACTATCCGATTACGATTTTGAAATAATATATAAAAAGGACATAAACAATACAAACGCGGATGCGCTGTCTAGAATACAGATAGATTCAGACATGCTAAAGGAAATGACACCTCAAAGAATTGATGAGACAATCAAAAAATCGCTGGTGATAGATAACAAGAAGCATGAGGAAAAATGAAGAAAAAGAAAATGAGAAAAAGAAAAATGAGGAAAAAGAAGATACAGTAAGAGAAAATAAAAGAAATGAAAATAAAGAAATAAAGAACAGAGGAAAAGAAACTGACAAAAATGGTAATACAGATCCTAATGAGCCTGATCAACTCAATATTTGGGAGTGTACATCCATAAGAGATATAAAACTTGCAAGAAAGTTGAAGTTTATATTAGAGAAAAGACCGGCAAATCATAGAAAAGAAAATGATTTAAAAATTGAAAAAGAAAAGAATTCGAGAAGAGAATTCAGTATTGAGAACAATGATGCTTTAAATCAAACGGCCGTCAGATGTAGCGATAATCCCATTTATCTAGATAATATGTTGGAGAAACTACTCTCTGTTTTGGGCACATTGGATTTCAATAGTTTCGCACTAGAGAAAAGTGACGAAATATTTAAGAGAATAGATGAAGAAAAATTAAAGGAAAAAATAAACAAAAGTGAAAGAAATAAAGTCAGAATTCTATTATACAGTAATCCTCAAGAAATAACAGATGAAAAAAAAAAACAAGAATTGATAAAATTGTATCACAACACACCATGCGGAGGACATTTCGGAATAAGAAAAACAGTATTAAGATTGAAACAAAAATACATTTGGAAAAACATGAATAAAATGATAAAAGAGTATGTATCATCGTGTGATCTTTGTCAGAGGAACAAGCAGATAAGACACACAAAAGAACCGTTATGCGTCACAGACACGCCAGAAAATAGTTTTAGCACTACGTCCCTCAGAGAACTATCGATATATATTGACGATGCAGTGCGAACTAACTAAATATGTTATAGCAGTCCCAATAGAGACTAAAGAAGCCAAATCCGTGGCAAAGTGCTTAACAGAAAACCTGATATTAAAATATGGTTTATTCAAGACTCTTAAATCTGACAGAGGTACAGAGTTTGTGAATGAACTGATGAAGGAAGTATGCGACTTGTTAAAAATAGAACAAAGACTATCCACACCATATCATCACGAGACAGTAGGGACAGTAGAAAGAAACCATAGGGTTTAAAATGAATATTTCCTTTCATTCGTGAATGATGACAATTGGGGTGAGTGGGTACCATACTATTCTTTTGCATATAATATAACACCACATGTGGACACGGGATATTCCCCATTTGAACTAATTTTTGGAAAATTACCAATTATGCCAGGTGAGGAAATTCTGAACAGTGACAGGGTGTATAATTTGGAGAATTACGCGAATGAAATGAAGATTAGGATGAAACTTTCATTAGAAAACGCAAGAAAATTATTAGAAATAGCAAAGAAAAATAGAAGTCTAGAATCATATAATAGGGCAAATAGTATAGATCTTAAAATAGGAGATTTAGTATTAGTAAAATTAGAGAGTAGAAAAAAGGGTGAATCACCATATCATTATAAATTATAAAATAAAATTATAAATATAGACAACTTAAATGTAACAATAGAAATTAAGAATAAAAATAAAATTGTGCACAAAAACCTATTAAAGAAATATAACATAAATAAAAATGAAAACCAGAATAATTTATAATTAATTAATGTAGGTCATAGTAGAGATAAGAAACTTGTAGTATTTAAAACAAAAAAAAATAAAAAATCATAATAAGCAATAGTATATATGTAGTAATTAAATAATATATAAACAACTTTTGTTTGTTGAGGGTTTTTAGCTAGTCTATATACATGCATTTCATTGGTGCTTAAGCCAAATCATCAGTAGACCTTAAACCTAATTTTTAAATGTTTCAAACCTCTTTACTTATACAAAAACCTTTAAAAACTCAATGAGAGTTATAAAAATTACAATAGTATAAGCATAGTATGCTTTGAAACTTATTCAAAAATCCCAACAAACAAATTATTATATTCGATATGAATGTATTTTATTTTCTTTACAACCTTTTTTTACAATTAGACGCCCTTTGGGTGACAATAAAAGTATTTAATAAGGCAAAACGGAAAATAAAATATTAACTAGGTAATTATGAAATTTATATTAATCGAGATTGCCTCGATATCTTTTTTCAAAGATTTAAAAAACTTTTGTTTGTTGAGGGTTTTTAGCTAGTAACAAAAGTTTTTTTGGCTTAAGCACCAATGAAATGCATGTATATAGACTAGCTAAAAACCCTCAACAAACAAAAGTTTTTTAAATCTTTGAAAAAAGATATCGAGGCAATCTCGATTAATATAAATTTCATAATATATAAACAAAAAAAAAGTATATAAACATATGAACACATGTAAAATTAATTGTAAAGTATTCAAATTACAACACAAAAATTTAACAAAAAAAAAAAAAAGAGAATATAAAAAGATATGAATGCAGAATAAATTCTAAAATATTCAACTTACAGAACAAAACATAAAAAAAAAGAAAATAAAAAGAAACTAATTTAAGAATACACTTCACATTAAAATGTACTTGAAAAATCATACAATAAGTGCTTACAAACAATTGTACGATTTTTTTTAAGGGTGAGGGTGTAGTGTATACATAACATAGGGTATAAATTAGTTTAGTGTGTGCATAGCATAGCGTGTGTGTAATGTAGACAAACCACACAATGCATGCACACAAGTATTGTCATTCATGAGACGGTCGAGTTTCTTTGATTAACAAAGAAATAAGAGATCCTTTTTGGTATGCGGCTAATGCACTTGACGAGTGCATTAACTTAGCGACCCACTTATGACAAATGTGTGTGGTAATTGGAATAAACACTAGAGTAGAATATACGGCCACTCACATAGCTACATATTGAGTAGCACGTGAACTAGAGTACGAAAAGTAGAGTATTTTTGAGTGAGTTTGGGGAAACTCCAAACAATTATTAAAAATAACGGGATCAGAGAGAAACTCCGCCCAATCAATGACAATAGTAGATCAATAAGTTGTTGAGTGATTTTAGTAAATCTCTCTTAGAGAAGAAGTTCTAGACGATATGTCAATTTCTCATAAGTAGTATAAATACCAAAGTAAATTGAATAAACGAACAGACTTTAATTTAAACAAAAAAAAGCGACATCTTTCTTTGACTTACCAGCACTACTGCGATCCTCAAGAGGCCCTCCAGTAGCGCTGCAACAAATCCCTGGAACTAGTACAGGACTAGTTCCCTACAAAATACTACTCACCACTCTTGTAATTCATAACAGTAGTTCATAAGTAAATAAGAAATAAAATATAAAATCACTTGCAAAGTAATATACAAATCGATCGATCGTGTTCTCTATTCTACAGTGTTTTTTTCTAAAGTGCCCATTTTCTTAAAAGTTAAATTATAAGTTGTTTAATTTAATTATTCGTTCCCTCCTAAAAACTCTTAGGAGAAAACACCGTAAAAGATTGTAATACTAACCCCCAATTACTTTCTTTTTCCTAACCCTTAATTATAATTGCGTGGAGTAATTATAATTACCATCAACTTTATAGATTGGCCACTACCTCAAACCTATTCCCCTTAACTTAGCCAACTATAAGGCGAATTTAATAATCCATAACAGATTATTCACTATTTAAATACGAAATTCAGTTTGGCAGTACAAACTTAAATTAAACTTAAATAATATTTAAATGACCAACTTTGCTGAATTGAATTCTATTTAAGTTATGCACACATACATACACAAACATATGCATGTTGTTGTTTCGCGCAACAAAGTAAACAAAAAATTTGCGGCCTTTAAAAATATTAACATCTCTTGGCGTGAAATTTGGAGTTCTTTTATTAATATTATTATTATTTTTTTTTAATTGTTTTAAGCTTTTAAAACATTGCAGCCACCTACCATTGTTATTATTTTGAGCCTGAAAAAGAAACCACATTAGAAATTTTTCTTTAATTTTCTTCAACAGCTGTTTTTCCCAAAAAAATTTACAGAATTTCATGATGCTGCCATATTTTTATCGTAATTAAATACAAACAATAATTTAACACTGAAAAACTGAAACTGTATTTAAACGCAACTTAAATTTAAATGAAAATTAAGTATGTGTCTTAAAATTCCTACACAAATATTTATGTTGTTTATCGGAAGTATGAATACCATTGCCGAATGTTTAAAAAAAATGTTTACGAAACAATACTAAACAGACGTGTATGAAATTTATACGAGCCTGTAACGAGCTCGTATGTTGAACCAGTGTTGCCACTTTCTGTATTATAGTACAAAAAGTGTACTATTTAAAAATATTTGTATTATTTTTGTACCATGAAATTTTTGTACAAAGTTTTGTACTATTCTACTAATTGCAGATAAATAAAAAATTAAAACAGCAAATTCACCAAAGTATATTTCCTTTAATACTCTCTTGGTATTTTAACTAATTTTAACTCAATTCTTCAATCAATCAGTGTCAATCAATTTCATACAAACTAAAAAATTAAGTTATCAAAATGATTAAAATTTTTTGTCTAATTTTATAAACACAGATATTATAAAACAAAAAAGATTTATTTCTGAAAAATCACACAAATGAACTTTTTTTGTACAACAAAATAAAGTGTAAATTGGTGTCGCTGCATAAGAGACTATTTCATTTTGTTCGGAATCAGAGCAACAAAAAATGTATACCGATTTCATAAATTTTTACATTGAACTACATTTTTCATTTTTGATGACGGCCTCTATAGCTTTATAGATATACTAGATCCAAAATTTGAACAATCATTTGAAATAAAATCGTTATCAAATTTTAAAACCATATTTCCTCCCGTTGAAATAGATTACCAAAAATTAGGCCCAATAATTGAGTACTCATTTAAGTGTCATTTATCTTTAAATGCCACTTAAGTACCAATTTCATTTTTTCAGTACAAAATTATGTGACATTTAAATGAAACTTAAATGACCATTCTTCTGCATTTAAAGTCCATTTAAGTTTTGCACACATACATACACAAACATATGTTTTTGCTTGCGTGTTGGTGTTTCGCGCAACAAAGTAAACAAAAAATTTGCGGCCATTGAAAAATCAACATCTTTTGGAGAGAAATTTGGACTTCTTTTATTAATATTATTCTTTTTTATGGTTTTAAAAATTGTTTTAAACTTTTAAAGCATTGCAGCAACCTATCATTGTTGTTATTTTCATCCTGAAAAAGAATCCACATTAGAAATTTTTCTTTAATTTTGTTCAACAGCTGTTTCTCTAAAAAAATTGAGAGAATTTCGTGAGGCTGCCACATTTTTATCGTAATTAAATACAAACAATAATTTCACACTGAAAAACTCAAACTGTATTTAAATGCAACTTAAATTTAAGTGGCAATTAGCTAAATGGCATTTAAATGCGAAGTCATTTATAGGCTCTTAGACAATGAGTGGCGGGAACATGCACTTTTGGACCACAAAAAGCTAAATCTTTCTAATGCCTTAGATGTCGAAATTTATTGGACAAAACTTTTTCAAATAAAGAATTGTGCTGATGAAACTCTCTTTCTCTTTTAAATAAGGTACGATGTTATGCGATTTTACTTACGCGTACTACAACAATTAAATCTAATAATTGAATAAGGAACTATTAATAATACCGTCATGAGGAAAATTTTCACAAAAACCTCTTACAAACCTTCAAAATGTTATAAAGAAATTTGGTAAAACAACCGCTAGTAAGATTGGCTGAGTTCCAAAACGTCAAAAGTCATTGCAGTGATGCGGTTTTACTACTGTTTCGAAACAAAGAAACCAACTGTGTTGCGTACTTTGTGAAAAAAGTAGTAACAAAATTAGGGATACACAATTTGCTTTAATCTGCATATCGATAACTTTTATTATACATTTAGGGATCTGTGACATTGTCAATGTTTAGACAATCAAAAATTAGACAATCTGCATTTTTCATTTAATTAATGACAGCATCAAATCATTGGCGAAAGCGTTTATCTTTTTATATTTAAATCTATTGTGTACTAAGTCCGTGGGGAATCTAAGGGGAAGTTTATGAATTATTTTTAATGTTTGTTTTAAATAACCTAAAGCATTTTTGTGTGTCCTTTTGTGAAACCAGGCAGGACAGCCGTAAGTCATTGTCGGTCGAACACACATATTATACAACAATAACTTATTTTTAATGTTGAGCTTAGACCTTCTATTAAGTATAGGGTAAAGAGCGCGTCCGCTCTTTATAGCTTTATCACAAATGTAATTTACATGTTGTTTGAATTTAAGTTTTTTATCTAAAGTAATACCTAAGTATTTAATATCATCTTTGATAGGGATCACGTTTCCCCGGCAGTACAGAATTTTAGTAGGAATACGTTTTGGTGACTTGTTATATGGAAACATTATGGCCAGCGTTTTATTATCATTTACTTTTATTTTTCACTTATTAAAATACTTTTGGCTTGTGGTAAGGCCCTCCTGTATTCTCTTGATTATTGCATTTGAAAGTTTTCCACTACATCAACATCCACTACATCAGCACTATCAGCATAAAATGCTGCTTTCTGATTTCGCAGTCAACAAACACAATAAATGTACGGTTCTTTAGAAAACTTTGCATAATTTACAATGGGAAACCTAATGCATTGAGCTTGTATAACATTCCATTGTACCAGATGGTGTCAAAAGCCTTTTCTATATCGAGAAAAATAACGCCAGTACTGTTGCGATTTCTTTTCTTATCTTCGATATAATTCACAACTCGATTTATTTTATGTACGGTAGAGTGCTCCATACGGAATCCAAACTGTTGGTGATTAATAATATTATTTTAATCTGCAAAATCTACTAATCTTTTATGATGTATCCAAAGGCGATGGGTTTTTGATAGTAATAGTATGAGAGCTACCAAATGAGTCGGCAATTGCATTAGCTTTTTCTGTGCCGGTTTTTAAAACTTCATTATTACAAGTAAGATCTGAACAAAACGAGTTATTTCCCTTTAAAGCTTTTATTAGTTCCCAGAATTTTTTGGATCCCGGGGGTAGTTTTGAAATAAATCTTGCCCAGGATTCATTTCTGTCCTTGTTAAGGTGGAATTCAATTAGACTATTTAACTATTTAACATCTTAGATGTATTTGAGATTTCTCTCTGCCACGGGTTTTTCCTCTCTTCGGGAATCTTGCTAAAAGCATTAACAATTAAAATTAATTTATTTAGCAATAAATCTACGTTGCTAGGAACACACTCTGTTTGGTCAATGTTTTGGCGTTTAATTTCACTTTCCAACCAAACTCTAATTGCTGGCCAATCTGCACGATTATACAAAGTTACTGTATTTAATTTATTTTGAAACTGTCCATAAGTGAAACACGAAATCGGAACATAATGTGACTGTAAAATATTTAGGTGTGGTTCTAAGTTTGAAAAAGGAATTTTGGAATTAGATAGTAAAATGTCTTTTGTTGAGGGCTGGACCTAGGCTAAGTTTTGTGCGAATAGGGTAAATGAAAATGGAAAGTAAATCTAATAGTTTGCAAGCAAACAGTGTGTGTAAAGCTCATTAACGGCTGTGTTATTAGATACACAGTTCCAATGTGTGTGATGTGCATTAAAATCACCAAAAATTAAAAAGTCATAAGAGAAGTTAGTGAGTAAGCCTTAGTTCGAAGAACTATATAAGCTGTTACCGCAATGAGTACTCCTCCGCCATGCGTTATCCGGTCTTCACGATAAATTTTGTAGTTTCCTAATTGAAGTTTGTGATGTGGTTTTAAAAATGTCTCTTTGAGCAAAAGTATATCAACTTTTTTGTCGTGAAGAACTTGCTCGAGCTGTGCAGCTGCTGACTCGGTTGTTATGCCTTGAGTGTTACAGTGCATAACATGAACATTTTGTACAACAAATGTTTTAAATGGATGGTTAAGCATCATACCTAAAACTCAATTTGTCAAACTTTGTTTGACATTCATCCAATGCATCTACCGCATTAAAAAATATTTCCAATAGATTATCATTGGATAACTCGTCGTTGTTTTGTGTTTTGCTTTTAGCCACTTCAGAAAACATATGTTTCCCTTGGATCCGGGAGTCTTTTGCAATACCATGATGTGCTTGGCTCGATAGGCGCGGGAAATCACTCTCGTCTATTATAAAAGTACTGTTACGTCTCATACTAGTCATTCTATGTCGTATCTCCAAATATTCTTTACGACACGGGCACTTAGGATCATCTTCCCTGTGGTTTGCATTTCTGTAATTTTTATTTGTACAGTTATGACATTTGTACAACACCATACTGCCATCAGGTGAGCTTTTGTTTAGCGAACAATCACCGTAATCGTGCTAACCTGCACAAGCTGTGCATACCTTGACTCTGTTGCAGTTTTTGTCTCCATGACCGTACATTAAACACTTGGTACATTAAGTAGGACCTTTATTACTCTTAAAAGGGTTTCTCCAGTAGACAGCAATATTACAGAAAAATTCGATATTTAAAATTTCATGCTTTGAAACGTGTTGCTTGTCAAATTCGATCAGATACAGTGTGTCATCTTTGTTTAATCCGTTGGTAATAATTTCTTTTTCACTTACAGGAATGATGTTGTGTGTATTTTTAAATTCTTCCATAATAGCTGCTGTCGTCTGTCGGGGTAAACGAAACAGCACCATCTTAAAAATCTTACTGTATCTTACCTCTTGTTTGTATAAATGCATGTTGTTGTTTTTTAGTATTTTCAGAGACTCCTCCCTCGTACAGTGCCATAGTGCTTTTAATTATTTTTCGACATTCTCTTAAATATAAACTTCTCCGATTAATCCAAGGACTCTGGAAAAGCTTACTTTGGCATCCACTATTATTGGTGGAATCTTCTCCTTTTTTACCACCTCGTCTTCTTCATCTTCGGACAGCGGATGAAACTTGTTGCTGGTACTCGGCTCTTCTTTTATCTTGGGCATTTTGTATTTGGGACAATTGCCCCAAAACTTCCTCCTTTTTTGACCATTCATAGTCAAAAAGATATTAATTTATTTAAAAAGAAAAATTTATTTATTAACCGCGAGGAAAAGTACACGTTGTTTACAATTCAAGGCAGTGTTGCCGGATGAAAAGATATATTTTGAAGCACCAAGTTGGTAGGAAATTAGGGGACGACATATTTAATGTTTTGCACGAAATTGGTATACATGTTCCAAATACTACTAAAAAACTTTTAAAGCGAAAAACAACACCACTTGTTGTTCGAACCGCGAATCCCGGAAGTTACTATCATTTCGAGTTAAAAAATCAATATATGAAATTAAACGAATATATCCGACATCGATTGCCACTTTTTGGCAGCAGCACTAAATAAGTATGGCCCCTTTTAGGTAAAATAAAAAATTTAGAGGAATATATTATTGGGAAAACAAACCAATGAACATTAACTCTTACTTACACGATTTTGTGAATGAGTTAAAAGAATTAACTGCTACTGGAATTTTGATCAAAAATAAGAACGTGCCTCTAGTTATTAGAGCATTAATTTGTGATGCACCAGCTCGAGCCTTTGCTACAGGGTGCGTAGCCCATAATGCATTTCAAGGTTGCAGTAGATGTTTACAAGTGGGAAGAAGATTAGAAAAGGTTACCGTTTATTCCGCTATTCCAGGAGAACAACGAACAGATGGGTTATTCATAAATAGAATTTGCCCTGGACATCATTTGAAAATGTTTCGAAATGATCCTACCATTTTAGAATGTGATGGTGTTAACATGGTGAGTCAATTCTCTATTGACCCTATGCAACTAATTGAATTAGGCATAATAAGAAAAATGCTTAAATTAATAGTAAAGAAAATGAGTGAGCAAAAAAAAATTTATTGAAAAATTGCTTGTCGAAAGTTGGTTTTATTCCCAAAGAATTCGGTCGAACACCTCGACCAATTGATCAGTTGGATAGATGGAAGCCACAGAATTCCGACAATTTTTGTTGTACACATGAATTCTAAATTTTAAAAGATTTTGTCAATGATGATATGAATTATCATTTTCTTTTAATTCACTGTGCCTACGGACTTCTTTGTTGTCCGTACAATTATCAAAATAATTTAGAGGCAGCCGAAGTTTTATTGCGAGATTTTGTGGCTTTTTCCCCCAATCTATATGGGGAGAAAAAGCTAACATACAATGTACATAATTTATTGCATATTTGTGAATGCGTAAAAGAAATGGGGCTTATAACAAACTTCACAGCATACGACTTTGAAAATTTTATGCAACCAATAAAAAAATTTGTAAAAAAATCTAGTTAAATTTTGCAACAACTAAGAAATTATTTCGAATCCAAATCGATTACTGCAAATAATACTGAAATTAATTGCGATAAAAGAAAGGGTAAACTAATTCAACTTAATGGTACAAATTGCTACTTAAGTTATTGCTATCCCAACAACGTTTGTTTGTTAAAATACGAGGGTAATGCGGATGTTAAAATAACACGTATCCGAAAAAATGCATTTTACTGTATACCAATTGTGAATCCTGAGAACTTTTACACCCTTCCTATTTCTTCAAAGCAATTCGGAATTGCATTGTTTGAAAGTTTAAAGGTTGATTACGAATTCCAATTAGATTTTAATAATATTAAGTGCAAAATGATGTGTTTATCTTTTAAAGATAAATTTATCGTCATGATGTCACACAATTGTCAATAATTTTGGTGATTATTTTATATTTTTTAGTTTAAGTTTCTCAACCCTTGTCCCCTAATTTTGTTGAATTTACACTAAATAATTAAAACTTAAAAATGGAGCAAATGCATAATGAAATCGCAGCACTTAACTACAAATTTGATCTCGTAATACAACGCCAGGATGAAGTAACTCTGACACATTTCCCCATAGATTCAAGCCAAAATTAAAGCAAAAACTAGAAAAGCAATTAATCTTAAAAAAAAACTAGAAAAGCAATTAAACTCAGACAAGATGCTGGACATTGTAAGTATATAAAATTAAATTAACACGAAATAATAATTAGTAGCAAATCTGCAACCCAAATTTTTACATTACGTCAGGAGTTTCGATTGGAAACGGTGTATACCAATATACTTTAGTGGTATCCGATGAAGATTTAAATATTTAGGTTGCACAAACAAAACAAAACAAAAGCTCTTTTTAACATTTCTTTCTTATAAATTTCAGATTGCTGAAATGAGGCGCATATTATCTGGTGGATTGCAAAATTTAGATCGAATATTTGATAAAAATACTATAGGGTCCGCCAGATAACTTTTTCGGCTGTGTGGCACGTAGCGCCGTCCTGTTGAAACCAAATGTTGCCAATATCCTCCTCTTCAATTTTTGTGAACAAAAATTCGTTCAACATGGCCCGATAACTGTAACGGCCACACCTTGCTCATTTTCGAAGAAAAATGGCTAAATTATGCCTCTGGACCAAAATCCGCACCAAACAGTGATTCGTTTTGGGTGCGTCGGCTTTTCAATGTATGAGTGCAGGTTTTCTGTGCACCAAATGCGACAATTTTGCTTGTTTACATACCCGCCAAGATCAAAATGAGCTTCAACTGAAAAGATGATTTTTTTGGCAAAATTACATACAAAATTTTTTGAATTTGTATGGAAATTTCGTTCGATATCGAATGCCGTAATTTGCCCCCTGATCTCTTTTTCATTTTCAACTATGTATGTATTTATGTTTATGTTTATTTCTATAATTTTTTTTTTATAATTTCATTATAAGTTTTAGTTTACTATTATTATTTTTAACCAGAGTAGGAAAATAAATAAAACGAAACGTTTGCTGTCGGTTTGTTTTGCTCTTTCCAATGAGTAAAACAAAAACAAAACACTTTTTTTGTGAGCACCAAATGTACGCAGTTAGAAAAGAAAATAACGGGAGCAAATTTAAAAGTTTAAGAAGAAATGTTTGCAAACGTTTGCTGATTGATTTGCTCACTATACAATGACGAACGAAATTAAACACTCAAAAAAATACGTTTATGCATTTGTTTTGTTCCCAATTGTACGATTGTAAAGGGATATTAAAGCAAGCAGATGAGTGAAAAGTCAATTGTTTTGTTTGTGCTCTTTGTCATTTAAAAAGTTTTTGTTTTGATTTGCTCATGTACAAAACGATTGAAAAAATGTTAAAAGTTTCCGTTTTCATAGAAAATGTTTACGAAAAGTTTTGGCGCCCTCCCACTCTGTTTTTAACAAATTATTTATTTTATTAATCTATATCATTATTCAAATTGGCTCGACATTCTTTTTTCTTAAATGGCTAAGAAATAAATTATCAGTTACAATGGCTTCAATATATTTAATACAATTAATTAACCGCACTTAGAATATGTACCAACGTTTATGTATACATGCTGCACGAAACAACAACTAAAAGATGACAAAAGCTAAAAAATAAAGCAATACGAGCAATTCTAAAATGTATTTATGCTGGACCCTTTAAAACGGATAAATATACAACAAAGACTAGAACTCCACCACCACCAGTTTATCTGATCAAAAAACTAAGATATACATACATATGTTCAACGGTATATTTTGAGGAATGCGAATGAATTCAGGATACACAAGACAAATTCAAATGCGATCAACATATCATATTCTCCAAAGGACTGAGGCTTTACAACTCGAGACCAAATAATATAAAAAATTAACAGAACTTATATATATAGAAATGTGTGTTTAGGAAAACCCAGGTTTGTTCATTTCTCGTCGATCTTTGCAATTGAGCATTCCACAAACGATACTACACATTATTTTGCATAAAGGTTTAGGTCCCAGGGCTTTTAAGGTTCAGTTAACATAAACACTAGTTAGTAAACTACCCAGTCTACTTGGTATAAAGAACATTCTTATTTATAAAAATCTCATTAAATATAAGTAAATAATAAAAACATAATTACCTAATATAATTATTTCGATCGGAGTAGTAAGTATTAAGAGATATTTAACATCATTAATAAAAACTCCAGGTTTAGGTTTTACCAAACCCACACTGACAATAAGATGACTTAAACCATCGTAATATGCAACATCTCGAGACTGTTCATACGTCCAAATCTTGAATAAAGATTGTCAAAAATAAGCTATTATTTAATTTTCATTTCTTTCTTACATATATTTCTGAATCAATAGTTAACCACGCTCTTCCTATATCTGGAAAAAGTCCCATCATACAGTGGCATTTGATATCTGCAATATATTAGGATAAAAATAGTAAATGTATTTGGGAACAAATTAAGTTAAGCTACACCGTTAAAAAAAACTAAAAGAAAGTTGCATAAAAAAATCGACGGTGAGATTAGTTTCCGAGTCACGAGTCTCTGAAGTTTCAGTAAAAAATTGCGATTATACAATATATTTTCTCCATCACATGCGGTCAATATTAGTATCATTTAAAATCTTTTCAGAATTCGTCCGCACATTAAAATCAATTCATAAGGATACTAAAGTACAATAAGACTAGATTTATATATGAAAATATTTGGTGCTGTTATGTCGTAGTGGAACTTTTTTTCTTCATACCAAAAGCTATCGAAAAATCGATGGCACAATACCGATTGCTAAATCTACCCATTCTAGTATACATAAATGATTCCTTGCGTAGCCGTCGCTCGCCTGTGCCTAAAGATTTTCTCAACCAAGGACCGACCTTGCGCCTCTATTGTATTATATAAAACGACGCTGCTTACTTGCGATATTTTCAAAAGATTTTAATCGTTAACAATATTGACAGCATTCGTTTTAAAAATATTCCGTATAATCAAAATGTTACACTAGAATTTCAGAGTCTCATCTCGGAATCTATAGCTCGCCTCAAATTTTGTTTCTTATTTTTCCATTTTCTATCCATTGGATAGGGTAGTTTTATTTTTGAGCAGTGCAGGTTAACATAATTTAAGACTGTATTTGATAAACTATGTCACACAGTACAACATGTAATTTTGGAACTCAATTCTGAGAATTGCACGTGAAAGTAGCGCCAAAAAATAACTTCTGCATCATTTGTTCCGTCAAGTTGGCTGCATTAATACTCGTAATTTAATGGCCATACGAATTTTTTTGTTCAAGCTGGATTTTTATCACTTCCCATATTTTAACAAGGTTATATCTCGGTATACCGTACGTATACCTATTTTCCATATTGAAATATTGAATGTTCTTCTGGTTTTATGCAAATTAAATTGTTAATGCAGCCAACTTGACAAAACGAATTTGGGGCTACTTTCACGTGCAATTCTCAGAATTGAGCACTAAATCAACGAGCTGAAAAATTTTGTACTGTATTATGATTGAGTAGTGTCCTTGTTTTCATTCAATAAGACGACATTGAGAACAAATCAGTGTATACAACAATTTAACTCATATCGCATTGCATGTAATATATATGTATCTTACGTTTAAAATGCTCCAATATTTCTGAAGGAATGGGAATTTTATTCACAGTTTGCAATTGATTTAACTGCTTTTGACCCATGGACAAGCTTGATAATGTTTGGTAGTCATAATCATTAAGACCACCAGCAGTTGCCATTCCGTGTTGATTTATGCCGGTCATCTTAGATATTAAAGCAGTTTTGTTAAGTTTTTTAGGATTAAATCGAGTTACTTTATATATATAGGCTGATAGAAAATTGTAAAAATAAGAAAATATTATAGTCTTGGAAACGGTGTTTTAAATAAATTTTGCATATCTAAAGATATATTCAAAAGCTTTCAAATGATACCAATATTGGTCATTTATATACATATCAAAACTTAAGATGCCCAAATCCTGAAATTAATGCGTTTCCTACACTCTTTTTCTTGTTTTACAACTTTCCATCACTGTGTAATTTTTTTTATTTGTACGTCTCTTTATGGTAAATATTACCTCCAATAGCCCCGGTGAACATAGGTCTTTAGAATCGTGCTTTTCAAGCATGCTTCCAGCAATATCAAGTAAGTCATGTTGAGCGCCCAATTGTATTAAATTCATCTCATTGGCTTAAGAACTTTAAATTCTCCAAACTAATTTACATTAACTTAAAAAAAGATAGAATAGATAAAACAATCGCAAACATAAAATTAACTTTATATTATATTTTGCTATTTTGTTTGGTCAAAAAGCGGTCTTATCCTGTGGTTTGAATGTCTAACAGAGAAACGAGACAGTAAATTTCGAGCCGCCGTGGCGATGCCGCAAGTATTTAGTCGAACCCACCGCCGATGGATAAATCGACATGAAACGAACGTTAGTGAGGGTAAACAAGTGGCACCTCTGACAAAATTTTGCACAGTACCAGAACTACCAAATCTGAAGATTTATCTTTGAAGTGTTTTTTTTTGGATGTGCCAAAAATATTTTTTAGTTAAAAAAAAAGATTTTTTATCATATGATATTTTACACTTTTAGTCTATTACTTCAGATTCCTGTTAACTAAACTACATATTTTCCTTTTTACTTCATTAACAGTGTGAAAAGATATAGTTTATGCCACGATGTTTCATTTTTTATACAAATTCATTTACTTTATAATGACATCCGTCGTCTGTATTTAAAAATATTTGAATAAATTGTAAAAAATGAATACTATGCTAAGTTTAGACGATATGTTCAATCAGCATTTGTATTCTTACACTCATATGCTTGAAAATAATACAAATGCCTCTATCAGCATATTCAATATGTTTGGCGTCTACATGATATGTTGAAAGTAGCAATTTTTTTATGTCAGCATATGTAAGCCAATGAAATGTCAACATAAGAGATAGCATACAATTTTTGTGTTTATACGATATGTTGATTTTATTTGGTGCTACATATCGTGATCTAATAATAAGGCATGGTCAGCTGATTATTTTTTGCTCATTTACCTTTCATACCATTTTCATAATGAATTTGTCAAAATTTGTTTACATTTTTATGGCGCCATTGTTGTTTTTTATTTGTTTACCTTTTAAACAAGCATTGGTTTTGTACGTGATCAATTTTGTGCGTGCTGTTTTTGACAAACTCATGATGGGGAATTACTTATTGTTGTGTTTGTTGTAGGTTGCATAGACCATATTATTATTGGATCATACTACATAGTATGCTCAGTTGTATAAGCCACAGATTACTAATCTGTGGATTAAACATTTGTTTGTGAAATTAGTAAGTTTGGCAGCACTTTTTAATAGAAGCTGTTCTCACATCCGCTGTGCGGACCTTAGAATCATGTCCAACGTGAGTCTTTTCTATTCGTCCGAGTCGCCATTCATTAGGGGGTAAATTATCCTGACGGACAACCACCAAGTCGCCTACTTCAAAATCTTTCTGGGGATATTTCCATTTCACTCGACGATGAAGCTCTTTGAGGTATTCCTCCTTCCACCGCTGGGCAAAATGGTGGTGAAGAACTTTAAGCTTTTGCCACCGATTGGCAACACTCAAAGAGAGATCAGCATGATCGGATTCAGGGGGTGACAGAAGAGGCGCACCAATCAGGAAATGACCTGGCGTTAACGGAACTAAGTCAGATGGATCATCAGTCATGGCAGTTAACGGTCTTGAATTCAGGCAAGCTTCTATACGGGTTAACATAGTTGTAAAGTCCTCAAAGGTAAACTTCTGAACCCCAGAAATTTTACGCAAATGAGTTTTGACGGTCTTTACGCCGGCTACCCATAAGCCGCCCATATGGGGAGCACCGGGAGGAATAAAATGCCATTCAACAGGTTGAAAGCTGTTCCGTACAAGTACCTTCAGATCAACCTCGGTCAAGCTGTTCCTTACAAGTACCTTCCTCTTGATTTCAGGTCAACCTCGAATAAATTAGCAGCACCGACAAATGCAGTTCCGTTGTCGGAATATAAATGAGAAGGACAACCGCGACGTGAAAAAAAAGAGCAAAGGCTGCAAGGAATGTTTCCGTTGACATATCACCAGTTGCCTCCAAATGAATAGCCTATGTGGCAAAGCAAACAAAAACTAAAACATAGCCTTTTGTAATTTATTATTATTAAAATCTTTTATTCACGAATCTTATAAAATAAATAAGGTAAAATGTTATGAGATTTTACTTACTTATAAACTTTGAAAATGTTATAATGAAATTTGGTAAAACAATCGCTAGTAAGATTCTTTTTAACAAACTGTTAAGTAAATTTCTTATTGTTTAAAAATTAGACAGTCTGCATTTTTTATTAAATGACAGCGTCAGATCATTGGCAAACGCGTTCAACTTTTTATGTTTAAATCTATTGTGAAGTAAGTCAGTGGAAAATCTAGGGGGAAGATTGTGAATTATTTTTAAATTTTTGTTCTGGATTATCTGAAGCTTTTTTGTATGGGTCTTAGCAGTTTTGTGAAACCATACTGGACTGCCGTAAGTCAGTATCGGCCTAATACACATATTGTACAACAATATCTTATTTTTGGGGTTGAGCTTAGACCTTATATTAAGTATGGGGTATAGAGCACGTCCACATTTTATAGCTTTATCACAAATGTAATTCACATGTTGTTTAAATTTAAGTTTTTTATCTAAAGTGATACCTAGATATTTAATATCATCTTTGATGGGAATCACGTTTCCCCGACAGTACAAAATATGAATAGCCTGCGTTTTATTATCATTTACTTTTATTTTCCACTTATTAAAATATTATTGGCTTGTGCTAAGGTTCTCTTGCATTCTCTTGATTATTGCTTTTGAAAGTTTTCCACTGCATATAAAAACACTGTCATCAGCATAAAATGCTGCTTCCTGATTTCTGTGCATCTCAACATCAGATGTATAGAATGAGTAGAGTGTAGGTGATAGTACTGACCCTTGTGGCAAATCCCGCTGGTATTGTTCTTTCTGTTGAGAAGTCCCCGTCAACACACACAACAAATGTACGGTTCTTTAGGAAACTTTGTATAATTTTTTGTAAATATAAAGGGAAACCTAATGCATTGAGTTTGTATATCATCCCATTGTGCCAGATGGTATCAAAAGCTTTTTCTATATCGAGAAAAACAATGCGATTTCTTATGTTATCTTCGATATAATTACAACTCGCTTTATTTGGTGTACGGTAGAGTGTTCCTTACGGAATCTAAACTGTAGGTGGTTAATAATATTATTTTGATCTGCAAAATCAACTAATCTTTTATTAATGATTTTTTCAAAGACCTTACCCAGTAAACTTAAAATGCTTATCGGCCTATATCTGGGGGGTAGTTTGGGATCTTTTCCCTTTTTATGAATCGGTATTACTTTTGATTTTTTGAAAGTACGGGGAAATAGGCCATTAATTAAACAACAATTGAATATTTTACTTAGAATTTCATAAAAGTAGTCTGGCATATTTTTTAAGATAATACTATTTATGCCATCTAACCCCGGGGCTTTATTATTTTTTAATAGCATAGTAAATGTCTTAACCTCAGGGGCATTTGTACGTTCAATATTATTACTACCAATAGGAGAATCATTATCAAGACAATTAGCAAAATCAGATACACATGTATCTTTCCCTTTAAGGCTTTTGTTAATTTCAAGAATTTTTTGGATCCCGGGGGTAGTTTCGAAATAAATCTCGACCACGACTCGTTTCTATCCTTGTTAAGGTGGAATTCAATTAGATTACTTAACTGCCTTAAGATACCGTTCAAGTGGGCTCTGTAAATCGGATCCCTACATCTCTGAAATCTACGTTTGAATTTATTTCTTTGAGCAATGAGCATCTTAGATGTACTTGAGATTTCTCTCTGCCACGAGTTTTTTCTCCCTACGGGAATCTTGCGAAATGCAGCGTTAACAATTGAAATTAATTTATTTAGCAATAAATCTACGTTGCTAGGAATACACTCTGTTTGGTCAATGTTTTGTCGTCTAATTTCACTTTCTACCCAAACTGTAATTGCTGTCCAGTCTGCACGATTATACACTACTGTATTTAAATTATTTTGGAACTGTCCATAAATGGAACATGAAATAGCAGCATGATCTGACTGTAAAATATTTGGGTGTGACTCTAAGTTTGAAAAAGAGATATTGGAATTAGATAGTAAAATGTCTACTGTAGAGGACTGGACCTGGGTTAAGTTTTGACCGAATCGGGTAAAAGAAAATAGAAGATAAATGTAATAGTTTGCAAGCAAACAATGTCTGTAAAGCTCATTACCGGCTGTGTTATTAGATACACAGTTCCAATGTGTGTGATGTGCATTGAAATCACCAAAAATTAAAAAGTCACAAGAGAAGTTTGTGAGTAAGGCTAAGTCCGCTTTAAAATCCACAGTATAATTTGTATTAAAAGCAGCAGTAAAAACTACAGGGCGACTATTAATAGTAACCTGTATAGAAATATTTTCAATGATTTTTGTGTTAATTTTGGGTAATAACTTATGGGTAATACTTAGTTCCAATCGACATCCTTTTGAACATAAATTTCTTACCGATTAATCCTAGCACTTGGGAAAAACTCACGTTGGAATCAACAATTATCGGTGGAATTTTCTCCTTTTTTAATAAATCGTCTTCTTCATCTTCGGACAACAGATGAAACCTGTTGCTGGTACTCGGCCCGTCGTTTATCTTGGGCATCTTGTATTTGGGGCAATTGTCAAAAAGATAAATTATTTAAAACAAAAATTTAAAAATTTATTATTAATCCGCGAGCAAAAGTACACGTTGTTTACAACTCAAGGCAGTGTTGCCGGATGTTTTAATCATTTATTTACAAATATATATATGTAAAATAAAAAAAAAATATAGAAGAAAATTGCTTTTAGTTCGGAACGGTAAATAAAATACTTAAATTATTACATACAGTAACGTTAAATAATTGCGAAAAAGAAAGTAACAAATTTCTAAGTAAAAAAAAACTACCCGCATATAAAAGAAAAAAGTTATAAATCCGTAAACATATAAAAAAGTGATTTCCGGTACATTAGTAAAAAATTTAAAAGAAAACGTTCAAAGTATAGTTTAGTTATAAGTAATTTGTTAATGTTAGTGGTGTTATAATTTGGAGATAATAGTGTTAGCCCAAAACTGCCAGGTCGCGTGTAAAATAAAAATATAGTAAATTTATAATAAATAATAAGTTTTGTAAGTAAAAGAAACCATTTTAGAGAGCTCTCTCAAATAGGGAATTAATAGTTTAGTTTATGTTTGTTCGCGTTCGCGTTTCCTGTTTGATAAATAAAGTCCAGGAATATAGGGTATTTTTGGGATAGTGTAGGTCACATCAATGTCATTAGTGTAATTTTATTGTTAGTAAATAGTGAGTGAAATTTTAGACTTTCAACAGTATACGAAAAACAATATTAATTAAGAATCCTTTTATTTTAATAAATTTTATTTCTATTTATTATAACGTGTGAAAACTTAAAATACTACATGTTTTCTTTTCGGTGAGATTGGTCTCCGATAATAT
The DNA here is from genome assembly GCA_956483585.1 of Gymnocheta viridis. Lineage (NCBI taxonomy): Eukaryota > Metazoa > Arthropoda > Insecta > Diptera > Tachinidae > Gymnocheta > Gymnocheta viridis. The sequence goes on along the minus strand of OY101440.1, from coordinate 58,721,704 downwards.
CTGGCTAAATTTATGTGTGTGGGTGTGTAACGTAAGTATGTAAAGAAGTGACCAAATTATTCCGAATTAAATGGGGTAACAAAAACTATTTATTTGTGTTACAAAGGTAGGGAGGGCGTCTAGTCAAGACAAGTTTTCACCTTTTGTCTTGTTCTCATCACAGTCCAATTTGTAGTAAGTGTCTATTTTCATAAGGTCCATTGGTTGTTTTGATATTTTTTTCTATTTTATATATTTTTTTATTGTCCATCCGTATACTACAAGTCGCGGGTTTTACCTCCCCTGACATCGGCTAGCTAGTTGGGTGATGATTAGCGACTTGTCAGAATGGAAGCAAAAGGGTTTCGTGACAATTCTTAAAAAAAGAACGAACTTTTTCAAATAAAAAGTAAAAGTAATAAAAATAACTAAAATATATCAAAAATTAAAAAAAAAAATAATAAATGGTTGTTCAGGATTTGAAACCGTACCCTATCCGGTGTCACGGTTTCAAATCGTGAACTACACTATGCTATTATTTTTAGAATTTTCGATACATTTTAGTTGTTTTTATTACTTTTACTTTTTATTTGGAAAAGTTTGTTCCACAATTTATTTAATTTTAATAATAATACCAAAAATTAAAATAACTTTACGGTGCAAGAAAAAATTTTAAATTATAAAATATAACAACATATTTTAAATCATTATTTTAATTTAATTTTTTCTTTGAAACTCGTATGATGTACGTATGTATGTAAACTAGTGGTATTCTGATAGTTGTCTTTTTAAAATTTTGTTAACTTTTCCATTTACTTATCTGTATTGCGGTTGGACCAGACGATAAAGGTTTTGGTTCAATATAACCTGTATATTTCTGATATAGAAACATACAGGAATTTCAACCACAATTGATTTAAAAAATACGAATTCGGTAATTCATATTCAGCCTGCTAAGAAAACAGATGGATTTAATTAAAAATATTTTTTATTTAAATCTTCTTCTGCGTTTAATAAGTAAGACAGAGAAATAAAATATGAAAAATTACGATAAAATCGCAAACAAAAAGCTTTTTGCTCTCAAATCCTACCCATAATACGGCTTATTTTCGTAATATTTTACCATTAATCCGCGTCCAATTCCGTAGTGCGTGCTATCGACAATGCGATATTCCGCAAAACGATGCTTTTTTAGGTGTTTTTAATGGATGTAAGACCAGTTAATTTTATATGAATATGAAGAAATAAATTTTTTATCTCCTAAGATCTTAACTTATCAATTTGTATATGTTGAATTGGGGACAATACGAAAATATGCAAAAAATGAAATACAAATATGTATGCATATACTATTTTTGGAAATTTTCCCCAAATATTCCGATCTAAAAATCCAAAGTTCATATGTATGTATATGATAGGAACTGATTATTTGAAAAATATTTGAATTGCGAACTATTCTTAGAATACATTTTAATTAAGCCCACATTAAATTATTCAATTGGATAATGCAATCTAGAAGCTAAATATAAATTTGTGGAAAGTAGGTATTTGCAATACTTTTATTTCAAATACAAATGCATTTTAAATTTTTATTCCAAATACAAAATAGCTTTTAATAAAGGTTTAATTTTCACAATGGAAGCAAAAGGGTTTCGTGACAATTCTTAAAAAAAGAACGAACTTTTTCAAATAAAAAGTAAAAGTAATAAAAATAACTAAAATATATCAAAAATTAAAAAAAAAAATAATAAATGGTTGTTCAGGATTTGAAACCGTACCCTATCCGGTGTCACGGTTTCAAATCGTGAACTACACTATGCTATTATTTTTAGAATTTTCGATACATTTTAGTTGTTTTTATTACTTTTACTTTTTATTTGGAAAAGTTTGTTCCACAATTTATTTAATTTTAATAATAATACCAAAAATTAAAATAACTTTACGGTGCAAGAAAAAATTTTAAATTATAAAATATAACAACATATTTTAAATCATTATTTTAATTTAATTTTTTCTTTGAAACTCGTATGATGTACGTATGTATGTAAACTAGTGGTATTCTGATAGTTGTCTTTTTAAAATTTTGTTAACTTTTCCATTTACTTATCTGTATTGCGGTTGGACCAGACGATAAAGGTTTTGGTTCAATATAACCTGTATATTTCTGATATAGAAACATACAGGAATTTCAACCACAATTGATTTAAAAAATACGAATTCGGTAATTCATATTCAGCCTGCTAAGAAAACAGATGGATTTAATTAAAAATATTTTTTATTTAAATCTTCTTCTGCGTTTAATAAGTAAGACAGAGAAATAAAATATGAAAAATTACGATAAAATCGCAAACAAAAAGCTTTTTGCTCTCAAATCCTACCCATAATACGGCTTATTTTCGTAATATTTTACCATTAATCCGCGTCCAATTCCGTAGTGCGTGCTATCGACAATGCGATATTCCGCAAAACGATGCTTTTTTAGGTGTTTTTAATGGATGTAAGACCAGTTAATTTTATATGAATATGAAGAAATAAATTTTTTATCTCCTAAGATCTTAACTTATCAATTTGTATATGTTGAATTGGGGACAATACGAAAATATGCAAAAAATGAAATACAAATATGTATGCATATACTATTTTTGGAAATTTTCCCCAAATATTCCGATCTAAAAATCCAAAGTTCATATGTATGTATATGATAGGAACTGATTATTTGAAAAATATTTGAATTGCGAACTATTCTTAGAATACATTTTAATTAAGCCCACATTAAATTATTCAATTGGATAATGCAATCTAGAAGCTAAATATAAATTTGTGGAAAGTAGGTATTTGCAATACTTTTATTTAAAATACAAATGCATTTTAAATTTTTATTCCAAATACAAAATAGCTTTTAATAAAGGTTTAATTTTCACAATGGAAATGATATTTTGTAAGTTTTTTTACTCTATAATTTTGCTGTTTTTTAATCAACATTGAATCATACAACTTTTTTGATATTCGCATATTTTTAAGAATTTTTGGCATTTTAGAGATTTTTTCAAGATTTTTGGCTGCCGATTGCTTTTTTTAAATATATTTTGGGAATAATTTCCAATATTGCAGTTGCAATTTTTAGAATATGCGCTATTTTCGCGGGGTTTTAAATTTTTTAGTTTCTTTGCTAATTACATTTTAGAGCTTGATATCAAATTAAATTCTTACACCAAATTTTGTTTTATAGAAAAGGCAATTATTTGAAGTTCTTTTGAAGATTAACTCACGGATGTTACAAAATGAAAGAATCATTTCTTATGGGAGTTTATATTGAAAGCAACAGTAAATAAACTACCAAGTTGTGAATATAAAATCCAAAAATTAGAAAAAAGCAAACTGAATATGTATACTTAAAGTTTCAATTAAAGAATATTTGGGAACAGGTATCAAATTCTAGCCGGGAAAATATTTTTTTGCTTTGTTATGTGTAACTAAGTATCCAAAAAACATTTTAATTGTCAAAAGATTTTTTATCACATTCTACAAATACAAATGCGCTCTGCACCAGAATATAGAAAATAATTAAAATTACACAAGCATAAAACAGGATATAAGCATCAATTTTGCCTCTCTTCTGAAATCACAAATAGTCATAAAAAAATGAAAAATTAATACATTTTTAAAACAAAAATTAAATTCAACTTAATTGATTTTGTATATTTACTCGTACATAGTGTCTTGACGATCCATTACATTTCTTTAAAATAAATAATATAAAAAATAATTATGGTTATATACGAAAAGAAAGTATAAGCGATAAATACTATAATATGCATGCATAATATTATACCAAATACAAAAATAAGTTTAAAGAAACAAACCAAAAAAAAAACAACAAATCATTGCTTTTTGATGTATACACACAACAATATGTACAAGGGCGCATGAACGCATTTCAGTATGTGTGCGTGTAATGTATGTGTGACAAAAAGGGAATCAAGAATTTCAAGTTTTTGTATTTTATAATAAATAAGATATATTATATACTTAAATGCGTAAACTAGTATACATCTGCTCTGTGGTGTACAAGAAGCGGTTGTGACTACCAACCAGTAGGTTGTTGGATTGAATCCCCACGCAACTTTTTCAAAAAAATTTTTAAAGTAAAATTATTTCGAATGCCATATTTTTTTTTGCTCATATTTTAGTCGTTAATGGACCGACTTCAATTATTTTCAGTCTAAACCTTCGTAGAACTCCATACAAGAGATCTGCGTCATAAAATTGACCGTAGAACAGTGGGGGCCATAAAAAACAACAGAATAGGACATATAACAAAAAAAGTCTTTTGGCTATATCTCATTAATCACGAGTATTGGACCGAGTTTTGTTATTTTCAAACCGAACAATTTTATGAAAAATTCAAAGAGAATGGTCTAAAATTTATGTCTCTATGTTGTGTGAGGCCTTAATTCTACTTACACCAAAATATAGCAGACGGACAGACGGACATCGCTCATTCGACTTTTCTATCTATAAGGATCCAGAAAATATATACTTTAAATGAATAATGAAGAAATTACATACATAGAAATTTGTCATTAAACCTATATATCCCCTTTCCAAATTTTTTTGGTGAAGGGTATAATAAAAATAAACATAATGATGTCGTCGGAGGATATATCACTAGCTGTTTCAAAACTTACAAAGTACGAAGTCGAGGTAAATTAAGATATATGTAAATACATTCACGACAGCAGGCTACACGGCTACAAATGTCGCTGACTTTTTAAAAAATTTGCAACGTTTTGCAGGATTTCGCGTTTTTTGCAATGTGGGTGACTTTTTCTATTTTTTATTGTTTCATGGACTTTTAAATGATATTACAGTCATCGTCTAGCATTCAAAGCGTACGGTTGTTTTTCTCCTTTTCTGTTCTCTGTTAAGTACATACTCATCTACACACACACATTTTCAATTTTGTTTTCTTCATTCGCTTTCCTTAAACCGCGTGTTTATTTATTTAAACTTAACATATTGATTGCTAAGTAAAAAACTCAAAGTATTTGAAAACCCTAGCTATCATGGCTCTGGGGCCTCCGGACAAATTATCCAACAATAGATATTATGTTTTGGGGGATTACTTTGATAATCCCTCCAAAAAACAAAAACCCAACGATTTCCCAAACCTACCAACACCGAGTAACAACAACAGAAATAACCCTAAATACGTACTAATTACATCCAACGATCCCAAAAAACAATTACCGCAAATAAGCCCATTTGCCATTAAAAAAGGAGTTGAAAGTATTAGCACCGAATTTGACTCCATCTCTTTACTGCGCGACGGTAACCTACTAATACTCGTACGAAATGCACGTGCAGCAGAAAAATTCTTAAAGGCGAAATCGCTGTCTAATGTATGCCCTATTACATGTAAACTTCATGACACACTTAACTCCGTAAAAGGAGTTATATACGCACCGTGTCTAATAAATGTTCCGGAGCAAGAAATCGTGCAAGAAATGAAAGACCAAGGGGTAATCGAGGTGCACAAATTTACAAAACCGTCCGAAGACGGCAACACCCGCACACCAAATTAAAAAATTACTATCACTTTTGATCTATACCGTTTACCCAAAACTATCGATGGTACAAATGCAAAGTGAAGTTCTACATCCCGAACCCAATGAGATGTAAAAACTGCCAAAAGTTAGGACACACCAAGATTCGATGTAAAGGAGACACAACTTGCCCCACATGCAGCCTTCCACCTCACGCCTCAGAAGAATACACCCGCATTTTTTGTGTAAACTGTTCCGGTGAGCATTCATCGGCAGATAAAAACTGTCCTCGGTACGTCCAAATGAGAGAAGTCCTTAAATTGAAAACTGAAAGCTATTGCAATATAGGGGAAGCCCGCCGCATGTATAGAGATAACGCCCAAGCACCTAAGTCAAACCAAAAGAACACATACGCAGCTACCGTTGCCGACTCCCCCACTAAACGCAAAGAAGCATCAAATACCCAAACAGCAAAAACTAAAACTTCCACTACCCCAGACATAAATCTAAATGAATCTACGACAACAAATACACTTAACGAAATAAGTCCAACCACTTCCAAAAAACAACAAAACACAAATTAAAAAAACAAAACATAACAAAAACCTACTGAGAAAACATTAAAAGAGCTTGAAAGCAAAAAAAACAACAATAAGAGAAAAAAAAACAACTCAAATCTTAGCAACAATCTCAAAACAAGCAATGAAAATATTATGTCACCGATCTCACGAATAACGCAATCCCTGATTACCAAAAACAATTATTATGTGCCATCGCTCGCCGAGGAATTGCTCGACGAAGGAACGATGGATCTCTCATCGCCTTAGTACGTTCATTTGACGCCTTTATTGTGCCCACTGGGGTGGCGGATGAGGCTGGGGCGGCTTCGTCGTGGATCGTGGGAGACAAGTACTTGTCTTCTTTGATCTGGGGCGGGCTGTCCCATCTGGGCTTTTGCCTTGGTGGGCAGGGCCAGCGCGAACATAACATCATTCAATAGAACTCCATTTCCAAATCAGCATACAGTACTCATTTCAACCCAAAATGGATTTTGTCCGGATTCAGTGGAACATCAATGGACTTAGAAACAACTACAAGAATCTTCAACTGCTCATAAGTGAAATGGACCCCAGTATTATCGCATTACAGGGAACCCATTGTGCCCAAATTTTCACCCCAATTCCACCTAAAAACTACACCAGCTACTTCGTCAACTCAACAAACAACACAACCTCAAAGCAAGGAGTTGGAGTTTTTATAAAATCTAATATCCAATAACAGACGAGGGCTTCAACTTGAAAACATAATAAAACGAACGAATTTATGTTTGTTGAACGATGGTAGACATACTCACTTCTCCACACATAATACCTTCACCAACATTGATGTTTCATTTTGCTCGATCAGCTTACTTCCATTAACATCATGGACAATCTCTGACGACTTACACGGCAGCGACCATTTTCCAATAAAATTAACAGAAGAAAGTAACAGCCCGATCAAAATAAAAAGATTTTTAACTCACCTAGCTGACTGGCGAAGATACTCTCAAAGAGCAGAAAAAAATATTCCAAACGCCAGTCTACATCATCAAGCAACAAAGAGGCCGCCGGAATAACTAAATCTATACGCACTGCAGCTAACTTACATATCCCTCGGTCAAAACTCAGTATAAAAACAGATCGAGCACCTGTCCCCTAGTGGAATCATGAGCTTTCAGTTTTACGAAAGGAAAAAATGAAATGGCAGAATTTCAAGTCAAATCCAACACCGAATAACCTAGTTTCCTACAAAAAACTTAACGCCAAATTTCGAAAAGAAGTAAATAACGCCAAGCACTCAAGCTTCGAAAACTTTACGAAAATAATCAGAAACGCAACAACATCGGTCATTTGGAACAAAATAAATCGAATCACTCGCAAGAACTTACCCACATCTATCAAGGCAATAGAGACCGAGAATGAAACTCTTATCGAGCCTTTCCAAATAGCTAACCATTTCGGTAAAGTCTGGGAAGATTACGCATCTGATACTAGCTTTTCCCCTTTGTTTAATGCATCCAAAACAAATCTTACACAATCACTCATAACAGAATAGACAATAACGCAATTTTACTACCCAATTACGCTAGCTGAACTCAACTGCTGCCTAGGTAAAATCAAAGGAACTTCGCCAGGACACGACCGCATCTCTTATCAAATGATCAAAAATCTTGCCCCTGTAAGCAAAATGAAATTACTACACATGTACAACGCAGTCTTTGAAAGCGGCAACATTCCACACTCCTGGAAACTAGCAATCATAGTACCTATACCTAAAACAAAAAATTCCGCTTCTGTTACTGATTATCGCCCTATCTCACTACTACTCTGTCTCTCCAAAGTAATTGAACGCATCATAGAGCCACAAGGATATCATGGTTAATTGAAAAGAAAAAACTTATCGCTAAAGAGCAAGTACGTTTTAAAGTAAATAAGGGCTGCGATGACGCACTACTTCATTTGGACTACTACATCACGAAGGCGCTATCGGCTAAAAACCACGTTACCGTGCTATCCATTGACTTTGTAAAAGCATTCGATAGAATCGGCCCTCATGTAATTTTAAACAAGCTGAAAGACTGGCGCGTCGGCCCAAAAATATTAAACCTTGTCAAATCATTTCTGTCAAACAGACGCTTTAAAGTTAGGATCAACGACCAGCTCTCAAAAACTTTTACCCTGGCAAATGGAATCAGACGACCTATACATACTATGCAAAAGAAACAACAACAGCGAAACAAAAACTATTTTGGAAAACATTCTTCACGATATCAAGGAATGGGCAGAATACTCTGGTGCAAAAATCTCGTTACATAAAACAAAAAAACTCTATGTTTGCAAAAAACATAACTGCGACTGTGACACCCATGTCATTCAAACCATACAAAACGTTAGACACTTGAAAATTCTGGGATTAACTTTCTCTCATAATTACACCTGGAAAGAACCTCTACTCAACCTCAAAAACTCTCTCACATCTAGAGTTAATTAATTACGTTACTTATCAGCTTAAAGTTTTGTTCACATAAATACACTTACTTATTTCACCAAAACTCTGGTGTTAAGTAAGATTGATTACGGGCTAGCTATATACGGCAATAGCTCCAAAACGAACCTTAACATAATAAAGCCCGTTTATCATCAAGCTGCTAGAGCCTATGCGTTTAGGACAACCCCCATCTGTAACATCCTTTGCGAAGCCAATCTACCATCAATAACAGACAGACTTCTTGTAATGAAATTTAGAACCCTACCTAAACTATTGAACAGTACAAACTCAGTCTTAGACAATGACGTTATCTCCATTATCAATGCAAAAAACCTAAACGAATCAAATCTGCAATTGCCCAATCTTTAGCATTATGCGAAGAGTTCAATATACCTCTCACCATCACTAAAAAATACATTATGAAGCCCCCATGGAGACTCAAAAACAGCTCGCTTGATACGTCGTTGTCTAAACTAAACAAGATTACGTTTCTCACTCTTCTGGCAGAACAAAAACACTTTTTAGAAAGCAACAACTGGAGATTTATCTATACTGACGGCAGTAAAATACAAAATTCACCCCCGTCTTACGCAGTAGTAAGCGAAAATGGTGAACATATCATACTTGGTACCCTTTCAGAACAATCTTTTGTTTTCATGGCAGAAGCATGCGTAATTTACCAGGCTACCCGTGCAATTCTCTCTAACAAAGAAAAAGCTGTGATCTTCACCGACAGCCTCTCGGTTGTAAAAGCCTTAAACAACCCCTTCAACAATAAGTGGACCATTGTAGGAAAAATCAGAGACGCCCTTATTGACAATGAAAATATTTTAAAAATTCACTGGATACCAAGCCACATAGGAATCATCGGAAACGAAAAAGCAGACCTAGCCGCGAAATACGCTTCATATGCCCCAATAATAATGGACGACACAATAGAAAAAATTTACATCTGACGTCATATTGCAAACTTCATAGAGAACAAACTTAAACAAAAGGAAATTACACACTATCACTACTCTAATATAAACCCATATAACAATAAACCAATATACCCCACATCAACGGATAAGAATAAAATAAAAATGTTTTCCAGACTACGCCTTGGACACAGCTCTTTCCCTCATGAGTGGATTCTTAAGAAAACACCTCGTCCTACTTGCAGTCGACGCAACTCCATCCTCTCAATTAACCACATACTAAACGATTGCTCTTTTTTCTCTAAACAAAGGCGGAAACTTTTTGGGAACAAATCAGCTCTGCAGCTCCTTAAGGAACCATCCATAGAAAATATTAACAAAATCTACTATTTTATGAAACTAACAAAACTAAAAATTTAACAGTATAATTTATCAGATTGCAAACTCATTGCAAACATCAACACACTTCTATCAAAAAAAATGTTAAATTAACGTACTCACCAGTGCCAATAGCCAATGCTGCTAGTGCTCTCTAATTAAATCTAGTCTTAGAATTATATTCCTCAAGATTATACACATTATGTATAACACTTAAGTTCATGATTTTAAAGCCTTCAAATCCTGAATTACAATATGCTATTTTTAAAAATAATTTTTCACACATTTTAGTTATTTTTATTACTTATACTTTTTATTTGAATAGCTTTAAATTATTTTCAATATGGGTAATACTGGAACATTTGAATCATTAGACTGGTAGATTTATGTGATAGTTCGCGATATTTTTTATACATTTTCTTCATTTTCTTACGTTTCAAATAATTTCTTCATTGGCTTTTTGATAAAGACGTTGAAACACTTATTGGATGTGTGAAAAATGATATAAGTGCTAATAAGGGGATGTTAATATTTTTATAATGCACTCTAGGCAAGAAAGGATTACAAATTTGTTACGGGATTCATTATTTATGGTTGACTTCATAAACGCAGTTTACAAAGCAATACTAGAATGCATAGCGTTCATAAGTGACATGGCCTTATATTTGATAATACCGTGAGTTCGTAATTGTAGTGCAACTCTTTTTCATGTGTTGCAGTAGCAAAATTTGGGCATGGTTTTCAGTTGCTGTTTTGTCTTTCCGAAACTCAAAAAACGAAACACACAGCATTTCGTTCATAAAAGTCTTATCGTAAAGTATTGTTTTGTCTTGTAAACATGGTACAAGAATACCAGGTAATGCTAATAGCACAGCTGACTTAGTAAATTTGAGAATGTGTGCGTCATACAGACAATAGATTTTGACATAAACCTTGTACGTTTCTACCAACAAAATGCGTGTTTTTTGGTGTTATAATTTGTTGTAGAATCGCTATTACCTGTGATAATTGTACCATGCTTGTAAACGCATGCTTGCAGTGTTGCTTTGCAAGCTGTGTTTATGAAGTCAGCCTACGGAATAGAGATGAGCACCAATTACGTGATTAACGTGAATCAAGCATGATCGTGATTAAGTTTTTGGTTTAATTTAAATTCTTAATTTTTTAATTAAATCAACATTTTATTTCGTGAACGTGAATTTTTGTGAATGTGACATTTTCCTCACTCCATACTATGGCGAAGGGTATATAAGATTCGGCACAGCCGAATATTACACTCATACTGGTTTTTTCTACAAACTCATGCTATAAGCTCACCTTTCCGTTTATTGGCCTTTTAAGAATAGTAATATGATGCTGTGTTTTTGGTTTGTTTTTACAGAAAAAAATATTTTTATTTTGTTAACCTTAGTCTTAATAAAAATGTTGTTTCGTTACTTTCGTTATCAAGAACCTTATAATAAGAAAATCAAATTAATAAAAAAGCAGGGTTGACTTCTTTTATAAAATTATTTATTTTTGCGTAAAACAAAATAGTAAGTCTCAAATGACAAATCGAACGGTTATTCAACCAACGCGTGTCCAGTTTGTATATGCTACCTTTTTTATTTAAATTTCTTCTTTTCATTGATATTTTTCTTTTCAAGTGATTTACTTCTTTCCTGACATTGAGATTGCTACCCAATGATTATTCAGTTTCCCTGAAAAAAAAACTGATAACATTGGATGCCTTTGTTTTTCTCTTTCTTTTTTTTCAAGTTTTATAATTTCTAATATAAAATATCTTAATAAATTTATATTATTACCTTAAAATTTTCCTGCTTACAATAAACACTTAACTCACACACACTGGTACAACTAAGGATCAAATAAATTTCGTTAACTTTTAAATATTAGGAAATATACATGTTTTTTAATTTTTCTATTTTTATTACGCGTAGCTTACGTCTCTAAAAGATCTCTTTCCAAGAATTACTTTTCTGAGGCTGTTACTTTTATATTCTTGCCTTCTTTATTTCGTTGTTCTAATTCTTTAAAATTATATATTTTCTTTTCCTTCTTTTCTTTAGGTTAATCTAGCTATATCCTTTTACAATAAAATATAACAATAACACTGTATTTTACTATAAATATATCCTATCAAATAAAAAAACAACCAAATTAAACACTTAATTTTACAAAAAGTTTTTCTTAAATATTCCTACAATAACGTATGCCACCCTATTGCTTAGTTTGCTATAATTAATTCTTCTGCTATACTTCACGTTCCACTTCTGTAGTTTATAGAGCTCTACTTGGTTGTGGCCCTTGCTTTCTAAATTCCAATTTATTCTCCTCTAAGTTGGTTGTTGGTGTGACTACCTTTTTATAGTTATTAAATATGCTCTTTGTTACCTTGTTTCCCCGTTTGAAGTTGCCTTGTCGGAAATTTATTTTTACCTAGCCTGGAGTCTTTCGCTTTATAGGGAACACCAGTTTTCCCTTGGATTCGTTTCCGGTACCACTGTAATGAAAAAATTTTTTCACTGTCCAGTATTATTTTTTTCTTTTTGACACTCAACTTACTTTATTTTATTCCCGCAAGCCTTTTATATTAACTAATACTATATTAGTCTTAAAAATTTTTTTATTTTTGCCAGTGAACTTAATTTGCTACCACGCACAAGGTTATGAAAAATTCAAAATTTGTTTTTTTTTCTTTTGGATTTTTTCATCTATTCAGGTTTACTGAAACTCTTTAATTGCTTAAAATTTATGAACACAACTGAGTACTAACAAAAGGCTGTAAAATTCTATTAAACCGTAACCTGCACTAACAAAATCTATCACAAAAAAATATAACATTCTATGAAACCAACATACAGGCAAACATCTGCCCCCGAATAAAGGGAATACTCCGGTTCAATGTACTCTATCCTTTGGCCTTGAACATTGTTGTTTTAGAAGAGTTTCATTATTCAATGTTCGGTAATTTAAAGAAAGATTTGACTGTAGATACTTCTCTTCTCCCTGTCTGTATTCAATACCACCCTAAGATGTAATTCTGGCATCTCTGCATCATATTATCATATCATACACAAAGTACGTTTCTACACTACATTTGGTTGACATTTGACAACTTTACCTACCCCAACTACATGAACCATCAGACGTAGAAGAACACTTAATTAAAATTCACATTAAAGTTTAATGATTAAACTAAAGAATAAAATTCTTTATTGCTTTAGGAAAAAGCAATACACAGGACAAAAAAAACAAATACATATGTATTAGACGTCGTCCATGAGGTCCTCCATTGAATGTTGGACGTCCTCAACATATGTTTATGTTAAAAGGAATTTTTTGGATCAAGTTCAAATCTGACTTCACCCATTTCTTTAGTTTTAAGATATTGTGACGTTTCGACCTTTTCGATAACGCTTACTTGTTTGAGTCCTTTTAATTAGTCAAAAGTAAAATAAAAACACAACGGAAATCGATTTTGAACTTAATGATGTTTTATTTCCTTTAATACCACTGTTTAATAAAATACACGAAGTAATTTGTTTAGTTAACACTGCAATAGCAACAACTGATCCCCGTGAGTAGGCAGCAATTTCTTACATAGTAAATAACACAGTTTCTAGATAGTTCTTTGTAGAGACGATTCGGTGTCGCCGGTTATGTTGTATATGCATGGAATAGTGTATTTAGCTTCTATCTATGTATGTATATGGCAGTTTTATAAAAGACCGCATAATGTGGTTGGTATGTCAACCAAACAATTCAAATTCATGTCAACCCAAACGGCAAAATTGTATTATCATTTACAGTAGCGAACAATATTTGTCGTATAGATTTCTTGAACAATCTTGCAGATTCTCGTTGCTGTTTCTAGAGCTTTCCTGAATGTTATATTTTCGTTATTTTGAATTTTAATCGTACCAAGTTTGCACACTCGGGTGATTAAACTATGCTTAATTGTCACTGTATTTTTATGTTCGTTAAATTTGAATCTACATTTAAATTTTGTAGCACTGCCGCTCACTTAAGCCTGTTCGTCACGAATAGGCTCACAATCACGTTTTCCATAGTTGGCTAGTCGCTCCAGATGAACAAGTTTCATTTTAGATCTTGGGCTGTTATACCTCTGTATTCTGTAAACGACATCGTTTAATCTTTTTACCACTGTGTAAGGTCCGTCCCAGTGAGTTTCTAGTTTTAGGAACAATCCTTTTTTTCTTTGTGGGTTGAAAAGTAGAACCATTTGTCCCTCGTTGAATCCGTGAGAGTTTGCAGCTCGGTCGTACCTGGCTTTCATTTTAATTCGACCGCGTACAAAGTTATGAAGCTCATTAAGGTTTTCTTGATGCTGGGAATAGTTTACATCTTCTTCAGTTGCTGGTATAGGATTAATAACAAAATGAGGATGAGTCGTACACTGCTGACCTGTATGCCATTAGAAATTTCGGAATGTGCTCGTCCCAGTCCTTTTGATGCGCGCTTACCACTTTACCAGCGCCGCACAGTGACACATTTCAAGAGATGGCGGCCAAAAGTCTTCAAAAAAATTTGTCACCGATATAATTTTTTTATATATAAAAGTAAGCACATAGGAACCTCGAAATCCAGAAATGTATGTTTTTATTTCGATTATTTCTCTTCGAATAGGGGGATCAAAAACGCGCTTTTTTTAAGAGAAGCTGAAATTCAAAATATTTTAGAAAATTTTTGAACTTCAAGTGGGCATAACTTTTTTGGTTTTATATATTTTTGGAAAATTTTTTTTTTCTTCACAAAATATCATTTCTTAAGTTATAAACTAGTTTAAAAAAATCGTGCCTTACTTTGCTCGAGTCCCAGATTTTGGCATTGCAATAAAGGTCTAAAATATACCAAAATCTCGATGTTCAGTGGAACGCAACTTTTTTTCTGCGAAAAACTTCGTAAAATGACTTATAACGTGTTATAGTACGTATGTACTTTGAGCTGTTATTATATGCTCATTTCTTAAATTTATATTTGCGTCTCTAGGAACTACAATGATTTTACTGCTTGCATGTCGGATATTTTAGGTATGGGAGTGCGGTATATCTACATCTGTTTCTGTGTGTATTGTGTGTGTTTTTCTTTTTTTCGAAGAAGTTTTATAAATGAAAAGGGTGTAATAAAAGACTGTTATTATAATGCATTTTTGTAAATTAGGCCATTAAAAAATGTATAGTTACATATAAGCGGGGGTAGGTACATGAGTTGTTGTATTTGGACTGATATATTCGACCTTTTGTTATAACTTTATTGTGTACCCAGGTAGATGCTGCTCATATAGAGGTTAAAATACGATAGACACATCAGGTTTTCTTGAAGCAGGTCTCTTTAATTCTCTTTCAAACCTGCACGGTGTTTTAGACACAGACAGTTTGTGTTCAAGTTTTTAATGAGTTCCGAATATGAGAATGAAATAAAAAAAGAGAATTGAAGTAACTTGTCGGTACAAGCATGTCTGTACTCTTCTTCTTTCCCCTCTCTCTCGTTTAAACACATACCTGGTTCAAGAAAACTTGATGTGTATAAAAACAGACAAAATTAATAAAGATGATCAGTATTGTCAAAACGATGGCTAAGTTCAATTATAACGATCTTGCTTAAATTTATTTTGAACAAAAAAACAAAAATGATGTTATATTACACATTTTAAAAGACTCTTATTTTAAGTTATGCGACCATTAAAAAAAATTAATAATTTTTTAACGCGATTAAATAAACGGTATAATGAATGTTATAGAAGTAAGGAAAAAATTTTTAACTGCAACAAACAATGGCTTACAAGCGAACTTGTATTTGAAAGCCAACCAAAAACCAGCAAATGTGGGCCGACCTGCCAAATCAGTTGAGGAGTGTAGTGAAAGGTCCCGAAGACGAAAGCTGCAAAGCATTAATGAAGAATTTTCCCAAGAAATAATTAAAGATACATTTTTCCATCAACTAGGACCAACAAAAAATAAAACTAAAAAATTGATATAATAGAAAATGTAATGAAAGCGAGCCCCAAGCGTGTAAAAAGGATTTTAAAGAGCATTCCAACACCAACCGATGATAAAAAATTTACATCTGAAGAAGCATTTTCAATATTTCTGGACTTAAAGCTAACAAAATATCAGTATATGGAATTGTGAAAGCGGGCAGTTGGAAAACATTGCTCCATTTATCCAGAATATAGAGATTTGGTTTTAATTAAAAAAGATTGTTTACCACCACAAAATTCTATAAACATTACAGAAAGTTCAGCAGAGGTGGTATTGTCTTGCAAATTAAATCATACTGCGGATTGTTGAATACATTGGACGCAGATAATATTAAAAAGCTTGGTGACTGTAGCCTAACATTAATTTCTAAATGGGGATGCGATGGATCTTCTGGACAAAAGCGATATAAGCAGTATAATGCAGAAAAAATATCAGATTCTGACTTATTTATGATATCTTTTGTTCCGTTAAGACTAAAAACAAATAACATTAATTTTGAGCCATCTACTAGCAAAGAAACCGATATTGACATATGGAAAAACGAAATACCTTCCTCAACAAAATATTGCTGACCAATTAAATTTGCTTTTAAGAAGCAAACGAAGTATGTAATATTAGAAGAAGTATCTAAACTTAAACAACAAATAGATAAACTTCAACCGATAACTTTGTTACTTAACGATCAAGAGATTCAAATAAATTATCAAATGTTACTTACAACGATTGATGGAAAAGTTGCACAGGCCATAACTGAAACTAAATCATCTTCGAGCTGTGTTATTTGCAAAAAAATGCAAGCCAAAATTAAATCAACTTCCAAGAGAAGACACTACTTTCCAAGAAGCCTATGAGCTTAGCTTGTCCCCACTCCATGCTAAAATTCGGTTTATGGAACACATATTAAAGCTAAGCTATGATTTAGATTTTAAAGGAACAGTACGAAATAGTGACGAAAATAAAGCCAAAAGAGGGGCAAAAAAGAAACACGTACAAGAAAAATATTTAGAATTGGGTTTATTGATCGATCAGCCAAAGCAAGGAGAAGGAAACACAATTGATGGCAACACAGCAAGAAAATTTTTTTCTGATCCTGAAACTGCTGCATCTATTACAGGAGTAGATTTTGAATTAATAAAACGCTACAAAATCATACTGCAAGTAATATCATGCAATAAAAACGTAAATGCAAGAAAATTTGGTCAGTATGCTAATGAAACAGCGAAACTATACAACGAAAATTATGATTGGAGGAATATGCCATCGACAGTCCATAAAATACTATATCATGGGGAAAACATTATTCAACACAATATACTGCCGATTGGTGATCTTTCTGAAGAAGCGCAAGAAAAAAGGAACAAAGATTATAGATATTTTCGCGAGCACAACACAAGAAAGATATCTAGATATATTTTACTGTGCACTTCTGATCCATATATCTCCAGTATTCGACAAAAATGGAAATCAGCCCCCATGGAATTGGACAAAGACGCCAAGAAGCTCCTTGAAGATGAACAGGAGGCATACTAAGATGAAATTTTCACTAAGACAGTTAAATGAAAAATGTATTCTATGCAAATTAACATAAAATTTTGAGCAAAAAAGCAAAATAAATATTGAAAATTTATAAAAGAAATTTTATTTTATTTGGAATAAAAAGATTTTCTTAGAATTTATGGTAAAACCTTTTTTCGGATATGGATCTCCTACATATCTGTTATGGATTCACGTTTAAAATATATTTAAATTGTTCATATAATAATAACATTTAAAGCTGTCGAACTTACGTTTGTTAGTGAATTATGATCACCAAGGCTATTTTTCGAAATTTGACTTACAAGGGCTCTATGAGTAAATGTGGACCGATTGCCCTAAAATTTCACAGGGATATCAACGACTAAAATAAAATTAGTTTTGCTAAATATTATATCAATATTAATATATTTAAAACAATTATGAGCTTCAAACTCGTATTCTAAGTGGTCCATTACAGAAGAGGGCTAAAGGTCAAAATAAAATGGGCCCGGGCGGACGGCTTAATTAAGTATGTAGTTTTTTAGTTCAGTTAACGTTACCATTTATAAAATGCAATGTTAAATCACTACATTCACAAATTTATTTTTTTAAGGCCGATAATACCTATATTTTTAAAAGTAATTTTTTAATAATATATAAGTGTACTTTAATAAGGCCCGATTTTAAAGTTAATACAATAATACATTAAATTGAAGCTTAAGATGTCTTCTATCCATTAAAAAATTTCAACCGAGTCAAAAGTTATAGAATTTTGACCGCCAACTCACAAAATGTGCCACTGTGCGCCGTTGTTCAGGTTTTCTTTATTTCATATATCTCGCACATTTCTTGAAATATTGCAAACTCAAAATTTCTATCCTGGTCAGAATGCAATTCTATTGGACCACCATAGCGACAAGCCCAGTTGTTTACGAATGTATCCACTATTATTCTTGGTTTGGTATGGCATATACTTCCGGTCATTTACTGAAGTAGTCCATAACCACAAGAACATAACGATTTCCGGCGTTGCTGATAGAGAAAGGACCTGCAACATCCATTGCTATCCGCTCAAATGGGGCTCCAGAAATGTATTGCTGCAGCTGCCCGCGACTTCTTTTTACAGGACCTTTAGCTGTAATGCATTGTGTACAATTTGCTATCCATTCGGGTACAGCTTTGCCGTCCGCACTTTTCCATGTACGATATAAGCATCTAATGACGAATGTTTTAGTTTTATATCTTTATTGTAATTATTTTGGTGAAGAATGTTTTAGTTTTAAATGTGACGAATATTCTGTTGAGTGGACTGTATGTTTTGTTGGCGACTGAATCTAAATAGAGAAAATGAGAATGACAAAAAATACTAAAGAAATGAATGTGTGTGTTTGTGTTATAACGTTGCATTTTGGGACTGTTTCTCAACATCCCGGCCGACCCTGAAAAACTATTTCAGCATACGGGTAGTTTGACAATTATAGGTATAGATCTGGTTATTGTTCCGTTAGAAGTCTTCAACAGCACAACTTTAGTTAAACCGTCCTTACCAGGAAAGGTTTCAATAACACGTCCTGTAATCCAAGTTGATGGTGGAGTATTGCCAGAAGCCTTGATACATGCATTGTACGTGTTGCCAGTAGTCAAGCCGATTTATCTTTAGGTGTGTCAGGTTACCTTCAGGTACCATTGCAGTTGGCCTACCAATTAGAAAGTGTGATGGAGGAAGGTAGCCAATATCCGTATCTAGAGCTGCGCCCAGTGGCCTGGAGTTGATGACTGCTTCTATTTGTGTTAGAAGCGTGTGTATTTGTTCGAATGTAAGGACAGTTGAGCCAATAACGCGTCGTAAGTGTAGCTTTACCGAGCGCAGACCTGACTCCCAGATGCCACCCAAATACGGTGAATAAGGTGGAATGAAAATCTATTTGATGTCGTCTTTATGTAATGCAGCAGTGATGATTTCATTGTGTTCTTTAGACTGTAGTTGTTGATACATTACAAAATTTTTACCATTGTCGCTGTATATATATGAGCATTTACCACGACGTGCCATGAAGCGACGCAGAGCAGCCAAAATCCTTCTGTACTTAAGTCTGCTGCTGGCTGACGTAACCATACACACGAAGAGGCATAGATAACCTTTGGATGTTTTTGTGTTACCTCCGCGATGAATTTTTAGTGTGAAAGGACCAGCATAGTCACATCCAGTATTTTGAAATGAAAAAGCCTGTCTAACGCGTACCTTAGGTAGGTCAGCCATCCGTTGCTGTGTAACGTGTTGAGCTTGTCGAAAGCACTTTAAGCAGTTATGAGTAAGTTTACGTATTAAGTTCCTGGCACCAAGAATCCAATAATATTGTCTGACAATTACAAACAATTCTGATACGCCAGGATGTAAATTCCTTACATGTTCCTCGTTGAGAATAAGACCAGTGATTTTATGTTCCTTGGGTAAGATTATTGGGTGTTGAATTTCAGTTGAAAGCTCCGAATTAGAAATTCTTCCACCGATTCTTGCAAGTCCGTTTTCGTCGATAAATGGTGATAGTTGTATTAATCTTGAACTGTTGTCAAGGTTTTTCTCCGCGAAGAAACAATTTTGAGCCATTCTCAGGTAAATAATTTTGCCCTCTTTAATTTCATCGTATTTTAATTTCCTTGCGGGGATATCGATTTTGTGTACGAATACGTTGATAAAACGTTTTACATTTGCAGCGATACGTATGAGTTTATACAAGAGCTCCCGAAGAATTGAGGCAAGAGGATGTGCATTATGATTATCAAGTTTTGATGTTGTTGTGAGATTTGTTATCACATCGTCACCGTAAGTAGATAGGTAATGGGGACAATAGACATGCGCGACTGCGCTGCCGGCAGCGCAGTCGCGCATGTCTATTGTCCCCATTACTTTTGAGCGAGCCAGTGTTGCCATCCTCTAGTTTTTTTATGTGTGTGTGTAGGTTCGTTTGCTTGCCTGTGCTATGTTGGTTGTGTGTGTGCGTGTGTATGTTCTTTTGCTTGCCTGTGCTATGTTGGTTGTGTGTGTGCGTGTGTATGTTCTTTTGCTTGCCTGTGCTATGTTCGTTGTGTGTGTGTGTGTGTAGGTTCGTTTGCTTGCCTGTGCTATGTTGGTTGTGTGTGTGTGTGTGTGTATGTTCTTTTGCTTGCCTGTGCTATGTTGGTTGTGCGTGCGTGTGTATGTTCGTTTGCTTGCCTGTGCAAATCTCGTGATGTATGTTTGGGTGTGTGTCGCGGGTGTATGTTCTTTTGCTTGCCTGTGCAAATCTCGTGATGTATGTTTGGGTGTATGTCGCGGGGTGTTTCTGTTGGTATCTAGGCAGTGAATTTTTAGTTGGCAGAGAATGTGTGTATATCTGATTATTTTAGATGCATCGTCATCACTGACGTCATAGCGGGGGTGTGTGTTTATGTCGTTTGGTGTGTTGCTGATGGAATCGTGGCAGAGAAATATTTTGTTGACAGAGAGTGTGTTTATTACTGATTATTTTAGGTGTGTCGTCATCACTGACGTCACAGTATGTTGGTATACAGGCAGAGATATTTTTTTGTTGGCAGAGAATTTGTGTATATCTGGTTATTTTAGGTATGTCATCATCACTGACGTCATAGCGTGTGTATGAGAGTGTGTTTGAATGTGTGTTTGTGTCTGTGTGTATGTTGCGATCACTTTGGTATCGTTGTATTAATGAGGTTTAGTAGATTTTATTTTTTGTTCTTTTATATATTTAAGTCTGTTTTTATGTATGTTTTTGATTTTTCTTTATGTTTTCATAATTCTACTGACTTCGAGATTTATTCCTTATAATTTGGCTATTTAGATATATATAGCATATTTTATTTTTTGTTCTTTTTTTATATTTGAGTCTGTTTTCATGTATATTTTTGATTTTTCTTTGTTTTCATAATTCTGCTGACTTCAAGATTTATTCCTTATAATATGAGTCTGTTTTATGTACATATGTTTTTGATTTTTCTTTATGTTTTCATAATTCTGCTGACTTCAGTAGTATGAATGTAAGGCTTCGCGATCAAAAATCCCATACATTTTTGGGATCATGCCTGGCTGGGAACCGTGATTGTTAAAAAAATTGTGTATTTTGTTAGGTGAATGAATGGTTTTGTAATGTAAGTGCGTTTTCCATCCCTGGATGTTTGTGTGGAATAGTTTTTAGGGGTTTGTATTATGAGTGTGTTATGTAGTAGGGGGGTGTATCAGGTAAAATTTTGTATGTAGATTTTTGTTAAGTTTTCCCATGTTTGATTTGAGTGTCCGTCCGGACACGTGCATTGAATGTTCCATGTCTGGTTTGAATATTAGTTCGGAAATTTGAATGTCAGTCCGGGGCATTTGAATGTCAGTCCAAAGCATTGGAATGTCAGTCCGGGGTATTTGAATGTCAGTCCAAAGCATTGGAATGTCAGTCCGGGGCATTTGAATGTCAGTTCAAAGCATTAGAATGTCCGTCCGGGGCAGGGTTGCATGTTGAGTGTGCCGGGTGCACGTTGAGTGTGCTGGGTGAATGTGTTTGTAGGGTATGCAATGTGCGACCAGGATATTTCTTATGGTTTTTATAGTTTAATAATATTTCTTGGCGCGTTGAGATTTGTGGTTTTATAATTTCTTTATCATACCTTAACCCTTTAACGGTCGATGGGGTTAAATTCGACCCCATGATATTTTATGTTATGAGGCGACAGCGTGTTCGGTTTTGCTTAAAGTGAAGTCGTGGTGGATGTTATTTTTGTTGAAGTGAAGTCGTAACATTTAATGTATTCGTTAGAGGGTTAATACAATATGAATTAAACTACATTAGGGCGGTTTACGAAAGTCTGTGATTTTTTTGCTAGTATTTAATATACATACACAAGAAAGTTGATAAGAAATAAAAACCCAAAAATAAATATACTATTTATGTATGTATTTATATATATATATATATATATATATATATATATATATATATATATATATTTTATTTATTAATGTGCTTGAAATTTTTATAATATAATAAACAATAGTAAAAAATAAATCTCATATTGAAGTATATATATATATATATATATATATATATATATATAATATAAATATATATAAATAAGTATTGTATTTGTAAAAGAAAAAACTTTTTTTATGATTTAGACTTTATTAAAATTTGAATTTTTGTTTATTTTGAAATGTCCCCAAGCATAGGTATTAATACCATCTTCTCTTATATAACGTTTATTATCATCATAACTTAATACAACTTTTGATATTTGTTGTGTATAAATTTCATGTAGGATAGATTTAAATATATACATTTTATCGTGATATATGGTTTTATCTATCAAACAGTTACGGTAATCATTTATAGTTAGTTTTTTTAAAGCGATATCAGATATAAAGCTGATCGGGAGCTCATCAGAAGCAGTATAAAAGCTGTTTTCGATAGCAGTTCAGATCCAGTTCGATAGCAGTTGGATAGCAGTTCGATAACAAATCTATAACAATTCGATAGCTCTTTGGAAGTTGACAAAAGCATAATCATGAATAAAAAACTTATGAAAGAACTTATAAATACTAGAACAGTATTAAAAGAAAAACTAAAAAAATAAAATTAAATGAAATCGATAAAGTTAATTTGTTGGAGGATACCTTTCAACCTATAACAAAACCATTAAAAAATATAATAAAATTATTGTTTTCTAATGCAGCTATAAGAGACCATTTGAAACAATAATTATCATTATTTTTAATGTTGACGCACGCTTTTTTATTTCTGATAAATATTGGTAGTTCTAAATATTTAGATGCTTTTATAGGACAATACTTGTTAACGTTTATTTCAATTTTGTTGATACAAACTAGAGACCAACCACTGTCTCTCTCTTGAAATTCATCCATTTTGGCTGCTATTTCTATACTATGATTATCGTACATGTTTGATAGATCTTGTTCTAATTGTACTATTACCATTTTCGATTGAAAAGATTTCATATTAATTAGTGCGCTATCATCAATTTCAATTTCATTAGTTTTTGAGAATTTTATATATTCTGCAAAAACTTCTATATTAAATTTTATATTTTGATGTTCTAATAACATATTTTTTAAAATATTTATAATACTTTCTTTTGCATTCGAAAATAAAATGTTTATTGAAAGCTCATCTACCTTTTTATTTTCGTATACAAAAGTTTGAATACGCTTAGAAAATAAATTTTTACTTATATATATATCGTTGTTTATAAACAAACGATTATTATTTTTTTTATGATCATTAGTTCGCAAATGATGAGACCAAGAACCTTTTCTTATATTTAATTTACAAGTTTCACATCGTATATAGCTACATGATGGAGTTTCTTCAATATTTTCATTTTTTAAATTTAGTTTTGTTTTGTTTGATTTTGGCTCAATATGTTTATTATTAAAATGTCTCTTAAAATTAAATTTGGATGCGAAAGACATTCCACATACTTCACAGATGTACATGATATAACACCAGAAATGGAATGGAAATGGTTTTTCATTTTTATAAAGTTCCTAATTTATTAAATACGTGAGAAATTTTAGATTTTGGAGGCTTTTATTGTTACATATGTTTTCATAATTTTAAAAAAGTTTCTGTTTCGAGGTTTATTTAAAATGTGTTTTTTATTTCATCATCATCATCGTCATCTTCTTCTTCTTCAGTACTGTCATACAAGTTGTTGTAGAATACATATTGCTTCTTCTTTTTAATGATTAGAGTATATAATCCATTCACTTCTTTAACTTTCTTTAAAATGTGTGGATTTGCGTTTAGATAATCCATCTGATTTTTAGTAATAATCAGAAATCGTTTAGGTAAATAAATATGATATTCTTTATTTACAAGACATCTTATACTTTCACCATATTTTGTATCTACTCGTTCTATCTTGTTGATTTCATATGCAGTATTTTCTTCCATATCCTTTAAAGGTAAGTATATAATATTAGGATTTTGAAACAATTTTCTTAAACTTGCTCTCATTATTTTGCTTTTAACTTTTCACCGTAAAACGAATTTTCAAACTGATTCTTTATATTCAATAATTGATACTATAAGGTGTTTTTAGTTATTTCAATAACTTCTTATCAATTGCGGTTAAGTATACATGTATGCATATATATATATATCTATATCTATATATATATATATATATATATATATATATATATATATATATATATATATATATATATATAAATATATATATATATATATATATATATATATATATATATATATATATATAAAGAGATTCAGTTGAATTAAAAAACTTTGGTAAATATGTATTGGGGTCAATTTTTAAAAACTGGTGATAAATATTGTACTTGTCATGCACAGTGGAAAACTTTTCAAATAATAAATGCAGTAGTTTTGGATATTATAATGCAGGTGTTCCTAACCGCAGAAGGAGGGACAAGAACTCAAATTTTTTCTCTTAATAGAGGACAAGAAATGCCAACAAATATTCCAATATTTCATTTTAGTCACAATCAACATATAAAAATTGAGGTTATCGGTGGTATGATATCACTAGTTGGAACAGTCTATGAGGGTGGTTTTAAAGATATAAATGTACACTCATACAAACCATCATGTGTTTATAGTGAAATAGATGAATATGCAACTAAATCTTATAATGGTAAGACTGGTATCCATTCATTGAATAAAAATCAACGAAAACCTCCCCTCTCCCAGAAAATGGTTAATAATAGTATAGTTAAGAAAGCAGCTGGTGGTGCTAGCGGTGGTGATGACTCATTTCAATATGAAGATTATTAAATTAGTATATAAATTTAAGAAACAATTCTTATCATCTCATTCAAAAATATATCGCTAACCTAAGAACACGTCTATTAAAAAGAAAAACTAAAATGAAAAATATTTTTATCATATTGTTTTCATATATCTATATCATACAAGTGTTTTCAGCTTCATTACCTATTGATTTGAGTGAAAATGAACTTAAAAATACAGAATTTGCAATTAAATTACCAAATAATGATACTGTGAGCATACAACTAAATTTCAAACTTTTAAAGTTTACTAATGATTTAAATAAAAACATCGAGTCAACAACAACAACAACAAAAACAGAATATAAATCAAACGAAGAACAAGAAGACTCCTCACCACCACCAATAAATCAATCTTTTACTGTCGAACAAGCTATTGAAGCATTTAGGCAAGATTTAGTAAAAAAAGAAAAAAATATTGCAGGAATAATTGAAAGTTCGGCTCCATTTTATAGACATTTTCAACTTCAATACAAAGATAATATAAAATTGAGAATCCGTTGTACATATGACAGCAATTACTTGAAACGTCGATTAAATATTTCATGTTTCGAATACCGTCAAGTTGAATACGAGAGAATTTTAAGTAATGGTGAAATTGAGACGGTTTCTGAGGATGATACTACATACCGATCCGATATGACATTAATCAACATTCAAGATTATACCCATGATTTGGATATGGAAATATTATAAATTAACTAATATGATGAAATACATTTACTACTACTTAATATAAACTTTGTTGTTGATGTGTTAAGAACATTTATTTAACATAAATAAAAAAATTAAAATAAGAAAAATAATGAACAATCAGTTTTATTCGAAAATTTTACATGACTTCTTGAACGAAGAAAGGTTTTTGTGGTATGAACATGAGATTATTTTGAAGAAATTAAAAACTCAATTCGATGAATATGCATTTTATAAGAAAAGTAAATCAAAATTTGGATATCATTACACCAATTGTGTGTGGTCCAACGATGAAACAACTTGTGGACCTGATACCTGTAAATGTTCCCTTATCGATAAAAGTTGGGAACAAGCATTATGTATAATGAATTTTTATAATAATTTAAAAACATAGACTTTATAAACAGTTCTACAGTCGTCGTTGTGACTTGATTAGTACTAAACAATGTCGGAGGAGAGAATTTTAGTTGTAGACGTACAAGGTTTTTATCTCAACAATAAATTCATTGTAAAAGAACTGAGTATTTCAATTGATGACTCACAAGTTCAAACATTTATTATTAAACCACCTTTTCCATATTCATTGTTGACAACAAAAGAAAAAGATTCAATTAATTGGCTTTATAATCATCATCATGGATTAAAATGGAAAGATGGCGATTCAACCTTAACAAATATTATGGAATATTATATTGCGCATGTTAAAGATAAAAATTTTATTTATTATGCTAAAGGATTAGAAAAAATTAAGTGGATTCAAAATATTTTTAAGGATAAAATTAATTTTTATAACCTAGATGATCTAAATTGTCCAAATTTAAAAACATTATATCAAAATGATAAATCTGTAAATGTTTGTTGTTATCATAGAAAATATTGTATATGTGCTCAAAAAAATGTAATACTCTTAAGAAAGTTTATTAAATCAAATATTAATAAAGAAAACATAAAATTATAAAAGATATTTTTTTATTTATTATTTAACACTTAAATCAGGTAAAATAATCATCAAACATCAGTTCATTCTGAATACTTGTAATGTCAATAACAATATCTTTAAACGGAAACACTTCAACTTTGGTTGGAGAATATTTTCCTCCAATTGAACTGTCTACAAATTATGTTTGTGGACTTATTGATTTTGTAGCATTCAATTCCATACCCAATGTAGATGTTTACAACAATTTGTTTCATATAGGAAATCATATTATTACTATTCCGGTTGGTTCATATGAACTTGAAGATATTGATTTTTTCTTAAACTCAAGCTTAAACGATATTGATGAACCAATTTATCTAAAAATTGAAGCTAACAATAACACACTTAAAACTGAAATAACCTCATCAATGGATATAGATTTTTCACAACCAAACAGTATAGGAAAGTTGCTCGGATTTAGCAAAAGAAAATTAGAAGTAAATTCAACTGAATATTATAACACTGATCAAAATCTTCAAAATGATAAATCTTTGGAAGTGGTGATTGTAGATATTAATCAATTGAATACTACAAGGTTATTTGAATCTGATTTACCTACACATATTACGAATGTTAATACAATACGCATTGAAAGCAACTTAACAACCGGTTCATTTATTAATAATACTTCGAATCATACTATTCATGAATTTCCTCTTGATGTTCCTCCAGGATATAAAATAAACGAAAAACCTCGAAATGTTATTTATTTACCCGTCAACTGTCAGCAAATAAACAACATAACGATTAGAATCTTAAATCAAGACGGTGAACTTATAAATTTTAGAGGAGAAAAAATCACTCTTAGACTCCACTTCAAACCAGAATAATGATCATTTACAATAAAAACATAGTGCAAAGAGGATTTCCATTCAATCCCTCATCAACTCACATTCGAGAAAGTATAAAAAATAAAAAACTGTTGTCCTCATCTAATACAGAATACTTAAAATCATTAGGATTTAATCTTCAACCATGAATGAAATACTAAATGTCCTTCAAAAACCTATATATGATGAGAGTATTGTAAAAAGAGAATATCATAGTTACTCTCCATATCTAAAATCATTCAACAACAATGATGAAATTCGTATACCAATTCAAAATCAGGATCTCTTTGTCTTACCAAGTGAGAGTATGATTTACATTCATGGTTTTATAGTAAAGAAGGAAGCAAACAAAGAGGTTCCAGCTATAGATGTGAAATTTAAAAACAACTTTGTTTCATATTTGTTTGATGAAATTCGTTATGAAATTAATGGTTTTGAAGTTGATCGTACACGCAAACTTGGAATTTCATCCACCATGAAAAATTTTGTATCATTGAATAAGGCTGAAAGTGCTACACTAAAAAACGCTGGTTGGTGTCTTAACGAAACTTTTGTTTTAGAAAAAAGTCATTTTAGTTGTTGTATACCTCTGAAAATGTTGCTGGGTTTTGCTGAAGATTATAACAAAATACTATTAAATTCGAAACATGAGCTCATTCTTCAACGTTCTACATCCGATGAGAGATCATATTATTCTACAAATACAACTGATCAGTTGAAATTAACAATTCTGGATATAATATGGAAAATGCCGCATATTCAACTATCGGACTTTGCAAAATTGGAAATGTTTAAGATAATCAACAGCAAAAATTCTATACCAATTGCATTTCGTAGTTGGGATTGTCATGTAAATCCTGCACTACCAACGAATACAAAGGTTTTATGGAATGTGAAGCTTTCTCCACAAAACGAAAGACCACGATTTCTTATAATTGGTTTACAAAAAGAGAAAAGTAAAGAACAAGGAAATATATTTGACCATTGTAATATCTCTAATTTAAAAGTATATCTAAACTCAGAGTCATATCCATATGACGATTTAAATAATCGTTTCGAAATGGGTCAGTATTCTGTTCTATATAATATGTATGCAAAATTTCAACAAAGCTTTTACATGCGAGAACCTGAACCATTGCTGGATGTTAACGATTACAAGTCTTACGCACCGCTTATTGTTGTTGATGTTTCACATCAAAATGAAACTGTTAAAATTGGACCTATTGATGTACGAATTGAATTTGATACTGAAGCAAACAAACCAATTCCAGAAAAAACATCAGCATACTGTTTAGTTATTCATGATCGCTTAATCGAATACTCACCTCTAACAAGCGAAATTAGAAAAATTATTTAATTATAATATTTCTTTTAAAATTTTTAATAAATGAAAAAAAAAAAAAATGTTTATATATATATATAAATAAAACAAGATCTTTTAAATTCTTAATCGATGTATTTTATTAAAACATTTATAGTTTCTTTTTAGTTTAGCTTCGAAAACAAAAATTTTAAACATAAATGACCACAATTTATTGTATTAAAATTTTGATATCTATCATAATTATAACTAATGTTTTTTCCTAAATATTTTATTAATTGTTTTGGTGGTTGCAAATTGCCAAAGCTATCAAAATATTCGATTTGATTGTTGTTTTTCCAATATGCTACCCAATGTGTGCCAGGTCCCTTTGAAGTATCCAGATTGATTATTCCACATTCTTTTTTAAATGGTTTGCTTGGAAGAGTGTTACACATAAACACACCTCTAAAATTTGGAATATGTTTTGCATATTTTCTCAAGTCTACATCAGAAAGGGCTCTTTTAGGTAGCTTCATTAAAAATTTTGTTGATAAGGCTTTAAATATAATCCAAAACCTTTTTTATATGGTTTTAAGAACATGCCTTTTCCCATCGCAATGGCTTCCATTGTATTATTGTGTCGTTTTGCTTCAGTCAGCTGTTCCTTTCCATTTTTAACTGCATTGATTGCTTTTGTAATACCAGATACACCACCAGCTAAACCACCAAGTGCACCCAGTGCAGCAAATATAGGGGCAAGTGGAAGAAAACCTCCAGATTTTGGTAGCGGTATTATTCGAGGTGTTTTTATTAACGATTTTTTCTTCCCCTTGAAAATATTGTTTACAACTTTTCGTGAAATCTTTATAGCATCTTTCAAGTTTTCACTTTTCTTTATATTCTTTCTTGCACTTTTCAATGCATGTGTAAATAGTTTGTGGGTATTTACTGGAGACGACTTTTTAGTTTTACTAATAACGTTACCCATACCGAATTTTGTTTTTGCTTTCATTGTAGTAGCAACAAACCAAGCGTTTGATTTTTCACCCCAACTACTATCGCTTGCTTTGACCCTTTGCCAAGCCTTTTCAGTTAAAATTCTATCAGCAATATGTCTTTTCTCTAAATCTTTATTGTTTGAGTATGCTATATCGTGCTCTCTGCAAGCAGTATCCAATGGATTGATTCCTTGATCACCTCTAGCTAAACGTTTCTTTAATTTTGTACCAGGTCCGCAAAATTGATAACCGGGTAGATGAAGTTCAATGGGAAGTTTATTAATTATTTTATTTAGAAAACCTTTACCAATGAAGGATGGATGGCGACTGAATAACTTTTTATAAATGATAGTCATATCTATTGATACTTTATCGATTAAAGATTGAAATTAAATTGATTGAAAACAAATAAAAGAGACTGGTTTATATATTATGTTATCATTAGATTTCAGAATGCGTTTTTTTAAACAACATAAAAGGATTGATGTAAAGAATATCGAATCAAAGTTCGATTCATCAAATAAAATTCGTCATAGTTCATTACTACCGAATTCTATTCGAGCTCTTATTGTGGGTCCATCAAATTGCGGAAAAACAAATGTTATGATCAGTCTTATTGAAAGTCCTCATGGATTGAAATTTAAAAATATTTACTTATATTCAAAGTCAACACAACAACCGAAATATAAGTACTTAGAAAGTCTAATTAAACCCATTAAGGAGATAAATTTTTCATAATTTTCTAATAATGATGATGTTCTATCCCCAGACGAAGTTAAACCGAATTCAATATTTATATTCGATGATATAGCTTGTGAGAAACAAAATCATGTACGTTCTTACTTCTGTATGGGTCGCCATAAAGACATTGATAGTTTTTATTTATGTCAAACTTATACACGTATACCAAAACACTTGATTCGCGATAATGCAAATATGATTATAATTTTTAAACAGGATGTAATGAATATTAAGCATATTTACAATGATCATGTTGGTTCTGATATGACTTTAAAAACATTTCATAAGTTATGTGCCGAGTGTTGGAAAGAAAAATATGGTTTTCTAGTTATTAACAAAGATGATCCTATGAATAATGGTCGATATAGAAAAGGTTTCGATATATTTATAAATCTATAAAAGAAACATTACAGATATTTTAAAATCAGTACAAGATTAATTATTAAACTAATAGCTTCTCAACTATTAAACCGCTAACTGCTAAACTGATCTGTTTTGAATCTGTTTCTAATTCAATCTATAAATATGAATACAAATCTGGTTAATAATCTTATTAAAACTCGAAATATTTTAAAAAAGAAATATAAGAATATTTTGCTTGGAGAAATTGCAAATGATGAATTGTTGGAAAAGACATTTAAACCAATATCAAAACCATTAAAAGAATTAGTTCAATCAACTAATAATAATAATAATAATAATAATAATAATAACACCATTATAAAACATGAAAAATATCCGGATGACTCTTTTAAACATGATCTTGAGAATAATAAAGTTGCCTTCAGTACACCATATAAAAAGAGTAAGCTTGATTATAACACGTTTTCTCCAAACTTTAATAACAAGAAAATCGAGGAAAGTTCAAACACGTTTCAATCATTTGATGATGAAAATGATCATGATGACTATGATGATGATGATGATGATGATAATAATAATGTTAATGTTGATAATGAGGATGATAACAATGATGATGATAACACCATTACAATACATCCCAATCAAATTATTCAATATAATTTATCAAAAGTTAACTTAAATATATATGATAAAACCTATGGTCCTCATAAGGATAAAAATCAAATATGGAGACTGGGTAATGAACCCATCACTTTCAATTCAACCAATATTACTGTAGGTAATTTAAAATGGCCCTTCACATCAGGCTTATATGAATTGTTAGTTTATAAGAAACCAATCAGTTATAATAAAACAGATTTAAATAATTATAAACAAATATTGGAGATGACTAATGTCCATAAACGAAATAACAGTATTAATGGTCAAATTAAAGGAAATCGTTCAATTAAATATACAACGATTATTAAAAACCTATTTAAACAACAACAGAAAATTCATAAGGGAAAAGGTTTAATGAAATTGAATAGAAAAAAGCATAATTATGTTTATTGGGATGATCCTAATGAATTGGTTGATAGATTGCGTCTTTTGATTTCATCAACAACAGCTGGTCACTCAAATCATAATAATGAAATTGTATCAATTATTGAGGAATTGAGAGAAGCAAAAATTATTATATAAATAGACTTAAAAATGTTTAACAATTCATATTCATAAAATGCCTATCGATAAGTTTGGACATTATATTGAAAAATCTGCAAGATACCAAAATCAACATTTCAAGATTCATTTGGATAGTGATCGTAATTTCAACTTTAACTTGCGGAGAATAAAAAATATTGCTAGTCCTGTATTGGAAAACGATGCTGTAAACAAAATTTACATGAAAAGTTATTTAAGTGAAATAAAGAAACAACTGGATACAATGTATATGGAGAGAATTAAGGAAATGGAGGATCGTTTTAACGAAATAATACGACAACAAAACGTGTTGACTACAGAAAAATTTGATAATGTAGAAACACGTTTAAGTAAATTAATACATGATCAAAGTATAATACTAAATAATCTCAATCAATCACCAAAAAGAAATGAGATCATTATTTAATTACAAAATTGATTCAGTTGAAGAACGTCTAAATGAAAAACGAAGCTCATTACAAACCGTTTAAACATAGATATATATAAATCGTTTTTGATTTAAATTCAATATCAGCAGCATTTAAATTGATGTAATCTAAGATAGATGTTAGAAATG
Source organism: Gymnocheta viridis (assembly GCA_956483585.1). Classification (NCBI taxonomy): domain Eukaryota; kingdom Metazoa; phylum Arthropoda; class Insecta; order Diptera; family Tachinidae; genus Gymnocheta; species Gymnocheta viridis. Next base: position 58,688,834 of record OY101440.1, on the reverse strand, counting down.
GAGCGACAAGAAGTGGTTCAGGAGCTTCATAAGCAAGCACGCAGAAATTTCATTCGACGTCGAGTGGTACACAAGGGAATTGATGATCTTTGGCAAGCAGATCTTGTTGAAATGGGCGTTTACTCAAAATATAACAAAGGCTATAGATTTATTTTAACAGTTATAGATACATTTTCAAAGTTTGCTTGGGCTGTACCCGTAAAATCGAAAGGTAGTGAAGATATTACCAATGCTATGAAATCTATTTTTTCACTAAAGAGATTTCCAAAAAACTTGCAAACAGATAATGGTAAAGAGTTCTATAATAAAATATTTCAAAACCTGATGAAAAAACATAATATCAATCACTATTCTACATATAGTATCATGAAAGCGTCTATTGTAGAACGATTTAATAGAACTCTAAAAGGAATGATGTGGAAAAAGTTTAGTCTACAAGGAAATTATCAATGGATACATATATGTAAGGATTTAATTAATCAATATAATAATAAAAAGCATAGAACAATTGGAATGAAGCCAAATGCTGTTAACATAGAAAATGAAAGTTCTATATTAAAACAAGCCTATAATCATCCCAAAATATATAAATTTGGTAAACTAAAAGTTGGAGATCACGTTCGAATCAGCAAATATAAACATATTTTTTCAAAAGGATATACTCCAAACTGGACAACTGAAATTTTTAAAATTCGTACTTTACAGAACACAAATCCCATTACTTATTTATTGGAAGACTATCAAAGGAATCCGATTGTTGGTGGATTCTATGAACATGAACTATTAAAGACACATTTTCCAAATACATACTTGATTGAAAATGTTATTAAAACTAAGGGGCACCAGGCGTACGTAAAATGGTTGGGATTTTCCAATCAACATAATTCTTGGCTCAATAAAGATGAACTTCAATAATATTATATATATACATACATACTTCAATATGAGATTTATTTTTTACTATTGTTTATTATATTATAAAAATTTCAAGCACATTAATAAATAATATATATATATAAATACATACATAAATAGTATATTTATTTTTGGGTTTTTATTTCTTATCAACTTTCTTGTGTATGGTTAGGATCAAGCTTTTGTATTCAAACAACTTAATTAAATCAACTGTTTCAAACACACACATTCATACATATCAACGAAAAAGAAAAAACCACAACAGAACTTTTAACAACAGAACAACAATACAATAGGGTGCCACTTAAATCATCGTTGTTAGTTTTCTCATACAAAATTGGTATACAAATCCTAACCAACCCCACCCAAACCCCGACCAAACCCCGACCAAACACGAGTAGTAGTATTAGGGATATTAATATATACCGCAGTAAATGAATTTTATTTATTAAATACTAGCAAAAAAATCACAGACTTTCGTAAACCGCCCTAATGTAGTTTAATTCATATTGTATTAACCCTCTAACGAATACATTAAATGTTACGACTTCACTTCAACAAAAATAACATCCACCACGACTTCACTTTAAGCAAAACCGAACACGCTGTCGCCTCATAACATAAAATATCATGGGGTCGAATTTAACCCCATCGACCGTTAAAGGGTTAAGGTATGATAAAGAAATTATAAAACCACAAATCTCAACGCGCCAAGAAATATTATTAAACTATAAAAACCATAAGAAATATCCTGGTCGCACATTGCATACCCTACAAACACATTCACCCAGCACACTCAACGTGCACCCGGCACACTCAACATGCAACCCTGCCCCGGACGGACATTCTAATGCTTTGAACTGACATTCAAATGCCCCGGACTGACATTCCAATGCTTTGGACTGACATTCAAATACCCCGGACTGACATTCCAATGCTTTGGACTGACATTCAAATGCCCCGGACTGACATTCAAATTTCCGAACTAATATTCAAACCAGACATGGAACATTCAATGCACGTGTCCGGACGGACACTCAAATCAAACATGGGAAAACTTAACAAAAATCTACATACAAAATTTTACCTGATACACCCCCCTACTACATAACACACTCATAAAAGTAGACAACACTATTCCACACAAACATCCAGGGATGGAAAACGCACTTACATTACAAAACCATTCATTCACCTAACAAAATACACAATTTTTTTAACAATCACGGTTCCCAGCCAGGCATGATCCCAAAAATGTATGGGATTTTTGATCGCGAAGCCTTACATTCATACTACTGACTTCGAGATTTATTCCTTATAATTTGGCTATATAGATATATATAGCATATTTTATTTTTTGTTCTTTTTTTATATTTGAGTATGTTTTTGATTTTTCTTTGTTTTCATAATTCTGCTGACTTTGAGATTTATTCCTTATAATTTGAGTCTGTTTTATGTACATATGTTTTTGATTTTTCTTTAAGTTTTCATAATTATGCTGACTTCAACATTTATTCATCATAATCTGACTATACAGAAAATTTTGCAGTCTTAAAATTTTTTTTTTTGTTTATTCTATACAGAAATATTTTTTTCTCACATTTGTTGGTGGTCTGTAAATTGTATTTATAAGTTTATATTGCAAAGCTCACAAAAAAAAAAATAAGTTTATGCAACCACTCAGGTTACGTTAGAGCTGTTTACTGATTCCGAAATGTATATGTTCATGCAAAATGGAATAAGAGGTAGACTAGTTCAATGCTCACAAAGATATTCTAAGGCCAACCATAAGTATTTAGAAGATTTTGATGTTAAAAAACCATCTGAATATTTAATGTATTTAGATGCGAATAATTTATATGGGTGGGCAATGTCAGAATATCTTCCCTGTGGAGAATTTGAGTGGGTATGTGATCCTGATTTTGATGTGGAAAAAATACCTGATACATCACAATATGGTTACATATTAGAGGTGGATATAGAGTATCCCGACTCAATACATGATCTACACAATGATTTACCATTTTGTCCTCAAAATAAGACAGTTGGAGGATCTAAATTCAAAAAATTTATTGCAGACTTAGACCCTAAAACAAGTTATACTATACATTATAGAGTTTTAAAACAAGCCATTTTAAATGGTCTCATTTTTAAACAAATCCGTAGAATCCTTAAATTTAGACAATCATCCCCTTGGCTTAAAAAATATATTGATTTAAATACATTCCATAGAACAAATGCTAAAAATAACTTTGAAAAAGATTTTTTTAAACTTTTAAACAATGCTGTTTATGGGAAGACAATGGAAAACATTGAAAAACGTAGGGACATTAGAATTACTTCATCATGGGAATCAACAAACAGAAATCATTTGGGTCTCAGAGCATTAATTGCAAAACCAAATTTTATGCATTTGTCGAAATTTTCTGATGATATGTATGCGGTGGAGTTGAAAAAATGGAACCAGAGTATAATAAACCTATATACGTTGGCTTTACAGTACTAGAGTTATCCAAGTGGAAAATGTATGATTTCCATTATGGTTTCATGAAGCCTAAATTCGGAGATAACATTTCTCTCAACTATATGGATACTGATTCTTTTATTTACTCGATTCAAACTGATGATTTTTACGATGACATCCGTAACTTTGAATTTTGACATGTCAGAATATCCTATAGATAATCAATTTCATTTACCGCTACTCAATAAGAAGGTTTTAGGAATGATGAAAGATGAAAACAAGGGAGATATAATGACAGAGTTTGTAGGTTTAAGATCAAAAATGTATTCTCTGTCGACTCTTCACTCGGAAGATGTTAAAAAATCAAAGGGGGTTAAAAAGTCTGTAATTAAAAAGTTGACCATTAATGACTACAAGAAATGTTTATTTGAAAGTGAGATCTTGTCAGATGAAATGTTTTTATTCAGATCCAAAGCACACCAGTTGTATACTCAAAAACTATATAAAGTTGTGCTTAGCTCTTCTGATGACAAGAGAAATATTATGGAAGATAATATAAAAACGCGTGCTTGGGGACATTATATAGATAGAATTAATGATTCAATGGATATAGATTAATATGTTTTATTTTTAATATTACCTGTAAGATGACAATGACGATTTAATTTTATCCTATTTTTATTAGTTTCTGTTGATTTATTATATTATTTATTAATTTATTTATTTAATTTATTTAATTTATTTATTAATTTAATTATTGATTTATTTATTTACTATTATTTCATTTGGTGTTCTTACCTATGCCCAAATCATTTGTAAATGAAAAGCAAATATTGTATAAAGTTTTTTTCCATATTTTTATTAATCTATAAAATTTAATCTGTATTATTATTAAGATTTTTTAAGAAAAAATACAAAATAAAAAAATAAAAAAATTTTGAATTTTTTAATATAAAGCAGTGAATAAACATGTGTATTTTCTTTATTTTGAAGTCTCTTTTTTAAGTAAAATTGCATTCTTTAAGGCACAAACACCATAGTTGTGGTAACTACAATAGAAATATTTCGGATGCACAGTTTCCATTTGTTTAAAATTAATGCAGCCAATTTCTTCAATGTTTGTTTGATGAATCATTTCTTCCAACCATTTTTTCTTCTCTTCTCCTTTAACATAGATTGTATAATATTGTAAATTGTCTTTCAAAAATCTGCAAACGCTTTGAAATGATACTGATCCATCGTTCCAGTATAGATGATGATAGTTTTTTGTTAACCAATTTGCTTCTCTCTGCTTTTTTGCCGATAAACATTGGAAATCATATGGAGGTTTTATAATGAAATTGGTGCGTTCATTATTGTTGAAAACAACTGCTACTTCTTTGGCAATAAAATTGTTTGAATTACTTTTGAAACCTTGCAAGTCTATGAAAACCTTGTTATCCTCCATATTACTGAATTTATAAGAGTTTCCGAACTTGTCCTTTTATAGGAATATATTCAATTATACGATCATGAATAAGAATACAGTAAGCTGATGTCTTTGATGGAATATTTGTGTCTGTTTCAAATTCAATTTTTATATCAATTGGTCCGTTATTGAGCGACTCGTTTTGATGGCTAACATCTACTACAATAATCGGTGCATTATTTTTAAATTCTTGAGCGGTGAGAAGCGGTTGAGACTCTCTCATGTAGTAGCTCTGTTGAAATCTTAGATACATATCATATAGAATTGCATAACGCTCATTTTTAAATTTAATATTTAGATCATCATATGGGTATGATACTGAATTTAAATGAACTTTTAAATTGGTCAGATCACAATGAACAAACTTATTTTCTTGTTGAAAAGCAATCAATACAAAACGGGGGCGTTCTCTACTTGCGGCTAATTTAACATTCCAAATATGACTTGTTCCTGTATTTAATTGTGGATTTACATGACAATCCCAACTACGGAATGCCATCGGTATAGAAGCACCATTGCTAATAATTTTAATCATATTCAGCTTACAAAGATCAGATAATTGTACATGTGGAATTCTCTATGAGATGAGTGAAATTGCAAGTTTTGCTTTTTCAGTCGAAACGTTCGAGTGTAGAAGATTTTCATCATTCTTATTACGTAAGAATATCAATTCATGCTTTCCATTCAGTATAACTTTATTATAGTCTTCAGCGAATCCTAAAAGCATCTTAAGTGGTACATAGAAATTAAAGTAGCCATTTACAAGTTTCAAATCATCAATTTTATTCCAACCAGCATTCTGCATTCCTGTGCTTTCCGTTGGTGATAAAGAAACCAAGTTTTTTATGGTGCTTGTGGCTCCTAAATATCTATCCTTTTTGATTATATTTTCATCAGATAATGGCTTATCCAATACATTTATTATTGAACTCATTTTGTCTTCAGTTTAAAATTAAGAGACTTTAGAAAATTTTTATTTGTTGTTGTCAACGTTTTTTGATGAACTGATCTTTTCAATTGTGGTTTAGGTTGTAATAATGGTTTAGGGTTGTATGTTGTTGCTGTTGTTATATTTTTCGATATACTTGAGTTGTATATCAACATTATTTAGTTGGTCTTAAATGAATTCTTATTGTTATTTCCTCTCCTCGAAAATTAATTAAATCGCCGTACTGATCAACTACTCGTAGCGTTAGTGAACCTACCTCTCTGGAGTTCACAGGTAAATAAATGAGGTTTCTAGGAATCTCAGCTATTTTATAGCCTGGAGGCACATTAATCGGAAACTCGTGTAGTGTATGCGATTTGGAATTGTTCATATATGTATTAACAGTGATACTACTTTCAATTCGTAATAGATTCACCTTGAAAATATTAACTGGAAGATCTGAATAATGATCTTCGTTTGGAGTTAGGATTTTATCGTTGAATCCTAAGAGTTTTCCAATTGTATTTTCCTTATTAAAATATATTGGATCCGTAGAGCTATTAACTTTAACCTGCATTGTGTTCTATAAAAATTTTATTTTCTCTACCATATTGTTTGTATTCTGCCTCTATATAATCAACTATGTCATTCAATTCATAAGATCCAATTGGTATTTCAATCACATTTTCACCTATATGAAACAAATTGTTGTAGACATCAACATTTGGAATGCTATTATACGAATGAAAATCAGTTAGAGCACATTCATATGTCTCATTTAACTCAATAGGAGGGAAGTAATTGGCTGATAACTCTGAAGTGTTGGAGCTCAGAGTAAGTGTTATTGACATTATGCCTGCTTGATTGTAAATGAATAAAGTTTAACACACAATATGGTTTATAAAAAGCGTTTTTATTTTAATTTAATCTTTTTTGTTTTGAATTTACATTATAATTTTTAATAGTAAATGCAATAATTCTTAATACAATAATTATAAATATTTTGTTTCAACTATAATATTTCATCTTTACTTATCCAAGAATTGTGTTCATTAGTAAATCCTAACCACTTAACATACGCTTTATCTCCTTTAGTTTTAATAATCTTTTCAACTAGATATGTATTTGGAAATCTAGTTTTTGAGAGTTCTTCACCGTAAAATCCACCTTGAATGAGATTACCACGATAATCCTCTAATATGTATGTTGCAGGATATGTATTTTGAATTGTTTTAATAGTGAAAATTTCTGTTGTCCAATTTGGAGTATAACCTTTTTCAAATGTGTGTTTGTATTTGCTTATGCGCACATGATCTCCAACATTAAATTTCGAGATTTTATACATCTTCAAATGACTGTATACTGTATTTAATAATTTTTTCTCATTTGTTGAGTTGACTTTAATTGGAGGCATTTTGATGGTACGATGAACTTTACTGTTGTATGCTTTTAATAGATCTTTGTAGATATCCAACCAGTTATACGAACCATTAAAACTAAATTCTTTCCACATCATCCCTTTTAATGTTCTATTAAATCGTTCTACTATTGATGCTTTCATTGTGCTATACGTTGAATAGTGATTAATTTTGTGCTTATCCATCAATTTCGCAAAGTTTTTATTAAAAAATTCTTTTCCATCGTCTGTTTGTAGGTTTTTTGGTACTCGTCCCAGTTGAAAAATATCTAACATTGCTTGTGTTGTTTCAAGTGCAGTTTTTGTTTTCAGCGGTACTGCCCATGCATATTTTGAGAATGCATCAATTATGGTTAACAAAAATCTATAATTTTTATTGTCTATAGAGTAATTCCCCATTTCAACTAAATCAGCTTGCCAGAGATCATCTATTCCTTTCATCACAACTCCACGACGTGCAAAAGATTTTCGAGCTTGTTTATGGAGTTCGTTAACTAGATTTCTTTTTGAAGACATGTTTATAGTTTTAAGAATTGATTTGGATACGTTGTAATCTGCTTGATGAACTTTTACTTATTGCTGCGAACATGTAATTTTCCCATCTATAAATCTTTTCATTTAACTTTTCTTTTGTAGGCTCTCAACAAATCTTTGTAGATAACCATCTTCCAAAAATGTATTGATTTTGGAAATGCTTTCTTCAATTTTCTTATTCTTTTCCAACTGTAATGTTGTTGCTTGTTGTAGCATTTCGAGTTGAATTCTAAAAGTATCATACATTTTGTTGTTATTTTCCTTAAAGTATTTTAATAGTTTGTATTCTATTTCTTCGATTTGATTTTGCAGAAACAATTTATTGATAACATCGTTTTCCTCCACAGCCTTTGCAACATTTTTGATTCTTTTGTTTTGGACATCAATGTTGTTGTTCGTATCCATAAAGAACCCCAACAGTCTAGGGGCATTTTTCAGTGAAATTATATCGCTTGTACCGTTTAGATAGTGTCCAAACTTATCAACAGACATACTTTATATAGATTATTGTATTATATTAGCTTCGCGTAGTTCTTCAATAATTGATACAATCTCGTTATTATGATTAGTATGACCAGCAGCTTGTGATGCTATCAGTAGACGAAGTCGATCTACCAACTCATTTGGATCGTCCCAGTATATGTAGTTTGGTTTATGGGGGTTAAATTGCATCAATCCACCACCTTTATAATTAGATGATGTCTTATTTGCTATCGCTTTTGATACAGACTGTTGGTTTTGCTCTTTAAACATCTTTTTAATAATATGTTTATATTTATATGCTTTCGTTCCCTTGATTTGACCATCAGGTTTATATTCTCTTCTATACGCATTTGTACTAATTAAGATTTTTTTGTAGAGTTCTAGTTCATATTTATCATAGTTTTTTGGCGTTTTATGAAACATTAGAGAAAACAGTCCTGGCGTTAGAGCCCATATTTGACCACCAACCTGTATTTTACCCTCATTTAATTTGAGGTTACTATCACCAAATTTTCATTCATTATTGAAATCTTTATGTGGCCCATAGTTAGTATCTAATTCATTTCTGCCCTCCAAGACTGATAAGTCAGTGTAACTCTCTTCAATATTTGAATTCTGTGAGTAAAAATTATCATCATCCTCATTATCACTATTACTTTCATTAGAATCATTGAATGATTTGCTATTATCAAATATTGCTCCTTCTACAAGTTTCTTTGGTGTGCTTGTCTCCAATTTAATTGTTGATTTATTAATATGAGGACTGTTAGTTTCTTCAATTTCTGTTTTAATCTTATTCTTTTCTTTTTTGATAATTCTATTGATATTGTTAGAACTATTTATAAATTCATTTAAGGGGTCTGTTATAGGTTTGAAAGTATCTCTTAGTTAATCACGTGTATCTATTTCACCAGTTTTTATACTACGAAGCTTTTTCTTCAAGACATTTCTCGTTGCAACCAATTCTTTTAAAACTTTCTCATCCATGTTTAGCAACAGCAATTATCAGATCAGGTAATCAGGTATCAGATCAGCTTATCAGGTATCAGATCAGAATATCAGGTATCAGATCAGATTATCAGGTATCAGATTATCAGGTATCAGATCAGCTTATCAGGTATCAGATCAGATTATCAGATATCAGATCAGAATATCAGGTATCAGATCAGATTATCAGGTATCAGATCAGATTATCAGGTATCAGATCAGATTATCAGGTATCAGATCAGATTATCAGGTATCAGATCAGCTTATCAGGTATCAGATCAGATTATCAGATATCAGATCAGATCAGATTATTATGTATCAGATCAGATTATTAGGTACCAGATCAGGTTATTGGGTATCCTATTAGGTTATCAGGTATAGTAAATATTTTAATAGATATGTAGGTGTATTGTGTGTTCAAAGTCAGATTATATACTAAAGTTGTTCTTTTATGCAGAGTAATTTATATTGTTATAAAATAGTCAAATAATTTTCTATAGCGACCATTGTTTAACTCGTTATCTTTGCTTATCATCAGAAATCCATATTTTTCCTTCCAACATTCTCTACAAATTTCATGAAATTGTTCAAAGTTCATGTCGCCGGCAACATGATCACTATAAACATGCTTCATATTTCTGTCATCTTGTTTAAACATTATAATTACATTCGCGTTGTCTCTTATCAAATGCTTGGGAATTCTGGTATAAGTTTGACACAAGTAGAATGAATCCACATCCTTATGTCGACCCATACAAAAATAATCCCGTATATTGTTCTGCTTCTCACACGCAACATCATCAAATATCATAATTGAATTAGTTTTAGCTTCGTTAGGGGTAATAACTGATTCATTGTTGTCAAATGTGTAATATCCCATTCCTTTAATTGGTGAAATTAATCTCTTCAAGTATTCATATTTCGACTGATATAAGGATTTTGAGTATAAATAGATGTTTTCAAATTTTAGTCCGTTAGGACTTTCTAGTAACCCAATCATAACATTAGTCTTTCCACAATTTGATGGTCCCACTATTAGAGCTCGGATAGAATTTGGTAAAAGTGAGCTGTGTTTTATTTTTGAAGTGATGTTCGATGAATCATCAATATTACGAACCAAAATATTTTTATGTTGTTTCACTAACCGCATTTTTGTAACTAAATATAATTTATGTTTGTTACCTTTTATTATAGAAAAAAAAAATTAAATAAATAAAATGGTTATACATTACAACAAGTCGTTTAGTCATAAAAACACCTTCGTTGGAGCAGGTAGATAAAATAATAAATAATCTTCCTGTTGAACTTCATCTTCCTGGATATCAGTACTGTGGGCCTGGAACTAAGCTACAAAAACGTTTAAATTGAGGTGATAAAGGAATTAATTTACTGGACTCTGCGTGCAAAAATCACGATATAACTTATTCTAAAAATAAGGATTTAAGTATTAGACATCAGGCAGATAAAATTCTTGAAAATTCAGCCTGGGATCGAGTTTTATCAAAAGATAGCAGTATTGGAGAAAAATCATTTGCATATATGGTTACTAACGCAATGAAAGCCAAAACGAAGTTCGGTATGGGTGTTGGAAAAAAGAAAAATGAAAAGAAAACCAAATTAAATGGTAAAAAATTGTTCACTTCATCAATTAGAGCTGCAACAAAAATACTAAAGAAACAAAAACCTTTAGACATTAACTCTGCCATTAGAATCGCCCGTAAAACTATCAATAAATCCCTAAAAGGAAGAAAATCACATGTTATAATACCACGCATAATAAGTGTTCCAAAAATTGGTGGTTTTTTACCCCTAATACCGATTCTAACTGCTCTGGGGGCAATTGGCAGTCTAGCCACTGGAGGTGCCGCTATAGCTAAGGCTGTAAATGCAACAAAGAATGCAAAAAATCAACTTGATGAAGCAACTAGACATAATAAAGCGATGGAATCTATAGCAGTTGGAAAAGGCCTTTACCTAAAACCATATAAAAAGGGATATGGTTTAGTTTATAAAGAACAGACAAAAAACTCTTAAGAATGCTACCCAACAGACCACTATCAGATGTTGAGCTATTAAATTTTTCTATAAATATTCCTTATTTTAGAGGAGTATTCATGTTGGACTCACTACCAAAACGATCAAAGAAAATTGAGTGTGGAATAATCAATTTAGATTTATCAACAGGTCCTGGTACACACTGGGTAGCATATTATAAGAACATCGATGAAAAAGAGTATTTCGACAGTTTTGGAAACTTACAACCTCCTTCGGAAGTAGTCAAATATCTTGGTACAAATATAAAATACAACTATAATCAACATCAGAATTTTAATACATTTATCTGTGGTCATTTATGTCTTAAATTTCTTTATGAAATTACTAAGAAAGATTAAATAAAAACACATAATCATCTATATTTTACAAAACTCTTTAATGGCTTTTTTTATTTTTTATTTATAATTTACTAAACAGAATTAATTTATTTTAATGCCAAACGGGATATTGACTATTTTGAATTAAAAATTCATCCATCTCACTCTCAAGAATTAGGCCGCACTCTCCTTCTCTGCATAGTTGAAATGATCCACTCGAGAGATCCTTAATTTCTTCATCTGTTAAACTATTATATTTTTTGGGGAGAAACATTATGTTGTTTTCCAACTCAACTTCTAGTTTTGGTCCATATTTTGTTGTTACCCGTGATATATTTTGAATAGGATATTTAACTGTTATATCCAGATCCTTAATGTGAATTAAGGATTTACTCTCCAGGGAATTAAATTTTGTTTTTAGATTTTTCACGGAGTTCATTTTTGATTGAGATCTTGTCACTTTGAATCTTTAATTGTAATTGAACTTAAAAGTAGCTCCGATACTTCCAAGAAAATATTTATGGTGAAATAGTGAATAAGTGGGGGATAGTGATAGGATGAAGGGGATAGAGAGAGATAATAATATAAAATTGGCATAAGAGGGAGAAGGAAATAATACACAGATTATGATGAATAAATGTTGAAGTCAGCATAATTATGAAAACTTAAAGAAAAATCAAAAACATACATGAAAACAGACTCAAATATAAAAAAAGAACAAAAAATAAAATATGCTATATATATCTATATAGCCAAATTATAAGGAATAAATCTCGAAGTGAGCAAAATTATGAAAACATAGAGAAAAATCAAAAACATACATAAAAACAGACTTAAATATATAAAAAACAAAAAATAAAATCTACTAAACCTCATTAATACAACGATACCAAAGTGATCACAACATACACACAACAACACACACACATTCAAACACACTCTCATACACACGCTATGACGTCAGTGATGATGACATACTTAAATAACCAGATATACACAAATTCTCTGCCAACAAAATATATCTCTGCCTGTATACCAACATACTGTGACGTCAGTGATGACGACACACCTAAAATAATCAGTAATAAACACACTCTCTGTCAACAAAATATTTCTCTGCCACGATTCCATCAGCAACACACCAAACGACATAAACACACACCCCCGCTATGACGTCAGTGATGACGATGCATCTAAAATAATCAGATATACACACATTCTCTGCCAACAAAAAATATCTCTGCCTCCATACCAACATACTGCGACGTCAGTGATGACGACGCACCTAAAATAATCAGATATACACACATTCTCTGCCAACAAAAAATTCACTGCCTCCATACCAACATACTGTGACGTCAGTGATGACGACACACATAAAAAAATACTAGAGGATGGCAACACTGGCTCGCTCAAAAATAATGGTGACATAGACATGCGCGATTCCATCAGCAACACACCAAACAGCATAAACACACACACACCCTCGCTATGACGTCAGTGATGACGACGCACCTAAAAAAATCAGATATACACACATTCTCTGCCAACAAAAAATTCACTGCCTACATACCAACATAATATGATGTTTGTGATGACGATGCATCTAAAATAATCAGATATACACACATGGTCTGCCAACAAAAAATTCACTGCCTAGATACCAACAGAAACACCCGCGACATACACCCAAACATACATCACGAGATTTGCACAGGCAAGCAAAAGAACATACACCCGCGACACACACCCAAACATAGCACAGGCAAGCAAAAGAACATACACACGCACACACACAACCAACATAGCACAGGCAAGCAAACGAACCTACACACACACACACACACACGACAAACATAGCACAGGCAAGCAAACGAACCTACACACACACACACACACGACCAACATAGCACAGGCAAGCAAACGAACCTACACACACACACACACAACCAACATAGCACAGGCAAGCAAACGAACATACACACACACACACACACAACCAACATAGCACAGGCAAGCAAACGAACCTACACACACACACACACAACCAACATAGCACAGGCAAGCAAACGAACATACACACACACACACACACAACCAACATAGCACAGGCAAGCAAACGAACCTACACACACACATAAAAAAACTAGAGGATGGCAACACTGGCTCGCTCAAAAGTAATGGTGAAGATAGACATGCGCGACTGCGCTGCCGGCAGAATTACCGATAGGTATGGTGCGGATGCTACTCCGTATGTAACGGTACATAATTGAAAATGTTTAAGTTTGTCGCTAGGATTTTCTCTCCACAGAATCCGTTGAAAATTGCGATAATCTTCAGCCACCCAAATTTAGCGAAACATCTTGATAATATCTGCGGAAAAAACCACCTTGGGCAAAAGAAATCGGAAACAGACAGCAAATAAATTCCGTTGATTTGATGGGTCAATATGTAATTTGTCATTCAGCGAGCTACGAACTGCGTCCTGAAATAAGCCATCAAATACTACCCGCAGCTTAGGAACGACAACAGGATGATGTGGTAAATAAGATAAACGTCCATCAGTGATATCTATTTCCTCTGGTGAAAGTTCAAGAAAATTCCCCCCTAAATTTAGTATAGTTTTCCTTTAATGATCCCTAGAGAGTCTAGATCTTGTAAGTGCACCCTACAAAGTGTTAGAAAATTTCGTTTTTTCTTCTTTAAACGGAAGTTCTACGATATAACGTCCATCTGTATGTCGTGTATGTGTATTCTGGAAGTGTTGTTCAACCCATGCGGTTTCATCATCTTGCTTTGTACGGATTCCTGTTTCCTCAATTACCCAGAACGATTGAATTGTTTCATCAATGTCTGCCAAGCTAAGTAATGACGAAGACGATGGTTGGTGTTCAATTGATGGCATTACAGATGTTACTACCCAACCGAAAATTGTAGAAATAGCTATGGTGTTACCCATAGCATCATTTAGCTTGTTTTGTGTTAATACATCCCACACCTAATAAAATGTCAATGGGACTCGAACGATAAAATGATGGGCCTGCAAGGTAAATCGCCTCCAATGTTTTGCGATCATGGTCAGTTATTGTAGATCTTGGGAGTGCCGAAGTAATTCGACCTAAAATGTATAGATGTGTATCAATAGAAATGTCTGAATTTCTAGCCCTCATAATAACTACGACCATCCCAGAAAATCCATGTTGATTCTGCCTTTACTGACGAAATTCCAGTAGGTGCATTTTAGAGTAAATGAGAGACAAACCGAAATGTTTTACGCAATCCTCTGTGATGCAAGACAATTCTGACGCAGTATCGATCAGAAACGGCAAGTGATAAAATTACGAACATCGATTAATGCTGTGGGCAGAACATGCGTAAGATTCTTCTTCATACATGATGCAGTGCTATGTTGAGATACCACCGTATTCAACGATACTGGCTGTAAACAATTAGGCCCCAATGTAGGCCGATGACTGGAAGGAAATTCCGAAGATATAGCGACTTAGTAGGAGTAACTTGTAGTAATGAGTAATGATTTCGTTGGCAGGAATGACATTTATATTGAGATTTGCAAGAACTAACAGACTGATCTTTACGTATATTTTTCTTTACGCGTTGATTTAGCAGCAGTAGTTTTTCACAACTCTAAGTCTTCACAGCATTGATTCAAAAACTTTAAAAATTTTGTTATGGTAGGTTTGGGTTCATCACGAGATTTTTCTATCCATTTACGGCGGGATTCAGAATCAAGTATATTTTGCAAAATATAAATAAACCAGTGATCACGTTCGTTATAATCAATGGCGCCAAAACCCTTAATAGCTTCGTCCAACCGCATTCTCCTCCTTCAACGAAGGGAGGGACATAAATGTTTCAATGTACGATGTTACTATATGACGAGGTCGATCAAAACGCTCTTTGAGCCTATCCCATGCAGCTGTGTATGATGAATCCGATATTTGATTAAATTTGCATCATCTTTGATGACCGATTTTTAATACAGAAATTTCTGAATATTGGATAAATGTGGTCTAGAATCAATCGCGCTAACAAATAAGTCCTTAAACGCTGGCCAGTCCTTGTAACTTCCAGTGAATGGTTCTATTTTAATTTTCGGCAAGTCTTCATTATGAGCTGTTGACGGATTGTCAAGCCTCTGCAGCAATGTTGATTATTGTTCAGCTAGACGAGAAAACATTTCGATTTGTGGTTCAGAAGTTGACTGTTGTGGTTTGTAAGATTTTAAACCACGCCTGACATGCTAAATATTTTTCCTCGTAGTCTATCAATTCATTTTCCGGATCTACGAAATTCTTTTCCTCCTCATAACTGTATGAATCGGCCGTAAGTTCAATTAATTTCCCATACGCTGAATCTAATCGAACGATGTTGAATAAACGTGTATGTACGAGTAATTGCGCATTTTTCAACGCGACGTTTAGTTTGAATTGACTTCATAGTAGACATCTTGATTTAATTTAGAAAATTATAAAGATTTGAACTTACAGATTTTTCCTGTGTTTAGGCTATATTCAATTTACTTTAATCAAATGTAGTCCACTGAAATGCTTGTTGGGTATGCACAAATAATATATTAGCTGCGTTCGAGTACTTTTACAGTAAAATGCAGTAAATGAGTAATTACTGAGTAAACTGAAAAATTTGCTATCAAAAAAACCTGTTGCCCAAAAAAGTACACGAACCGAAAAATTAGTAAGATTAAGGAAACAGCTGCTTGCAAGTGAATTTAGTGTTGAAATTTATTTACACTTTTGACTACTCAATTCGTTTTCTTGTTGGTAATCGGTGCAACATTTATTATAACACGAATATGTTAAGAAAATATAAACAAATTATTTTCTGTAATATATTCCATACATATGTTTATTTTTATTTTATTTGATTTTCCTAATTAGTGTCTGATTAAATTTATTCAGAAGTATTTGTTTTTGCTATTGACTACCTTAAAAGCAAGGGCAGTACTAAGTAACTATATACTTAGCATTTGGCTATAAATGGTTTCTACAACATTGCTTTCCTTTTAAAAGGCATATACATACATGTTTTACGAAGGAATAGTTGAAATATAATTGTTCACTATTTTTTATTATTTTGTTTGAGTTTTTCTTTTATAAATAATTTTTTCACAAATTGTATACTTTTTAATTTCTTACTTTTGTTTGTTTACGGTTTGAATCATACGTTTCTACAGTAAATATTTGTAAGTTCTCAGTCATGAACTGTCACTTTACACTCTCAATTTGTGTTCTCATTTACTGTAACTTGAGTAAACGAACGCAATTTAGTAAAATGCAGTGAAGTTCAGTAAAAATTTGTAAAAACGTTTTGGTACTCGAACACACTTATTATGTATATTAAACACAAATCTTGGCTTTTGTGTTTTTAAAATATATTTTACTTTAAACCGCAATTGGTTTAAAGTGTTCTTTATTTGTTCACTTACAATTACTAACTGATTTTCTTAACATTAATTCTAATAATTAAACCTTTCAAAAATAAACTTAATTACAATTCAGCAATTAATTCTTTTTATTTAAAGTGCAAAACCAACAAAATTGCAAGAAATCGTCTAGACGACAGGTAAGCTTATTTTTGCAACTGACACCAATACAATTGTTGCGCATGTTAAACGTAATTATCGTTAACTTGTATATTTATGTATAATTATGTACATACGATTTATAAAAACCACACACATACAACAACTGAATCTCTTTTTTTCTCTTATCTATTCAATAATCTCGTATATAATTCTCTTCTCTTTTCTCTTGCATGAACTTCGTGTTACCGTTTTCTCTTTACTTTTCATATAATATTTCATGCCACACTAAAGCTGAAAGTCCACACCACGCGTTCTACGCGCTTGCGTTTTATGTGTTTTAAGCATTTGACGATTTGAAAACTGCGAGTTACACACCACGCTTTATACACGTTTTTGCTTATCAAATTTCAAGTAAATTTTGCAAACTTTTTGTTCGCTTTTTTTAAGTTTTATAATCTTTAAATTGTTTTAATTCGTTTTTCATCAACTGCTTACGAAAATAGCTTTCTAATAATTAAATGTTCAATCTCCAAAAAATTTTAGACTCGGAACTTGGCAGCACTAGCTGATATCTTGTATACGGCCGTATCTGCCCTAAAATTCATCCTCTGATCTGTCGGAACATTTATAATCCGCAACATTTGTAGTATATATCTACGCTTATAATTAGTTTCTGTATTTAAAATTTAAATACATATTATTATTATTTCTTCAATTTAAAAAGATAAGATGCAGAAGTTACATAGATCTAATGTAGTTTATCAGATATCATGCAGTGGAAATGCAAATGAGAGATGTAATAAAGTATATGTAGGTACAACAAAAAATAAATTGAAGACTAGAATAGCTGGTCAGAACTCAGATCAGAGATAAAAAATCAGATCGATATAAAAAAATAAAATTAATATACGTGTTTTTATATAAACTGACCTAAGGCTTGAATAATCATTTATAATGACGAAAGTTTTAGTTTTAAATCTTTATTGTACTTATTTTGGTGAAGAATGTTTTAGTTTTAAATGTGACGAATGTTCTGTTGAGTGGACTGTATAAAAATACTAAAGAAATGAATGTGTGTAATGTGTTTGTGTGTGTTATAACGTTGCATTTTGGGACTGTTCCTCAACATCATCCATTTATCAGGGTATTCCACTGGGCCCAATAAGCCTCTCAGTGTCTGGAATGCTTCCTCTTGCGGTTCACCCGATTGGTATGGTTGCGACTTTTTAGTTAGCTCGTGCAAACCTGCTGCTACGCTGGCGAAATCCGGTACAAAGCGTCTGTAGTATGTGCAAAGTCCCAGAAAGCTGCAGAGCTCATGAAGATTTTTTGGACGCGGCCAGTGCCTTACTGCTCGTATTTTATCTGCATCCGTTGATATACTATCTTCACATCTTTCTGGAATAATGAGCATTTCTATGCGCTAAGCCTTGGTCCAACCGATGATATTCGCTGAAGCCATGTTTTTGAGGTGTTCGTCAAAAGTCTTCCCCATCACAATTATGTCCTCAAGGTACACCTGGCATGTCTTCCAGTGAAGTCCTTTTAAGAGTGTTCCATAAGGCGTTCAAATGTGACCGGAGCGTTGCAGAGCCCAAATGGCATAACTCTAAACTGCCATAAGCCATCGCTCGTCTAAGTTAGAAAACCATTTTGTTCCAGCCAGGTTGTCCAGGGTGTCATCGATTCTCGGTAGCGGTTAGCTTTCCTTCTTAGTAACGTCGTTTAGCTTCTTGCAGTCGACACAGAATCTGGTACCGCCGTCTTTCTTCTTTACTAAGACTACAGGCGAGCTCCAAGGACTTGAAGAGGCTTCGATTACGCCACTCCGCCACTATAGCCGTTCTCCCTTCGCTTTGACTTTTTAGGGCGAAGACGCAGGCATGCCTATTTAGCAGCTGTTTGGCATTATATCTTTCAGGAGCTGCTAGTCCTGCCACCCATTTCCTACATATTTTTGTCGGTATTTTTCTTGATGACTCGCTCATGGCCCGATAAATTAAGCACTCTTATAGGGACTCTCCCGCATTTGCAGGTTTTAACGAGGGCTTTTGCTGTTATTACGTTGTCCTTAATTTCTACTGGTTGTACTACCCACAACCGGTTGTCCACACAATCTCCTTCCATTCTTGCCCATATCCAAGATTCAGAATGCGGTGGTAACTTCTGATATTCAACAGCAACAAGTTTCCTTACACAAAACCATAACTTATTGCCCCATATGCAGATTGATGTCATGGCTTATCATAAAATCGGCACCAATGATAACATCGTCAACAATATCGGCAACAATAAATACCTTCACTTCAATTTTGCCATAGACAGTGGGAGGCTCCTCCCCGGTAGCTGTGCGCAGTCGCACATTGCTCAATGGCTCACACTTGCCCTTCACTATATCGGGTCTCATAATTGACAGCAACGCTCCTGTGTCTATGGTAAAAATGTATTTTTCACCATCGATGTACATATACACTTGCTGTAAGGTTGCTGCTTTTCTGCTGCATCACATATGGAGATTGTGGGGCCCTCGATTGTGGGTGCTAGCTCTTGGCCCATAGTGCTAGCTCGTTTTATTTTAACGATGACTCCGTGATGCTTGTAGGTTCACCCGATTATTGTTCGTCTTCTAGGCGCCTTGCAGTTGCTCTGGAAATTACCGCTTTTACTACAGTTATAGCATTTAGCTCTGTCCTTGTGTTTTCGATCAACTAATGCTTGCTTCACTGCCTCCTTAATGCTTGTCACTGTTATCGTTTTCTGAAACCACCTCCATATTTCGCACCTTGCGTATTTGGGGCTTAGAAATAACTCTTGAGCTAGGGCAAATGCGACAGTTTCCCCAAATGATGCTTTTTGTGTGGCACATACTGCAAGTTTGATGTCCGGATCACGAATTCCATTTACAATTGCGAAATCCTGTATACACTCATTTGGCTTCTGCGCTCTACCTCGCAATTCCAAACGGTACAATTTGCGCTTGTGTTCACCGCCGTACTTGCGCTGTAGTGCCGCCATTATGTCATCATAGCTGCTCCTGCAGCTCACTGGTACGGTTTCAAGTACCTCTGCCGCTGTGCCATTCAACGCTAAAATTAACTCTATTGCCTTTTCTTCACTGCTCCATGCGTTTTTACTGGTCACTGTGTCGAATCGAAAGTAAACACATTAAATTGTACATTGCCATCAAATCAAGGTGTTTTTATTCTGCTAGAAACTGCTGGAACAACCCGCGCTGGTCCGCCTTGTTACCTAAAATTATTAATTTTTGTTTCCAAATTCTGCCACTTTTCGTCGCCAATAACTTCCAGCTCAGTAATTTTTTTCTCCAGTATAGAGAGCCTTTCGTCAAAATCACTCACAATGTCATCCATTCTCTTATTTATGACTTCAGAAATTTCTTGAAGTTTCTCATTTGTAGCCTTGGATGTTTCGTGAACTTCGGCTTTAACTTCAGCTAGAAGTTTCTCATTATCGGCTCTAGAATTTTCTTGAACTTCGGTTTTAACATCAGCTAGAAGTTTGTCGTTATTTTTGTCCATTTTTTCCATCAAAGCAGCCAATAACGTGTTTATGTTCAAGCTGCTTGTTGTCTCGCGTGTTCATACCTCTATTTCCTCTTTTCCCTCAAATTCGTGTGTACCGATGTCGATTTTTGATACATTTTAGTTATTTTTAATACTTTTGCTTTTTATTTGAATTTGTTCCGCAACAATTTTATTCAAAATGCAAATGCATTTTAATTTTTCTATTCCGAATACAAAATAGTTACACTGAGTGTAACTCTCACTATGTAATAAAAGGCCAAAAAAGAAGACCCGTGTGTTGTAGCAAGTATTAAAAATTATCGCAGATGCCCAGATGAAAACACAAGATTCTTATGATTAAAATATAAGAAAAGATTTATTTAATGCTTCTGAAATGGCGATCAAAATTCAAGATAGATGACCAAAACGGAAATACAATGAAAAATTTATACGAATGACATTTACAAACTTCAGATAATTTTCAATTATAAGTTCGAATTAATATTTCCATATTTATATTGATTTGAGAGAACGTTATTTTTAACACTCCCTCTCGTTTTCTTAAATCGATATTAGTCATCAAAACCAAAATACTTTATCAAATTATTAAACTTATCTTTAGTAAGAGCCTTGGTTAGAACATCGGCGAGTTGTTTAGACGTCTCTAGATATTGTACATCAATGTCTCCTTCACGTTGAATATCGCAGGTATAAAAATATTGAATGTCAATATGCTTTGTTCGTTTGGATGATTCAGGATTCTTAACGAGAGTAATAGCTCTTTGATTATCACATTTGATTGGTGTTGCTGGTTGTAGTATATTTAATTCAGCCGACAATTTTCTTAATAATTTAACAGCTTTTGTTGGTAGTTCTGTCCATTAAATCGATGTAATTGATACGATCAAGCTTCTGCCATGTTTGTTGAATCAGAAGACGTATGTATGTGTAAAACAATTTTGAGATGCAGATTTTTCATCACGTGCCAATCTCAGAACTTGCACTATCTTTTAGTCCTTCTTTTCTGTCCATGCAATCTTTATTTTCACCACTGCGGTTCTGGGCCCATAACCTGTTGTAGCAAGTATTAAAAATTATCGCAGATGCCCAGATGAAAACACAAGAATTTTATGATTAAAATATAAGAAAAGATTTATTTAATGCTTCTGTAATGGCGATCAAAATTCAAGAGAGATGACCAAAACGGAAATGCAATGAAAAAGTTATATATACGAATGACATTTACAAACTTCAGATAATTGTCAATTATAAGTTCGAATTAATATTACCATATTTATATTGATTTGAGAGAACGTTATTTTCAACACCGTGTCTCCCAGTTTTGCCCAAAGTCATGCACCTTTTTTATGAGCCCCCAAAGATTTGGGGCATCGGTGTAATTTTTGCAAAATACTGATCATTTTCTCAGGCTGATATCTTGCAAATCGTTCGGAATTTCGCTTTACTCTCTGAGGCAAAGTTGTAGATCTTGTCATAAAGAACAAAAATTGTGAACATATAAAATAAAAAAACCTTTCCTAGGAATGATTCCTAGGAATGATTCTTAATACCGTTTAGGTAGCGCTCAGGTAGCCCCAAAAGTGAAAAATTTCCCGAAAATTTTTTAACAATTCCCAATTTTATGTGGAGCGGTGACAGAAAGATGTTTTGAGTATTGTCAATTGGAAGTGCATTCTACAGTTTATGTTGTTTCATTTGTTCTTCCACACTTCCTCTTGGTCTCCACGAATTACATTGGAATTGATTCAGAGGTGTGCGCGAATCCCAATTACAAAGAAAACAAAAGAATTTTTGAAAGCCGCCCTTATCGATGATCCCTTGCAAAATGTTGATTACCTTCAAATCCCAGCAAATCTTCAATTTCTTTCGTAGTCTTTTTTTCATTATATTTATCTCTCAATGCAATATCGTGGTACAGATGTACATAGCTATGTGGGCGGCTCAAGCGTTTTTGTTATACGGTGGAGAGCCTGTGATTTCGAATCAATTACAAATGATAGGAAATCTACAGCCTCAAAGTCCATACTTAAGCCACAATGTTTGCTTAGATAAGCGCAACTCTCCACAAATGTTTATGTCCACACCAATGTCAAATACTGGAAATAGTGGCTTAGTAAACCGTACATTACAAAATACACCAATTCAAAGCCCATTGCCAAAGTAAGTTAAAATTGTAACAAAATTTATGTATAAAATCAATGGCGTCTGTTCTGGAAAACGCCCCGATGAAGTGAAAGTTTTCATACGTTTTTGTTTTTCATACAAAATATACCATTTACAATAGAGCACAAGCATAACATCATTCTATATGAATATACAAAAATGTGTAGCACCGAAATCGGGAGAATCGTTATGTATTTCGATTCGAAAAGAAAATCATTGAAATTTTTATATCTCATACGTTGTGCTTGAAAAGTGTTTTCTTACGAATTGAAATGCATAATAATACCCACCACATGTTGATATTAATCCGAAGTACTTAATAATAGTAAGGATTAATATTAAAAGCTGATTTGGATTTCATACTTATTTTTCTATATATCTTTAGCTGAAATGCAAAAAGACGTATCTAACAAAAATATAAATTTACAGGAGAAGCACTTTGTAAAATGGAAACTATAAATATTTTTAACGAAGTTTTTTTTACTAATTTCACTTTAAACCAAAAAATTTTTTAAGTGTTTAAAGAGTTTGTTGTAAATGGATTAATTAACAGAGTTATGTTAGATACGACGACGGCTTCTCTTTTTCTGAAACTCAAAAAGACGTATCTACCAAAAATAATTTTAAACATATAGTCTAAAGTATTTTACAAAATGTATATTTTCGGCTTAAAGAAAGTATGCGAATTAATAATTGATAATAAAAAAGTTCAGTGTATTGATTAAAATAAAGTTTAAAATAAGGATTTGAATTTGAGTTTTTTATATAATATATAATATTATTTAATTAATTCAATTATACATATATTTTTATAATATTTTTTAATACGAATTATTTTATATACATATAAATGAGCAGTCAATCAGTTTTATTTATTTATTAATTTTCATCTACAAAACTTCAGTCTTACAGATTACTACTAAGTTTTGTCTAATTATAATATTTAAATAACATTAACTTAAAAATATAATTTACATTAAAATTTAAAGGGGGAGTAAAGCTGTTACATAAATGCAAGCATCTTGCAATTGGCTCATTTTGCGCATAGTTGGTTCTGTGAACAAGTGCTACAAACATTCTATTATTTCTTAAATCTCTGGGAGGACAATAAAGGGTAAAGAAATTTGCAATTTCTGCACATTTTATTCTTCCAGATAAAACGTTGTAAGCATACATAATAGAAAAGCTAACAAACCTAAGAATGGTAATTCAAAGGTCCAATTTAATCTCAAAGCAGTTTTGGTAAAAAAAATTTTAACACTACTACGCACTAGTGAAACATATACAGATTTAAGGGTATACGCATCTCTAAAATCTTTAGAATTCCTTTTTATAAAACCAAGCATACTATATAGCATAGTAACACCCAAATCCTTAACTTCCACAACTCGCTGTAGTGGGATACCGGAAATGTTGTAATTAAAAATAATCTCTTTTAAACTGTGTGTATACGAAACTATACAGAATTTCGATGCGTTAATCGTTATACCATTTTCTGAATCACCTTGTAATTTTTCGCAATCATCTACACGAGAGATTCTAGCGAATAACTTTAGGTCATCTGCAAACAAAAGGCATTTAGAAAATTCAAAGGTAAGTGGTAAATCTTTAATAAAAATCATAAAAAGTAAAGGCCCGATATGAGTTCCCTGAGGAATGCCAGAGTATGCATTTATTAAGTGTGAGCAAGAGAAAGTTCTTAAAAAATAATAAGAGTTTTTCAGACAATCCGATTCGGCAAAGTTTGTTTAACAATAAATTGTGGTTAACAGTGTCAAATGCCTTCGCAAAGTCTGTATAAATAATATCACACTGGGAGTTAAGCTCCATGGTATTTATAATTTCATGACTTACTAATACTAAGTTCGTGGCAGTAGATTTGCCAGACATGAACCCGTGTTGGCAAGGGCTAATAAAGTTTTCCATGTGTTTGAAAAGTTTACCTTTAATAATCTTGTCGAAAATTTTTGCAAAAGTAATCTGTTTCACTATTGGTCCATAATTAGTTACTTGGCTACGGTCACCAGATTTAAAAACAGACATAATAGAGCAGAGTTTCCAGCAATCTAAAAATTTACCGAATTCTAGGCATGCATTAAATAGTATGAAAATGCCTAATACAATATTTTGAGCACACTTTTTGAAAAATATAGAAGCATACACTCCAGTAGAACAAACGGTATCATCTTTTAATGCTTTTATAGCTACAATAACATCCTCAATAGTTATACTAAAGTTTATTTCACTATTGAGTGTATTACTTTGATGAGTATTATAGGTACGAGTACCACAAACTGGCTTAACAAAGGTGCTCTGAAAAAATTTTGAGAATAGATCACAAGCATCCACAACATTATCAGATGTCATAGAATTATAATATATGCGCTTAGGAACGCATTTATTATCCTTTTTGCTATTCAAATAATGCCAAAAAGCAGCGGAGTCCGATTTTATTTTGTTTTCAATTTTAAATATATATTGTTCAAAAAGAAAATTTCATTTCGAACCAAAAAGAAATGATTACTATCAATATCACTATCGGACTTTCTATAGTTCTTGTAAGCCTTATTTTTCACATTTCTCATGTTGCAGAGCCTCGAGGAGGCTTGTTATTCCATTTTGTCTCAAATTGAGGCACATACAGACTAATGGCCTTATCGAAATGGTTACAAATAAATATGTAAATATCATCAGGGTCGTGGATTGTTTCAAAGTAATTGTTTAAGCCGACAAAGTTCGCCTTATTAAAATTATATTTAGATATAGGAAGGAAAAGTTCCTTCGCATAGTAAAAGAATTAAAAAAAAATCAAGTGCTTTATGATGCACTGTATTTATAGCAGCCGGATTAGCAGATAAATTGCAAGATGCTTTAATCAAATAATTAGAAAAAATAAGATCCAGAGTTTTACCGATATGATTTTTGTAACGATTAAATTGTTGAAAATCATTTGACAGAAAGAAACCGGTTACATATTCATCAATGTCATCAGTGATATTATATGGCAGCAATACGTTATTTTCTAAATTCCAATTAATATTAGGTAAATTAAAATCGCCAAACACTTATACAAAATGGTTTATGTCTAAGCCATCTACGAGCATCTGAATATTTTCTAAATGATATCTATAAGTACTGAAACTACTTTTTGGGGTTATATATGAAATAACAATGTAAATGGTGTAATTATTTGCAAACGTTAACTTAATACAAAGTTGTTCAATAATATTAGTAAAGTTAAGAGAAATAAACTCCGAGTTGAAATAAGCTCTCACAGGAATTACAACTCTACCACAAAGTAAGACAACGATCATGGCGATAAACATTATAAAAATTATCGAAATATTTTGCACTGTTTATATTATCATGCACCCAGGTTTCTGCGATTACTATAATATCGTATTCACGGGCTGACATAAAAATTATGAAATCACGAGCCTTAGTTCTCATACCACTAACATTCTGATAATATACAGAGTATGCAAGTTGTTACGTGCTATAGAGTTTGTTATTGTTGTTGAATGATTAAATGATGTTGAAACACTTTGAATATTATTACTATTTATTACACAGTGCAACACGAAAAAAATAACCATATACGGACAGCACTACTTGATAAAAGACCAAAAAAGAAGACCCGTGTCTCCCAGTTTTGCCCAATGTCATGCACTTTTTTTATGGGCCCCAAAAGATTTGGGGCCTCGATGTCATTTTTGCAAAATACTGATCATTTTCTCAGGCTCATATCTTGCAAATTGTTCGGAATTTTGATTTACTCTCTGAAGCAAATTTGTAGATCTTGTCAGAAAAAACAAAAATTGTGAACATATAAAATCAGAAAATCTTCAAAAAATTTAAAAAAAAAAATTTTTTTTAATTTTTCCACTGTTCAGGTCCATAGGTACCAAACCGTTAAAAATTCAAGAAAACAATTAACTATAAAAATGTACCTAAGACCTCAATAAACAACTTTCGAGAGCATATGAGCAAGCTAGCAAAAATTCTTAATACCGCTTAGGTAGCGCTCAGGTAGTTGTAAAAGTGAAAAATTTCCCCAAAATTTTTTAACAATTCCCAATTTTATGTGGAGCGGGGGCAGATAGATGTCTTGAGTATTGTCAATTGAAGGTGCATTCTATGTTGTTTTATTTGTTCCTCCACATTTCCTCTTGGTCTTCAAGAATTACATTGGAATTGATTCAGAGGTGAGCTCGAATCCCAATTACAAAGAAAACAAAATAATTTTGGAAAGCCCTTGCAAAATGTTGATGGCTCTCAAATCACAGCAAACCCTCCATTTATTTTCGTAGTATTTGATTTTTTTCATTATCAATCAATAAATAATCTCCACTCACTAGCGATGTAGTTCATTCCCATTATTACTACCAAAGGCGATATTCCCAAAAATACAAAAATAGTATACAAAAATTATGGCAAGGTAAGATTATGTAATAGTCAATTGAATTGACTTACATTTAAAACAAAAACAAAATTTTAGAATTAGTTTTTGTTTTAAATGTAAGTTGTACGAAAGAACGAAAACGTTTGACATCGTGGGCCTGCCAGTAAGTCTTCTTTCTTTTTCTTCGATAGTATATCAAATAAAAGTTAGAGGTACGCATATTGGTAAATATATGTAAATCTACGTGTTGTTCTAATAAACTGTTTGCTAAAGAATGAAATAAATGAAGGCCAAAGTGCCCTTTCCTTTTATCACAAAATTAATACTTGTTCCCGACAGTTGCAATGACGTACAGGACAATAATATACCTGGCGAGGCCAACAAATTGTTGGCAAAATATCGATAGCTTTTTGAATAAAAAAAAATTAATTTTAAACAAGAAAGGACCAGGAGCTCACATCAGTTATTAATTAAACTTTACAATAAAAAAATCACGTCAGAGCTACATATCGATGTCTTAATATAAAAAAGGCGTAACTAAATTTTTTTCGAAATAGCATTTTCTGTTTATTCTGTTTATTAACAAATGTCGTGCACCTTATCTCAAATAACAATTTTGATGAGAAATAAAATGTGTTGCCTCTTTTTATTGAAAATTGCATTAAAATTTGTTTGTATCTAAAATTTTGCGGATTTTATTAAGTTTTTTCCTTCTCCTGTAAAGTAACAAAAAATCGAGTTATGCGTTTTTTTATATTAAGCCATCGATATGTAGATAAAAATTTTAACATATGTACCTCCAATGAAGTTCAAATGCTTAAAAAGTGTTTTCGCCTTTATTAGTTTTATTGTATCGAAATTATATCAATTCATTAAAACTTAAATGTAGATAAAAAAATTTAATTAAGAAAGGTGCATAGATTCGATCACAATTGATGCAGTTCCATTCGTACAATAATAAAATATGCATTAACACACATCTATACATAAGCAAGAAATATGTAACACTCTATCCCGTGTATCGCACATATATGTACTTTTTTGAGAACACGCACACGAACTTCGTGTGTTCGCACATATATGTACTTTTTTGAGAACACGCACACGAACTTCGTGTGACCGTACATATATGTTCCTTTTTTGCCGTACACGAACTTAAAATAAAAAACACGCGACCATGTGCAGTTCAAGTGTGTTCGGATCGAACAGTACGTGTGCGACTCGTGTTCGTGTGCGCAGCCAAATATGAAAATAAAACACATTTATGTGCGTGTTCGCCACCGTACAAAATTTAGACACACACATAAATGTTGTGTAAATAAAAATATGTGTTGGTTGCTTTTGAACAGTACATGGATGTATGATATGCGTATTTTCTGAACCTTGGTCAATTCACACTGCACAAAATGTTTATCGAAATTTGGTAAGAAAAACTCCACTACGGCAACGCCGACAGCAGCATTTAAATACAAAATTGCTGTAAGTGCGTTAGAAAATAAGTTTTGTATGGGTTAGTTTCCATCAGCAATTTCTTGTAGGGATTGGAACAAAAATTCCACTTGTTACTAACGATAGGGGTGATTAATTACAAAATTTCATATACATATGTATGTAAATACATATTTTGCTAATTCCTTATATTAAATTGGAGAATACTTTTAGTTTTTAAAGAGAACGAATACTATTAAGTGGTAGTCGAAACTTAGTCGCTGCCGCCGGATCTTTGTAGCTAATTTTAACTTATAAATATTACCCGAACCCAATTAAATTGTCCAACAATCGTCAGAATGACTCGCAAAAGCATCATTTGGAAGTGTAAAAAGTAATTTTACACGAAAAATCGTCGCGAAATTATCGCGCGAGTTAAGGTTTTCACACCTTTCTTGAGTAAAAAAGAAAAATATCTCTTTTTTTTGAACGACAAACGTTCGTTTTTATTCGGTATATTTCTCTTAAAAACTAAAAACAAAAATGTTGCTTAAAGACTATTTATACTACTTGTTTATTTATGTATTAATAACCCTTCGGTTAGTAATGATTCTTTGTTACAAAAATGTGTTTTTTTTTCATAATTAGGTATTTTTCTTAAAGTAGATATTGTTATCAGTTAGCACATGTGTTTGGGTATTATTATTCCTAATTGCTTATTTACTGTTTACAAAGCATATGGTTTTGTACATCATGGGTTTTTCCATCAATTATATTATCATTATGATTCAATGCTGGACTTTGTACGTCTGTCTATGTCTTGTAATTACGTTTGCAAATATAATATAATTTTGTTGTTGTATATAAGATACGAAATCTTAACTCTCCTCCTTCTTAAACAAGAGCGTCCCGCTCTTTCCTAGCTTTTTCTAAAACTGATTTATAATAGACGTTGTAAGCTTCTGTTTGTTTGGTTTGTCTATAAGCAATAATGTATTTAAATGTTTTCAGTCCTAATATAATTATACCTATTGTGGTTGCTATTATAAGCAAAGAGTAAGAAACTGTTCTGAAGGGGTGTTCTTCATATGGTATAAGAAATCTCTGTAATGAGTCTATGTTAGTGAATGCATTTTCCTTGTCTGCTTGTATTATTTTCTCTATTTCAAAATTTTCGTTGTTTTTGGTATGTATAGCCTCAATTAATCTATCATGAAGATTTCCATGTGTTGTTCCATCAATGTTAACTAGGTCTGTGAAAGAAACTAGAAATGTACCTGTCATTGATTTATTTTCAACCGTATGATTTCCATCAATTAATATGTGTCCTTCATCTATTTCTAACAAGTTTTCATTATATTCCTGAATTACTGAACATTTGGTGCTCCTATTCTCAAGTAGTGGTATTGTACAATTGTTTTGAGTTTTGTTGATCTGACATATATTTTTTCCTAAATAATTTTTGCAATATTTTGTTCTGACGTAGTTAATGCCGCACTGTGCTATACTTTTATCTGTGATTACCTTCCCGTGTTTAAAGCTGAGTGGCGTTATCTTAAAAAATTTGCAATGCTTTGTTACAATTGGGTATTTATAAATGGCAATAATTAACTCATTAGATCTTGCTATGTGAATTGTAGAATACTCTAGTACATTTATTATTGGCATTGATGCCCGTTCTTTATTTATAATTTCCTTGACATCGTTCAAGTCGATTGCTTCTGAAAGATACTGATTATTTTTTGCGGCGTTTGTAGTTCTTACCAAGAGTAGTAATTGATCATGAATTTGTTGTATAATAAGATGGTTCTCAACTTTCCTTGCACCAAGTGATTCAATAAGTTTTTCGAAGCGTGAGCTCATTTGGTGTTGTATTTCATTGTTGTTAATAAGTTGATTTACTTTCCCCTCAATAGCAATTAAGTCATAATGGTCTGGGACACCTGTGATGAACTTGAGTGCTGATCCCAAAAAGTTTATTGAGCGCTTGAATATTCTATAGAACGTCGCTTTTTCTTGTTTTTCAATTTCTTTAAACTCTTCAGTTATTCCATGTTCATTCAACTGGTCTGCTAATGTTTCAATCTTCCTCAACCAGATTATTTCTTCCGTTGTAAATGTATCTTGTTTTTTAAAAATTGATTCGTATGGGGTAAGTATTTTTGTGAGATTCGTAATATGGAATAAAAACGTTGTTTCTTCGAATAGATATACGTCGTCAGTTTGTGTCAGAACTAACTTCTGATCCTTCACATCTCTTACTTGCACTTTTGATATTGCTTTTTGGACAGCGAATATTACCACCACGAGTAACGTCTGGTAATTCATTTTCTTTTTTAATCGTATAATTCTTAATGTTGTTCTTGTGTACAATAACTCCCCTCTTTGTTAGGACCGTGTCCACGCGATCTTCTTCAACAATATGTTTTTTATACTTAGTGTCACCTTTCTTTCTTAAGTTCTTAATACTTACGAGTATTTGTTCCCCTTTTGTAAATGTCCTATGTTTAGTTCCTTGGTTTAGTCTTTCTAAGACTTTGTTTGATGCTTCCTTGACGCGTTTATAAATTTTTCCTTTATCGTATTGGACACTACCAAAGTGTACCTCGCTTGGTTTGTGTTGAGTGACTGAATGTATAGTATTGTTCAGCTCTTTAACTGCTTTAAATAATTCCTCAGTTGAGCTTGTCTCATTTTGTATCTTTAGTATTCTTGATAATTCTGTTATCGTCCCATGTTCTCTCTCTATTTGGCCGTTTGCTGATGATCTATATATGGGTGTGTTTATCTTTTCAATGTTGTGTTTCGCACACATTGTCTTTACTGCTGGTGTGTTCAAACATGGCTCATTGTCCGTCATGAGTCGTGTACAGCTTGGATAATTGTTTACTATTATTTCCTGTATCTTTTCATCCATACGAGTCTTATCGGAGACTTGTCTTACTACGACATATTTAGAAGATTTATCTATAGCACAAATATATGTTTTATTTTCATTATAGTATATATCCATGTGTATGAGTTGGTTAGGTTCCGTCGGTATTGTGGCATCTCTCAAAGGTTCTTTTGTTGGACGTCTCTCATATTTACCAAACAAACATGGTGAACATTTCTTGTTAAATGCTTTGCAATGCCTTGCCATATCAGTCCAGTAACAAGTTTCCAAAATTTCCTTGATGTTATTTTTATAACCTCTGTGTGCGCGGTTGTGAGTGAATTCGACGATATTATTTTGCTGTTGTTTATCAATTATGTCTTTTAATTTAACCGGTGTGTAAACAAATTGTATATTTATGAAACTATTTTTAGTATGGGGCCGACTAAATATAAAGTTTCGGCTGTTGTATGTATGGCTGTAGCTCGATTGGGTACGATTATCTTTTTTAATTGTTTAATTAATTCCTGTTCATTGGTGTAATTTACTGTGTGTCTGACTCTTTTTGGGAAGACTGTACGAGGTCTAACTTCGTTAATATGTTTATTTGGTACTAATTCAATTTGTACACCGTATGCGTTAAATGGAGTATTAACGGTTTTGATAATATTCTCTGCTGATGATTCTGCTGAATGTATTGTATCTTCTGACGTAGTACTTAGTACATTAATAAACTGTCTTGACAATGCATCAGCTACAACATTTTCTTTACCTGATTTATATTGAAGTTTAGCACCATACTCTTCTATTATGTTTTTCCACCGTTTTAGCTTTGTGTTCGGATTTCTGTCCGAAACGGAAAATGTTAGTGACTGATGATCAGTATATATTGTTAAGTCTGGACTTCCGTAAACGTAGTTTCTGAATTTTTGTAATGCCCAAATTATGGCTAATAATTCCTTTTCGTTAGTACTGTAATTTTCCTCAGTACTTGTCAAGGTTCTGCTGATAAAAGCAATTGGTTTACGTAGTTGCGTTAATACTGCACCTAAAGCTACGTTTGATGCATCTGTAGTGAGTTCAAATGGTTTATCAACTCTGGGTTGTTGAAGTTCCACTTGTTACTTCAAACAATTTTTTAGTTTATTGAACGCATCTATTGCCGGTTGGTCTAATTTTATTATAGTATTTTTGCTTTGATTTTTTGTAACATTACCATTTTCTCCTCTTAAATGAACAGTAAGTAGCTTAGCTATTGTTGCATAGTTCTTTACAAACTTACGGTAGTAACCTGTCATTCCTAGAAAACCTCTAAGCTCCTTTAAGTTTTGTGGAATGGGCAGCTTATCTATTGCTTCGATTTTTTCCGGATTTGTTGAGATCTTTCCATGCTTAATTACATGTCCTAAGTATTCTACTTCTGTTTGAAAAAACTTACTTTTCTCCCTGGATATTCTTAAGGTTGCTTTATTTAGGGCTTCGAAGATAATTTCAATATGTTTCATATGTTCATCAGCCGATGATGAATATATTAAAACGTCATCAATATAGACATAGGCAAATTTTCAAATGTAATCGCGAAGTATTTCATCTACGCATCTTTGAAAAATGGCTGGAGCATTTTTTAAACCGAAAGGCATTCTTTTGTATTCATAATGTCCACCTAATTATTATAACTTTATCAACCTTATTGAAGTTGCATTATGGCAATACTGCAAGTAATCAACAAAATGCATAACGAATAAAAGGGTTTCTTTTTTGTTTTCTGCTATATAGATATACACACATTCTTTTATATATATATTTAAGCTAACTTTTTCTCTTATAAGAATATGCTTTAATAAATGAATGCTAAGCAAAAACCGCGTGCAACTTTTTTTATTCTAATTAAATCGAAAATACAATAAATTGGCGACGATCGGTGAAAGAAGTTATCAAATAAAGGAGTTATCAAATTACAACTACAAATTACAAAAATTGTATCGAACAATTAATTAATAAATCAAATATTTTTTTTCTTATTAGAGGAAAAAAAAGTAGAAGTAAATCAAAATGGACGCCACACAGTTCAAAGCATTTATGGATGTTCAACAGAAAATTCTGGAAAAAATCAACAACAGCACATCAGCAAGTGGTAGTGGTTCAGGTGGTATTAACGTAAGCGCTAACACAGCATTAGTGCCAAATTTTGAAGTGTTGGACACCACCAAGGAATCTTTTCGTAACTACAAGTCGAGGTTTGAAAACTACACCCAAATGAAGGGCATTCATACCAACAAGCAATACTGTGCCAATTTACTTTTAAATTCGATTGGTTCAAAGAATTATGGTATTGTTACAGCCCTTGCAGCACCTGATAACCCAAACAGTCTTACGTATGAAGCCTTGATGGAACTTTTACAAAAACATTTATCACCACAACCTAACGTCCTGGTAGCTCAACATCAATTTCTGTCCAAATACCAGGATAATATGTCGATTGCAGAATACATTGCAAGGTTAAAAACTGACATTGGTGACTGCGAATTTAATTGTAAATGCAAGGCATCGGTGGCAGATATTTTTCTGCGAGCGCAGTTTATTCGCGGCATCAAAGATAATGGTATACGTGAACAGCTATTGCAAAATAAATTATGTGATTTTGCCGAAATTTAGGCAAAAGCCTTGGCACTAGAAGGAGCTCCCCCTTAGTAGTAATACCGAAATCTGATGGAGGTGTACGCCTATGTGTTGATTATAAAGTGGGGGTGAACGAACGTTTGGTTGACGCCCATAGTCCAATACGAAAAATTGAGGACATTTTCAACTGTTTACGCAATTCAAGATACTTTTGCAAACTCGACCTGTACAAAGCTTATTTGCACATACCAGTTGATGAAGAGTCGAGTAAAATCCAAACTATATCAACACATTAGGGTACCTATAAGGTAAACAGGTTATCATTTGGTATCAAAACAGCACCATCTGAATTTAACCGCATAATCAATCAAATTTTACTAGAAGTTCCTAAGACAGAAGCGTATTTTGATGACATAATCATACACGGAGAATCAAAAGCGGAATGTCAAGAAAATTTATTTAAATGTGTAAAACAATTACAACGATTCGATTTACATCTTAATAAAGATAAGTGCAGTTTTTTTCAAGAGGAAATAGAATTTTTGGGTCACACGATCAAACAAAACAAAATCTTAAAATCAAAAAGCAAAATAGCAGCCATAACAGATCTTCCGAGACCAGAATCCGTTGACGACGTAAGGCGATTCTTAGGAATGGTAACTTACTATTCGCGATTTATACCCAATTGTTCAACGGTTACAACGCCTTTACGTAATCTGATTAAGAAAAATACAAAATTTAACTGGAATGTACAATGTGAGACAGCTTTCAAAAATCTTAAAAAAGAGATTGCTTTTGGTCGTGTACTAGTAGTGCCTTATGATCCGCAATATCCGTTACAATTAGCTTGTGATGCGAGTCCAACTGGAATTGCTGGAGTTTTGTCCCACGTTATAGATGGACAAGAACGTCCAATTTCATTTATGTACATCAAGATCGCTCACTAATGCTGAGAAAAACTATTCTCAACTTGATCGAGAAGCATTAGTAATAGTTTTTTCAGTGGATCATTTTTACCAATATTTGTTTGGGAAACCGTTTATGCTCATAACGGATAACCAACCATTAGTAAGAATTTTTCATCAAAATGCGAGGTTACCACAAATGACTTTTTCACGTCTTCAGAGATATGCAGCCTTCCTTTCGGGATTTGATTATAAAGTTATATACAAAAGAGGTTCCGAAAATGTTAATGCTGACTGTTTATCGCGAGCTTCAATAAACTCATCAAAACTTACAGACACTGCTATCAATGAGGAAGTTCATCAACTTTGTGAATCATCAATACAGCAGATTTTAACATTAAATTTAAATTTCAAAACGCTTCAAGTGGAAACACACAAAGATCAACAACTTTCAATTATTCTACATAATCTTCAAAATAATCTGGTGGAAGATACCACATTTACAATCAACAATGGAATCGTTTTTAGAGGACAACGTGTAGTTATACCTACTAGTTTACAACAAGCTGTTTTAACGGAACTTCATCAAACCCATATCGGCATATCGAAAATGAAACAGCTAGCTCGCAGATACATCTATTGGAAGTCTATTGATAAGGACATCGAACGGTTGGTAAAGGAGTGCTCATCCTGTAGTTGTGTTAAATCCAGCCCACCCAAAGGCAGACTACATTCGTGGGAGGAACCAGAAAATAACTGGCAGAGACTCCATATTGATTATGCAGGACCTTTTCAAGGCAATTTTTATTTAGTCGTCATGGATGCTAAATCCAAATGGGCCGAAGTAGGAATAACGCCTTCAACTCCATCTTCTAGCATTACTATAGAAATGTTGCTTGATTTGTTTGCTAGACATGGTTATCCAGACGTAATTGTATCCGACAACGCTTCTATATTTACGAGCGATGAATTTCAAACATTTTGTTCAAGTCGTGGTATTTTTCAGAAGTTTATTGCACCAGGACATCCTGCTACAAACGGCCTAGCCGAACGTAACGTTCAAACTTTAAAACATCGGCTCCAATCAATGGCAGGTGATCATCGTTCTATTCGTGAGAAGGTAAGAGATATTCTTTTTCGTTACCGGGCAACGCCACTTTTAAATGGAAAAACGCCGTCAGAACAGTACCTGAACAGACAACTGCATATTCAGCTTGACGCGTTAAAACCTCCTCAAATTCAAAACCAAAGTTCTGTAGATTTTTGCAAAGCTCGTCAGCTAAGCGTGGGAGATAAAGTGCTAGCTCGATATTACACTAACAATAAAAATTTATGGAAATTGGGAACAATCATCAAGAAATGGGGCCATCTTCATTATCTGGTAGAATTAGATGAAGGCCACACATTTAAACGTCATATAAATCAACTTCGGTCCACCATGATCAAACAACCAAAAAGTTTAGAGGTTGAACCTTTACAACCGGATTTCGATCCCATAACGCCAACACAAAATTTACAAGATTTAGTTCAAGTTCCAACCAACGCTGAAAATAACACGGATCAGAATGAGGATACAAATGTCGAAGATCAGAACACAGCTGTTCCTGAACATCAACCACAACCTCATCGAAGAACCGCTAGGCTTCGTCGTCCTCCAGCGTATTTGGATGATTATGTGTTGATGCCTGAAGCTGACATATAAGCGTGGGAGAACTATTATAACTTTATCAACCTTATTGAAGTTGCATTATGGCAATACTGCAAGTAATCAACAAAATGCATAACGAATAAAAGGGTTTCTTTTTTGTTTTCTGCGTCACTATATAGATATACACACATTCTTTTATATATATATATATTTAAGCTAACTTTTTCTCTTATAAGAATATGCTTTAATAAATGAATGCTAAGCAAAAACCGCGTGCAACTTTTTTATTCTAATTAAATCGAAAATACAATACTAATACAGAGAAAGCTGTCTTTTCCTGATCAGAGTCTTTAATTTTTTTTTGATGGAATCCTGATTCCAAATCAAGTGTCATAATAGCGAAGCCTGTCCTAAATTTTGCAGTACTGTAGTAATATCTGGTATAGGATATCTGTCTGCAGTTGTGTTTTTATTTAGCTTTTGAAAGTCTACGACCATTCTACGCTTGGGTTGACCAGATTCGTCTAAACCTTTTTTTGGGACTGTCCAAATCGGTGAGTTAAAAGGGCTATTACTTTTTGAAATGATACCCTCATCAAGTAATCTTTTAACTTCCTTATTGACAAATTCATTGTCAGCTATTGGGTATGGGTACTGTTTTGTATAAATGGGATCTTCTGTCACAGTTCTAATTGTCGCCTCTAGCAGATTTGTAAAAGGTAATGGCCCAATGCCATTGTTTTCTTCCATTAACTCATCTATTCTTCTTCTATAATTTTCATATTTTTCATTAACTAAATAATTAAGTTTAACTGTTTCTTCAGCCCCTAATTTAAGTATCATTTTATCTAAATCTATTTTTCCTTTTAATGTCCTTAATCCTTTGTAACCCAATAATATATCAAAATCTTTTAATTCATTTGTTTCATTAAAATCTAATACTTTGTTAAATATTTTAGCAGCTTATTTCTTTTTCAAAATGGATGTACCGTGAATTGAATAAACCTTAAGATTTTCTTTTAAATTTTCTGATTCGCTTAACTTAATATTCGAATTTACATAATTATGGGTTGCGCCTGTGTCAACTAGTACAAGATAGTCTCTGCTACCGTCTGACAAGGTGAGACAAGGCAACCCGTATCTTAGTTTTAAATGCTTAAGAGGATTTTTTTCTTTATTACTTACAATATTTGATGAGTTTCCGATTTCTACATACATGTCATCTTCCATGCATAGGTTGTTCATTCTCATAGTTTTTTGTTGCTGATAGCTGCCACTGGGTTCTCGTCGCCTTTTAGCTATATTGGAGTTGTAAGTACCTTGTTGGTTGAAGCTCGATTGCTGATGGTTATATCGTTGTTGTTGTGTTGATCTGTTGTTGATCCAAGGTTTTGATACAAACTGTCGAGTGTTTCGTGATGATATATCCATTGGTTCTGGACGAGTACAATTCTGTTGATGATGGTGTTCATGTTGTTTGAATATTGTTATATTCGGACGCCTTTGAAATTCTTGTCTAGGTTGATGCTTTGGACGAGAATATCCTTCCTGCCTAGGTTCTTCATAACTTAGATTTAGTCGCCTGTGTTCGTTATCATGCTCAATTGTCCTTGCGATTGCATATGCATGTTCTAAATCTTCAATTTGATTACCATATAGAGTGGATCTTATATAAGAGTTTTTTATTCCATCCTTAAATACTCTAACTGCTTCCTGAACAGCTTCGTTCATCATTATTTCAACTGTAGTGTCTGGGTAACCAGACATTGACAACTTTGATGTTATTAATGTTAATGATTTGTTTATATCATCATGATATTGCGAAAGGGTTTTGTTCCCTTGTGTTATTCTTCTTAGTTCGTCTTGTAAAACATATAGTGGTCGTTGGTCTGCATACGTATAATCCAGACGATTTTTTATGGCCTCCCAGTTAAATATAGTATTGTGGTTAATTAAGACGTCTCAGGCTGGACCTCTAATTTTTGTCTTTACAATAGATAGTGCCACACAATATCTGTTTGATGCCTCGTCCTGCTTAATACTATCCATCAGTCTACACACATCTCCCCTCCATGATCTGTATTCAAACTGGTTACCCTTGAATTCAGGCAATGCTTTGAATATATCCAAGTTTATTTCACCCGGTGAGTTGTACGTCATACCGATGGGATGCAGAGGTTGTATTGCGACTGGAGCCGGAGGATTTGTTGGCAGTTGACTCACTTTATTTTCGAGTTGCTGATTCTTTGAGACCAAGTTTTCTATGGTCAATTGCATTAGTGCAATTTGTTGTGTTAGTGCTTCCATACTGTTTAGTTGATTAGTCGTTGGTTCCTTTTCCAATCTTATTCTGTTGTTATCGAAGTTAGCTTGCCTTCTCTTCGACATACGTATTTTAGTATTCTCTATTTTTTCTAGAGCACGAATTTACTTTATCGTGGTCAGAGTTCACAAGTTAGACCTTCCTTTACCTAAGTTGTGCTTCACTAGAGTCTTTGGGTTACTTTCCAAGAGTCAGTGTTTGTTATTTTGTGGTCCTTATTAGGGATAGCTTTCCCAGATTTGCTCTTCGGAGAATAACAATATGTTAGTCTCCTGGCAGGATCGCCAGTTAAGGTTTTCACACCTTTCTTGAGTAAAAAAAAAAAATATCTCTTTTTTTTAACGACAAACGTTCGTCTTTATTCGGTATATTTCTCTTAAAAACTAAAAACAAAAATGTTTCTTAAAGTCTATTTATACTACTTGTTTATTTATGTATTAATAACCCTTCGGTTAGTAATGATTCTTTGTTACAAAAATGTGTTTTTTTTTCATAATTAGGTATTTTTCTTAAAGTAGATATTGTTATCAATTAGCACATGTATTATTATTCCTAATTGCTTATTTACTGTTTACAAAGCATATGGTTTTGTACATCATGGGTTTTTCCATCAATTATATTATCATTATGATTCAATGCTGGACTTTGTACGTCTGTCTATGTCTTGTAATTACGTTTGTAAATATAATATAATTTTGTTGTTGTATATAAGATACGAAATCTTAACTCGCGCGTCTAATAATGTTCCAAGTGCTGGCTGGAAATAAATTAGCGAAATCAATTCACACTCTAATTGTTTTGAATTACTTAATTTCACTTCACATAAAGGAAGCACAATTAATTTTATATTATTTTCTACAAAGGCATATAACTATAAAGTTGAACGGACGGCTAACAACCTGAGTAATAAGTTGTCACAAATGTGATATTGAGTACAACGTACTTTAGTTCGAGCACATATTTACTTTTAGAATCAGCCGTTAGTATCGATATCGAAATAAAACTACCGATAGTCAGCTAAAACATAACTATCGATTGTGTTGCAGCTTTGTTGTACACGTGCATATTAAATTTCTTAAGGATCAATTAATTTAAAAAAATAATAAATGCATAATGACGAGATTTATTTTAAAAATTATGAAAACCTCGAGGTAAAGTATAGTCTATAATTGCTTATTTATTATTAGTAAAATTAAGTGTTTTATTTTAGGTTCACGAAATAATGCTACGCGACCATCCGCGCCAAGAAGCTTATAAAAAGGCTATTATGTCAAATTCTTCATTTTTCAAAGATAAAGTTGTATTGGATGTTGGAGCTGGTACTGGGATTCTATCAATATTTTGCGCAAAAGCTGGTGCAAAATTAGTGTATGCTGTTGAAGCTTCAAATCTTGCTGAAATTGCTTTAAAAGTTATGGAAGAAAATAATATAACATCTGTAGTGAAGGTTTGTTCTTCATTTTCATTCATAGATATCAAATAGAAAAGTTGTTTCCTTTCTCTTAAAACTCAAAAGTTGAAGTGGGTGAACTGAGACTATTATACATTGTTCATTTTTCATTCAATGACAGCGTCAGATCATTGGCAAACTCGTATATCTCTCTGTGGGTTGTACAAAATAAAACTGTTTTTACACTGAAATTGCTTTCGCATCGCAATAGAGAGTAACCCTCCCCGTATTTAAATTTATAGTATAGTTAGTCGGTGGGGAATCTAGGGAGGATTTTGAATTATATTTAAATTTTTATGAAGTTTTTTTTGTATGGGTCTTGGCAGTTTTGTGATACCAAACTGGACACCGGTAGATCAGGATCGGAGGAATACATATACCACATTTGCCTGTTAACGGCGATCTCATGTCTGAGTAAACGTGTTTGTGTCAGCTGCAGGGATGGTTACACCCACTGGGTATTTTTATTGGGTATGTTATTTAAAATAACCCAACTAGAACAAGATTGTACAAATTTCACTTTATTACCAAGAAAAACATTAAAGATAAATAAACACTTTGGAATTCAGCAACAGAGTGGAATAATATTTTGTAATTAAATTAAGCCATTTTCTTTTCCAAAAACAAGTTAACATTTATTTTACTTTTTATCAAAAAATTGCTATTCAAAGTTTTCTCAACAAAAAAATTTTCCCTCGTGTCATAATCAAGGCGATTTTATAACAGGTAATTGCAAGAGCAAAGGTGATTCTGTTTTTCTCCGTGTTTTTCCATTCCAATTGTGTTTGAAAAATTACAGTTAAAGTAAAGTTGAAATAAAATGAGTACTCGTACATGTGATGTGTGCAAAAAAATAAAAAATACGGACGTGGAAGTGATACGTTGTTCCACACGCCGAAAGACAATTGGAAGAAGGATTAAGTTAAGTGGAGTGAGATTTGCGGACATAATTTAAGAGCAAGTGCACTTATATGTTCCGATTACTTCCTGCAAACCAATATAGCAATATGTTGAAGCCAAAGTGTGCTTTTGTCTTTTGCTGATCCTTTTGTTGCGAAATCCGAAGATGTGAGTGAAATTTGAAAAACTCCGTAAGTAGATTTCTTGGAAATAAGCAAAGTTGCATTAAAAATGAACTTGTAAATTCGTTTTATTTAAATTTACAGGACGGATTTGTTAGACAAAAACAACAACGGGTCTTGTAATGTAACTGAATCTTGGCTTTTAACCTTTAATATTATTTTGTAATTTTATTTCTTACAAGGTCCCAGTGTGAAACAAAACATGTATGCGATAAGTCTGATACTAGTGCCTTACTAGTTTTAAGTTTATACAGATTGTACACTGCCGCTCATCTGATTAGGTTTAATATTATAAGAATTTTTTTTATCAGCTCACAAAAACTATCGCTCAAAATATAATATATTTGTGTTTATAGATTATTAAATCTTTAGCTAATAAGGCCTAACGTAGTTGATGTCAATAAAAGATTTTTTTATTACATGTTTACCCAACGTTTCGTTAATTGTTTGTTAACTTTATCAAGGGTTTCGTCTATTTTTAATTAAAAAAAATTTATTTGGTTTTATTAGTAAAATGCATGCATATCATGATATCTGTGCAAAAAATTAACATGCTTCGCAACAAATTTTGACCAAAAACAATGCATTTTTTAGCTCATCAGAATAGGTTTAGGACTAATTGAATTAGTTTACAATATTAATTGACCGCGAACTGTTTGTTTTAAATAATTTTTTAAATTTATAAGCCGTTTAAACAATTTGCAATTTAAATGGGTCGAGCAAAATCCCTATCTGAAGCTGAAACAGTCAAAATTAATGTTATGCTGAAGGAGGTCTATCTCACGATCAAATTGCAAAAAAATCAATAAAAGTCAAAATTGTGTAAGTAATTTCTTACGAAATGAAGATAGCTAAGGAAAAAATATGAAAGGAGGCACTTATAGAGCCACTTCAGCAACTGAAAGACGAGCGATCATTAGATCTGCCTCTAATTAGAAAGATTCAGCAGCGAAAATAAAGGAAAAAGTTCGTACTAAAGCTAGTTTAGCGACTATAAAACGAGTCATACGAAATGCCAAACATTTAAAAAGATTGAATGGAAACGTGTGGTTTTTCAGAGGAAAAATTTTAATCTGGAAGGTCCTGATGGCTTTAATTATTACTTCCATGATCTCCGTAAGGAAGAACTTCACTTAAACCGAAATCATACCTGTGCAGGTGGTGTAATGGTGTGGGGCGCCATATCGTATTACGGTACTGTTGAACTGCAGTTTCTTTCAACAAAAATGAATACCGTGAATTATAAAGGAGTCCTAGAAAAAGCTTTTCCACTCTTTCGTGGACTTACCAGCATGATAATGCGCCAATTCATACTGCAAGGGTGGTGAAACAGTGGATTGATCAACAAAATGTTCGTATACTGTAATGGCCTCCTTATTGTCCAGACCTTAATATTATTAAAAATGTGTGGGGATTTTTGTCACGTAAGGTCTATGAGTCGGGGCCTCAATTCGATACAAAAAAAGACTTGATTGCTACCATTAAAGAAGCCTGCAGCGAAATCATCTTGGATTACTCGGCCAAACTATGTGACTCAGTGCCAAAAAGAATATACGAAGTCATTCTGAGGAGGTAACACGCATTACTAACTACTGGAAGAATAATTGAATTAATAAAAAAGTGATTTTTATGAACAAAAAACTTAGGATAATTTATATTTATTTTTTTATATAAATTGACCTAAAGCGGAGAAATCTTTTAATTTATTTTAATTATTAAAAAAAAGTCGAAAAAGTAAGAGAATATTATTTTATTTAATGTAGCTAAACCTATTCTGATGAGCTAAAAAAATGCATTGTTTTTGGTCAAAATTTGTTGTGAAGCATGTATTAAGATAACGGCACAATATTCCCGTTAATTTTTTTGCACAGATAACATGATATGCATGCATTT
Source organism: Gymnocheta viridis (assembly GCA_956483585.1). NCBI lineage: Eukaryota > Metazoa > Arthropoda > Insecta > Diptera > Tachinidae > Gymnocheta > Gymnocheta viridis. Next base: position 58,645,370 of record OY101440.1, on the reverse strand, counting down.
TACTAATAAAACCAAATATATAGCAGAGTTGTAAAGAACGAATGAAGCTTCACCTCCTTTCATATCTATCACTATCCCTTTCCTCTAGTTCCAGCACAATGCATTGCATGTGTAGGGGTCATCCCCTGAGTGCTGGTCCAAGATAAAAAAAAATAAAAAATATATATAGGGTCCGCCAGATAACTTTTTTTTTTGAAAATGCTATAAAAAAAACTACTGAATATATTCTCAAATTTCTTTTTTTATGTGAAAGTACAATCCTTCCGGTTAATAATGAAAAACAATTTCATTTAAATGGCTACCTCAGCTGGCCATGCAGTAGCCTACACGATCGGTCCAATTTTTAAGCACATTATCGATTGCGTGCAGCTGTATTTCACCAATGGCTTCACGAATATTGTCCTTTAAAGCGTCAATTGTCTCTGGCTTGTCGGCGTAACATTTATCTTTGACGGCACCCCACAAATAATAGTCCAACGGTGTCAAATCGCATCTCCGAGGTGGCCAAACGACATCAGCTCTGCGGCTGATAATGCGATCTTCAAAAACAGGGCGCAAAACATAGAGTGTAGCTTTGGCTGTGTGGCATGTAGCGCCGTCCTGTTGAAACTAAATGCTGCCAATATCCTCCTCTTCAATTTGTGTGAACAAAAAATCGTTCAACATGGCCTAATAACGATCGCCATTGACTGTAACGGCCACTCCTTGCTCATTTTCGAAGAAAAATGGCCCAATTATGCCGCTGGACCAAAATCCGCACCAAACAGTGACTCGTTTTGGGTGCGTCGGCTTTTCAATGTATGCGTGCGGGTTTTCTGTGCCCCAAAAGCGACAATTTTGCTTGTTTACATACCCGCCAAGATCAAAATGAGCTTCATCTGAAAAGATGATTTTTTTGGCAAAATCGGCATCTGTAAGTCGATCGCAGGCCCACTTAGCGAAGCGAAAACACAACCAGCGTTCAGCGGAAGGATAAAACTAATTATTTGTCAAATCAGACATGAGCTGTGTTACGATTTACGAAATAAGCACTAGTTGAAAAAAAACGTTAGGTGGCGGACCCTTTAGTTCGAGCGATAGTTTTTGTGAGAGCTGATAAAAAAATTCTTATAATATTAAACCTAATTAGATGAGCGGCAGTGTATTTATAAAAACATGAAATATATTTAAAAAGATAATTTACAATACAAATTGAAATGTAATACTATAGAAAAATAAATTTATTGACTTTAATTTATGTCAGCTGTTGTTGAAAATACCTGATATATTTGACACAAACAAAATGTCTGTGGTTATATTTGTTGCCGTGATGCAATTACCTGTTATGAATTCGCCTTGGTGATGATACAATTCCTAATAAACTCGATATTTCAAAAAATAATTTATTTATTTATTTAATAGATTTATTTATAATCCTTAATAAGTTCCCGTAGCGTTCCAATTTTCGAGTATGATTTTTGTTGATTCGTATAGTCAGGCTTATTCTCTTATTAACTTAATACTGTCTATAAAGTATTCATTAAAATGACTAGCTATTTGACTATTATTATTATATTGTACTTGATTAAATATCACAGAAGTTGTCACATTTGCGTGCTTTTTAAAACCCAGTTCTTTAATCTCTCCACATTTGCTTTTGATCTTTGGCATTGTTTATTTGGTCATTTATGAATTTTATTTTTCTCATTTTCTAATTTTGTTTTATATTCATTTCTAATGGCTGTAGTTTGCCCATGCATAATTCGAATTTTCATATTTTGCTGTTTGGTATTTCCTGATTTTTTTCTCTCTTCATAGCACTTATTTCATGGTTATACCATTTGTTAACAATATTTTGCTCTTTTTTTCTTTTTTATAACAAATTTCTTCACTGTTTGCTCAAAGCATTTATCGAAAAAATATACATTTTCATTTACATCTTTCATATCTTCGTATCTAAGCACTGAACTTAATAAACGATGCGTTATTGTATTTAAATATCTCTACTTCTTTGACTCTGTAGTAACATTATGTTCGTTTTCAATTACAATGTTAATAATTTCATTGTCCGATATTTTATTCGTGCTACTACTTTGTACCCATATTTTGTTACTATTTGTGATTACGTAATCGATTGTTGTTCTCGTATTTTTTGTCATTAGTAAAGTTGTTAACGATCTGTTGTATCCCGTTGTCATTCAGGTACCTTTTAATTTGGAGTTTATAAAAGCTATCTTTCGACCAGTCTATATTGAAGTCTCCCTCTATTAAAATATCACAATTATTTTCACAAATTTCTTCTAAGGCTTCTCCGAAAATATCACAGAAATCTGATGAATGGCTTCTTGGTGATCTGTACACTGCTGCATCATTCATATTCATTTGTTTGTATTTGTCTGTACAAGCTATAATCCAAAAATTGGAGTCTTCTACTTTCTCAAAATATTTTACTACGTCCCATTCTTTTTTAAAATATATTATTACCCCACCTGTGGGCGTAGAGTTTGAGTATGATATAGCTTGATTATAGTTGTTCAGTATTATTTCATCTTCTCCAATATCTTTCGTAAGATGATAATATAATTAAATCGGGAATTTCCGTTGATGCCAATATTTCTAATTGATTGAACTTATTTCTTAGTCCTTGTATGTTTGTATAAACCGCTTTTAAATTCTGTGGTTGTTAACTAAACCCATTTTTTTCCTATTTTTTAGTTTGTTTTGATAAACGGGACATTGTTTATTGCTCGTTAAATGGTTGACGTCTAGCCAAAACTCTCAATAAATGAAATGCGTCTGTATTGGATAAGATAATATTGCCCAGCAAACACAAAACTAAACATTACAAATGTAGTGAATTTTACTTTTAAAAGCAAAATGGTAATGAAGTTTTAAAAAAGTTAATAAAATTAAATACAAAAAATGCCTCAGTTTTTACAGAATTAGGCAATTTTTTCACACATACATATTTGATTGGTCGAGTTTAATTTACAACTTAAAAAACTTAGTGTATTTAGGCATTATAAATTAAGTTTTCCAATTTTAAGATTTAACGTTTCATTCCATCCATAAATGGTCTGCCTTGCTGAGCGATTTCCAAGCTTATTTGGCTTGAAATCTCCATTTTTAATTTTTTTATTTTGCGAAATTTCCTCATTTTGCTCTTCTTGCAGAACCCATTCTTTAATATTTTGCAAATAAAGGTTTTTTTTTTTGCTCAAGAAAAAACCTTTTTTTTCCTCTTTTAATTTATTTATTTCTTTGTGAAAAAGTTTGACCTTTGCCCTTTAATTGAAAATGTTTTCTTTGTTTTAAATGTTTGGTAACATAAAATGCATTGCATGTTACCAAAAACATTTTTAATGACAACAAATTTCTGGCTTCCATTATACTATTTTCTTTGCTGGCTTATTTTGAAATTAAATCAAAGCTGAAAAAACAATAAAGCTGAAAAAAGCAGTAAGCATCCGCACATGTGCACTCGTTAACACTCAATTAACGACTGAAATCAAAATGAAATAGAAGAGAAAAAGCGTCGGTGTGAGTTTTTTTTATTGTTTTTGTAGTACTCTGGTCTAGACCCATATTTAGTTTATTGTTTACCCGCATACAGTTTATACATTTTATTGTGGTATCATTTTTGTATTCATTATATTTATGGTTTCCATGACACTTAAAACGTGTTTCTTTGTTTTTGCATTCACTAGCTATATGATTGAAACCTTGCATTTGAAACATTGAAGGACATCAGTTGCGCCAAATACTTTGCACCGTTCCCAGCCTATATTAACTCTTTGCTCACTGATTAATTTTGAATACGTTTCACCAACAGTTGCTATTTTTACATTGTATATTGTTCTATTATTTCTTTTGTATTCGTAAGTTTTTATTATTTTCATATTACTGTCCCGTAAAAACGGATTTTGCTTCTTCATTTTTTCGATTAGCTCTGTTTCTGAATACTTAAAACTCATATACCTTATGTCAACATTTAGATCTCTTGGATTACGTACCCTTACTTCATAATCATCACTCATTTCACTCTGTATTGCATTTTTTGTTTTTTCTCTTCCTTCAGCTTTTTCGGTCTGTATCACCACGGTTCCATTACTTCGGCTTTCGACATTAGTTATTTTTAAATTTCCAAGATCAACTTTGTTATTGAGTTCCTCTCTCGTTTTTTCTACACCTTGTTTTCCCTTTGGTTTAACGATAACTGGGATTTGCTTATTTAAGTCTGGCAGCACTGATGATTTTTTAACCGCTTCTGAGTATGGCACTTGTTTTTGTTTGGCACTTGTTTCTTTTATTGCTTTCTTAATTTCATTACACATCTTAACATTCTTTTCTTCTATTAAGTTACACATCTCTTTGTTGCTATTTTTATGATCGTTTATATTACCATAAATTTTTTTTATTTCTTGTACATTTAAGTCACAGATTTTTTGAGCTTCATCTAGTTTTTTAAGTCTTTTACTATATCTTTTTTCAATAGCTTCAAGAAGTTGTTTAATCTCGCGCGCGTTTTCTTTTAGTGCTTCTTTAAATTCCCCTTTATATTCAGCCATGTTTTCTTTGTTTTTTTTTCACATTTTCCTGTACATCACTAATCACTAAATCTATATTGCTGATATATTGGACACAATCGCCACACATAAAACGGATAAAGCTTCCAGAATCTAATATTCAACGAGTGTATTGATCAATTCCAGAACATTTTTATGACACTCAGCCATATTAGTTTTTGTTTTAAACCGCTGATAATGTTTTTTTATAAAACTATTTTATTTCCATATACGAAGAAAATTGTTTATTTTATGTCTTATAATAGTCTCGTCTATTCTAAATCACTTTAAATATTTTATTTTTAAAATTTTCAGGAGCTCTTATTAATAAATAAATAAAAAATAATAAATAAAGTTGTCAGTTAAAAAAGCGACGTATAACTTGCGACGGATTCTTTATACTGTTATTGAAAATATTATAAACTGTTTGTTTAATGATTATATTAATTTTGCAATTAATTCCAGAATTGTAATCTTTGCTGTCTTTTTGGTTGTTTGCTTTCTCCCCCTGCATAGCCATATCCTATTGGTATGATGTCTTCTAATGACAATTCTACTCCCGTTCATGAATCAATATAAAATCGCTCATTTTAATTGCTGTAGTATAGCACCTAGGCAAAACTGTTAAGCATGATGAGCTCAAGTCTATCATTAGCGAAGGCGTGTTTGATCTAATAGGACTCATGGAAACCTGGATTAATGATCATATCTCTAATCGTTCTGTTGAAATATCTGGCTTCAGGATGTGTCGTAACGATAAGCCCACTAGAGGTGGGGGTGTCGGTATCTATATCTCGAAGAAACTTAAGTACAGGGCTATTTCAAAGATTCAAGAATTATGATGTGAGTCTCTCGTCATTGAATTACTATCTAGTAATACAAGTTACTTAGTTACCTACTTGGTACTTTATTTATTTATTCTCCCGATATACTGAATTATAATGGTGGTCGATTTTAAGTGCAAAATTTTTCGCATTCGGAATCCGACTTTGCTCGATCTTTTTGCTTAAGGTACAACCTTTTAATCATCCAAAAAGTTATGCGGACACATTTTGATTTAAAAACGAGAACTACGCCACTCATCGATTTCTTTTTGCGTGCAAAGGCAGAAGAAATTACATAAATATAAAACACAATTGTTTGGCAATAATAAAAGATGAAATTTTATGAAATATATGTATATATTACCTTATCGTTCAAGTTATCCAAGAGGAATAATAATTATTACAATAAAATTGAAGATGGCGAAGGCAAGTTTTTGTGAACCGTTACCGGTTTTACTCATTAGAACCTAACTAATTACTCCTAAATACAAAGTTGTTAGAAACAGGAGTAAAGTTTAGGTCCTAACAGAGTAGTTTATTTACAAAACGAAAATTGGAGATTAAAATTTAAAAAAAATAAATTTCAAATTAAACATTGCCGGCCACCTTGTAATAATACAATTAATTGCAATAAAGAAAAAATTAGTAAATATGCATGCGACAATTTATTTTTAAATTATATTATATGTTACAAATATTTATAAAAAATTCATGAAGGAGGTGGTTTTTACAACAGACCCACAAACTGAAAAACGACGTAGTAGGGAATGGTTTTTACAACAGATCCATCAACTGAAAAAAGTAGGAATGGTTTTTACGACAGATCTAACAACTGAAAAAGGTTTTAGTGGTTTTTACGACTGATCCATCAACTTAACCGTTTCGGGATGGTTTTTGACAGATCCATGAACTGTATTAAAAAAAACGACAGATTTAAATGGGTGATTGACGGGATATTACCCAGACAAACAGTGTATACTGAGCCAATAGAGAGCCCGGGTTCGTAAAACTTCCTCCAGTCGTCACTTGCGCAGTCCCAAGCACTAGCGCATGGTAAAATGTGGGGTCGGCGTAGTCAAACCCAGGAAATTGTTCTCTGACGGAATCTGAGACGTCTTCAATGGGCGTTCTTATGCCCTGCATTTTCGTCACCTTCACCGTAAGTGAAATCTTTTTCGTGGGATCGTAAATCGACGCCACAGATATTCGACACACGGATCCACTAACGGAAAGATGCAGGCTTTTCACCAAATGGTCACTTATGTAGCTCATGCTACAATACAAATCAATAACCGCGTGAAGTTGTATTTGACGAATTTCTAAACAAAGCTTTGCTTGTAGTGTCGGCGAAAACATAATTACATGACGTAATGGCAACAAATTTCCAATACTACGGCACGGGAGCCTCTGAGCAGGTTTCGTGGGTTTGGACTTTTTCCCCGATTTAGGTTTTACATCACGAGAAGGGGAACACAAAAGGGTGTTATGATTTCCCTGACATTTGCCACATTTTTTATTACTTGGGCAATCTCGGACCGTGTGGTTATTAGCTAAGCAACGGGAACAATTGCCAAACGTTAAAATATGCCACAATTTTTTGTCATGGGCCATTTGGCGAAAACGAAAACAACCTCTCAAGGGTGAGGTTTTTTGCAAATGCTGCAGTGCAAGGAGCTGATTTTAGCTAGCTCGCTCGCTTTAGACGAAGTTTTAAGATCCGAAACCGCTACTGGATCCGACGAATCAATAGTAGGGGTTATGGGAACCACAACTGGAGCATCAACCTTCGAGGTCGGTTCAGATGGAGCCGAAATTGCCGCCACTGTATCCGCTAAATTTGTTGCAGGTGACAACTCCAGAGTTGGACCAGATACCTCCATCGCTTCCTCATAGTCCTCAAGGAGCTCTTCTTCAAAAACTGTTGATAAAGCGTCCATAGTACTAGGAAATAATGAAGGTTAATACATACGTGATAAAATTTTAATTGGTCAAAATAACCAGTTTAGTGATAGGTCGCTTTACAACCCCGTTTTCTGTGCGTATGTCCGCGACACGAGCGTGATCATCGCTTCCTGGATACGTCTTGATTACCCGACCTAATTTCCAGGAAGTGGGAGAAAGCGGTTCATGACGAATAGCTACTAAATCATCCACAGCTATATCTCTTTGAGGAAACTTCCATATGCAAATAATTCTCTTTCCATCGTCGACAGAAATCATGAGAAAATGCCTTGATTTTACGATACCGATTTACTATACTTATAGCCGATTCATAAACAGATGGCTCTGGCGGAGCCAGAATTGGGCAACCGATCAGAAAATGACCAGGGGTTAGTATCACAGGGTCATTAGGGTCGTCCGGCATAGGACATAAAGGCTGATTTTTAAAACTTAACAGCGGCCTCCCACAATCCACCCATGTGAGGCGCACCAGCAGGGATGAAGCGCCACGAAAGACCCTGAATACCAAAAGTAGAGCACATTCTTGCCTGACTCTCGGCGATAAAAGTACGAAAATCTCTTTCAATTTCACGTGAAGCTCCTACAAAATTAGTGCCATTGTCGGAAAACATTGTTAGTGGGCAACCTCGCCTAGCAATAAAGCGCTGAAAAGCAGCTAAAAACGCATCCGTTGTTAAATCCGAAGTCGCTTTTAAATGAACTGCTTTAGTCGAAAACAGACAAATATGCAAACGTAGGCTTTTGATATACGACAAGATCGGCCAGTGAAACTTTTCATATCGAATGGTCCTTCAAAATCAACACCGGTGGTTGTAAATGGACGATCTAAGGTAGTTCGCTCTGGAGGTAGGGCTGCCATAATCTGATTACAGGACTGTTTTTTAGCTAATATACAGCGATTACAACGGTTTATGACAGTGCGAACCAAAACCCTAAGTCGAGGAACCCAATACTCAATACGAAAAATTCTCAACATCAACTGATTGCCTCCATGAATCGAAATAACATGTATGAATTCAGCTAATAATAGGGTAAAACGGCAGGAATAAGGTAGAATGATGAAACGCCTTTCCGAATAAGACAAAGGAGATTTTTCCAAGCGACTATTAAGTCTCATCACACTACTAGAATCAAAAAAGGATTAAGTGGTAGTAATGCACTCTTTGAAGAAAGTGGTTTTCCTAACAGCAAAGATTGATAATCTTCTGCGAAGTGAGCTTTCTGAGCAAAAATTGCCAGACGCAACTTCACTGTCATTATTTCGCTGCTTGTAATTGTAGTGGTACTAAACGTGTGCTTTCCTCTATGTGAAGAATGAGTCCTATGAAAGAATCTGAACATGTATACTATTACTCGTAATGCACGATCAAGTTTCGAAAACCTATGCAGAATATCTTCATAATTCGAAAAAATTGATGCATGTGTCTTAACAGCCCTGATTTCAACATCAGTATCTAATTGGGAAAGATCTTTAACATTCCATGTACTTTTATGCCTTTTAAGCCACCTCGGTCCATGCCACCAAAGATCACTTTTTGCAAGATCAGCAGGTGAAACTCCTCTGCTGCCTAAGTCCGCAGGAATTTTCTCAGATTTAATGTGGTACAATTGTGCTTACCACGATGTCCACGTGCTAGGCGTTTTTCTTAGCCAACAAAGAACAATTGTAGAGTCTGTCCAGCAATATACTTGTTCAAGGGGAATATCGATCTCACTAATTACATTTTTCAAAAGTTCAGAGGCCAACACCGTGCCACAAAGTTCTAGTCGAGACAAAGAAATTGATTTAATTGGAGCAACCTTAGTTTTACATGACAACAAATTGGTATAAATCTGCCCAAATGACTCGATGCTTTCTCTGAAGCATCTGAGAAAACCCATCTAGGTATTTTGTATGTTATTTACCTCTGCATAAAATCCGAGAAATTGTTTCCAATCATTTTCCGTGGAAGGGAGCAAAGAATCATCCCAATAAATATTATCTCGCCATATCTTTTGCATAATAATTTTCGCGATAATTATTACCGGACCTAACCAGCCGACAGGATCAAACAATTTTGCAATGGTAGACAATACTTCTCTTTTAGTGCAACTCGCTTTCTCGACAATAGGTTCCACACTAAAATAGAACTAGTCCAACTGAGCATTCCATTGTATACCCAATGTTTTTGAACCACTAGACTCAACAAAAGTTAATAATTTTGAATCTACCAGATAATTAAAATTTCAATTTCGTTCGAAGTCTATTTTCGCAATTCGAATTTGGCTGACGCTAAGACAATTCGCAACTGATCCCTTGCCTTCAAGGCCGAAGAAACATCGTTAGCACCCATTAGTACGTCGTCAACGTACATAGACTTGCGCAATATACTAGCCGCGAGAGGGTACTCTGACTGAATCTTCTGCCAATTGCAATAATGTTCTTATCGCGAGATAAGGAGCGCAGTTTACGCGAAGGTTACAGTCTGTAACTCATACGACTTCACTTCCTCCGTAGGAGATGATCGAAACAATATTCGTTGAAATGGAGTATGAGTGGGATCAAGACGAATTTGTCTATACATTTGTGTTATATCACAATTAAAAACATAACGAAATAGCCTCCAACGCAAAATCAAAACTACTAAATCTGACTACAATGTGGGTCCCACATATAGGCAATCATTCAAGGTACTCCCATTGGAAGTCTTATTAGACGCGTTAAACACTACGTTTAATTTCGTAGTTATTCGATCTGGCTTAATTACGGGATGGTGAGGAAGATAACAGGAAAATGACGGATTAACGAAATCATTCAAGACTGGCTTCATATGATTTAATGTCAAATATTCGCTTAAAACCTCATCATATAATGACCCGACTTCTGGTTTCCTAAGAAGCGAAGACTCATTTCGTAAAAACTTAGCCATAACATTATGCCGAGATACACCCAAATTAATAGAATGAGGAAATTCAGATTTAAACAGTAGGGTCACTATGTAGCGGCCCTCGGGGTCGCGTCGTGTAGTATTCTTATATTTTTCCTCACAAAATTTATCAAAAGGAGTAAATATTTTCCTCTTGGGGTCTCCTCTAATTCCCAAAACCGAAGTAGATTTTGGTTCAAATTATCTTCTTCAGAAAATTTAACCCTAGTGGAATAAACTTGCAATGAAGTTTTCTGCACAGGGCCGGTAATATAGTATTTTGAGCCAATAATGATCCCAAAATATTATGTCGAATATCACCCTTGATTATCTGTGGATACACATCCGCACCTTGTAGGAGATCAAACCGCCTACAATCGTAAAATTGAGGGTCTGCTAAACGCAAATTTGGTAAATCTCTACAAAGCTCGCTCTTTATTGTAGCGGATGGTAAATTACCGGAATTATGAGGTAAAACCAGTGCCGTAGTCTCCAGAATAATTGACGAGTCCAGGGGAGAACCAATTTCGATCGAGCAAAGTTTTCTCGAGGTAGCAGAGACCGCCTGATTTACACCAGAAATTTCAGAAGCTGGATCAATTAGAGCACGAGCAGGATACGTCATATCCTGGTGACAAATATTCACCATTGCAGTGCCTAATAAGTTTGACGATTTAAGGGGTCCGACGAACTAATACCACGAGAGGTAGAAGGTAAAGATGAATCTACTGGCCTAGGATAACCTGGTTGGGAAACAACACCCGAACTAGCAACCGCACCAGATGTTGAAGAGTTACGAATGTAATCTTCCGAATGAGGTACATTCCTATGCAACAAAGTATGATGCTTCTTATTACAATGTGAACAACTATGAACACTATTACAATCTTTTATTTCATGCGTGCGCGACAAACAATTAACACAGCAATGAAATTTCTTGACAAATACCGAAAGGTTCTTAAATCGTTTGCAATCCCGCAAAAAATGGCTCGGACTTTTACAAAGGACACAAGAATTCGAAGAAGATGAACTGACATGATGTGCTTTGACCTTTTGACCCGATTTCTTTTTGTCATGAGACAATTCTCTTATGTCACGCAAGCATTCCAGAGTTTGAATCCTTTCTGTCAGAAAAGAGTCAAAATCTTTCCACTCGGACAAAATAAATTTGTCCTTTATGCTCTGTTCCCATAAGGTAACAGCGCAATCTAGAAGTCTTTGAATGCAAATAAACAATTATCGGATCCCAATTCTCTGTAGGCACATCGTAAGTAGACAAAGTAGAAAGACAACTATTTATACCCCTTTGCAATGATTTAAGACCGGTATAAGTCTCTTTATCTAACACTGGAAGACCGAAAAGTTCCCTAAGTTGGTTGTTTACTAGCATACGAGGGTTCTCATAAGCCTCTCTGATATTTTTCCACGCTATGTCGAAACCAAGATTTGAAAGAGGACATTTTGACACAATTTCTACTGCCTCACCACTAGTTTTTCGTAACAAATGACACAGCCGCTCAATATTGCTAAGTCGAGAGCTGTTCACGTACAAAGCCGTAAACAAATCTCTAAAAGTAGGCCATGACAGATAGTCCCCATCAAAAACATCAACATCGCAAGGGGGTAATGTCAAATTATGACCTGAAATGTCTAATTTGCTTTGATCTATTATCTGCTGATTATTCCTTTTTTCATCTAACTCAATGTCATGTTTCTTTTTACTTATATTTCCTAAGCACGTTATATATGCACTGTACGTAGCATGATATCTAGTAGTAACGATAGCGACCTCAGGATTTTCCGAGTCTGTCCCTTTCGAAGGTTTCAAAGAATCTAAACATTTCTCCTGTGCTAATTTAACTTCCGACCATAAAGTTCTCAACTCTTCGCCATGAAGCTCTAACGTAAAAACCGTATGAGTTTCATTATTTATTTCGTTAAAGCAAGCCTGAAATCCGACGAGAGCATCCGAAGCTCTAATAAATTTATCTAATACTCTGACCGACATTTTCCTAATTAATGGCAAAAATAAAAATTTATAATATCAATTTGACCAACGTATTTTTCGGTTGAACAAAAATAAAATTATTTCTAAACTTCAAAAGATTTATATTCAAAAAATATACAAATAGCCTTTTAATTAAATTCAAAGTCTATTGAAGGCAGAAAAAATTTTATTATAACCGCACAAACAAGTTGATAGTCAAACTGACCGACCGTAGAGTGACTAATGCAAGCAACAAAAACCAAAAAAAAAAGGAAAATTAAAACACAATTTGGTTAATGCACGAATATATATATATACCACACACACGAACAAACTATATTTGTACACAGTATAGAAAAATATATATATACGGCGGCTTTTATTTATTTTATCACAAAAAATTAAATAATTATTTAATTTACGAAACACTTTAACTTTGATAAATAAATAAAAGAATTGAAAAATTAATTTTAATACCGTCCGTCCACGTAAACAAACGCACAGTAGCTTTTTTTGCACCGAAAGAAAATAAATTAAAACAAATGTCAAAAGGGGTTGTAAAACGATCAATCACGATAGAGGTAATATTTATTCACAAACAAATTTTGTGTTCACTTTTTATCTTAACCTTTACAATTTTATTTATATGTATGTATGTATGCATATGTTTATTTCTTTTTTTATATTTGTTTTCACTTTATTTAATTTTTAATTTTAAATAAATTGTACGCACCTTTTCAAATTAAATTTTCAACAAAAAATATGGTGACGGAATTTGGTATTTCGGTGGTATTAAGTGAAGATGGTGATCTTAAATACAAAAAAGAACACAAACTTAATGAAAGGCTTCCACAATCCGGCTCGAAGGACCAAATGTTTGCTTGCAAAGGCAGATGAAATTACATAAAAATAAAACAATTGTTTGAATTAAATTGGCAATAATAAAAGATGAAACTTTATTAAATATATGTATATATTACCTTATCGTTCAAGTTGTCCAAGAGGAATAATAATTATTACAATAAAATTGAAGATAGCGAAGGCAAGTTTTTGTGAACCGTTACCGGTTTTACTCGTTAGAACCTAACTAATTACTCCTGAATACAAAGTTGTTAGAAACAGGAGTAAAGTTTAGGTCCTAACAGAGTAGTTTATTTACAAAACGAAAATTGAAGATTAAAATTTAAAATAAATAAATATAAAATTTAACAGTAATCCATTAACTACTAGCTATTGCCATCAGATGCAGTGTCATATACCATAAATGTCGATTATTCTGATTATATTCTTGAATATCGGGACTTCAATAACATAAATTGGATAGGCTTATTCTCATTTCTTAATAATTATGATAAATCACAAATTTTTAATGCTACCGATACTGATCTTATATGTTAACTTATTAGTTCGCTCTCAAACGACCTTTTCCACTTTATTCCTACTATTAGGATTATATTACGTAGTAGCAGTAATGTTTGGAAGAACTTAAATAGGGTCGTTCGTTCCAGGTCAATACGCGATCTGTCTTTTGCGGCTCTTAACGTAAACCCCTCGAGTCTAAACTGGCGAACGTATTGTAGGCTTCGCAAAAGAGCCAAGAGTACCATAAGTAAGGAAAGAATTAAATATTTCTCTGAACTCTTTGGCATCGTAGATGCTCTAAACTTTTGGAGAATTATTAAGAGACATGGTTGCATTGGAAGGGAGGTGTAGCATAATGTGACAAGAATTCACTATTTTAAAGTCATGCTCATAATAAACGCAAGAATCTCATGTGTAATTAAATAGTAAAAACAAAACTAAAGTACACATGGACGGCAGACGTCATCCGACACTTTGTTGTGTGCCAATAAGTACTACAAAGTAACGATGTTTCTGTATTTCAAATGCACTGAATGACGATGCGCATTGCACTCTTCAATTGTGGTAAGATAGACGTATTTAGGTTAACTTTGAATAAATAGAACAGATGACCGCTATTTTCTCTTAAGCATTGTTATAATATAATAAACCACTCGAATATATGTATATTTTGGCACTAACTAAAATATACTTTTCACTCAAAGTTAAATGTTTTTTTATGTTTAAGTTCTATTTTTTACAAATTTTAATGAAACTTAAATAATATTTAAATTTTCAACCGGGTGCATATAAAGTCTATTTAAGTTATTTTAAGTTATATAAGTGATTTTAATAGCTTGTAAGTTTTTTACACTCTTTTTTCGCTTAAAACATTTATTCATAAGAACTACTCAAATTATTATGATAGATATGTATATATAGGGTCCGCCAGATAACTTTTTTTTGGAAAACAGGGCGCAAAACATCGAGTTTAGCTTCGGCTGTGTGGCACGTAGCGCCGTCCTGTTGAAACCAAATGTTGCCAATATCCTCCTCTTCAATTTTTGTGAACATTTCGTTCAACATGGCCCGATAACTGTAACGGCCACTCCTTGCTCATTTTCGAAGAAAAATGGCCCAATTATGCCTCTGGACCAAAATCCGCACCAAACAGTGACTCGTTTTGGGTGCGTCGGCTTTTCAATGTATGCGTGCGGGTTTTCTGTGCACCAAATGCGACAATATTGCTTGTTTACATACCCGCCAAGATCAAAATGAGCTTCATCTGAAAAGATGATTTTTTTGGCAAAATCGGCATCTTCAGTAAGTCGATCGCAGGCCCACTTAGCGAAGCGAAAACACAACCATATTCGTTCAGCGGAAGGATAAAACTAATTATCTGTCAAATCAGACATGAGCTGTGTTACGATTTACGAAATAAGCACTAGTTGAAAAAAAACGGTAGATGGCAGACCCTATACATATTTTATTTGCTTATTTACAGCATCATATTAAGTGCGTTCGAGTACCCAAAAATTTTAAAACATTTTTACTGTACTTTACCTTACCTGCAATTTACTAAATTGCGTTCGTTTACCCAAAATACAGCAAATGAGAACACAATTTCAGAGCGTAAAGTGTGATAAAATTTTGTAAAACCAAAAAACATATTCAAAAGCAGTCGTTAAGCAGCTCAGTCGCAAGAACATCTTTAAGAATACTGTTAATACAAATACTTTTAGACAAATTAGGAAAATCAAATAAAATAAAAATAAACTATGGAAAAGATTACAGAAAATAATTTGCTTATATTTTCTTAAAATGGTTTTGTTATAATAAATATTGCACCAATTACCGACAAGAAAAAGAGTTGATTAGAGTCAAAAGTGTAAATATATTTCAACACTACATTTACTTGCAAGCAGCTGTAATACCGTCCGTCCACGTAAACAAACGCACAGTAGCTTTTTTTGCACCGAAAGAAAATAAATTAAAACAAATGTCAAAAGGGGTTGTAAAACGATCAATCACGATAGAGGTAATATTTATTCACAAACAAATTTTGTGTTCACTTTTTATCTTAACCTTTACAATTTTATTTATATGTATGTATGCATATGTTTATTTCTTTTTTTATATTTGTTTTCACTTTATTTAATTTTTAACTTTAAATAAAATGTACGCACCTTTTCAAATTAAATTTTCAACAAAAAATATGGTGACGGAATTTGGTATTTCGGTGGTATTAAGTGAAGATGGTGATCTTAAATACAAAAAAGAACACAAACTTAATGAAAGGCTTCCACAATCCGGCTCGAAGGACCAAATGTTTGCTTGCAAAGGCAGATGAAATTACATAAAAATAAAACAATTGTTTGAATTAAATTGGCAATAATAAAAGATGAAACTTTATTAAATATATGTATATATTACCTTATCGTTCAAGTTGTCCAAGAGGAATAATAATTATTACAATAAAATTGAAGATAGCGAAGGCAAGTTTTTGTGAACCGTTACCGGTTTTACTCGTTAGAACCTAACTAATTACTCCTGAATACAAAGTTGTTAGAAACAGGAGTAAAGTTTAGGTCCTAACAGAGTAGTTTATTTACAAAACGAAAATTGAAGATTAAAATTTAAAATAAATAAATATAAAATTTAACAGTAATCCATTAACTACTAGCTATTGCCATCAGATGCAGTGTCATATACCATAAATGTCGATTATTCTGATTATATTCTTGAATATCGGGACTTCAATAACATAAATTGGATAGGCTTATTCTCATTTCTTAATGATTATGATAAATCACAAATTTTTAATGCTACCGATACTGATCTTATATGTTAACTTATTAGTTCGCTCTCAAACGACCTTTTCCACTTTATTCCTACTATTAGGATTATATTACGTAGTAGCAGTAATGTTTGGAAGAACTTAAATAGGGTCGTTCGTTCCAGGTCAATACGCGATCTGTCTTTTGCGGCTCTTAACGTAAACCCCTCGAGTCTAAACTGGCGAACGTATTGTAGGCTTCGCAAAAGAGCCAAGAGTACCATAAGTAAGGAAAGAATTAAATATTTCTCTGAACTCTTTGGCATCGTAGATGCTCTAAACTTTTGGAGAATTATTAAGAGACATGGTTGCATTGGAAGGGAGGTGTAGCATAATGTGACAAGAATTCACTATTTTAAAGTCATGCTCATAATAAACGCAAGAATCTCTTGTGTAATTAAATAGTAAAAACAAAACTAAAGTACACATGGACGGCAGACGTCATCCGACACTTTGTTGTGTGCCAATAAGTACTACAAAGTAACGATGTTTCTGTATTTCAAATGCACTGAATGACGATGCGCATTGCACTCTTCAATTGTGGTAAGATAGACGTATCTAGGTTAACTTTGAATAAATAGAACAGATGACCGCTATTTTCTCTTAAGCATTGTTATAATATAATAAACCACTCGAATATATGTATATTTTGGCACTAACTAAAATATACTTTTCACTCAAAGTTAAATGTTTTTTTATGTTTAAGTTCTATTTTTTACAAATTTTAATGAAACTTAAATAATATTTAAATTTTCAACCGGGTGCATATAAAGTCTATTTAAGTTATTTTAAGTTATATAAGTGATTTTAATAGCTTGTAAGTTTTTTACACTCTTTTTTCGCTTAAAACATTTATTCATAAGAACTACTCAAATTATTATGATAGATATGTATATATAGGGTCCGCCAGATAACTTTTTTTTTTGAAAACAGGGCGCAAAACATCGAGTTTAGCTTCGGCTGTGTGGCACGTAGCGCCGTCCTGTTGAAACCAAATGTTGCCAATATCCTCCTCTTCAATTTTTGTGAACATTTCGTTCAACATGGCCCGATAACTGTAACGGCCACTCCTTGCTCATTTTCGAAGAAAAATGGCCCAATTATGCCTCTGGACCAAAATCCGCACCAAACAGTGACTCGTTTTGGGTGCGTCGGCTTTTCAATGTATGCGTGCGGGTTTTCTGTGCACCAAATGCGACAATATTGCTTGTTTACATACCCGCCAAGATCAAAATGAGCTTCATCTGAAAAGATGATTTTTTTGGCAAAATCGGCATCTTCAGTAAGTCGATCGCAGGCCCACTTAGCGAAGCGAAAACACAACCATATTCGTTCAGCGGAAGGATAAAACTAATTATCTGTCAAATCAGACATGAGCTGTGTTACGATTTACGAAATAAGCACTAGTTGAAAAAAAACGGTAGATGGCAGACCCTATACATATTTTATTTGCTTATTTACAGCATCATATTAAGTGCGTTCGAGTACCCAAAAATTTTAAAACATTTTTACTGTACTTTACCTTACCTGCAATTTACTAAATTGCGTTCGTTTACCCAAAATACAGCAAATGAGAACACAATTTCAGAGCGTAAAGTGTGATAAAATTTTGTAAAACCAAAAAACATATTCAAAAGCAGTCGTTAAGCAGCTCAGTCGCAAGAACATCTTTAAGAATACTGTTAATACAAATACTTTTAGACAAATTAGGAAAATCAAATAAAATAAAAATAAACTATGGAAAAGATTACAGAAAATAATTTGCTTATATTTTCTTAAAATGGTTTTGTTATAATAAATATTGCACCAATTACCGACAAGAAAAAGAGTTGATTAGAGTCAAAAGTGTAAATATATTTCAACACTACATTTACTTGCAAGCAGCTGTTTCCTTAATGTTATATTTTTAAAAATTCTTGCGTTCGCGTACATTTTTGGGCAAAAGCTTTTTTTGAGAGTAAATTTTTCAGTTTACTCAGTAATTACTCATTTTACTGTAAAAGTACTCGACCTCATCTTATGTTGACGTGAGCTGATTGATGTGTTTGTAGTTTGACAGTTGAAATTTTCTGTAAGACTGATAATTCAGTCATATGCTAGATCGAAATCGGATAAACTGTGGAGTTTCCGAGTTGAAAAATGCCAGGGAAGTTTATATACTATCTTTAATAGCTTATTTCGTAAGACTTGGAGTTTCTGAATAAGAACTGTAGCAGTAGTACACAATACAGGAACACAAAAATATGTGATCTATGAAATTTAGTTTTTGGTCGAGGAGGACACCCAGATATTTAACTCTTTCGTCTCATTCGACATTGTGGCTTAAAACCGTTAGAGGTCTTTGTGGCAAGAAACTTTGTTTTCGCTTTCTGGTAAAATAAATTCTAAATCAGGATTTACTACAATCTGCCATTTGTTGAAATATGAATATTGAACCGCCACTACATCATCTAATCGCATATTATATTATTAGGCAAAGTCAGGATGTCAATATCGATGTATCATCTGCAAATATAGAAATTAAACAATGTTGAATTCGCGGGATATCGTTGATGAGAGGTAGGACCCCTGAGCACAGCCGGTGCATAAGTTGATTGATTGCGATGAGATTGTACCTAAAAATACAGAAAAAGATTTATTTGAAAGATAACTGGATTATTTCAATTGGAAATTTTAGATGCTGATTTTATGTCTTGTAGAACCATTCCGATTGATTTACCAAACTGAAAAAGATTTTTTACCAAATTTTTTTATCTTCAATAGGAGTTGTGATGTTTTAGGCTCCTTTCTAAATTCAAATTGGTATTCAGGCAGTATGTCGTTTTCCTCTATAAATGTGTTTAGCTTTTATTTAATTATGTTTTCCAATAGATTACTTAAGGCTGTTAAAAGACTAATGGGCCTGTGAGAAAAAGGAGATTCAGCTGGTTTTGTAGGTTTGAGAATAGGAATAGTTTTGGCTATTTTTTAACTTAAAGGAAAATAACGCAATTCAGGCATCAATTTATGACACTTTCAAAAAATTTAAGGGCTTTCTTGGGCAAGATTTTTAATACCATATATGTATTGCTAACGCCGTCCAGGCCAGGAGATTTTTTATGTTTTAAAATTTTAATAAGATCAGCGCTTTTTGCTGTATTAATGTAATAATTTGGGTTTTGCACAACTGTTGTATTTTTATCACATTTGCTGGTCTGTTAGCAGCTGTAATAGTACCAGTATCATTTAAGTGTGTTGATATATTATGATTTGAACTAAATGTCTGCGCCAGCAATGATATGTAAATCCGTTATGTTTGAGAACTTCTTTTTTTATAATTTTAGAAATTTTCCAAAACGTGCGTGATGATTTATCAAAATAGCATAACGTATTATTATAGGAACGGTTTCTAAATTGGTGTAGCTCTTGAGGTCTTCAATATCTATAAACCTTTTATAATTTCTTCTATATACATACATACATATGTATGAATACTATCTAGGTGCCAAATCAAAAATACAGTGTTTGGTAGTGTTTACTGTTTATTTTAAAACTTTTTTAGGAATACTATCATAAATAGCCTTTCGATATTTTTTATTGAAATTTATTATCATACTGTCAAATTGTGGACGATTTGATAGCTCATGAAATCCGATTTCCGATTGTAAATTTATAAATCTTCGGACTCTGCAGAGATTCCTCACTTCTTCTTCTAATTTTTTGTAGTTCACGTCTATAGTGTTGCAATATTCCACACATTTTTGAAGTAAACAATTTTAAGGAAATAGAACACCAGACGCAAACTCAGCAGTATTACTGGCGCCCAACGGGTTTTTCGGACAATAACAACTCTAGACAAAAGAGTGGTAAACATATATTGCAAAAGCAATAACTCTGTTCTTCCTGTGGCTTCAAACCGCAGTCTACAAGGATATCAATATCTGATAACGCAAAGCCGTTTAAAAGCTGTTATAATTTTTACAAGATGATTTGCAACGAGTCAACAACAGCAGACTTAATTGAATAAGATTAAATTAAGAAAATTTAATAAAAGAATCTTATCATGTAAGTAAAGTGCTCATTTTATGGTAAAAATATTTTTTATCTAAGTGTTAAAATAACGACCTTTGTGTGAAAGTAGATCTATGAATAGTGAAATAAACTCTCTGTTAGAAGGATTTCAAAATTTAGTAGTTTGAGAAGAATCAAAAATGTCAATGGGACCTGACCAATCAAAGACACTAGTTGAAAGTGCTGTTTACAGTGCTCTTGTCGTACAAGAACGACAATTTGAAAAAAAGCTAGAAGAATCAAAATAAACAGTGAATAGTTTAAACGTTAGTACACCTGAAGTGGAGACATCCAGAGGCGCAAATTAGGGAAAATGTGGTGTGTAAAGAGACCTTAGATATTGTCAAATCATTGCCGGATTTTCAGGGCAAACTCGAAACAGGAGGAAAGCGGCGCATACCGCATATAAAGTATACGAGAACTATGAAGGCAGTTCAACCCATTATCAGGCCCTTGGCATTATAAGAAATGAGATAAGAGGTCCTGCAGACATGTACTAGCTTCATTTGATACCCCTCTAATTTTTAAGGCTATTATAAATAGACTATAGAACAGGAACTTTCCACCCTGCGACTTGGAAATAAAACATTTACAGTTTATGAAGAACGGATGCTTCATCATCACGGTTCAGACAGCCCAAACAATTCAATAAATAGTGGCGAAACCAGCCAGCTGTTGGCTGAAGTAGTTAGCGCGTTGACTGCAAAGCAAATAATATCTAAGAACGTGGGTTCGAGCCCAGCTTCAGACAAGTCATAACATCCAGCATTTTTCAGATGTGCATTAGAGTATGCCATTGTATTTGTTGTTGTCGGAGTGTTTAACATTGTTGCCAGAACATTTCTGGCAGCAATTGATACTGGTGTATGCTAGCGGACATCACAACGCCCTCCTTCGTCGGTATTGTAGCAAAATCGCTGGCGAAGTAAAATAATGAATAAAATGGCTACAACAGCTTAAAAACCCATTTAATGCGCCTACTTGACATCAAAGGCGCTGCAACACTGATCGAAAAACTAACACAGCGCGCAATATCAGAGTTGCAAAAATTAAGCTTTCTCTCTTTCACCATCTGTCCTCTCCCACTATCCCTTTCCCAAAGAAGGTAACACACCTACGGGTTGGTAGGCATACTAATTGCCTGAGTGTTACTTCTCTTTAAAAAAAAAAAAATCCTGCAATAAAAAGGCCAAACAGTGGCACAGCAAGATTTATAGTGCCAAAACAGCAGAGGGTTAATCACTCGACACAAAATAATAATTTATATGACCAAGGGGAATTAAATTATAGAACTGAAGCAGGTACAAAAGTCGAAAACATTGGCGGTATTCAGTGTTTGGTGCAAATGCTCTTGCGAAAAAGCAAATGCAATATATCATACCTTTTTTTGTGAAATTTAACGGCAACTCTGTGTATTTTGTTGTTGGATTTTACGAAAAAGCTACGATATTTTGCATTTGCTTTTTCGCAAGAGCATTTGCACCAAACACTGAATACCGCCATTGATAGTGAATTTTTGGAGTTTGATCAAATAAATTTTTTAGAAATAGCAGGGAGAGTTACCAGATTATTGTTAGACACAGGTGCGTCAAAGAATTATATAAAGCCATTGAAAGAATTAAAGCACATAAAAAACGTTGATCAACACTTTTTGCTGAAGTCACTGCATGGCTTCAATACAATTACACAAAAATGTGTCTTGAATCTTTTCGATACTAAT
The DNA here is from genome assembly GCA_956483585.1 of Gymnocheta viridis. NCBI lineage: Eukaryota > Metazoa > Arthropoda > Insecta > Diptera > Tachinidae > Gymnocheta > Gymnocheta viridis. The sequence goes on along the minus strand of OY101440.1, from coordinate 58,623,200 downwards.
GCGTATTTTTTATTCTACCTAGTCTTGAAACGTTTGATGAAATAATTGGACTTGATTTACTGACAGAAACTAATTAAAAATTAGATTTTAAAAACAAAAAGCTAGAAACTATTACAGGGTCAGAACAGATTCAATTTCTTAAATGTAAAAATGTCAATTTCGTAAGCATCGAAATGTTCAATGTACCTCAGGCTATATCTCAGGAGTTTCGTAGAATGATTAATAGAAGAATAGGTGTTTTTGCTGAGCCAAACGAGGCGTTGCCCTTTAATACAAATATTGTCGCAACGATTTGTACAGAGAATAAAGATCCTATATATTCGAAACTATACCCATATTCAATGGGTGTAGTGGATTTTGTAAATACGGATGTTCGAAACCTTTTAAAAGAGGCATAATCCGACCATCTAGATCAACCTACAATAACCCTGTAGGGGTTGTTGACAAAAAAGGTACTGACGACTTTGGAAATACAAAAAGAGACTTGTAATAGATTTTAGAAAATTAAACTCTACAAAAATTTCTGACAAATGTCCCATTCCAAATGTGAATGTAATTTTGTCAAACCTGGGGAAGGCAAAATACTTCTCCACACTGGACCTCAAATCAGGGATAGGGAAAAACTGCATTTTCGTCGCAAATGGGAAGTATGAATTTTGCAGACTACCCTTTGGTCTGAAGAACTCACCCAGCATTTTTCAAAGAGCTATCGATGATGTGCTTAAAAAGCAAAAATAGGGAAGTTATGTCACGTCTACATTGACGACGCACTGTGGCTGAAAATCGTTTTTCATTGGCCAAAACTCAAATTTTTTTTTGTCACCGATTTTTAAAATTTTACGCCATTTTGCAGCTAATATATCCAGATTAAGGTAGCCAAAAAATTAGGTTAAACTATTGATAATTGTGAGCGTGGCATGCTGTCAAACTCAACGGTTTTTTTAATTTCAGAAAAAGGTGTTTTTCTTTTGTTTTTTATAAAAAATAAATGGTTACTACTCGCAAGCTATCATCGATAATGGCCTGCGGTCTTTTTTATAATGTTGGTAGGATTATAGTCTTTAGTTTTTGTAAGTGGTCAGAGCTCTAGCGTTTAATATTAAGGGCGTTACGGAATATTTATGAAACTACTATATTTTTCTCAAATTTAAACTTTAGTGGAATAGAACTTCTAGGGAACAAAAGGGAACAAGAAATGTATACCACCCAGAGAAAGGTGAAAGTGTCCTCTTTAACGCTATATATACTTTTGCACCCGCGACGAGCCGTCTGTAGAACACTTTTTTCATTTTAATGAAATTACTCCAAAGTACTCGTATACAATGGTGTATATAATTTTCACTTTTTTGCCTAAAAGTTTATGTTTTTACTTTAGACTACGTAAAACTAAAAAAATTAAATATAATACCTGCGAAAGGGTTTAATTTTAATTTACCTGTTATCAAATGTTAGGGTCAACCAAAGTCATAAGCAATTTTATAACAATAATCGCGACATTAAAGCACTAAAGAAAAAAAAATAACCCAACAACAACAACAAATATTGGCGAGATACTAATTAGTTTTACCTGATATTAAGGTCTGGACAACATGTGCAATTTAAGCAGTACCTGCTATGAAATTAAAGATCAATGTGTGAATAACATGTATCTAAAAATGTATAAAAATACGGATTCGATAAGGGATTACTCAGTAATAAGTTAATCCTCTAGGTGTACAATTAAAACATAACAGACACAAATAAAAATATTCAGAAAAATATGGAGAGCTTCAGTTATAAAGAACTGGCCGAAGAGTATTTTAGAAACAAAAACCAGGAAGATGTTCTTAGCTACGTTAAAATAAAATTAAACTTAAATTCGTGTAGCACCGAAATGCAAGAGCAATTATTTAATTTCGTAAAAGCACTAAAAAAACGCTACAAAGAAGTTAGCTACAGTAAACAAAAGTTTTATATAAAAAGTGCAACCTGGTTAGAAGGCCAACTTACTGTCGCTGCAGAAACAGCAAAGCAAGATAAGGCTGGAAGACCACGCAAATCATTAATGGGCAACTGCAACGATAGATCTAAGAGGCGGAAACTTAAAGATATTAACGATGCAATTGGTTGTACAAATATAAAAGAATCTTTCCTACATCAATTACGATCACAGAACCAATTAACAAAAGTGGATATCATTGAAAAAGTTGTTAAAGCTAGTCCAGTGAGAACAAAACGGATTCTTAAAAGTATACCAACTCCGAGTGATGTAATACAGTACACAAATGAGGAGGCATTAGCATTATTTCTGGATTTGAAATTAACAAAACAGCAATATATTAAGCTCAGACTGCGTGCGATTGAAAAAGGCTCAAATATGTATCCAGCATATCATCACATAACCGCTGCTAAAATGGACTGTTTGCCATCAAAGGACACTATTACAATCACACCAATTTCGGCAGAGGTACAACTACAATCTCTACTTGATCACACAGCCGAACGCTTGGTACAATCAATAACCGGAAATGAGTTAAAGAAATATGGAAACACAAAGTTAATTCTTTTTTGTAAATGGGGATGTGATGGTTCTTCGGGACAAAAACAATACAAACAAGCTGTATGTGAAAATATATCGGACTCAGATATGTTCATGGTATAATTTGTACCATTGCGATTGAAAAAGATTTTGGAAGATTCAGATCCTTCGACTAGTACAACGCAAACAATGGATATTTGGAAAAATGAGACACCATCTTCTACGAAATACTGCAGGCCAATCAAATTTGAATTCAAAAAAGAAACTCATGATGCCATTAGCAAAGAAGTTAGTGATATCAAGACCCAAATTGCAACACTACAGCCATTACAATTACAGTTAGATGGGCAGCAAATTGAAGTAAGCTACCAATTAGTGCTGACAATGATAGATGGAAAAGTAGGTCAGGCTTTGACTAACACGAAGGCTGCATCCAGCTGCATTATATGCCAAGCAACATCAACAAAATTAAACCAAAATTAAACCAAGTCCCGACAAAATCATTAGATAATACCGATGCATATAAATTTGGACTATCACCACTACATGCAAGAATACGACTTATGGAACACATACTAAAAATCAGCTATGATTTGGATTTCGGGTCTTCAGGATCAATAAGAAACAACGAAACCAACAAAGAGTTAAGAAGTTCAAAAAAGAAACATGTTCAAGATGAATATCGCAAATTTGGATTGATTATAGATCAGCCAAAACAAGGGTCAGGCAATACAAATGATGGCAATACCGCAAGAAGATTCTTTTCAGATCCAGAAACAGCATCTGAAATAACAGGAGTGGATTTAAACCTCATTTTCAGATTTAAAATAATCCTAGAAGTACTTGCGTGCAATGAAGAAATTGACTCTAGAAAATTTGGAGATTATGCAAAGGAAACTGCAAAAATATATACAACCAACTACCCATGGAGAAATATGTCTGCAACAGTTCACAAAATCCTTTATCATGGAGAAGATGTCATTAAATATCATTTGGTGCCACTTGGAGATCTATCAGAGGAGGCTCAGGAAAAAAGGAACAAGGATTACAGATTTTATAGAGAGCACAATACTAGAAAAATTTCAAGAAATTCAACAAATGAAGATCTATTTAATATATTATTGGCAACGTCAGATCCGTTTATCTCCAGTATTCGAAATCAATGGAAAGTGAAACATCGAGATTTAGATGAAGAAGCCAAAAAAATACTAAAGAACAGAGATAGCACAGAACAAAATATGGAATATTTGCAATCAATATTTGAGTCAAATGAATAATAATTATAATTGCCTTTCATTGTTATTTAAGTACGAAAAACATAGTATTAGTAAAAAATAATAATAAACGAACCTACCATTGTTACAAATGCTATTAAAATTTATTGCAGTTTTTATTTTAAAATGTTTTTAAAATTATCAAATTTGACAGCAAAAAATAATAAATTTTTCTGTAGTAATAGCAATATTTTTAGATAATATTATTAACGTTTTTTTTAAGTGTAACTATTCTTTGAGTGTAAACAAATTTGCAAATTTGTCAGCAAAAAATTTTAAATTTTTCAGTAATAGCAAAATCTCCAGTTGATTTTACTATTTTTTTCAGTGTACAATTTTTTTAAGTGTAACATAAAAAAAATTCCATTATTACAAAAATTATTTATAATTATTATTAATTTCCAAATATTCAATTTTTTTAATAAATAAAAAAATAATAATTCCATATTTCACTCTAAAAGTTAAAAAAAATTCAAAAGTTCAACTTTGACCTAGAATTCGTTAAAAAGTCCTCAATCAATTTTAATAAAATTTAAACTGAGTCAAGCTGAACTAAATATCTATCCAATAAAAAAAAAATTACTTCAATATTTTGATCGGTTCAAAAGTTACAGAGTTTTGGCCAATGAAAAACGATTTTCAGCCACTGTGCGACGTTATCATTTTTTCACAAAATATGAAAGACCATGTCGAACACATCTCTTGGGTCTTAGATAGGTTCTATGAAGCCAATATGCGAGTTTCTTTCGAAAAGTCTAATTTCTTTAAAGAAAACGTGGAATTCTCGGCCTTTGTGGTGTCTCGAGGGGGAATTTCAACCAGCCCCGATAAGGTAATACGGAACTATAAACAACCCACTACACTTTTCGGTCTTAGATCATTTCTTGGACTGGGAAGTTATTATAGATGCTTCGATGAAGATTTTGCTTCGATAGCAAGAACTTTAACAGACAGCCTCAAAAGAGACGATGATTTCGAGAACTCTCAGAAAAAAGGAATCAAGTCTTGCAACCAACGATCTTGAATTGTTTTCAATTGTTTGGGCCCTAAAGAGCCTTAGGAATTATCTCTATGGAGTGAAAGATTTAAACATTTTCACAGACCATCAGCCTCTAACATTTGCGGTTTCTGACCGAAATTCAAATGCCAAAATAAAAAGGTGGAAAGCTTTTATAGACGAGCACAACGCAAAAATTTTTTATAAACCTGACAAAGAAAACCACGTGGCGGATGCGTTATCGTGGCAAAACGTTCATGCCCTGCAAAATGTTGCGTTGCAAGACGACTACGCAGTGGGAGGTGATTCGAATTCTGACATTGCTACGATACATAGCGAAATTTCTTTGTCTTATACTATTGAGTCTACAGACAAGCCCCTCAATTGTTGTCGAAATCAGATAATGATTGAGGAAAGAATAGAATTGCCAACACGTACACTCATCCTTTTTGGGCAGAAAACCAGACACCTCATAAGTTATTCGGATAGAAGAACTTTAATAGAAAGAGTATTTGTTGTGATTAAGGAAGCCGTGGTAAACGCAATTCATTGTGGACTGGCCATATTGGCATTCTTGCAGCATGGGTTGATTGAAGCATTCCCATCAATTAATGATGTAACAAAGACGAACAAAGAGAAATTGTTTCAATGGAACATAATAGGGCGCATAGAGCGGCACAAGAAAATGTAAAAAAAATTTTAGAGGATTACTTTTTTCCAAAAATGACCCATTTAGCAAATGAGGTCGTCGCAAATTGTAAAATTTGCAAAAATGCAAAATACAATCGTCATCCACAAAAACAATTAATCGGGGAAATGCCTGTTCCTTCGTGTGTTGGGGAAATTCTGCATGTGGATATATTTTCCACGAACAAAAAAGTATTTTCTAACATGTGTTGACAAACTGTCTAAGTTCGCAATTGTCCAACCTATAGCATCAAGAACTATTGTAGATATTGAACCCGAAATTCTCCAACTAATGAACTTTTGTCATCGTACAAGAAGAATGTTTTGTGACAATGAACACTCTTTGAATTCGAAAACGATTAGGTCGCTCCTGGTGAACAACTTTGATGTGCAAATAGCAAATGCATCGCCACTTCACAGTACATCAAATGGGCAGGTAGAAAGAATACAATTTCAGAAATTGCCCGATGTCTTAAACTTGAAAAATCTATCAATGATACAATACAATTGATACTTCTGGCTACCATTGAGATAATGAAACAATTCATACTGTTACAAATAAACGACAATCAACCCCGCCGGAACTTGAGAGTGATATGAAAAATAGGGTAAAAAAAGCACATGAAGTTCAATTGCAGCGACTAAATGAAAAAAGGCAAAATAGGGTGTTCGAAGTCGGCGAAGAGATCCTTGTGAAGACAAATAGGAGATTAGGCAATAAGATTACACCTTTATATGTAGAGGGGACTGTTGAAGCCGACCTGTGGACAACGGTCATTATTAAGGGGATGGTGGCCCACAAAGACAATTTAAGATAACTCAGTCTTACTGATTTTTGTTTTATGTAATCCTAGGACTCATGACGTCTTCGAAAACTTGGAGTTTAGACAACGAGAGCTCATTGACGCGGAAAATAGGCAGGTTCTTATAAATACAAGGGTGCAACAACAAATAAACAACTTAACAGATGTTGTTAATATTATTGTTGGCAAAGCGAAAGCTAAAGTAATACATACAGAGCATTTGTATGAGACTCTACTTGCGAGAAAAGAATTTTAATCTCAGAACTAGAAAGCCTGATGCTTTCGATTACCCTCACAAAGATCGGCATTGTTAACCCACAAATTCTTGATTCTAACGATTTAAATAGTATGATAAATGAGCACTCTGCAAATGTAACCGTAATAGATCTAATGGAAGTTGTTTATATATGAGTCCTGTTAGATGATAAGTTTTTACATTTTTTAATCAAGTATCAAAAACCAGATTTAGTTTGTAGAAAAGTAACCCTATACCCTGTTCAACACAATAACACAATTCTTCATTTTGATGAGGCAAACAGTGTGGTAGACTGTGGGAATCAAATTCTGGCTATCGGAAATTGCCGTGCTACTCTGACAACATCATTTTGCAAGGGATTGGATTACCCAACATGCGCTCAACAACTTCACTCTGGTGGTCGTGCATATTGCACCACTCGTCCTCATCTAGAAGCCCTCACAGTTATCGAAGGGATTATCATTATCAATGATCAAACTGTCTATAGCAACAAATAATGTTGTAGAGAAAACTGTAACTGGTACGTTTCTGCTCACATGAAAGTTAATGGATCCCTATATATAAACCAAAGAAATATTGTAGAAAAGTTACCAGGATACCCAACATCTGCTCTTCTCAACATTACGGAACATCAGGAAATATTGAGTTTGCCATATCTTCAAAGATCAAATGCTGAAAACTTGCGTCGCATAGAAAACATAAAACAAGGATTGATGGACCTTTGTTGTCAACCACTTCTATTTTCGTTGTCCTAACCATTGCTTTTGTCTGCTTTAAGGCTCATCAGAAGATAAAGAAACCCCGTCAGAAACGCGTCATTCAAACTGCTATTGAAGATCTGAAGAAGTGCGGGGACGCCCTTCATTTAAGTGAGGGAGGAGTTAACACAACTCAAAATTCCGAACAGGGTATTTACATATATTATTGTACTTTATCAACACGCTTATGTTGTGCTATCAGCAATATTCCTCACATTGTTGAAGTAAACAATTATAAGGAAATAGAACACCAGACGCAAACTCAGCAGTATTTGGGTATGGGGCTGCTTAATAATTTTTGTATTTTAAGTTTAGTTTATTTTAAGAATAGAATGAATAAAGAATGAAATAAGCTGATCGCTTAACCACAAGCCAATCATCTTTTTATTACTTATACATATTTTTGTTATGACATTGTTGCATATCATACTTTTTGTACTTGTTCATGTTTACTGCAACTATGTAAATTTGGCGCCCTATTTTTCTTTTTGAAATGTACTTTTTATTCTTACTCACTTTACAATAAAACCTCATGTTAACAACAGGTTATAGGCCCAGATGCGTTTTTTTAAATTAATAATTTAAAGAATATTTAAATAAATAAAATAAATACAACAATAGCACAGTTTCCCAAGTTCTCAAACAACAACTATCATGTGTGGAAATTCAACATGGAGCTTTTGTTACTGGAAAGGGAATTGTGGTGAACGATGCCCCTGCGCAACATTATGTATAGTGGTTAAGCCGTGATGGGAAAGCAAGAGCGACAATAGGTTTAGCTGTCGAGGAGTGTCAGAAAGTTTTAATAAAACAACTAAAAACAGCAAAGAAGTTTTCGGACACATTAAAAACGCACCATCAAAAAGCTAACATAACCAATAAAGTAAGTCTTCTAAGACTAATGTCTTCAAAATGATTGGTTAGTGGTCAAAGTATGAAAAATCATCATATTAATGAGCTTTTGTCTACCGTGGATCGCCTGAGAGATTTAGGTGAAAATTTGGAAGAACACAAGGTTATGGCATTTTTGCTGATGACGATTACAACAATTTAATTTCGTAATTAGAAATGCGTCCGGAAGCCGATCTCACAATGGATTTCGTCCAAGAAAAACTACTCCAGGAGTAGCAAAGAAAAAACGGGTATGAGCAAGAAAATGAAGCTGCCTTTAAAGTGCAAAAGGAGTAGTGTTTGCCAAAATGTTACTCATGCGGTAAGCCAGGCCATATAAAAAGAAACTGCACTGAGAAAAAGGAAAACAACAATCGTGTGCATATTATGAAAAATTATATAAATGATATTTGTTTTGGTATAATGCAACAAAGAACTAATAGTGAATGGAATATAAATTCTGCAGCGACAAACCACATGTGCAGTAATGAAAAATATTTTACTAATTTAAATAAATTAGCGGATACAGAATACATGGCACATTGTATTGAAGTAAACGTATGTGGAAAGGGCGATTGTATATTGATATGTAATAATATTGAATGCAAAGACATTTTGTGCATTCCCGAATTAGACTGTAATCTTTTGTTCGGCGTTTGACTAATATTGGTTTCAATGTTTCTTTTAACAACGAGGGTTGCAAAATTTTAAAGAATGGTGAAGTCTATGCCACAAGCTACATAAAAAATAACTTATTCGTTTTAAATCAGCAACAAAAAGCGTTTAATGTATCAGAATGTAAGACGGATTCATGTCTGACCTCGTAGGTTTGGCCATAAGAATATACCAGCAATAAATATGTCTGTATGTAAGGAGCTGGTGCTCGGAGTAAAAATAAAGAAATGCAAGTGCTCGTCAAATTGCGAAGTTTGCTTAAGAGGAAAACTCTGTAGAAATAAATTTCCTAAGGCATCACTTACAAAATCTAAGGAAATTTTAGATCTGGTATACTGTAACCTATGCGGTCCAATGCAGAATGCAACACCTAATGGGAATAGATATTTTTTGACGATAAATGATTATAGTAGATATTGCACTGTATTTTTCCTTGCATCTAAAGATATGGCATACGAGAAGATAAAGCAGTTTATAGGAGAATCAGAAAATCAATTCAAAAAGCGACTTAGAATTTTGCGAACAGATAGAGGTGGTGAATTTGTAAATAAACAAATGAAACATATCAAGCGTGAAGGAATCGTACATCAGCTTACTGCACCTTATACTCCCGAGCAGAACGGTGTTGCTGAACGAAAAAATAGAAGTTTAATGGAAATGGCGAGTATGTTGTTTGATGCAAACCTGAAAGTTCAATTTTGGGCCGAAGCGGTGAATAATGCTAACTATATTCAAAACCGACTTTTGTCGACTGTTCAAACTCATCATGTTACATTATATGAATGCCCTTAATATTTTTTGAATCTCCTTAATACTAAGTAATTCAATTTTCAGTGGTTAATCAAATTAAATTTTGCACAATTATTCTTTGTTAAGTCAGCACAAGTATTCTGACTGATTAATACACCTTAAATTTTGTATAATGTTAAGTATAAATAGTTCAATAAAATATACTAAAATTGCTCAGTAATAAAACTTCTTTTGTTTGATTTCTTGTGCCCGCCACCCTTTAAGTTACAAGTGCTTAAAGGTCTCAATAAAAAAATTAGTACAGCTCAAATTAAAGTGAAATTAAAGCTGAACCGTACTAATTATCTTCATATCAACTAAACATTTTGGTGACCCCGACGTGATCTTGAAGCATTGACTCTTGGTCATTTTTTGATTGGCGAATCGCTGGTATTACAAATAGATAGCAGCGCAACAACAGTAAAAGCATCAAGACTATATCACTGGAGGCTCGTAGCTAATCTCAAAGAAGAGTTCTGGAAAAGATGGCCCACTGAGTATTTGAATCAATTGCAGCAGCGTCATCAGTGGAATAAACAATTTAATAACCTCGAAATTGGTGATATGGTGATAGTCAAGGAGGATAATTTACCAGTGATGCAATGGCCTTTAGCAAGGGTAGTCAAGGTTTATCCAGGTACTGATAATGTGGTCAGAGTCGTGGAAGTCAAAACAGCCAATGGATTATTCAAACGCCCAATACATCGAATCGCTCTTTCACCCTTTGAACCAGAGTCTCAAGAAACCATCACTTTTGATGACAACAATCGAACCATTAACAACAGTACTAATGACTCAACTGTGGAGCCTAGTGCCAAAAGGAAGAAAATACTATCAAGCAATCTCACTCTAGCATTAATCACAATGCTGTTGTTATTACCAATGTCACTTGGAACTCTGGTAAAGACCGAAAAATTTGGAACAAAATTTTGAAGAAACTGGTACAGCTATAATTTCAACCACCGAATGGAATATTTTTGATTACTATGATTTGGCTGCATGCTGGTAAAAACATCAATTCTGATCAATGGTACGGAATCTTTACAACATCTTTGTAGAATGATAAAATTGAATGAGTCATGTCTCAGCATTATTAAACATTTTATACACATGAAAGATGATCTACAACTGGAGAATCAACCGTTACGGAGTAAAAGAGGCGCCCTGAATATAGTTGGAATTTTTGATTCTGAATATGCTGACCAAATATCCAATACAATACAGAGAGTAAGGGAAAATTAGTCATATTTATTAACATTGCTCAAAAATCAAACCTCAATTGTTGACTCCACCATTAATATTATAAGACAAAACCAGTTGTCAGCCAAGGCAGGATGTGAACAATTGGAGCAAAAAATTTAGGTCTTTTCAGAATCAGCGCAGCAAAACAATAATGTATTGTTCCAGATCATGTAACCCAATTATTTAATAGTGCGGTTTTAGAATTAATATACGAAAAATACAGTCCTCAATTCTTGATACCCTCATAGATACCCATCATGGAAAAATCAGCCCATTACTTCTAACACCACAACAATTACAAAATGAAATTACTCAAATTGAACTCCATGAACCACCATCAGTAGCTCTTCCTACCACTGGAAAGGATAAACTACTACAGTTATTCAAACTAATGAAGGCTCAAGGTAGACTTACGCACCAACGTGCAGTATTCAAAGTAACTACAATTGGTTGAACCTGAACAGTTTAAAATGTTCCAACTGTTTCCTGTACCCAACATCCTGAACAAAACCATCTTAGCAATTAAAACATGTACAGAGTTCATGGGCATAACAACATCCCACAAGCAATACATTTTTCTCACAAAGGCAGATCTAAGCAATTGCGACATAATAAACCAATTATATTTTTGTGTCCCAACGTTCAGACTCGCTACGATTATGGTTTAGAAGTGTGCACGTGTGAAACCAATTTGTATAACAACAAAACGACACCAACTTGTATGTTGGAAAAGACTACTTCTAAATGGATACCATTCAATAAGAGAAATCAATGGATATATGCTACCGCAACACCATCTCGGGCCACAGTTGTATGTAATAGAGAAATTACTCAACTTTCTTTAAAGGGTTCTGGCTTGCTTACGCTGGATCCAGACTGTGTGATAAAGCATGAATTTGCTACTATTAAGGGTATATAATCTATGTCAAGTACAATAATGTCATCATACAATAGCCTTGGTACTATATCAGACCTATCAACACAACAAAGTATTACACACGCCATAACAATCATTTGAACTCAAACCACTTACAATGTATACACTCCGACAACATCAAGTAAAGCTGTCAGCTTTACAAGAATCATTGAAAAAACAAAACATACTGGCCCTGCCCAATGAATTCAAGTCCCACCAGCAGCATAGCCATACAATTGGTTACCTTGCACTTTGCTTAAGTTTGATAGCGCTGATCATAATTACTCTTCGGCGTAAGACATGCAGAAGCAAACCGAGGCCAAACACAGCGATGCCTATTGAAGATGCTCAACTTGCTCAACTACAAAGTATCAGCACAATACCAAGGCCGGGTCAACAAGCGCATAGATTCGTGTTAGATGTCTAACACCATCACCCAGAGCTGTTTAGTGTTTGCTTCAACTCTGTTGAACATCCGTTCAATGCGGGGGAGAATGTTCAAACTCGTCAAGTTACATTATATTAATATTTTTTGAATCCCCTTAATACTAAGTAAATTTGACACCATTCCAGTTGTGTTATGGAAAACTTCCAAAGTTGGATCACATACGCATATTTGGTACTCGAGCATATGTACACATTAATAAACAGAAAAGAAAAAACAAGATGAAGTGGCTATCAAATGAAATTTGGTAGGCTACTCAGATGAGTCGAAAGCATTTCGTCTGTTAAATACCAAAATAAATAAAATACTAATAAGTCGCGATGTGAAGTTCTTAGAATCTGAAGACAACGCTGAAGGTAAATCTTCAATATTGGTAATAAACCTGGTGAAAATGCGTTATTGGCAGTAATGAGTGTAAAGATGATAATTATGTTGATGACGGCGATAATACTACTGTAAATGCTGTGTTACCAATTGAATCTTTATGGATGATGCTAATAATAGGTGTAAAGAAAATTTTTCGATGCGGAGTTCATGTTTACAAAATTTTTATTCCGATTCATCAAAGGCGGGCAAAATGGAAGAAATAAGTGTTGATTTCTATGGCTTTGAATCTGCCGAAGAACCAAAAACTCTTCAAAAGGCACTGCAAAATAATAGTGCATGGGAATTGGTTGAGACACCCAAAGGTACTAAACTCATTGGTTGCAAATGGGTATTTGAAATCAAATATTTAATCAAAGGTGAAAAGAAATACAGGGCTATACTGGTGGCAAAAGGTTTTCCCAAAAAGTTTGGAGAAACTGAAGTGTTTGCGCCTGTTGTAAATCAAGCCACCTTTAGCAGTTTATTGGCTATTGCAAGCTTTAATAAGATGAAAGTTAAACATGTTGATATTAAAACGGCATTCCTTTATGGAAAATTGCACACGGAAATTTTCATGCAACAACCAGAAGGTCATTATATGAGTACCTAGCTTCTCGGTAATTTACACTAAGCAGGCAAATAATTCAATTAGTGTAGATATGTATATATTTGCAAATAAATTTAAATTAACACATAATTTATTAAATTACATTTTTACTGCTTTTGGGGTTTAATGCTGGCAGCAACATGACATTTTATTTTGGATAAAGCTTTTTTATTGCAATGAAAATAAAAATTGCTTAAATTTGTTTGCTTTGAAAAATATATTTAACCCGTTTTTCGCCAGCTGTTTACTATTTTATTTATTAAATCAATTAGCTATCAACCTTATCGTGTTAAGCGTATTGCGACTACGCCTAGTACTAGATTAAATAAAATTATTCTGTTACAAGCCGTACTCGAAAAACGCCAGTCACGACAATGCTGAATATAAATCATAATCACATTATTTTTATAATAATATATATACTCGTATTATGTGTATAATTTGTCCAAAAAATATAGTGGTAGTTATTGAGTACTCATAAATTTTTTGTCACTCTCTCATTGCTAATTTTTACTAGTAAATTAAATGAACACACCTATAAGCTATATAAAGTTGTTGTGTTATTTCTTAATTGAAAGTCATTATTGTGCAAAGTTTTTTTAAGAAACTTTTTGTATACTTAATTATAAGAATTACAACTTATTCAGGTACATATGTGATGGAAATCGATTTGTAATAAACTTTTCATCCAATTTTTATAATTTTTGTGATAAAGTACTTCTTAATAAAGAAATAATTCTTTATCTGCGGTAATGTACCTTTTAATAAAAAAATATTATTAAGAAACACCTTTTAAATTGCCTTCGTTTTTGAAATCCATTTCCATCACATACATACAGTTTGCGAAGGTAGCAATTATGTATCCGTGGGATACTGAGTACTATAGGCTACGTTAGGCTGAATGGTCCCGCTTACTGAATTTTGATAGATACCTTTAGAATTTCAAGAAACTATTTCGCAAATTATCTATGAACAAAAAATATAAGCTTACTTGATATTTTTAATGTTTTGCTATTTTTTTTATAGGTTATACACTCAAAAATCGAAGAATTTATTTTGCCATCAGCGGCAGAAAAGGTCGATATAATTGTTTCTGAGTGGATGGGTTTCTATTTATTACACGAGGGAATGCTTGATTCCGTATTATTTGCAAGAGATAACTTTTTAAAGTCAGACGGTTTAATCTTTCCAAGTGAAGCTACAATTTTTGTAGCGCCTTGTGCTGTACCACGCCTTTTCGACGATTGGGATGACCATGACGGAGTACGTTTAACTTCTTTTGGAGCAATGTTAAGACAACAAAAGTCGTGCAGACCTGACATAGCACAATCTGCTCCGAAGGATTTACTACACGAAGGCGTAGCAATGCATTGGATGAATTTAAAGGACGTAAATCCAAAGGAACTTGATAGTATAGTTTTTCAAGATGTTGTTGCTGTCAGAAAATCTGGCAAACATCAAGGATTTTGCATTTGGTTTGATTGTAGGTTTTTTGCAGAATCTTTTGAAGACTCCATAATTTTATCCACCGGTCCAAGTTCGCCGGTCACCCATTGGAAGCAATGTATTGTTGTCCTTCCTGCAACAGCATGCGAAGAGTTAGATGAAAAAGCTCCTATATCGTTTAAAATATCAATGCAACGCAACAGTGAAAATAAACGTAAATATGATCTAGAAGTTGAAATTTTGGATCCTATTCTGGTCGAACATCCAGTACCTTGTGAATGTCATCTTACAAAATGCATACTTATAAAAACTCATTTACAAAAAATGGACACGTCGTGAATATAAACTGTGATATATGTACCCACATTATACACACAGCCAAAGTTAGCACCTATCACCACGATGTGACCATAGATGTATATACATATGTATTAAGAAATAATAGGCTTTTTCCACTGACCTACATCTTTCATCAATTTACGAAGATGTTAACATACTCCCATAAGAATTATCCAGGGCAAAAATTTTACATCTACAGAAGATGATCTTTTCTCATTTTTTGTGCCATCACTAGTAAACTGACATTGCAGAGAATAAATAAACTTTGTTCTACCAAAATTTTATCATCAATGTACTGGATTAAAATTTGGGTTTGTTCTTGCAAAGCAAAAACCACTCCAATTTTTAATGCTTTTTCTAAATCTATATTTTTATATTTTGAATTTTTAGCAAAAACTATATGCCTTTTTCTTTTATTTTTTGACAGCTAAATAAATGAGAGATGAAAGATGTTGCGAATGTAAATTCATTTTTCACGTTTTCAACATCTTCCATGTGTTTCATAAAGATGTTGTTCAGTGTAAAAAGCCTGTAAGTTTAACTCGATCGATTTGGACAAAAGTTTTTCACAAGGATCGTTTTTAACCTCAAAAAAATTGTTATCGAAATGGTGTAATTTGTATACCTTATGTACACATGTATATATATGTATATGGTATACATAAATTATATTTTATTGAAAAAAAGAACAACTGTTTCATTTAACTGTGACAAATAATCTTATTTTATTTATTCTTTATTAAAAATAAGTACTAAAGGCCGAGGCTCGTAGAATCCGTCGCTTTTTTCAACTGACAACTAAGTTGAAATACAGGTTTTCTTATGAGATTTTCCCATTACGTACGTCTCTGACAACGCAAAATACTAAAGTTGGGCAACTTTTAACGTACGTTGCGTAGTTTGACAGCTATCAGTTTTTTTGCTTTGTTTTTTAGCTTTTTGTGTTGTGTGGTGACAAAATTAAATTAAACAAAAACTACAATGAACAGAAACTCCAGAATATCCTCGAATCAAGCTGATTTATGGTATCCGTCAACAAAGTACTCATTGCGCCAACCTCCATCTTCTTTACTTTAACAGCATTTAAAAAAGCTGACCATTTTGTTTGATGCTCAATTTTTTCATTCTATTAAATCATTTATTACTTACGTTAAATGAATTGTCATCGGCACGATATGAATTTGGATTGTATGTGTGTTAAGCACACATTGTTTAAGTTAGGTTAGAAGTGCTGGCATGGCCGCAAACTAACGATAAAAGTCTGAAGAACATTAGGCTCATTATAATATGCATTCCTACTAAGTAACCGGAACTTTTCACAAAGCTCTAAGAGGCCAGTCGATGATGCAGCCCTTGCAGCAAACGATAGTCTGGATGTCTAAGAATGCGCCTCCGCAGGTCCGGGAAGTGCCCAAACCACAGCCAGAAGCTTCTTTTCAATGGTGACTAAGAACTGCTCTTAAGACAGTGTTACTGGTATCAGTAGCATTGTTGCTAAGAGCTGGCGGAAAAAGACGCTGAATCGGCTTTTTAAAAAGGCCAGAGAAGGCTAAATTGCACAAAAGTAAAGGCCGAAAAATTCATAAAACATGTTAAAAGTTATTAAAAAAATGCACTTCAAGTGAAAAAAACGAATAAAAGTTTACATATTTTTAAATTCATATAAGTCAATCGGGTATGTGATGGAAATCGTTTTCGATTTAAAATCGATTGAAAAACGTACAAAGCTATGATCACACATTTATTTCAATTTCATTCTGGTTTTGCTTTCTATCGAAATCGATTTTATTTCCCATCTTGTTCTATGACAATGTGCGAAAAAAAGATGTGATATTAATATTTTATCGTTTATATCTTTTGACTTCAATTCAGTATTGGATCATAAATATAATAGGATAATTGAATTTAGGAATGATTTAGTAATTATTGTATCATTATATAAATATTTTTAAGTAGTAGAGAGTAATAATTTTCTTAAAAAATCACCGGAAATTACTAAATCACGGCAACATTTATGTAACCTTTTTAAAGAGCATTGAATATATAAAAAAGAATCGGGCATTTGAATCCTTGTTTAATGATTTCCATGGTTAGGTTAGATAAATGGGGCAGCCACCAATCAAATGTTGGCTCACTTAGGTTCGTCAGTTCGGTCCCGTTGTGATACCATAGAGCGGGTGAGACAAGATATTACATCTGCTCCGCCGCTTCTTCAGACCACCCGGTTTCTTTTACAAAGGCAGATAGTTTGATTAACCCAATAACAGCCAGATTATCTAGATCTGACAAAGTACAACAGCCGAGTATCTTACTCCTTACGCTTATTAGCGCAGGGCATTGATATAGAAGATGAAACACAGTCTCCTCTTCATCGTTACAACTCCTGCAATAGTCCATTTTTCTAGCATGTGCCCCTATGTTCCAATGCCCAGTTAGCACTGATACTAATAGTCGCATCCGACCCTAAGTAAATCACATGTCCTGCTCAGGTCGTAGTGAGTCCACAAGTCGATACGATTTGCGTTGAATCAACAACTTACATTGTGCTAGAGGAACGCTAGTGAAGGTGCATGTCATTGAGTTTTCCAATGCGACACCCTGTCTAACAATACCATCCGCAATACAGTTGCCAGGACATTCAGCGTGGCCTGGAGTCCAGATTAATGTAACTCTTGAATGCCTCGCTATTGCATCAACAACCACGAGCGATGCAGAGTAGATACCATTTATGACGCCGATGACCGCCTTACTATCAGTAAATATATGGATATCCTCAGAGATCCTATAATACCTAAGCCATCTTGCCGCCTGCGTTATACCTGGGATTTCAGCTTGTAGAACACTACAGCCATCCTGAAGTCTAAATGGAACTTTTACGTTGAAGTTTTCCAAACAGAAACCCCCACCGACCCTGTCCTTCTCCTTAGAGCCGTCAGTGTTCTCAAGTAGGAACAAGTGTGTGAAATAGCGCGCCAAAATAGGGTTTTAGTGTACAGTAATCAATGAAAGCAATGAACCAGTAATCTAAGAATCCTGGCATGCCCATAGTCAGTTCTCGTCCATAGCCAGATAGTGTTTAATTCGATCGCCGAGTAAAGAACCAGTTGTCTGGCCAATATTGTAGGAATTAGTTAAGTATTACCATTTATTACTTATGTTTGTGAACCACCCTATAAGGTATAATTATAATGAACTGACAAATAAAAGAGAAAATTGATTATTATATTTTTGTGCAGGTCACACTAATACAAATATGTCCACCGGAAGCCAGTTCATCATAGTGAAGAGTGCTTTCGCTGGGGTGGATCTGACCGCCCCTGTAATAAGGATTGCTGCTAGTCTAAATATTTTTTCATGTTCTGCGATGAGAGTTTCTCTAGAGCATTCCACTAAACTAATACACCATGAAATAGAATGGGCTTGACTACCACATCAAAGATCCAGTTGATACTCCTGGAGTTTATACCCCAGTTGTGACCAACCGCTCTTTTACACGTGTATATAGACAGCTGGCTATCAAGGATCGTACCCAGATATTTGGCGTACTTCGAGACTTAAAGTTGTCCCGTTGAATTTAGGTGGTTCAAAGCTTTCGACCTTGTACCTCCTAGTGAAAAGTAAGCAGACGCATTTCCGATCGAGGCATATATGACCCTTTCCGTTAACAGATTTTTAACAAACCGACAGATATAAACGTCAATGCCCAATGCCATCATTGCATCGATATTGGAATTGGGCCTAATTAAAAGCACCCTCAATGTCCAGAAAGGCCACCATAGTGAATTCCTTGTGTGCCAAGGATTTTTCTATATGACCCACCAGAGGGAGTAAAGCCGTTTCTACAGACTTTCCCTTGGTATAGGCATGTTGCGATGGAGAGAAAAGTTTCATAGGAATTGTCATTCTCAATGGCTCTTTCAAGTGTTTTGAGCAAGAAGGATTTTAGACTGATTGGCCTAAAATCCTAGGGTTTAGAGTGAGATGTCTTTCCGCCTTTAGGGATGAAGACGACTCTACACATGGTCCAGCATATTGGTACAAATGCCATCTTTAAACACTGTATATAACAGAGAGCCATGGTACAACCAAATCCGCATTTCTCTGCAGATCGGCCGGAATTATTTCATTCGGCCCGGGAGATTTGAAGGGATCGAGGCTGCTGATTGCCCATTTTAGTCTGTACTCGTCCAGAGGGACGGTGACTGTACTGGGCGACAGGTATGTTCGGTCTGTGCTGGCCCGCAGGATTTTTATATGTGGCTAGGTACAACTGGTGAAGTTGCCAGGATTTTACGCAATCGATTGGTTTCAGGGGAACCTTCCACATTGCTACAGAAGTTCCTCCAAGACTTCCTTCTTGCTCTTCGTATTAGATTTTTAAAGCGGTTCGTTGAGATCTTGTAACTTTACTAGTCGCCTGATGGTTTGGCCTCATTGAACAGCCTACGACATTCGCTACTCGAATGTGCAATCTCAGGACTCTTCCAAGGTGGTTTAGCCCTTCCTTTACAAACCATTGGTTTGCAGGCCAGATTAGTGGCGTAGCGGAGTGAATCATTGAAATAGCCTACCGCCGAATCAATATCCCTAGTATTATATATTACGGGGACCGATAGAGAATTAAGGAGGAGACTATTCTGCAGCTCCGTCAGTTTTTTCCTGTTTATGATAGGATCCGGGTCTGCCTTGCGAACCCCTAGATTGAAATCTATATAGCAGTGGTCGGAAAAAGAGCAATCCTCCGAGACCATCCAGTCGCCTATTAAACTAGAGTGCTGTGCACTGACCAGCGTAATATCTAAAACCTTGCCGGCTAGAGACAATAAAATTTGTTTTGAACCTCTTAGCTATTTCCAAATTACTACTTAGTATAAAATCGAAAAGCCACTCACGTCTTGTATAGGTGTTACTTTTGCCCCATGAAATATGGTACGAGTTAGCATCACCACAAATAATAGGCGTCTTTTCGGTGGATGCCTTAGCCACAATTCAAGAGCCATATAGCTGGATACTAGCCAGACGCAACTAGAGCCTGTCTCTAAGGCCGCAACAACGGTGTCTTCATCACTGTAAACAGATAAAATGAAGATAGCTGGTAGCCTTTCAAATTTAGTCCACAGACCTGTCCTTGGTGTACCCAGGGTTCCTGGACCAATACTAACTCCTACTTTTTCTCTACCACTCGGAGAAGCAATGAAGCGGACGCTGCTTTAGAATGGTGAAGGTTAATTTGTGTCACCTTCACCATGCTCCATGTTGGATACAACGATTGACGTTGGCGTCCTCCTGGTCGGGTTCCAGAAGGTCGTCCTCGTCCTCCGCCATGTCCATCTGCTCAAAGAAGCCACCCACCATCTCAGAGATGGATATACTATCCTCTAAGTCAGATGAACTGACGGGTTTGTTACAAGGCGTACTTCCCATAGGTTGTATGTCCGATTTACCCGGATTGCGATTCCGCTTAACATAACTTCGGTAGAGACGCATGGTATGTATTAAAAAGTTTTTCAACCTCAGCGTTACTTAGCAGTAATACCTCGGGGTGGTCTAATAAGACGTTTCATTTTCAGTAGCCCGCTGTTTTAACAGATGGTAAAACTAAAGCATTTTTGCGTCGTCGTCAAGCACCTTCTCGGTGAGCAATTATAAAACTGGTGGGAAATTAATATGTGAAGAAAGAGATATAGGGACATAATGTTGAAAAGATACGAGGAATGTTATATTACAAGAATTTAGAAAATTCAGGAGCACATCTAAACAACTGAATAAAAATAGCTATAATTTTCAAAAAATTTTCTTTGTTGAGGGTTTTTTAGCTAGTCTATATACATAAACTAAAGTTTTTGAAAATCTTTGATAAAAGATATGGAGGCAATCTCGATTAATAAATATAAAAAATAACCATAATTTATATAATAACCAGAATAATAATCACAAAAAATTGTTATTGAAGACATTATGCTCACATTAGTTAATAATCACTTATAATCTTATTAGTCAGTAATATGAAACCTTATTCACAAACGTTCAATAAGGCAAAATTAACTATTAAGCGATTTTTTCAGTTTTGTGATTGTGTGTTAGCTACACTGTGTTATTCGAATTGTCAAGTTAAAATTAATGTTGCATACAATAAAATACTCGATTAGCAAGTATTCTCTAAGGTTTGGAAAAATGTGAAAGGTTGTTTAATCAATTTAGATTAATTATTATTGCTTATAATATACAAAAATATATATAAATTTATTAAAGCTCTAAACACATTCACGACAGCAGACAGCAAGCAGCAATATGTTAAAAATTAAATCCATGTGTCTAATTGAAAACGATTTTTTTGACGGCAACGCAGCAGCAGGACTGCACAACAGCATTTGCTGCTGCTGCCAACTTAGGCTTTTTTTCTATTTTGACGGGCAGCAATAAACAAATATAGTGTTGCCATTATATATATATAAATTGGAAAAATAAGAACAAAAACTTTTTGTTAATATTAAACATAAAAGAACATTACAAAAATACAATATAGAAATAAATTTATTTGTTTTATAGTTTTTCGTGATATTACATTTTTTATCAATAACTTTAATTTTATTCATTATAAAATATATATGCAGCATCCCTGAAATTTGTATTGCTAAAATACACAGCTGTTCATTTTATGTTGTTGCTGTCTTCAAAATAATTAAGAGCTTAAGACGTGTTGAAATAGCATTGCCAACAATATATTTGGGTAAAATATTACAAAACTATTGAAATGCCGAGTACGTTGCAGTTTTTTATACACCACTAATTTATTTGGAAAATTTTTGGCGTATGCAATGTGGAAGAAGACAAAGCAAGTATCAATATTTCAATGATCAGGTAAAATTATGCGTTTGCGTGTGTATAAATATGTACATACATGGGTATGTTTACTCGGCACATACTTGTATACATACATATGTAGATATGTATGTATGTACATTAGTGAGTCCCAAAAAATTTTTTTTTTCGATTTTTATAAGTACCCCAGCATGTTTTTAAAGCTTATAGGATTAAGTATTTTTGTGATTTCTTTTAAAGATTTTTCGGAAGAGGTTTAGAGGTCGCTAAAATCGAATTTAACCCAAAAACTGAGTTTTCTCGACTTTTTAATTTTGCTCATTAGTCAGCCCATTAGCACGATTTTCTTTTTGCTACTAAGTCAATTTTTTTAAAGAATTCTTCAAGCTTTACTTCTCTGTACAGGGGGCTAATTACCGCAGTCGTGATCGAAATAATTTCGCATCGATATTAATATCGATAGTTCGAATTTTTCTGATGATGGAACTCGATAAGAAACGAATCGATTTTGTGTTTAAGTGTTAGAGAGGAAAAACCTGCAAGAGTTATCCAACACTGTAAATATGTAAAAGATTAAAGAATAAAAGTAAACAAAAACATATGCTAACTCTGCAAAAAATATAAAGTGAAAATAATACGCATAAAAAAATAAGTTTATTAAACAATATAAAAAAATGGACCCAAATCTTTTTTTTTTATTCTTCCTCATCATTAGTGTTCCATTAAGTTTGCCGAACGTTGAGTAAATTTGAACCCATTTGTTTATAAAGTAAATAGAAATTAATTTTTTTAAAGGTTTAAAAAACGCTTTAGGGTTTCCAAGGAAGCTTTTACTTATATTCTTGACGAGCTGGAATTTGTGGCACACTTGTCGACAGCAGTACCGCCAAAAATACAATTGGCCACAACTTTGTTGCTTTTGGCTTCAGGAGGGTTTCAAAGCACCGTCGGAAACGATTTCCTGATTGCTATAAGCCAAAGCACACTCTCCAAAATAATAAAGAGGGTGGTGAATGAAATGGAAAGGAAGCTATGTGTAAAATTTATTGAGTTTAATCCCGAAAAATGCGACGATTCAAAACAATTCTTTTCGGAAAAATACAACATCAAAAGATCTTTGTGTTCCAATTAGATTAAAGATACGCATGTAAATGTTTTTAAAAATTCACTTTGCTTATTAATAAAATAAAAAAATAAAAAACTTTTGTTAAAATAAAAAGGTGTAATTCATTGTGCATTAGCTTTAGACATGTAATTAAAATAACATAACAACTTGCTATTGGCCTATTTTTTCTAATTCCTTTATTCGAATTTGGAGCTCAGTTTTTTTATTTTCATTTTGATTTCATGTATCTGCGCATTCATTTCCATTTTTTTTCTTTTATTTCTATTATTTTGTCCAAACTTTTAAGAACCTTGTCATGATATTTATCATTGGCGCTAATATTTCTTTTTAGCAAACCCGTTTTTGTTTCCCTTGGTTCTTTGTTTGTAATAGGGAAGTGCAGTGATGGATGTTTTTTTGGCGTCTATTCATTTTCCTCATCATCCATGGTGTCCATTAATTCAGAAACGTAGTCGTCGGTTTCCTTTGGGATGTACTCGTACCTTGAGAAGAAGTAAATTGGTCTACGTTTTGAATTTGAGAACCGAATGTCCTAACCTCCTGCAAACCTGTAACAGCTACATCAATTCCAGCTGCTTCCACAATTTGTTCCTCAGTTACACTAAGGTACTTCTCCTCGAAAGGGCCTCCACGAGTTTTCTTTTTGGAACATTTGTTGAAAGATAATTTTTTTTTAACCAACTGCTTTTGATCTGCATACACCTATTGAATAACTAATATTGAATTAATGAATATCATATGAAATTTTGTAATAAACGTTTCTCCAGATTTTGGCACATTTTATTGTTGGACCAGAAGCATTTAACTTTACGGCTAAATTTTCCCATAGCCTATTGGCAGTAGCTTTTCCTTGCGCTGTATTGGGTAGAAGTCCTTTGGCCAAATCTGTGTGCTCAGACATAAACTCTGCAAGAATTTGTTTTTGTCTAAAGTTAATTTTTGTTGTATTCGACCTATTAAATAATAAAAATTAGTATATTTGTCAAAAATAAAATAATATTTTGTTTTACATTTTCTTTTCTTCCAACGAACTCTTTGAAAACTACAATTTTGATTGGTAATTTGCTAACGAATAAAATCTCGCACGG
Source organism: Gymnocheta viridis (assembly GCA_956483585.1). NCBI lineage: Eukaryota > Metazoa > Arthropoda > Insecta > Diptera > Tachinidae > Gymnocheta > Gymnocheta viridis. Next base: position 58,599,155 of record OY101440.1, on the reverse strand, counting down.
TTGCATTCGAACATAAGCTTGTTATCGACTAACATCATTAGAAATTTCGATACACTTTACTCGATAGCGAATGACAGAATCTCAAAAGTATAAAATCTCGTACGTTCGAATAAATTTCAATCGTGATCGACTGCGGTAATTAGCCCCCAGGTATTATACGCTTCGGTTGTTTTTTTTTGCATATTTGTGTACCCTTTCTGACATTTGTTTTGTAAATTTAGCATAAATTTTTAAAATAATCCTTTGTAACTTTTGACATTTCTAATGAAGTTAAAAAAATTAATGACTCAATTTAAAAGCTGGATAAATTCTGAGTCATTTAAATAAAAAAATTATGAATTTGCTCCTACCGTTCCAAAGTTATACCCTTTTTAAGCTTTGTACTCATTTTGTGAAATTAAAAATATAATGTATTTACCAGTTATGCATCGGATTTGTTTTAATGTTAGATATTTAGGTACTAGATATTCTTTATGGGTGAAGCTTCCCGCTAACCAACCCGTGAACAGTCTAAAGTTCATAAATTTCTTCATTCGATGCACTTTCGTGAGTCAATAAAACCTTTTGGTGTTACTATGATAAAAATAATTTTTTTGAAAAATTAGATCCAAGAATCTCTTGAATCGCTGGACCGATTTTAGTCAAATTTGTAACATATAACGTGGGTTTTAAGTCTTCAAAAAGAAGTAAACATAATAAAGTAATTTGACGAAGTCTTTTTAAGTTATTAAATAAAAACGCTTTTTTCGAAATTTTTCGACAACAATAACTCTCGAACGGACTAACCGATTTTCATTTAATTTGCAACGATCGACGTTGATTTTTTATGTTAAGAGTTACATAATTAGATTTTGGACTTCATTCGTCGAGCAGTTTAGAATTTATGTAAAAAAAATCATATATGTATGTACGTACGTACATTTTATTGAACTTTTTTATGTTAACTAGACTGCTGAAGGAGTTGGTAAAAGAAAGAGTGTCCATAACAAAAAACAAAAACACAGAGCAATTACTTCATAAAAAATTTACTTATTTTACAGTTATACTTTGCTCAAACCTACCGATTGTCGAAATTACTAAAACATTCATTTATTTTTTAAACTCACAATTGTTTTTTTACTTTTAACAATACAAATTTCAACTTATTGAATGGATAAAGAAGGGTGATGCCTACAATAAATTTTTTGAGTTTATTAGTGTCTAATTGCAGCTTCATAGTGCTATTAAACGTTTGTGAATACTACTTTAAGGATTTTTCTTAGTAGTCTCTAATAAAACTTTTGTGAATAAGGCTGAATAACCATAACAATAATCATGATGCAAATAATTCAGGAAGATATAAGGTCCAACAAAATAACATGTCAGGAAATTTCCAGAGGCTTGTACAGGTAGGAAACCCTAGGCCGAATTCCGGACGATATTGCTGGAATCAACCTAGACAAGACCGAACCGAGCCTATGGAAATATATAATACAGAAGTAAACAAGTTTCAAGGAATCCCACAGGTAGGAAACCCCAGGCCAAATGTTAGCCAAAATCGCTTGGCTCAACCTGGTCAAGACCAAAAGGAATCAATGGAACATTACAGGGAAGAAATAAATAAAGGGAACGGTGAAGATAACAGATTCGGACAAACCCAAAGTAACGACAATATTTTTTATGGAAACAACCGATTACGTACCCACCCTAACTACCATAAATAAAAGAGAATATATTGTACTAGGCAAGGACATAAGCTTACTTGATATTATTAATGTTTTGCTATTTTTTCATCGGCAGAAAAAGTCGATATAATTGTTTCTGAGTGGATGGGTTTCTATTTATTACACGAGGGAATGCTTGATTCCGTATTATTTGCAAGAGATAACTTTTTAAATTCAGATGGTTTAACTTCTTTTGGAGCAATGTTAATGCAACAAAAGTCGTGCAGACCGGACAGCACAATCTGCTTCGAAGGATTTACTACACGAAGGCGCACAGAGGCTGAAAATCGCTTTTCATTGCCCAAAATTCTGTAACTTTTGAACCTATCAAAATATTGAAGTAATTTGTATTTTAATTGATAGATATTTAGTTCAGCTTGACTCAGTTTTAATTATATTAAAATTGATTGAGGACTTTTTAAGGAATTCTAGGTCAAAGTTGAACTTTTGATTTTTTTTAACTTTTAGAGTGAAATACGGGGTTATTATTTTTTTATTTATTAAAAAGTTTAATATTTGAAAATTAATAATAATTATAAATACTTTTTGTAATAATGGAATTTTTTTAATGTTACACTGAAAAAAAAATTTACCCTAAAAAAATAGTAAAATCAATTGGAGATTTTGCTATTATTACAGAAAAATTAAAAATTTTTTGCTGTCAAATTTGCAAATTTGTTTACACTCAAAAAATAGTTACACTTAAAAAAAACGTTAATAATATTATCTAACAATATTGCTATTACTACAGAAAAATTTATTATTTTTTGCTGTCGGTTATGTTTATTATTATTTTTTACTAATACTATGTTTTTCGTACTTAAATAACAATGAAAGGCAATTATAATTATTATTAATTTGACTCAAATATTGATTGCAAATATTCCATATTTTCTTCCGTGCTATTTCTGTTCCTTAGTAGTTTTTTGGCTTCATCTAAATCCCGATGTTCCACTTTCCATTGATTTCGAATACTGGAGATGAACGGATCTGACGTTGCCAATAATATATTAAATAGATCTTCATTTGTTGAATTTCGTGAAATTTTTCTAGTATTGTGCTCTCTATAAAATCTGTAATCCTTGTTCCTTTTTTCCTGAGCCTCCTCTGATAGATCTCCAAGTGGCACCAAATGATATTTAATGACATCTTCTACATGATAAAGGATTTTGTGAACTGTTGCAGACATATTTCTCCATGGGTAGTTGGTTGTATATATTTTTGCAGTTTTCTTTGCATAATCTCCAAATTTTCTAGAGTCAATTTCTTCATTGCACGCAAGTACTTCTAGGATTATTTTAAATCTGAAAATAAGGTTTAAATCCACTCCTGTTATTTCAGATGCTGTTTCTGGATCTGAAAAGAATCTTCTTGCGGTATTGCCATCATTTCTATTGCCTGACCCTTGTTTTGGCTGATCTATAATCAATCCAAATTTGCGATACTCATCTTGAACATGTTTCTTTTTTTAACTTCTTAACTCTTTGTTGGTTTCGTTGTTTCTTATTGATCCTGAAGACCCGAAATCCAAATCATAACTGATTTTTAGTATGTGTTCCATAAGTCGTATTCTTGCATGTAGTGGTGATAATCCAAATTCATATGCATCGGTATTATCTAATGATTTTGTCGGGACTTGGTTTAATTGGGGTTATGTTGCTTGGCATATAATGCAGCTGGATGCAGCCTTCGTGTTAGTCAAAGCCTGACCTACTTTTCCATCTATCATTGTCAGCACTAATTGGTAGCTTACTTCAATTTGCTGCCCATCTAACTGTAATTGTAATGGGTGTAGTGTTGCAATTTGGGCCTTGATATCAATAACTTCTTTGTTAATGGCATCATGAGTTTCTTTTTTGAATTCAAATTTGATTGGCCTGCAGTATTTCGTAGAAGATGGTGTCTCATTTTTCCAAATATCCATTGCTTGGGTTTTACTAGTCGAAGGCTCTGAATCTTCTAAAATCTTTTTCAATCGCAATAGTACAAATGATACCATGAACATATCTGAGTCCGAAAAATTTTCACATACAACTTGTTTGTATTGTTTTTGTCGCGAAGAACCATCACATCCCCATTTACAAAAAAGAATTAACTTTGTGTTTCCATATTTTCTTTAACTCATTTTCTGTTACTGATTGTAGCAAGCGTTCGGCTGTGTGATCAAGTAGAGATTGTAGTTGTACCTCTGCCGAAATTGGTGTGATTGTAATAGTGTCCTTTGATGGCAAACAGTCCATTTTAGCAGCGGTTATGTAATGATATGCTGGATACATATTTGAGCCTTTCCCAATCGCACGCAGTCTGAGCTTAATATATTGCTGTTTTGTTAATTTAAAATCCAGAAATAATGCCTCTTCGTTTCTGTACTGTAATGCATCACTCGGAGTTGGTATACTTTTAAGAATCCGTTTTGTTCTCACTGGACTAGCTTTAACAACTTTTTCAATGATATCCACTTTTGTTAATTGGTTCTGGGATCGTAATTGATGTAGGAAATTTTCTTTTATATTTGTGCAACCAATTGCATCGTTAATATCTTTAAGTTTCCGCCTCTTAGATCTATCGCTGCAGTTGTCCAATGATTTGCATGGTCTTCCAGCCTTATCTTGCTTTGCTGTTTCTGCAGCGACAGTAAGTTGGCCTTCTAACCAGTTTGCACTTTATATATAAAAGTTTTGTTTACTGTAGCTAACTTCTTTGTAGCGTTTTTTAGTGCTTTGACGAAATTAGATAATTGCTTTTGCATTTCGGTGCTACACGAATTTAAGTTTAATTTTATTTTAACGTAACTAAGAACATCTTCCTGGTTTTTGTTTCTAAAATACTCTTCGGCCAGTTCTTTATAACTGAAGCTCTCCATATTTTTCTGATTATTTTTACTTGCGTCTGTTATGTTTTATCCGTACACTTAAAGGATTAACTTATTACTGAGTAATCCGTAGTTTTATACATTTTTAGAAACATGTTATTCACACATTGATCTTTAATTTCATAGCAAAACTGCACATGTTGTCCAGACCTTAATATCAGGTAAAACTGATTAGTATCTCGTCAATATGGGGTTGTTTTTTATCTTTAGTGGTTTAATGTCGCGATTATTGTTATAAAATTGTTTATGACTTTGGTTGACCCTAACATTTGATAACAGGTAAATTTAGAAAGAGATCATATGTTTACTGTAGAACCTATTGTGATAATTTTATGACTTTTTTGCTGATCAAAACAAAGCCTTTAAACCCTCTTGCAGGTATTATATTTAATTTTTTTAGTTTGACGTAGTCTAAAGAAAAAAAACATAAACTTTTAGGCAAAAAAGTGAAAATTTAATACACCATTGTATACGAGTACTTATAGGGCTGTTTAAATTATCGTTATTTGAATTTTTTAGAGTAATTTCATTAAAATGAAGTGTTCTAGCCACGGCTCGTCACGGGTGCAAAAGTATATATAGCGTTAAAGAGGACACTTTCTCCGGGTGGTATACGTTTCTTGTTCTCCGTTGTTCCCTAGAAGTTCTATTCCACTAAAGTTTAAATTTGAGCAAAATATAGTAATTTCATAAATATTTCGTAACACCCTAGAGCTGTGACCACCTACAACAACTAAAGACTATAATCCTACCAACATTATAAAAAAGACCGCAGGCCATTATCGATGATATCTTGCGAGTAGTAACCATTTATTTTTGATAAAAAACGAAAGAAAAACACCTTTTTCTGAAATTAAAAAAACAGTTGAGTTTGACAGCATGCCACGCCCACAATTATCAATAGTTTAATCTAATTTTTTGGCTACCTTAATCTGGATATATTAGCTACAAAAAAGCGTAAAAATTTTAAAAATCGGTGACAAAAAATTAGACTTTTGGTCAATGAAAAACGATTTTCAGCCACTGTGAGGCGAAGCAATGCATTTGATGAATTTAAATGACGTAACTCTAAAAGAACTAGATAGTATACTTTTGCAAAATATTGTTGCTAGCAGAAAATCTGGCAAACATCAAGGATATTGCATTTGTTTGGATTGTAGGCTTTTTGCAGACTCTTTTGAAGACCCCATCATTTTTTCCACCGGTCCAAGTTCGCCGGTCACCCATTGGATGCAATGTATTGTTGTCCTTCTGCAATAGCATGCGAAGAGTTAGATGAAAAAGCTCCTATATCGTTTAAAATATCAATGCAACGCAACAGTGAAAATAATCGTAAATATGATCTAGAAGTTGAAATTTTGGATCCTGTTGAGAAATTGCAACGCTGATCGCAAGCCAAATACATACAACTCTGAATCTTCTAATTGTTATACTGTCAATTGAATAACTTAGTTTTTGCTTAATTTTAATTATTCCAATAACTTTCATCAACCAGTAAAGGTCATTACTTCTTGCTCTATATTTTTATGTATTATATATTATAAAAGCTGGATAAATTCTGAGTCATTTAAATAAAAAAATTATGAATTTGCTCCTACCGTTCCAAAGTTATACCCTTTTTAAGCAAATTTGTAACAAATAACGTGGGTTTTAAGTCTTCAAAAAGAAGTAAACATAATAAAGTAATTTGACGAAGTCTTTTTAAGTTATTAAATAAAAACGCTTTTTTCGAAATTTTTCGACAACAATAACTCTCGAACGGACTAACCGATTTTCATTTAATTTGCAACGATCGACGTTGATTTTTTATGTTAAGAGTTAATTAGATTTTGGACTTCATTCGTCGAGCAGTTTAGAATTTATGTAAAAAAATCATATATGTATGTACGTACGTACATTTTATTGAACTTTTTTATGTTAACTAGACTGCTGAAGGAGTTGGTAAAAGAAAGAGTGTCCATAACAAAAAACAAAAACACAGCAATTACTTCATAAAAAATGTACTTATTTTACAGTTATACTTTGCTCAAACCTACCGATTGTCGAAATTACTAAAACATTCATTTATTTTTCAAACCCACAATTGTTTTTTTACTTTTAACAATACAAATTTCAACTTATTGAATGGATAAAGAAGGGTGATGCCTACAATAAATTTTTTGAGTTTATTAGTGTCTAATTGCAGCTTCATAGTGCTATTAAACGTTTGTGAATACTACTTTAAGGATTTTTCTTAGTAGTCTCTAATAAAACTTTTGTGAATAAGGCTGAATAACCATAACAATAATCATGATGCAAATAATTCAGGAAGATATAAGGTCCAACAAAATAACATGTCAGGAAATTTCCAGAGGCTTGTACAGGTAGGAAACCCTAGGCCGAATTCCGGACGATATTGCTGGAATCAACCTAGACAAGACCGAAACGAGCCTATGGAAATATATAATACAGAAGTAAACAAGTTTCAAGGAATCCCACAGGTAGGAAACCCCAGGCCAAATGTTAGCCAAAATCGCTTGGCTCAACCTGGTCAAGACCAAAAGGAATCAATGGAACATTACAGGGAAGAAATAAATAAAGGGAACGGTGAAGATAACAGATTCGGACAAACCCAAAGTAACGACAATATTTTTTATGGAAACAACCGATTACGTACCCACCATAACTACCATAAATAAAAGAGAATATATTGTACTAGGCAAGGACATAAGCTTACTTGATATTATTAATGTTTTGCTATTTTTTCATCGGCAGAAAAAGTCGATATAATTGTTTCTGAGTGGATGGGTTTCTATTTATTACACGAGGGAATGCTTGATTCCGTATTATTTGCAAGAGATAACTTTTTAAATTCAGATGGTTTAACTTGTTTTGGAGCAATGTTAATGCAACAAAAGTCGTGCAGACCGGACAGCACAATCTGCTTCGAAGGATTTACTACACGAAGGCGCACAGAGGCTGAAAATCGCTTTTCATTGCCCAAAATTCTGTAACTTTTGAACCTATCAAAATATTGAAGTAATTTGTATTTTAATTGATAGATATTTAGTTCAGCTTGACTCAGTTTTAATTATATTAAAATTGATTGAGGACTTTTTAAGGAATTCTAGGTCAAAGTTGAACTTTTGATTTTTTTAACTTTTAGAGTGAAATACGGGGTTATTATTTTTTTATTTATTAAAAAGTTTAATATTTGAAAATTAATAATAATTATAAATACTTTTTGTAATAATGGAATTTTTTTAATGTTACACTCAAAAAAAATTTACCCTAAAAAAATAGTAAAATCAATTGGAGATTTTGCTATTATTACAGAAAAATTAAAAATTTTTTGCTGTAAAATTTGCAAATTTGTTTACACTCAAAAAATAGTTACACTTAAAAAAAACTTTAATAATATTATCTAACAATATTGCCATTACTACAGAAAAATTTATTATTTTTTGCTGTCGGTTATGTTTATTATTATTTTTTACTAATACTATGTTTTTCGTACTTAAATAACAATGAAAGACAATTACAATTATTATTCATTTGACTCAAATATTGATTGCAAATATTCCATTATTTGTTTCTGTGCTATCTCTGTTCTTTAGTAGTTTTTTGGCTTCATCTAAATCCCGATGTTCCACTTTCCATTGATTTCGAATACTGGAGATGACCGGATCTGACGTTGCCAATAATATATTAAATAGATCTTCATTTGTTGAATTTCGTGAAATTTTTCTAGTATTGTGCTCTCTATAAAATCTGTAATCCTTGTTCCTTTTTTCCTGAGCCTACTCTGATAGATCTCCAAGTGGCACCAAATGATATTTAATGACATCTTCTACATGATAAAGGATTTTGTGAACTGTTGCAGACATATTTCTCCATGGGTAGTTGGTTGTATATATTTTTGCAGTTTTCTTTGCATAATCTCCAAATTTTCTAGAGTCAATTTCTTCATTGCACGCAAGTACTTCTAGGATTATTTTAAATCTGAAAAAAGGGTTTAAATCCACTCCTGTTATTTCAGATGCTGTTTCTGGATCTGAAAAGAATCTTATTGCGGTATTGCCATCATTTCTATTGCCTGACCCTTGTTTTGGCTGATCTATAATCAATCCAAATTTGCGATATTCATCTTGAACATGTTTCTTTTTTTAACTTCTTAACTCTTTGTTGGTTTCGTTGTTTTTTATTGATCCTGAAGACCCGAAATCCAAATCATAACTGATTTTTAGTATGTGTTCCATAAGTCGTATTCTTGCATGTAGTGGTGATAATCCAAATTCATATGCATCGGTATTATCTAATGATTTTGTCGGGACTTGGTTTAATTGGGGTTATGTTGCTTGGCATATAATGCAGCTGGATGCAGCCTTCGTGTTAGTCAAAGCCTGACCTACTTTTCCATCTATCATTGTCAGCACTAATTGGTAGCTTACTTCAATTTGCTGCCCATCTAACTGTAATTGTAATGGGTGTAGTGTTGCAATTTGGGCCTTGATATCAATAACTTCTTTGTTAATGGCATCATGAGTTTCTTTTTTGAATTCAAATTTGATTGGCCTGCAGTATTTCGTAGAAGATGGTGTCTCATTTTTCCAAATATCCATTGCTTGGGTTTTACTAGTCGAAGGCTCTGAATCTTCTAAAATATTTTTCAATCGCAATAGTACAAATGATACCATGAACATATCTGAGTCCGAAAAATTTTCACATACAACTTGTTTGTATTGTTTTTGTCGCGAAGAACCATCACATCCCCATTTACAAAAAAGAATTAACTTTGTGTTTCCATATTTCTTTAACTCATTTTCTGTTACTGATTGTAGCAAGCGTTCGGCTGTGTGATCAAGTAGAGATTGTAGTTGTACCTCTGCCGAAATTGGTGTGATTGTAATAGTGTCCTTTGATGGCAAACAGTCCATTTTAGCAGCGGTTATGTAATGATATGCTGGATACATATTTGAGCCTTTTTCAATCGCACGCAGTCTGAGCTTAATATATTGCTGTTTTGTTAATTTAAAATCCAGAAATAATGCCTCTTCGCTTGTGTACTGTAATGCATCACTCGGAGTTGGTATACTTTTAAGAATCCGTTTTGTTCTCACTGGACTAGCTTTAACAACTTTTTCAATGATATCCACTTTTGTTAATTGGTTCTGGGATCGTAATTGATGTAGGAAATTTTCTTTTATATTTGTGCAACCAATTGCATCGTTAATATCTTTAAGTTTCCGCCTCTTAGATCTATCGCTGCAGTTGTCCAATGATTTGCATGGTCTTCCAGCCTTATCTTGCTTTGCTGTTTCTGCAGCGACAGTAAGTTGGCCTTCTAACCAGTTTGCACTTTATATATAAAAGTTTTGTTTACTGTAGCTAACTTCTTTGTAGCGTTTTTTAGTGCTTTGACGAAATTAGATAATTGCTTTTGCATTTCGGTGCTACACGAATTTAAGTTTAATTTTATTTTAACGTAACTAAGAACATCTTCCTGGTTTTTGTTTCTAAAATACTCTTCGGCCAGTTCTTTATAACTGAAGCTCTCCATATTTTTCTGATTATTTTTACTTGCGTCTGTTATGTTTTATCCGTACACTTAAAGGATTAACTTATTACTGAGTAATCCGTAGTTTTATACATTTTTAGAAACATGTTATTCACACATTGATCTTTAATTTCATAGCAAAACTGCACATGTTGTCCAGACCTTAATATCAGGTAAAACTGATTAGTATCTCGTCAATATGGGGTTGTTTTTTTATCTTTAGTGGTTTAATGTCGCGATTATTGTTATAAAATTGTTTATGACTTTGGTTGACCCTAACATTTGATAACAGGTAAATTTAGAAAGAGATCATATGTTTACTGTAGAACCTATTGTGATAATTTTATGACTTTTTTGCTGATCAAAACAAAGCCTTTAAACCCTCTTGCAGGTATTATATTTAATTTTTTTAGTTTGACGTAGTCTAAAGTAAAAAAACATAAACTTTTAGGCAAAAAAGTGAAAATTTAATACACCATTGTATACGAGTACTTATAGGGCTGTTTAAATTATCGTTATTTGAATTTTTAGAGTAATTTCATTAAAATGAAGTGTTCTAGCCACGGCTCGTCACGGGTGCAAAAGTATATATAGCGTTAAAGAGGACACTTTCTCCGGGTGGTATACGTTTCTTGTTCTCCTTTGTTCCCTAGAAGTTCTATTCCACTAAAGTTTAAATTTGAGCAAAATATAGTAGTTTCATAAATATTTCGTAACACCCTAGAGCTGTGACCACCTACAACAACTAAAGACTATAATCCTACCAACATTATAAAAAAGACCGCAGGCCATTATCGATGATATCTTGCGAGTAGTAACCATTTATTTTTGATAAAAAACGAAAGAAAAACACCTTTTTCTGAAATTAAAAAAACAGTTGAGTTTGACAGCATGCTACGCCCACAATTATCAATAGTTTAATCTAATTTTTTGGCTACCTTAATCTGGATATATTAGCTACAAAAAAGCGTAAAAATTTTAAAAATCGGTGACAAAAAATTAGACTTTTGGTCAATGAAAAACGATTTTCAGCCACTGTGAGGCGAAGCAATGCATTTGATGAATTTAAATGACGTAACTCTAAAAGAACTAGATAGTATACTTTTGCAAAATATTGTTGCTAGCAGAAAATCTGGCAAACATCAAGGATATTGCATTTGTTTGGATTGTAGGCTTTTTGCAGACTCTTTTGAAGACCCCATCATTTTTTCCACCGGTCCAAGTTCGCCGGTCACCCATTGGATGCAATGTATTGTTGTCCTTCTGCAATAGCATGCGAAGAGTTAGATGAAAAAGCTCCTATATCGTTTAAAATATCAATGCAACGCAACAGTGAAAATAATCGTAAATATGATCTAGAAGTTGAAATTTTGGATCCTGTTGAGAAATTGCAACGCTGATCGCAAGCCAAATACATACAACTCTGAATCTTCTAATTGTTATACTGTCAATTGAATAACTTAGTTTTTGCTTAATTTTAATTATTCCAATAACTTTCATCAACCAGTAAAGGTCATTACTTCTTGCTCTATATTTTTATGTATTATAACGTTTAATTATCTTGAAATAAATTTACAATAATTTGAATTAACTCGACGGTAACTTTTATTCAAATTTTGGGTTGCTTTCGCAAAATAGTTTTTTGATTCAAATAAAAACTAACAAAGGTTATGGGCCCAGGTCGCTGGTAACTAAAATTTGGTTTTAAATAAAAGGGTAATAAGTGGTTTGCAGCAACTGTAGAGTTGAGGTTAGGTACGATACAGTACTCTTGGTTTTTTTTGTTTTATCCGGTATTAATAAAAAACAACGCACTATGTCGAGCGGTATTACAAGTATTGACAAATTGAACGGCGAGAATTATGCAACGTGGTGCATACAAATAAAAAGTTTGTTGATCACAATGGAATTGTGGAACACGGTTTACGAAGATTGCCCGGTGGATGCGGCAAAGAAGGTTATATGGAAGAACAATGACAGCAAGGCATTGGCAATGATAAATCTGAGCGTAAATCCAAGTGAGCTAATTCATGTAAAACATTGTACCACAGCAAAAGCTGCCTGGAACGTATTGAGTTCTATGTACAAGAAAAGTAAATTTGTTTAAGAAACTTATTAAGTTTAAATTTCAAAGCAATGAAAAGTTGTCGCCGCAATTAAACGAGTTTTGTTCGTTTGTTTGTTTGACAATTTAAAAGAAATTGAAATAACTTTAAATGAAGATTTACTATCGATTTTGTTGTTGTGTAGTCTTCCAGACGAAATGGAAAGTTTTGTAGTGGCAATTGAAAGTCGTGATAATTTACCAAAATATGAAAAATTAATATCTAAAATATTGGAGGAAGAAATGCGCCAAAATAATAAAATAAATTGCACTTCAGCAGAAAATGTTTTTGCAGCGAACACAAAGAATATAAACCATAAAAGAAATAAAAGATATTTCAGCAACAACAACATCTATAGAAATAAAAATGTCCCAAAAATTCCAACAAACAACAGCAGCAAGAGCGAATATCAGATCAATAACTTTACTAATGTTAAATGTTTTCGGTGTGGTAAAAAGGGCCACATACATACTCAATGTAAATAGAAATATGAAAATAATTTTGCTTGCTCTTTAGTTTGTCATAAAGGGAATTACACAGATGTATGGATACTAGACAGCGGCGCGACGTCTCACATGTGTAAATCTAAAGAATGTTTTATTACACTGTCTGAAAGCAAGCAGAAGGTTGTTTTAGCATCGGGTGAGAGTATTAAAGCTGAAGGTGTTGGTAATATTAAGATCAAAACAACTCACTGTAATCTTGAACTGAATAATGTTTTATTTGTACCTCAATTACATTCAAATTTTTTATCTATTCCAAAAATTGTAAAAGCTGGACATATGGTGGAATTCGCTGAGAATAAAGCAGTAATAAAAAGTAAAAACAAAACAAAAATTTTAACAGCTGATCTAAAATCAGAGATGTTTGTTACAAGAATTAAATCAATTGAAAAAGAAGAAAATATAGAAAGTGCTTGTGGCGTAATAAATGAAGATATTGGGTCAAAATGGCATCAGAGGTTTGGTCATTTGAATATTAATGATCTAAACAAATTGTGCGAAAAGAATATGGTCAATAGTTTAAATATGAAAATGCTAAAATCTATTGATTGTTTAACGTGTGCAGTTTGCAAAATTTCTGCCAAACCATACAAAAGCTACGCAAGTGTTCAAACAAATGGCTTGCTGGAACTTATACACACGGACTTATGTGGACCTATTGGTACAAGATCATTGGGTGGTGCATCATATTTTATTACTTTTATTGATGACTACTCGCGGCATATATCAACGTATTTTTTAAAAAACAAATCAGATGCTTTTGAAGCGTTCTGTAATTTTGCTGGGACCGCGGAGACGCAGATAGGCCGCAAAATTAAAATCGTTAGAAGCGATAATGGAAAGGAGTTTGTAAATTCCAAATTTGAGGAATATTTTAAGGAAAAGGGCATCATTCACCAAACAACTGTAAGCTATTCTCCACAACAAAATGGCGTTTCAGAACGGGCAAACCGAACCTTGGTTGAAATGGCGCGATGTTTGTTGGAATCTGCTGGGTTGCCGCAAATGCTATGAGGAGAAGCGATTAACACTGCAACATATTTAAGGAATCGTGCGCCAACGAGAGTTTTAAACGATATAACGCCTTACGAAAGGTGGAATGGTAAGAAACCATCAGTTTAACATCTGAAACCATTTGGGTGCGATGTAGTTGCTCTCAAAAAGGGCCCAAAGCCAAAAGGTGGTAAATTTTTCCCTAAAGGGCTTAAAATGAAATTTGTTGGCTATGAGTCGACAACAAAGGCCTATCGACTATATAATCCCACTACTAGGCAAATTATTATTTCAAGAGACGTAATTTTCTTTGAGCAATCTTTTGATAAAGTTTTCATTACAGATAAAAAAGAAGAACATGTATTTTTTGATATTCAAAATGGAAATGAAGCTGTTACAGAAGGTGAAAAAAAGGTTGAAGAATGCGACGTTAACGATGAGGAGTCTAGTAGTGAGGAGCCAAATGGTAATGAAGCACAAACTGCTGAAAATAAACGAAAGCCTGGCAGAACAAAATTATTAAAAAGAGGTGAGAAAGGTCGACCTAGAAAAGTTTATTGTGCGGAAGGTGTTGAAATTCTGAGCTCAATAATTGAAAATCCAGAAACTGTGTCTGAAGCTTTAAAATCAGAAAATGCTTTTAAGTGGAAAGAAGCTATGGAATCAGAGTATGATTCATTAATCAAAAATAATACCTGGCATCTCGTTGACAAACCTAAAGGTAAAAATATAATTGGCTGCAAGTGGGTATTTGCCTTAAAGCGTAAAGCAGATGGCTCTATTGAAAAATATAAGGCAAGACTTTTTGCTCAGGGCTGTTATCAAAAACCTAATGTCGATTTTAAAGAGACATTTGCACCTGTTGTTCGTCATTCAACGATTAGACTACTGTTGGCGTTATCGGCTAAATATAAACTATACGTAAACCACATGTATCAACCTCAAATGTTTGAGGATGAAAAGTTTCCTAACAAAGTCTGTTTACTTACAAAAGCATTGTAAAGCTTAAAGCAAGCAGGAAGGGAGTGGAACCGAAAGGTTAATGATATTCAATTGAAAATGGAATATCCGTGTCAAGCAGATACATGCGTTTATCTTCGGAAAAGTTCTTCTTGTTTTAGTATAATCGCAATTTATGTTGATGATATGTTGCTAGCCTGTTCGACGGAAAATGAAATGCAAAATATTATTGGAGATTTTGAACGAAAATGTTAATGCTGAAGACCGTGGTCCAATATCATTTTATTTAGGAATGGAAATTATAAGAAATGATCCAAGAGGTGATATTACAATTCACCAAAATAAATACGCGCAAGAAATTTTAGAACGATGGGGTATGGCGAACTGTAAGCCGTCATTTACACCATTGCCAAGCGGTATCGTATTAGAAAAATGCCAGAAAAACTGTGAAGACATGGACGTTAAGGGCTATCAGAGTTTAATAGGGGCTCTGATGTACCTGGCTGTAATAACATGGCCTGACCTTATTCACGTTGTTTCAAGGTTGTCACAATTTAATTGTCATCCACATGATGAACATTTCCAAGCAGCAAAACACGTTTTGAGATACCTCAAGAAGAATCCTGCTGGTAAAATAATTTTTTCTGCTAATTCTAAAGATTTTGAATGTTTTACAGATGCTGATTGGGGATCAGACCCTAGCGATAGGAAATCGTATTCTGGTCACGTCATATTTATGGGTGGTGGTCACATTGCGTGGGAATCCCGTAAGCAACTTATTGTCGCACTAAGTACCATGGAAGCAGAATATGTTGCTTTATGTCAAGGGGCAAAAGAAGTGATTTTCCATCGGAATTTGTTAAAGGAGCTCTGTTTTGATGAACTCCTTACCAGTCCAACAACAATCTTTTGTGATAACCAAAGTGCTAGTTTCATGGTTAAAAATCCTGCTGTGCAGAAAAGGAGTAAGCACATCGATATACGTTATCATTTTATCCGAAATGAATATGAAGACAAAACAATTAATGTTGAATACGTTCCTACTGATAAAAATGCAGCAGATGTGTTGACAAAAATTTTATGTAAAAACAAACATGCTATTGCTTGTCATCTATTAAAACTTAACTTGTAATATTTGAATTTATGTACAGATATTGTAGTTAAAATTTATGTATGAATATGCATTTGGCTTGAGGGGGAGTTTGTTGAGAAATTGCAACGCTGATCGCAAGCCAAATACATACAACTCTGAATCTTCTAATTGTTATACTGTCAATTGAATAACTCTTAGTTTTTGCTTAATTTTAATTATTCCAATAACTTTCATCAATCAGTAAAGGTCATTACTTCTTGCTCTATATTTTTATGTATTATAACGTTTAATTATCTTGAAATAAATTTACAATAATTTAAATTAACTCGACGGTAACTTTTATTCAAATTTTGGTTTGCTTCCGCAAAATAGTTTTTTGATTCAAATAAAAACTAACAGATCCTAATCTGGTCGAACATCCAGTATCGTGTGAATGTCTTCTTACAAAATGCATATTTAGAAAAACTTATTTACAAAAAATGGACACGTCACAAAGTGATGCCAATTAGAAAAAATTGTAATAAATCTGCGCTTGCGAATTCAATTTGTTTAGAAACAACACAAAGTCAGACTGTACATTGCAGAAATTAACAGCAAATTCTGCATGGATTCCACTGCGACTTTAGAACATGTGGATATATACAACACCATCTTCGGCTCATGCAACTACTGTATGCAAAAGGGATATCACGCAATTAACTCTCGCAGGAACAGGATTACTTGGTTTGGAGCCAGAATGCGTGCTGCAATACAATTCCACAACCATACAAGCACGACAGAGAATATCCAGCTCTATTAAAACATCCTACACCAAGTTTTGGGAAATCTCGGACGAAACACATACGAAACTTGTTAAACCCCTTCTACATAAAATGCATAAAGACGAGTACAGAATGCATAAAGAAATACAGAACTTAACAGAATTACAAACCTCATTATCAGAACAAAAGATATTCCAGCCTTCAAACCAAATTGATGCACAAAACTACCACCACATAACGGTCGGCTACTCCACATTTATCATTACGGGTGGCATCGTTGTGTATCTAATCATTAAAGGAAAATCCAGCTTCACACCAACTCCAGCTCCTCGCAACTTTCAGAGACCATTATACGTGCTTCAAGATGAAATGAAAAAATTAGTGCAAGGTAGACGGTATCTGTCAGAATTTGATCACGAAATTATTAAAGTTCTCATCTTAATCACTTTCAAAATTGCTATGTCCGGTCACTCTCAAGAGGTAATAAATGTAATGACAAATGAAGCCACGCAAGAAGCTGTACGAGTTTTCAAAGACAGAATTAATAACTCTTATACATACATATATGTACGTTCCAAACTTTAAGGAAATCCTATAAAGGATTTGGAACATTCCTTTGCTGTAGCACGCACTATTGAACACGAGGACAAGCATCGAAAATTACGATTATTACATTCCAGCAATAAGCAGAGGCATTATGCACAGCCAACAAAACGGCAAGATCATCATAGACGTCCATCAACAAAGCAGGCTTGCCATTTTAGCATTATTTTTTCTGAGTTAGCACTGTATTATTCCACCATGGTTTTGATATAATATTACAAAAATGTTCGAATACAAATACGTTGCAGTTTTTTATTCATCACTAATTTATTTGACTGATTTATTTATAAAATTGTTGTTGGTTGCAAATTGCAAAAACATGGAAAAAATCATTAAAAGAAAACGCAGTGACAACTGGGTGGAAGAAGACAAGGCAAGTATCAATATTTCAATGATCAGGTAAAATTATGGGTTGCGTGTGTATAAATATGTACATAGATATGTTTACTCGGCACATACTTTAGGTACGGTCACATCTGACAAAATTTGCCCAAAAAAACTTAACCACCACTTTTGCTTAGGGTTAGTGTGATTTAACTCGGTTTAAAAACAAATGAAGTAAATTATGCTGCAAAATGCTATTTTTATATTATTTTTAATAAATGCGAACCTATATTTGAAA
Source organism: Gymnocheta viridis (assembly GCA_956483585.1). Taxonomy (NCBI): domain Eukaryota; kingdom Metazoa; phylum Arthropoda; class Insecta; order Diptera; family Tachinidae; genus Gymnocheta; species Gymnocheta viridis. The sequence continues at coordinate 58,581,404 of OY101440.1, read as the reverse complement.
AAATATTGGAATTAAGGAAAATGCAAATTTAGCTTGTCTGTTGGTCACTTTTATTCAGCATTTTGTCAGATGTGACCGCACCTTCATATACATATGTATGTACATATACCGTACGTACATTTTATTGAACTTTTTTATGTTAACTAGACTTTCCTGAAGGAGTTGGTAAAATAAAGAGTGTCCACAATAGAAAACAAAAACACAGACAATTACTTCATAAAAAATGTACTTATTTTACAAATATACCTTGCTCAAACCTACCGATTGTCGAAATTACATTTAAAACATTCATATTTTTTTTATTTTTCACAATTTCAAACTTTCACAATTGTTTTTTACTTTTAACAATACAAATGTCAACTTATTAAACAGTTAAAAAAGGGTGATGCCTACAATAAATTTTTTGAGTTTATTAGTGTCTAATTGCAGCTTCATAGTGCTATTAAACGTTTGTGAATACTACTTTAACGATTTTTGCCTATTAGTCTAATAAAACGTTTGTGAATAAGGCTGTTAAAATTTAATCATACAATAAAAATTAAGCCTTTACAAATTATAAGCATGCATGTTAAATCAATAGTAAATACAAAACAAACCATTGAATTTATAGGAAAAGACATAGATTTCTTCGAAATAGATTCAATAGAAGATTTTGATTTGATACTAGGTTGGGATGGAATAAAAAAATTAGCGCAATAATAACAGAAAATGAAATAACATTATAAGAAAAAGAAGGTATTTAAATTTCACCTTAGGAAGAGAAGAATATAAAAAAGAAATTGAAAAATTAATATCAAGTAATAATACATAAAATATTGAAGCAAGTATTAGGACAACCACGAAAGACCCAATCTGGACGAAACAGTATCTAGACAATATGAACGACGCAGAATTACAAAAGCAGGAAATACAAAATCTACCAAAAGATGGTATTATTCAAAAAAGCTTATAATAATCCTTATAACCCACCCATGTTAAAAGTTCATAAAAAGAGGACTGATGAAAATGAGAAAGCAAAACGAAGAATGGTAATTGATTTCAGAAAATTAAATGAACATAAAATTACTGATATATACATCATTTCAGATATAAATACAACCTTACAAAATTTAGGAAAAGCTAGGTATTTTACAACACTCGACTTGGAATCACGATTCCACCAAATTAGGATAGAGAAAAAACTGCTTTCTTCGTAAGCGGCGGAAATACGAGTTTGTTCGTATGCGTTTAGGCTTAAAAAACGATTCTTCCAAAGATGTGTGGACGATATTTTGCGAGAATTTATAGGAAAATTTACTTACGTAATGATATATTCTTTCTCACTACAAGAACACATGTAACATATCCATACTATATTTAATGCTCTAAATAAAACAAAGTGTCAAAGTGTCTTAACGAGAAATCAAAATTCTTCATGGAAGAAGTAGAATACTTCGGACATATTGTAAAATATAAAATAACCACTGAGCCAAAAAAATAGAAGCAATAGACAAATTCTCCATACCGGAAACGTTAAAAGATCGCAGAGGATTTTTGGGATTAACAGGTTATTATAGAAGATTTATAAAAGGCTACGCCCGAAAATTCAAACCTTTAATCCTGCATCTAAAAGGAGAAAACGCTCACATTGCACTATGGTTTTTTTCGTTTTTTTTTTGGCATAAACTCTAATTTTAAAGCTATTGAATTGAAATTTGGTTTATATACATTTTTTATGCTCCCAAGATGACCTAGCAAGTTTCATATGATTTGGGGCACTATTTCATATAGCTGCCATATAGCCGATCTGGCCGACATACAACTAGGTTTTTGACGTTTCCATTAAAAATGTTATTTTTAAATTTTCTATTATATTTGATGAAAAAAAATAATAATTATACATAAAAAATAATAATTACATTTAAGTACGGCCGTATATGCCGAGTATATATCACATTCGTAAATTTTTGCATTTCGTTGTATATTTATATACTGACTTTTTGTGAATCCATTTTCCAATAAAAATGCAAGCGCATTGTCAGCTGACATTTTTTTTGGGCTCATCCGCATTTTGCTGTCCAAAATAATCGTCATGTTTAACGAAAGCCAATTAGAGTGTTTTACCTTAAAGTTGGAGACAGTTCTATTGCATTTAGGTAAGTTTTTCTTGATGAAGCGAGTAAAATTGCTGACTTCTTTCTTTACAGAACCTTTTGTGTCTATGCTCATAGTTTCAGAGTTAAGCTGTTCAAAAATCCAGTTTGAAATTGCATCTTCATTTCGATTGTTGTCTAGCCACACATTGAACAGGGTAGCATGACTGAACTCAAATGTACCTAAAAATTCAAAAATTTATGGAAAACGGGCAAAATTGGGCAAAAACTGTTAATAACACGTTATAATGTACACTTTCAAGTATATTTCAGCATAATTAAATTTTGGTCAAAATTGGGCGAAGGTTAGTTTTTACTCCACTACACTCTGGACTATAAACTGGTGTTTTGGTTAATTTTTTCTCTTTCTTAGGACTTCACAAAAAACAATTCACAAAAACATTTAACAAATAAAAAGCAATTGCTATTAGTTTTTAATAATATACATACATTTATCTTTATTTTCCATATTTATCAAATTTGTTTTTGTTTACCGGCAGTCGCTTTCGGTTATTACAAAGCTGAGGTAATTTTTTCTGCTTTTTTGTGAAAACCAACAGCTGACGTATAGTTTGGACTTTGTACCCCTTGTAAAAGTTCAGGGTTACCATCAAATAACTTTTATTTACTGAAATGTTGTACCTAGGGTATGCACTTTAAGAAAATATAGTTAAAATGAACAAATATTTCCATGAAAATGTATGCCAAAAATTTTGCGATCCAGTCCAGAGTGCATTTGTAAAAACAAAAGTAAAAATACAAAAATTAAATTGGAACAACCAGCCATAAAAGCTATAAACAAGTTAAAAAATAGTCTAAGAGAGCAAGTAGAATTATACCAATATAACTTTGATAAGCCGTTCGAACTTACAACAGATTCTTCCAACATAGCTATTGGAGCTGTCCTAAGTCAAAACAGAAATCCAATTTATTTTTTATCTCGGAGTACCACCGGACAAAATTACACCACTAATGAAAATGAATTGCCGGCTATAATATGGGCATTAAAGAAATTACGTAACTACATATGTACATATATGGCATAGTTGACCTATCTATCTTTACTGACCACCAACCATTAAAATATGCAATATCAGAAAAAATCCCAATCATAAGTTAAAACGATGGAAAGCCTTCATCGAAGATTATGGCGCCAAACTAACTTACAAACTTGGTACACTATATATGTAAATGTGTCTGACGCATTATCACGGCAATCCATAAAAACATCATCAGTAGGCACGGTACATTACAGGGAGAGCTCAGGCGAGCAGATAATAAAATCTATATCACAGCCACTTAATGCGTATGGAATACAAATTGAACTCATGCCAAATGAGGTACCCAATGAAATACGTACCCAAATAATATTTCAAAACAAATTACGACATACATACATATGTATTAAATTTACTAACGAAAAAGTCACTGCCTCACAGCAGAAAATTTATTTGGATACGGTAAAATCATAAAAGATACATTCAACACCACCAAACTTGTACACACAAGTAAAATTAAGAGATGTAACACAAAGGCGTGTATGACTCTGTCAATTGATTAGTTTGGCAGTTGTCGAGTTCGTTGAAAAAAAATCAAAAGATTTTGATTTTTTCAAGTTGGCTAGAAAGTCTTTCAATTCAATTGTGCTGTGTGTGTTCGATTCTTTCGGTCAGCTGTGAAAATTTATGTTTGTAGTTTTCTTTTGCAAAGAAAAAGTTAAGAATTTTTCAAATTGTCTTGAATTTTAAATAAAAAATATAAAAATGACATTGAAATTTTCCAATATCCAAAAATAAAATGAAAAAGACAAAAACCATTCAGCCATTGCAATAAAAGGTTTTAATTTTGTAGTGGTAAAAAATATAAATTTGACAGTTGAATGAAAGTCTTTCAATTCAGTTTGTGAAGGTGTGGCCAAGAATCAATTCAATTGTAAGACTCAATTGACAATTTAATTGATATGTACGTGTATGGGGTGCTCAACAAGCAAACGATAGAGGCTATAAAAACAATATACAATAGATCAATATTACTGGCCAGACATTAGAATCATTTAATATAAAATGCACTTCATGTTTGTATGGTAAATACGAACGCAACTCACTACAACATTCAGATATTCCCGAAGAACCGGGAGAATTCATACACATGAACATTTATTTCAATGAGGCAACTCACACTAGACTAATTATGCTGGCATAACATGGCAGCTTGTTGGCATTTTCGGTGAAGAGAGTCGTTGTTGGTTGGCATAATTTTTCAACCCAGCATTAGCAGAAAAAACCAATACATATACACTATTGAAAACACAGGTTCTGTGTTTTCTTTTTTGAAGAGCGTGTTTTAGTCTTTAGTTTTCAATCGTCGTGTAAATATTAATTTAAAAGCAGAGGGTGGTTGGTCGCGCCAATGAATAAGTTATATGAAAATTACGAGTGGGACTTTATTATTACTGAATTCAAGTCTTTATAAAATTTTGCAGGAAAACAGGTTTAAAAAATATTCCAAAATAAGTTAGATTTCAATCTTTAATCAAAGAATATAATCAATGGAATATACACAAATGCCGGAGGGTTTACTTAACAACTTTAATCAAGTGATAATAATTGCAGCAGTTAAAAATCCCGAATATTTAATACTTTCTGAAACACATTTAACTAAAAAAATTAAGGAACAAGAATATCAATTACAAGGATATGATTCTTATGTAACATTGTCTAATTCTGCGCATACCGGTGGAGTTATCTATTTTAAAAATACATGGAAGGTGATCAAATTATGTGAAAAAGTCGATGATTCAAAATATTGGATGTGTGCATATTTGGCAAAAAATGTAAATACGATGATGATAGTAATGGCTGTTTACAGATCTCCAAACAGTAGCGAAGTTGAATTTTGTAACGCATTTGATAAAATAATTGAAGAAATATGTGAAACAAATTATGAAATAATTATAGTAGGTGATTTCAACATAGACTGGAGAAAAGACGATTCATCCAAAAATAGAATACAACTAACTTTAAATGATAACGGTCTCAAACAAATTGTTAATGATTATACAAGAGTAACAGCAAATACAAAAACTGTAATAGACTATGTAATAACAAATAATGATAACGTATACGCTAGAATTAATAACGAAAATAAAATAGCGGATCATGAAGCTATAGATATAATAACTCAAAACGAAAATAGTGAACAAATAATAACAAAAGAAATAGACATATTTGAATATAATAAAAACTTATTTAATAGCGAACTAAATAATATATTAAAATTTATTGAAAATAATAATGTAAATAGTAATGCTTTTAACATCGATATGTACATTGAAAATACAATAAAGAAACTCACAAAAAAAGAAAAATTAGCGAAAAAAATAATGTTAACAAATGGTTTAGTAGAGAACTAAAGTTACTAAAAAAGGAAAAAATTACCAAATACTGTATACCAATAACAGAAAACACAAGTGAAGCATGGAACAATTATAAAGTAATAAGAAATAAATATAAAACTAAAATCGAATATGAGAAAAATAAATTTATTAATAACAAAATAAGCAATGCCAAAGATCAGAAACAAATGTGGAAGGAAATAAAAGAATTAGTACTTAGTAAAAATAAAAATGTGATACAAACTGTGATATTTAATCAAATAGAATATAAGGAAAATTACCAAATAGCCAGTCAATTTAATAACTACTTTGTGGATAGTATTAAATCAATTAGAAATTCGATGGAATATGTGCAATATATAAACCAATTACCTGTAATAAACTCTAAATTTAAATTTCGTGCAATAAATTTACAAGAACTTAAAAATATATGCAAAGATATAAAAAATAAACCTGACTTTAATAACGTATCAATGAAAAAAAATGGACAATTGGAACATTATGGGTAAGACCATGATGAATCTAATAAACGCATCACTAAAAACGGGAGATTTCCCGGAAAGCTGGAAAGTTTCATCAGTAACTCCAATCGAAAATGTTGCGAAAACAAAAAAATGTGAAGAGTTTCGACCAATAAACACCCTAAAAGCGTGTGAAAAAATAATTGAAAAAGTGGTAAAACAACAATTAGAAAAATACATTAAAGAAAATAATATATTTTCTAAATATCAATCTGGCTTTAAAAAAAAATATTCATGTGAAACAACGGTAAATAAACTACCTCATTAATAGATGGAAAAATGTAGAAAAAAAACAAAAAACTAATGGCAATCTTTTTAGATTTTAAAAGAGCTTTCAAGACAATTGATAGGGATATTTTAATACAAAAACTGCATATGTATGGAATACAAGGAAACGAGTTAAAGTGGTTTAAATCGTATCTTACAGACCGAAAACAAATGGTAAAAGTAAATAATATTAAATCTGATTATATAGACAACGAATATGGAGTGCCACAGGGCTCAATTTTGGGAGCACTATTGTTTATTATATATATTAACGATATGCCGGACGTTTTACAAAAATGCGAAATAGTTTTATATGCTGATGACACACTGATCTTCACTGAAGGACACACAGATAAACAATGTCAAGACAACATGATACACGATATTAATAACATAAACAAATGGTTAAAAATGAATAAACTAAAATTAAATGAAAACAAAACAAAAATAATGGAAATAAACATGAACAATGAATCGGTATTTAAAATAAATAATGAAATTATAGAAAAAGTAACTGAAATTAAATATCTTGATTTTATAATAGATAAACAATTAAAATTTAAAGAACATATAGAATATATATATAAAAAAATTGGTAAAAAAATCGGATTTTTTAAACGAATACCAAATAAAATATCGGTACTAACGGCTATAAATATTTTTAATACAAATACCACATTTCGAATTTTGTTCAACAATTTTATATACATGCTGCACAGAAACACAAATAGAACGACTTCAAAAACTGCAAAACAAAGCTATGCGATCAATTTTAAGATGTAATATTTTAACACCAATTGAAAATATGCTTGGCGCACTGAAATGGCTCAATATACAACAAAGACTTTAAATGAATACATTATACTTTATACAAAAAATGAAAACGGGAAATGCACCAGAATATTTGATAGAACAACTTAATTATGTTGGAGACATACAACCGTATCAACTAAGGAATGCTGATAATTTCCGACTACCAGAAGCAACAACAGCTGCAAGGCAACGTTCACTTTTCTACAAAGGACTACACCTATATAACATGCTTCCAAGCTATACAAAATCAGAAAAAAATACTAATGTTTTTAAAAGAAAAATTTTATATTTTATAAGAAATAATGATATTCCACAGAGCTTTTGATAAAAACTTAAGTACAAAAATAATATTTTTTTGAAGAATTTACTGTAAAGTATTTTAATACTACTAAATTACCCAATAAAAAAAAATAACAGATTTGTTTGTTATTGGTTAAGCATGTCTTTATGCATTTGGTTTGTGCTTATGACACATCTTCACAAAATTTTAAGCAATATTTTCTTGAAAAAATTTAAACATCTCATGTTTCTATAACAACTTTCAATTTAGTGGGAATAAAATATATAAATGTGTTTGTTTTTTTCCTGATAAAGTTTTAAACTTATTTATGCTTGTATATTTACTAACTAATTCCAGCCATATTCGGCTAAGTTTGTTCAGAAATTTACATACTTATGTGTACAGCGAACAAAAAAATACTAACACAAAGCTGTGTATACGTATACAATTTTATGCCAGATGAATTATCCAGTGTGTTTTGGAAAGGAAAAAAGTTAAGCGGACTAAAAATTAGTCTAGTGTGAATTAGCTCAATAAGCTCAAGCAGTACCTCGTAGCTATAGATAAATTCGCTGAGCAAGATGTATTCAACTAGGTGCCCTCTAAGCACAGCTGACAATTTTTTGCTTTGCGAACTTTTTTAAAAGTTAATGTCAAACATTATTTATGTTTGTGCCATGATCAGTGCTGCCACGACAAATAAATTTGTGCATCAAAATTTCATGAAAAGTAACCAAATAAGAAAAAAAATAACCAAAATTAAAATGCTTTTTGATTTAGTTAAAAATAAATTGTAAGTTTATTTTTTCAAATATATTTGACGTATTATAAAAAAAATTTGTACTTCATAGTTGAATAATAATGAAACAAAGATGTAGTTTTCTTACACACATATTAAGTGACAACAAAAAGCTTAAATGTAATTTTATTATATATTTAGCACTTTTCTGTATTTCATTCGAATTATAAACATTCTGATTAGAATACAGAACATGCCTGATAAAGGTAAATAATAGTTTTGATTTATATGAAATACATTTTTGGTTTTTTTTTAAGGTCGAATAAACAAAAAATTCTTATGAAATACATTTTTTTAAATAAAAAAAAAAATTTAAATCCTTTAACTTAAATTAAAGCTTTTGTTTATTAAAAAAAATCATGTCATAAAAGTGTTTTTCAAACTTAACAACGATGCTAAAACATAGAAATAATAATAAAATAAACAATACTTAAAGTATTGCAAAATATTTCATTAAAATATTTATTCTGGATATTAGTAAATATAAAAAAAAGCTATGTACTTCAACCTTATAACAATAGAAATAATAAACAAAAACTCCAAAAAACCTTAAAACTATGATCACACTGAAAGTCGGGGCGGTCTTTAAATTCGAATGTTTTTGCAATAATTAATATTTGGTTGCGTATCCTTTTAGATTTTCTACAGCTTTTAATCTTCTTGGAATAGATTCCACCAATTTTTTGCATACATCAGGCGTTATTTGGCTTCATTCCTCCTGTAATGCGGCCTTAAGCTGGTTTTTATTACTGCACAATCTCTTTTGCATGCGACGTCCAAGTTCGTCCCATAAGTGCTCGATTATGTTTATATTTTGGCTTTGTGCAGGTGTTTTGATGACTTTGGGGCAGTTGTAAAGCAACCAGTTCTTAGGGTCGTTGTCTTGATAAAACTTAAAATTATCAGCAATACCCAACTTTCGCGCACTTTCTTTAACATTCGTTTTTAAAATATCAAGATACATGTTCTTGTCCATGATGCCTTCTATAAAATGAAGGTTTCCGACACCTGAAGCTGCCATGCAGTCCCACACCATCACGGATAAGCCTCCATGCTTCACTGTTTTCTTAGTGTTTTTGTGCAAAAATTCTTCATTGTGCTTACGCCACACATAACGCCGGCCATCGGAACCAAACAAATTAAATTTGCTTTCATCCGTAAAAAGAACCTGTAAGATGCTGAAATGATGACAGGAAAAGCCAAAATAACGTGTCATATAAATTGTACCGTGCTCCAAAACGTGAAATCTTTTGATATGTGATCTCGTGCAAATTCCAAGCGATCCTTTCTGTTTTTTAAACTTACACATGGTTTCTTTCGAGCCACTCGCCCATGCAATTTGTTTTTTCTTAAAACTCTTCTTATTGTTTCTGCATGTACTTCCTTTCCAAAATTGGTTTTAACCAAAATGGCAAGTTTTGGAGCGGAGATGAATGGATCATTTTGTACTTCGCGAACTATAAACTTCTCATCTCTCGGGCAAAGCTTTCTTTTTACAGGTGCGCGTTGTTTATTTCTAATTCTGTTGTCTTTAGTATCGCGTAATGATGTCGTGTACAGTAGATTTGCTTTTATTAACGATACTTGCGCTTTCTCGTTGAGTTTTACCTTCTAAATAGTTGTTAATAACCATTTTTCGTTCTTCCAAGGTAGACTGTTTGATTGTACGCGGCATTACAAAAGATTTTTTTTATTATTTTCACACTACGAAAGTAAATATCAAACTGTCCACTTAGAATATAAAACAATAAGAAATGAACAAATATAACGATAATTGAAATTAATTTCTTGTTTCTTTTTTGCTTTGCCCGACTTTTAGTGTGACCATAATTTTAGAATTTTTTGAGATTACTTTTAAAATACCGTGTTGGAAAATTCTTTTTAATGTTTTTACTACAAAATTTTATTGTGTAGTAAATGCTTAATTAAATGTATTAAAAAGTTTTTTAAAAATAATAAGCTATGATATCTAAAATAGTTTATAAAAATCTACCAATAACTTTCCCGACTTTCAATGTGAGCCACTGTACATACATATATAAATTAAAGTTTCAAAGAACGATTTTTTAAAAAAAAATTATTATTACTATTAATCCGACAGATTAATAGTAATGTTCTTTATTTGATTAATGCCTAAAACCGACTGCCAATGCTTTACAAAATATAATTCATTTTATTAAAATTAACTTGTTGCATTTTCCCACCAACTTACGGTCGCGCGTGCAGCGTATTTGTTGATCTTGCATATTCCCATCGACGGAACGGAGTTGATGATTTTGTAATTTCCCATCGAAATATTATAACGGCTCGTGTGGCTCCGGTTACTTTGCTGGAATTCGCTAGCATTGCTATTTTAAAGTTGACACGTTTATTGGCTGTTGTGTTTGTGCAAATATTTATAATTGTTGTTGTTGTTGTTGTTGCTACTGTGTTTGGTGGCTTGTGAAATAGTTGTTGCTACTGTGTTAACTCCTCCCCCTTTAAGTTCATACGTCCTCGTATGAATAGTTAAAAAAAAGGAAGGTTATGAATTTTTTGGTTTTTTGCACTTCCTGATGGTAATGACAAGGAACCTTTCGGCTTAACACATAGATTGACATCTTCTACCGTCTCTTTTACTTCAGATGATTGTTCGTTCCTTTCGGATGATTTGTTTTTTATTTCGGTAGTTACCTTTTTGTTTCTTCTCGTCATGCAAACGATAGTAACCAATAATGTTATGGCAATTGATAGTCCAAGATTAATGGATAGGTTGATTTTATTCTCGACTTGCAGTTTTTCGATTAAGTGAGAATTGTTGATGTTAACTGCCTCCATCCTTTCCAGCGTTATTACTTGTTCTTGGAAACTCATGTTACTTGGTTGCAGCAATGCAGGTAATGGCTTAGTAAGAGTAGCTTGCGTTGTTAAATATGTTTTGTTACCAATTCGTACCGTGGAATTTAGGTGGTGAACTATGAAGGTGCCATTTAGGTTTACTGTTGAGTTGTCTATTTCGATTTGTCCTCTGAATTCGTTCAGCAGTATCATACTTTCGTCTATTTCCTCTATACGGGCCACATGCTCATCGTTGGTTGTTGTGCAGCGGGAAGGTTTGGGATGCAATTTGTTTCAGTTAGGTCTATGATGTTATCTATTTCGCAAATACTTAGTTTATTATAGCTTTTGCAGTCATTTTTAATTCCAAATATCTTATTATAACATTTCAAAATATTTTTAAAATTTGTCTTAATTACTACATTATTTCTTCTTACAGGTCTAATCGAAAAGTTATCGCAAGTTTCACTATTGGTTGTTGGAATATTTACTATGTAAACGATTTCTTTGTCATTTGATGCAATTTTAATTTTAGAAAAATTTAACAATTCATCCATATTCCCAAATGGAATATTATCATTATAAAAAATGTCTCTCAAAACATCGATTTCGGTACTAGAAAAAATGAATGAATTTACAATATTTGCTTTAGCCCAATGAATGGCATATTCGATATTTGACAATTTCCAATTTATACTTAAAGTCTAACAAATTTTCTTCATTAAATTTATTTTCTAACAGTTTAGAAATATTATTGGTTACATTTGCCAGTCTGTTAATTTTTTCTATAGTTAGTTGATTAATTACAACTTGATTATTTGTATTTTCCAAGACATTATTCATTTTGTTCTCTATAATCTCGAAATCTTGGTGATCCGGGCTACCGGCCAACCATTTCCATGCGCTACCAATGAAGTCCAGAGACCTTTTCGTCTTTGTCTTAGATTTTAGTCTGGATAGACATGATCTCATTTGGGATATGGAGTAGGATAGGTAAGGTAATAGTCGATTGTCAGTATTTTTGTTAAGGTTAATACCGTTTTCCAAATTACGTATCAGGTCCTCGTATTCCCCCAAATTAATTATGTGGATAAGTTTAAATATGCCAGTCTGTATCTTCGCTGAACCCGTACTGATCACGACTAATCTAGAATTTGAGTAATCCATTATCTGGAACTCGCCCCTAGAAAGTGCGAACATCCAAACAAACCTGTAATAAAGTATATTAAAAATTAGTTCCTTATGTGTTTCTTGTGTACGATTCTCCCACTCTCGGTTACTATAGTAGTGTGTCTATCTTCCTTCACCAGTTCCCGTTTGAATTTCTCGGTCAATTTCGTACCAAGTCTATTGTTAACCCTTACAAAAATTTCCTGTCCAGGTATGTATCGTTTTATTTCCCTCTTGTTCTTATTATGGTATTCTAAATCTTTTTCCTGTTTTCGTTTCAGTTTCGCCATGTTGTCGTTCCTTGTTCGCTCGTAACTTCCCGGCGAGAAGTCTACAGTTCTCCCAAAAAACAAATCAACGGGCTTCTTCCCTATCGTTGAGTGAATAGAGTGGTTATATTCGTTCACTGATCGTTCCAGAAGCTCCTCGAAGTCCCTACAAATTCCCTCGTCCTTAATACATCTCATGATCTCGGCCAATGTTGAATGGAATCTTTCGATTTGTCCATTGGCCTCACTTCTATAGGGTGGTGTTGTAAATACCTCTATTCCCAGTTCATCCTTCATCATAAACAGTATCGAGGCAGAATTCAGGGATTTCTCATTGTCCATAACAATGGTTTTGGGGACTCCGTAGAAGAAAAGAATATCCCTTAACGGTCTCCTAACATCCTCTATCGATTTTCCCTGTAAAATTCTGGTCTGTGCATATTTTGAAAATTTATCGAGAGCTGTTAGGACTATTTTCCTGTCGGTTGAAAAAATGTCAATGTGGATTATTTGACCAGGATAGCTCGGTACTGGTGTAGCGTTTAATTTCGGCTGATTAGGATGTCTTTCATACTTATTTTTCCTACATGTGGAGCAGAGTTTCAGTATTCTCTTGATCTTAGAAAACATGCTAGGAAAATAGGAACTTTCTAGTATCTGGGACCTGTTTTCCACAGCATTTCTATGAGCGCGATTATGGGTTTCTATAATCAGGGTTTCCTGGTCTGATTCCGACAAAATATCCTCGACAACCTTTTGTGTAAAGCGAACCTTGTAAGAACTAAAATGGTTAGGATAGATTTCTTGGATCCTCCCCATTATAAACTCTGGGGTTTTTATACAATTTACAACGGAAGGATTTAAATATCTCTTTAGGACTGATACCAGCTTCTCCGAATCGTAGTCAGACTCTGTCAAAATGTGTCTATTGTATCCCGGAAACGTAACTCTAAATTGGTAATCGGAGGATTCACCTATGGATAGAAAAATTTGATTCTTAAATGCATTTATCGGAACTTCTACACTTGGTATAAGGTCCTGCGGAGAACTGTCGCTACTATGGACCGTACCCGTTAGGGAATTTACATTTGTTGTTGGAGGTCTAGAGAGTGCGTCAGCTACCACATTACTTCTACCCGGTTTATACTGAATCTCGTAATTGTATTCCTCCAATATTGCCTTCCATCTTTTCATTTTGGAATTACTATTTTTATTGCTAAGAGCATACGTCAGTGGTTGATGGTCAGTATAAATTACGACCTTTGCTGATCCATATAAATAATTTCTCAAGTTTGTCAGAGCCCAGATTATGGCTAGCATTTCCTTTTCGTTTGCTGCGTAATTCTCTTCGGTTTCTGTTAATGTTCTTGAAATGAAAGGTATTGGTCTATTGTCCTGACTTAATACGGCTCCTATTGCCACATTAGATGCATCCGTGGTTAATTGGAACTCCTTTTCGAAGTTTGGGTATGACAGTATCACTTCCTGAGACACTAATGCATTTTTCAATTTGTCAATGGCGAATTTTACCTGGTCGCTGAGGTTTATTTTTCTCTTACTCGATTCTGATTTAGAAATCATGCCTCCGTCTCCACGTAAAAGTTTGGTTAGTGGTTTTGCAATGTCCGCGTATCCTTTTACGAATCTCCTATAGTATCCGGAGAGGCCAAGGAAGGATCGCAGCTCCTTAACGTTGCTAGGATAAGGATAATTTACAATTGCTTCCAATTTTTTTGGATTAGCTTTTATTCCATTACAGGAAACGATAAAACCTAGAAATTCAACTTCTTCTTTGAAAAATTCGCATTTGTCCAATTGTACCTTCATATTGGCTGCGTTTAATGTTCTGAAGACATCATTTAGGTGTTTCAAGTGTGAGGCTTCATCCCGGCTGAATATAATAATATCGTCTATGTAGACGTAGCATATCCGCCCGATATGCTCCCTTAAGATGTCGTCAAGGGCGCGTTGAAATATAGCCGGAGCATTCCTTAATCCAAACGGTAAGCGCATAAATTCATACTTTCCGTTGTTGACGGAGAAAGCAGTTTTTTCTATATCTTCCTCCCTGATAGGTATTTGGTGGAATCCGCTTTTCAAGTCGATCACCGTGAAATATTTGTTCCCACCGAGATGAGAAAGAACGTCATTTATTTCAGGTATGGGATACTTATCAGGAATAGTTATTGAGTTAAGCTTCCTGAAATCCACTACAACCCTATATTTCTCTCTTCCAGATGCATCCTGTTTTTTTGGGACTACCCAAATGGGTGAATTATATGGAGAACGCGATGGCCTAATTATCTTGTCCCTTAGTAGTCTGGCGATTTCCTCCTCTACAACCCCCCTTAGGGCCATTAAATAAGGGTAATTCTTTGAATATGTTGGTGTGTTGGTTGTGGTTCTTATCTCGCCCACGACCCTAGTCGTGTACGTAAGGCTTTCATCTGGATCCGCGAATAGATTTCTGTATCTGGCCACTGTATGTTCCAGAGAGTTTTTCTGATACTCGGACAAGTGTTCGGTTCTCAATTCAATATTATTAACGTCCTGTGCAATGTGTTGGAAAAGCTGAATTCTCCTGTTACCTTGTACAGTCATATAATTCTCGGAAGTGTGAATAACTGCCGATAGTTGTTTAAGGCAATCATGACCTAAGATTGCATCAAAGGTCTTCAGTCCCGGTAGGACATAAAATTTTATTGGAATATCGTTTATTCCGAACATGCAACCCACTACATGATGAGTTATTTGGACATTTCCCGCGACTGAATTTGCACTAAATTTCTCCTGATTTAATTTTGGGTTAACTGCTAACTGGGGTTTTATGTAATTCTTATTGCTACCTGTATCTATTAAAATTTTAAGTGTCTGTCCGTTCCCCGTCCTGGCCTGAAAGTATGGCAACGAGGAACTGTTTAACCAAAAAAATTAAGGTCTACGAGGGCGTCGGTCTGTGGATTCTCCAAAGGATCATATTCAGGGAGTTCGTATGTGGTGTCCCTATAACATTGTTCGTTGTCTTCGACCTCCCTATAATATTCTTCTATGTCAGGTACCCCTCCAATAGCACCTTCCTTGTCATAGCCATTAATAAATTCCTGGGGTGGCTGTTGGACCTCATTTCCGTTGTCCGCTGTTACGTGGAAGTTTCTCTGCATTTTATTTTGTGGGGCTTGGATGGATGCTGTAGGCGGTCTCTTGAACGCTGCATTCTGCGGTCTGTTCATATAATTTACTTGGCGTGTTTGTATTGATCGGTCCACGTCCATTGGTTCGTATCCTGATGATGGCTGTTGATTGTTTATTGGTTGGTATGAGGGCCTTGGTTGGCTCATCTGGTTTTGCTGGGGTCTTGGTGTCCAATTTTGATTATTTGCTGGCCGCCAGTTAGTATTTTGGTTATAGTTTGGTGTTGTCATATTCCGGGGTGGTAATGGTGGTCTAGGAAGAGTTCTGCCACTCATATGTGCCAGTTCTGGATAAAATCTTAATTTATTTCCCGAGTACACGTTTGTACCAATGCGATCTTTTTGTACGTTATTCCTAGCTAACTGACCGTTTGCGTAGTTCCGACGGAATGTCATGTTGTCCAACTTCAAACAAATGTGCAAAGCCTGTGGAAGTGATGACGGTTCCCGGACGCTAAGGAGTCTCGGTAAGTCTCCATTTAGCCCTCTCACGAAGGTATCAAGTGCTTTGTCCCTATAGGTATTGGTCATTACCCTTAAGCTTCCCTCATCAATGTCTAGACAGGCAACTTTATCCAGGATCAAAGAGAGATGTTGGTAGACCACTTGGTAAAATTCTGTTATCGACCTGTAACCCTGGCAGAGGGCAGTCATTTGATACTCTAAAGTACCAATATCCCTCTTGTCCGAGTAATGCATCATAAGGCATTTTTTTATTCTCGGCCAGTCCAGCGGTGTTCTATAGGACTCAAGTGCCGTGTCCGCTTCGCCCGTAATTTTCGTGCGTATGGTATGAAGAATGGCATAATATCGCCCCGTTCCCTTTTGTGATTCGTATAATTCCAACACTCTGTCCACCGATTTCCTCCAGGAATTGAATTCCCCGATGGTACCGGAGAATTCCCTTAAGGATCTAACAATATCGGGTACTCTATCTAATTCCCCCAAAGTCGCTGTCAGTTGCCCTATTGGCTGGTCCACCTCATTGTCCAGTTCGCCACCCTGCGGTGTCTGTAAAGTTTCCCTAATGATTTCCCTTAATTCCCGTTCCTGTAATTCGGTAAGTCCCGAGGTCCGTGCCAAGTCTGAACCCGAAGCCGTGGTCTGTGTCAGTGTCAGCGTCCTATTAAGTCGCTCTGTCAGTTGATCGATAGTTTCGTCAGGCATTGGAAATGGTTAATTATTTTTAGCAATCAAAATTTAAATTTTTACTTGATTCTACACTAATGATAATGTCAAGGACGTAATAAAATATTCTTTCTCTTTTTAATGGATTTTTGAAAATAAGGAGTCACTAATACTAAGTATAATAATTATAGATAAATAAAAAATAATCTTACATAAAACTTGATGTCAGGAACATGCTGCTTCTTGTTGAATGTTGTTCTGGTATTTGTTTGCGATGTTTTCCCAAGATTATTTGTGTCTATAGTTCAGGATTCACAACACTTTATTTATGTCCTTGTCACTTAATTACTGAGAAGTGTTTCACTTAATTTGTTCTTATTTCGTGTTCTTTTTTACTAGGATTTTTTTATTTACTTTTTTCCTTAATGAGGAATTACTTTTTTTTAAATTTGTTTTTACTATTTTCTTGTTTAATGTCTTTTTTTTTAAAGTTCAGGCGCAAACACAGCTAGTGTTATACTTTTTCTAGTTATTGTATTTATAGTTAAAAAAAATTTTTGTTCTTATGTAAGTTTTAGTTTTAAAATTTATTCTTATGCTTTTCGTTAAAATTCTCTTCATTATTTTTTCTTAATTTTGTTCTTAAAACATTTTTCACTTTAAAAAAAAATTTTAATGTTCGTTTAGTTATATTTTCAATATTTAAACGACGTTGTTTAATGTTCACTTAAACGAATTCAACTTGTTAAAAAAAATTTTTTTCCCGATGTTCACTTTTCATATTTAGAATGTTCATTTATTAATTAAACTTTATTTATTTTATTGAAAATTTTTATTCAATGTTCATTTTTTGTTTTTTAATTTAAATTTTCGAATGTTAATTTATTTACTTTCATTTAATAAAATTCTTTCAATGTTTATTTATTTTTGTTTAAAATTTATGTTCAATGTTCACTTAAAAAAAATTTACTTATTTTTCTAATTGTTCTTTTTTGTTTTATATCGAGGCCGCTGATCCTTAAGAGGACCTCCCTTTTGTCTTTTAGGAAAGACTACTAAGGCGCACTATTTCCACGATCTATTACACTTTTTTATATCGCGGCCGCTGATCCTTAAGAGGACCTCCCTTTTGTCTTTTAGGAAAGACTACTAAGGCGCACTATTTCCACGATTTATTACACTTATTACGACAAAGGACCCTTTTTTCCGAGGGTCCCTGCTCGGGCGCCAATTAAAGTTTCAAAGAACGATTTTTTAAAAAAAATTATTATTACTATTAATCCGACAGATTAATAGTAATGTTCTTTATTTGATTAATGCCTAAAACCGACTGCCAATGCTTTACAAAATATAATTCATTTTATTAAAATTAACTTGTTGCATTTTCCCACCAACTTACGGTCGCGCGTGCAGCGTATTTGTTGATCTTGCATATTCCCATCGACGGAACGGAGTTGATGATTTTGTAATTTCCCATCGAAATATTATAACGGCTCGTGTGGCTCCGGTTACTTTGCTGGAATTCGCTAGCATTGCTATTTTAAAGTTGACACGTTTATTGGCTGTTGTGTTTGTGCAAATATTTATAATTGTTGTTGTTGTTGTGGTTGCTACTGTGTTTGGTGGCTTGTGAAATAGTTGTTGCTACTGTGTTAACTTATACAAACATGCATACATAAACACATGCGTGAATAGTTGGCACGAGTTTTATATTCAGTGTTATTTGGCTTTTTACAATAGATAGACATATTATGTAAAAATTATTAAAATGTGTTATAATATTTTTAATTCATACACACATCTATTTTTTTGGTTTGTTTTTTGTTTACACATAGATACATGTACATGTGTGTACTTATTTGTTTTGATAGCTAGTTCAGATAAATTTGCGATAATTTGTTATCAAAACTAGCGATGATAGCAATTTTTTCATGGTTCCCAGCTAGGTTCAAAATGAACCGTCTAGGTTCGCTCTCAAAAATATGTATGGCGAACCGTGTCGATTCAGTCAAGATTCGACCACGAACCGTGAATGAGAGAGCGAACCTCGATAATTGCTATCCGTGTAAACATGCTATAAGAAAATATAAATGTGTTTGTTGTACTAACGGGTTTACCTTGTTTATTTTGTCATGGTTTGTAGAAAGTGACGCAAATACAATATACATATAAACGTATAAGAATTTTAAACTATTTAAAAGTGAAAAAGTCAGTTATGTTGTAATTGAAAGTTAACTAATTTTAGTTGGTTTAAACTTACATAATTTCAAAGTGGAAGCTAAAAATTTTCGTTAACAATAAAGAAAGTGTTTTAAAGTGCATCGCTTCAAAAATGCCATAAATAGAGGACAATACAGAAAAGAAAAGAAGGTGAGTTTGAACAACGAGGAAGAAAAAGAAAATAATTAAATTTTTATTTAATTTTACTTTTATTTAGGTTTAGCATTTAATTTCATTAAATATTAAAAAATATAAATGAAATAAATTTTAAAAAGGTACGTTTAACTCTTATTTTCAAGGGGAAATAAAATTTTTGATATCTATGGTGCCAATGTCGTTGATAAATCGTCAACGAGAATATGAGCGACATATCCCACATATGAACGACATAATAAGCGATGTTGTCGCCCATATTATCGTCAACGACAGTATCGCCCACACAATTGTCAACGGATTTCCGGCCCTTTGTATGAAAAATTTGTTAAAGATTTGCTTGGGCTGTCGCCTTCGCGTCGTCAAGGATTTTCTACGGTCGTTCACGCGTCGTCGAGGATGTCTTCAAGATATGGCCAACTGGGTAGTCATTGGGGTGCCTATCGAAACATACCCCCCGTCTTGACTGGTAATAATTTTATTGACATATATTGCAGCAAATGTCAAAATTATGTTATGTCCAGTGAAGACGCATCTTTTTCATACTAGGCAATAATTGTCAACAGTTTTTAGCTGACAATTATTGCGAACATAAAACGTCATAAACCGTTTGACATTTCCAAATAAAAGAAAAAAAGACGCGCCATAAAACAAAAAGAAGAAATTTTTTGCAAAAAAAATTTAATAAATTATTAAAAGATATTAAAAAGGGAAGTTAAAAAGAAAATATTTTATAAAATACATAAAAATGCAAAATTTCTTATTTCAGGATAAGTTTTTCAGATAAAAATTTAAAGTCTTTCAGTTGCTTCTTCTTTATTATTGAACCTTTTTGTTTAAAATTTTGTAAATTGTGTGTTAACATAAATACGATTACCCATAGCAAAGCAATAATCAGAGCAATAAGTAATATTGTTCCGTTATTCTGCCGGCGTTATTGCTATATTGCCAACATATTTATTACCAGTCAAAACGAGGGGATATAGATACGCATGGATGCATACAGGTTCAAAACAAAATGCGCACCGATAGATACAATTATGAAATTGAACAGATACGAAAAATATTTTGTATTGAAAATATTCAATATATGATAGAGTAAAGTGTTGTGTTTTTCTTCCGACGGGGTTTGATGCAATTTGGAATGAATTTCCGTCATCCCACGTCAAATTTGGTTGATAAACAGACCGGTTTCGGCTATGTGCCATCTTCAGTGTTCTCTCAGTAACTAATCGTTTTTTGTGTTGTCCCTTGTCTTTTGTATAGTTTCCTTGTGTACCTAACTTCTTTTTCTCTCTTGTTCGTGTCTGCATCTCTCTCGTTCGTATATATTCGTGTGTGGCTCTCTCTCGTTCGTATATATTCCTGTGTGCTCTATATCTACCTGCTTCTTGTTCGTTTAATTTTTCTCTTGTTAGTCTCTTGTGTTTACCGTTACAGTTTATTATTTGAGTAATCATTTGCTAGGTGTTTTATCTTTGTGTAGGTAGTAGTCTGTGATTGAATACGAAATATACAGAAAACCAACGGCCACAGACACAATAATACATAATTCATCGAACCATCCTCAACAACACAAGAACGCGGCAATTAGACAATTAGTAACAAGACTTGAACGAATACCACTAACACGTGAGGCCTATAAGAAAGAGATAAAAACAATATATGACATAGCAGAAAACAATGGATACAAAAAAGAACTAGTAGACAAAATCCGAAATGATATCAAAACAAATAAAGAACGGAACAGAGAACAGGAGCAAGAAAATGGAACTTGGGCTACTTTAACGTATATGGGCAAATCAACATACAAACTAGCAAAATTTTTTAGAAAACACAATATTAACACAGCATTCCGAACAAAAAACAATTTGGGTAGAATACTACGAAATAGCACAAACGAAACGGACCCCCTTGATAAGCAAGGAGTTTACAAATTGACTTGCTCATGCAAACATAGCTACATCGGACAAACAGGACGGAAAATAAAAACAAGATTTCGGGAGCACATAAGAGACTACAACAAGAAACTGAAACAACCAGGAGCAACGCCAGAATCAAATTTCGCGAACCACATATTCAACAACAAATGTACACCAAGACACATCAGACAAACAGTTGAATTACTGCATTTACAGCACAAAGGACGGCGACTGAACGTATTAGAAAACATGGAAATATACAAACAAAAAACGTTTGACGGAAGAATTATAAACGAACAAATAAACACTGCGTCAGACATAATATTTGAACCGCTAAAACATTTTTACAAAAAAGAAAACAATAACCCAAGAAAATCAGACAACACAACAAACGAACAAAACCAAAAAGAAACCCAGAAACGTACAATCACAGACTACTACCTACACAAAGATAAAACACCTAGCAAATGATCACTCAAATAATAAACTGTAACGGTAAACACAAGAGACTAACAAGAGAAAAATTAAACGAACAAGAAGCAGGTAGATATAGAGCACACAGGAATATATACGAACGAGAGAGAGCCACACACGAATATATACGAACGAGAGAGATGCAGACACGAACAAGAGAGAAAGAGAGAAAAAGAAGTTAGGTACACAAGGAAACTATACAAAAGACAAGGGACAACACAAAAAACGATTAGTTACTGAGAGAACACTGAAGATGGCACATAGCCGAAACCGGTCTGTTTATCAACCAAATTTGACGTGGGATGACGGAATTCATTCCAAATATGATAGAGTAATTTATTTATTATTTTATCGTTTGTCGTTCTCTGATACACACGTGATGACGTCAGTAATGACAATAAACCTAAAAGAAATAAACAAATATACACCCATTCTCTGTCAGCATAATATACTGTGGAGTATTGTGCAGTAGAGTTTGAAATATAATTAAAAACAAGTAAGAGAGATATATTCGGCTGTGCCGAATCTTATATACCCTTCACCATAATATGGAGTGACGAAAGAAGTCACAATCACGAAAATTCGCGCCCACGAAATACGAAAAAAAATTTAAGTGGAAAAAATTACATTAAAGCAAACAAAAAATTGCCACTCACCGTCTCACGGACGCACCCCCACGTGATGGAAACAAAAAATTAATCACGATGACGCATTATAAAAATATTAACATCCCCTTATTAGCACTTATATATTTTTTCACACATCCAAGAAGTGTTTCAACGTCTTTATCAATAAGCCAGTGGTCTTCGACTAAACAAAGAAATTATTTGAAACGTAAGAACAGGTTTAATAATGAAGACAAGTAGTGTGTTTATGGGACTTCTGTATATTTTTTTCCCATAAGGGGCAATGTAAAAGTGCACATTATGCCTGGCTGGGAAACGTGATCGTTAAAAATATTTTTTGTTAGGTAATTAAGTGTATTTATTATGAAAATGCGTTTTCCATCCTTGGATGGTTGTTTGTATTAGGAGGTTTCATAAAATTTGTATTGTGTATTAAGGGGTTTCAAAACAAATTTATATGTAAATTTTTTTTGTTTTCACATGCCTGATTTGAGAGTCAGTCAGGGCTTCTCTATTGAATATCACCCCTGAAACTTCTGTACGAACACCCCTACCCGGGCACCTATATTGAACAACTCTGTTGAAAGTTTGTCAGGAAGCTGGAAATTTTCTTCATAGGTACAAAATAATTCACCGAGTTAAATATGAAAGCCCCTACTAATTTTTTTCAGTTTTAATTGCTGAAAGAAAATGAAACTAATAAAAAAGGGTATTTCGGTCTATTTTTATTACCCTTGTCCTTTCTGTCTATTCATTAGCATTTTCTTTTTATTGCACTTGATAATATGCATCAACTTAGGGCTTGTGTTTTTTCTTATGTTTAAAGTAAACCATAAATGTTTGACTGTGTCCTCTATTGTCTGCCTATTTTTAATGAAAAATAAGGGTGCGAGAAAGTGAAACATTGTCTATTTTTAAATGCATTCATATGTCGTGTATGTACATATGTGTGCACATTTATATCGGTATTGGTCAGTTTGAGTGAGCTCGTTAGAATATTTTATTATATTGCGCATGCGTGCGTGTGTTTGCATTGGATCATTTTCTGTCCGTCCTTCTCTACCGTCTAGCTTGTTATCTATACCTATTTCACACCCCAGTGCGTATATTTATGTGTATAAGGATACACAATTTCAGTACACATACATATTTCTTATTTTTTTCAAAGAAAAAGGATCAGAAATTTAAAAAGAGGTTACAAAACCAACATGCATTTGCATTACAAAAATGTATGAGTTACATGGAAAATTCTTAAGCAAAGTTAAACACCTGTGCCGGTCTATCTCTTTTTTATTACACCTGTCCTTTCTGATTTTCTTTGCTGTATACCTTTTTTTAATTGCAGTTCATCTTTTTTTATTGAAAAATTTTGAGTTGGCATTTTCATGAGTGTCTGCTCCTCTACCAACTTTCTTGTTGGTCGCTTTCATTTATCGAAAAAAATAAATGTTTGCGATACCGAGAAAATTCTTATAACGTAAATAGTTGTGATTTTTGTTTTGATTTTTTTGCAGTTTTGATTGTTGAAAGAAAATGAAACTAATAGAAAAACGAATTTAACATGTAACTGTTTATCAGCATACAGATGTGAAAATTGTATGACCGAATGTTGTAAATTTAAAGAAATTTGTTTACTAGAGCTGTGACCACCTACAACAACTAAAGACTATAATCCTACCAACATTATAAAAAAGACCGCAGGCCATTATCGATGATATCTTGCGAGTAGTAACCATTTATTTTTGATAAAAAACGAAAGAAAAACACCTTTTTCTGAAATTAAAAAAACAGTTGAGTTTGACAGCATGCCACGCCCACAATTATCAATAGTTTAATCTAATTTTTTGGCTACCTTAATCTGGATATATTAGCTACAAAAAAGCGTAAAAATTTTAAAAATCGGTGACAAAAAATTAGACTTTTGGTCAATGAAAAACGATTTTCAGCCACTGTGAGGCGAAGCAATGCATTTGATGAATTTAAATGACGTAACTCTAAAAGAACTAGATAGTATACTTTTGCAAAATATTGTTGCTAGCAGAAAATCTGGCAAACATCAAGGATATTGCATTTGTTTGGATTGTAGGCTTTTTGCAGACTCTTTTGAAGACCCCATCATTTTTTCCACCGGTCCAAGTTCGCCGGTCACCCATTGGATGCAATGTATTGTTGTCCTTCTGCAATAGCATGCGAAGAGTTAGATGAAAAAGCTCCTATATCGTTTAAAATATCAATGCAACGCAACAGTGAAAATAATCGTAAATATGATCTAGAAGTTGAAATTTTGGATCCTGTTGAGAAATTGCAACGCTGATCGCAAGCCAAATACATAAAACTCTGAATCTTCTAATTGTTATACTGTCAATTGAATAACTTAGTTTTTGCTTAATTTTAATTATTCCAATAACTTTCATCAACCAGTAAAGGTCATTACTTCTTGCTCTATATTTTTATGTATTATATATTATAAAAGCTGGATAAATTCTGAGTCATTTAAATAAAAAAATTATGAATTTGCTCCTACCGTTCCAAAGTTATACCCTTTTTAAGCAAATTTGTAACAAATAACGTGGGTTTTAAGTCTTCAAAAAGAAGTAAACATAATAAAGTAATTTGACGAAGTCTTTTTAAGTTATTAAATAAAAACGCTTTTTTCGAAATTTTTCGACAACAATAACTCTCGAACGGACTAACCGATTTTCATTTAATTTGCAACGATCGACGTTGATTTTTTATGTTAAGAGTTAATTAGATTTTGGACTTCATTCGTCGAGCAGTTTAGAATTTATGTAAAAAAATCATATATGTATGTACGTACGTACATTTTATTGAACTTTTTTATGTTAACTAGACTGCTGAAGGAGTTGGTAAAAGAAAGAGTGTCCATAACAAAAAACAAAAACACAGAGCAATTACTTCATAAAAAATGTACTTATTTTACAGTTATACTTTGCTCAAACCTACCGATTGTCGAAATTACTAAAACATTCATTTATTTTTCAAACTCACAATTGTTTTTTTACTTTTAACAATACAAATTTCAACTTATTGAATGGATAAAGAAGGGTGATGCCTACAATAAATTTTTTGAGTTTATTAGTGTCTAATTGCAGCTTCATAGTGCTATTAAACGTTTGTGAATACTACTTTAAGGATTTTTCTTAGTAGTCTCTAATAAAACTTTTGTGAATAAGGCTGAATAACCATAACAATAATCATGATGCAAATAATTCAGGAAGATATAAGGTCCAACAAAATAACATGTCAGGAAATTTCCAGAGGCTTGTACAGGTAGGAAACCCTAGGCCGAATTCCGGACGATATTGCTGGAATCAACCTAGACAAGACCGAACCGAGCCTATGGAAATATATAATACAGAAGTAAACAAGTTTCAAGGAATCCCACAGGTAGGAAACCCCAGGCCAAATGTTAGCCAAAATCGCTTGGCTCAACCTGGTCAAGACCAAAAGGAATCAATGGAACATTACAGGGAAGAAATAAATAAAGGGAACGGTGAAGATAACAGATTCGGACAAACCCAAAGTAACGACAATATTTTTTATGGAAACAACCGATTACGTACCCACCATACCTACCATAAATAAAAGAGAATATATTGTACTAGGCAAGGACATAAGCTTACTTGATATTATTAATGTTTTGCTATTTTTTCATCGGCAGAAAAAGTCGATATAATTGTTTCTGAGTGGATGGGTTTCTATTTATTACACGAGGGAATGCTTGATTCCGTATTATTTGCAAGAGATAACTTTTTAAATTCAGATGGTTTAACTTCTTTTGGAGCAATGTTAATGCAACAAAAGTCGTGCAGACCGGACAGCACAATCTGCTTCGAAGGATTTACTACACGAAGGCGCACAGAGGCTGAAAATCGCTTTTCATTGCCCAAAATTCTGTAACTTTTGAACCTATCAAAATATTGAAGTAATTTGTATTTTAATTGATAGATATTTAGTTCAGCTTGACTCAATTTTAATTATATTAAAATTGATTGAGGACTTTTTAAGGAATTCTAGGTCAAAGTTGAACTTTTGATTTTTTTTAACTTTTAGAGTGAAATACGGGGTTATTATTTTTTTATTTATTAAAAAGTTTAATATTTGAAAATTAATAATAATTATAAATACTTTTTGTAATAATGGAATTTTTTTAATGTTACACTGAAAAAAAATTTACCCTAAACAAATAGTAAAATCAATTGGAGATTTTGCTATTATTACAGAAAAATTAAAAATTTTTTGCTGTCAAATTTGCTAATTTGTTTACACTCAAAAAATAGTTACACTTAAAAAAAACGTTAATAATATTATCTAACAATATTGCTATTACTACAGAAAAATTTATTATTTTTTGCTGTCGGTTATGTTTATTATTATTTTTTACTAATACTATGTTTTTCGTACTTAAATAACAATGAAAGGCAATTATAATTATTATTAATTTGACTCAAATATTGATTGCAAATATTCCATATTTTCTTCCGTGCTATTTCTGTTCCTTAGTAGTTTTTTGGCTTCATCTAAATCCCGATGTTCCACTTTCCATTGATTTCGAATACTGGAGATGAACGGATCTGACGTTGCCAATAATATATTAAATAGATCTTCATTTGTTGAATTTCGTGAAATTTTTCTAGTATTGTGCTCTCTATAAAATCTGTAATCCTTGTTCCTTTTTTCCTGAGCCTCCTCTGATAGATCTCCAAGTGGCACCAAATGATATTTAATGACATCTTCTACATGATAAAGGATTTTGTGAACTGTTGCAGACATATTTCTCCATGGGTAGTTGGTTGTATATATTTTTGCAGTTTTCTTTGCATAATCTCCAAATTTTCTAGAGTCAATTTCTTCATTGCACGCAAGTACTTCTAGGATTATTTTAAATCTGAAAATAAGGTTTAAATCCACTCCTGTTATTTCAGATGCTGTTTCTGGATCTGAAAAGAATCTTCTTGCGGTATTGCCATCATTTCTATTGCCTGACCCTTGTTTTGGCTGATCTATAATCAATCCAAATTTGCGATACTCATCTTGAACATGTTTCTTTTTTTAACTTCTTAACTCTTTGTTGGTTTCGTTGTTTCTTATTGATCCTGAAGACCCGAAATCCAAATCATAACTGATTTTTAGTATGTGTTCCATAAGTCGTATTCTTGCATGTAGTGGTGATAATCCAAATTCATATGCATCGGTATTATCTAATGATTTTGTCGGGACTTGGTTTAATTGGGGTTATGTTGCTTGGCATATAATGCAGCTGGATGCAGCCTTCGTGTTAGTCAAAGCCTGACCTACTTTTCCATCTATCATTGTCAGCACTAATTGGTAGCTTACTTCAATTTGCTGCCCATCTAACTGTAATTGTAATGGGTGTAGTGTTGCAATTTGGGCCTTGATATCAATAACTTCTTTGTTAATGGCATCATGAGTTTCTTTTTTGAATTCAAATTTGATTGGCCTGCAGTATTTCGTAGAAGATGGTGTCTCATTTTTCCAAATATCCATTGCTTGGGTTTTACTAGTCGAAGGCTCTGAATCTTCTAAAATCTTTTTCAATCGCAATAGTACAAATGATACCATGAACATATCTGAGTCCGAAAAATTTTCACATACAACTTGTTTGTATTGTTTTTGTCGCGAAGAACCATCACATCCCCATTTACAAAAAAGAATTAACTTTGTGTTTCCATATTTTCTTTAACTCATTTTCTGTTACTGATTGTAGCAAGCGTTCGGCTGTGTGATCAAGTAGAGATTGTAGTTGTACCTCTGCCGAAATTGGTGTGATTGTAATAGTGTCCTTTGATGGCAAACAGTCCATTTTAGCAGCGGTTATGTAATGATATGCTGGATACATATTTGAGCCTTTCCCAATCGCACGCAGTCTGAGCTTAATATATTGCTGTTTTGTTAATTTAAAATCCAGAAATAATGCCTCTTCGTTTCTGTACTGTAATGCATCACTCGGAGTTGGTATACTTTTAAGAATCCGTTTTGTTCTCACTGGACTAGCTTTAACAACTTTTTCAATGATATCCACTTTTGTTAATTGGTTCTGGGATCGTAATTGATGTAGGAAATTTTCTTTTATATTTGTGCAACCAATTGCATCGTTAATATCTTTAAGTTTCCGCCTCTTAGATCTATCGCTGCAGTTGTCCAATGA
Organism: Gymnocheta viridis; assembly: GCA_956483585.1. Taxonomy (NCBI): domain Eukaryota; kingdom Metazoa; phylum Arthropoda; class Insecta; order Diptera; family Tachinidae; genus Gymnocheta; species Gymnocheta viridis. The sequence goes on along the minus strand of OY101440.1, from coordinate 58,553,038 downwards.
TTTGCATGGTCTTCCAGCCTTATCTTGCTTTTCTGTTTCTGCAGCGACAGTAAGTTGGCCTTCTAACCAGTTTGCACTTTATATATAAAAGTTTTGTTTACTGTAGCTAACTTCTTTGTAGCGTTTTTAGTGCTTTGACGAAATTAGATAATTGCTCTTGCATTTCGGTGCTACACGAATTTAAGTTTAATTTTATTTTAACGTAACTAAGAACATCTTCCTGGTTTTTGTTTCTAAAATACTCTTCGGCCAGTTCTTTATAACTGAAGCTCTCCATATTTTTCTGATTATTTTTACTTGCGTCTGTTATGTTTTATCCGTACACTTAAAGGATTAACTTATTACTGAGTAATCCGTAGTTTTATACATTTTTAGAAACATGTTATTCACACATTGATCTTTAATTTCATAGCAAAACTGCACATGTTGTCCAGACCTTAATATCAGGTAAAACTGATTAGTATCTCGTCAATATGGGGTTGTTTTTTATCTTTAGTGGTTTAATGTCGCGATTATTGTTATAAAATTGTTTATGACTTTGGTTGACCCTAACATTTGATAACAGGTAAATTTAGAAAGAGATCATATGTTTACTGTAGAACCTATTGTGATAATTTTATGACTTTTTTGCTGATCAAAACAAAGCCTTTAAACCCTCTTGCAGGTATTATATTTAATTTTTTTAGTTTGACGTAGTCTAAAGTAAAAAAACATAAACTTTTAGGCAAAAAAGTGAAAATTTAATACACCATTGTATACGAGTACTTATAGGGCTGTTTAAATTATCGTTATTTGAATTTTTTAGAGTAATTTCATTAAAATAAAGTGTTCTAGCCACGGCTCGTCACGGGTGCAAAAGTATATATAGCGTTAAAGAGGACACTTTCTCCGGGTGGTATACGTTTCTTGTTCTCCGTTGTTCCCTAGAAGTTCTATTCCACTAAAGTTTAAATTTGAGCAAAATATAGTAATTTCATAAATATTTCGTAACACCCTAGAGCTGTGACCACCTACAACAACTAAAGACTATAATCCTACCAACATTATAAAAAAGACCGCAGGCCATTATCGATGATATCTTGCGAGTAGTAACCATTTATTTTTGATAAAAAACGAAAGAAAAACACCTTTTTCTGAAATTAAAAAAACAGTTGAGTTTGACAGCATGCCACGCCCACAATTATCAATAGTTTAATCTAATTTTTTGGCTACCTTAATCTGGATATATTAGCTACAAAAAAGCGTAAAAATTTTAAAAATCGGTGACAAAAAATTAGACTTTTGGTCAATGAAAAACGATTTTCAGCCACTGTGAGGCGAAGCAATGCATTTGATGAATTTAAATGACGTAACTCTAAAAGAACTAGATAGTATACTTTTGCAAAATATTGTTGCTAGCAGAAAATCTGGCAAACATCAAGGATATTGCATTTGTTTGGATTGTAGGCTTTTTGCAGACTCTTTTGAAGACCCCATCATTTTTTCCACCGGTCCAAGTTCGCCGGTCACCCATTGGATGCAATGTATTGTTGTCCTTCTGCAATAGCATGCGAAGAGTTAGATGAAAAAGCTCCTATATCGTTTAAAATATCAATGCAACGCAACAGTGAAAATAATCGTAAATATGATCTAGAAGTTGAAATTTTGGATCCTGTTGAGAAATTGCAACGCTGATCGCAAGCCAAATACATACAACTCTGAATCTTCTAATTGTTATACTGTCAATTGAATAACTTAGTTTTTGCTTAATTTTAATTATTCCAATAACTTTCATCAACCAGTAAAGGTCATTACTTCTTGCTCTATATTTTTATGTATTATATATTATAAAAGCTGGATAAATTCTGAGTCATTTAAATAAAAAAATTATGAATTTGCTCCTACCGTTCCAAAGTTATACCCTTTTTAAGCAAATTTGTAACAAATAACGTGGGTTTTAAGTCTTCAAAAAGAAGTAAACATAATAAAGTAATTTGACGAAGTCTTTTTAAGTTATTAAATAAAAACGCTTTTTTCGAAATTTTTCGACAACAATAACTCTCGAACGGACTAACCGATTTTCATTTAATTTGCAACGATCGACGTTGATTTTTTATGTTAAGAGTTAATTAGATTTTGGACTTCATTCGTCGAGCAGTTTAGAATTTATGTAAAAAAAATCATATATGTATGTACGTACGTACATTTTATTGAACTTTTTTATGTTAACTAGACTGCTGAAGGAGTTGGTAAAAGAAAGAGTGTCCATAACAAAAAACAAAAACACAGAGCAATTACTTCATAAAAAATGTACTTATTTTACAGTTATACTTTGCTCAAACCTACCGATTGTCGAAATTACTAAAACATTCATTTATTTTTCAAACTCACAATTGTTTTTTTACTTTTAACAATACAAATTTCAACTTATTGAATGGATAAAGAAGGGTGATGCCTACAATAAATTTTTTGAGTTTATTAGTGTCTAATTGCAGCTTCATAGTGCTATTAAACGTTTGTGAATACTACTTTAAGGATTTTTCTTAGTAGTCTCTAATAAAACTTTTGTGAATAAGGCTGAATAACCATAACAATAATCATGATGCAAATAATTCAGGAAGATATAAGGTCCAACAAAATAACATGTCAGGAAATTTCCAGAGGCTTGTACAGGTAGGAAACCCTAGGCCGAATTCCGGACGATATTGCTGGAATCAACCTAGACAAGACCGAACCGAGCCTATGGAAATATATAATACAGAAGTAAACAAGTTTCAAGGAATCCCACAGGTAGGAAACCCCAGGCCAAATGTTAGCCAAAATCGCTTGGCTCAACCTGGTCAAGACCAAAAGGAATCAATGGAACATTACAGGGAAGAAATAAATAAAGGGAACGGTGAAGATAACAGATTCGGACAAACCCAAAGTAACGACAATATTTTTTATGGAAACAACCGATTACGTACCCACCATAACTACCATAAATAAAAGAGAATATATTGTACTAGGCAAGGACATAAGCTTACTTGATATTATTAATGTTTTGCTATTTTTTCATCGGCAGAAAAAGTCGATATAATTGTTTCTGAGTGGATGGGTTTCTATTTATTACACGAGGGAATGCTTGATTCCGTATTATTTGCAAGAGATAACTTTTTAAATTCAGATGGTTTAACTTCTTTTGGAGCAATGTTAATGCAACAAAAGTCGTGCAGACCGGACAGCACAATCTGCTTCGAAGGATTTACTACACGAAGGCGCACAGAGGCTGAAAATCGCTTTTCATTGCCCAAAATTCTGTAACTTTTGAACCTATCAAAATATTGAAGTAATTTGTATTTTAATTGATAGATATTTAGTTCAGCTTGACTCAGTTTTAATTATATTAAAATTGATAGAGGACTTTTTAAGGAATTCTAGGTCAAAGTTGAACTTTTGATTTTTTTTAACTTTTAGAGTGAAATACGGGGTTATTATTTTTTTATTTATTAAAAAGTTTAATATTTGAAAATTAATAATAATTATAAATACTTTTTGTAATAATGGAATTTTTTTAATGTTACACTCAAAAAAAATTTACCCTAAAAAAATAGTAAAATCAATTGGAGATTTTGCTATTATTACAGAAAAATTAAAAATTTTTTGCTGTAAAATTTGCAAATTTGTTTACACTCAAAAAATAGTTACACTTAAAAAAACGTTAATAATATTATCTAACAATATTGCCATTACTACAGAAAAATTTATTATTTTTTGCTGTCGGTTATGTTTATTATTATTTTTTACTAATACTATGTTTTTCGTACTTAAATAACAATGAAAGACAATTACAATTATTATTCATTTGACTCAAATATTGATTGCAAATATTCCATTATTTGTTTCTGTGCTATCTCTGTTCTTTAGTAGTTTTTTGGCTTCATCTAAATCCCGATGTTCCACTTTCCATTGATTTCGAATACTGGAGATGACCGGATCTGACGTTGCCAATAATATATTAAATAGATCTTCATTTGTTGAATTTCGTGAAATTTTTCTAGTATTGTGCTCTCTATAAAATCTGTAATCCTTGTTCCTTTTTTCCTGAGCCTACTCTGATAGATCTCCAAGTGGCACCAAATGATATTTAATGACATCTTCTACATGATAAAGGATTTTGTGAACTGTTGCAGACATATTTCTCCATGGGTAGTTGGTTGTATATATTTTTGCAGTTTTCTTTGCATAATCTCCAAATTTTCTAGAGTCAATTTCTTCATTGCACGCAAGTACTTCTAGGATTATTTTAAATCTGAAAATAAGGTTTAAATCCACTCCTGTTATTTCAGATGCTGTTTCTGGATCTGAAAAGAATCTTATTGCGGTATTGCCATCATTTCTATTGCCTGACCCTTGTTTTGGCTGATCTATAATCAATCCAAATTTGCGATATTCATCTTGAACATGTTTCTTTTTTTAACTTCTTAACTCTTTGTTGGTTTCGTTGTTTTTTATTGATCCTGAAGACCCGAAATCCAAATCATAACTGATTTTTAGTATGTGTTCCATAAGTCGTATTCTTGCATGTAGTGGTGATAATCCAAATTCATATGCATCGGTATTATCTAATGATTTTGTCGGGACTTGGTTTAATTGGGGTTATGTTGCTTGGCATATAATGCAGCTGGATGCAACCTTCGTGTTAGTCAAAGCCTGACCTACTTTTCCATCTATCATTGTCAGCACTAATTGGTAGCTTACTTCAATTTGCTGCCCATCTAACTGTAATTGTAATGGGTGTAGTGTTGCAATTTGGGCCTTGATATCAATAACTTCTTTGTTAATGGCATCATGAGTTTCTTTTTTGAATTCAAATTTGATTGGCCTGTAGTATTTCGTAGAAGATGGTGTCTCATTTTTCCAAATATTCATTGCTTGTGTTTTACTAGTCGAAGGCTCTGAATCTTCTAAAATCTTTTTCAATCGCAATAGTACAAATGATACCATGAACATATCTGAGTCCGAAAAATTTTCACATACAACTTGTTGTATTGTTTTTGTCCCGAAGAACCATCACATCCCCATTTACAAAAAAGAATTAACTTTGTGTTTCCATATTTCTTTAACTCATTTTCTGTTACTGATTGTAGCAAGCGTTCGGCTGTGTGATCAAGTAGAGATTGTAGTTGTACCTCTGCCGAAATTGGTGTGATTGTAATAGTGTCCTTTGATGGCAAACAGTCCATTTTAGCAGCGGTTATATAATGATATGCTGGATACATATTTGAGCCTTTTTCAATCGCACGCAGTCTGAGCTTAATATATTGCTGTTTTGTTAATTTAAAATCCAGAAATAATGCCTCTTCGCTTGTGTACTGTAATGCATCACTCGGAGTTGGTATACTTTTAAGAATCCGTTTTGTTCTCACTGGACTAGCTTTAACAACTTTTTCAATGATATCCACTTTTGTTAATTGGTTCTGGGATCGTAATTGATGTAGGAAATTTTCTTTTATATTTGTGCAACCAATTGCATCGTTAATATCTTTAAGTTTCCGCCTCTTAGATCTATCGCTGCAGTTGTCCAATGATTTGCATGGTCTTCCAGCCTTATCTTGCTTTGCTGTTTCTGCAGCGACAGTAAGTTGGCCTTCTAACCAGTTTGCACTTTATATATAAAAGTTTTGTTTACTGTAGCTAACTTCTTTGTAGCGTTTTTTAGTGCTTTGACGAAATTAGATAATTGCTTTTGCATTTCGGTGCTACACGAATTTAAGTTTAATTTTATTTTAACGTAACTAAGAACATCTTCCTGGTTTTTGTTTCTAAAATACTCTTCGGCCAGTTCTTTATAACTGAAGCTCTCCATATTTTTCTGATTATTTTTACTTGCGTCTGTTATGTTTTATCCGTACACTTAAAGGATTAACTTATTACTGAGTAATCCGTAGTTTTATACATTTTTAGAAACATGTTATTCACACATTGATCTTTAATTTCATAGCAAAACTGCACATGTTGTCCAGACCTTAATATCAGGTAAAACTGATTAGTATCTCGTCAATATGGGGTTGTTTTTTATCTTTAGTGGTTTAATGTCGCGATTATTGTTATAAAATTGTTTATGACTTTGGTTGACCCTAACATTTGATAACAGGTAAATTTAGAAAGAGATCATATGTTTACTGTAGAACCTATTGTGATAATTTTATGACTTTTTTGCTGATCAAAACAAAGCCTTTAAACCCTCTTGCAGGTATTATATTTAATTTTTTTAGTTTGACGTAGTCTAAAGTAAAAAAACATAAACTTTTAGGCAAAAAAGTGAAAATTTAATACACCATTGTATACGAGTACTTATAGGGCTGTTTAAATTATCGTTATTTGAATTTTTAGAGTAATTTCATTAAAATGAAGTGTTCTAGCCACGGCTCGTCACGGGTGCAAAAGTATATATAGCGTTAAAGAGGACACTTTCTCCGGGTGGTATACGTTTCTTGTTCTCCTTTGTTCCCTAGAAGTTCTATTCCACTAAAGTTTAAATTTGAGCAAAATATAGTAGTTTCATAAATATTTCGTAACACCCTAGAGCTGTGACCACCTACAACAACTAAAGACTATAATCCTACCAACATTATAAAAAAGACCGCAGGCCATTATATCGATGATATCTTGCGAGTAGTAACCATTTATTTTTGATAAAAAACGAAAGAAAAACACCTTTTTCTGAAATTAAAAAAACAGTTGAGTTTGACAGCATGCTACGCCCACAATTATCAATAGTTTAATCTAATTTTTTGGCTACCTTAATCTGGATATATTAGCTACAAAAAAGCGTAAAAATTTTAAAAATCGGTGACAAAAAATTAGACTTTTGGTCAATGAAAAACGATTTTCAGCCACTGTGAGGCGAAGCAATGCATTTGATGAATTTAAATGACGTAACTCTAAAAGAACTAGATAGTATACTTTTGCAAAATATTGTTGCTAGCAGAAAATCTGGCAAACATCAAGGATATTGCATTTGTTTGGATTGTAGGCTTTTTGCAGACTCTTTTGAAGACCCCATCATTTTTTCCACCGGTCCAAGTTCGCCGGTCACCCATTGGATGCAATGTATTGTTGTCCTTCTGCAATAGCATGCGAAGAGTTAGATGAAAAAGCTCCTATATCGTTTAAAATATCAATGCAACGCAACAGTGAAAATAATCGTAAATATGATCTAGAAGTTGAAATTTTGGATCCTGTTGAGAAATTGCAACGCTGATCGCAAGCCAAATACATACAACTCTGAATCTTCTAATTGTTATACTGTCAATTGAATAACTTAGTTTTTGCTTAATTTTAATTATTCCAATAACTTTCATCAACCAGTAAAGGTCATTACTTCTTGCTCTATATTTTTATGTATTATAACGTTTAATTATCTTGAAATAAATTTACAATAATTTGAATTAACTCGACGGTAACTTTTATTCAAATTTTGGGTTGCTTTCGCAAAATAGTTTTTTGATTCAAATAAAAACTAACAAAGGTTATGGGCCCAGGTCGCTGGTAACTAAAATTTGGTTTTAAATAAAAGGGTAATAAGTGGTTTGCAGCAACTGTAGAGTTGAGGTTAGGTACGATACAGTACTCTTGGTTTTTTTTGTTTTATCCGGTATTAATAAAAAACAACGCACTATGTCGAGCGGTATTACAAGTATTGACAAATTGAACGGCGAGAATTATGCAACGTGGTGCATACAAATAAAAAGTTTGTTGATCACAATGGAATTGTGGAACACGGTTTACGAAGATTGCCCGGTGGATGCGGCAAAGAAGGTTATATGGAAGAACAATGACAGCAAGGCATTGGCAATGATAAATCTGAGCGTAAATCCAAGTGAGCTAATTCATGTAAAACATTGTACCACAGCAAAAGCTGCCTGGAACGTATTGAGTTCTATGTACAAGAAAAGTAAATTTGTTTAAGAAACTTATTAAGTTTAAATTTCAAAGCAATGAAAAGTTGTCGCCGCAATTAAACGAGTTTTGTTCAATAGTTGACAATTTAAAAGAAATTGAAATAACTTTAAATGAAGATTTACTATCGATTTTGTTGTTGTGTAGTCTTCCAGACGAAATGGAAAGTTTTGTAGTGGCAATTGAAAGTCGTGATAATTTACCAAAATATGAAAAATTAATATCTAAAATATTGGAGGAAGAAATGCGCCAAAATAATAAAATAAATTGCACTTCAGCAGAAAATGTTTTTGCAGCGAACACAAAGAATATAAACCATAAAAGAAATAAAAGATATTTCAGCAACAACAACATCTATAGAAATAAAAATGTCCCAAAAATTCCAACAAACAACAGCAGCAAGAGCGAATATCAGATCAATAACTTTACTAATGTTAAATGTTTTCGGTGTGGTAAAAAGGGCCACATACATACTCAATGTAAATAGAAATATGAAAATAATTTTGCTTGCTCTTTAGTTTGTCATAAAGGGAATTACACAGATGTATGGATACTAGACAGCGGCGCGACGTCTCACATGTGTAAATCTAAAGAATGTTTTATTACACTGTCTGAAAGCAAGCAGAAGGTTGTTTTAGCATCGGGTGAGAGTATTAAAGCTGAAGGTGTTGGTAATATTAAGATCAAAACAACTCACTGTAATCTTGAACTGAATAATGTTTTATTTGTACCTCAATTACATTCAAATTTTTTATCTATTCCAAAAATTGTAAAAGCTGGACATATGGTGGAATTCGCTGAGAATAAAGCAGTAATAAAAAGTAAAAACAAAACAAAAATTTTAACAGCTGATCTAAAATCAGAGATGTTTGTTACAAGAATTAAATCAATTGAAAAAGAAGAAAATATAGAAAGTGCTTGTGGCGTAATAAATGAAGATATTGGGTCAAAATGGCATCAGAGGTTTGGTCATTTGAATATTAATGATCTAAACAAATTGTGCGAAAAGAATATGGTCAATAGTTTAAATATGAAAATGCCAAAATCTATTGATTGTTTAACGTGTGCAGTTTGCAAAATTTCTGCCAAACCATACAAAAGCTACGCAAGTGTTCAAACAAATGGCTTGCTGGAACTTATACACACGGACTTATGTGGACCTATTGGTACAAGATCATTGGGTGGTGCATCATATTTTATTACTTTTATTGATGACTACTCGCGGCATATATCAACGTATTTTTTAAAAAACAAATCAGATGCTTTTGAAGCGTTCTGTAATTTTGCTGGGACCGCGGAGACGCAGATAGGCCGCAAAATTAAAATCGTTAGAAGCGATAATGGAAAGGAGTTTGTAAATTCCAAATTTGAGGAATATTTTAAGGAAAAGGGCATCATTCACCAAACAACTGTAAGCTATTCTCCACAACAAAATGGCGTTTCAGAACGGGCAAACCGAACCTTGGTTGAAATGGCGCGATGTTTGTTGGAATCTGCTGGGTTGCCGCAAATGCTATGAGGAGAAGCGATTAACACTGCAACATATTTAAGGAATCGTGCGCCAACGAGAGTTTTAAACGATATAACGCCTTACGAAAGGTGGAATGGTAAGAAACCATCAGTTTAACATCTGAAACCATTTGGGTGCGATGTAGTTGCTCTCAAAAAGGGCCCAAAGCCAAAAGGTGGTAAATTTTTCCCTAAAGGGCTTAAAATGAAATTTGTTGGCTATGAGTCGACAACAAAGGCCTATCGACTATATAATCCCACTACTAGGCAAATTATTATTTCAAGAGACGTAATTTTCTTTGAGCAATCTTTTGATAAAGTTTTCATTACAGATAAAAAAGAAGAACATGTATTTTTTGATATTCAAAATGGAAATGAAGCTGTTACAGAAGGTGAAAAAAAGGTTGAAGAATGCGACGTTAACGATGAGGAGTCTAGTAGTGAGGAGCCAAATGGTAATGAAGCACAAACTGCTGAAAATAAACGAAAGCCTGGCAGAACAAAATTATTAAAAAGAGGTGAGAAAGGTCGACCTAGAAAAGTTTATTGTGCGGAAGGTGTTGAAATTCTGAGCTCAATAATTGAAAATCCAGAAACTGTGTCTGAAGCTTTAAAATCAGAAAATGCTTTTAAGTGGAAAGAAGCTATGGAATCAGAGTATGATTCATTAATCAAAAATAATACCTGGCATCTCGTTGACAAACCTAAAGGTAAAAATATAATTGGCTGCAAGTGGGTATTTGCCTTAAAGCGTAAAGCAGATGGCTCTATTGAAAAATATAAGGCAAGACTTTTTGCTCAGGGCTGTTGTCAAAAACCTAATGTCGATTTTAAAGAGACATTTGCACCTGTTGTTCGTCATTCAACGATTAGACTACTGTTGGCGTTATCGGCTAAATATAAACTATACGTAAACCACATGTATCAACCTCAAATGTTTGAGGATGAAAAGTTTCCTAACAAAGTCTGTTTACTTACAAAAGCATTGTAAAGCTTAAAGCAAGCAGGAAGGGAGAGGAACCGAAAGGTTAATGATATTCAATTGAAAATGGAATATCCGTGTCAAGCAGATACATGCGTTTATCTTCGGAAAAGTTCTTCTTGTTTTAGTATAATCGCAATTTATGTTGATGATATGTTGCTAGCCTGTTCGACGGAAAATGAAATGCAAAATATTATTGGAGATTTTGAACGAAAATGTTAATGCTGAAGACCGTGGTCCAATATCATTTTATTTAGGAATGGAAATTATAAGAAATGATCCAAGAGGTGATATTACAATTCACCAAAATAAATACGCGCAAGAAATTTTAGAACGATGGGGTATGGCGAACTGTAAGCCGTCATTTACACCATTGCCAAGCGGTATCGTATTAGAAAAATGCCAGAAAAACTGTGAAGACATGGACGTTAAGGGCTATCAGAGTTTAATAGGGGCTCTGATGTACCTGGCTGTAATAACATGGCCTGACCTTATTCACGTTGTTTCAAGGTTGTCACAATTTAATTGTCATCCACATGATGAACATTTCCAAGCAGCAAAACACGTTTTGAGATACCTCAAGAAGAATCCTGCTGGTAAAATAATTTTTTCTGCTAATTCTAAAGATTTTGAATGTTTTACAGATGCTGATTGGGGATCAGACCCTAGCGATAGGAAATCGTATTCTGGTCACGTCATATTTATGGGTGGTGGTCCCATTGCGTGGGAATCCCGTAAGCAACTTATTGTCGCACTAAGTACCATGGAAGCAGAATATGTTGCTTTATGTCAAGGGGCAAAAGAAGTGATTTTCCATCGGAATTTGTTAAAGGAGCTCTGTTTTGATGAACTCCTTACCAGTCCAACAACAATCTTTTGTGATAACCAAAGTGCTAGTTTCATGGTTAAAAATCCTGCTGTGCAGAAAAGGAGTAAGCACATCGATATACGTTATCATTTTATCCGAAATGAATATGAAGACAAAACAATTAATGTTGAATACGTTCCTACTGATAAAAATGTAGCAGATGTGTTGACAAAAATTTTATGTAAAAACAAACATGCTATTGCTTGTCATCTATTAAAACTTAACTTGTAATATTTGAATTTATGTACAGATATTGTAGTTAAAATTTATGTATGAATATGCATTTGGCTTGAGGGGGAGTTTGTTGAGAAATTGCAACGCTGATCGCAAGCCAAATACATACAACTCTGAATCTTCTAATTGTTATACTGTCAATTGAATAACTCTTAGTTTTTGCTTAATTTTAATTATTCCAATAACTTTCATCAATCAGTAAAGGTCATTACTTCTTGCTCTATATTTTTATGTATTATAACGTTTAATTATCTTGAAATAAATTTACAATAATTTAAATTAACTCGACGGTAACTTTTATTCAAATTTTGGTTTGCTTCCGCAAAATAATTTTTTGATTCAAATAAAAACTAACAGATCCTAATCTGGTCGAACATCCAGTATCGTGTGAATGTCTTCTTACAAAATGCATATTTAGAAAAACTTATTTACAAAAAATGGACACGTCACAAAGTGATGCCAATTAGAAAAAATTGTAATAAATCTGTATTTTTGAAATTTCCGATCCGATTACAAAATAATGTATGTAAGAATAATAGAGGAAAATATAAGCTTTAAGGATAATTTGATTTGTAGCACCCTGTTGAAACATGCGGTGATCTACAGAGCCTATTTGACTTATCTGCACAAAAAATCGTGCGAAGTTGATTGTGCAGCTAAATCAAAATTAATGTATTGCCTTAATTTTTAACCAAGTTTTTACGTGCTATATTTTAAAAAATATTGGTATTTAGAGAACATATACTATATAAAAAATATAAACATAATTTAAACACTTGAAAATAGTACACTTTAGCTAAATTTCACACGAGATGCCTGTTTTGTGACCGTTTTATTTAGTGTCTTAAATCATAAATATACATGTGTTATATACTAATGGATATTTTATATGATTTTTTTCATTTTTAAAAATAAATAAATAATTCATTTGATTGAAAACCTAAAAATTAGTCATTCGTATTTTCTTCACATATATATTTTTTGATTTGAAAATCCATAAAAAAATTTCCATTTAATATATCGTTGAAATTTGTTTAAATAAATAATGAAGAAATGAAAATTAAAAATAAAATTTAGTACAATTTTCATGCAGGTATTTTAAATGCTTCTGAAAATTTGAATATTTTTAGTAAATCTGCTCTCCTCGCCACAGTTTTGCCCGGGCGAGTAACAATAAAAAGTCAGATCCATTGTATTGAATATATCAAATGTAATTTATAAAAAAAATTTAAAACTCAATGGACGTTATTTTTTCTTAAGCGATTAATTTAGAATTTCGTAAAAAATTATCCATGTTCGTCCAATGCTGGATATAGCGTGCATGTTTTAATCGACTTAAAATTTCAACTACAGTCTTTTGAAGTATAATCTTTTTTTATTTATTTTTTTTTATTTATTTATTTTTATTTATTTATTTATTTAATTGCAATATAGCACAACAAGATAATAATCTTATAAATGAGAGTGCTATTGACTAGAGCACAATGAATAGCAACAGAAAATTACAAAGTTTATAACAATAAAAAATTAATAGTTAACAAAAATCATAAATAAAATACAACTAAGTAAAATACATGGTATAATAAAAAAAACAATAACATAAAAAAACAATAACATGATGCGTACATCCATAATATTAAGGTTATTACGTAAACATTTTCATTAACTCTCTTTTAAATGTGTTTGCGTTGCTAATGTTCTGGATACAATTCGGTAAGGCGTTCCAAAGACTTGTGCTGTATATAAAAAATTGACGTTGTGACAGAAGGCTTCTATATTTTTTTTGAATAATCTTTTTTCCTCGATTGGATCTGGCAAATTGAATCCTGTTATATAAATATGGAGGCTGTTTAGATGTAATAATTTTATGCAAAAAAACTAGGCATTTATATTTTAGCAAATTTTCAAATTCCATCTGAAAAATCTGGTAAGAATATAAGGAAATATGATCACGACGGCTCCTTTGAAATATGTATCTTGCAATGTTATTGTATGCAACTTTAAGTTTTCGAAAATCATCACTATCGCAGTTTGCAAATAGTTCATAACCATACAAAAGTGCTGGAGTTAGGTATGTTTTCGCTAATAGCATACGTATAGAAAAAGGTGTTGAATCTTTAACAGCCCATAAGTTTCGAAGCATTGACTGCACTCTACCCACTACAACATTAATGTGACTAGACCAAGTCAATCTATTATTAAAAGTAACTCCTAGGTTGGATGCAGAGCTTTGATATATTGAAAACGAAAAATTTTGGTTTTATAAGAATGTTGAGAAAAACGTCGAACAATCCAGCTTTTTTTTGTCAAAATTTAGCCATGTGTCACAATCATTTAAAAAAAATTTACTTTGATTTTTATCAGAGGTTGTATTAAAAATCATGCAATATTTTTTTTTTAATTTTATCTTTACTATTACCGGAGATATTGACAAAATTGCGGCTAAAGTGAAGGCGAAAAATCAATATTTAAAAATGGAAAACCAAATATCTTTGAAAATATTAAAGAAATTTTTGTGAAACAAAATGTATTTTGTTTATCTATTAAAAGGCTTTACAAAAAAGTATAAATTTATTAAAATCGAATAATACCTGTAAAAGCTATGAAGCCAACAAAGTTTGACATGTTAAGTATGTTTCAACAGGGTGGTTCAAATCAAAATATCCTTAAAGCTTAGGTACTCCTCTATGATTCTTACATAGTACATATGTACATTGTTTTGTAATCGGATCGCAAGTTTCAAAGATACAGATTTATTACCCTTTTTTCTAATTGGCACTGTTTATAATTGTATTAATTTTGCTTAGTACACATTTTTTGTATTTACAGTTATTAATTTTTTGTTCTTAACTTTTGTGTTTGTTAGGTTGATCAACTCTTGCATTTTTTTATTTTATTTGCGCTCGAAGTATTTTATTACAATTTTATTTGTTTCGTTTATTATGCAGTTTGTTTGTAAGTAATTCTTGTTTATTTGTATCATTTAGTACGTTTACCTTTTATACATTAAATTGCAGTCTAAGTATTTTTTGCCCGCTTCATGGTCAGACAGCCAATGAACTTAAAATATAATAAATAACACAATAAATGCTAATTAGGTTAAATTAATAATAAACAACATTTCTTATGTAAAATTAATAGTAATCAATATTTTTGTATAAAACAAAGAATAATTTAAATAAAGAGGGCTTTTTGTTGTTGAACATTAAATAGTCTACATAATGATGAAATAAACAGGTGGCATTATTAGGGCTACAACTACAACAATACAACAAAAAAAGGAATTTTTATTTGTTTAAAGTCTAACCCTTTGTCAAAAATAATTGTAAACAAAAATTAAATAAAATAAGTTAACAGAAAGAAACCATTGATTTTTTGTACGCTACAAATGAGCAAGACAAGGAATTACTTTGAAATAGAAATGGGCATCGCTCACGTGATTAGCGTGAATCATGTGTGATCGTGAGCAGTTTTTTGTTTCAATCATGTGAGCGTGAGTATAAAAAAACTTAACGTGAGTGAGCGTGCATGAGTAGAATATTTGCGTGATTTTTTCGATTTAGAATTTTTTTCATATTTTTAATAGGTACATACGTGGTTTTCAATTTTGTCATGAAGACATAAAACGTTGTGGCGGTATGTATTAATGTACTGATGTAAATGAACGAGTCAAAGTAGCAGTATAAGTCCAATTTTCGACTGGTGAACATTTGGAAGAAAAACATCTGCAATTCCAGCTCAGCTACAAGTTAAAGAGTTTTTTCAACGACTGGAAGAATACTTGAAGAGAAAATTTATATTTTCTTTAAGAATTTTTAATTGTATTCAATTGTCAAATTTAATTTTAACTACAAAGTTTGAAATAGCATGATACATATGTACATACATAATCTTTACTAAAACTAAAGTAATGATACGCATACCTAAAAATGGTTAATTTCTATCATGAAATTAGAAGATCTGAGGTAGGGTAGGATTGGATAATAATTGTATGTATCTAGTCTAACATTCCATAAAAAAATAAATAATAGTTGGATCACTTTAAAAAAATTTTGTTTGGTGGACTGTTTCTGGGGCTTATGCACATTGAAAAATTGTATTTCAAAACTAACAAATTGTTTCAGAAAATTATATTTCTCACTTAAACATAATTTTCATCTTTTATTGGAGAATTTTCTCATTGTATATTAGATTTTTCTATTTGCATGCATAAATTTTAATGTATAAATATTTATAGGTTGATTTTTTCGTGAGCTTGAGTTGTCCTGATTGTGACTTAACTTTTTTTCCACTCACGTGAGCGTGATTGAACGTGAGCCAAATATGTGAGTTCGTGCATGAGTGATATTTTTTTATTGTGAGTGAAAAGTCACTCACGATCCAATCTCTACCTTGAAAGTAATGCGGTCCATATAGAAGGTAGTGGCCCTTTCAAAACAAACACAAATGTATAAGTACCTATAAGAAATTATTGAAAATTTTAATAAAAAATAAATAAAAATTTAACAAACAGAAACTTGGATATTTTGTAAATATGAACTAGAGATGGGATCGTGAGTGACTTCTCACTCACGCTCACGATAAATAATTTTTTACTCATGCACGACCTCATATTTTTGGCTTCCATTCATGCATGCTCACGTGGGTAAGAAAAAAAGTTACGCACAATCACGAAAACTCACAATCACGAAAAATTTAAAACATATTATCACTGATCCATTCTGCTAGTCTAATGAATAGACTGTTCTAATAATACTTTCTTAATCAAAATAATTAAAGTTTATCAAAAACATTTGTAAAATTAACAAAGAAATGAGTAAAGTAAGACTTGAACTTGAGTCAAACAATTCGTTTCAACATAAACTTAAAACAGCTTAAGTAATTACGTAGAAATATTAATTTAAAAAGTATACGAAAAAATAACAATCACGAAGCAATCACGTCAAAAAATGTACTTATGCACGCTCAATTTCTTTGTACTCGCGTTCACGTAATTAAAACAAAAAAATAATTACGATGACTCACGTTAATCACATGAGCGGTGCCCATCTCTAATATAAACAAAACTGACATAAGATTGGAAAAACAATGCTAGAGCAAACAAGTAAGAGAGATATATTCGGCTGTGCCAAATCTTATATACCCTTCACCATAGTATGGAGTGACGAAAGAAGCCACAATCACGAAAATTCACGCCCCACAGTGGCTGAAAACCGTTTTTCATTGGCCAAAAGTCTATTTTTTTTGTCACCGATTTTTAAAATTTTTACGCCCTTTTGCAGCTAATATATCCAGATTAAGGTAGCCAAAAAATTAGGTTAAACTATTGATAATTGTGAGCGTGGCATGCTGTCAAACTCAACGGTTTTTTTTTTTAATTTCAGAAAAAGGTGTTTTTTTTTTGTTTTTTATCAAAAATAAATGGTTACTACTCGCAAGCTATCATCGATAATTGCCTGCGGTCTTTTTTATAATGTTGGTAGGATTATAGTCTTTAGTTGTTGTAAGTGGTCAGAGCTCTAGCGTTTAATATTAGGGGCGTTACGGAATATTTATGAAACTGCTATATTTTTCTCAAATTTAAACTTTAGTGGAATAGAACTTCTAGGGAACAAAGGGGAACAAGAAATATATACCACCCGGAGAAAGGTGAAAGTGTCCTCTTTACCGCTATATATACTTTTGCACCCGTTACGAGCCGTGGGTAGAACACTTTTTTCATTTTAATGAAATTACTCCAAAGTACTCGTATACAATGGTGTATATAATTTTCACTTTTTTGCCTAAAAGTTTAAGTTTTTTACTTTAAACTACGTAAAACTAAAAAAATTAAATATAATACCTGCGAAAGGGTTTAATGGCTTTGTTTTGATCAGCCAAAAATTGGTAATAAAATTATCACAATAGGTTCTACAGCAAACATATGATATCTTTCTAAATTTACCTGTTATCAAATGTTAGGGTCCACCAAAGTTATAAATAATTTTATAACTATAATCGGGACATTAAACCACTAAAGATAAAAAACAACCCAACAACAACAACAAATCTTGGCGAGATACTAATCAGTTTTACATGATATTAAGGTCTGGACAACATGTGCAGTTTTGTGCAATTTAAGCACTACCTGCTATGAAATTAAAGATCAATGTGTGAATAATATGTATCTAAAAATGTATAAAACTACGGATTCGATAAGGGATTACTCAGTAATAAGTTAATCCTCTAGGTGTACGGGTAAAACATAACAGACGCTAATAAAAATATTCAGAAAAATATGGAGAGCTTCAGTTATAAAGAACTGGTCGAAGAGTATTTTAGAAACAAAAATCAGGAAGATGTTCTTAGTTACGTTAAAATAAAATTAAACTTAAATTCGTGTAGCACCGAAATGCAAGAGCAATTATCTAATTTCGTCAAAGCACTAAAAAACGCTACAAAGAAGTTCGATACAGTAAACAAAACTTTTATATAAAAAGTGCAAACTGGTTAGAGGGCCAACTTACTGTCGCTGCAGAAACAGCAAAGCAAGATAAGGCTGGAAGACTACGCAAATCATTGGACACCTGCAGCGATAGATCTAAGAGGCGGAAACTTAAAGATATCAACGATGCAATTGGTTGTACAAATATAAAAGAATCTTTCCTACATCAATTACGATCACAGAACCAATTAACAAAAGTGGATATCATTGAAAAAGTTGTTAAAGCTAGTCCAGTGAGAACAAAACGGATTCTTAAAAGTATACCAACTCCGAGTAATGCAATACAGTACACAAATGAGGAGGCATTAGCATTATTTCTGGATTTGAAATAACCAAAACAGCAATATATTAAGCTCAGACTGCGTGCGATTGAAAAAGGCTCAAATATGTATCCAGCATATCATTACATAACCGCTGCTAAAATGGACTGTTTGCCATCAAAGGACACTTACAATCACACCAATTTCGGCAGAGGTACAACTACAATCTCTACTTGATCACACAGCCGAACGCTTGCTACAATCAATAACAGGAAATGCGTTAAAGAAATGTGGGAACACAAAGTTAATTCTTTTTTGTAAATGGGGATGTGATGGTTCTTCGGGACAAAAACAATATGAACAAGTTGTATGTGAAAATATTTCGGACTCGGATATGTTCATGGTATCATTTGTACCATTGCGATTGAAAAAGATTTTGAAAGATTCAGAGAAAGATACAACGCAAACAATGGATATTTGAAAAAATGAGACACCGTCTTCTACGAAATACTGCAGGCCAATCAAATTTGAATTCAAAAAAGAAACTCGTGATGCCATTAACAAAGAAGTTAGTGATATAAAGGCCCAAATTGCAACACTACAGCCATTACAATTACAGTTAGATGGGCAGCAAATTGAAGTAAGCTACCAATTAGTGCTGACAATGATAGATGGAAAAGTAGGTCAGGCTTTGGCTAACACGAATGCTGCATCCAGCTGCATTATATGCCAAGCAACATCAACCCAATTAAACCAAGTCCCGACAAAATCATTAGATAATACCGATGCATATGAATTTGGATTATCACCACTACATGCAAGAATACGACTTATGGAACACATACTAAAAATCAGTTATGATTTGGATTTCGGGTCTTCAGGATCAATAAGAAACAACGAAACCAACAAAGAGTTAAGAAGTTCAAAAAAGAAACATGTTCAAGATGAATATCGCAAATTTGGATTGATTATAGATCAGCCAAAACTAGGGTCAGGCAATACCGCAAGAAGATTCTTTTCAGATCCAAAAACAGCATCTGAAATAACAGGAGTGGATTTAAACCTTATTTTCAGATTTAAAATAATCCTAGAAGTACTTGCGTGCAATGAAGAAATTGACTCTAGAAAATTTGGAGATTATGCAAAGAAAACTGCAAAAATATATACAACCAACTACCCATGGAGAAATATGTCTGCAACAGTTCACAAAATCCTTTATCATGTAGAAGATGTCATTAAATATCATTTGGTGCCACTTGGAGATCTATCAGAGTAGGCTCAGGAAAAAAGGAACAAGGATTACAGATTTTATAGAGAGCACAATACTAGAAAAATTTCACGAAATTCAACAAATGAAGATCTATTTAATATATTATTGGCAACGTCAGATCCGGTCATCTCCAGTATTCGAAATCAATGGAAAGTGGAACATCGGGATTTAGATGAAGCCAAAAAACTACTAAAGAACAGAGATAGCACAGAAACAAATAATGGAATATTTGCAATCAATATTTGAGTCAAATGAATAATAATTGTAATTGTCTTTCATTGTTATTTAAGTACGAAAAACATAGTATTAGTAAAAAATAATAATAAACAGAACCTACCATTGTTGCAAATGCTATTAAAATTTATTGCAGTTTTTATTTTTAAAATGTTTTTAAAATTATCAAATTTGACAGCAAAAAATAATAAATTTTTCTGTAGTAATAGCAATATTTTTAGATAATATTATTAACGTTTTTTTTAAGTGTAACTATTCTTTGAGTGTAAACAAATTTGCAAATTTGTCAGCAAAAAATTTTTAATTTTTCTGTAATAGCAAAATCTTCAGTTGATTTTACTATTTTTTTCAGTGTAAAATTTTTTTTAAGTGTAACATTAAAAAAATTCCATTATTACAAAAATTATTTATAATTATTATTAATTTCCAAATATTCAATTTTTTAATAAATAAAAAAATAATAAACCCATCTTTCACTCTAAAAGTTAAAAAAATTCAAAAGTTCAACTTTGACCTAGAATTCCTTAAAAAGTCCTCAATCAATTTTAATGAAATTTAAACTGAGTCAAGCTGAACTAAATATCTATCCAATAAAATAAAAATTACTTCAATATTTTGATCGGTTCCAAAGGTACAGAATTTTGGCCAATGAAAAACGATTTTCAGCCACTGTGCGCCCGCGAAATACGAAAAAAAAATTAAAAAAAAAAGAACTTAAATGGAAAAAATTACATTAAAGGAAAATAAATTGCCACGCACCTTCACGTGATGGAAACAAAAAATTAACCACGATCACGCATTATTGGTTCTAATCTCTATTTCATAGTATAGGCTGACTTCATAAACACAGCTTGCAAAGCAACACTGGAAGCATGAGTTTACAAGGTATTCTAGTGTTGCTTTGCAAACTGCGTTTATGAAGTCATTTGTTTAAAGAAATGCAGCAAAAGACAACATGCATAGGTCTGGTCAATTATTTTGAACATGCTGAGGCTTGGCTACTAATGGACAGCACATTACTTTCAGGGAAAATACAAAAAAAGAGCTGCAATTGATCTGGTGGGAAACATTGCGAATACATTATTTGGAGTGCTAGATTCCGAATATGCAGTAAATATGCACACACAATAGCGCAAGTTAAACAAAATGAAGCCCATTTACTCAATCAACATCATTAAAGTGGACCAAGAAGCTGTGAAGAAAAAGTTTGATAATATGTCCAAATAGCACAAATATACAATCGGATACGTAACTACAGTGAAGAAGACAGAACCTATCGTATATTTTCATCATTAAGCATACAACTCACAATTATGGCAGCAAGCTTAGAGCAAACCCAATTCTAAATTCTTGATATCCTAACAAGTACACATCATGGCATCATAAGCCCTGCATTACTTACTCCGATTCAACTACAACATGAAATAGACAAAATATCACTTCATCTGTCCGAATCACTTCAGTTACCTGCAAAAAGAAAAGATTTCGTACAATTATACAAACTCATGAAGGTCACAGGAGGACTCACAAACACCACAGCCATTTTTAGTGTTACGTTACCGCTAATTGAGACTGAATCATTCGAACTCTTCAATCTCATACCAATCCCACGGTCTACTGACAATACCCTAATAGCAATAAAGCCATGTTCTCCGCTGTTGGCAATCAATATTGGTCAAACCAAATACTTCACTATAAGCAGCTCGGAAGTCTACATGTGCATAACCCTCCATGAAGAAATATATACTTATATGCTCTAAGGGTCAAATTCAATACAGGCAAGGTGCAATGGCATGCGCTTGCGAATTCAATTTGTTTAGAAACAACACAAAGTCAGACTGTACATTGCAGAAATTAACAGCAAATTCTGCATGGATTCCACTGCGACTTTAGAACATGTGGATATATACAACACCATCTTCGGCTCATGCAACTACTGTATGCAAAAGGGATATCACGCAATTAACTCTCGCAGGAACAGGATTACTTGGTTTGGAGCCAGAATGCGTGCTGCAATACAATTCCACAACCATACAAGCACGACAGAGAATATCCAGCTCTATTAAAACATCCTACACCAAGTTTTGGGAAATCTCGGACGAAACACATACGAAACTTGTTAAACCCCTTCTACATAAAATGCATAAAGACGAGTACAGAATGCATAAAGAAATACAGAACTTAACAGAATTACAAACCTCATTATCAGAACAAAAGATATTCCAGCCTTCAAACCAAATTGATGCACAAAACTACCACCACATAACGGTCGGCTACTCCACATTAATCATTACGGGTGGCATCGTTGTGTATCTAATCATTAAAGGAAAATCCAGCTTCACACCAACTCCAGCTCCTCGCAACTTTCAGAGACCATTATACGTGCTTCAAGATGAAATGAAAAAATTAGTGCAAGGTAGACGGTATCTGTCAGAATTTGATCACGAAATTATTAAAGTTCTCATCTTAATCACTTTCAAAATTGCTATGTCCGGTCACTCTCAAGAGGTAATAAATGTAATGACAAATGAAGCCACGCAAGAAGCTGTACGAGTTTTCAAAGACAGAATTAATAACTCTTATACATACATATATGTACGTTCCAAACTTTAAGGAAATCCTATAAAGGATTTGGAACATTCCTTTGCTGTAGCACGCACTATTGAACACGAGGACAAGCATCGAAAATTACGATTATTACATTCCAGCAATAAGCAGAGGCATTATGCACAGCCAACAAAACGGCAAGATCATCATAGACGTCCATCAACAAAGCAGGCTTGCCATTTTAGCATTATTTTTTCTGAGTTAGCACTGTATTATTCCACCATGGTTTTGATATAATATTACAAAAATGTTCGAATACAAATACGTTGCAGTTTTTTATTCATCACTAATTTATTTGACTGATTTATTTATAAAATTGTTGTTGGTTGCAAATTGCAAAAACATGGAAAAAATCATTAAAAGAAAACGCAGTGACAACTGGGTGGAAGAAGACAAGGCAAGTATCAATATTTCAATGATCAGGTAAAATTATGGGTTGCGTGTGTATAAATATGTACATAGATATGTTTACTCGGCACATACTTTAGGTACGGTCACATCTGACAAAATTTGTCCAAAAAAACTTAACCACCACTTTTGCTTAGGGTTAGTGTGATTTAACTCGGTTTAAAAACAAATGAAGTAAATTATGCTGCAAAATGCTATTTTTATATTATTTTTAATAAATGCGAACCTATATTTGAAAAAATATTGGAATTAAGGAAAATGCAAATTTAGCTTGTCTGTTGGTCACTTTTATTCAGCATTTTGTCAGATGTGACCGCACCTTCATATACATATGTATGTACATATACCGTACGTACATTTTATTGAACTTTTTTATGTTAACTAGACTTTCCTGAAGGAGTTGGTAAAATAAAGAGTGTCCACAATAGAAAACAAAAACACAGACAATTACTTCATAAAAAATGTACTTATTTTACAAATATACCTTGCTCAAACCTACCGATTGTCGAAATTACATTTAAAACATTCATATTTTTTTTATTTTTCACAATTTCAAACTTTCACAATTGTTTTTTACTTTTAACAATACAAATGTCAACTTATTAAACAGTTAAAAAAGGGTGATGCCTACAATAAATTTTTTGAGTTTATTAGTGTCTAATTGCAGCTTCATAGTGCTATTAAACGTTTGTGAATACTACTTTAACGATTTTTGCCTATTAGTCTAATAAAACGTTTGTGAATAAGGCTGTTAAAATTTAATCATACAATAAAAATTAAGCCTTTACAAATTATAAGCATGCATGTTAAATCAATAGTAAATACAAAACAAACCATTGAATTTATAGGAAAAGACATAGATTTCTTCGAAATAGATTCAATAGAAGATTTTGATTTGATACTAGGTTGGGATGGAATAAAAAAATTAGCGCAATAATAACAGAAAATGAAATAACATTATAAGAAAAAGAAGGTATTTAAATTTCACCTTAGGAAGAGAAGAATATAAAAAAGAAATTGAAAAATTAATATCAAGTAATAATACATAAAATATTGAAGCAAGTATTAGGACAACCACGAAAGACCCAATCTGGACGAAACAGTATCTAGACAATATGAACGACGCAGAATTACAAAAGCAGGAAATACAAAATCTACCAAAAGATGGTATTATTCAAAAAAGCTTATAATAATCCTTATAACCCACCCATGTTAAAAGTTCATAAAAAGAGGACTGATGAAAATGAGAAAGCAAAACGAAGAATGGTAATTGATTTCAGAAAATTAAATGAACATAAAATTACTGATATATACATCATTTCAGATATAAATACAACCTTACAAAATTTAGGAAAAGCTAGGTATTTTACAACACTCGACTTGGAATCACGATTCCACCAAATTAGGATAGAGAAAAAACTGCTTTCTTCGTAAGCGGCGGAAATACGAGTTTGTTCGTATGCGTTTAGGCTTAAAAAACGATTCTTCCAAAGATGTGTGGACGATATTTTGCGAGAATTTATAGGAAAATTTACTTACGTAATGATATATTCTTTCTCACTACAAGAACACATGTAACATATCCATACTATATTTAATGCTCTAAATAAAACAAAGTGTCAAAGTGTCTTAACGAGAAATCAAAATTCTTCATGGAAGAAGTAGAATACTTCGGACATATTGTAAAATATAAAATAACCACTGAGCCAAAAAAATAGAAGCAATAGACAAATTCTCCATACCGGAAACGTTAAAAGATCGCAGAGGATTTTTGGGATTAACAGGTTATTATAGAAGATTTATAAAAGGCTACGCCCGAAAATTCAAACCTTTAATCCTGCATCTAAAAGGAGAAAACGCTCACATTGCACTATGGTTTTTTTCGTTTTTTTTTTGGCATAAACTCTAATTTTAAAGCTATTGAATTGAAATTTGGTTTATATACATTTTTTATGCTCCCAAGATGACCTAGCAAGTTTCATATGATTTGGGGCACTATTTCATATAGCTGCCATATAGCCGATCTGGCCGACATACAACTAGGTTTTTGACGTTTCCATTAAAAATGTTATTTTTAAATTTTCTATTATATTTGATGAAAAAAAATAATAATTATACATAAAAAATAATAATTACATTTAAGTACGGCCGTATATGCCGAGTATATATCACATTCGTAAATTTTTGCATTTCGTTGTATATTTATATACTGACTTTTTGTGAATCCATTTTCCAATAAAAATGCAAGCGCATTGTCAGCTGACATTTTTTTTGGGCTCATCCGCATTTTGCTGTCCAAAATAATCGTCATGTTTAACGAAAGCCAATTAGAGTGTTTTACCTTAAAGTTGGAGACAGTTCTATTGCATTTAGGTAAGTTTTTCTTGATGAAGCGAGTAAAATTGCTGACTTCTTTCTTTACAGAACCTTTTGTGTCTATGCTCATAGTTTCAGAGTTAAGCTGTTCAAAAATCCAGTTTGAAATTGCATCTTCATTTCGATTGTTGTCTAGCCACACATTGAACAGGGTAGCATGACTGAACTCAAATGTACCTAAAAATTCAAAAATTTATGGAAAACGGGCAAAATTGGGCAAAAACTGTTAATAACACGTTATAATGTACACTTTCAAGTATATTTCAGCATAATTAAATTTTGGTCAAAATTGGGCGAAGGTTAGTTTTTACTCCACTACACTCTGGACTATAAACTGGTGTTTTGGTTAATTTTTTCTCTTTCTTAGGACTTCACAAAAAACAATTCACAAAAACATTTAACAAATAAAAAGCAATTGCTATTAGTTTTTAATAATATACATACATTTATCTTTATTTTCCATATTTATCAAATTTGTTTTTGTTTACCGGCAGTCGCTTTCGGTTATTACAAAGCTGAGGTAATTTTTTCTGCTTTTTTGTGAAAACCAACAGCTGACGTATAGTTTGGACTTTGTACCCCTTGTAAAAGTTCAGGGTTACCATCAAATAACTTTTATTTACTGAAATGTTGTACCTAGGGTATGCACTTTAAGAAAATATAGTTAAAATGAACAAATATTTCCATGAAAATGTATGCCAAAAATTTTGCGATCCAGTCCAGAGTGCATTTGTAAAAACAAAAGTAAAAATACAAAAATTAAATTGGAACAACCAGCCATAAAAGCTATAAACAAGTTAAAAAAATAGTCTAAGAGAGCAAGTAGAATTATACCAATATAACTTTGATAAGCCGTTCGAACTTACAACAGATTCTTCCAACATAGCTATTGGAGCTGTCCTAAGTCAAAACAGAAATCCAATTTATTTTTTATCTCGGAGTACCACCGGACAAAATTACACCACTAATGAAAATGAATTGCCGGCTATAATATGGGCATTAAAGAAATTACGTAACTACATATGTACATATATGGCATAGTTGACCTATCTATCTTTACTGACCACCAACCATTAAAATATGCAATATCAGAAAAAATCCCAATCATAAGTTAAAACGATGGAAAGCCTTCATCGAAGATTATGGCGCCAAACTAACTTACAAACTTGGTACACTATATATGTAAATGTGTCTGACGCATTATCACGGCAATCCATAAAAACATCATCAGTAGGCACGGTACATTACAGGGAGAGCTCAGGCGAGCAGATAATAAAATCTATATCACAGCCACTTAATGCGTATGGAATACAAATTGAACTCATGCCAAATGAGGTACCCAATGAAATACGTACCCAAATAATATTTCAAAACAAATTACGACATACATACATATGTATTAAATTTACTAACGAAAAAGTCACTGCCTCACAGCAGAAAATTTATTTGGATACGGTAAAATCATAAAAGATACATTCAACACCACCAAACTTGTACACACAAGTAAAATTAAGAGATGTAACACAAAGGCGTGTATGACTCTGTCAATTGATTAGTTTGGCAGTTGTCGAGTTCGTTGAAAAAAAATCAAAAGATTTTGATTTTTTCAAGTTGGCTAGAAAGTCTTTCAATTCAATTGTGCTGTGTGTGTTCGATTCTTTCGGTCAGCTGTGAAAATTTATGTTTGTAGTTTTCTTTTGCAAAGAAAAAGTTAAGAATTTTTCAAATTGTCTTGAATTTTAAATAAAAAATATAAAAATGACATTGAAATTTTCCAATATCCAAAAATAAAATGAAAAAGACAAAAACCATTCAGCCATTGCAATAAAAGGTTTTAATTTTGTAGTGGTAAAAAATATAAATTTGACAGTTGAATGAAAGTCTTTCAATTCAGTTTGTGAAGGTGTGGCCAAGAATCAATTCAATTGTAAGACTCAATTGACAATTTAATTGATATGTACGTGTATGGGGTGCTCAACAAGCAAACGATAGAGGCTATAAAAACAATATACAATAGATCAATATTACTGGCCAGACATTAGAATCATTTAATATAAAATGCACTTCATGTTTGTATGGTAAATACGAACGCAACTCACTACAACATTCAGATATTCCCGAAGAACCGGGAGAATTCATACACATGAACATTTATTTCAATGAGGCAACTCACACTAGACTAATTATGCTGGCATAACATGGCAGCTTGTTGGCATTTTCGGTGAAGAGAGTCGTTGTTGGTTGGCATAATTTTTCAACCCAGCATTAGCAGAAAAAACCAATACATATACACTATTGAAAACACAGGTTCTGTGTTTTCTTTTTTGAAGAGCGTGTTTTAGTCTTTAGTTTTCAATCGTTGTGTAAATATGAATTTAAAAGCAGAGGGTGGTTGGTCGCGCCAATGAATAAGTTATATGAAAATTATGAGTGGGACTTTATTATTACTGAATTCAAGTCTTTATAAAATTTTGCAGGAAAACAGGTTTAAAAAATATTCCAAAATAAGTTAGATTTCAATCTTTAATCAAAGAATATAATCAATGGAATATACACAAATGCCGGAGGGTTTACTTAACAACTTTAATCAAGTGATAATAATTGCAGCAGTTAAAAATCCCGAATATTTAATACTTTCTGAAACACATTTAACTAAAAAAATTAAGGAACAAGAATATCAATTACAAGGATATGATTCTTATGTAACATTGTCTAATTCTGCGCATACCGGTGGAGTTATCTATTTTAAAAATACATGGAAGGTGATCAAATTATGTGAAAAAGTCGATGATTCAAAATATTGGATGTGTGCATATTTGGCAAAAAATGTAAATACGATGATGATAGTAATGGCTGTTTACAGATCTCTAAACAGTAGCGAAGTTGAATTTTGTAACGCATTTGATAAAATAATTGAAGAAATATGTGAAACAAATTATGAAATAATTATAGTAGGTGATTTCAACATAGACTGGAGAAAAGACGATTCATCCAAAAATAGAATACAACTAACTTTAAATGATAACGGTCTCAAACAAATTGTTAATGATTATACAAGAGTAACAGCAAATACAAAAACTGTAATAGACTATGTAATAACAAATAATGATAACGTATACGCTAGAATTATAATTAATATTAATTAATATTCATGTGAAACAACGGTAAATAAACTACCTCATTAATAGATGGAAAAATGTAGAAAAAAACAAAAAACTAATGGCAATCTTTTTAGATTTTAAAAGAGCTTTCAAGACAATTGATAGGGATATTTTAATACAAAAACTGCATATGTATGGAATACAAGAAAACGAGTTAAAGTGGTTTAAATCGTATCTTACAGACCGAAAACAAATGGTAAAAGTAAATAATATTAAATCTGATTATATAGACAACGAATATGGAGTGCCACAGGGCTCAATTTTGGGAGCACTATTGTTTATTATATATATTAACGATATGCCGGACGTTTTACAAAAATGCGAAATAGTTTTATATGCTGATGACACACTGATCTTCACTGAAGGACACACAGATAAACAATGTCAAGACAACATGATACACGATATTAATAACATAAACAAATGGTTAAAAATGAATAAACTAAAATTAAATGAAAACAAAACAAAAATAATGGAAATAAACATGAACAATGAATCGGTATTTAAAATAAATAATGAAATTATAGAAAAAGTAACTGAAATTAAATATCTTGATTTTATAATAGATAAACAATTAAAATTTAAAGAACATATAGAATATATATGTAAAAAAATTGGTAAAAAAATCGGATTTTTTAAACGAATACCAAATAAAATATCGGTACTAACGGCTATAAATATTTTTAATACAAATACCACATTTCGAATTTTGTTCAACAATTTTATATACATGCTGCACAGAAACACAAATAGAACGACTTCAAAAACTGCAAAACAAAGCTATGCGATCAATTTTAAGATGTAATATTTTAACACCAATTGAAAATATGCTTGGCGCACTGAAATGGCTCAATATACAACAAAGACTTTAAAAATCCCGAATATTTAATACTTTCTGAAACACATTTAACTAAAAAAATTAAGGAACAAGAATATCAATTACAAGGATATGATTCTTATGTAACATTGTCTAATTCTGCGCATACCGGTGGAGTTATCTATTTTAAAAATACATGGAAGGTGATCAAATTATGTGAAAAAGTCGATGATTCAAAATATTGGATGTGTGCATATTTGGCAAAAAATGTAAATACGATGATGATAGTAATGGCTGTTTACAGATCTCTAAACAGTAGCGAAGTTGAATTTTGTAACGCATTTGATAAAATAATTGAAGAAATATGTGAAACAAATTATGAAATAATTATAGTAGGTGATTTCAACATAGACTGGAGAAAAGACGATTCATCCAAAAATAGAATACAACTAACTTTAAATGATAACGGTCTCAAACAAATTGTTAATGATTATACAAGAGTAACAGCAAATACAAAAACTGTAATAGACTATGTAATAACAAATAATGATAACGTATACGCTAGAATTAATAACGAAAATAAAATAGCGGATCATGAAGCTATAGATATAATAACTCAAAACGAAAATAGTGAACAAATAATAACAAAAGAAATAGACATATTTGAATATAATAAAAACTTATTTAATAGCGAACTAAATAATATATTAAAATTTATTGAAAATAATAATGTAAATAGTAATGCTTTTAACATCGATATGTACATTGAAAATACAATAAAGAAACTCACAAAAAAAGAAAAATTAGCGAAAAAAATAATGTTAACAAATGGTTTAGTAGAGAACTAAAGTTACTAAAAAAGGAAAAAATTACCAAATACTGTATACCAATAACAGAAAACACAAGTGAAGCATGGAACAATTATAAAGTAATAAGAAATAAATATAAAACTAAAATCGAATATGAGAAAAATAAATTTATTAATAACAAAATAAGCAATGCCAAAGATCAGAAACAAATGTGGAAGGAAATAAAAGAATTAGTACTTAGTAAAAATAAAAATGTGATACAAACTGTGATATTTAATCAAATAGAATATAAGGAAAATTACCAAATAGCCAGTCAATTTAATAACTACTTTGTGGATAGTATTAAATCAATTAGAAATTCGATGGAATATGTGCAATATATAAACCAATTACCTGTAATAAACTCTAAATTTAAATTTCGTGCAATAAATTTACAAGAACTTAAAAATATATGCAAAGATATAAAAAATAAACCTGACTTTAATAACGTATCAATGAAAAAAAATGGACAATTGGAACATTATGGGTAAGACCATGATGAATCTAATAAACGCATCACTAAAAACGGGAGATTTCCCGGAAAGCTGGAAAGTTTCATCAGTAACTCCAATCGAAAATGTTGCGAAAACAAAAAAATGTGAAGAGTTTCGACCAATAAACACCCTAAAAGCGTGTGAAAAAATAATTGAAAAAGTGGTAAAACAACAATTAGAAAAATACATTAAAGAAAATAATATATTTTCTAAATATCAATCTGGCTTTAGAAAAAAATATTCATGTGAAACAACGGTAAATAAACTACCTCATTAATAGATGGAAAAATGTAGAAAAAAACAAAAAACTAATGGCAATCTTTTTAGATTTTAAAAGAGCTTTCAAGACAATTGATAGGGATATTTTAATACAAAAACTGCATATGTATGGAATACAAGGAAACGAGTTAAAGTGGTTTAAATCGTATCTTACAGACCGAAAACAAATGGTAAAAGTAAATAATATTAAATCTGATTATATAGACAACGAATATGGAGTGCCACAGGGCTCAATTTTGGGAGCACTATTGTTTATTATATATATTAACGATATGCCGGACGTTTTACAAAAATGCGAAATAGTTTTATATGCTGATGACACACTGATCTTCACTGAAGGACACACAGATAAACAATGTCAAGACAACATGATACACGATATTAATAACATAAACAAATGGTTAAAAATGAATAAACTAAAATTAAATGAAAACAAAACAAAAATAATGGAAATAAACATGAACAATGAATCGGTATTTAAAATAAATAATGAAATTATAGAAAAAGTAACTGAAATTAAATATCTTGATTTTATAATAGATAAACAATTAAAATTTAAAGAACATATAGAATATATATGTAAAAAAATTGGTAAAAAAATCGGATTTTTTAAACGAATACCAAATAAAATATCGGTACTAACGGCTATAAATATTTTTAATACAAATACCACATTTCGAATTTTGTTCAACAATTTTATATACATGCTGCACAGAAACACAAATAGAACGACTTCAAAAACTGCAAAACAAAGCTATGCGATCAATTTTAAGATGTAATATTTTAACACCAATTGAAAATATGCTTGGCGCACTGAAATGGCTCAATATACAACAAAGACTTTAAATGAATACATTATACTTTATACAAAAAATGAAAACGGGAAATGCACCAGAATATTTGATAGAACAACTTAATTATGTTGGAGACATACAACCGTATCAA
Source organism: Gymnocheta viridis (assembly GCA_956483585.1). NCBI lineage: Eukaryota > Metazoa > Arthropoda > Insecta > Diptera > Tachinidae > Gymnocheta > Gymnocheta viridis. Next base: position 58,521,339 of record OY101440.1, on the reverse strand, counting down.
CTAAGGAATGCTGATAATTTCCGACTACCAGAAGCAACAACAGCTGCAAGGCAACGTTCACTTTTCTACAAAGGACTACACCTATATAACATGCTTCCAAGCTATACAAAATCAGAAAAAAATACTAATGTTTTTAAAAGAAAAATTTTATATTTTATAAGAAATAATGATATTCCACAGAGCTTTTGATAAAAACTTAAGTACAAAAATAATATTTTTTTGAAGAATTTACTGTAAAGTATTTTAATACTACTAAATTACCCAATAAAAAAAAATAACAGATTTGTTTGTTATTGGTTAAGCATGTCTTTATGCATTTGGTTTGTGCTTATGACACATCTTCACAAAATTTTAAGCAATATTTTCTTGAAAAAATTTAAACATCTCATGTTTCTATAACAACTTTCAATTTAGTGGGAATAAAATATATAAATGTGTTTGTTTTTTTCCTGATAAAGTTTTAAACTTATTTATGCTTGTATATTTACTAACTAATTCCAGCCATATTCGGCTAAGTTTGTTCAGAAATTTACATACTTATGTGTACAGCGAACAAAAAAATACTAACACAAAGCTGTGTATACGTATACAATTTTATGCCAGATGAATTATCCAGTGTGTTTTGGAAAGGACAAAAGTTAAGCGGACTAAAAATTAGTCTAGTGTGAATTAGCTCAATAAGCTCAAGCAGTACCTCGTAGCTATAGATAAATTCGCTGAGCAAGATGTATTCAACTAGGTGCCCTCTAAGCACAGCTGACAATTTTTTGCTTTGCGAACTTTTTTAAAAGTTAATGTCAAACATTATTTATGTTTGTGCCATGATCAGTGCTGCCACGACAAATAAATTTGTGCATCAAAATTTCATGAAAAGTAACCAAATAAGAAAAAAAATAACCAAAATTAAAATGCTTTTTGATTTAGTTAAAAATAAATTGTAAGTTTATTTTTTCAAATATATTTGACGTATTATAAAAAAAATTTGTACTTCATAGTTGAATAATAATGAAACAAAGATGTAGTTTTCTTACACACATATTAAGTGACAACAAAAAGCTTAAATGTAATTTTATTATATATTTAGCACTTTTCTGTATTTCATTCGAATTATAAACATTCTGATTAGAATACAGAACATGCCTGATAAAGGTAAATAATAGTTTTGATTTATATGAAATACATTTTTGTTTTTTTTTTTAAGGTCGAATAAACAAAAAATTCTTATGAAATACATTTTTTTAAATAAAAAAAAAAATTTAAATCCTTTAACTTAAATTAAAGCTTTTGTTTATTAAAAAAAATCATGTCATAAAAGTGTTTTTCAAACTTAACAACGATGCTAAAACATAGAAATAATAATAAAATAAACAATACTTAAAGTATTGCAAAATATTTCATTAAAATATTTATTCTGGATATTAGTAAATATAAAAAAAAGCTATGTACTTCAACCTTATAACAATAGAAATAATAAACAAAAACTCCAAAAAACCTTAAAACTATGATCACACTGAAAGTCGGGGCGGTCTTTAAATTCGAATGTTTTTGCAATAATTAATATTTGGTTGCGTATCCTTTTAGATTTTCTACAGCTTTTAATCTTCTTGGAATAGATTCCACCAATTTTTTGCATACATCAGGCGTTATTTGGCTTCATTCCTCCTGTAATGCGGCCTTAAGCTGGTTTTTATTACTGCACAATCTCTTTTGCATGCGACGTCCAAGTTCGTCCCATAAGTGCTCGATTATGTTTATATTTTGGCTTTGTGCAGGTGTTTTGATGACTTTGGGGCAGTTGTAAAGCAACCAGTTCTTAGGGTCGTTGTCTTGATAAAACTTAAAATTATCAGCAATACCCAACTTTCGCGCACTTTCTTTAACATTCGTTTTTAAAATATCAAGATACATGTTCTTGTCCATGATACCTTCTATAAAATGAAGGTTTCCGACACCTGAAGCTGCCATGCAGTCCCACACCATCACGGATAAGCCTCCATGCTTCACTGTTTTCTTAGTGTTTTTGTGCAAAAATTCTTCATTGTGCTTACGCCACACATAACGCCGGCCATCGGAACCAAACAAATTAAATTTGCTTTCATCCGTAAAAAGAACCTGTAAGATGCTGAAATGATGACAGGAAAAGCCAAAATAACGTGTCATATAAATTGTACCGTGCTCCAAAACGTGAAATCTTTTGATATGTGATCTCGTGCAAATTCCAAGCGATCCTTTCTGTTTTTTAAACTTACACATGGTTTCTTTCGAGCCACTCGCCCATGCAATTTGTTTTTTCTTAAAACTCTTCTTATTGTTTCTGCATGTACTTCCTTTCCAAAATTGGTTTTAACCAAAATGGCAAGTTTTGGAGCGGAGATGAATGGATCATTTTGTACTTCGCGAACTATAAACTTCTCATCTCTCGGGCAAAGCTTTCTTTTTACAGGTGCGCGTTGTTTATTTCTAATTCTGTTGTCTTTAGTATCGCGTAATGATGTCGTGTACAGTAGATTTGCTTTTATTAACGATACTTGCGATTTCTCGTTGAGTTTTACCTTCTAAATAGTTGTTAATAACCATTTTTCGTTCTTCCAAGGTAGACTGTTTGATTGTACGCGGCATTACAAACGATTTTTTTTATTATTTTCACACTACGAAAGTAAATATCAAACTGTCCACTTAGAATATAAAACAATAAGAAATGAACAAATATAACGATAATTGAAATTAATTTCTTGTTTCTTTTTTGCTTTGCCCGACTTTTAGTGTGACCATAATTTTAGAATTTTTTGAGATTACTTTTAAAATACCGTGTTGGAAAATTCTTTTTAATGTTTTTACTACAAAATTTTATTGTGTAGTAAATGCTTAATTAAATGTATTAAAAAGTTTTTTAAAAATAATAAGCTATGATATCTAAAATAGTTTATAAAAATCTACCAATAACTTTCCCGACTTTCAATGTGAGCCACTGTACATACATATATACAAACATGCATACATAAACACATGCGTGAATAGTTGGCACGAGTTTTATATTCAGTGTTATTTGGCTTTTTACAATAGATAGACATATTATGTAAAAATTATTAAAATGTGTTATAATATTTTTAATTCATACACACATCTATTTTTTTGGTTTGTTTTTTGTTTACACATAGATACATGTACATGTGTGTACTTATTTGTTTTGATAGCTAGTTCAGATAAATTTGCGATAATTTGTTATCAAAACTAGCGATGATAGCAATTTTTTCATGGTTCCCAGCTAGGTTCAAAATGAACCGTCTAGGTTCGCTCTCAAAAATATGTATGGCGAACCGTGTCGATTCAGTCAAGATTCGACCACGAACCGTGAATGAGAGAGCGAACCTCGATAATTGCTATCCGTGTAAACATGCTATAAGAAAATATAAATGTGTTTGTTGTACTAACGGGTTTACCTTGTTTATTTTGTCATGGTTTGTAGAAAGTGACGCAAATACAATATACATATAAACGTATAAGAATTTTAAACTATTTAAAAGTGAAAAAGTCAGTTATGTTGTAATTGAAAGTTAACTAATTTTAGTTGGTTTAAACTTACATAATTTCAAAGTGGAAGCTAAAAATTTTCGTTAACAATAAAGAAAGTGTTTTAAAGTGCATCGCTTCAAAAATGCCATAAATAGAGGACAATACAGAAAAGAAAAGAAGGTGAGTTTGAACAACGAGGAAGAAAAAGAAAATAATTAAATTTTTATTTAATTTTACTTTTATTTAGGTTTAGCATTTAATTTCATTAAATATTAAAAAATATAAATGAAATAAATTTTAAAAAGGTACGTTTAACTCTTATTTTCAAGGGGAAATAAAATTTTTGATATCTATGGTGCCAATGTCGTTGATAAATCGTCAACGAGAATATGAGCGACATATCCCACATATGAACGACATAATAAGCGATGTTGTCGCCCATATTATCGTCAACGACAGTGTCGCCCACACAGTTGTCAACGGATTTCCGGCCCTTTGTATGAAAAATTTGTTAAAGATTTGCTTGGGCTGTCGCCTTCGCGTCGTCAAGGATTTTCTACGGTCGTTCACGCGTCGTCGAGGATGTCTTCAAGATATGGCCAACTGGGTAGTCATTGGGGTGCCTATCGAAACATACCCCCCGTCTTGACTGGTAATAAATTTATTGACATATATTGCAGCAAATGTCAAAATTATGTTATGTCCAGTGAAGACGCATCTTTTTCATACTAGGCAATAATTGTCAACAGTTTTTAGCTGACAATTATTGCGAACATAAAACGTCATAAACCGTTTGACATTTCCAAATAAAAGAAAAAAAGACGCGCCATAAAACAAAAAGAAGAAATTTTTTGCAAAAAAAATTTAATAAATTATTAAAAGATATTAAAAAGGGAAGTTAAAAAGAAAATATTTTATAAAATACATAAAAATGCAAAATTTCTTATTTCAGGATAAGTTTTTCAGATAAAAATTTAAAGTCTTTCAGTTGCTTCTTCTTTATTATTGAACCTTTTTGTTTAAAATTTTGTAAATTGTGTGTTAACATAAATACGATTACCCATAGCAAAGCAATAATCAGAGCAATAAGTAATATTGTTCCGTTATTCTGCCGGCGTTATTGCTATATTGCCAACATATTTATTACCAGTCAAAACGAGGGGATATAGATACGCATGGATGCATACAGGTTCAAAACAAAATGCGCACCGATACATACAATTATGAAATTGAACAGATACGAAAAATATTTTGTATTGAAAATATTCAATATATGATAGAGTAAAGTGTTGTGTTTTTCTTCCGACGGGGTTTGATGCAATTTGGAATGAATTTCCGTCATCCCACGTCAAATTTGGTTGATAAACAGACCGGTTTCGGCTATGTGCCATCTTCAGTGTTCTCTCAGTAACTAATCGTTTTTTGTGTTGTCCCTTGTCTTTTGTATAGTTTCCTTGTGTACCTAACTTCTTTTTCTCTCTTTCTCTCTTGTTCGTGTCTGCATCTCTCTCGTTCGTATATATTCGTGTGTGGCTCTCTCTCGTTCGTATATATTCCTGTGTGCTCTATATCTACCTGCTTCTTGTTCGTTTAATTTTTCTCTTGTTAGTCTCTTGTGTTTACCGTTACAGTTTATTATTTGAGTAATCATTTGCTAGGTGTTTTATCTTTGTGTAGGTAGTAGTCTGTGATTGTACGTTTCTGGGTTTCTTTTTGGTTTTGTTCGTTTGTTGTGTTGTCTGATTTTCTTGGGTTATTGTTTTCTTTTTTGTAAAAATGTTTTAGCGGTTCAAATATTATGTCTGACGCAGTGTTTATTTGTTCGTTTATAATTCTTCCGTCAAACGTTTTTTGTTTGTATATTTCCATGTTTTCTAATACGTTCAGTCGCCGTCCTTTGTGCTGTAAATGCAGTAATTCAACTGTTTGTCTGATGTGTCTTGGTGTACATTTGTTGTTGAATATGTGGTTCGCGAAATTTGATTCTGGCGTTGCTCCTGGTTGTTTCAGTTTCTTGTTGTAGTCTCTTATGTGCTCCCGAAATCTTGTTTTTATTTTCCGTCCTGTTTGTCCGATGTAGCTATGTTTGCATGAGCAAGTCAATTTGTAAACTCCTTGCTTATCAAGGGGGTCCGTTTCGTTTGTGCTATTTCGTAGTATTCTACCCAAATTGTTTTTTGTTCGGAATGCTGTGTTAATATTGTGTTTTCTAAAAAATTTTGCTAGTTTGTATGTTGATTTGCCCATATACGTTAAAGTAGCCCAAGTTCCATTTTCTTGCTCCTGTTCTCTGTTCCGTTCTTTATTTGTTTTGATATCATTTCGGATTTTGTCTACTAGTTCTTTTTTGTATCCATTGTTTTCTGCTATGTCATATATTGTTTTTATCTCTTTCTTATAGGCCTCACGTGTTAGTGGTATTCGTTCATGTCTTGTTACTAATTGTCTAATTGCCGCGTTCTTGTGTTGTTGAGGATGGTTCGATGAATTATGTATTATTGTGTCTGTGGCCGTTGGATTTCTGTATATTTCGTATAACTCTATTTAAACTCTTATTTGCTTTAATTGTTAGGTCTAGGTAATTTATTTTGTCGTCTTCTTCTACTTCCATTGTGAATTTAATACTTTTATGTTGCTTATTCAGGAGCTCCAGAACTTGTTCTTCTCTATTTCCTTCCAGTATACATATAATATCGTCGACATATCTTGCATAGAATGTTACCCTGAAATTGGTTTTTAGATCATCTACGTATTTCTCTTCTAGATTTTGCATAAACACCTCCATGAGGATTGCTGATGTTGGATTTCCCATTCCTAGTCCGTTAGTTTGTCTGTATATGCTATTGTTAAATTTAAAGTAATTCTGTTCTAGTGTGGCTTTCAGTGTGTTTACGAGTTGATTGGAAAATTCTACGTTTTCTGTTTTGTTGAGTAGTGTTTTATGTACAATGTTTATTGTCTCCGTTGTTGGAATTGATGGATATAAATCTTTTACGTCAAATGAGACTAGTTTACTATTTTTCGTTATTTCTACATTATCTAGCTTTGTAACTAATTCCGTGGTGTTGGCTATTGTGTGTTTGTTTTTTAGGCTCAAGGTATCTTTCAGTATTGTTTTTAGATATTTCGATAATTTGTAACTTGGAGCAGATTTGTAGTTAATTATGGGTCTCATAGGTGTGTTCATTTTATGTATTTTCGGTAGTGCGATCATAGATGGGGCTGATGGGTTCATGAGTGTTAACGTGTGTGCTAGGTTTGGTTTTATTACTTTGGTTGCCTTTTTTATTAGTTCTTTCACTTTGGCTTGGTACTCATCCGTAGAATCCTTTCTAATTTTCCTGCATTTAGTATCCTCTATTAGCTGTTCCGTTTTTGTGATGTAATCCTCTTTTTTTATTAATACCGTTGTGTTTCCTTTATCTGCTTTTGTTGTTATGATATTGTTAGACCTTAGTTTCTGTTTTAATTTTTTAACTGTTTCATGTTCCTTGTTTTGATTCCTTTTAGATTTAACTTCCTTCTCTATTATCCGTTTGCAGATGTATCTGGCTTCTTCCTGCTCTTCGTTTGGTAGCATCGATATTGCAACTTCTGTGTCCACAATGGTTTGCTCTATTTCCTTCTTTTTGTTATTTTCCCGGATATTGTGTTTTAAACCCTTCTCCAGTAATCGACCCTCCTCATTATTGATAGCAACTTCAGTCAGGTTTATGAATCTAGTGTGGAAGTTGTGCTTTTTGTATGTTTGTTTGTTTGTTGATCGTGTTAGTTCACCGAGTTTTTTGTTCAACTTCTTGTATTTCTGTTCTATTGTTAGTGCGTTTGTTGTATTTATTTGGTCAAATATGTCCATCAGTATGTCGGTTGGGATTCGTTCAGCCAATTGTAAATGAATGTCTAGTATTTCAGAGTTCGTCATTTCTTTTTTGGCATACAAGCTCTGGATTTCGAATTTTACGAAATTCTTTTCGGCCCTTTTTGCAGTCTTCCTACTTGCTACTGTGTCGGTCTTCAGTTGTATTCTAGCGTATTTTGGTGTGACATTCAATGTGAGACATTGTTTGTTGAACCAAATGTTTGCTTTTATTGTAAGTATTTTCAGTTGACGTAGTTTGAAAGCGTTTATAAGTCCAATAGTGTCTAAATTGTAAGCCTGACAGGCATTTGTTAAGTGTTGTGTTTTTCTTCCGACGGGGTTTGATGCAATTTGGAATGAATTTCCGTCATCCCACGTCAAATTTGGTTGATAAACAGACCGGTTTCGGCTATGTGCCATCTTCAGTGTTCTCTCAGTAACTAATCGTTTTTTGTGTTGTCCCTTGTCTTTTGTATAGTTTCCTTGTGTACCTAACTTCTTTTTCTCTCTTGTTCGTGTCTGCATCTCTCTCGTTCGTATATATTCGTGTGTGGCTCTCTCGTTCGTATATATTCCTGTGTGCTCTATATCTACCTGCTTCTTGTTCGTTTAATTTTTCTCTTGTTAGTCTCTTGTGTTTACCGTTACAGTTTATTATTTGAGTGATCATTTGCTAGGTGTTTTATCTTTGTGTAGGTAGTAGTCTGTGATTGAATACGAAATATACAGAAAACCAACGGCCACAGACACAATAATACATAATTCATCGAACCATCCTCAACAACACAAGAACGCGGCAATTAGACAATTAGTAACAAGACTTGAACGAATACCACTAACACGTGAGGCCTATAAGAAAGAGATAAAAACAATATATGACATAGCAGAAAACAATGGATACAAAAAAGAACTAGTAGACAAAATCCGAAATGATATCAAAACAAATAAAGAACGGAACAGAGAACAGGAGCAAGAAAATGGAACTTGGGCTACTTTAACGTATATGGGCAAATCAACATACAAACTAGCAAAATTTTTTAGAAAACACAATATTAACACAGCATTCCGAACAAAAAACAATTTGGGTAGAATACTACGAAATAGCACAAACGAAACGGACCCCCTTGATAAGCAAGGAGTTTACAAATTGACTTGCTCATGCAAACATAGCTACATCGGACAAACAGGACGGAAAATAAAAACAAGATTTCGGGAGCACATAAGAGACTACAACAAGAAACTGAAACAACCAGGAGCAACGCCAGAATCAAATTTCGCGAACCACATATTCAACAACAAATGTACACCAAGACACATCAGACAAACAGTTGAATTACTGCATTTACAGCACAAAGGACGGCGACTGAACGTATTAGAAAACATGGAAATATACAGACAAAAAACGTTTGACGGAAGAATTATAAACGAACAAATAAACACTGCGTCAGACATAATATTTGAACCGCTAAAACATTTTTACAAAAAAGAAAACAATAACCCAAGAAAATCAGACAACACAACAAACGAACAAAACCAAAAAGAAACCCAGAAACGTACAATCACAGACTACTACCTACACAAAGATAAAACACCTAGCAAATGATCACTCAAATAATAAACTGTAACGGTAAACACAAGAGACTAACAAGAGAAAAATTAAACGAACAAGAAGCAGGTAGATATAGAGCACACAGGAATATATACGAACGAGAGAGAGCCACACACGAATATATACGAACGAGAGAGATGCAGACACGAACAAGAGAGAAAGAGAGAAAAAGAAGTTAGGTACACAAGGAAACTATACAAAAGACAAGGGACAACACAAAAAACGATTAGTTACTGAGAGAACACTGAAGATGGCACATAGCCGAAACCGGTCTGTTTATCAACCAAATTTGACGTGGGATGACGGAATTCATTCCAAATATGATAGAGTAATTTATTTATTATTTTATCGTTTGTCGTTCTCTGATACACACGTGATGACGTCAGTAATGACAATAAACCTAAAAGAAATAAACAAATATACACCCATTCTCTGTCAGCATAATATACTGTGGAGTATTGTGCAGTAGAGTTTGAAATATAATTAAAAACAAGTAAGAGAGATATATTCGGCTGTGCCGAATCTTATATACCCTTCACCATAATATGGAGTGACGAAAGAAGTCACAATCACGAAAATTCGCGCCCACGAAATACGAAAAAAAATTTAAGTGGAAAAAATTACATTAAAGCAAACAAAAAATTGCCACTCACCGTCTCACGGACGCACCCCCACGTGATGGAAACAAAAAATTAATCACGATGACGCATTATAAAAATATTAACATCCCCTTATTAGCACTTATATATTTTTTCACACATCCAAGAAGTGTTTCAACGTCTTTATCAATAAGCCAGTGGTCTTCGACTAAACAAAGAAATTATTTGAAACGTAAGAACAGGTTTAATAATGAAGACAAGTAGTGTGTTTATGGGACTTCTGTATATTTTTTTCCCATAAGGGGCAATGTAAAAGTGCACATTATGCCTGGCTGGGAAACGTGATCGTTAAAAATATTTTTTGTTAGGTAATTAAGTGTATTTATTATGAAAATGCGTTTTCCATCCTTGGATGGTTGTTTGTATTAGGAGGTTTCATAAAATTTGTATTGTGTATTAAGGGGTTTCAAAACAAATTTATATGTAAATTTTTTTTGTTTTCACATGCCTGATTTGAGAGTCAGTCAGGGCTTCTCTATTGAATATCACCCCTGAAACTTCTGTACGAACACCCCTACCCGGGCACCTATATTGAACAACTCTGTTGAAAGTTTGTCAGGAAGCTGGAAATTTTCTTCATAGGTACAAAATAATTCACCGAGTTAAATATGAAAGCCCCTACTAATTTTTTTCAGTTTTAATTGCTGAAAGAAAATGAAACTAATAAAAAAGGGTATTTCGGTCTATTTTTATTACCCTTGTCCTTTCTGTCTATTCATTAGCATTTTCTTTTTATTGCACTTGATAATATGCATCAACTTAGGGCTTATGTTTTTTCTTATGTTTAAAGTAAACCATAAATGTTTGACTGTGCCCTCTATTGTCTGCCTATTTTTAATGAAAAATAAGGGTGCGAGAAAGTGAAACATTGTCTATTTTTAAATGCATTCATATGTCGTCTATGTACATATGTGTGCACATTTATATCGGTATTGGTCAGTTTGAGTGAGCTCGTTAGAATATTTTATTATATTGCGCATGTGTGCGTGTGTTTGCATTGGATCATTTTCTGTCCCTCCTTCTCTACCGTCTAGCTTGTTATCTATACCTATTTCACACCCCAGTGCGTATATTTATGTGTATAAGGATACACAATTTCAGTACACATACATATTTCTTATTTTTTTCAAAGAAAAAGGATCAGAAATTTAAAAAGAGGTTACAAAACCAACATGCATTTGCATTACATAAAAATATGAGATACATGGAAAATTCTTAAGCAAAGTTAAACACCTGTGCCGGTCTATCTCTTTTTTATTACACCTGTCCTTTCTGATTTTCTTTGCTGTATACCTTTTTTTAATTGCAGTTCATCTTTTTTTATTGAAAAATTTTGAGTTGGCATTTTCATGAGTGTCTGCTCCTCTACCAACTTTCTTGTTGGTCGCTTTCATTTATCGAAAAAAATAAATGTTTGCGATACCGAGAATATCACCCCTGAAACTTCTGTACGAACACCCCTACCCGGGCACCTATATTGAACAACTCTGTTGAAAGTTTGTCAGGAAGCTGGAAATTTTCTTCATAGGTACAAAATAATTCACCGAGTTAAATATGAAAGCCCCTACTAATTTTTTTCAGTTTTAATTGCTGAAAGAAAATGAAACTAATAAAAAAGGGTATTTCGGTCTATTTTTATTACCCTTGTCCTTTCTGTCTATTCATTAGCATTTTCTTTTTATTGCACTTGATAATATGCATCAACTTAGGGCTTGTGTTTTTTCTTATGTTTAAAGTAAACCATAAATGTTTGACTGTGTCCTCTATTGTCTGCCTATTTTTAATGAAAAATAAGGGTGCGAGAAAGTGAAACATTGTCTATTTTTAAATGCATTCATATGTCGTGTATGTACATATGTGTGCACATTTATATCGGTATTGGTCAGTTTGAGTGAGCTCGTTAGAATATTTTATTATATTGCGCATGCGTGCGTGTGTTTGCATTGGATCATTTTCTGTCCGTCCTTCTCTACCGTCTAGCTTGTTATCTATACCTATTTCACACCCCAGTGCGTATATTTATGTGTATAAGGATAGACAATTTCAGTACACATACATATTTCTTAATTTTTTCAAAGAAAAAGGATCAGAAATTTAAAAAGAGGTTACAAAACCAACATGCATTTGCATTACATAAATGTATGAGTTACATGGAAAATTCTTAAGCAAAGTTAAACACCTGTGCCGGTCTATCTCTTTTTTATTACACCTGTCCTTTCTGATTTTCTTTGCTGTATACCTTTTTTTAATTGCAGTTCATCTTTTTTTATTGAAAAATTTTGAGTTGGCATTTTCATGAGTGTCTGCTCCTCTACCAACTTTCTTGTTGGTCGCTTTCATTTATCGAAAAAAATAAATGTTTGCGATACCGAGAAAATTCTTATAACGTAAATAGTTGTGATTTTTGTTTTGATTTTTTTGCAGTTTTGATTGTTGAAAGAAAATGAAACTAATAGAAAAACGAATTTAACATGTAACTGTTTATCAGCATACAGATGTGAAAATTGTATGACCGAATGTTGTAAATTTAAAGAAATTTGTTTACTATGAAAAATAAATATTTTCTTCATGGTTTTATAATATTGCTTTTTCTTAAGACATGCGCTAGCATAATTTAGTATAAATGCGAGTGTTTTTCAGAAATTTTTTTAAACAAAGCTTAGAACAATCAATAACATTCTTTCTATTTTCAGCCTAATCTAATAAAAATACATACTAAAATAAATAAATATAAAATGAATTTTAAATAAAACTAATTGATATACAGAAATATATATGATGTGTTTTTATTTATTATGAAGATTTTTTATCTTACTTATTTAGATTTCATAACAATTAAAATGTTTATATGTATTTCTTTGTCAGGATTTGAAACCATACCTTCTTACCCGGTGGCACGGTTTCGAATCCTGAACACAACACAATGCTATTTTTTTAGAATTTTCGATACATTTTAGTTGTTTTTATTACTTTTACTTTTTATTTGAAAAAGTTGGTTCCACAATTTATTTAAAAAACCAGGCACAATCTCATTTATAATATTTTTTTTTAATTTTTGCGTTTTTTTCAATTTTATGAACGATAAAAGGTTTATCTTTTAAAAATATCCAATATGTTATCAGATAGGATTTTGTACAGTGATCAAATAATTATATAATGAATTCAGTAAGTTGTCGACGTTTTTATTTGATATAATATAATAATAATGCCAAAAATAAAAATAACTTGACGGTGTAAGAAAAAATTTTAAATTATAAAACATAACTATTTTAATTAATTTTTTCTTTGAAACTCGTATGATGTACGTATGTATGTAAACTGATAGTTGTCTTTTTAAAATTTTGTTAACTTTTCCATTTACTTATCTGTATTACGGTTGGACCAGACGATAAAGGTTTTGGTTCAATATAACCTGTATATTTCTGATATAGAAACAAATTGGAATTTCAACCACAATTGATTTAAAAAATACGAATTCGGTAATTCATACTCAGCCTGCTAAGAAAACAGGTGAATTTAATTAAAAACAAATTTTATTTAAATCTTCTTCTGCGTTTACTAAGTAAGACAGATATCTAAATATGAAAAACTACGATAAAATCGCAAACAGAAACATTTTTCTCTCAAATCCAACCCATAATTCGGCTTATTTTCGTAATATTTTACCATTAATCCGCGTCCAATTCCGTAGTGCGTGCTATCGACATGCGATATTCCGCAAAACTATGATTTTTTAGGTGTTTTTAATGAATGTAAGAAAGACCAGTTTATTTTATATGAATATGAAGAAATCTATTTTTATCTCCTAAGATCTTAACTTATCATTTTGTATATGTTGTTGGGGAAAATACGAAAATATGCACAAAACAAATAGTACGCATGTACTATTTTTGGAAATTTCCCCCAAACATTCCGATCTAAAAATCCAAAGTTCATATGTATGATATGTACGACAGGAACTGATTGTTTGAAAAATATTTGATGAATTGCGAACTATTCTTAGAATACCTTTCAATTAAGCCCACATTAAATTATTCAATTGGCTAGAAGCCAAATATAAATTTGTGGAAAGTAGGTATTTGGAATACTTTTATTTAAAATACAAATGCATTTTAAATTTTTATTCCAAAAACAAAATAGTTTTCAATAAAAGTTAAATTTTCACAATGGAAATGATATTTTTTTTACTCTATAATGTTGCTGTTTTTTAATCAATATTAAATCATAAAATTTTCCTGATGTTCGCATATTTTTAAGAATTTTTGGCATTTTAGAGATTTTTTCAAGATTTTTGGCTGCCGATTGCCAATTATATGATTTTTTTTAAATAAATTTTGGGAATAATTTCCAATATTACAGTTGCAATTTTTAGAATATGCGCTATTTTCGCGGGGTTTTTAATTTTTTAGTTTCTTTGCTAATTACATTTTGGAGCTTGATATCAAATTAAATTCTTACATCAAACTTTGTTTTTATTTTATAGAAAAGGCAATTAATTGAAGTGCTTTTGAAGATTATCTCACTGATGTTACAGAATCAAAGAAACATTTCTTATCAAATTCTAGCCGGGAAAAGATTTTTCTGCTTTGTTATGTGTTGCTAAGTATCCAAACAACATTTTAATTGTCAAAAGATTTTGTATCACATTGTACAAATACAATAATAATACCGGGTTCTGATATACTGCAGGTACGCTCTGCACCTGAATATAGAAAATAATTAAAATTACACAAGATATAAGCATCAATTTTGCCTTTCTTCTGAAATCACAAATAGTAATAAAAAATGAAATATTAATAAATTTTCAAAACAAAATTCAATTTCATTGATTTAGTATATATGTATACTCGTACATAGTGTCTTGACGATCAATTACATTTCTTTAATATAAATAATATAAAAAATAATTATGGTTATTTATATACGAAAAGAAAATGTAAGCGATTAAAAATACTGTAATATGCATGCATAATATTATACTAATAAACGTACAAAAATAAGTTTAAAGAAACAAACAAAAACAAAACATTGCTTTTCGATTGTTTAAATATACACATGTATACATGTGCCCATGAACGCATTTCAGTATGTATATATGTGATATCTGTGTGACAAAAAGGGAAGATTTACAACAACCACACCAATTTCCATCAAGAATTTGAAGTTTTAGTATTTTATAATAATTAATATATATTATGTACTTAAACTCGTAAACTACTATGAAAAATACAACTGCTCTGTGGTGTATTAGAAGCGCTTCTGACTACTAACCAGTTGGTTGTTGGAATGAAATTTTAAAAGTAAAATCACTTCGAATACCATTTTTTGCTAATATTTTAGTCGTTAATGGACCGACTTCAATTATTTTCAGTCTAAACCTTCGTAGAACTCCATACAAGAGATCTGCTTCATAAAATTGACCGTAGCACAGTCGGGGCCATTAAAAACAACAGAATAGGAAATGTAACAAAAAAAGTCTTTTGGCTATATCTCATTAATTATTGGACCGAGTTTTGTTGTTTTCAAACCGAACAATTTTATAAAAAATTCCAAGAGAATGGTATAAAAATTATTTCCTATGTTGCGTTGAGGCCTTAATTCTAAATACACCAAAAATGTAGCAGACGGACAGATGGACATCGCTCATTCGACTTCTCTATCTATAGGGATCCAGAATATATATGCTTTATGGGGTCTTAAATGAATAATGAAGAAATTACATACGGAATGACAAACCTATATATCCCCTTTCCAAATTTTTTGGTGAAGGGTATAATAACAGTAATGTAACGAAAACAAAGGATGTATGAACATAAAAAACTAATTTGTAAATATGTGCGTAAACTAGAATTACTATTGACCATTCCCAATATGTAACATATAAGTAGTTTCACACTCACAAATAGTAAAAATTAATCGCCATTCGTTGCCTCAAAAATTTTTTGGTGTTGATATACATACATACATATATATATATATATATATATATATATATATATATATATATATATATATATATATATATATATATATATATATATATATATATATATGTACATATGTAAATACTATATACATAAATAAATATTTGGTTAATTATATTTATACATAGAAAAATCTCTCTTTGCTCACCACACAATCCGTGCAGCATTATTTTTCATAAGTTCTTTACAGAGCATTATCTATATATAAATAGGCAAAGACAAATTTTTAGACCCCTTTTTCTCCTTTGTTTACCAACCGATTTTGTTCATTCTTTTACCAAGTAGCAAACATTGTGGAGCTTTAGTGACCCGATTATATATTATTAAAATCGGTTCAGTATTAAACGAATAAAAGGCTCATAAAGTTGACACCACCAATGCTAAAAATTCACACGTACACGCGTTCTCTTATGTAAGTATAAATTCAAGCAAAGCGATGAGAGTGTTTAAGAGTACCTACATACATGTGAGTAATAAGATTTTTTTTATAAATGTGCGTGTTTGTATGCAAATTTATTTGGTTTATTGTTTTTACCGTGGGGAAGGGAATAAGTAATTAGGTAGTTTTTTCTGTTGAAATGAATGCAACTGAAATAGGTATACGTTTAAACTGGCGGTCGACTTTCGACCACTAGGCGTACTCTAGTACTGTTAAATGTATTTATTCCTCAACTTTGTTTTAATTTAAAAAAATGTGCTGAAAACTTATGTTCAGCACCTGCAGAACTATGTGGGAGCGAAAGTAAATTAAATACAAAGCTAGCACATCTCCAAAGCTTTTCTGATTTAGTCCGTTTTTAATTGAATTAATTTGGTCCCAAAATAAATCAATATTTAAGTCTGCGGAAAGATTAATTTCTGTTAAGCGCAACAAGTTCCACTCTATAAAAATGATATCAGGGTCACAATCAACAAGGTTGACAATTTTAAAATTAGGGACAATATAGGCAAGTCTTCTTTAGACAACACCTTAGAACAGTGCCATTCAACCTATGGTACGCGTACCACTTGGTGGTACGCGAAAAATTTCCAGGTGGTGCGCGAAATCTTTTAAAATTTTTACGATTTCTATTTTGCAATTGGAAACAAAAAGAAAAATCATCATAAAAGTATACCTTTTTTTGTAAAATTTTGAATTTTTAAATTTAAGTAACACTCTCATCTACATACATTTAATAAAAAATTAAATGAAAGATTTCCTTATTAAAATATATTTTTAATGTACATGTTCTTGTTATGTTTTTTGTGATTTTTATTATTTTTTTTTAATTTTATTGTTTTTTATTATTAATAAATAAAATGGATTAAAATTTTAAAATTGTTTGGTATTTATTGATCTAATTATTTTTTCAGTACATTATATTTTTTTTGGTGGTACGCGAAAAGTTTGTCGTGAATTTAGTGGTACACGAGCCAAAAAGGTTGAATAGCACTGCCTTAGAAGGATTAATTATTTGTAACATTTTAATGTCTTCACGATTAAAGTCAAATTTAGATTTTATTTGATTTAGAAGCTCAATATAAAATTTCAGAATGTGTTGTTTAACTTCTTAAATGTTCGAAGTATTATTTTTTTTCAATGTACATATGTACATTTCAGCTTTTGTGCCAATAAAATCATCAATATGATTACTTTTATTACTGAAATCGACTTCAGCATTATATAGATGTATGAAATCTTTTTTAATAATATTATTCAAAATAAGTAAAAGTTAGACTTAAAACTGGAATATAAATATGACAAACGAGAACTTTCTGACTGGAATTCTTTGTTGAGATTATTTATAATTGATTTGTTTACACCTATAGATCGCACACATGAACTTTTGCAAGAGTGATTGTATCACACAAACGCCTCAAGAAAAAAATAACAAAATTTCTTTTGTTCTTGTTGTTGTTATGCTCACCGAATTTTTTATACTTTTTTACAAAGAAATCTTTGACATTTGCTTTTCATTCTTACACTGGGTCTTCAAGTAGCAATATCCATTGCGGCAATCGTTAAATTTGATTGCGTTCATGAAATTTGCTACTTGTGGACTGCGATTGCCATAAGTGGCAATGATTGCTTCAGCTATTATTGCCTATCAATCTGCTGTCATTTCTCTTTTGTGTAGTCAGTGCATTTGCGAATTTGAATTTAGAAAACTAAAAAATGCATATTTATTAAAAAAAAACACCTAATGGAGTGGAAACCCGAAGAAATATTTAAAATAATTAAATATTATTGTATAAAATTGGGTAATTTTATACTAAAAATTATTAAATTAAATAATTTTTATTTTTTTTATATCTCAATCTTTTCTTATTCATTTACTTAACACATTTTTGAAATTAACGACGAATTATAACACAAATAAATGTAAATACTTGTAACGAATAACTTGGTATTCTGAATGAATTGTAGCCATAAACAAATTCGAAATTATATTAACAACATTATAAACTATGTTATAAACTTAAAATGAAATTCATGTACTTATATTAACTCACTTACCTTTGAACCACCAAGCTGAATTATACTTATATTAAACCTTAAAATAAAGTGTGTATTATATCAGTGAAAGAAACGTATAAGCAGTTTAGTATACCTAAGTACATCAATATACAAAAGTATACCTGAAGGAAGGTAAGGTGAGCATAGTCATCAACACTTCCCTAAACCTAAACGCTTTCTCAGAGCAAGTGACTAATACTCCACTTTTATCTCCTTCTTTTTTTGCATCAATATTACTTGCTTGAGTTTCCTATAATTTCTCAGTTACATGAGAAATTATAAATTGCCAAATTGGTATTCCCTTAAATAGGTTAGCAACCCAACCAATACACTCACACCAGTACACTCACAATTGATGAATAAATCGAACCCAATTATCAACTAAAATCTAACCTAATCCGTCAGTGGTATAGCAAGTACCAAAACCCCAGAAACCAATTTGTTCATGGTCTTCGAGAGGTGAAAGAAAAGAAAAATCCAGTTGACATCACTGCAAAACAACTAAAAGAATGAGGTATGTAAAAAAACACTAGTTAGAATGTATGTATGTATATGACAAGAGAATTTCGTTAGTTTGCAAATCAACCAGTGGAAGAAGTGCGCACGCCGTTAAGTAAAAAAGTTAAAAAACGAATAAAAAAAATATAAAAAAGTGCAAAAATATATTTAAAAAATGTAAAGTCGTGAATAAATTCCACAAAAAGATCAAAAAATTATAACAAAAACAAGTGAAGTTCGTGTACTTGCATTGCACATACCTACATACATAAATCCATGAATAAGAAAGTGTTAAACCAAAAAGTATGTGTACCTACCTATGTGCTTATGCGCAAGAGGTCAAAAAATCATTTAAATACAACAACACTAAGTAAAGTGCCTAGAAAGTTCGGTTCAAGGAAACCGTTAAATCGCAAGTTAAAACATATGTACATATGTACCTACATACATACAGTTATTTAAATTCAGTATAGCAAAATTCAAGAAACAGGCACAATTCTAGTACATACATACACACATACATATGTATATGCCTTCAGTAAATAAACCGTTATGTATATAGAAACGGTGGTGGATACATACGCACATAGGCAAATACATAGCTTCAAATATTCCCTATTTACAATTTCTTTTGCACGCATTTCAACTCGCCAGAAGTCACACAGGCATACATACATATATACATGTGTGACATACATACGTACATGCAAAAGAATCAACGGGAAAAGAAAACAGAAAATTCAAAGTTAGTAAAAAAATAAATAGATCTACTTATAATATAACAACGAATAAAAAAGAGCACTACAACTTAAATATAAAATATTACAATAAAAAACAAAAACAAACTAAATAATTTAAAAGGATTTAAATAATTTCAACATAGATTCATATACTCAGGTATAAAACAAACAAACATACAGTTACATATAAAAAGAAAAAATATCGTTGCATCGTCGGACTAGTAAACGAATCTAATAAGTAAAACTAAATAAAATTAATAAATTAATCATTAAAGGGTTCTATAAACTTTAGAATTAGTAAAGAATAACAAAATTAAAATTTTATCTACATACATATATTGAAGTTACAGCTGGCAATGCCTTTTCATTACAACGAGTAAAGCATAGAAAGCAAAACAAAAAACACAATTGCTAGTATGGTGAACTTCTATATGTCAAAATCCAAAGAGAAACATACATAAAAAACAAACGTCAATCGCGCATTAAAATAAAACAATAAGAAGTTCTGAACATCGTAAATAAAACAATAACAAAAGATCAAAATTAAAATTCGAGAAAACACACCCATCATCAAAATAATAAAAATAAAGAGAAAGCAGTTTTATTACAAATTTGGACTTGCAATTACATATGTACGTATATATGTATATATATATAGTTTCTGAATTTATTTAAAATAAAAATTCTTATGCATCTCTAAACACATATGTACATACAGACATACACATAATATGCACTTTCATATACCACAATAATTATAAAAATTATTAATCAAATTGTACATACTCACACACATAGCCTGAAAGTTAGAATTATGATAGTCATGATATAAAATATAAAGAATGTATATCTAACAAAAATAAATAAAAAAATTAAATAAAGTGAGAAATGTTCGTTGCGCATATTATGGTTAACCTTGCCTTAAATAATACAGCAAATAGTTGATTCTCGAACGTTATTACAAAACCTCCAAAGTATATTGATTACAACTATGTGCAGTACATAAGGAAATGAAATTTCGATTATGAGACTTCAAAATCCCTAGTAGTTCAAAGCTTTCAAAACAAAACTAACCTGAAAGATAAACAAACTCCAAACTTCTAATTGCCTACCAATCAGTAAGCAATAGTAAATTTTACATAATTTACAAAGCTTCTAAATCCTAATTGCCTACAAGATCAGTAAGCACTAGTAAATTCGTTATAATTTACAAAGATTCATACTTCCAATTGCCTACTAATCAGCAAGCAATAGTAAATTTTACATAATTTACAAAGCTTCTAAATCCTAATTGCCTACAAGATCAGTAAGCACTAGTAAATTCGTTATAATTTACAAACATTCATACTTCCAATTGCCTACTAATCAGTAAGCAATAGTAAAGTTTACATAATTTACAAAGCTTCTAAATCCTAATTGCCTGCTAAATCGTGATTAAAAACAAACAAAAAATCCCAACAAGCACACTAGTCTCCCTGCTTATTTTTCATTGTCACTGTTATCAATATTATAGTCTGTCAGAATGAATCCCAGTCCAGATGCATCCGCGCAAAATGGTAACGCCATTAAACACGATAAGTTTCTCTTTGACTGCGATCATTTAATTACGTTTTGCAAAAATTTCGCAAGCTCCAATGCAGCAGATCAGACAGATTCCGTTCTGGAAAAGAAACTAGAAGATCTGGAGAATCGGTGGCAAAAATTACAATACTCCTATGAAGCCGTAATGATGCCTCTAATTAAAAACAGTAACAAAGATCTTAAATATTCTGTAAAAAGTCAATACAGTGAGAGTTCAGACGCATATTACACATGTAGATCAGAAATAGTAGATGTACTTAAACTGTCCAAAAAAATCGACCCCCAAATCACAGTTCTACGATCAACCTCATATTCTCAACTAATCTCCACCCGAAATTCCTCATCATTCATAAAACTACCACCTTGTGACATAGAAACATTTACCGGTAGCTAAGAACAATGGCCAGCATTTCGAGATCTCTTCACGACCGTTTGTATTGACAACATAGAAATTCCACCCGCTCAAAAACTCTTTTATTTACGATCAAAAACCAGTGGTAGTGCTGGCGCTATTGTGAAACGGTACACGCTATGTGACGAAAACTTCGAGCATGCATGGAATGCCCTCAAATCATGTTTCGATAACAAGCGACTCTTAATTGATAACAACCTAAAAATACTCTTTAACATTCCAGTGGCTACTTCAGAGAATAGTGAATCGATTCAAAGAATTCACTCAATAGTCACAGACTGCTTAACAGCTCTTAATGCGCTAAAGGTAAATGTAAAAGGTTGGGACCCAATCATTATATATTTAGTATCTACAAAGTTACCTGATGATACGCTAGCACTGTGGGAACAATCATTTAAGACACAAGGTGGACTACCAACATGGGCACAGATGGATGAGTTTCTTATAAATAGATACGAAGTGGTGGAGAGAATTTCCTCTATTAAAACAACGTAAAGGCGTGTAAGTTTGTCTCCTCACCCTCTTCCACATTCAAATATTCAATCTTATTCCTCACAGGAAAAACTAACCCCTTATTGTAATTTTTGTAGTGGAGATCATCACTTAAGAACTTGTGAAAAGTTTAGAAAATTTACGGTTCAACAGAGGACAGATTATGTCTTCCAAAATAAAATTTGTAGCAACTGTCTCTCGTCAGGTCATTTCAAGGCCAAATGTCACGACGACAGTAATTCCTTCAACAAACTCAGTTCTCAACGAAATTTTGGGAGCAGGAAGAGTTACCATCACAGCCCATTATTTCAGAGGATGACGATTATTGTGAGAACTTTTACAAGCAAACAACTACAAGAGAAGAAGATGGAAGATATGTTGTAAGACTTCCATTCAAAAGAGAATTCCCTGACTCTAAATTTCTCTCGTCATCTCGAATTTTAGCTCTTGTTCAAAATAATCGTATAAATAAATCACTTGCTAAAACACCGGAACTCGAACAGGAATATAATAATGTCCTCGAAGAATATTTATCCCTTGAACACATGGAACCGACAACCTTCCGTGAAATCGGATCTAACGGCAAATATTTCTCGCTCTACTTACCCCACCACGCAGTAGTCCGCCCAGAGCATAAAACGACCAAAGTAAGAATAAGTTTAACGCATCACGCAAGACTTAGTCTGGTTATTCGCTCAACGACATTTTGCATACTGGTCCCACATTACAATCTGACCTAATGACAATAATTCTTAATTGGCGATGCTATAGATTCGTGTTTAATGGGGACATTCAAAAAATGTACCGGCAAATTTGGATACACCCAGATGACCGGCCCTTTCAACGCATTGTTTATCAAAACCCTCTCACTAACCAGGTAAAAGATTACCAACTCAAAACGGTCACATTCGGAGTAAATTGTGCACCTTTCCTTGCAATCCGCACTCTTCACCAGCTGGCAGAAGATTCCCGATGCAAGTATCCAAAGGCAGCAAAAATTTTACGCCAGGAAACATATGTAGACGACATACTATCCGGCGGTCATACAATTGAGGATGCAAAGGAATCGCAAGCTCAAGTGTTGGAAACTCTTAAAACTGCTGGATTTATGCTAAAACAGATCACTGCAAATAACCGCAACTTACTCACTCATATCCCAAGAGAAGATCTGTATGATTCAGATCTTCTGCGGTTTCAAGAAACTAGCTCTACAAAAACCTTAGCCATTAAATGGAAAGCCCTTACCGACCAGTTCACTTACTCATTTTCACCAATATCTCGCAGTGAAAGTATTACTAAAAGAAAAATGTTGTCAGGAATTGCATCAATTTTCGACCCAGCCGGCTGGATAACACCTATAGTTATACGAGCCAAAATGTTAATGCAAGAACTATGGGTACAAGGTTTGCAGTGGGATGATAATGTTAATTATGAAATCCTAGAAAAATGGAATAAACTTCTCACAGATCTCTCGCACATTGCAGAAATAAAAATACCAAGGTGGTTGCATTATAGTCCCGAGTACCTAATTCAAATTCACGGATTTTCAGACGCTTCAAAAGGAGCATATTGCGCCGCCGTATATTTGCGATGTCAAACTTCTTCTCATGTGGTATTTAGTAATTTACTAGTGGCCAAAAGTAAGGTATCTCCACTACAACCCATATCCCTTCCCAGGCTCGAGCTCAGTGGAGCGGTATTGTTGTCGAAATTGGTTGCACATGTCATAAAATCCGTAAAATTGCCAGCAGATAAAATATTTCTGTGGACCGATTCATTAATTGTAATTGGATGGCTATCGAAACCTCCGCGAACATGGGAAACTTATGTCGCAAATCGAACCGCAAATATTTTCAGCTCTCTACCAACTGCGAACTGGAATCACGTTCGTACACACGATAATCCCGCAGACCTTGGTACTCGTGGTTGCAGACCTGAAGAACTGGCTAATAATCTCTTATGGTGGCAAGGGCCACCCTGGCTAACAAAACCTCAGTCAGAATGGCCAAGAAACACTCCCTCGCAGGCTCCAGAAATAGAAAGAAAGATTATATGTCTACATACCTCAAGCGAAGATATCGACATTTTGAAAATTTTCTCCTACCCCAGGGCTCTCAAAGTCCTTTCTTATGCGTTTCGATTTTTACACAACACGTTCAAAAAATATCGAACACAATTTCACTATTCTGACCACATTCTAAACCACAAAGAAATAAATTTCGTTAGACACCGATTAATCTCCATAGCACAGAAATATCATTGCTCAGAAGAACTTAAAGATATCTGTAATTCTCATACAATATCTTATAAAAGCTCATTAAAACCACTCAATCCTCATTAAAACCCTGAAAATTTCCTACGAGTGAACGGGCGTCTATCAAATTCATCACTTCCATACAAGGAATGCTATCCAATAATACTCCCAGGAACGTCTAGGTTTTGCCAAATCTACTTACAACATTTATATATATTTCTTTTTCATGCCGACTGCAATCAAATGAGTAGAATGGCCCAAACCGAATTCCACATTTTCAGATTAAAGCCTCATATAAAAAAAATCATACGCCACTGCAAAACATGTATCATATATAAACAAAAGCCATGTTCACAAATAATGGCACCCTTACCCTCGGACCGATGTAGTTTAACAGTGCCCTTTCAAATTACTGGCATATACTTCGCTAGCCCCTTCCAAACCAAAAGCTCATCCCTACGAAATTCCGCAATAATAAAGAGTTACGTCAATGTGTTTGTGTGCTTCAGCACGAAGGCCATTCATTTGGAAGTATGCTCAGATTTGTCCACAGCAGCATTCCGAGCGGCATTCTCTCGCTTCGTTGGCCGGAGGGGACTCCCTTACAGGATTTATTCTGATAATGGTCGAAATTTTGTCGGTGCTAATCGGCAACTAAAACGAGAATTCGACACTTTCATCAAATCAGCGTCAACCGATATATCGAAAAAGTATGTAACTCACGGTCTAGAATGGATATTCATCCCCCCACATGCACCTCACATGGGCGGTCTTTGGGAGGCCGCCGTAAAAAGTTTTAAATTTCACTTAAAACGAGTCACTGGTTCATACAAATTTAACTACGAAGAGTTCACTACAATTCTAGCCCAAATTGAAGGAGTCTTAAAATTCCCGTCCCATTTCTGCGATTTCTGAGGATCCTTCCGACTTCACCGCCCTCACCCCGGGACATTTTCTCAGAGGTGCCCCTATTCTAAGTTTCCCAGAACAACATGTTGTTCTGAATTTAAAGCCTGATGACCTCGTAGTCATCATGGCTGACTTATTACCCCCAGCTGAATGGCGTCTAGGGAGAGTCGAGAAAACATATTTTGGGGTAGATAAAAATTTCCGAGTTGCAGATATAAGAACTGCTACCGGCACAATTACTCGACCAATAGTAAAGCTTTGTTATCTACCTATACTCAATGGTAATGAATAACCCTGATTAGGAAAGGATACAAATCTCTCATTATATCTCACTTACACATACACTTTTTTCTCTAAAATTTATTTCTATGTTCACATACCATCCAAAACCTCACAACTAATCCACCTTTCGTTCTTTCTTTTCGTTACTTTTACTTTCCTTTTCTCCACAGCCCAAACCGCTCCAAGAGAAACCATCGACAAAAAGGGCGGGATCCAGAACTGTATCAATGCGGCCTCTGTAAATTCTTTCATTCAATTAGATTCTGCAAGCGTTTCCTTAGAATGGACGTGAATACACGAAAAAAGATAGTTGACAAACACCTTTACTGCATCAACTGCCTCGCCAGAAGCCATGACCTTGCAAGATGCCCTTCTATGGATACATGCAAAAAATGTGGTGAATACCATCATACTCTGCTGCATCCAAGCATAAAAGGTAGGCTCTACAAAATTAATCCAGTATGCCGCAGTTCAGCACGGCCTTCCAGACAACGCAGCCGCCGGGCCGATTCAACATCCTTCAGTCGCAAAAATAATCATGTGCGTAAGGGTTCAAAACGGTCATCCAGTAAAGGCAGTCGCCGAACCGAATTATCACCGCCCACCCGCAATTAAACTAAACATCATACTCAACCACCATCTATCGCCAATACCTTCGACTTTTCCGGACCAACGTCTCATATTCGAAGCTATACGTTCTTTGGCCAATGTCCTTTGTGTGCAACCGGAGCAACGGCAAAACAAAATTGATCCTAGTGGCCGGAATGTATAAAATTGGGTAATTTTACTCTAAAAATTATTAAATTAAATAATTTTTATTTTTTTTATATTTCAATATTTTCCTTATTCATTTACTTAACACATATTTGAAATTAACGACGAATTATAACACAAATAAATGTAAATACTTGTAACGAATAACTTGGTATTGTGAATGAATTGTAGCCATAAACAAATTCGAAATTATGTTAACAACATTATAAACTATGTTATAAACTTAAAATGAAATTCATGTACTTATATTAACTCACTTACCTTTGAACCACCAAGCTGAATTATACTTATATTAAACCTTAAAATAAAGTGTGTATTATATCAGTGAAAGAAACGTATAAGCTGTTTAGTATACCTAAGTACATCAATATACAAAAGTATACCTGAAGGAAGGTAAGGTGAGCATAGTCATCTACACTTCCCTAAACCTAAACGCTTTCTCAGAGCAAGTGAATAATACTCCACTTTTATCTCCTTCTTTTTTTTTGCATCAATATTACTTGCCTGAGTTTCCTATAATTTCTCAGTTACATGAGAAATTATAAATTGCCAAATTGGTATTCCCTTAAATAGGTTAGCAACCGAACCAATACAGTACACTCACAATTGATGAATAAATCGAACCCAATTATCAACTAAAATCTAACCTAACCCGTCAGTGGTATAGCAAGTACCAAAACCCCAGAAACCAATTTGTTCAATTATCAACAATTCCCGTCTTTATGTATGTACATAAAATTATAACATATTTATACAACGTCTCACTAAATGAATTTGTGACGAAGCAATTTTACGTGTTCTCCACCTAAAAGCTATCAGCAACCGAACTATCAAAACTCTGCTGACGTTTTTGCTTGTTCTCAGCAATGAAATTGCTATGTGAAGACCCCATGTTATAAGTAAATATGGTTGCTGGCTACTTAAAATGTTTGAGGTGACCAGTGTTTGGAGTTTCCTAAAATGTATGGAGATGAATTTTCTCAAAAAGACCAAAATAAGGTTTAGCCGACCCAACCAATAATGTCCGACCAAATTTGGTTGGAAAAGACCAACAATGGCAACGCTGCACACAACAACGCGTACACACAAACAAAGTCTCACCCAGGCACACAATATCCTTCGTACAACCAATCAAGGATGGAAAACACATTTCCAGTAAGGAGGTCCGGATAGGTGTATCTGGATAGGGGTGTTCGGGTGGTGTTGAATGGATAGAGATGCCCCGGTAAGGGTTGTCTGGACGGACATTTGATTCAGACATGTCAAACTTTACAAAAAAATAAAATTTACGTATACATTTTTGAGCCCTCCTGGACGGATATTCAATTCTGACATGTGAAACTTTACAACAAATTTATCTATACATTTTTGAACCCCCTAGACGGACATTCAATTCAGACAAGTGAAATTTTACAAAAAAAAATATATATGTATGTATACATTTTTGAACGTCCTTAATACAAAATTCCAAGAATGGAAACCGCATTTCAACAACTCAAACACTCAATCGTCTAGCACAAAATATTTTTAACGATCACGTTTCCCAGCCAGGCATGGACCATCGGTTTGTATTGAAAAAATGTCAAAGAAGCCTCACAAACATACTACTCATGTTGATGAGATCATGCTTTATTTGAGACTATCAAATATAGTATTCAGTTTTATATTACGCTTGACATTTTCTTCAAGATTCATCAGTGCCGACAGTATCGCCAGATATTTTCTACAACAAATTTTGTATTGTTTAGAAGCGGTACCACCTGGTTGACTTGCCTTTTTGAAGATATAAGTAAAAACCAATATTGTAGTGCACTTACTACAAGTTTGTCACACTAAAATAGTATAAAAAACCGTAGTATATGTACCATGATATGTAAACCATATGTCTGTCAGGGGTGTAAGTGGGTATAACTTAAATAGAGTTTAAATGCATAAGGGCCAGCTTATGACTTCGTATTTAAATTTTATTTATATTTAAGTTCTATTTAAATACGAAATTAAGTTTTTTAGTACAAACTTAAATGAAACTTCAACAATATCTGAATGACCTACCTTGCTGATTTATGTTCTATTTAAGTTGTGCACACATCCCTACACAAACATATGGTTTCGCTAGCTTGATGTTGTTTCGCGCTACAAAGTAAAAAAAAAATTTGCGGCCATTAAAAAATCAATATCTTTTGGCGTATAATTTGGGCCTCTTTTATTAATATTATTCTATTATATCTTTTTTCTTATAGTCTATTTCTGATATAAGAAAGAACGCCTTCATTCGCATTCTATGAGAAATAACATTGATTTTGATTTCTCTATATTATTTGTAAGCTAACAGTGACTCGATAGACAACTCGAATGAAAACGTAAATGTTTTCATATAAAATCCGATTTCTGTGCTACGAATGAATCGTTAACATTGAGAATGAAATGTCGAAATCAGTCACTTGTGGTTTTGCTTTCGCTACAACACTTTTGAGTTTAATGAAAATAAGGATAATTTAAAATTAGCTGGAAAAAGCTGTCCAACAATTTCAATTCGCTTGGGCCTCCCACTCGTACTATCTGTTAATGAAAAAAGATTAGTACGTTTGTTTGTATGCTGTAGAAGAAACCTATTGAACATTTTATCTATAGAGTAAGTTCGGGTATTGTGGTGTGCAACTAGAAGCTGACAAAATCAAGCTTGATGAATTCTAAATCTAAACCAAAGAAAAGTGAAATAAGGATATGAGAAACAAAAAAAACTATGTTTAGATAAAACAAATATTTCATTGGCCTGAAAATCCTTATGAAATACTCTAAGCAGTTAAACTTATTTGAGATATTTTTTAACTACCCGAAGATTACTTGTTAAGGCCATATTTCCATTAAAAATCACCATCGGCCACTTACGCTAATGTACCACATAAACAGAACAAAGTATTACCCGCCATTTTTTTCAAGGGCCGGTTTATTAAGCTTCAATACATAGTCAAATAAAAAATATGTATTCCACATTACCCGAACTTACTTACTTTCCTTAGAGAGACGGGTTTATGCAAGACGCTCTTTCAATCGTCAGCTGTAGCACCCGGGGGTAAAGTATTTGGTGTAAAGCTCCACTCAATTGATGATTATTTTGCTGCACTGGTGGAGTCACCAGCTAGGTGCATTACACCAGTTACAGTGGTTACACCAAATACAAGCCCGAAAAATTCCCAGCATCAAAATAAACTACATAGTCGTACATATGTATGTAACAATGAATGTTTCACCCCAAAATGGCCCACAAATATCCAAAAATCAACAAAAAATGCCACTACGACAAAACATAACCAACATTTCTTGAGCACCAATGAGCAATCAATCTACCATTCAGCAAAAGAAGCGAAATCGGCCGACAGTTAAGAGTAGCGCAGAAAAATGCGGCCACAGCTGCAGACAAAAGTCAATTCTTGAAAAAGAATGGCTGATGCTGCTGAGGTGCACTAAATCAGCAAAGAGGATGTCTAACGCCTTTGAAACAACAGCAGCAGTTTTAAATGTATTAGTTAAATCCACAAAAAAGAAAATATTAAATAAAAATTTTATTAAATTTTTTTATTATATTATTTTATTTATGTATTATATTATTGACATATCTAAACACGTAAGTTAATGAAAATGAAAGTTAGTGCCAATGAGAAATCCAAATTGGTTCGAATTCGAGTGTCTTTCATCGCTTAAGTTTACTTTCTTAAATCAGAAATAGGCTATTAATTGTTTTTACACTTTTAAAACATTGCAGCAACCTATCATTGATGTTGTTTTCAGCCTGAAAAAGATATGGAAATTTTTATTTAATTTTGTTCACCAGCTGTTTTCCCCAAAAAAAATTGAGATTTCATAACGCTCTCACATTTTTATCGTAATTAAATACAAACAATAATTTAACACTGAAAATCTGAAACTGTATTTTGTCAGTGTGCAGTGTTGGGTAAGTATTTATCAAAATGTTTGGTTGACCAGATTGCAGACGTGCTGGTATTATTGTTTGCAGCTGAAGCTCGTCGGATTGGGGTGGAGTTCTTGTCTACAAGCCGGCACATAGAATCCCACACTAACAAAAAAAAAATTAATACCAGACTTAATAAAAAGGTATATATGTATATAAATGATAGGGAACCCGAAGTAACTTTACTTAATTATTTTATGCACAGCTTTTACTCACACTTTCCTTTTTTTCCATTTTCAGGACACTCACCATCATGACGGACTGGTTTTCTGTCCGCTGGAGTCCCTCCCCTCAGAAATTCCATGGAACTTTGGAATTCCTCCATGGCAACGCTCCTTTTGTTTCTTTTGTTGCCCCTATATTCATCTCGATGGAAATTATCACCTCCCTACATTCAATCACCTATCTTTTTTTGTTATTTATGCCATATTAAATAAACTTTCCTTCACATACTGTAATTTTTTTGTTTTCAATAAACGTTATAAACAAAGTATTAGATTTTATTTTTGCATATTTAGTAAGTATTTCTTACATTAAAATTTCAGCTATTTAACTATAAAAAAAATTACATGTAGATTACATCCTATACTATCAGTAAATGCACAATAGCAACAAAAAAAACTAATAAAATGAAATGAACAAAATAGATCTATCTATAAATATGTATGTTGTAAATTATGCTTTCATTGTACTCAACTGGTTAGGCAAACATACCCTTACCTCTGAAGGTAACCAATGACCACAATAATTACGATGACCTGAAGGCTTGAGCTCAACCCCCCTGTCTACTCGCGCACCTTTGCCTTATTGCAAAGGGAATGATTAATACCGAGGCACTGTCTGTTTCCCTAACCTACAAATATTACTTAATTTTTTTACGAAAACAAATATATTCAAAAAAAACTTATTTATTTAAATGTAACTATTGAATTAAATTCTACAAACTCTACATATTTATACATACATATATTTGACTTATAATATTTTGTCGTTGTTGTCCAGCTACAAAAAAAACCCGTCCGTGGCGCGGTTTTTGCTGGCTTTTTGGACTGTCGCAAATTTTCTGTCTTCCGGGCAGGATTTCTTTTTACGGGTTTCTGCTGGGGTTTTTTTTATGTTCCCTCGTTGGGTGTGATGACGTGGCACGGCTTTATGGTTGTTGTGGCTGACGAGTATTTTTTGTTTTAGTTGATTACATGTACTTTTATTTAATTACTTTATTATTTTGTTGACCTTGTGTGACTTGTCTATCAAATGGCTCTCTTTTTTCTATAATTTTAAATTGATTATCTTTTCCACAATATACACACACTTTTTTTTCAATATATTTAATTAATTTATTTTAAAAAAATCCATTAATTTATTTAATAAAAAAACTTAACGCCACTCAACCGTCTTCTCTCACACCAAACTAATAAGTGAACAATCTATCATCAACCGCCTTTTTGTTTTTTCATCAGTCGAAAAAAAAGGTGGCGTGATCGCCTTCGGCTATCCTGCAGCTTACTTTCCTTTTTATTTTCTTCCACAAAAAAAATTTAACCCCATTTAACCTTTCACCTTCCCCTTACAATTTTTTTCCCACTGTTTATTATTATTATTATTTATTTTGTCTGCCTTTCATATTAGGGCGCACCTGACAATTTAAATGCAACTTAAATTTAAATGAAAATTAACTAAATGCGTATTTGAATATGAAGTCATAAACTGGCCATAAGGTTGCTAATTTAAATATTATTTGAGTTTCAATAAAGCTTATGCTAAAAACCTGAATTTCTTATTTAAATAAAACTTAAAGGTAAACTACATTTTAATACGAAGTCGAAAACTGGCCATCACTCTTTTTTTATTTTAATTACTTTCTTTTTTCATTTGGTTACTTTTTTAAGAAATTTGGTTGTACGAATTTCATGGTATTGGTAGCATTGATCTTCGTCCCAATCGTCTCTCGCTGTACACCCACAAACTAATACTTCCAGAACGAAAAATTTTATAACGTGAACCATGACTTACATTTACACATGAAAGTGATTGCATCAAAGTCGCAATACACTCACACTTTTTCACTAACACACTTAAAGTTTTTTTACTTTCCACCATGGTAGAATAATACAGGTAGTGTCAAAATTTGATTATGTATTCTGACACACACCCACACTGCTTGTTTCAAATGCAAATAAGAAAATAAACAAAATTCTTTATTGAATAGAAAATGCAACTATTTTGCCATTTTTCTTTTGTACTTTTTGACAGCTTCGAACCTAAAAGCAGTGTTGCTGCAGCTTCGACACCACCTGTATTATTCCACCATGAGTAGAAGTATCAATTTTTGCAACTCTTCGCTTCGACGATATATTTAAAATGAACTTACACTTTCTTATGAAAGCGAACTAGAAATTTTCATGAAAGTCAATTACTTCGCTAAAATTTTTATTTATAATACATATACAAAAATTTCAAGAAATGACTTTCATGTGCTTATTCCCAACTATTGCTTCACAAATTTATTTGCGTTGTAATATTGGTAACTCAAATGAGGTAGTAAGCAAAGCAAAAAAATAAAAATGGAGGCAAAATTAACTCATCGAAGTAGTAGTATAACTATTTTGCAATTCTTCGCTTCGACATTTTTAAAATTAACTTTCACTTTCTTATAAAGACGAACAAGAAAGTCATTTATTTCGCTAAAATTTTTGTTTATAATACATATACGAAAATTTCAAGAAAGTACTTTCATGTGTAAAGGCAACGTTAAGCATAAAAACACTTTGTGCAACCATATGTTTTTGACAGCAACTTGTATATTACACAAACAAAATATGAATGTGGTTGTTGTATTATTGTACAACAATTCTTTATGGGGTCTCCTAGTTAAATGCACCTTTGTAGTAAGAAAATATAAATATTTTTGTTGTACTAAAGGGCTTACCTTGTTATACCCTTCACCAAAAAATTGTAGGTTTGTCATTCCGTATGTAATTTCTTCTTAGTTATTCATTTAAGAACCCACAAAGTATATATATTCTGGATCCTTATAGATAGAGAAGTCGAATGAGCAATGTCCAACTGTGCGTCTGCTATATTTTGATGTAAGTATAATTAAGGCCTCACACAACATAGACACATACATTTTATACCATTCTCTTGGAAATTTTTTATAAAATTGTTCGGTTTAAAAATAACAAACCTCGATCCAATAATTAATGAGACTTTTTTTCTGTTATATATCCTATTCTGTTGTTTTTTATGGCCCCAACTGTCCTACGTTCAATTTTATGAAACAGATCTATTGTATGGATTTCTACGAAGGTTCAGACAGAAAATAATTGAAGTCGGTCCATTAACGAGTAAAATATGAGCAAAAAAATGGTATTCGAAGTAATTTTACTTTTAAAATTTTTTTTGAAAAAGTTGCGTTGGGATTCATACCAACAACCAACTGGTTGGTAGTCAGAAGCGCTTCTAATACACCACAGAGCAGTTGTATTTTTCATAGTAGTTTACGAGTTTAAGAACATAATATATCTTATTTATTATAAAATACTAAAATTTCAAGTTCTTGATGGAAATTGGTGTGGTTGTTGTAAATCTTCCCTTTTTGTCACACAGATATCACATCTATACATACTAAAATGAGTTCATGGGCACATGTATACATGTGTATATTTAAACAATCGAAAAGCAATGATTTGTTGTTTTGTTTTTGTTTGTTTCTTTAAACTTATTTTTGTACGTTTATTAGTATAACATTATGCATGCATATTACAGTATTTTTTATCGCTTACATTTTCTTTTCGTATATAAATAACCATTATTTTTTATATTATTTATATTAAAGAAATGTAATGGATCGTCAAGACACTATGTGGAAAGGGTCTTATACCAAAACATATACAAAGCACGACAAAAAATATTGAGGAGTAATTTACATCAACGAGAATCTCACAGGACCTAGAAAAGACAGAACGAAAATTTCAATTAAAAATTCTGAACATGGAAATAAAAGAGACCAATTATTGTATTAAAGGTATACGTTGGCAAATAAGCAGCGGAAAACATATAATAAAAAGATCGCTAGATGACGAAGAA
Source organism: Gymnocheta viridis (assembly GCA_956483585.1). Classification (NCBI taxonomy): domain Eukaryota; kingdom Metazoa; phylum Arthropoda; class Insecta; order Diptera; family Tachinidae; genus Gymnocheta; species Gymnocheta viridis. The sequence continues at coordinate 58,487,217 of OY101440.1, read as the reverse complement.
TATAACAACTTTATGTATAAACAAGAACACAGATATAAAATAATTAGATCAAGGGACAATAATACACATTCATCGAAGATTGAACTACTAAGGCAAAGGCAGTTGGAAAAATACAACTTGAGATTTAATCCAGAATGAGAAATGTTTACTTGGTCATAGTTGGTTGAATACTAAAAAAGAAATTCAACTACAAATGACAGAAACCTAACAACATGATTAAGTACCGCTTATTTCTCAGCAGCCAATGGCGCTGAATAAGCAAGAGAGACTGAAATATATAGAGTAGTTATTCATCATAGATGGGATTTCGTACTAACCGAAATTGATTTGACATGTGAAAATGAATAAGTTTGTACTTTTCGTATCCTAATTTGTTAAATAATACGGTTAAATAGTTGATATTCCTGATCACTAGTATCCACCGTCAAAAGTGGTAAAATTGAACAAAGAACGCTGATGAGATGGTGTAGCGACCTCGAAATCAGTACTGATCCGTTCTGCTAGTATGATGAATAATAAAAATTGTTCTATATATAGTACTCTCTTAATAAAAAAAAATAATAATGAATTTATCCAAAAAATTTTCTAATAAAAATTAAAAATAAAAAAATTAGAATAAATAAATGGGTAAATTCGGGTTTGAACTTGAGCCAAAATTAATCGTTTCAATATATAAAAATATTAATAAAAGTTCGACTAATTACTTATAAACATTAATTATAAATAACGATGGCACGCGTCAAAAATCTACATGTTTACTTGGTCATAGTTGGTTGAATACTAAAAAAGAAATTCAACTACAAATGACAGAAACCTAACAACATGATTAAGTACCGCTTATTTCTCAGCAGCCAATGGCGCTGAATAAGCAAGAGAGACTGAAATATATAGAGTAGTTATTCATCATAGATGGGATTTCGTACTAACCGAAATTGATTTGACATGTGAAAATGAATAAGTTTGTACTTTTCGTATCCTAATTTGTTAAATAATACGGTTAAATAGTTGATATTCCTGATCACTAGTATCCACCGTCAAAAGTGGTAAAATTGAACAAAGAACGCTGATGAGATGGTGTAGCGACCTCGAAATCAGTACTGATCCGTTCTGCTAGTATGATGAATAATAAAAATTGTTCTATATATAGTACTCTCTTAATAAAAAAAATAATAATGAATTTATCCAAAAAAATTTCTAATAAAAATGAAAAATAAAAAAATTAAAATAAATAAATGGGTAAATTCGGGTTTGAACTTGAGCCAAAATTAATCGTTTCAATATATAAAAATATTAATAAAAGTTCGACTAATTACTTATAAACATTAATTGGTAATATTTTAAGAAACATCGTGAGAGAAGAATTCAATATTAAAAATTCATTAGAACTGAAAGACAAAATAGAAACAATAACTTTAGACGAAGATGAAATACTAGTATCCCTTGACGTGGTATCGTTATTCACAAATATACCTACACACTTAGCAATAAATAACATCATGAAAAAATGGAATATTATACAAAAATTCCCAGGGCGAGGTTTCTTGAGGTGCTAAAGTTTTGCTTAAACGAGAACAATTACTTCATGTATGGGGATAAAATATATCATCAGGCTTATGGTATGCCCATGGGCAATCCATTGTCACCGACTATCGCTGATATCGTATTAGATAATCTTCTTGACGACAGTATTAAGGACCTTCACAAAGAAAACGTGCAAATAAAACTTATAACCAAATACGTAGATGATTTATTTGCTATCATAAAGAAAAAAGATGAAGACATTATACTCAAAACATTCAACAATTACCATGTAGCGTGGTTTGATTATCACTATAACCAACAGTGTGTAGTAGGCATTTGCAGTCTACAGTGCAGCAACATATAAGCTTCTAATTACATTGCCAAACGCCAGACAGAATATTTGTGCAGCGGTCACTTGACACCTTGTGTGTGTATCGTAGGCCGTTGTTAAAGTCACTTGAACAATTCCTTGCGTTTTATTATGCACTCGTAGAAACTATACAAACTGTTGAGACGCGCGAGTTAACATCTCTTATTTTAAGATAGTAATAACAAATCCATAAATTCAAATATAACTAAGATAGTAATAAAAGATGATAACAAATCCATAAATTCAAATATAACTAAGATAGTAATAAAAGATGATAACAAATCCATAAACTCAAATGTAACTATTCTAAGCTAGAGATAAGACAAACATCATAAATACAACTATTGTAACGATAAGAAACACATTTTCTCTTTTCTAACTTAATACAAATAACTCAAAACATGTTTTACTGATAAAAAAGGTACTAGTAACCTAAACAAAGAAAAACATATTTTGAGTTAGAACAAAGAAACATTAAACATAATTATTATTATAAATAGATGCTAAGAAAAATACGATAGTTAGTCTTAAGAATATATTTAATAAAGAAACGCACATTTCGGTGCAGAAAAAAAAAAAAAAAATATTTTTTTACTCATTTCCTATAAATTGGAAATTAACTGGGGGCTCAAGCCGGTCTAAACTCTTGACCACAGCCAAATATTCTTGACATTCAAGATATTTAAATAAAAATTCCACGGCTTTGAAGAAAAGCAAACCAATCTCTGAAAAAGTGAGAAATTACCACGCTGGACCAACGTCAGAAACGGCAGAAAATATTCAATTCCCTACGATCTATGGGAAAAGACAACGACACAATGAATCAAGATATCGCAGCTTTACGAGCACAAATAGAGGTACTCACACAAACTCTACAGAATACTCAATTGAAGGTAAATACACTGGAGGCGGAACGATCTCCCCACACAATCATTACGCAGGAACAACATAGTGACTTCACACCAAATATAGCTGATGCAACTCATATAAATTTAAAAACATTCGAAGCCATACCGTGCTTCAGTGGGGATTAAAACCAATATAGATCCTGGCGGAAAAGGGCATGGACATTCATGGAAAATATCAAACAATTTTCCAACCACCCAAATTACTACACAGCATTCACGATACTGCATTCAAAAATTGTTGGAGAAGCAGCAGACATCCTCATCAACCACAATACCAAGATGAACTTTTATTCTATAATTAACAGGCTTGACTACACTTACGCAGATCAACGACCATTATACGTACTTCTCGAGGAAATGAAGAAACATAAACAGGGAAGACAAACACTCTTAGAATTCCACAGCAAAATCAGCAAAGCACTGAACCTCGCACTTTCGAAGATAGAGATGTCAGTTGATAAGGGATCTGCATCCATGGCGGAATATGCAAATCAGGAAGCAGTCCGTACATTCATCACAGGACTCAACAGCAAATATACAAGCGGTACATTATATAGCCATCATCCAAAGGACCTAGAAACTGCATTTGCAATCGCAAGCACTATATACCACGACAACGCAAATATTCAGTTCGACACACTGGCTACAACACAACTATACAACCAAAAACCAAACTTTGGACCACAACGATACGAAGATAGAAGGAGGTACAATACCAATGTACAAGCTCAATTTAATCATCAACCACGGCAGGAACCCATGGAAGTGGATAATTCGCAACAATTTAGACGTTCAACACAATATTCTCCACAGCAGCAATACAACCCATTCAGAAGGGAGCAACAACCAACAAAAAGGGATAGAATGCCTTCATCAAAAAATTATAATCCGAACAAAGTTCAACGAGTAAACCAGACGAGAGATGAAGATATACAATCACTTGTACCACACACCGAAGATACTTACGAAACCGGCAGCGCTTTTTGAGGCGAATAAACGGATTGCCATGTCTACAGAGGCACTGCCAAACAACAGGTAAATCCATTAATATATTAATCGACACAGGTGCGACAAACAATTATATTAGTTCTAAGTGCAACATAGGAAAATCTATTCTAATAAAACCAGTTAAGGTAAAAACGCTTCACGGATACTCTTTAACGAAAGCAAAAAAAATTATTACACTATTAGGCCATAATTTAGTATTTTTCGAAACTGAAGCCTTAGAAGAGTTCGATATGCTTCTCGGGGAACATGGTCTCAGAGCCATAAAAGCAGAAATTAACTTATTTGAGTATAAAATCACGTATAAATTTAAAAGAAAAGAAGAAATTAGCGAACAAAAGTGAATTACACAGTCAATAATGACAAATATAAAAATGAAATTGAAAATATAATGAGAATAAATGACAAAACCAACAAAATTCTGCCCTTTACAACCACTGTACAAGCTACAATTAGGACAAAATCAGAAGATCCTATTTGGGTGAAACAGTACCCGTATCCAATAGCAGACAATGAATTTATAAATAAAGAAATTCAAACATTATTAGACAACCAAATAATACAACCAGTATGGACCGATGCGAAAAAAGGCACAGATGAGGAAGGGAAACCAAAAAAACGTATGGTAATAGATTTTCAAAAGCTTGATGCTCAGACTATAACTGACAGGTACCCTATCCCAGATGTAGCAATGACTATTCAAAATTTAGGTAAAGCAAAAGTCTTTACAACACTAGACTTAGAGTCAGGATTTCACCAAATCTTGATAAAAAAATCAGACAGAGAAAAGACTGCATTCAGTGTGAATGGAGCAAAATACGAATTTCTTAGAATGCCATTCGGCTTAAAGAACGCACCTTCTATATTTCAGCGATGTATAGATGATATTCTGCGTCCATATATTGGTAAGTTCGCTTACGTTTATATCGACGACGTGCTTATATATTCTTCTTCGCCTGAAGAACACATGGAGCACATTCGAATAATAATAAACGCATTACACAATGCAAATATGAAAATTTCTGACGAGAAATCACATTTTTTCCAAGACTCAGTAGAATATCTTGGTCACGTAATCAAACACAATAAAATAACTGTAGATCCTAGTAAGATCCAAACAATAAAGGATTATCCAATACCTAAAAATTTAAAAGAATTAAGGTCATTTTTAGGACTAGCTAGTTATTATAGGAAATTTGTACAAAACTTCGCTTCAATAGTGAAACCTCTTACTACATTCTTACGCGGAGACAATGGCGGTGTAAACAAAAAGCAAAGCACAAAACACCTGAAATACCACCTGAACCTTTCCCTTTGGTCTCAATTAATGGGTTATCTTTTAGTAGCAATTATTGCAAGCATCGTAGTTGTTTTATGGAAAAAAATATTTGGACCATCAAGGCTACCAACCCTTAATTCACCCTTAAATGACATTAAAGAATCTGTCGGACCAGCGGGAGGCTGATTTTTAAACAGGGGGGAGTTAACACCTTAGTAGCTAACACCTTAGTTAATGGGTTAAGAACACTTGTTGCGAAACCATATTGCAACTCATCATATTTTATGTCTGCGCGTGTTGTAACATGATCCGCTTTTACTAACATCTAATTTAAGTTCAGTAATAATTGTTGCGAAATCACATTGCAACTCAGCATAATTAAAGTCTGCTCGTGTTGCAATGCGACCTGCAGTATAAGCATTTTCCCACACTTAAAATTGTAAGTAATTTAGAAGCTAAGAACTTTAATAAAAGCAAATTGAATTAAGATTAATTAATTCAATTCTAGGCTCGAATAAAGCAGACGTGTAAATTAATCAAACGGTTTTTTATTTAAAGTTTGAAGTGTGAGTACACTAGGAATAATCCTTGTTTAACTTATATGTATATTAATTATTATAAAATACTAAAACTTCAAATTCTTGATGGAAATTGGTGTGGTTGTTGTAAATTGGCCCTTTTTGTCACACATACATCAATACTGAAATGCTTTCATGGTACACATTGTGTGGATACATGTGCAGTCGAAAAGCAAAGATTTGTTGTTATTTTTGTTTGTTTCTTTAAACTTATTTTTGTACGTTTATTAGTATAATATTATGCATGCATATTACAGTATTTATCGCTTATACAGATCCTGCAAACAGGACACCAAAAAAAATATAACCCTTCAAATCCTGCGAAAAAGGATTCAACAACAAAAGAAAGGACCGAAGACACCAGAGAAGAAAAAGAGAAGACATCAACAACTACAACAAGAGTTACCAGCAACACTAAAGTAAGACAAATTTTTTTTATTAACACATTCTTGCTGCTAAGTGACATAGTTTTATTTATTAAGAAACCATTTGAAAAAAAAAACCCATAAATTTTTATTGTGAATCATTTGCTAACTGCTAAGCGACACAAATTTTCTATTTAGTTTTTGTGAAACCTTTTGCTAAGTTTATCGTGAAATCATTTGCTAGGCAACATGATTTTTTTTTCATATGAGTGACAGTGATTCTTTGTCGGAATATCCTTCGGATTTTGAATACGAGCCAAGAGACATTGACTACGGTTCTATAAACCTAGCAACACTTGACTCAGGAATAGAGTCAAACGACGGGTACTTGACAGACGAAGAAGTTGTACCTTATAGAATTGAGATAATCGGTAGAAATAAAAGAATTTTAAAAGAAAAATTAAGACGGTATTTTAGACGTAACTAAACAAATTTTTTTTCTTTCAAAGAAAAGAAAACCCATTAACAAAAATGGTTGACCAACCACAAAACCAAGTGGTAATAGACCCCTTGAAATATCTCCAGAACTTACCTGAATTCTATGGAGACACCAATGACCTACAGACTTTTACCACACTCATAGACAGGATTCATCCACATCTAAGAACATATGACCAATTGTCCCAACTTCTCTTCTCAGACATGATAAAATCAAGACTAAAGGGTAAAGCAAGACAGACAATTGAAATAAATTGCCACGCCACAACCTGGTCAGAGATAAAAAGTATTCTCCAAAATAGTTTCGGCGATAGGCGATCATGCGACGAATTGTTTGACGAATTAAGAGGTACAACATTTAGAACTAATACCTTAGATTTTTACAATGAGATAAAAAATAAACTACATAGACTTAATAATAAGTTAGTAGTTATCTTAGGCGAAACAGAAGCAACCAGGGTCAGTGCCAACATTTTCAAAAATAAGATTCCAGAACCGATGAAAACCGTTTTGTTCTGCAGAAATCCCACAGACCTGGAAGGAGCCATGGACATATTGTTCCAAGCAGGATACGCCCACATGGGTAGTGAAAATGCGCAGATACCTCGCAATAAATATAATAAACAATCTCAGCCGATTCTAAATAAGAATAATCCCCAAAGCAGAAACAATTTTCACAATTCTTATAACAGGAACCATTTTCAAAGTAGAAACAACTTTCAAAATGTAAACAACTCCCAAAATAGAAACAATTCAAATTTTCAAAATATAGACTATTCACAAAACAGAAATAATTTCCAAAATAGAAACAATTTAAACTTCCAAAATATAGACTACTCACAAAACAGAAATAATCTCCAAAATGGAAACAACTTCCAAAATATAAACAATTCCCAAAATAGAAATAATTTTTCTAATAGACACAACTATCCAAATAGTAACAATTTCCCAAACAGAAATAACTTTCAAAACAGAAATTTGCCTGAACCTATGGATGTCAATATGATACACGATAATATCCCAAGTACTTAAACTAACAATCCTCAAAATTTTCACTTACCAGCCTCTACGGAGCACTACCATATATAATAGTCAAAAATCACCTTAGATTTATAATTGATACAGGGTCCACTCATTCAATTGTTAACCCCGGAATATGTAATCCAAAATGGAAAATTAATTCAAATACATTGACTTTGAAAACATTACAAAATACAGTTTCTACTAATATAATTTATCAAGTTCCATTATTTGAAGAATTAGGAGACCCCCAAAATAAAATACATTTAATAGAATGTCAATTCCACGGAAAATACGATGGAATAATTGGTAATGATATTCTGCACAAAGATAAAGCTATTGTAAATTTAAGAAAAATTACATTAATAATAAATAATAGAAAAGTTCCCCTTCTTTATGGTGAAAACCATAGTAATTCCATTAATATGACAAACATAACAATGACTATACAATTGAACAAATTCGGACTTCACATATGAATTTAGAAGAAAAAACGGAAATATATAAAATCGTAAAAGAATATAAAAATATATTTTATCAGCCTAATTCTGATCTAACTTTTACACATGCTATAAAACACAGAATAAAAACAATAAATGATGTCCCGATTTTCACTAAGTCCTATCGTTACCCGTATATACATAAAAACGAGGTAAAAAACCAAATACAAGAAATGCTGGAATCTGGAATCATCCGTCCCAGTAACTCACCATATTCAGCGCCAATATGGATTGTTCCAAAAAAATCAGACGCTAGTGGTCACAAAAAGTGGAGGCTAGTGGTCGATTATAGAAAGCTGAACGAAGTAACAATAGACGATCGATATCCAATACCGAATATCGAGGAAATCTTGGATAAATTAGGCAAAAGTATGTACTTCACGACTTTGGACCTTGCAAAAGGATTCTATCAGATAGAAGTCAGTGAAGAAGATATCCATAAAACCGCATTTTCAGTCGAAGGAGGACATTACGAATTTCTAAGAATGCCCTTAGGATTGAAAACTGCACCTGCAACCTTCCAACGACTAATGAACAATGTATTAAAAGAATACATTGGAAAAATTTGTCTAGTATATCTAGACGATATTATTATTTTTTCCACTTCATTACAGGAACATGTGCAGTCAATTAAAATAATTTTTAAATGCTTACAAGATGCTAACCTTAAAATACAATTGGATAAGTCTGAATTTTGCAAAAGAGAAACTGAGTTTTTAGGACATATAGTTACCCAGGAAGTTGTAAAACCAAACCCTTCAAAAATCGAGTGCGTTCTTAATTTCCCAATTCCTAATACCCAGAAACAAATCAAACAATTTCTCGGATTAACCGGGTATTATAGAAAATTCATTCAAGACTATTCCCGTTTAGCAAAGCCAATGACACAGTGTCTTAAGAAAGACGCTAAAATTAATATTCATGACCACTCATATAAACAAAGTTTTGAAACACTAAAAAGAATACTTACTAACGACCCAATATTAGTCTACCCAGATTTTAACAAAATATTTACCCTAAATACAGATGCAAGTGCAGTAGCACTTGGAGCAGTCCTTTCACAGAATAACAAACCAATATGTTATGCCAGCCGAACTTTGAATGAACACGAACTAAATTATAGTACAATCGAAAAGGAACTACTTGCGATTGTATGGGCAACAAAATACTTTAGACCTTATCTTTTTGGAAGAAAATTCATAATTGAGACTGACCATAAACCATTAACTTGGCTGTTCTCCATCAAAGAACCAAATTCCAAATTGGTTCGTTGGAGGCTGAAACTGTCTGAATTTGACTATACAATCAAATATAAAAAAGGAGTAAAAAATGGCAATGCAGACGCATTATCCCGAATACATCCCCAAGTAAACCATATTGAAAGATCAGTGGAAATTTCCCAAAGTAACTGTCCCATAAATTTCTATAAAAATCAGATAATAATTAAGAAAATTAACTCAGGTTCTACAAAAATTAAAATAGTAAAAGTATTTAAGAACACAAGGAAAATTTTTCGGTTCAAGGAACTAGATCAAGCAACAATAATAACATTATTAAAAACACATTTTAATCCTAACCAAATAACGCTATTACTATTGAAAACAATTTTTATGAAGCTTTCGAGAGAACATACAATGAGCTTTTCGGTAATAATGAAAAATTCAAAATAGTAAGATGTCAAAAAGAGCTCGAAGATGTGGAAGATGAAAACAAACTGACCAATATTATAGAAAAAGAACACCTTGATAAAAACCACAGGGGTATAAATGCCGTTTTCGAGGAATTGAAAACCAGAATATACAACCCAAACTTAAAAAATAGAATTACCCAATATATTAATAATTGCGAAGTGTGCAACATAGAAAAATATGTTCGAAATCCACCCAAAATACCTTTAAAATAACAGAGACACCGAAAAGACCTAGAGAAATTATACATTTAGACGTATTTTACACACTTGAAAACAAACTATTCTTGACAATGATAGATAAATTTACCAGATATGCTTTAGCTTTTCATATTAATGGCCGATCATGGACTGAATTTAAAACCAAAGTGCTTCTTATAATTAACCTTTACGGAAAAGTAAATAAAATCATAGTTGACAATGAACTTGGATTCAAAGCAATACCCATGCAACAATTCTTAAAGGACGAAAATATCGAAATACACTACACATCTAATAGTAACCATACTTCAAATTCAGATATAGAAAGGTTACATAACACCTTAAATGAACACATAAGACTATTAAGACATAATGAACAAGCTAAAAACGAAACAGTAGAAGAAAAAATTACTAGGATAATAGGATTTTATAATAATACCATACATAGTTCCACAGGCCTTAAGCCTATCGATTTCCTGAACGGAAAAATACATGAAGATAAATATAACGACATCCATAATATGCTAATAGTGTTTAGGGGGTAAGGTGACTCCTTTCCCTAAATTCTTTTAAGAATAAAAAACCTTTGTTTTTTTTGTATTCTAGTTGAAGCTTCTTGCTTTATTGAGTTGCTATTATGAACTAAAAACTTACTGCCTAACAAAATCTTCATAGGGATATAGTCGAAAAAAGTACATTATATACATATTTCATCTACAAAAAAGCCGCTATTCATGGGCGAATTCAAATGATCATGATGAGAAAAAATAGAGAAATTATTTATAGAAAGAGAATTAATAAAAAAAGTAGAATATTTCATTAGGTATTAAGAGATGAAAAACCTGTTGAGCACGGTTCAACATACTCCCGCGCGAGAATGCATGTGGCATGAACATCCCTTCCATACGCCGGATATAACCCAGCCAAATATAGATCTTTGGGCTTTTGGGAGCGTTTCCTCAGACTGGATCACTATGTCCTTCATTATTGTGGCCAAAGTTCTACTACCAATCACCCCATCGATAGTGCGGCAAGTCGCGAAATGCGGGTGCGCCTTTGGTTTGATGCATTTGAAATGTTCAATCAGCTGATGGTCCTTTATAGGTGGAGGGACATGATTGCGTCATCCTTTAATGGAAGGCACCAGCGGGCTATTGGCTTGTAATGTGTGGGACCAACGTCAAATCTGGCATAATACGTATTTCCACACTTGTAGTCTGGCTCAAACTCTGGAAAAATGGCCGCTACGCTCCGTAACAAAAAGGAAGAATTAGACGTGTGGTCCAGCAGAAACGTAACCCACATAGGATTTCCTTTATTTGTTAGGGTAACCTGGACTAGTGGCGCTATGGTAGTTCCCCAGTTAGGCATGTGTGTTGGGGCTTCCATGCCAAGCAACTCGTGTGGAGTTGGGATTTCGGCTGACGTTGTTTCGATTTCTTCTTCGACAATGGCATTGTGTTCGTGTTGGGGCTGGTCGGGCTTTAATTCCTCTGCATTTTCGTCCTCAAAGCTGGAAGTTAGGACATCATGGGGATGCTGCTTGTGTACCATTGAGTGGTGTTTTGCCTTGCAAAGTGCGCAACGGTTTTCGGAATAGCATTCCGACCTTTGGTGCGTGTGCGCCATACAATTCAAGCAATAATTCCACCGCAACAAATAGTTCCGGCGATTTTCAATGTCCATGGCGACAAATTTCTGGCAATGTCGCACCGCATGGTTTTTTAGGCACAAATTGCATCGTGGCATGACTACAGCTAGAGAGGATGAAAGAAAAAAATATAAGTTTATACTGTATTATTAGAAACTTTGTTTTGCGACCTTTTCTCTTTATAACAGGGCGTTTTCATTCAGAATCAAGTGGATTAGTTTAAAGAATCGGGGTGTGTTTGTTTAGAGTTAATGTTGGATGTGGGTAACAGACACACTTTGGCAATCGGGCGCAATATATTCCCGTGCTGGGTTTTAACCTCTACTACTCGTACCCTTTTATCTTTTCCGTAGATGACGTTGATGATGCGTCCCAGACGCCACTCGGTAGGTGGTAGTAGATCATCCACCACGATTACGAAGTCGTTTAGCTTTAAATTCTGTTGCTCTGTCTTCCATTTGACTCTTCGCTGAAGCTCAGTGATATATTCGTTTTTCCAACGACGCGCAAATATATGTTGTAGGGCTTTAAGGCGGTTCCAGCGCTTAATGAAACTCAAGCTTTCTAACGGAGGTTGTTCAGGGGCTTCAGGCGGAGCGATGAGTGGGGCACCTCTTAAGAGATGACCTGGAGTCAAGGGAAGCAATTCGGATGGGTTTTCGGTCAATGGAGATATTGGACGCGAATTCAATACAGCTTCAATTCTGACTAACATGGTGCTGAATTCTTCAAACGTAAAGTTTAGGGTTCCAGCTACTTTTTTAAGGTGTGATTTCATGCTTTTTACGGCAGCCTCCCAGAGACCGCCCATGTGTGGTGCATAGGGTGGGATGAATGACCAGGAGAATCCGTGGGCACTGTATTTGTTTACTAAGGCCTTCTCGATCGTTTTTAAAAATTCATTATGAGTTTTAAGTAAGGCAAGACTAGCTCCTAGGAAATTTCTGCCATTATCAGAAAACATTGTTTTGGGAAAACCTCTACGGCCGGTGAATCTGTCGAAGCAAGCCAGGAAGGCGTCTGTAGAAAGATCTGAACAGACTTCCAAATGAACTGCTCTCGTAGAAAAGCATACGAATACAGCTGCATAACTTTTAATCAATTTAGCATTTCGTAAATTTGAAGATTTTACGTTGAAGGGACCAGCAAAGTCGACTCCGCTGTATGTAAAGGGTAACGAAAAATTTACTCTTTCCGGGGGGAGCGCTGCCATTATTTGTTGTTGAATTTTATGCTTGTAGATGGTACACGTTTTACAGGTTCGAATACATTTTCGTACGACATTTTTGAGACGAGGGATGTAAAACCCTTTGTCGTATGGCTCGTAGCATGATGTGGTGTTCAGCATGAAGCAAAATGGTATGCGTGTATTCTACGAAAAGATTGGTAAAGCGGGATTTTTCCGGGATAATTACGGGATGTCGTTCGTCGAAACTTAAACCTGAGTTGTTAAGTCTACCACCAACTCGTAGTAGACCATCTTTGTCGAGGAATGGACACAGGGTTAGAAGTCTACTTTTTTTGTGAATTATCTGTTTATTTCGAAGACATTCGTATTCTTGCGGATAGTAGTTTTGTTGGGCGATTACGACTAGACGATTTTTGGTGAATTGAATTTCTGCAGCAGTAATGAAATTCTCTGTTGCGTATTGACGTTTCCTAAGGCGATTGAAGAAACGGAAGCAATAGCTAACTCTTAGAGCTCGAGCGAGGGATGAACATTTTTCTAATACGTCATCGCCGTCATCTTCTTGAAGAGTGAGAGCTGATTGTTTGGCTTTGTTTGGTGCAATCGTTGAATGATACGTTGAAACCTTTTTTGTTTCCAAATCCGTGGGGTCGAAAATTCTAGGTTTTGGCCAAAGTTCGAATGGTTGTGTTAACCAAGTGGGTCCATGCCACCATAAGTTATTTTCGATGAGTTTTTGGGGGGTACAACCACGGGTACCAAGATCTGCAGGGTTGTCCTCTGTTTTGACATGTTTCCAGTAATTACTGCTGGCGATATTATTGATTGTTGTTATACGATTTGCCACGAAAGTTTTCAAGGTTTGTGGGGGTTTTTGTAGCCATCCGAGGACTATAGAGGAGTCCGTCCACAAATATAGTTCATAGGGGAACTTAACGTTTTTTATCAGACTTTCTACTAATTTTGATAGCAGGACCGCCCCGCACAATTCAAGTTTCGGAATGGTGGTCCTTTTTATTGATGCAACCTTGGTTTTTACAACCAATAGATTACAATTTATTTCTTCAGTAGAAGAAGACGATCGTAGGTATACTGCGGCGCAATAAGCTTTTTCGGAAAAGTCGCAGAATCCGTGTATCTGCACCTGATGAGTCGGCGTAAAATGTACCCATCTAGGAATTTTGAGAAGGGAAATTTGTGGTAGTTTTTGTACAAAAGCGTTCCACTTTACTAGTAAATGCGGTGGGATACCCTTATCCCAGTCTGCTTTTAGCTCCCATAGTTCTTGCATAAAGAGTTTTGCTACTACTACGACTGGCCCTAACCAGCCTAGAGGGTCAAATAACTTTGCAATGACCGATAATATCTGCCTTTTTGTACAGCTGGCAGAGATATGATTTGACTCTACCACATAATAAAAATAATCTGACTTCGCATTCCAGCGAATCCCCAAGGTTTTAATGGTGCTAGAACTATCAAATTTTAAGAAATCTTCATCCAGAAGATCCTCCCGGGCCAAGTGTTCGAGTAAAAAATCGTTATTGGCTGCTATTTTCTTTAGGGGGAAACAAGTGGACTTTAAAGCTTGAATGAGTTGATTTTGCTTTAATTTAGCTTCTTCAAGATTATGACCCCCAGATAAAATGTCATCTACGTAAATCTCATCCTTCAAAATCGCAGATGCCATCGGATGTGAATGTTTGCAGTCTTCGCTTAACTGCAGAAGCGTTCGGATAGCCAGAAATGGCGCGCAGTTCACGCCGAAGGTCACGGTTTTCATTTGAAAGGTTTTTACGATACCATCTGCTCTATCGCGAAATAGTATTTGCTGATACGGTCGATCATCTTTATGTATTACGATTTGGCGAAACATTTTTTCAATATCGCCGGTGAAACAAATTTATAAAAGCGCCACCTAAGCACTATTTGCATTAAATCAGTCTGAAGCGTGGGGCCTTGATGCAGAACGTCGTTCAATGAAAAACCACTATTGGTTTTCTTGGAGGCATTGAAGACCACTCTCACTTTTGTCGATTTACTCTCAGGCCTTAAAACCGCGTGATGTGGTAGAAAAAAAGAGGCTGGTTTTTCACTATCAGTATCATGATGAGTTACTAGTTCCATATGGTCTAGCTCAATATATTCTTGAAGAACCTTCATGTATGATTCTTTCAAATCTGGAGTTTTTTCGAGAGTTCTCTCCATTCTAAAATATTGTCCTAGAGCACTTTTACGGGAGGGACCCAAAAAAATATCAGTCGGATAGTCTTCTTTAAATGGTAACCTGACCACATAACGACCGTCTGACTGCCTTGTAGTAGTAGTTTGGTAAAAATTCTCACAAAGTCTATCCGCTTCGGTTACTGAGAATTCTCGTTCAACTTCCTCAATTTCCCAGAACTTTTTAATTTGCTCGTGAAGAAGAAAATCATCTGACGTGGAAACAGTAGTTGAAAAAGTCTTGACTTCACTCATATTATCTGGGCCAGACAAGTACCACCCGAAATTTGACTCCCTGGCTTCCAGATTTCCGGATATATTTTTGCGGACGCCTTCAAGATTTATAAAGGGTAGAAAATCGCTTCCTATTATCATATCAATAGCGGCGGGTTGATAAAAGTGTGGATCTGCTAAAGGCAAGTTTTCTATGGCGGCATAATTTCGGAGTACAACTGAACGAGAGGGTAAAAGATTTGCAATCTTAGGAGCCACTATGGCTAAGATTTTTATTCTAAAATCGGAAACTCTTGACTTGAGGTTAACGTAACAACTACCTTTGGAACTCCCAACGATTGTTCCCCCGAAGCCTGATATCTGACGAGGATGTGATTCGATTGGGATTGCCAGTCTTTGTTGAATACGTGTGGTAATAAAGCTTCTTTCTGCCCCTGCATCTAGTAGTGCTCGAACAGTAAATAATTCTCCTGCGTTTTCAATATAAATTAGCGCGGTAGGCAACACTGTAGTTCCCTCGCGACGGGCTAAGTACGCTTGAACATTTTCTTGAGTGTCCTTTTTAGAATCGAATTTTTCAACTTGCGTATTAAAGGTATGCGTTTCGCCCTGAGTACCTGACGTCGAAGGCTTTTCGTTATCGTGTTTATTGTGCTGTGTGTGACCCTTTGCATTTTCTGCTTTTTCGAGATGAAGCATGGTGTGATGCCTTTTGTTGCATAAAGCGCAAGAACCTGTGCTTAGGCATTTTGATTTAAAATGTGTTGTCGATAGACAATTAACGCAATATTTATTCGCAAAAACAAATTTCAAGCGCTCGCTCGCAGTCATAGACTTAAATGATTTACATACTCTTAGAGGGTGATTTTGCTTACATATTTTGCAACTATAGTTTTGTACAGTCTGAGAGTTAAATGCCTGAGTTCTTGGAGACTGACTTTCCCTCTGTAGGGGTTTTTTTCTATCAATCATAGTCTCTAAAATTTCTATTCTCTCTGAGAGAAATTCATTTAGTTTTGTCCATGTGGGTAGTTCACGATGGTTTTTCAAAGAATTCTCCCATTCTTTCATTGTTTCATCAGAAAGCTTTGAAACAACGACGTGTATTAAAAAAGGATCACAGTCTGGCAGTTCGACGCTATAATTCTTTAAAACTGATAGGCAATCGTTAATTGCATTTTGTATGTATCTAAGGGACTTGACAGTTTCATTATGGGCCGGAGAGACGGAGTGAATTTTTTTCATTTGATCTTGCACCAAAAGTCTTCGATTTTCAAATCTATTTTTCAACTTTTCCCATGCCAAGTCAAAGTTATCATCTACCAAGTCTAAATCCTTTATGGCTTGGTAGGCCTCCCCCCTCACTTTGCTACGTAAATAGTACAATTTTTGGGCTGGAGCTACTGATGGGTCTCTTCCAATGACCGCCTGAAACATATCTCTAAAGGCTGGCCACTTGGAGTAACCACCATCAAAGGTTTGTATTTCGCACGCTGGCAATTTAAGTGATGATCTGCAGTTAACGGCTTGATTGGTGTCTACCTTAAGTGATTTTGTTTTTTCTAACATTTTTGTTTTTACGACCTGATATAACTCACAGGCCTCTTCATATTTCAATGATACATCATCTTTAAAATCTTCCTTTTGAGCATCGTCTCCTAGTATAAAATTTTCGTACGACTCAACTGACTTGACCCATCTTATCTCTAACTCTTGTTGTTTTACCTCAAGAAACGCTGCCGTCCAATTTTCGGGACAGGTTTTATCGAAATTCGTGCAGAACGTAACCAATTGCGTAATGTCCAATTTACATTTTCTTTTGAGCGATGTCATTTTGCCTACCCAAACCGAAAGACCACCCTAATGACTCAGATCAACTAAAAATTATTTAAGATTGTGATGCCTGAAAGTTGCCTAAAATGTATTTTGTTGTGACGCCCTTATATGAATCAGATGTTTTTAATATTTGTATAAACTGGTTAAAATGTTAGTTAAACAACACCTTGCTGTAAAAATTACTTAGAATATAGGGATTCCAAAAAGGTTTTAAGCAAAATTTACTTCTTATTTTGTTAAGAAAAGTCGGCTCAAATTAATTCTGTTTAATCACTAATTATTCCTTTTGTCGAAAAATGCCATGAAAATTCTTGTGGAATATTTTAAAATTCTTATTTTCTTTTAAATTTTAACCATCCACTTGATTTTCTGTTCGATATTCAAATCAAAATTAATTAATGCAAACACTCACCGTTGAATAAACAGGTCACTTATATTTTGTGGTAGGGAACCTCTGATGTACAATAAATGTATACGTCTTCTTGATCGTTGCATAAACTAGCGGTGGTTTGTTTTTTTGTTTTAAATTTTACCTTTTTATTGTTGTTTAAGTTGTTATGTGCTTTTACTTTATATTTATGATTGTTTTGCACGAATATTATTTTGCCACCAATAACCTGTCTCTTCTGTTGTAATTGTTTTTCGTTGTTGTTATTTGTTTTCAACTTTGTGCACTTTTTAATATGTTTTATTATTTATTTGTTACTATTTTTTTTTTATTCTTTCCTTGTAGGTTTTTTTTAATTGTTTGTTGTTTTCTAGCTTTTATTAACTTTTACCATAAATATAACTTTTTGCACTGCCGCCGCACTTGAAAAATTTATCACTTTATGATCTTTTCTTGTTTTACTTCGTTCGTAAAGTTATTGCAGTAAAAGGAACGGGTTCAATTAGAACATTTGTGAGGTTGTGAAGTTGATAGCAAGATGATTTGTGAGTTTTTACAAATGCAGTTATCTCTTTCGTATTAGCGATGACAATTTTTTAGTGGTGTAATTAGTGGTATTTTACGATGAAACGATTAGTGGTTTTTGGGATTTGCTTTTGGAGAACTTTACCATGTATTTAACTAAATGTGTTGAGGTTATTTATTTCTTTTTACATGGAATGTATTATGATAATGGCCGCCCTTTTTTATTGTATTTTTGCCAAATCAATTTTTTTTTTAACTTATTAACCTTTTTTTGTTTTTAGAGAAAATAAAGTTGTCGCACAAAATAACTAATAAATACAGTACCTTATTTTTCCTTGTATTTATACCAACTGCGATTAACTTTGCCTTGTAGACCCTTTTTGTACAGTGTGTTGCATCCCGAATTGGATGTACAGATAAGACCTTGTAGTTGTTGACTTCTTCACTGGCACGTAATGCACAATGTAGTACCTTTATTCCTCTGCCGTAAGCACGATGAAATATATATTTGCTGTCAGACAACCCTCTTGTCTTTTGTAGTTGAAGTTGCCGTCGGTAAAGACAACTGCCAATGAGTAATTCTTAGTGGACTCCAAGTCACTAATTTTTCCTGTTCTAGCCTATTCTAGAACTTTATCGAAGGACCAATGTTTAGGGGGTAAGGTGACTCCTTTCCCTAAATTCTTTTAAGAATAAAAAACCTTTGTTTTTTTTGTATTCTAGTTGAAGCTTCTTGTTTTATTGAGTTGCTATTATGAACTAAAAACTTACTGCCTAACAAAATCTTCATAGGGATATAGTCGAAAAAAGTACATTATATACATATTTCATCTACAAAAAAGCCGCTATTCATGGGCGAATTCAAATGATCATGATGAGAAAAAATAGAGAAATTATTTATAGAAAGAGAATTAATAAAAAAAGTAGAATATTTCATTAGGTATTAAAAGATGAGAAACCTGTTGAGCACGGTTCAACAAATAGCAAAGAAGGAAAAATATATACAAAAATTAAACAAAGACAGAAAAGACGTTGAGTTAGAAGACGGAAAAAACTATATAAAAGAAATAAGAGGTGGTAAAAACCACAGAAAGTATAGAAAAATAAATGCAAGGAAAATTGACAATAACCATATAGAGAATACAAAAAGCGGACTAAAATATTACAAGACACATGTTAAACAAAAGAAAAAATACGAAGACAGAGATAACCCCGTGACCACTAATAACAGGTAATATCATTATTTCAGATGACGAACTGGACTCCAATCATATTTCTAATCTCAACAAGTATCGCGCAAATTATTGACGTACAGGATCTCACAATTAACAACGGATACATACCCATTAAGAAAGGAGAAATCCAAGTGATCAAACAGTACAATAAGGTTATCCATATCGTAAATACCTCAGCATATATAGCGACGTTGCACGTAATACATTCCAATATCGAATCACTCAACTCAACTACCACTGAAACAAAAGCCTTATTGGATACAGTAAATAAAAATTTTGCTTTACTCAAAGGAAAAATTGAAAATCTTAACCCACACTTTAGATCTAGACGCGGATTAATTAATGTATTAGGAAAAGGATTAAAAATAATAGCAGGCACACTAGACAGTGATGACGAAATACAAATTAACCAATCTCTTAAATACCTAAATGAAAACGAAGAAAATCTGCAAACCCAAATCAATAATCTGACATATGTAAATAATGTCCTTGCTGTTCAAATACAAAACATTACAGACCACATTAACGACAAACAAACAAAAGTAAAAAATTACCTAAGAACATTTAAAGACTATTTTCAGAATAAAATTGCAACTTTAGAAGACGAAATGACATTCTTGGGACAAATATATCAAATAAACAACGATATATCACTTCTAAAAAATCACATAAATAATATCGGTCAAATTATCTTCTCTACTAAACTAGGAATTATTCCCTCAGATATACTTACACATATTGAATTAGACTTAATCAGTGACTTTAACAGTTACACAAATACTAAAGTCAGTGTAGGTTTCCACAACGAAAACATTGTAATAATCCTTCAAATTCCGAAATATTCCGATTATGTTCTATCACATATAGTATTTGAACCTCTTCCGAATGCAAAAAATAAATCAATTATTCTCAATAAGTATGAAGTCTTAGTTGACATGAAGAACAACATCTTTGATATTAATATCAAAGATAACCTTGAAAAGAATTTGGAAAAAATTAATGATGAATGCTTACAAAATATATTCAATTTCAAAGAAGCATATTGCAACATGATACCATTAAACCAAACAATCGTAAAAGAAATTCTACCTGGTATCCTAATATTTAAGAATTTCAACGCAGAAGTGTCTCACAATTGTAACAAATTTAAAATAAAACAAATAGGAAATTTTATGATAAAATTTGAGAACTGTATTATTCAAACTTTAGATAAAAGTTATTCAAATGTCAATATAAAAGTGTATGATAAAATTATATTACCGAACATCATAACAAAAATCAAAGAAAACGAAAATGTAACATTAAATGATATAAAACTCGAAACTCTATTTCTGAAGCAAATTAAAAGTGAACAAAATTTTGTGAATGTACTGTATGAAACAAGTAAAACAAAAAATGTAAATATTAGCATTAATATTGTCATAATACTAATTGTAATAATAATTATAATATACGTCATCAAAACAAAAAAGAAAATCATAATTTCGTCGGTGCCTCAATCCAACGGTGGGGGAGTTATAGCCTCCACTGTATTCGAAATATAAAAATAAATGGAAGATAGCAGAAAATAGTTTTTCACACACATTAAACTAAAGTACAACATAGACACATGCATGTTGCTGAAAAAGTATTGCAAAGAAACAAATAGACTTGCGAAACAAAACGAAAGACTCAAATACCTATTGCAATGTAGAAAAAATGGATTACTACCTACACATTTAACTAACTCTACAAGTAACGTAAAACAGCTCTTCAATTCTACGACGGTCTCAGGAGAACTACATAAGATTGAGCAAAAATTCCACGTAAAAATACTCAACTTAGAGGTAAAAGAAACCAATATAAATATGAAAAACATAAGAAGGAAAAAGAGTGAAATTGAAACACATTTAAAATCTATATTAAATGAGGAAGACTTTAATAATTTTATTGAAAGGCAAAGGGAAAGATACAAGAAAATTACTTCATGTTATAAAGAAACACATGTATCAAAAATAGACAGATTAAAAACACAACAGCTAGGGAAATATAACCTAAGATACAATCCTGATTGGCTGGTAAACAAAACTGATGTAAAATTCGACTCGGACATTAAGTGGCTACTCTCTTTGGGTGGAAAATTTACCCTGCCTGTAAGTAGAAGTAATTTTTCAACGATAGACTTAATTGCAGATATAGAACAATGGGTCCAAACATTAAAAGATGACAAAGAAAAGGAAATAGCCAGATCAAAAATAACTAACAGAATTCTGACCTACAGGCGAACTGCTAGAAACAATCTAAAAGAAAAGTTTATACTGGGAATTTTTGAAAAAACAAGAGAATTTCTTAAAAAACAGAGGGATATAATGATAACAAAATCGGACAAAGGTAATAAAACCGTTATTATGTATAAAGAAGCATACAAGAGAGGAATGCTGAAACTACTAGAAGACAAGATGACCTACAAAACAATGAGAATTGATCCCACACCAAAACTTTTAAGAACGAACAACAAAATAATAATGGATCTATACAAACAAAACTTTATTACAAAATATGAAAAGGTAAAATTGACCACAAACAGTGCCACGGCACCTAGATTATACGGATTACCGAAAATCCACAAAACTGACATGCCACTACGCCCGATTTCTTCATCAGTAGAAGTACCATGCTATAACCTCTCCAAACACATTGGCAACATTTTGAAAAATCTAATACAAGAAAAATATAATATTAGTAATTCGCTAGAACTCAAAAACAATTTGAAGGATATCTTTGTAGACGATGATGAAATTTTGATCTCTCTAGATGTTGTGTCACTGTTTACAAACATCCCGATTCATTTGGCCATAAACAATATAATGAAAAAATGGAACATCCTACAAACACATACGAAAATTCCAAAATCCCAATTCTTAAAAATATTACAATTCTGTCTTAACGACAATAACTACTTTATTTATAATGAACAATTGTACAACCAAACATATGGTATGCCTATGGGAAACCCACTTTCCCCAACTATAGCAGATATAGTTTTAGATAAATTACTTGAGGTAGTAATGGAAGAGTTGGAAGAAAATAACATACAAATAAAGTACATAACAAAATATGTAGACGACTTATTCGCCATAATAAAAAAGGACGACGAAGAAATTATATTAAAAACTTTCAATAACTATCATAATAAACTAAAGTTCACAATAGAAAAAGAAGAAGGAAATCACATCCCATATTTAGATATAAAAATTTACAGAGAAAATAATAAACTCATTACGGATTGGTATACAAAGTCGATTTCATCGGGACGACTTATAAATTTCCACTCAACACAACCGATGAAACAAACAACAAACACAGTTTTAAATTTAATAGAAAAAGTTTTAAAAATTAGCGATAAACAATTCCACACAAAAAACATTAAAAAGATAAGGGAAACACTTCTAAACAACAGCTATCCAGAATATTTAATTAACAACTTGATTAAAAAAGCCAAATACGGGGACAAAAATAAAAATAACGAAAACTCATCTGGCAACACCAAATTTTACAGCCTTCCATTTATACCAAAACTAACTGAAAACAAACAAATAAGAACACTAATAAAAGATGACGAAGTGACATTAGCATATAGATCAAACAAAACATTAAGCGATCTATTTACGAAAATTAAAACGAAAGTAGACAAAAAAGAGCAAAGCAATGTGGTGTACCAAATACAGTGCTTGGGAAATGCAACTGAAAGCTGTGGTAAATTTTATATCGGGACAACAAAAAGAAGCTTAAACACAAGAACGAGCGAACATGAAGCAGACATAAAAAAACAAAAACATGCAACCGCTTTATCACAACACTGCACTGAAAATAATCACACAGCTGACTTGACAAACATTAAAATATTGGATAAAGAGAGACGAGAGAACAAACGATATACACTGGAGAGCCTCAGAATACAACAAAAAGGGAACAATGCAATAAACAAAAAAGAGGACAAAGACAATACAAACGCAAATTATTCGATAATTTTACTTTAGTTTTCTGTGATAATAATTGTAAGAAAATTCGGTTTTAAAATAATTTTTAATTTCACTTTGTTTTTTTGTAATTTATTTTATAGTGTGAAAACAAAGTAAATTTAATTTAATTATAAATTAAAATAAAGATTAAATGTAAGTAAATTTTTGTTTGTTAGTATAAAGCTTTTATAATTTTGTTAGTTGCTTACTTATTTACATAAACTTATACCTATTGTATTTTTATATTTTTATTAAAACGTTACCAGATTAAATAAAAAACATCCCTGAGGAAGTTGGGAAATTCCAACGAAACGTAGGATGAAATTTAAAAATAAATAATCTTTTATTTTTACATATCATGACCTTAAAAGCCCAATAAAGAGAAAATTACAAAACTAAAATGTTTGTTCATAAGAATATGAACAAACATACAACCATACATACATACATGCATGCAAACATACATGCATACATACATACATACAAACATAAGTATTTTTCACACTTTCTTTACCTAAACTTTACTGCCTTATAATTTCCAAGAATTGTAAATTGAAATAATTAAATCCATATATTGTCAAATAAGCATAATTACAGTTAAATATTAAAAAGACCAATGAACCATTTTTCCGAAGAATTTTAAACTGAAATATTTAAATTGAAAAGAATCAATTATTGTCAAATAATCATAATTTTGTTGTAAACAAAATTAATAACAGACTAACGAACTATTAAGCAATTATTAAGACCAATGAAATATTTTTCCCAAGAATTGCAAACTGAAATAATTAAATTTCCAAAGAACCAATATATTATAAAATAATCAAATATTTATTGTAAATTAAGTATAAATAAGAAAGTTTTTAGAAAATAAAGTCAGAAAGTATTGAACTCAACTAAAACTAAAACCCAAGTGTTTTTTTTTATTAACAATCAGGTAAAAACCTGTTTTTCAACATCACTGAGTTAATTTTCAACAGCACTTCTATTAATTGCCTTTTCTATAAAATGAAAACAAAGTTTGATGTAAGATTTTAATTTGATATCAAGCTCCAAAATGTAATTAGCAAAGAAACTAAAAATTTGAAAACCCAGCGAAAATAGCGCTTAGGAGATAAAATATTGATTTCTTCATATTCATATAAAGTTAACTGGTCTTACATTCATGAAAAACACCTAAAAAATCATCGTTTTGCGGAATATCGCATTGCCGATAGCATGCACTACGGAATTGGACGCGGATTAATGGTAAAATATTACGAAAATAAGCCGAATCTATGGGTTGGATTTGAGAGCAAAAAGCTTTCTGTTTGCGATTTTATCGTAATTTTTCATATTTAGTTCTCTGTCTTAAGCTTAGTACTCTGTTTGAATTTGCGAATTTGATTATTTCGTTTGAAAATTTTGACAACTGATCAGTGGTGACAATACCACGATTTATAACAAATTTATCGGGTTTATTGCCTTGAAATGAACAACATGGTTTTTCTTATAAAACAAAAGAAATGTGTTTATTAAAAAAAATTAAAACAAATGGACAACAAAGTAATTTTATGAGTTTGTACTGCAATGTATCAATTAATACATCTCGCAGCTGCTGTGGAGGAGCTCATGGAACACACACGTTCTGCAAAAAGCACTTACCTTCATTTTATATTATATTTACATTATTTTCCATTATTTTAATTATTTCTGGGCAGCAAACTTAAAATTAAAACCACAACGCCCAGAAATATCTGATCAGCTGTTGTTTGCAATTCCGCACGAAATAAGTGGTGCTTACATTATTTCTATTTCGCAGTTGAAAAATATGTTGCCAGAAATAATTTCGTATGTTTCCACAAGATGAGCAGAGTACAACTTCGGCCATATTTTTTTGCAATTATTTCGCATGAATTTTTTTATATGGACTTTTGACAGCAGTTCGCACGAAATGATGAACAGAGTACCCTGCTTTAAGCAGGATGTGGAAACATACGAAATGTTTCTGGCATCATTATTTTTGCAACCACAAAATGTGTCTGGCAACATATTTTCTAACTGCGAAATAATGTAAGCACCACTTATTTCGCACGGAATTTCAAACAACAGCTGAATAAAATAGGAAATTACAATTACATCTGAAGCAAACCTTCCTTTATCATTTCTATCCTGAAGGTAGGGACTTTTTGCAGAGCGTGTGTCTTCAAAGAGCTCCTCCATTGATGCTGCAACTTGCATTAATTGGCACGTTGCAGCGCAAGCTCCTAATATTATTTTGTTGTCCATTTTTCTATTTTTTTTAAATTAATCACTTCTAATATAAACATATGATTTTTGTTTACATAAAGGCCGAGGCACATAGAATCCGTCGTACGTTATACGTTGCTGTTTTCAACTGACGTTAAAGTATCGGCGGAGGAGGTTGACACAATGAGTACTTTGTTGACGGACTTTAAATCAGCTTCATTTGATTAAAGTACACATTTTCAATAGAATTCTGTTTCTCTTTTTTTAATCTTAATTTTAATTTAATTTTGTCACAACAAAAAACAAAAAGATTAATAAAAACAAAGCAAATAAGCAAAATAATAATTTTATTTATCAAAGTATTCAACGTACGTTAAAAGTTGCCCAACTTTAGTACTTTGCGTTGACGGAGACGTACTGAATGTGACAAAGCTCATATTTCAACTTCGTTGTCAGTTGAAAAAAGCAACGTCTAACGTACAACGGATTCTATGTGCCTCTGCCTTAAGAAAAACAATGGTGCTTATTTCAAGGCAATAAAACCGATAAATATGTTGTAAATCGTGGTATTGTCACCACTGATCAGTTGTCAAAATTTTCAAACGAAATAATCAATGTTGCTCAACATATTTCGCAAATTCAAACAGAGTACTAAGCTTTACACAGTAAAATTTTACAAACGCAGAAGATTTAAATAAAAAATATTTTTAATCCATCTGTTTTCTTAGCAGGCTGAATATGAATTACCGAATTCGTATTTTTTAAATCAGTTTTATTGTTGAAATTCGATTGTGATTCTTTATCAGAAATATACAGGCTATATTGAACCAAAAAGCTTTATCGTCTGGTCCAACCGCAATACAGATAAGTAAATGGAAAAGGTAACAAAATTTTTAAAACACAACTATCAGAATACCACTAGTTTACATACGAGTACGTACATCATACGAGTTTCAAAGAAAAAATTTAATTAAAATAATAATAAATAAAAAAAAATGATACTAAATAAAAAAAAATGATACTAAATAAAAAAAAATGCTAAAAGGAAGTACATTAAACATAGTACTATTCAGTCGTTTCCTTTTAGGATTTTTTTTTTCTCTAGAAATACTTATACTAATATATATATATATCTATCTCCTCAGGCTATAAATTCAAATGGGCTCGAGTCGCAGATATCACGAGACACCTACGAAGAATTCAAAACCGTAAGTGGATCAAAAAAAATTATATATTTTAAACGGTATATGTACGTACGACCAATTGTATACTAATTTTAAATATGTAGCTAATGTTTCCCTTACTTTTGCAGGTAATGTCCTATCCGGTATTGTTGTTGTTGAGCGTAATTTTGAGTTCTGACGGTGACCCAAGTCCTGAACCGGGTTGATATTAGCGGACTGCTAAAACGATACCAAATCAGAGCGTTCAACAACAGACAATTTTTCGGTAAGTACTACCCTTAAGACATTGTATATGCGTAGACTATTTATTATCATTGCATCGCCAAGTCCCAGCCTCACAATCGGTCCCAACTTCTTCACCTAAAAATTACATTAGCCAACTTACTTTACTTTTTGCTTTGATTCGCGTTAGACACGACTCAGCTTTGTTATGCTCTAGGTGACTAACAACCCTTAGCTCTTAATGGCATAGTTCCCCAGAGTAACAATGGGGTTGCACCAATAGAGACATTACGTTTTCAAGCTTTGAGACGTCCGCTTGAGTCGGCAGAAAAATTTAAAGGTATTGAAGCAACACCGGCAATGAAGCGAAAGACTTGGATATGCAAATAGGTAGATTATGCTTAGAAAATAAAGAAAACGACTTATCAATTCGTGCTTTTACTAACCATTTCGGGCCTAATTAAACGAACTTGTTTCGCGAGAACCATAAAAAAATCATTGTTTTAGGTCTTTCGCATGAAATACACCTAATGACTTCCCATTCAAATTCTCGACCTCATAGAGGCTTCTACCTACGGGTTTCACGATACGGCATTTAATAAATTTACGCGCGAGTTTTGCATTAAAACCGCTTTTAAAATCGCTTTGCTGGAAATTGCGACGAAACACTTCTTGTCCCGGGACAAAGTTAACTTGGCGACAGCGCATATTATACCTCTTTTCATTGGTAATATACGCCTGGTGTAATGTGTCACGTATTTTATGTCTTATTATTGACATTTTCACGGCCTTTGGGCAAACTTCCAATTCAGGGTCACTCAAGCTTTTTAGTTTTCTAGCTAGGCCATATATGCTGCCGTGACCAATCATGTTAACACCAAAAAGTGCGAAATACGGGGTAACTCCTATGCCACTGTGAACAGATGACCTTAGCGAAAACTCCACTTCGGACAAATATTTGTCCCAGTCGCTATGGTCTTCTTTCAAATATGCGCGTATGGCATTCGCCTGAGGCGAATGTGTAGCTGTTCTCATGTGCTTTACACCGAAATTTTTAACCAAGTCAGCGAATTCTCGACTGACAAACTGCTTGCCGTTATCAGACACTATCGTCTCAGGCGTACCAAATTTATGGAAAACTTCCTCAATTAAAAATTTTATTACGTTTTTGGCACTCGCCTTAGGCATAGCCTTTAATAAAACGAACTTGGTCAGATGGTCCAAGACGATAAATATAACGCAATTACCCCTCTTCGAGCGCGGGTATGGGCCTAAAAAGTCCACAAATATTCTTTGAAACGGACGTTCGCTACACACTTCAGTTCCCATAGGCGGCCGTAACGTGATGTTCGATGGTTTAGATTCTTTACAAATCTGACAATTCGCCACGTAGTCCCTAACCTGTGCAGTTTGGTTAGGCCAGTAGAAATATTCGCGGATTCGATATAGAGTCTTACCGACGCCTCCGTGCGAAGCTTGTGGTGAGTTATGGGACTTTTCTATGATGGCTTTAGTCAATTCATGAGGCACCCATAGCTTCCATGAGAAATCCTCACTCATAACCTGACCATCATATGGCCGTACCCTCTTGTAGACCAAGTTATCGATCACTTTCAAGTCAGGCAATCGCTCAGAATTTGCCTCTACAGTAGAAACAAGCTCTAAGTAATCGCTAGACTTAAAAGAATCAGAACTCAGGTCTACAACTCCTTCTACATCTGCTGAGACTTCCTCCATTTCGTACCGCGATAGGGTATCGGGGACAATATTCTGTCTACCCTGCCTATGCTCTATCTGGAAATCATACGCCTGCAAGTGTAGACTCCACCTCGCTAATCGACCGGTCGGTCAAGTCTTTGTGTGACATTAGCCACTTAAGACTACTATGATCGGTGATTACGGAGAACGGCATCAGTTCTATGTAGGGCCTGAACTTTTTAATCGCCAGGACCACGGCCAAGCATTCTCGTTCAGTAACCGAGTAATTCCTCTGCGCCGATGTTAATTTATGCGAAAAATATGCAATTGGGTGTTCACCACCAGAATCGTCTTTCTGGAAGAGAACTGATCCAATGCCTACATCTGACGCGTCACACTGAACGAAGAAATGCCTGGAGAAATCTGGGTGACTAAGCAGTGGGCTCGAAACCAAAGCCTTCTTGAGCTGATCAAACGCGACCTTAGCTTCCTCCGTAAACTTGAATTGCTTGCCCTTCTTCAGCGTATCGAAGATTGGAGCCGCAATGGTAGCGTAGTCTGATATAAATTTCCTATACCAGCCTGTCGCTCCCATGAAACTTCGCACCTGTTTCGCAGTTTTAGGATAAGCAAAACGAGTAATGGTTTCTACTTTAGCCGGATCAGGTTTTACTTTGCCTCCACCTACTATGTAACCCAAATACCTTAACTCCTTGAAACAGAATTTAGATTTCGCCACATTGTTGGTAAGACCTGCGTCAGCCAAACTAATAGCTACCCGATTCAACAAATCCAGGTGTGTCTCGAAATCTGGAGATACTATCAAAAGGTTGCGAGCGTCCAAGCACAATCGGTTCTTTTCGCCCTTACGGACTAAAGTAACCGGATGGCTCCATGGACTCTCACTGCGCTCAATGACACCAAGGTCAAGCATCCTATCAAGCTCCGCGAACATAAATTTTTGTACAGCCGGGGAGACCGGGTAATGTCTATCTTTAACGGGATTTGCATCACGGGTATCTATTGAATGCATTTCTAAGCGTGTTTTACCTAGACCTTTCTTACCACAACAGGGGAACATCGATATCACGAAATCCAATTTCTGTCTTTGTTCTGCTGTCAAGGTATGAGACACGACACCAGGACTACTATCGGCCTCTATGCAGAGACTGACCTCATTTGTCGTGAGGCTTTCTAAATTGGCAAACATATGAAAAACCTTCATAAAATCGATACCCAAGAAAAGCTCTCGGCTCAGAGTAGGCACTAAATAGAAATTAATCGCCCTCGTCGACGAACTTAAGGTCACGTCCGCGCGCACACGACCAATGATTGGATGTTCTGTGCCATCAGCTGTCTTGATATTTGCAGAAAATCTTTGAACTTTAAGTCCTGCCCTTTCCACAAACTCAAGGCAGTTGCGGCCCAGACACGTAAGGGTAGCTCCACTATCTAATAATCCCTCAACTTTATGGCCTCCTACCTTAACCCGAGCATAAAGACGTGAGTCTTTACCCTCGTAAAGGGACGATAAAAAATTTTCGCGCCTTAATCGCTTCCGGATTTTATATCGCTCGCGTGCTTTTCTTATTCGGGCCGAAACCGAAAATTTTCAGCTTATCCTCTTTGTATTCCTTGATGCGAATATGTAAAGGTTTCAGCTCCCTAAGTTTTGGCTCGACACATACAATATCCTTTGCTAGCCCATCCGAATTTTGTAAAATGGTAATAGTTCTTACCTCCTTTTCAATTTTGACTGGGCTCAGACATCGGTCGACCTCGCCTCCCCAGACTGAGACGGGTTCCGTGACCAGTTTCCCTGGCACCTCGGGCATTTAGGCGTGACCACATTTTCCATGCCACATTTGTAGCAAAACAGCCTACGAGTAGTCACCGGGCATTCCACAAAACTGTGACCAAAAACCTTGCAGTTCCAGCACTTATAGTTGCTAGTCTTTCGAATTGCGTCGACTTCCACTTCAGGTAACGGCTCAGACTCTAGGTCATATTCCACCTCATTCACCCTAGGCGTATAGTTCTGGCGCTGTTGGTACACGCTCCTCTGACTTGCTAGAAGGCTCTCAGCTCTCTTGACTTCACGGCAAAATTCAGCCAAGCTGTCCACTCTCACCGGAAACATCATTTGAGCTAACGCTGTTTTCAAATTGCCCCTAATTATTTCGCATAACGACTTTTCGTCATAGGGTGTTCGCTGTTGATTCCTCAGTCGTATTGCGGTGATTCCAATACCATTCCAAGGCTGGTCCCTCTAATAACCGGTGAAAATCTCTTAAGATGTCTGTGTCTAGGCAATTGTAATCACGCCGCAACTCCTTTATACGAAATATAAATTCTTGGGCGTTCATAGTTTTACTTGTGCCATCAAACTTAATCCCCCACTTTGCCAAGTCACTCCTGTTGTTAACCTCAGAAGGGTGACTTTGAGTGCAACCCGAGAAAGCAGGTGTTACCCTCTCTCCTTGAGGAAACTGTTGTTGTGTGCTCTGCTGGTGGTAACTAGGCTGATAGGGTGCTGTTACTCTTGGCCATTGGGGAACGTAACCTGGGGCTGGTGCTAACGGTGGTAACGAATTAAATGTAGGGGCTTGCATAAAGGCAGATTGCGGCTGGTTATATGTTGCCGACGTATTAGCTCCTTGTGGTTGGTGACTGGCTGCATATACTGGCGCTGGCGCTGACTGTAGCCTCATTGGCGGTACGGTGCTTCTTGAGTGCGCGTGTTGAGCTGAGGTACTACCCATCGCTTGCTCCCTAGTGCCTGAATTTATGGGATTGTTTTGGTGGGCATTCTGCATATTTGCATTTATTGCTGCCTTAATTTCCCTCAGAGCACCATCAATTCTCTCATTCACTTGCTTCATCAGGTGAACCTGAGACAGACCGATTGACGCCGTAAGCATTTCCTGCACGTGTTGACTGGTGAGTACTTGTTGGCTATTGGCTGAAAGTTGTTGCCTATCCGTATTGTGTATGCCTTCACGCATTTCTCTTCTAACATTTTGTG
This sequence comes from Gymnocheta viridis, assembly GCA_956483585.1. Lineage (NCBI taxonomy): Eukaryota > Metazoa > Arthropoda > Insecta > Diptera > Tachinidae > Gymnocheta > Gymnocheta viridis. Next base: position 58,455,648 of record OY101440.1, on the reverse strand, counting down.
CTGTAAGACTTGAGTATTCGGGTGATACTATGGTATTATTTAATTCATCCGAATTGAACGACGTATTGCCTTGCTCGTCTGCTAAAGTGGGTGTCGGCACATTCGGTATCTCTGCGACGGGTGCTAAATTATTTTCAGCGTTAGACATATTGCTGGTAGTTGGCCCAGTTGCGGAGAGTTTACTGCCCTGTCTTGTTAAAACCATAACCACCGCGGTGACTAAAATTTAGCGAACAAATTATGTATATACGTGTGTATCTTTGAAAATAATATTAAAAAGAAACTAAAAGCAGGGTAAAGGAAATTAAAAAATATCTATATACATATATTTAAACATATATATACTTATTTAACTATATATATATATATATATATATATATATATATATATATATATATATATATATATATATATATATATATATATATATATATATTTATAAAAACATATATAAATGTATTTAAATATATATACAATTAAACGTAAATATACCCATATACACATATAAATAGATATCATATAAGTTCCTACGTAAAACTAATTGGCCTATATAACCTAATTGTGGTGGGGCCTTTATAATACCAAATAAATAAATAAATAGATATAAACCGAAATATATTAATAAATATTTTAAAGATAAAAAAAACGAAATTTCGAGGTAATCTCGATTAATAAATTTAGAAAATTTATATTTCTATATCCAATATAAAATTTGGACTCTAGATAGCGAAAAACAAAAAAAATTTGTCCTATCTAGTTAAAAAAAACGATAAAATCAAATCTACCTGCAACTCTAATGATCCTAAATTGCAAGACTTTCTGTTTCTAAACGGTAGGACGAAAGATGTGTAAGGCGGTGATAGTTCTACGACTAAACTTGAGTTTATTTGGTGAATAAACGATCCGGAAAATAAAAGTAACCTAATTGTTCAAAAGGAAGTGTGTTTGCTAAGTTTGTGAACCACTACTGGAAAGAAAATTATGGATAAATTGAAATGACTATGTTTAGGCCTGGCTGCAGCAGGAAACTAATTCGACTATTATTTCCTGGACTCGCCGAATAAGCCTAAAAAACATAAGTAAAACAAAAATAAAATTGGTAATAAAATTTACGACTTGAAGCAATTACAGGTTTACCTTCATATGAAGAACAAGTAAGACTCAAAACGTTTTTTTTATATTTTTTTTTTTTAAAGAAAGAAAATCTCACCTACTCTTGCATGTCGCTACGCGATTTAATTTACTATGTGTTTTAAAATCGGGACATACATGCGAGAAGTAGAGAAAAGCATTTAAAAAAAACTGTCTACACTATTGAACTAACCGGGCTATTGCTACAAAATACTCTAGCTTGAAAACAAAACTGTAAGCATTTAATCCCTAAACCTAATACTGAGATTAAGACTACTATTCATATTCCAAACTAAAGACAACATTTATAAAGCTAACATTGCCGACTAAAGTGTCGCTACGCGTTAAGGACTCTTTGAAACTTAAACGGGACTTACACCCGTCAGTCAACGAAAACTATACAAACGTTTGGTATACTAATGGACTGAACTTACTTCGGGCCCCACGTTGGGCGCCATTTTGTTGTCAGTGTGCAGTGTTGGGTAAGTATTTATCAAAATGTTTGGTTGACCAGATTGCAGACGTGCTGGTATTATTGTTTGCAGCTGAAGCTCGTCGGATTGGGGTGGAGTTCTTGTCTACAAGCCGGCACATAGAATCCCACACTAACAAAAAAAATTAATACCAGACTTAATAAAAAGGTATATATGTATATAAATGATAGGGAACCCGAAGTAAGTTTACTTAATTATTTTATGCACAGCTTTTACTCACACTTTCCTTTTTTTCCATTTTCAGGACAATCACCATCATGACGGACTGGTTTTCTGTCCGCTGGAGTCCCTCCCCTCAGAAATTCCATGGAACTTTGGAATTCCTCCATGGCATCGCTCCTTTTGTTTCTTTTGTTGCCCCTATATTCATCTCGATGGAAATTATCACCACCCTACATCCAATCACCTACCTTTTTTGTTATTTATGCTATATTAAATAAACTTTCCTTCACATACTGTAATTTTTTGTTTTCAATAAACGTTATAAACAAAGTATTGGATTTTATTTTTGCATATTTAGTAAGTATTTCTTACATTAAAATTTCAGCTATTTAACTATAAAAAAAATTACATGTAGATTACATCCTATACTATTAGTAAATGCACAATAGCAACAAAAAAAACTAATAAAATGAAATGAACAAAATAGATCTATCTATAAATATGTATGTTGTAAATTATGCTTTCATTGTACTCAACTGGTTAGGCAAACATACCCTTACCTCTGAAGGTAACCAATGACCACAATAATTACGATGACCTGAAGGCTTGAGCTCAACCCCCCTGTCTACTCGCGCACCTTTGCCTTATTGCAAAGGGAATGATTAATACCGAGGCACTGTCTGTTTCCCTAACCTACAAATATTACTTAATTTTTTTACGAAAACAAATATATTCCAAAAAAACTTATTTATTTAAATGTAACTATTGAATTAAATTCTACAAACTCTACATATTTATGCATACATATATTTGACTTATAATATTTTGTCGTTTTTGTTCAGCTACAAAAAAAACCCGTCCGTGGCGCGGTTTTTGCTGGCTTCTCGGACTGTCACAAATTTTCTGTCTTCCGGGCAGGATTTCTTTTTTTCTTTTTACGGGCTTCTGCTGGGGTTTTTTTTTATGTTCCCTCGTTGGGTGTGATGACGTGGCACGGCTTTATGGTTGTTGTGGCTGACTAGTATTTTGGATGTTTAAATGTTTTTTTTGTAACTTCGTTTCAGTTTTTATATGTGTGTTTGATTGTTTAGCATATGTGTTTTGGTTGATTACATGTATTTACTTTTATTTAATTACTTTATTATTTTGTTGAACTTGTGTGACTTGTCTATCAAATGGCTCTCTTTTTTCTATAATTTTAAATTGATTATCTTTTCCACAATATACACACACTTTTTTTTCAATATATTTAATTAATTTATTAAAAAAAATCCATTAATTTATTTAATAAAAAAACTTAACGCCACTCAACTGTCTTCCCTCACACCAAACTAATAAGTGAACAATCTATCATCAACCGCCTTTTTGTTTTTTCATCAGTCGAAAAAAAAGGTGGCGTGATCGCCTTCGGCTATCCTGCAGCTTACTTTCCTTTTTATTTTCTTCCACAAAAAAAAATTTAACCCCATTTAACCTTTCACCTTCCTCTTACCATTTTTTCCCACTATTTATTATTATTATTATTTATTTTGTCAGCCTTTCATATTAGGGCGCACCTGACAATTTAAATGCAACTTAAATTTAAATGAAAATTAACTAAATGCGTATTTGAATATGAAGTCATAAACTGGCCATAAGGTTGCTAATTTAAATATTATTTGAGTTTCAATAAAGCTTATGCTAAAAACCTGAATTTCTTATTTAAATAAAACTTAAAGGTAAACTACATTTTAATACGAAGTCGAAAACTGGCCATCACTCTTTTTTTATTTTAATTACTTTCTTTTTTCATTTGGTTACTTTTTTAAGAAATTTGGTTGTACGAATTTCATGGTATTGGTAGCATTGATCTTCGTCCCAATCGTCTCTCGCTGTACACCCACAAACTAATACTTCCAGAACGAAAAATTTTATACATGAACCATGACTTACATTTACACATGAAAGTGATTGCATCAAAGTCGCAATACACTCACACTTTTTCACTAACACACTTAAAGTTTTTTTACTTTCCACCATGGTAGAATAATACAGGTAGTGTCAAAATTTGATTATGTATTCTGACACACACCCACACTGCTTGTTTCAAATGCAAATAAGAAAATAAACAAAATTCTTTATTGAATAGAAAATGCAACTATTTTGCCATTTTTCTTTTGTACTTTTTGACAGCTTCGAACCTAAAAGCAGTGTTGCTGCAGCTTCGACACCACCTGTATTATTCCACCATGAGTAGAAGTATCAATTTTTGCAACTCTTCGCTTCGACGATATATTTAAAATGAACTTACACTTTCTTATGAAAGCGAACTAGAAATTTTCATGAAAGTCAATTACTTCGCTAAAATTTTTATTTATAATACATATACAAAAATTTCAAGAAATGACTTTCATGTGCTTATTCCCAACTATTGCTTCACAAATTTATTTGCGTTGTAATATTGGTAACTCAAATGAGGTAGTAAGCAAAGCAAAAAAATAAAAATGGAGTCAAAATTAACTCATCGAAGTAGTAGTATAACTATTTTGCAATTCTTCGCTTCGACATTTTTAAAATTAACTTTCACTTTCTTATAAAAACGAACAAGAAAGTCATTTATTTCGCTAAAATTTTTGTTTATAATACATATACGAAAATTTCAAGAAAGTACTTTCATGTGTAAAGGCAACGTTAAGCATAAAAACACTTTGTGCAACCATATGTTTTTGACAGCAACTTGTATATTACACAAACAAAATATGAATGTGGTTGTTGTATTATTGTACAACAATTCTTTATGGGGTCTCCTAGTTAAATGCACCTTTGTAGTAAGAAAATATAAATATTTTTGTTGTACTAACGGGCTTACCTTGTTATACCCTTCACCAAAAAATTTGGAAAGGGTATATGTAGGTTTGTCATTCCGTATGTAATTTCTTCTTAATTATTCATTTAAGAACCCACAAAGTATATATATTCTGGATCCTTATAGATAGAGAAGTCGAATGAGCGATGTCCAACTGTGCGTCTGCTATATTTTGGTGTAAGTAGAATTAAGGCCTCACACAACATAGACACATAAATTTTATACCATTCTCTTGGAATTTTTTATAAAATTGTTCAGTTTAAAAATAACAAAACCCGATCCAATAATTAATGAGATAATTAATGAGACTTTTTTTCTGTTATATTTCCTATTCTGTTGTTTTTTATGGCCGCAACTGTCCTACGTTCAATTTTATGAAACAGATCTATTGTATGGATTTCTACGAAGGTTCAGACAGAAAATAATTGAAGTCGGTCCAGGTTTCAGGTTGACAGTTCGAATTTCAAAATACAAGAGAATTTCATAGTGCATGAAAGAATGTACCCCTTCCCAAACGTCTCTCGCTGTACAACCACAAACTAATACTTGTCGTGTGCACGGTGCCGCCATCTACACACAAAATAGCAGGTGTAGACCTAGTACTAAACCAGAGTAAAGAAAAGAGTTGTATTTTTTTGGGAATGGAATGATAGAATGTCATTCATAGAAGAAATAAGAAACGAAAAAAAGATGGAAATTGCGCGGCAATCTAGAACGATCGAATGATGAAAAGAAACAGAGAAAAAGCAGTTGAAATGGTAGATAAAAAGAAGATGTTGAGAGAGTTGGGTTTTGTACAGCGGGACATGAAGACTGGTGTGAAGAAGAAAAAAATCACGCGACAAGGTCTAGAACAATTTAGAAGCTTTTATTAAAATTTTAGAAGGGAGTGCAAATTTTCCTTTTCAACAAATTAAAATACTTAAAACGATTCAAGATGCAAACAAATTAAAAATACTTAAAACTATTCAAAATGCAACCAAATTAAAATACCTAAAACTATTCAAAATGCAAACAAATTAAAATACTTACAACTATTCAAAATTCGAACAAATTAAAATACCTAAAACTATTCAAAAGGCGAACAAATTAAAATACTTAAAACTATTCAAAAGGCGAACAAATTAAAAACACCTAAATATATGTATGTACAAATCTGAACACCAACTCCAGTACGTGAAGTGGAAATTCATCGAGCCCATTGAACGCTACGAAGACGGCTCGTACCTGATAGCCTAGTTCCGGAAAAAGTAGCCCAAGGACGAAACTACGCAACGCCAGCCACCAGTATAGAGGGAAACGGGTGGAGAACCTTCAAAGCCTCAAGTACACCGTCATCAGCCATACGAGGGGAGCCAGGTATTTTGCCAATTGACTCAGACAACAGACGTACGACGGATACGAACTTTTATATTTAAATTTATATATATATATATTTCTTTAAAGTAGTGCAGATAGCGTAAACACCATAGCTATTTTATCATTGTTCAGTTTTGGACGAAAAGTCCGTCGAGATAAGGGTGAGCTCACACTAGGTTTTCGACGGGGGGAAATAACAAGAATCGTAAAAGGGGCCTGTTGCCCACATAATTTGGCAGGTGATTGCCTTAAACTGTCAGGAAAAGAAGAAACATATATATGTTTGCGTTCCAAAATTTTTCCAACCATAGACATACTCGTACATATCGACACGTCACGTACCAGACGGCAGGTTTTTTGCGTCCTGAACACCCAAGTTTGAATTTTTTTTAATAGGCTAAGAAACCGAAATATTATTTTTGAATTATTGTAACAGAAAACCCAAACTTACTAAATTCATAGGAATAAGTGTAGATTTATTATTTGAGAAATAATTTACATGAAGTACCTATAAATATATTAGTTGTAACTATTAATACCTAATGTTAAATTGGTTTTTTCTTAATTGGTTAATAAAATTGTATGTCTAGCAGGATATGAGATCGAAGTTTTAATGTGTTTGATTGCGAAAAGAGGATGAGTGGGTAAAGGTTTTTCTTTGGGGTAGGAAGGCGATGTAGATAACCCAGATGAAGCTAAGGGATAACCTTAGAAAATGGCCAGAGGTTATCATGGCGAAATCATGCTTGATTTCGGCGGGAGGGCAGCCAAGGTTAGCTTACACCTGCTAACTCTATTTTTTTGGTGGATGAGAAGTATAAGCGGCGCAGTAAGTATCTGGTGGGGAATTGAAATCTAAGGCAAAGTCAAATCGTTTCTTTTGTCAACAGTTTTTTTATTATTATCTTCCGCTTTCGGGTTCCACAAAAATATTTTTTTAATCAATTTTCGGTTACCAAGATCCTTTGTTGTAGTAGCAGCTCATCGCCAGTAACTGTCGGCAAGAACCACCCCAAGACGGCGAGCTTTAGCCGGAGCTGATCGCCAGCATGCCAGCAAGGCCGACCATCTGGTAACATTTGCAAATACTAAAACAAATGTCCAGCAGCACAGCTACAACAGTAGCGACATCCAGGGGTCCAAAATCAAGCACACTCTATTTACCATTAGTTTTTGTCAAATATGTGTACACTACAAATAAATAGTTCCTTTTAATGTCACTGGTAAGCTTCTACCCGAAGTATACCGTATGTCCCGAAAGAATGATCTTAAGAAAGGTTCTTCCGCGTTGCGACGTTATACCGAAGCATGCCAGGGATTAAGAGGGTTGGCTTTTCTGGGGCAAGTTGAGACAGGCGATGGGTCCGAAAGTGCATAAGCATTTTTTTGCTGCAATTTGCAACGGTTATGTGAATAACACCCATTTAAATAGATTCGTGCAACAATAGCCAAGTTCAGTTTTCAGTCAGAAATTCGCATATGATAGAATTGTTGCGATTCACCTCTATGGGGAGACGAAGTAGTCCTGAAATTTTTTTTTGGTTCAGTCCCTGATTATCAGTCGCATTTCTTCCCAAGCAGTAGGACAGGATAGGAAACAGAACCCTCATAACCACATCTCACCAGTATATTTGCGAAATTAGTAAAGATAAAGATACGAGCTCTTTCTCCACAAAAATAAAGAAATAAACATTTTTTTTATCCAGTTTTGTTAGGATAAGATATTGATTTACCTTTAATCGGGGTTATCTATAATCGCCTGGAAATCCTACAGTTTTTTTATTAACTATTTCGGTATTTTAGTTTTCGTTCGCTCTAGCGAGGGGTGGGTTTTTGTTATTGTCTAGTGGACACGGTCTGTTCCATTATACCTTATAAGTTATTTTTCTTTGCTTTAGCCCTAAAGCGGGGCTATTGTTGATTTTTTTTGGTTCCTTATTTTATTTTTCATTTTAGTTTTAGAGGTTTATTTTTTTTATATATATTTTTTTATTTTTATTTTTTATTGTTTTCAATTTGTTGATTTTTTTATTTCCTTTCCTATTAGCTTTAATTTTTTTTGTCATCGTCCCATTCTTGGACGATCTTGATTTTTTTTATTGTTATTTTTGATTTCCACGGATTTTATTCGCGATTAGGGGTAAAGGTCCTATTTTTTTTTTGTCTGATCGGGTAATGGTTTGGACTCGCTCGGTAAGGAGCCAATTTCTAGCCGAAGGCGTAAACGTAGACGATATTCTTAATATGGAAAACGTAGTAACTACCACCGCAGGAACGATTGTTTCACCCTCAGCTCCAATCCCCACTACTGCTCAGTGTAATACAGCGGTGGCCACAAATACGCCGATGGTAACTACAGTGGTGCAACAATTAATGTCGATGGCGCATGGCTCAAATAGGCCAACACACGAATCGGATAGTATTAGCGGCTCAATATCTTCGCCAGAATATATCGATATTACTAGGCAAAACGTAGCATATGGAGCTAGTGCCAGTCATGTCGTAGAACAAAACATACAACCCAATAATGACCCGTTGGTTGTAATCCGGGGTGAGCTGGCAAGACAGATGCAGCAGCTGCGAATAACATTGCAGCAAGAGATCTCGGTAGCTGTGCGACAAGCCGTCAGACAACAAATCAGTCCACCCGTAATATCGCAAGCAATCGGTGCCTCCGTCAATGCAGCCTCAGCAGCACGACTCGCGTCGGGCAGTAATCACGCGCAACCGGCGGGAAGACGTAGTACCCGTAATATACAGGATGATTTAGGGGGATCAAACTTGCCCGCTCCGGAGGTCCATCGTTCACCGGAGTTCGCACAAGATTCCGCCTACTCCGCTCAGAGGACTCCACCACAGCCAGAAATTTTCTGGTCACGGGAAGGTCATTCTCAGCCGCCTTTTATATGGCACCCTCCGAATAGACCAGTAGAGCACCATAACCAAAATCAGGGCAAAACTGACCTATCTAAATGGGGATTGAAATTCGATGGGACCTCGAGGTCCACGAGTGCCGAAGATTTCATTTTTCGGTTAGAAGTTTTGCGGCAAGACTATAATTTGACAGTCGATGAGGTACGTCGTAATTTTCATTCCTTACTTGAAGGTCAGGCTTTAGAATGGTTTTGGAACCTTCGAAAGCTAAGCCCTCTGCATACCTGGAACGAAGTCGTAGCGGCCTTTCTCACACAATATAGGCGCTACGAAAATGAATTTCAAATCCAGAAGAAAATAATGGAGCGTCGACAAGGGACACAGGAGTCATTGGAAGATTTTTTCAATGCCGTATTGAGCTTAAGGAACCAGATGAGGTCGCCGTATTCAGAAAGGGACCTAGTAGAAATAATGAGAAGCAATCTGAAACCGTCGCTATCGCAGCTGTTATTTTCAGTGAAGATAGAAGATCTCAATGATTTTTGCCAACAGTCCAAAAAAGCAGAAAGCTTAGTTAACAGCCAAAGGATGCAGTACCACCAACGGCAATACGTGCCACCAAGAGTTAATGAAATAGCCTTCGCTGAAGATTTATCGGGCGAAAATATAGAGATAGAGGCCTTGTCAGATAGTAGCCGTTATACTTGCTGGAACGGCAAGCGAAAAGGCCATAATTTTATGGACTGCCCGGCACCCACACGCCGAATATTTTGCTATAGATGTGGTCGCGAAAACGTAGTAACACCAAAATGCCCTAAGTGTCAGGGAAACCAGGCAACGAACCAGTCCCGAACTGGGGAGGCTCGTTCGGCCTACACTCAAACCCAGTAATGAAATCGGAAGAGCCTGCCGAGCCGGAAGAAAATGTGACCATTTTGAAAAATCATGAGGAGAAAATTAGTTTACTCAAAGAAGAGGCAAAGGTTCGGTTAATAAGGCCATTACATCAAAGAATTATGGATTACAAGTTGGCAAAGGAAAGAATTTTCGGAGTAGTGTCAAATAGAATTATAAAGGCAAGAGAGCGTTATAAGCGAAGAAGAAAAATCAGGCAAGATATTAGGTTGGCATCGTTGTTCGAAGGCGAGGATACTCGTTTCTACGCCAAAATAAAATTCAGGGCCGTGGAGTTAGAAGGTTTGATAGATAGCGGAGCGACAGTCACCTGTATGGGAAAAGGCTGTGTAGAAAAGATACAGGAAGCAGGAATACCTATGCAAACGTATTTTTCTTTTATTAAGACAGCAGATGGTAGCCCGCATAGAATAATAGGACGGGTAAAAACAGATATCACCTTCAATAATATCACGCGTGAAATCACCTTTTTCTTGGTAGCCACGCTAAACAGGCCGTTGTTTTTAGGAGTAGACTTCATGCGCACGTTTGGTTTGCTGGCGTCAGTAAGTAGTTTAGCTAGCAATGGAGTAAGTTTGTGTGATGAAGGAAAGGAGGTAGCAGCTGATGTAGAAACGCATACGTTGACGGCGGCGCAGCAGAAACACCTAGAAGGGGTCGTGGCTAAATTTTCTTGCTGCCTAAGGAGGGGATTGGGTCAAACTCACCTGCAAATCCATACCATTGACACCCTCGAGGCAACTCCAGTGAAGGATAAACATTATCCGGTCTCCCCGGCGGTGCAAAAACTACTGTACGCCGAGCTAGATAGGATGCTTGACCTTGGCGTCATTGAGCTTAGCGAAAGTCCCTGGAGTCACCCGGTGACATTAGTCCGCAAGGGCGAAAAGAACCGGCTGTGCTTGGACGCTCGAAAGCTCAATTCCCTCACGGTCAAGGATGCCTATCCGCTGCCTCACATTGAGGGTTTGCTCAGCCGCCTGGGAGATACGTATTTTATTTCCAGCGTCGATTTGAAGGATGCCTTTTGGCAAATACCACTAGATTCATCCAGCAGAGAAAAAACTGCATTCACGGTGCCAGGAAGGCCACTTTACCATTTTACGGTCATGCCTTTTGGGTTGTGCAATGCAGCCCAAAGGTTATGCCGTTTAATGGATAAGGTGATTCCTGCTGCACTTCGGGATAGAGTTTTCGTCTACCTGGATGATCTTTTGATCGTATCACCAGACTTTGCGACGCATCTGGAGCTGCTAGAGCGGGTAGCAATGCATTTGGAACAGGCGGGTTTGACCATAAACGTGCGAAAGTCCAAGTTCTGCTTCAAAGAACTTCGTTACCTGGGTTATATAGTGGGCAAAGGAAGACTTAGGCCAGATCCTGACAAAATAAATACGATTTTAAAGTATTCACACCCGAAAACGGCCAAGCAGGTAAGAAGCTTTATGGTATTAAGTTTTATTATTCTTTATAAAAAAAAAAAAGTTCTTCCAGTTTTTTTTGAATGCTGCGTCTGGTCGCAGCAGTTTGAATTCACCTAAGCACCGTTTAAAGTGCTCAGTTAGAATAGGGAATCAAAAGACTAGTTATTCGCTTAATCAAATTGATTCTGATTTTATTTACAAATTTTTCTTCTATTTATACTAATTTTATTTGCTTATGACCTAATTTAATTATTGCTTACTTCTATTATATTTCTTATGGTAATTAAAATAATTTAACCTACTTTTATTTTATTTATTGCTTATTTACATTTCTTATAATTATTAACAAATAAATTTGAAACTACTTACTTATTTCTTATTTCTAGAGGTTTAAGACTACATTGACAAATAAAAAATAAAATTGTGTTACAATTTGTATGTTGCTTTTGGTATAGTGCAACACATTATAATAAGAGCACTACACCATTGCCCTTAAGATTTAATTTATGTTTGAAAATGAATAAATTGAATCTTATTATATATTACGAGTACTTAATATTATGTTTATTGTTTTCTTTTATACAATTTAAGTACATTATTATGATATATTTTTTCTTTTGAATCTATTTTTAGTAATGAATTTACTCCTAATGTTTTTATTATCTTGTATGGTCCCTTATATGGGTTTTGATTTTTTTTTTCTAGATTCTAGTTTTATTAGTACTAAATCTCCTATTTGAAAGTTATTAACATTTGTGTTTTTGTCATATGTTAATTTTGATTTTCTTTTGGCAATATTTATTAATTCTTTAGCTTGTTCTAAAGATTTTCTTAATCTTAATTTTATTTCATTAGCATAGTTGTCAATATTATAACATTTTTGTGAATCTTGTATCTTGTCTGTTGGTAATATTGCTAATTTGCCATAAATTAATTCAAAAGATGAATAATTATTGTTCACGTGTGGTGTTGTGTTATATGCAAATGTATAGTATGGGATATATTTGTCCCATTCATATTCATCTACAAAATTCAATAAATATTCGTTTAGAACTCTATGATTGCGTTCGAGTGTACCTATAGATTGATGATGGTATGGTGCTGAAAATTTTTGACTTATGTTCAACAAATTACACACTTCTTTAAGTAGTTCATTATTGAATTCTGTTCCCCTGTCTGACTTTAAGATCTTGAAACATCCATACTTTAAAATAAACTGTTCAACTAAAGTTTTTGCAATTGTTTTGGCGTCTTTTGTTTCAATCGGGTGTGCTACTACATATTTCGTTAATTCGCACTGCATCGTTAAAATATATCTGTAATTATTTGTCATTCTTAATGGTCCGACTGTATCTATTTCTATTACCTCGAAACTCGTGTTTGGGTTCTCTGTAATTATCATTTTCTCTTTGATGTGCTTGGTTTGTTTATTTCTAAGACATTTATCGCAATTATTTATATAGGGTGTTTTTTTAAGCCCGATAGAACTTGAAATTATAAAAAATAACACAAAAAATTAAATTGTAATAAAAATTTTTTTTTATTCGAAAGATCAATACGTGACATTAACATTTGAAAATGATTTCGGGCAGATGGGCACCGCGGCTGTTCTTGACGAAGCGCATTCTGGACGTCCAATTTTGGGCCACTTTTTCGAGCACTGCTGGCCGTATGTCACGAATAACACGAACAATGCTGGCCTCCAAGGCGTCAATTGTTGCTGGTTTATCAGCATAAACCAGTGACTTCACGTAGCCCCACAGGAAATAATCGAGAGGTGTCAAATCGCACGACCTTGGAGGCCAATTGACAGGTCCATTTCTCGAAATCAACTTATCGCCAAATTTTGATTTCAATAAGTCGATGGTTGCGTTCGCCGTATGGCACGTAGCGCCATCCTGTTGAAACCACATCTCCTCCGGATCAATGTCATCCATATTTTCAAACAAAAAATCATTGATCATGGTGCGGTAACGATCTCCATTGACCGTAACGCGAGCTCCGGCCTCATTTTTGAAGAAATAAGGTCCGATGATGCCACCAGCGTGAAAACCGCACCAAACGGTGCATTTTTCCGCATGTAATGGAGTCTGTAGGGTCTCTTGTGGATTGGTCTCACTCCATATGCGGCAATTTTGCTTATTAACAAACCCGTTAAGCCAAAAATGCGCCTCATCGCTGAACACAATTTTGCGATAAAACAACAAACAAAATCGACGACTGATTTTCAAAGTAAATTTGGATAATTTCGTAGCGTTGTTCAAGCATGGGTCTATTCATGATGATTTGTCAGAGTATACTGAAACAAATAAAAAAAATGTTTCATCAAAATTTAATTTTTTGTGTTACTTTTTACAATTTAAAGTTCTATCTAGCTTAAAAAAAACACCCTATATAATCTCTTACCATTTTTCTCATATTTTTCCATACATAACGTTGTTTTAATTTTAAGACTGTTTTTCTAATACCAAAATGTCCTGATATTGGTGAATCGTGAAATTCTTTAATAATATTCATTTGAGATTTTCTATCTTTAATGTGTTGCAGCGGTTTATACAATATGATATTCAATTCTAGATTTCTGTACTTATTTGATTTTTTAATTCTTTGGTATACCTCATTATAAATCTTCTTTAAATATTCAGTTGATATGAGCTCAAAAATTTTATCTTCGCATGATAAAGCGAGATTTTTAATATTTTGCTTATGCATATGAATTATTAATTTCTCTAGTGTCAAAACGTATTTTGCTAGATTATCATCAATATTCATCACAAAAGTATTATCAATGGACTCTAAAGTACCATTCTTATATTTCTTATATTCTTTATTTTGTATACCGGTTTTAATAATATTAAATTTTAATTCGCGAATATTCTTTATATCTTGTAAGGATGTACATTCCCATATATGATGTTTATTTTGCGCTTGGGACGTGTTACTTATGTTATTTGCTTGTATATTCTCAGAAATCTTTTTTGCTTGCATTCCACGTGTTGTTACTAAAATTCTTGTTGGTTTATTAATATCATCTTCTATCGGAATCATTCTCTTTAACATATCCGAATTCAGTCTTATTCTAGATAAAGCGTCTGCATTAGTATTGATTTTACCTTTCTTATATATAATTTCGAAATCATAGTCTGACAAATCTGTACGTATACGTGTCAATTTGGATGAGGGGTTCTTATGAGTAAAAAGTGAAACTAGTGGTCTGTGATCTGTTACCACAATAAATTTTCTACCAAATAGGTAGGGTCTGAAAAATTCTATTCCCCAATGTATGGCAAGAAGTTCCTTTTCAATTACAGGTTTATTTAAATCATGTTTTCCTAACGTCTTGCTTGCGTATGAAATTGGCAAATCTTCCCCTATCTTTCCCTGTGATAACACGGCTCCTAATGCATAATTTGAAGCATCTGTTGTTAATATAAATGGTTCTTCAAAATCTGGATATTTTAGGATGGGTGGATTAATTAATTTTTTCTTTAATAAGTCAAAAGCTTGTTGACATTCTTCCGTCTATTCAAATGTTTTTCCCTTTTTAGTTTGGTCATTTAGACATTTTGTAATTTCTGAAAAGTTTTTTATGAAACGTCTGTAATAGTTACAAAATGCTACAAATCTTTGAATGTCATCTTTATCTTTTGGAACTGGGTATTGTTCTATAACTTTGTGTTTAGAGGGGTCTGTTCGTATGCCTTCTTTTGTTATTTGATGGCCTAAATAGATTACCTCTGATTTCAGAAATACACATTTAGATGCATTTAGTTTTAAATTATATTTTGAAAGTCGTTCAAATACACTCCTAAGGTTATCATTGTGGTGTTTTAGACTACAACCAAAAACAATTATATCGTCTACGTATAAAAATGCTTTGGAATCTAAACCACTAAGTGCTATTGTTAACATTCTTTGGAAGCTATTAGAAGAAATCTTTAAGCCAAATGGCAGCCTCTTGAATTGATAGTGACCATTACTTGTTGAAAATGCAGTTAAGTGCTTCGAATCTTCGTCCAAATTTATTTGATGGAAAGAACTGGTCATATCTAAAGTTGAAAAATATTTTGCTCTACCAAGACGATCTAAAACATCTTCTAATCTTGTTAATGGAAATTTATCATTTACTATCTTCTTGTTTAATTGTCTGAAATCTACAACTAATCTCCATTTTTCCTTTCCAGTCTCACTCTTTTTAGGCACGACTAATAAAGGTGAGTTGTATGCACTGTTTGATGGTTCAATGATATCGTCATCCAGTAATTCTTGCACTTGCTTATTTATTTCCTTAGTATGCGTGTGGGGTAGTCTGTAGTTTTTAATAAATACTGGCGTTTCATCGGAGACTTTTAAGTGCTGTGTATAGAAATTATTTGAAGATAATTTGTCTCCTTCTAAATAAAAAATGTGGGAATAGTCCTCAAAAATCTTTATTAATTCTGCTCTTGCTTTGTAATCGCTAATGTCAATATTCAAAGTATCGAGTAAATTTTGGAGTCTTTCTTTATTAATTGCTTTTTGTTCATTAATGTCCGATTGCATTACGAAGCTATAGTTTTTTAACGGTTCTACTTCTAATTCAATATTTCTTAAAATTACATCATTATCCGTAGTGTTCAATATTCTTACATGACATATTCCATTTCCTGGTACTATGGTATTACTTATGTATACGCCTGGTTTAACCTCTTTGTTGAGAATAATGCTATCTTCGGTTATGTCCATCTGTATTGGGTGGATTATTTCTGATCGTTTCTCTACCATTATACTATAGTCTCTACTAATCCATGACTTCATGGGTATTGTAATTTCATCTTCGTTCAAGGTAAGTGATATTGTAAATGTTTCATAGTCAATTTTACATAGAAATTTTGTAAAAAAATCTCTCCCTAAAATTCCGTCCGTTGGTATTGGAAAAGTTCTGTCGACGATATGAAATTTATGATTTGCTACCTCATTACTTATGCCAAATTGGAAATTTGATGTTCCTATGGATGTAATTTTTTCCTTAGTAATCCCTGTAAAATTCTTTGATTGTTCTTTATCAATACTTATTAGATCTTCATTTAATTTATTTACCTTGCATAGCGAAACGTCTGCTCCTGTGTCTATTAAAAATGTGAGATTCAAATTTTTATATAAGGATAAATTTATGTAGTTAGTGCTGTTGTTCGTGATCTGAAAAACATTATTAAGTCTTATTTCTTGTCCGGATAGCGAGCTTATACAGTTCCTCGAGTCACTTCCGGGTCTTCTGAGTTTTCCTGTACATAGTGTACATTTCTATTGTTGTTTCTATGATTATTTCTTTCATTGTTATTATAATGGTTGTTTCTATTATAACGGTTGTTATTGTAACGGTTGTTGCTATTATTGCGATTGGTATTACTATTATTTTGGTTGTTACTGTTGTAACGATTTGGATTTCTATTATAATTTGTCATATTATTGTTGCTGCTGTAGTTTTTTGCAACTGATCTATTATTATCGCTATTGTAATAATTTTGACTGCTATTATTTTGGTAATTATTTCTATTCTGGTTTCTATTTAAATTATTCCTATTTCGTCTGTCCCTATTGTTCGAAAAGTATAAGATTTGATTGTTTTTATTTGAAAAGTCTTTTTCTAATTCGAGAGCTAATTGTACAGCGTCATTTAAGTCTTTTGGTCTGGATGCATAAATTGTTGGTTTTAATTCTCCGTTTAAACCATTTTTAAATATATTTAATGCATATTTTTCATTTATTAATTTGATTGTGTCTGCTTGAACTGTGTTGCAGTTGGGTATTTCTCCTACTTGTAATTCGGTCAATTCTGCTATTAGATTCAATAGTTTTTCATGGTAATTGTTTACACTCATATTCTTTTGACAAAAAGTGCTGAGCGAAGCTTGTGTTTGTGCAACAGTTTTTGTTGTCTTGTACCTATCAGTAAGAAGCTTTTTTAAAATTTCAAATGTTGTTGGTGTATAAACTCCTAATGCAGTTCTTACGGTATTACTTAATTTAACATTGAATACAAAGTTCAAAAGTAATGTTTCTTGATCTGGTGCTAATCCAGTTTTAATTAATTCCACTATAGTGAGAAAAGATTTAAGTTCATTATAGTTCCCTGTGAATTCTGGGATTGTCTTTAAAGCAATCTCTAGATTAAATTGTTGATTCGCCATATTTATTGAATTTTGTATTTGATTGTTTTTACTATTAGATTTATTATCTAATTCTTTTGGACTTTCTAGTAAATATTTTTTAATTTGTGTATATATGTTATTAAATTCTATTCTTAAAGCAGATACTTTTTCTTCATCTTCTTCTTGAAATTCCTTTGCTTGAAAATTATCTTTTATTCTATCTATGATTTCTAATTTATTTTGTATAGTTTTTTCCGTATATGTCCTTCCTGGACTCTTTTTTAAATTTTTTAATAAGTCTCTTAAATTTTCAATATTTTCCTCCATTAAATTTTTATTATAGAAATTAATTCAAATTTGTGTTAAAACAGTATTCTTCTTATGTTTAAGCACATAATTTTTAAAATATTGATAAATCTTGTATAAAATATATAATAAAATTGCTAGTATAAATAATGTTATCAAAAATTCTGGAATTATTGGTTTAAGAATTTCTTCTGAGGAGTTGTTGGTAGAAGATTTTTCTTCTTTAATCTTTCTTATGGGATTTCCCCAGATAGGACCTACCATTTTTATTGTTTATTTGCTATGTTATTGAATTTACACATTTGTGACTGTTAGTCTGTTCTCATTATTATGTTTTGTTACATAATTTTTGAAGTATCTATTGATTTTGTGTGCAATATATAATATTATTGCTACTATTATTAACGTTAAAACGTATTCCGGTATTATTTGTTTTACATTTTCAGAATTACCGTTATTAACGATATTTTCTTGTATCTCCACTTTGCTTTGTGGTTTGCCCATTTTAAAATTGTCGTTATTAATTATCTTTATGTTTATGTATGTATGTAACTCATTTTATATTTTTCAATTTTATATATAATTTTCTTTTTTTCTCACCATACGCTAGCCCCAGCAGACGTACTAGCTCGGCTCTCTCTTTCTTTATTTGTAACTTCTTTCCGCCTCTTTTCTTCTTCTTCAGTTGCGGTTGTTCAGGCTTGCTGTTGTTGGTGTTTCTTCTTCTGTATTCTTCAATGGAAATGGCCTTAGGCCCGCAGGATTTCGGGGTTGGATTATATTTGGGGTAGTTGTTGTCGCTTCCTTCTGGTATGTATTCTTCGTATTTTTTGAATACCTCGTCTATTTCCTCCTTAGAAGGACTCTCTTCTACTGGCTCCGACATACGTTCTTTGCAAAAATTTATTTTTCTCTTGTGATCAATTTCACCACATTAAGATCAAGGATCGGATGCAAGGCAGGATCGCCATATTAAGTTTTATTATTCTTTATATATAAAAAAAAGTTCTTCCAGTTTTTTTGAATGCTGCGTCTGGTCGCAGCAGTTTGAAATCACCTAAGCACCGTTTAAAGTGCTCAGTTAGAATAGGGAATCAAAAGACTAGTTATTCGCTTAATCAAATTGATTCTGATTTTATTTACAAATTTTTCTTCTATTTATACTAATTTTATTTGCTTATGACCTAATTTAATTATTGCTTACTTCTATTATATTTCTTATGGTAATTAAAATAATTTAACCTACTTTTATTTTATTTATTGCTTATTTACATTTCTTATAATTATTAACAAATAAATTTGAAACTACTTACTTATTTCTTATTTCTAGAGGTTTAAGATTACATTGACAAATAAAAAATAAAATTGTGTTACAATTTGTATGTTGCTTTTGGTATAGTGCAACACATTATAATAAGTGCACTACAATGGGCGCAACTGGATGGTATAGGCGTTTCATACCAAATTATGATGCCATTGCTGCGCCTATTTTCGACACGCTAAAGAAGTGCAAAACATTTAGTTTTCCCGAGGAAGCCCAACACGCGTTTGACAAATTGGAAGTCGCCCTCACCACAAGCCCAGTACTCACACACCCGAATTTTGACAAGCATTTCTTTGTTCAATGCGATGCTTCTGATATAGGGATTGGAGCGGTGCTATTTCAAAAGGACAACGACGAAGGCGAGCATCCAATAGCATTTTTTTCTCATAAGTTAACAAACGCGCAAAAGAACTATTCCGTGACTGAAAGAGATTGCTTGGCGGTAGTGTTGGCCATTAAGAAATTCAGGGCTTACATAGAATTAATGCCATTTTCAGTGATTACCGACCAGTATTTCAGTAGTCTTAAATGGCTAATGTCTCATAAGGACCTGAGCGGCCGCCTCGCGCGATGGAGTTTTCACCTGCAATCCTATGATTTTACTGTTATACATCGGCCGGGAACTAAGAATAAAGTACCAGACACATTGTCCCGTTATGACATGGAAACAGTCTCTGCAAATCTTGGTACCTTAATCGATTTAGAATCGGACGCTTTTAAAACCGATACCTACGTGGATCTAGTAGCTAAGATTTCAGAGAACGCGGAGCAACTGCCCGATATTAAAGTTATCGATAATTACATTTATAAGCGAACGTCTCAATACGATGGGATTGCGTTAAATGAAGATTTCGCCTGGAAGCTTTGGGTTCCAATGGAGTTGACACAGGACGTAATTGAGAATACACACAATCCACCACAATCATCACATGGCGGCTTTGCGAAAACGCTTAGAAAAGTGCGCGAGTACTTTTACTGGCCTAATCAGAGCAAGCAGGTAAGGAGTTTTGTAAAGAACTGCCAGACATGCAAGGAAAGTAAACCTACCAATATGATTCTGCGTCCTCCGATGGCAAGTGAAAGTTTAAGCGAACGTCCATTTCAGCGTGTATTTGTGGATTTTTTAGGACCATACCTTAGGTCGAAGGCAGGAAATTGCTACATTTTTATTGTATTAGACCACCTCACGAAATACGTTTTGATGAAAGCATTAAATAAGGCAAGTAGCAAACAAGTTGTAAAATTTATGATTTCTGAAGTGTTTCACAAATTTGGAACGCCTGAAACAGTGGTATTTGACAATGGCAAGCAATTCGTCAGTAAGGAATTTACTGATACCTTGTCATACTTTGGAATTAAGCACGTGAAAACGGCGATATACTCTATTTCGGATAAGTACTTATCCGAAATAGGCTTTTCACTAAGGTCGTCGGTGCATGGTTCAATAGGTGTTACACCTTACTTTGATCTATTTGGAGCAAACATGATCGCTCACGGTAGTGCCTATCGGCTTGCCCGAAAGTTGCAGTGCCTTAATGACCCTGAGATAAATATCATACCTAAATCAGTGTACATGGAGGGAATAAGACAGAAGATTAGGGAAAGCTTGCATAGGGCTTATCTGAGGGGTGAAAACTCTTACAACACTAGGTCGTCCGGTCAGATTCATCCCAGGTCAGGAGGTTTATAGGCGCAATTTTCGACAGAGTGATTTTAAACGTGGTTACAATGCTAAGCTAGGTCAGAAATTTGTGAAATGCAGGATAGTACGTCCTGTGGGAAATAGCCTATATGAGATTGAAGATCTCCAGGGCAAGTCGTTGGGGGTATTTCATGCCAAGGACTTAAAGCAATGATCTTGAAAGCCTTGGTGGGCTTAGTCCCAGCACGGCCGCCGGACCTCCTCATCGGAAGGGGCACAGAACTGGATCATGTGGTCAGATTTCGTTTTGTTCCACGGTTTTCCACTTTTTTAGGAAGAACTTCGGCAAATAAGTACCCAAGATAGCCTGAATCCTTAACCGTGCGGTGGTGCTACCCCGGAAGATCTCCTTGGCGTTAAGCACATCATTTCTTGCCAGTCTTTGGTCTACATTGAATATCTGTTTACGTATAAAGGTGCACATTTTTCCCTCCCATTCCTATGTCCAGAAGGGAACGATAGGAATGGTGGGGTTTGTCGTGTGCACGGTGCCGCCATCTACACACAAAATAGCAGGTGTAGACCTAGTACTAAACCAGAGTAAAGAAAAGAGTTGTATTTTTTTGGGAATGGAATGATAGAATGTCGTTCATAGAAGAAATAAGAAACGAAAAAAAGATGGAAATTGTGCGGCAATCTAGAACGTTCGAATGATGAAAAGAAACAGAGAAAAAGCAGTTGAAATGGTAGATAAAAAGAAGATGTTGAGAGAGTTGGGTTTTGTACAGCGCGACATGAAGACTGGTGTGAAGAAGAAAAAAAATCACGCGACAAGGTCTAGAACAATTTAGAAGCTTTTATTAAAATTTTAGAAGGGAGTGCAAATTTTCCTTTTCAACAAATTAAAATACTTAAAACGATCCAAGATGCAAACAAATTAAAAATACTTAAAACTATTCAAAATGCAACCAAATTAAAATACTTAAAACTATTCAAAATTCGAACAAATTAAAATACTTAAAACTAATCAAAGTGCAAACAAATTAAAATACCTAAAGCTGTTCAAAAGGCGAACAAATTAAAATACTTAAAACTATTCAAAAGGCGAACAAATTAAAAACACCTAAATATATGTATGTACAAATCTGAAAACCAACTCCAGTACGTGAAGTGGAAATTCATCGAGCCCATTGAACGCTACGATGACGGCTCGTACCTGATAGCCTAGTTCCGGAAAAAGTAGCCCAAGGACGAAACTACGCAACGCCAGCCACCAGTATAGAAGGAAACGGGTGGAGAACCTTCAAAGCCTCAAGTACATCGTCATCAGCCATGCGAGGGGAGCCAGGTATTTTGCCAATTGACTCAGACAACAGACGTACGACCGATACGAACTTTTATATTTAAATTTATATATAAATATATTTCTTTAAAGTAGTGCAGATAGCGTAAACACCATAGCTATTTTATCATTGTTCAGTTTTGGACGAAAAGTCCGTCGAGATAAGGGTGAGCTCACACTAGGTTTTCGACGGGGGGAAATAACAAGAATCGTAAAAGGGCCTGTTGCCCACATAATTTGGCAGGTGATTGCCTTAAACTGTCAGGAAAAGAAGAAACATATATATGTTTGCGTTCCAAAATTTTTCCAACCATAGACATACTCGTACATATCGACACGTCACGTACCAGACGGCAGTTTTTTTGCGTCCTGAACACCCACGTTTGAATTTTTTTTAATAGGCTAAGAAACCGAAATATTATATTTGAATTATTGTAACAGAAAACCCAAA
Source organism: Gymnocheta viridis (assembly GCA_956483585.1). NCBI lineage: Eukaryota > Metazoa > Arthropoda > Insecta > Diptera > Tachinidae > Gymnocheta > Gymnocheta viridis. The sequence continues at coordinate 58,433,247 of OY101440.1, read as the reverse complement.
CTTACTAAATTCATAGGAATAAGTGTAGATTTATTATTTGAGAAATAATTTACATGAAGTACCTATAAATATATTAGTTGTAACTATTAATACCTAATGTTAAATTGGTTTTTTCTTAATTGGTTAATAAAATTGTATGTCTAGCAGGATATGAGATCGAAGGTTTAATGTGTTTGATTGCGAAAAGAGGATGAGTGGGTAAAGGTTTTTCTTTGGGGTAGGAAGGCGATGTAGATAACCCAGATGAAGCTAAGGGATAACCTTAGAAAATGGCCAGAGGTTATCATGGCGAAATCATGCTTGATTTTGGCGGGAGGGCAGCCAAGGTTAGCTTACACCTGCTAACTCTATTTTTTTGGTGGATGAGAAGTATAAGTGGCGCAGTAAGTATCTGGTGGGGAATGGAAATCTAAGGCAAAGTCAAATCGTTTCTTTTGTCAACAGTTTTTTTTATTATTATCTTCCGCTTTCGGGTTCCACAAAAATATTTTTTTTTATTCATTTTCGGTTACCAAGATCCTACCACCACATTGGCTGGCATGATTTTTTTTGTTTGTTGTAGTAGCAGCTCATCGCCAGTAACTGTCGGCAAGAACCACCCCAAGACGGCCAGCTTTAGCCGGAGCTGATCGCCAGCATGCCAGCAAGGCCGACCATCTGGTAACATTTGCAAATACTAAAACAAATGTCCAGCAGCACAGCTACAACAATATACTTCCAGAACGAAAAATTTTATAACGTGAACCATGACTTACATTTCCACATGAAAGTCGCAATACACTCACACTTTTTCACTAACACACTTAAAGTTTTTTTACTTTCCACCATGGTAGAATAATACAGGTAGTGTCAAAATTTGATTATGTATTCCGACACACACCCACACTGCTTGTTTCAAATGCAAATAAGAAAATAAACAAAATTCTTTATTGAATAGAAAATGCAACTATTTTGCCATTTTTCTTTTGTACTTTTTGACAGCTTCGAACCTAAAAGCAGTGTTGCTGCACCTTCGACACCACCTGTATTATTCCACCATGAGTAGAAGTATCAATTTTTGCAACTATTCGCTTCGACGATATATTTAAAATGAACTTACACTTTCTTATGAAAACGAACTAGAAATTTTCATGAAAGTCAATTACTTCGCTAAAATTTTTATTTATAATACATATACAAAAATTTCAAGAAATGACTTTCATGTGCTTATTCCCAACTATAGCTTCACAAATTTATTTGCGTTGTAATATTGGTAACTCTAATGAGGTAGTAAGCAAAGCAAAAAAATAAAAATGGAGGCAAAATTAACTCATCGAAGTAGTAGTATAACTATTTTGCAATTCTTCGCTTCGACATTTTAAAAATTAACTTTCACTTTCTTATAAAAACGAACAAGAAAGTCATTTATTTCGCTAAAATTTTTGTTTATAATACATATACGAAAATTTCAAGAAAGTACTTTCATGTGTAAAGGCAACGTTAAGCATAAAAACACTATGTGCAACCATGTTTTTGACAGCAACTTGTATATTACACAAACAAAATATGAATGTGGTTGTTGTATTATTGTACAACAATTCTTTATGGGGTCTCCTAGTTAAATGCACCTTTGTAGTAAGAAAATATAAATATTTTTGTTGTACTAACGGGCTTACCTTGTTATACCCTTCACCAAAAAATTGTAGGTTTGTCATTCCGTATGTAATTTCTTCTTAGTTATTCATTTAAGAACCCACAAAGTATATATATTCTGGATCCTTATAGATAGAGAAGTCGAATGAGCAATGTCCAACTGTGCGTCTGCTATATTTTGATGTAAGTATAATTAAGGCCTCACACAACATAGACACATACATTTTATACCATTCTCTTGGAATTTTTTATAAAATTGTTCGGTTTAAAAATAACAAACCTCGATCCAATAATTAATGAGATAATTAATGAGACTTTTTTTCTGTTATATATCCTATTCTGTTGTTTTTTATGGCCCCAACTGTCCTACGTTCAATTTTATGAAACAGATCTATTGTATGGATTTCTACGAAGGTTCAGACAGAAAATAATTGAAGTCGGTCCAGGTTTCAGGTTGACAGTTACGAATTTCAAAATACAAGAGAATTTCATAGTGCATGAAAGAATGTACCCCTTCCCAAACGTCTCTCGCTGTACAACCACAAACTAATACTTGTCGTGTGCACGGTGCCGCCATCTACACACAAAATAGCAGGTGTAGACCTAGTACTAAACCAGAGTAAAGAAAAGAGTTGTATTTTTTTGGGAATGGAATGATAGAATGTCATTCATAGAAGAAATAAGAAACAAAAAAAAAAGATGGAAATTGCGCGGCAATCTAGAACGATCGAATGATGAAAAGAAACAGAGAAAAAGCAGTTGAAATGGTAGATAAAAAGAAGATGTTGAGAGAGTTGGGTTTTGTACAGCGGGACATGAAGACTGGTGTGAAGAAGAAAAAAATCACGCGACAAGGTCTAGAACAATTTAGAAGCTTTTATTAAAATTTTAGAAGGGAGTGCAAATTTTCCTTTTCAACAAATTAAAATACTTAAAACGATTCAAGATGCAAACAAATTAAAAATACTTAAAACTATTCAAAATGCAACCAAATTAAAATACCTAAAACTATTCAAAATGCAAACAAATTAAAATACTTACAACTATTCAAAATTCGAACAAATTAAAATACCTAAAACTATTCAAAAGGCGAACAAATTAAAATACTTAAAACTATTCAAAAGGCGAACAAATTAAAAACACCTAAATATATGTATGTACAAATCTGAACACCAACTCCAGTACGTGAAGTGGAAATTCATCGAGCCCATTGAATGCTACGAAGACGGCTCGTACCTGATAGCCTAGTTCCGGAAAAAGTAGCCCAAGGACGAAACTACGCAACGCCAGCCACCAGTATAGAGGGAAACGGGTGGAGAACCTTCAAAGCCTCAAGTACACCGTCATCAGCCATACGAGGGGAGCCAGGTATTTTGCCAATTGACTCAGACAACAGACGTACGACGGATACGAACTTTTATATTTAAATTTATATATATATATATTTCTTTAAAGTAGTGCAGATAGCGTAAACACCATAGCTATTTTATCATTGTTCAGTTTTGGACGAAAAGTCCGTCGAGATAAGGGTGAGCTCACACTAGGTTTTCGACGGGGGGAAATAACAAGAATCGTAAAAGGGGCCTGTTGCCCACATAATTTGGCAGGTGATTGCCTTAAACTGTCAGGAAAAGAAGAAACATATATATGTTTGCGTTCCAAAATTTTTCCAACCATAGACATACTCGTACATATCGACACGTCACGTACCAGACGGCAGGTTTTTTGCGTCCTGAACACCCAAGTTTGAATTTTTTTAATAGGCTAAGAAACCGAAATATTATTTTTGAATTATTGTAACAGAAAACCCAAACTTACTAAATTCATAGGAATAAGTGTAGATTTATTATTTGAGAAATAATTTACATGAAGTACCTATAAATATATTAGTTGTAACTGTATTAATACCTAATGTTAAATTGGTTTTTTCTTAATTGGTTAATAAAATTGTATGTCTAGCAGGATATGAGATCGAAGGTTTAATGTGTTTGATTGCGAAAAGAGGATGAGTGGGTAAAGGTTTTTCTTTGGGGTAGGAAGGCGATGTAGATAACCCAGATGAAGCTAAGGGATAACCTTAGAAAATGGCCAGAGGTTATCATGGCGAAATCATGCTTGATTTCGGCGGGAGGGCAGCCAAGGTTAGCTTACACCTGCTAACTCTATTTTTTTGGTGGATGAGAAGTATAAGCGGCGCAGTAAGTATCTGGTGGGGAATTGAAATCTAAGGCAAAGTCAAATCGTTTCTTTTGTCAACGGTTTTTTTATTATTATCTTCCGCTTTCGGGTTCCACAAAAATATTTTTTTTTATTCATTTTCGGTTACCAAGATCCTACCACCACATTGGCTGGCATGATTTTTTTTGTTTGTTGTAGTAGCAGCTCATCGCCAGTAACTGTCGGCAAGAACCACCCCAAGACGGCCAGCTTTAGCCGGAGCTAGGGTTGCCAGAAGGGCCTGATTTGGCCTGATTGTCAAGTTTTTTAATGCGCGTCAAGTGTCAAGTGAAAAAGTGATTTGTCAAGCTTTTTTGTAAGTTAATTTTTTTTCTCAAATTTATTCTAGCTATGTAATAATACTTATTAAAAGTATGTGTATATTTCTAAAAAACAAATCTAAAGCCCATATTTTTACTATCAATAGAACTAAGGACTAATATGATACATATTTTTTTGTGCAATTATAGTTTAAAAAATAACTATAACTTTCTGTACAATTATTATAAAAGTGCCAACACTGATATTTACCCCATTACTCAATACTAGTAAATTGACAACATTGAATTAGAGAAGCAAGTCGTGGACTTTTCGTCGGCGGCGGCGCAAGTACGAAAATTCGTCGGCGGCGGCGGCGATTCGGCTTGAGCCGGGGTTTTACCGGCGCGCCATCCTTCTATCAGCTTAGCCGACTTGATATACCCATGGTGGAATAATACAGGCGGTTTTTCATTGTTTTTTTTAATAAAACTTATGTGTTTGAAGAATTGTCAAGTTATTTATAAAAATTATTATTTATTTATTATAGACTAGCTAAAAACTCTCAGCAAAATTGTTTTTACGAGTAAAAATTAAAATTCAATTCGTATTTCCAATAATAATTATCCAGAAGTTCTTCTTTAAAAACTAAAAATCTCATTTATATATTTAGTATGAGGATTTTTATTTGTCAAGTTTTTTTTTCAAAATCAAGTTTTTTTTGGTCAATGTCAAGCTTTTTGGCAAATTAGATCTGGCAAGCCTAGCCGGAGCTGATCGCCAGCATGCCAGCAAGGCCGACCATCTGGTAACATTTGCAAATACTAAAACAAATGTCCAGCAGCACAGCTACAACAATATACTTCCAGAACGAAAAATTTTATAACGTGAACCATGACTTACATTTACACATGAAAGTGATTGCATCAAAGTCGCAATACACTCACACTTTTTCACTAACACACTTAAAGTTTTTTTACTTTCCACCATGGTAGAATAATACAGGTAGTGTCAAAATTTGATTATGTATTCTGACACACACCCACACTGCTTGTTTCAAATGCAAATAAGAAAATAAACAAAATTCTTTATTGAATAGAAAATGCAACTATTTTGCCATTTTTCTTTTGTACTTTTTGACAGCTTCGAACCTAAAAGCAGTGTTGCTGCAGCTTCGACACCACCTGTATTATTCCACCATGAGTAGAAGTATCAATTTTTGCAACTCTTCGCTTGGACGATGTTTTTAAAATGAACTTACACTTTCTTATGAAAACGAACTAGAAATTTTCATGAAAGTCAATTACTTCGCAAAAATTTTTATTTATAATACATATACAAAAATTTCAAGAAATGACTTTCATGTGCTTATTCCCAACTATTGCTTCACAAATTTATTTGCGTTGTAATATTGGTAACTCTAATAAGGTAGTAAGCAAAGCAAAAAAATAAAAATGGAGTCAAAATTAACTCATCGAAGTAGTAGTATAACTATTTTGCAACTCTTCGCTTCGACATTTTTGAAATGAACTTTCACTTTCTTATAAAAACGAACAAGAAATTTTCATGAAAGTCGTTTATTTCGCTAAAATTTTTGTTTATAATACATATACGAAAATTTCAAGAAAGTACTTTCATGTGTAAAGGCAACGTTAAGCATAAAAACCCTTTGTGGAACCATATGTTTTTGACAGCAACTTGTATATTACACAAACAAAATATGAATGTGGTTGTTGTATTATTGTACAACAATTCTTTATGGGGTCTCCTAGTTAAATGCACCTTTGTAGTAAGAAAATATAAATATTTTTGTTGTACTAACGGGCTTACCTTGTTATACCCTTCACCAAAAAATTGTAGGTTTGTCATTCTGTATGTAATTTCTTCTTAATTATTCATTTAAGAACCCACAAAGTATATATATTCTGGATCCTTATAGATAGAGAAGTCGAATGAGCGATGTCCAACTGTGCGTCTGCTATATTTTGGTGTAAGTAGAATTAAGGCCTCAAACAACATAGACACATAAATTTTATACCATTCTCTTGGAATTTTTTATAAAATTGTTCGGTTTAAAAATAACAAACCTCGATCCAATAATTAATGAGACTTTTTTTCTGTTATATATCCTATTCTGTTGTTTTTTATGGCCCCAACTGTCCTACGTTCAATTTTATGAAACAGAGCTATTGTATGGATTTCTACGAAGGTTCAGACAGAAAATAATTGAAGTCGGTCCATTAACGAGTAAAATATGAGCAAAAAAATGGTATTCGAAGTAATTTTACTTTTAAAATTTTTTTGAAAAAGTTGCGTTGGGATTAATACCAACAACCAACTGGTTGGTAGTCAGAAGCGCTTCTAATACACCACAGAACAGTTGTATTTTTCATAGTAGTTTACGAGTTTAAGAACATAATATAAGTTAACACCTTAGTAGCTAACACCTTGGTTAATGGGTTAAGAACACTTGTTACGAAACCATATTGCAACTCATCATATTTTATGTCTGCGCGTGTTGTAACATGATCCGCTTTTACTAACACCTAATTTAAGTTCAGTAATAATTGTTGCGAAATCACATTGCAACTCAGCATAATTAAAGTCTGCTCGTGTTGCAATGCGACCTGCAGTATAAGCATTTTCCCACACTTAAAATTGTAAGTAATTTAGAAGCTAAGAACTTTAATAAAAGCAAATTGAATTAAGATTAATTAATTCAATTCTAGGCTCGAATAAAGACAGACGTGTAAATTAATCAAACGGTTTTTTATTTAAAGTTTGAAGTGTGAGTACACTGAGTTTTTTAAAACAAGGAATAATCCTTGTTTAACTGGCGCCCGAGCAGGGACCGGCCAGTCGCGTAAAAGGATGTGCCGGATCCTTAAGAAAACTTGGCTCGCGATAATGAATAAGTGTTTAAGTTAGAATTAAAATCAAAGCAAGAAAATTAATTAAACTAATAAAACAAAATATAAGAGAAAAAGTATCGAAAGAAATTGATGTGAATAATTGTAGTAAATGTGAATTGTGAGAAATGGAAGTTAGTAATGAAAATAATATTCTGATTAAAGAAAAAAGAATATTTCCTTTTTAAAAGGAGCTCGGAAAATTGTGCTTATTGTTTTTTTGTTAAATGTGCTTTAACCAATTAAAGTGACCAATATGAAGCCCATGGTTTCAGCGTGCCGCGATCCTGAACTCCAGGCCCTCCGGTGCGTAAAAAATTTTTTCCTTATGTCACTATGTAAAGAAATAAAAGAGTCCTCTGGTAAAACGTGTAACCTTCCTTCGAACGCTTTTCGCTTAATTGCGAGATTACAGAAGGTTAAAGAACGCTCACACATCCTCGCAAGTTGCAGTTAACATAAGAACCCGCACTACTGAGTGGGGATGAGCCCAATCTTTTTCCTGGTAATAAAGCAAAGGTTGGCAAGGATCACCGGGTGAGACCAATCGTGCCTTAGTAAGACTTAGCGTTAGCTCTGTTCGAAAAAGTATAACACGATCCTCCCTCCATGGCTATAACCGAACAATAATTAAATACTATAAATTTTTTTTTACAAGTATAAAGTAACTTGTTAATCCTTTTGGGAAAATGTACAACACTCCTTCGCGACACCGTTTCATTACAGAAGGCTAAGTGGGGGCTCTCCTGTAAGTTGTAATCAACATAAGAACCTACACTACTTAATGGGAAATAAGTCTTACTTTGGCCTAGTAATGAAGGGTCACAGTGGGAAAGTTTGCAGGGTGAGAGAAATAGTGCCTTAATACGGTGACAGTAGCCTCCGAAAAAGGACCACACGATCCTCCATCCAAAGGATTCCTTAGGAGAAAATAATAAATAATTTTTTTAGAGCACAATAACTTAAGTAAAAGAAAAAAATGAGAAAAAGATAAAATATGCTAAATAAATTTTATTTTATTGAGAAAGAAATAAAATATGGTAAATAAATTTTATTTCAAGAGCATTAAATAAAAAATGAAAAATAAATAATAAATGAAATTTAAAAATAGAAAACGGAAAATAAAGGATAAATAAATGTTATAAGAATGAAATAGAAATAATAAATGATAAATAGAATTTCCAAGAGCGCAATTTTTTAAAGATGAAATAAAATAAAATTCATGGTAGCACAAAAGCTAACTAAAATATGAAGGTTTGGAAAATTAAGTGGAAAGTGTAAAATATTTTGAAATAAATTTAAGAAGTACAAAGTATAAAATAATTTATTTATGTGCAAAATACAGTGTTCCACTTTTATTAAAATTAATTTTACGAGCATCGCGAGCCAAGTTAAAAGAAAAGTGAAAGTAAAAAACGAAATTCTAATTAAATTTGTTTCCATTTTAGGAACAATAAACAGATGTACATCGCGGGAATCGTGTACGTGAATTATATTTAAATTTAAATATTGAATTGTTAAGCCGAAAATATTTTTTTTAAACCTAGAATTGGATTGACCAGGTAAGTGCTCGGATACCCTTCCTCCCTTACTAACTAAGACATAATTAACAAGAAAAGAGAAGAATTACCTTTTTTTCAATTTTATCACTATCACGGAACCATTGTGCGTTGAACCCCGTAAATTTAGTCAGTCAGGTTTTAGTAAGTGAAAATCTCATTTTATTTAGAAAGCAAAAGAATGGAGGCGTTACAGAAACAAGTACTAGAAATGACTGGAGCCCTTAACTCGGCGCTAAGCCAGGTAAAGGCTCTAGAAAATAGGATTAGGAGTATTGAGAGTCCAACACCCTCACTCGAATCTCTTCAAATGCCACCTCGCGCCCCTCGGACTGAAACGGAGTTAAGAGAGATATCTCAACTCCCAGACCGTGTGAAAGAACTTCAACCATTCGATGGTAACCCAACACAATACGTGTCCTGGCTGCACAGTGTAGAGTCTATTTTGGACGACTATGAAATAGTTCGTTCAAAACCGATATACAGGGACAAAAAGTAAGAGGAAGCGCTGATGCAGCACTCGTCTCTTACAACGTATTCGATCCGGATTGGGTCAAAATTAAGGAATGTCTCTCGCTGCATTATGCCGATAAAAGGGACGTTAGGACTTTAAAGCACCAATTGAGCCAATTAATGCAAAGAAATCTAAAGGTTGATGAGTTTTACGCATCTGTAAACCATAAATTCTCCCTGATAATAAACAAAATAAAAACTGAAAACTATTCTAAAGAAACTATTGATGCCTTGGTAGAAACTTATAGGAATAGGGCTTTGGACGTCTTTATACGTGGTTTAAATGGTGAACTCTCCAAACTTTCAATTGTCCAAAGACCCAAGACTCTGCCGGAAGCCTATGCCATGTGCCTAGAAATCAAAACCTAACTCTAAGGAACACTAACATTCACCCTGTTGTCCAAAATCAAATTACTGTCCCTTCAAATGTAATGCCGCGGTTACCACCTCGTGTGTTTAACAGTATCCCAAGAAGACTTAACACCTTCAAATCCAGTCATCACCCCACCGGTTATAAACCATTGCCGCCAAGGCCACAAGGACCAAAGCCTGCTGAAAAAATGGAAGTCGACAGGTCTATGCAATCACGAGTAGTGAATTACATGAACAGACCTACGGGATTTAAGAGAGGACCAAGCTCAGATAATTTCAGAAACCCTTTCAAACAGCAAAAGCTGTTTAACACCTATGTGGAACAGCATGTTCCTTCCGAATATAGAGGTTATGAGTGTTATGGGACACAAGACAACGATGAAATATCTCCAGAGGTAAATTTTATGACGGGGGCCTCCCTTCCAGCGTTCCTTACCTAAAATTAACAACTAAACGCGGGGTGCCACTAAAGTTCCTAATAGACACTGGAGCGAAAATTTCGCTGGTTCCCATTTGTGTGAATCAGGCACCCAACTTAAGAAACCATTCCTCGTAAGAACAGCTGGGGGAATAATTAAAATACATCAGAAGGTACAAGGTAAATTTTTCGAATCGGTGGGAATTAAAAATAATATAACGTTTTACATACTTCCTGGGTTAAGTTCATTTGATGGTATAATAGGTGACGATACTCTCAAGTCACTAGGCGCCATTATCAATAGGGAAAATAATACTCTAACCTTAAAGACGGGCGTAGTCCTCCCTTTAAGGGAAAAATTCTCTCAAGAGGTAAATTTCTTATCCCAAAACTTTCCAGAAGAGGTGGCTCATAAATTGAAAACCTTAACTAATAAATACAGCCCTTTATTTGGTCCCCTTGAAGCTGGAGAAATGGTCATCACCACTATTAGAGCTGAAATTAAAACGAGCACTGACGATCCCATTTATAGTAAGAGTTATCCCTATCCAGCAAATATGCGGTCTGTTGTGGAGGAACAAATATCAGAATTGTTAAATCAGAATATAATAAGACCTTCCAGCAGTCCTTATAATTCTCCAATATGGGTGGTCCCCAAGAAACCCAAACCAAACGGAGAGAAACAATATAGAATGGTGATTGACTTTAAAAGATTAAACTCTGTAACTATTTCCGACACATATCCGATACCGGATATAAATTCAACATTAGCAAGCCTTGGCGAGGCTAAATATTTTACAACGTTAGATTTAACATCGGGCTTCCACCAAATTCCGATGAAAGATTCCGACATACACAAGACTGCGTTTTCTACCTTAAATGGGAAGTTTGAATTCCTGCGTCTTCCAATTGGGCTGAAAAATGCCCCATCAATTTTTCAAAGGATGATCGATGACGTATTGAAAGAATACATCGGCAAAATATGTTATGTCTATATCGACGACATTATTGTCTACGGGCGTGATATTGACGACCATTTGAAAAATGTTAAAGCTGTATTTGAGAAACTTATGGCATCTGGCCTTAAGGTAAATCTAGAGAAAACCCAGTTCCTCCAAACTCAGGTGTCCTTTTTAGGTTATATTATATCAGAAGACGGAATCCGAGCGGACCCCCAGAAGGTTGAGGCCATACAGCATTTAGCTCCCCCAGGTACACTTAAAGATTTAAAAAGTTTTCTCGGTATGACATCCTATTATAGGAAGTTTATCAGAGATTATGATAAAGTCGCCAAGCCTTTAACTAATCTTACTAGAGGAGAAAATGCTCAGGTTAAAGCAAACTCATCTAGAAAGGTTCCGGTTACACTTACAGAGGAGGCACAAAAGGCTTTCAATGAATTGAAAATCTTATTGATGTCATCTGAAGTATTGGCGTTCCCAGATTTTGACCAACCTTTTAACTTGACAACCGACGCTTCTAACTATGCCATTGGAGCGGTATTGTCCCAAAACTTCACAGGAGCAGACAAACCCATAGCCTTTATTTCTCGTTCGTTAAGAAAAACGGAAGAGAATTACGCAACCAATGAGAAGGAAATGTTGGCCATCGTTTGGGCCCTAGATAACCTACGATCTTATCTCTATGGAGCTAAAAAAGTAAGGATTTTTACTGACCACCAACCACTAACCTATGCTCTAGGAAATCAGAATCACAACGCAAAATTGAAACGTTGGAAAGCTAGGATCGAGGAGTATAACTACGAACTCGTGTACAAACCTGGTAAGTCAAACGTCGTAGCTGACGCATTGTCCCGACTTGAATCGAACCTTAACCAAGCATTTACCCTTAGTGATGTTGAGACAGTTACAGCTTCAGAAGGAAATTCCGAAACGAAAACTGCTGATGAAGCAGAAGAGCAGTGCGCCGAAACAGTCCATAGCGCTCAGCAAGACTCTAGTGATTTCATCGCCCATGTAGAAGCCCCATTAAATGTTTTCAAAAATCAGATAATTATACGACAGGGTAAGGAATTACACAGTAGTATACAACCTCACCCAGGGGTTACTAGACACCATGCTACTCGACCAAATTACCTTAGAATGCTTAACGGAAACTTTGAAAAGATGTCTCAGTCCTAATTGTATTAACGGTATTAAAATTCCCCATAATTTTATTCAAGTACTAAATGACGTATACTTAGCTCACTTTATCTCATATAAAATAAGAATCACCCAAAGGGTAGTTGAAGATATTACTAATCCAGAAAGAACTTGTGAAATTATAGAGAGCTAGCATGGCGCGCTCATCGGAACGATAAGGAAAATAGCTTGCAAATATTAGAAAACTATTATTTTCCCCGTATGAGAAGTCTTATTCGAACTTACACTAAAAACTGCGAAGTATGCAAACTAAATAAATACGAAAGACATCCCACTAAGCCCAATATACAGCCAACACCTGTCCCTACGTACCCCTGTGAAATTCTGCATATCGATATTTTCGAGATTCAGGGGTTCAAGTTCATAAGCTGTATCGATGAGTTTTCAAAGTTCGCTAAACTGTTTTGCATTAAGAACCGCTCAGCTACCCACCTGAGGAGCAAATTAGCCAAAGTTCTGCATTATTTTTCGGTACCACGTATAATTGTATCGGATAACGAAAGAGGCTTTTTGACACCTACCATATAGAACTTTATTAGATCTCTAAATATCGAAATTTATTTTACTCCCACTCAGAAAAGTGAAGTTAACGGCCAGGTCGAAAGATTTCACTCAACGTTAACTAACATATCGTTGCGTGTCTAGGGAAATAGGAAATCTCAGCCCTAAGGACTTGATTAACCTCGCTGTAGATCGTTACAATAACTCAGTACACTCGGTTATAAAAAAGAAACCATCTGACATATTTTTTAGCAGAAAGATTTAATTATCAACAGTTAGCTAATTTCCGTGTCCAGGTAAATCAAGATATTCGTGGGCTCATTGAGAGTAATCAAAGGTCCACTAATGATAGGCTGAACAAAAACAGGTCAGTTCCAACAAGGTTGGAAGAAAACCAGGAAGTATTTGTTAGAGACAACCAAATTAAACCAAAGCCTAAACCAATATACAAACGGCAGAGAGTTTCCGTTGATAATCGTGTAACATTTTATACAAGTAAGGGGAGGAAGTATCATAAATCTCATATGAAGAAAACCGGGTAATCCCTGCACTTACAGGTCACCAAATGTATAAAACACATGTAAAAATGATCATGTGAATTTAACACCAAATTCGTAAAAGTTAAATAATTTACCTTTTCTTTAAGGAATAACCTTAAAATGTAAACCCCTTTATAATACTTGAGATCTGAAGGGGTAATAATATAAAAAAAAAAATTTTATAAGAATCACAAAACTAAATTTTTTATTTATTTTTTTCTTTATATAATAATTTACTTTGGCTATATAATATTAGTGGGCGAATGGCTAAATTAATAACATAACTTATACTTGCAGATTTATAACTTAATTTACGTTAAATATTGTACTAACTAACATTTAATTACTTAAGATCTTTTTTACTACTCCACGTCGCTGTCGCTTATCATGTCTTCAAGTACAATTCCCCAATAGTAACAGACAAAACTGGTGACGGATGGATCATAAATTGTTACCTCAATGTGGTACATGTGATAAACTTAGAAAGATTGGAAGAGATGCTTCGCACCACAGCAGATGGGTTTTCAACAATTAAAAGCAGTGGGTTGAACAAAAAAACATTCGAGTTTTATCTGCAAAAAGCCCATGACCGGATAAATTCAGTCAAGGGAATTACAAGAAGTAAAAGATCCATAGATTGGATCGGTTCAGTGTACTTTGAATATCGCATTGTCGATAGCACGCACTACGTAATTGGACGCGGTTTAATGGTAAACTACTACGAAAATAAGCCTAATCTACGGGTTGGATTTGAGAGCAAAAAGCTTTCTGTTTGCGATTTGATCATAATTTTTCATATTTATTTCTCTGTCTTAAGCAGGGTACTCTGTTCATCATTTCGTGTGAACTGCTGTCAAAAGTCCATATAAAAAAATTTATGCGAAATAATTGCAAAATAAGATGGCCGAAGTTGTACTCTGTTCATCTTGTGGAAACATACGAAATGTTTCTGGCAGCATTATTTTTTCAACCACAAAATGTTTCTGGCAACATATTTTCCAACTGCGAAATAATGTAAGCACCACTTATTTCGTACGGAATTTCAAACAACAGCTGAATAAATTAGGAAGTTACACTTACATCTGAAGCAAACCTTCCTTTATCATTTCTATCCTGAAGGTAGGGACTTTTTGAAGAGCGTGTCTCTTCAAAGAGCTCCTCCATAGATGCTGCAACTTGCATTAATTGACACGTTGCAGCGCAAGCTCCTAATATTATTTTGTTGTCCATTTTTCTATTTTTTTTTTAAATTAATCACTTCTAATATAAACATATGATTTTTGTTTACATAAAGGCCGAGGCACATAGAATCCGTCGTACGTTATACGTTGCTGTTTTCAACTGACGTTAAAGTATCGGCGGAGGAGGTTGACACAATGAGTACTTTGTTGACGGACTTTAAATCAGCTTCATTTGATTAAAGTACACATTTTCAATAGAATTCTGTTTCTCTTTTTTTAATCTTAATTTTAATTTAATTTTGTCACAACAAAAAACAAAAAGATTAATAAAAACAAAGCAAATAAGCAAAATAATAATTTTATTTATCAAAGTATTCAACGTACGTTAAAAGTTGCCCAACTTTAGTACTTTGCGTTGACGGAGACGTACTGAATGTGACAAAGCTCATATTTCAACTTCGTTGTCAGTTGAAAAAAGCAACGTCTAACGTACAACGGATTCTATGTGCCTCTGCCTTAAGAAAAACAATGGTGCTTATTTCAAGGCAATAAAACCGATAAATATGTTGTAAATCGTGGTATTGTCACCACTGATCAGTTGTCAAAATTTTCAAACGAAATAATCAATGTTGCTCAACATATTTCGCAAATTCAAACAGAGTACTAAGCTTTACACAGTAAAATTTAACAAACGCAGAAGATTTAAATAAAAAATATTTTTAATCCATCTGTTTTCTTAGCAGGCTGAATATGAATTACCGAATTCGTATTTTTTAAATCAGTTATTGTTGAAATTCGATTGTGATTCTTTATCAGAAATATACAGGCTATATTGAACCAAAAAGCTTTATCGTCTGGTCCAACCGCAATACAGATAAGTAAATGGAAAAGGTAACAAAATTTTTAAAACACAACTATCAGAATACCACTAGTTTACATACGAGTACGTACATCATACGAGTTTCAAAGAAAAAATTAAATTAAAATAATGAATTAAAATATGTTGTTATTTTTTATTATTTTATAATTTCATATTTTTTCTTACGCCGTCAAGTTATTTTTATTTTTGGTATTATTATTATATTATATCAAATAAAAACGTCGACAACCTACCGAATGCATTATATAATTATTTTATCACTGTACAAAATCCTATCTGATAACATTTTGGATATTTTTGAAAAATAAACCTTTTATCGTTCATAAAATTGGAAAAAACGCAAAACTAAAAGAAATATTATAAATGAGATTGTGCCCTGGTTTTTTAAATAAATTGTGGAACAAACTTTTTCAAATAAAAAGTAAAAGTAATAAAAACAACTAAAATGTATCGAAAATTCTAAAAAATTAGCATTGTGTTGTGTTCAGGATTCGAAACCGTGCCACCGGGTAAGAAGGTAAGGTTTCAAATCCTGACCAACCATTTATTAATTTATTTTTTTTTAATTTTTGATACATTTTAGTTATTTTTATTTTATTTAGTTATTTTATTTTTAAAGAATTTTTGATAGTTTTAAATATTTTCAATAAGAAGATAATATTGGAACATTTTAATCATTAGACTAACAGATTTCTGTAATAGTTGATGATTTTTAAATCAATTTTGGGAGAATTTATTCATTATTTAATCTTTTCTTACGTTTCAAATCATTTCTTTGTTTAGACGAAGACGTTGAAACACTTCTTGTATGTGAAAAAATATATAAGTGCTAATAAGGGGATGTTAATATTTTTATAATGCACTCTAGTCAAGAAAGAGTAACATATTTGTTACGAAATTCATAATTTATGGCTGACTTCTTAAACGCAGTTTGCAAAGCAACACTAGAATGCATTGTAAACTCATGCTTACAGGGTTGCTTTGCAAGCTGTATTTATGAAATCAGCTTATACTATGAAATATAGATTAGAACCAATAATGCGTGATCGTGATTAATTTTTCGTTTCCATCACGTGAGGGTACGTCCGTGAGACGGTGAGTGGCTATTTTTTTGCTTTGATGTAATTTTTCCCATTTAAATTCTTTTTCTTATTTTTTTCGTATTTCGTGGGCATGAATTTTCGTGATTGTGAATTCTTTCGACACTCCATAGTATGGTGACGGGTACATAAGATTTGGCACAGCCGAATATAGCTGTCTTACTTGTTTATTATGTCATGGTTTGTACAAATCCACGAAAATACTAAAAGTATGAACGTATAAGGCCCAGTAATTGACTTCGCATTATATGTAATTTACGCCGGATTTCACCATCTTCGGTAAAATATTTGTTAAAAAAATTAACTAACTGCTGGTTTGAATAACTGGTATTACTTAATCAACGGTTACCGACTTTTGTTTCACCATCCTTCAGTTAGTTAACAAAATGTGCAAATACCATCAGTTTGTTTACATAAAAAACTATAGAAAAAGGCGGATTTGTATATTTAAAAAGCGAAAGTGACAATAGAAAAATGCATGCAATTAATGATTAAAACATTCTTATACATGAATATACATGCATATACGAGTACATACATACATATGTATGTACATGTTCAATATTTGTATGAATAATAAATAATGTAATTTTTTGTTTTCAGTATTTAAATACAGTTTTATGGCCAGTTTATGACTTCATATTTAAATACGCTTTTAGTTAATTTTTATTTAAATTTAAGTTGCAGTTAAATACAGTTTCAGTTTTTCAGTGTTAAATAATTGTTTGTATTTAATTACGAAAAAAATGTGGCAGCATCGCGAAACTCTCGCAATTTTTTTTTGGAGAAACAGCTGTTGAATAAAATTAAAGAAAAATTTGTAATGTGAATTCTTTTTCAGGCTGAAAATAACAAAATTAATAGGTTGCTGCAATGTTTTAAAAGTGTAAAACAATTAAGAAAGAAGATATAATAGAATAATATAAATAAAAGAAGTCCAAACTGCACCCCAAAAGATGTTGATTTTTTAATGGCCGCAAATTTTTTGTTTACTTTGTTTCGCGAAACAACAACAAGGTAGCAAAACCATATGTTTGTGTATGTATGTGTGCACAACTTAAATAGAATTTATGGCCAGTATATGACTTCATATTTCAATACCCATTTAGTTAATTTTCATTTAAATTTAAGTTGCACTTAAAAACAGTTTCAGTTTTTCAGTGTTAAATAATTGTTTGTATTTAATTACGAAAAAAATGTGGCAGCATCGCGAAATTCTCGCAATTTTTTTGGAGAAACAGCTGTTGAACAAAATTAAAGAAAAATTTCTAATGTGAATTCTTTTTCAGGCTGAAAATAACAACATTAATAGGTTGCTGCAATGTTTTAAAAGTGTAAAACAATTAAGAAAGAAGATATAATAGAATAATATAAATAAAAGAAGTCCAAACTGCACCCCAAAAGATGTTGATTTTTCAATGGCCGCAAATTTTTTGTTTACTTTGTTGAGCGAAACAACAAGGTAGCAAAACCATATGTTTGTGTATGTATGTGTGCACAACTTAAATAGAACTTATGGCCAGTTTATGACTTCATATTTAAATACGCATTTAGTTAATTTTCATTTAAATTTAAGTTGCACTTAAATACAGTTTCAGTTTTTCAGTGTTAAATAATTGTTTGTATTTAATTACGATAAAAATGTGGCAGCATCACAAAATTCTCTAAATTTTTTTGGAGAAACAGCTGTTGAACAAAATTAAAGAAAAATTTCTGTGAATTCTTTTTCAGGCTGAAAATAACAACATTAATAGGTTGCTGCAATGTTTTAAAAGTGTAAAACAATTAAAAAAGAAGATATAATAGAATAATATTAATAAAAGAAGTCCAAATTGCACCCCAAAAGATGTTGATTTTTCAATGGCCGCAAATTTTTTGTTTACTTTGTTGCGCGAAACAACAACAAGGTAGCAAAACCATATGTTTGTGTATGTATGTGTGCAGAACTTAAAGAGAACTTAAATCAGCATTGTTGGTCATTTAAATATTATTTAAGATTTATTTAAGTTTGTACTGCAAAACTTAATTTCGTATTTAAATAGAACTTAAATATAAATACCATTTAAATACGAAGTCATAATCTGGCCCTTAGTGTTACAGCATGTTTATAGAACCCAATACACCTGAAAACCTGGGGGAAAATTACGGCATTCGATATCGAACGATATCCCAAACAAAATTTTTGGAATTTGTATGGAAATTTCGTTCAATATCGAATGCCGTAGTTTGCCTCCTGACGTTTATTAAGTTTGCTGTTGTATAACGCGAATGTCTTTTTTTTATTTTGTAAAACAAAAGTAAGAAGTGACAGTTTGTTTAAGTTTGTGTAGCGCGCTTTCTGCTGTCAAAACAAAAATAAATGCGCGAATGCATAATTACATTCGTCGGTGGGAAAAAATTACAATTTATATAAAAAAATGTATTTATTAATTATTTAAAATAAAATGGATATTTCTGCAAAAAAGTGAGTGTTGCTACAAATAGTACATTTTTGTTAGTTTTTTTATTATTGTAAGTGGTAATTATAGCATAAAGTTAACATCAGCCGTGCAGTTCCAACAGTTGGTAAGCTGTATGGAAGAATTCCCGCATTTGGCTACTGGAAGCCCACAATTTCTCGGCAGCAGCAGCTCCAGCCGGAAAAAATTTTGGAATGCCCATTACATTCAATTTCAAACAAAAAGTCAATCCATCACTGACTACTACCTGCTACAACTCATACAAATACCGAACGGTTACCAGCCGAAGCCAACAATCTACAATTCTCTTTAATTGTTCGATTTAATATCTAAAAAACATCATAAAGCATTTTATATGCAGATTAGGGTTGCCAGAAGGGCCTGATTTGGCCTGATTGTCAAGTTTTTTAATGCGCGTCAAGTGTCAAGTGAAAAAGTGATTTGTCAAGCTTTTTTGTAAGTTATTTTTTTTTCTCAAATTTATTCTAGCTATGTAATAATACTTAAAAAAAGTATGTGTATATTTCTAAAAAACAAATCTAAAGCCCATATTTTTTTTTTTCTGCAATTATAGTTTAAAAAATAACTATAACTTTCTGTACAATTATTATAAAAGTGCCAACACTGATATTTACCCTATTACTCAACACTAGTAAATTGACAACATTGAACCAGAGAAGCAAGTCGTGGACTTTTCGTCGGCGGCGGCGGCGATTCGGCTTGAGCAGGGGTTTTACCGGCGCGCCATCCTTCTATCAGCTTAGCCGACTTGATATACCCATGGTGGAATAATACAGGCGGTTTTTCATTGTTTTTTTTTAATAAAACTTATGTGTTTGAAGAATTGTCAAGTTATTTATGAAAATTATTATTTATTTATTTATTATAGACTAGCTAAAAACTCTCAGCAAAATTGTTTTTACGAGTAAAAGTTGAAATTCAATTCGTATTTTCCCAATAATAATTATCCAGAAGTTCTTCTTTAAAAACTAAAAATCTCTTTTATATATTTAGTATGAGTGTTTTTATTTGTCAAGTTTTTTTTTCAAAATCAAGTTTTTTTCTGGTCAATGTCAAGCTTTTTGACAAATTAGATCTGGCAAGCCTAATGCAGATACATGAGAATAATAAACACAAGAATTATTTAAGCAAAACACACTTTTTAGATTTTTCTATAATTTAAAATTTTATTGTTAATTTAGAAAACTCAGCTGTTTTCCGTCTTGCCGCCAAAAGGAATACATTTTTTAATGACAAAATACCAATATATGAAAAAATATAAACAAATTAAAATTATTTACAGAAAGACAACACTGTGATTTGACACTACATTGCTAATGCTGCCTTTACACACTATGTATTTTACAGTGTTTGTCAAAATTGTACACTTACAGACGGTCATTCGTTAACGGACTTTTTCTGGGTTCGAGTCTATTTTGTTGCACAGGCGGTCGGGATCGAATAAATGACCAAACAAAAGGTTTCGGAGGTTGCCAGATGTCTGCCGCGCTGGTATGCTGGCGTTTGCTCCGGCTAGGGCACGCCGTCTTGGGGTGGTTCTTGCAGACCCATCTGGTTGCACTGACCGCACAACAAAAAAAAGGGAATCATACCAGCCTTGGAGTTAACAAAATAAGTTAACACTTGTAATGAAATATTGATACCTACGTATCTTTATAATAGGGCCCGAAGTGACCGAGGAGAAGAAAAAAAATCTTACCAAACTAATACACCAATATCCATACTTACTTCCGTTTCTTTTTCCAACGTGGATACCGCTGGCAGGTTGTTAGATGGGAAATCAACCTGGCTACCCTCCCCTTCGGATTCCGATTGGACTCCGCCTTGACAATCCTCTGGCCATCATAATTGGATTGTCCCAAAAAAATGCCTGCGTTCCCCTAACCCTTTTTACCACCTCCCTATTGCCATTTCCACCACTGGTCTACTCACCCATTTTGTTGCCAGAAAAATATAATTAAAGCTCTGATTTCAAGGAAAACGTTACAATCATTCTTTTTCTTTATTTTACTTAGCCTATTCGGAATTCATATACTGGATAGAAAAACTTACGCTATTATAATTTAATGAATTGAATTGAATAACAAAGATAGCAATTATGCAATTATTAAGAAGGATAATATCATTTCCTCTATCACTCGGGATCGAGGTTTCTTAAAATAAACAGAATTCAAAAATACACATCTATTAAATCGTCCGCTTGGCTGCCTTAGGCTCTATTCCAATTCCTGGGTACCGCGCTTCAGTTATACTACCGGAGCTGTTGTCCGTCCGTGACAGGATCTAGGGTCGTTACGGTTATGTCAAAGTTTCGCCAATTTTGGCCAATGCTACATATATATTACTCCTTCAGCTAGTTAAAGGCTTCTTGGATAAGGTAAACACTTAATTAAAATTTCCTCTATCACTCGGGATCGAGGTTTCTTAAAATAAACAGAATTCAAAAATACACATCTATTAAATCGTCCGCTTGGCTGCCTTAGGCTCTATTCCAATTCCTGGGTACCGCGCTTCAGTTATACTACCGGAGCTGTTGTCCGTCCGTGACAGGATCTAGGGTCGTTACGGTTATGTCAAAGTTTCGCCAATTTTGGCCAATGCTACATATATATTACTCCTTCAGCTAGTTAAAGGCTTCTTGGATAAGGTAAACACTTAATTAAACAATGGGCCAATTTACCCTAACGCAAAAGATTTCGAAGATGAGCTCACCCTACTAATCACGCGCACCTTTTGCAAAAATTATCAAAAGGGATTGATGTAATTAACGACGCAAGAGTGTTTTCCCTACCTAGATGTACGTTTTTTTTCTATTTATTTAAACAAAAGCTTAAGAACAAGAAATATACATATATATTTGTATGTAATTGTACGTGGGTCGTCCATGTTTATGTACAGGGGTCTACAATACAGAGTACCTGGGAGTTTCTCGGAATCACGCAGTTGAAAACTGATCCCAATCGGTGGAGTTGGTAGGGCTGCGGCTGTAGGTCGGCTTCCTTTTTATCGCCGTCTTCTTCTAGGCTTTCCTCTTGTATCTAGGCTTAAGTTTATTGTTTTAACCAGCTTGAAGTGGTTTTTTTCCGAGTTTTTAAATAGCTTCAAATGTTTTTATTTCGTTTAACGAGTTTTAACTAGCTTCAAATGTTTTTATTTCGTTTTACGAGTTTTAAATAACTTAAAATGTTTTTATTTAATTTTACGAGTTTTAAATAGTTTTAAGTGTTTTATTTAATTTTACGCGTTTTCACTAGTTTTAGGTATTTATATTTGGGATTAATAATTTTTAACTAGTTTTAAATGGTTTTACCTAATTTGAGTTTTTAACTAGCTTTAAGTGTTTTTATTAAGTTCAACGATTTTTTTTAAATAACTTTAAGTGTTTTTATTTAATTTAACGTGTTTTAACTAGTTTTAGGTGTTTTCATTTAGCTTAACGCGTTTTCACTAGTTTTAGGTATTTTCATTTAGCTTAACGCGTTTTCACTAGTTTTAGGTATTTATATTTGGGATTAATAATTTTTAACTAGATTTAAGTGTTTTACCTAATTTGAGTTTTTAAATAGCTTTACGGGTTTTTATTCCGTTTAACGAGTTTTAACTAGCTTCAAATGTTTCTATCTCGTTTAAGGCGTTTTCACTTGTGTTAAGTGTTTTTACTTGGTTTTAAGAATTTTTAACTCGTTTTAAGTTTATTAATCAGCTTAACACTTTTTCACTAGTTTTAGGTATTTTTATTTGGTTTTAAGAATCTTTAACTAGTTTTAAGGGTTTTATCTAGCTCGACGAATTCTTACTAGATTTACGGGTTTTATTAAGTTTTAGCGAGTTTTCCACTAGTTTCAAGTACTCCCGGATATTTTAATGGTCCTTGGCTTTGTATTGGGACGTATGGAATAATGCTTTTCTACTCCTTTTTGCTGGGCTTTTTTTCCTTTTTGGAATAGGACTTTGTAGCGTTGTGTCGATTGTCCGGATCTTTGTTGACTTTTATTTGATTCTACTAACACGAGCACTTCTTTTAAATCTTTCCTCCTTTAATTCTTTAATACACATTTATTTAAACTAATTCCTTTGAGGATTTTCTTTATATTGTTTCGACAAGCTTCTATTTAACACTTTTTATTTTATTTAAGTCGAAACTATTCCTTGCCACACGTCTTTACACTATCCCGATTCAAAGTCAACTCGTTCATCTATGTTCGTTCATTTTGCTTTTCAACTATTTTCTTCTTTTCGTCTTTAGGCTATCGAATGTTCTCGACTCGCGCCAAAACTTCCATCTTTTTTTTTCTTATTTCTTTTCTAAATGACATTCGTTTATTAGTTTTCAAAAGAAAAATACAACCCTTTGCTTAGTACAAGGTCTACACCTGCTAACTTCTGTGTAGACAGAGTGGCAACGTGCACACGACAAACCCCACTATTCCTATCGTTCCCTTCTGGACATAGGAATGGGAGGGCAAAATGAGCACCTATATTTGTAAATAGTTATTCATTCAAGACGAAAAAATCGCAAGGCAACAAAATACTGACCAAAAGGGAAATCTTCCTGTGTAGACCAATCGCAAGGTTAAAGATTCCTGTCACCTTTGACCCTTACTTCAACAGTTATCAAAAAGAAAAATATATATATATATGTAGATAGAACATGGGTGGGATCCTAAAAGTGGTTCACTCGAACCGAGTTTCCGGGCTTCCCGTTCAAATGTAAAAAAAACGACAAGCATGACCACATCTTCAAGTTCTATGTCACTTCGGTTTAGGATGTGAGGTGAAAATGCTGGGACTAAGTACACCAAGGGTTTTAAGGTCACTGCTTTAAGTCCTTGGCGTGAAATACCCCCACCGATTTTCCCTGAAGGTTTTCCACTTCGTACAAGCTGTTGCCTACTGGCCGAACAATTCTACATTTCAGAAACCTCCTTGCTAATTTGGCATTGAAATTGTTCTTGAAGTCACTCTGTTGAAAACTCCGGCGATACACTTCTTGTCCCGGTATAAATCGGACTGGGCGACATCGCATATTATAGGACTTTTCGCACCGACTATACGCTCTATGAAGATTTTCTCGGATCTTCTGCCTTATAAGTTCTAGTCTCGTCGACTTGGGCACAATATTCAGTTCTGGGTCCTCCAGACTCTTTAGCTTCCTGGCTAGTTTGTAAACACTTCCATGTCCAATCATATTCATTCCGAAGAGCGCGAAGTAAGGCGTCACTCCGATACTGGTTTGCAAGGACGAACGTAATGACATTTCAATTTCGGGCAAATACGTATCCCATTCAGTATGATCTTGCTGTAGATACGCACGCACGGCGGATAATATTGATTGATTTACACGCTCCGAAGCGTTGGCCTGCGGAGAGTGTATGGCTGTTTTCATGTGGTTCACGCCAAAATTAGTCACTAAATCTTTAAACTCCTTACTGATGAATTGTTTACCGTTGTCGGATACAATGGTTTCGGGCGTACCGAATTTATGAAAAACTTCACTAATTAAGAACTTCACCAAGTTTTTGGTGCTGGCCTTTGCCATGGCTTTTAGCAGGACAAACTTTGTTAGATGGTCGAGAACTATAAATATGCAACAATTACCAATCTTTGAGCGAGGGTATGGTCCTAAAAAGTCTATAAAAATGCGCTGGAATGGGCGCGCCGTTACCGATTCTGCCCCCATTGGTGGTCTTAAAGTGACGTTGGCAGGTTTAGATTCCTTGCACACTTGGCAATTATTTATAAACGAACGAACCTGAGAGTTTAGGTTGGGCCAATAAAAATACTCTTTCACTCGGCGAATGGTTTTGCCTAGTCCGCCATGAGAAGATTGAGGCGGGTTATGGCACTTTTCAATTATCTCGCCTGTTAGCTCGGGTGGGACCCACAGTTTCCAAGCAAAGTCCTCATTGAGTGGCACTCTATCACACGGCTGAGACCGTTTATATACCAAATCATCTATAACTTTAATGTCGGGGAGTTGTTCCGCGTTTTCTTTAACTCTAGCAATTAGATCTAAATAGCTTTCTGACTTAAAAGCGTTTGAGTCAAGGTCAATGAGACTCGATACACTGGTCGAAATTTCCTCGAGATCATACCGAGAAAGTGTGTACGGCACGACGTTCTTTGCCCCCGGTCTATGCTCGATGGTGAATGCAAACGACTGTAAATGCAGGCTCCACCGGGCCAGACGTCCACTTAGGTCCTTATGAGACATTAGCCATTTCAGACTGCTGTGATCAGTAATCACTGTAAATGGCATAAGCTCGATATAAGGCCTAAACTTCTTGATGGCTAAAACGACGGCCAAACACTCCCTCTCGGTGACCGAGTAATTCCTTTGGGCTGAAGTGAGCTTGTGGGAAAAGTACGCAATCGGATGCTCGTCATCGGCTTCATCCCTCTGAAATAAAACCGCCCCCACTCCTACATCTGAGGCATCGCACTGAACATAAAAATGCTTCGCAAAATCAGGATGCGAGAGTACTGGAGGTAAGGGCCTTTTTCAATCGATCAAAAGCATTCATAGCTTCGGCTGGAAAACTAAACGATTTCCCCTTTTTGAGGGTGTTAAAAATAGGAGCAGATATGGCTGCATAATCGGGTATAAATCGGCGATACCACCCTGTTGCGCCCATAAAGCTTCGAACCTGCTTCGCGTTCTTGGGGTAAGTATACTTTAGGATTGTGTCTATCTTACCCGGGTCAGGCCTCAGTTTTCCTTTTCCTACAAAATATCCCAGGTAACGTAGCTCTTTAAAGCAGAACCTAGATTTCGCTACGTTTATGGTCAAACCCGCCTGTTCCAAACAATCAGACACCTGTTCCAACAACTCCAGGTGAATTTCAAAGTCGGGCGATACAATCAAAAGATCATCCAGATAGACAAAAACTCTATCGCGAAGCGCAGCGGGGATCACCTTATCCATCAAACGGCATAACCTTTGAGCTGCATTACACAACCCAAAGGGCATTACCGTAAAATGGTAAAGTGGTCTTCCTGGCACCGTGAATGCAGTTTTTTCTCTACTGGATGCATCTGGAATGGTATCTGCCAGAACGCATCCTTCAAGTCGACGCTGGAAATAAAGTAGGTATCCCCCAACCGGCTGAGCAGGCCTTCGATGTGCGGCAGAGGATAGGCGTCCTTGACCGTGAGAGCATTCAACTTACGAGTGTCCAAGCACAACCGGTTCTTCTCGCCTTTCCGGACTAGAGTAACAGGATGGCTCCAAGGACTATCGCTCTGTTCAATGACCCCAAGATCAAGCATCCTATCAAGCTCTGCGTACATCAACTTCTGCACAGCTGGCGAGACAGGATAATGTCTATCCTTCACCGGAGTTGCTTCCCGGGTGTCAATTATATGGACTTCCAGGCGAGTTCGCCCAAGACCCTTCCTTGTGTAGCGCTACTACCCTATCCAGCCGCTCGCGTTGCCCAGACGTTAAAACGTGCATTCCAACCTGGTCCTCGGGACCTTTAATTTCCGCGGCCAAACTAACACCGTTCGTGGTTAGGCTGCTTACGCTGTCGAACATGCCGAATTTCCGCATGAAATCTATCCCCAAAAACAGTGACCGGCTTAGAGTAGGCACTAAGTAAAATACCACTTCTTTCGTCATATTATTATATGTAATGTTGGCCTTAACTCTCCCCACAATTTTATGAGGGCTGCCATCAGCGGTTTTAATTACCGAGATAAAGCTAAGCACTGATAGTCCCGTTTTCTCCACCAATTCCATACAATTCTTCCCGAGACATGTAACCGTGGCACCACTGTCAAGTAACCCTAAAACTTCTATCCCATTTATCAAAATATTTGCGTACAATCGCGTGTCATTCCCTTCATAAAGCGACGCCGACATTATTTCACGTCTATTCAACTTCCGTTTTTTGTATCTTTCCCTAGCTTTTCTTATTCGGTCCGAGACATATCCGAAAATCCTGCTCCTCGCTTCCCTATAATCTTTGATTCGCTGGTGAAGTGGTTTTTCTTTATTATTATTTTTCAAAATTGTTATGTTTTTCGGTTCGGCTGAAAGATCTGAGTCATTTAACGGGCTTACGTTTGCGTTGAACGAGTCTCCCCCGTTTGGGACTTGTTCAGCGGCTGGTTTCCCTTACATTTCGGGCATTTAGGGGTGACCGTGTTCCACCACCACACTTAAAACTAAAAACTCGTCGATTTGGGGAGGGACAATCCATAAACCCGTGCTCTAATTCCCTGCAGTTCCAACAAATATAACGATTGGTGGCTGCTAAGGCCTCAACTTCGAAATTCAAGGTGTCGCACTCCTCTACTAAGTCTAATTCCTGCACACGTGGTGTGGCAAACTGACGCTGTTGATACTGCTGTCTCTGGTTCGACAGTAAGTTTTCCGCACTTCTGGCTTGTTGGCAAAAGTCGGTCAGGCCTTCAATGTTTACAGAGAATAGTAAGTGTGCTAACGACGGTTTTAGGTTAGACTTCATAATCTCCACCAAGTTTTGTTCAGAGTACGGTGACCTCTGCTGATTTCTAAGTCCTAACATCGCATTATAAAAATCTTCGAAAGATTCTTGTGGCAATTGCCTACGGTCCATAATCTTCTTCTGCAATTGGAATTCGCTTTCATACCGCCTGTATTGGGTCAAGAAAGCGGCTTGCAAATCCTCCCACGGATTCTCCTCCCAGTCTCGGATTCAGCTTCCTTACATTCCAATACCACGCCCGTGCTTGGCCTTCTAGCAACAAATGAAAGCTGCTGCGAATGTCATTAAAAGAGCAATTGTTATCTTGTCGCAAGATGTCTATTTGAAAAATAAAGTCTTCGGCACTGATGGACCGGGAAGTGCCATCAAATTTGATACCACACTTCGAAAGATCTACCCGACATGGCGTATTGTAAGTGTACCCCGAAGGGACGCTTGACAGATATCCAGGGCCTTGTGCTGGTGAACATTGAGCTTGATAGGCTGGTGGTATTGCTTGTAGAGGTGGCTGTTGGGGTCTATATTGGAAACCCGATGCCTGCTGAGGCGAAATCTGGAGTGGTAAGCTTTGAGCTGGCCAATTGGTTGGGACCGGTTGAGTCGGATTATCTCCCCGCAAGGCTGATCGTTCTCTAGCTGTCGGTTCGTGAACAGGGATATGATTTATAGGT
Organism: Gymnocheta viridis; assembly: GCA_956483585.1. NCBI lineage: Eukaryota > Metazoa > Arthropoda > Insecta > Diptera > Tachinidae > Gymnocheta > Gymnocheta viridis. Next base: position 58,405,383 of record OY101440.1, on the reverse strand, counting down.
CTAGTCGTGGTACCTCTAGTAGGCTGAGTATTCGCCTGGCCTAAACGCTGGCATACGGCGCGAGAAATATCTTGCTGCATGATCTCACGTAACCCTTGAATCTGTCTTCTAATCTCACTATACATAGGATCTCGGACTTCCCTACCTGTCCCTAAGGTATCACTAGCTGGGAGAGCCTGCGACCCCGGCGCCCTTGACCTAAAGTCACGCTGAATACTCCTGGCTGTGATGCTGCTAAAACTAGGCGAAGTTATAGTACTATTTGTTGGATACGGTTCACGGGCGGAGCCGTTCCTCTCCTGGGCCATGGACATGAACTCTTGCACGGCAGGTGCTATTGTAGTCCCTGCCGTGGTTACACTCGTATTCAAATTAGCTATGGCACCTGCTGTAGTTACTACGGGAACCGCTGTATCCCCTGTGGAGCGTGTGGTGTTTCCCATATTTAAAACCGTGTCGATGTCGATACCCCCTGCCATGAGCTGACTTCTAGTTGACCGAGTCAGAACCATTCCCCCGTATTCAAGAGCTCAACGAATTGTTAGGCCCTCTTCGAGTAAGAGACCAACGCCCCCCAATGGAGTAAGGTAAAGAAAAACAAAAAAAAAAACACAAAACCAAAAAGGGAAAAATATATATATGTATATATCCAAATGTAGATAGCCAACAAGAAACGATGCCAAAATTCGGCCTTATTGAAATTAAAAACTCGTTTGATCGGCGTGTGTCAAAAAAAAAAATCGCCAATGTTTTTCCACAGCCAAGGACAATTTACGTTTTCACGCTTTTCCAAAAAAAACAAAAAGGAAGAAATTTGTTGTAATAAGTACGAAGAGTTTTCGAAACGACCAAAAGTATCAAAACAACGAAATAAAAAACTAAATACTGGGATAGCAATAGGTTTTTCAGGTGGCAAAAATCAAAAACGCAAAAAGAGAAAAATGTAAATTACGATTTACATTCCAGGGTACCACTATCGAAAAAAAAACTAAGGGTTTCTGTCATCATTAGGAATTTCGCAAGTATCAGATATTTTGGTGTATAAACCTATGTACAATGTATTCCAGTTCTGATGAGACCTCTGTCGAAAGTTGTTCCCGCGCAACTGGATTTACCCGACCTCGCTAAGACGAGAACCCAATATCCAGGACTAGCCGACAACTTAAGAGCGCTCGAGGCGAATTACAACTGGAATTTGACTATTGAAAAATTTAACAAAACTGCAAAATGAACTTGTACTTCATGGCCGGACTGTAGCAGAGAGTTAGTAGCCCCACTGCTTATTACTCCGTCTCAATCCGTACCATAAACTAAGAATTAAAAAAAAACACAATCACCTCATCTGCCGCAACTCGAAAGGAATTTTAAAAGTGTTTCCTATCGGGACTTGCAGATTGGCTAGGCCTGTGTCTATTCTAATCTATTTAATCGACATTCACTCAAGGATCTTAAAAACAGGTAGCTTTCTACTGGACTTACTGGCTCTAGACTGCCGTCGCTACGCGTCGAGGACTCTTGTATGACTCGATCGGGACTTACGTCAGCTACATACCAATAACTATAGAACAACCCTCCTATACTAAACTATGTTGCAGTTCACTTCGGGCCCCACGTTGGGCGCCATTTTTGTTGCACAGGCGGTCGGGATAGAATAAATGACCAAACAAAAGATTTCGGAGGTTGCCAGATGTCTGCCGCCCTGGTATGCTGGCGTTTGCTCCGACTAGGGCTCGCCGTCTTGGGGTGGTTCTTGCAGACCCATCTGGTTGCACTGACCGCACAACAAAAAAAAGGGAATCATACCAGCCTTGGAGTTAACAAAATAAGTTAACACTTGTAATGAAATATTGATACCTACGTATCTTTATAATAGGGCCCGAAGTGACCGAGGAGAAGAAAAAAAATCTTACCAAACTAATACACCAATATCCATACTTACTTCCGTTTCTTTTTCCAACGTGGATACCGCTGGCAGGTTGTTAGATGGGAAATCAACCTGGCTACCCTCCCCTTCGGATTCCGATTGGACCCCGCCTTGACAATCCTCTGGCCATCATAATTGGATTGTCCCAAAAAAATGCCTGCGTTCCCCTAACCCTTTTTACCACCTCCCTATTGCCATTTCCACCACTGGTCTACTCACCCATTTTGTTGCCAGAAAAATATAATTAAAGCTCTGATTTCAAGGAAAACGTTACAATCATTCTTTTTCTTTATTTTACTTAGCCTATTCGGAATTCATATACTGGATAGAAAAACTTACGCTATTATAATTTAATGAATTGAATTGAATAACAAAGATAGCAATTATGCAATTATTAAGAAGGATAATATCATTTCCTCTATCACTCGGGATCGAGGTTTCTTAAAATAAACAGAATTCAAAAATACACATGTATTAAATCGTCCGCTTGGCTGCCTTAGGCTCTATTCCAATTCCTGGGTACCGCGCTTCAGTTATACTACCGGAGCTGTTGTCCGTCCGTGAAAGGGTCTAGGGTCGTTACGGTTATGTCAAAGTATCGCCAATTTTGGCCAATGCTACATATATATTACTCCTTCAGCTAGTTAAAGGCTTCTTGGATAAGGTAAACACTTAATTAAACAATGGGCCAATTTACCCTAACGCAAAAGATTTCGAAGATGAGCTCACCCTACTAATCACGCGCACCTTTTGCAAAAATTATCAAAAGGGATTGATGTAATTAACGACGCAAAAGTGTTTTCCTTACCTAGATGTACGTTTTTTTTCTATTTATTTAAACAAAAGCTTAAGAACAAGAAATATACATATATATTTGTATGTAATTGTACGTGGGTCGTCCGTGTTTGTGTACAGGGGTCTACAATACAGAGTACCTGGGAGTTTCTCGGAATCACGCAGTTGAAAACTGATCCCAATCGGTGGAGTTGGTAGGGCTGCGGCTGTAGGTCGGCTTCCTTTTTATCGCCGTCTTCTTCTAGGCTTTCCTCTTGTATCTAGGCTTAAGTTTATTGTTTTAACCAGCTTGAAGTGGTTTTTTTTCCGAGTTTTTAAATAGCTTCAAATGTTTTTATTTCGTTTAACGAGTTTTAACTAGCTTCAAATGTTTTTATTTCGTTTTACGAGTTTTAAATAACTTAAAATGTTTTTATTTAATTTTACGAGTTTTAAATAGTTTTAAGTGTTTTATTTAATTTTACGCGTTTTCACTAGTTTTAGGTATTTATATTTGGGATTAATAATTTTTAACTAGTTTTAAATGGTTTTACCTAATTTGAGTTTTTAACTAGCTTTAAGTGTTTTTATTCCGTTCAACGATTTTTTTAAAATAACTTTAAGTGTTTTTATTTAATTTAACGCGTTTTAACTAGTTTTAGGTGTTTTCATTTAGCTTAACGCGTTTTCACTAGTTTTAGGTATTTATATTTGGGATTAATAATTTTAACTAGTTTTAAGGGTTTTACCTATTTTGAGTTTTTAAATAGCTTTACGGGTTTTTATTCCGTTTAACGAGTTTGAACTAGCTTCAAATGTTTCTATCTCGTTTAAGGCGTTTTCACTTGTGTTGGGTGTTTTTACTTGGTTTTAAGAATTTTTAACTCGTTTTAAGTTTATTAATCAGCTTAACACTTTTTCACTAGTTTTAGGTATTTTTATTTGGTTTTAAGAATCTTTAACTAGTTTTAAGGGTTTTATCTAGCTCGGCGAATTCTTACTAGATTTACGGGTTTTATTAAGTTTTAGCGAGTTGTCCACTAGTTTCAAGTACTCCCGGATATTTTAATGGTCCTTGGCTTTGTATTGGGACGTATGGAATAATGCTTTTCTACTCCTTTTTGCTGGGCTTTTTTTTCCTTTTTGGAATAGGACTTTGTAGCGTTGTGTCGATTGTCCGGATCTTTGTTGACTTTTATTTGATTCTACTAACACGAGCACTTCTTTTAAATCTTTCCTCCTTTAATTCTTTAATACACATTTATTTAAACTAATTCCTTTGAGGATTTTCTTTATATTGTTTCGACAAGCTTCTATTTAACACTTTTTATTTTATTTAAGTCGAAACTATTCCTTGCCACACGTCTTTACACTATCCCGATTCAAAGTCAACTCGTTCATCTATGTTCGTTCATTTTCTTTTTCAACTATTTTCTTCTTTTCGTCTTTAGGCTATCGAATGTTCTCGACTCGCGCCAAAACTTCCATCTTTTTTTTCTTATTTCTTTTCTAAATGACATTCTTTTATTAGTTTTCAAAAGCAAAATACAAGCCTTTGCTTAGTACAAGGTCTACACCTGCTAACTTCTGTGAAGACAGAGTGGCAACGTGCACACGACAATTTATTATGTATTATTAACACATAACCAAGGCGTATTTAACCAGGTGTCAGCATTACAGCAGCTGACTATTCGTTGCGAATGTCAAAATATATACAAAATACATACTTGTTTTCTGCATCTGTTTTCTTTGTTTTATGGGTTAGGTTTTTGACATACGCAATGAAACTACTCAAACAAAAATGCCTGTTGTTCTTGTATTGTTGTAATTGTTTTCATAATGCTGTCACCTAGTTAAATACACCTTGCACACAACCAGACTACTAAAAAAGCACACTTTATCACTTGTTTCAAATGCAAATAATAAAAGGAAAAGAAACAAAATTCTTTATAGAACAGAAAATGCAACCATTTTGCCATTATTTTGTACTTTTTGGCAGTTGTTGCAGTTTCGACACCACCTTTATTATTCCACCATGCAGACGGTTTATGATTTTTGATTTTTTTACATAACTTATAATAGATTATAACAAAATTAACAATTGTATTTAAGTAATTAAAAACGTTTTTTTGAAGAATATGTATAAATTTTTTTTAAATGTGTATTTCAATACATTTTTAATAATTTGCCGAATCACAAAAGCTATTTTCTTGGCGCCATATACAATTGACTTACCAAACAGCTGATGTCAGATGGTTTGTCAGTTGAAAATAGAACACGCTCTAAATGAAAATGTTTGCACTGTAAGTGGCCTGACATTTACAGAAATATTTTTTTTCGCTATTACACACAATGTATGCATTTTGCATTGGGAAATTTTACAAACACGCCGTGAAATACATAATTGAATTGAGGTAGAATATTTGTAAAAAGCAAACCAAAAAGTTATAAAAAAAAGATTTTTTCAAAACTCTTTTTTTTTGTATATTACAAATTGTGTATTACAAATTGAAAGGAATTGAAAGGTAAAAATTGAACGTGTGGCCCCCAAGCTACTCAAAAAATATATGAAAGTGGTTGTATTATTGTACAACAATTCCTAGTTAAATACAACTTGGCTTTGTAGAAAATACAGTTAACGACTAGGCACCAGGTAATTACGATTCGCAACAATACAAAATTTGTTGTTGTAATTACCTGACGAGCTGTCAAAACATATACGGGCGGTACTGTCAGCACAAAAGATTCGTTTAGAAAATTTCAAACATATAAAACTAAATTCGTGTGTACAAGATTCTTGGCAGTTTTAAAGCAGCCATGTTATTAAGACTTTATTATCGAAACTAATATAATTTTACTTATTTTAATATTAATCAGTTGTGTTATCGGTATCACCTTATTGATATATTTTAGGTGGCCTCTTGTGGCCCCTTGGTCTTCGAGCATGATTTGGCAGCACTTTTCGTAAACGTCAAAAATTTACTATTTGACATCAACCTTTTTCCGGTCGGTCCGAAGCGTGTAAGTTTGTGTTTTCGGGATGAAATTAATATAATTCTTAATCATCTAGAATATGTGATAAGAACTGATTTCTATTGTGTGAGGAATTTCCTATATATGTACCAAATTAATGTTTCGTGAATCTATTTTTTTGCAAACTAATATTAATAGACATGGTGATATAGATTTTTACACTTGAATTTTGTTTAATATTTTACAATTTAAAAAGAGATAATATCGAAGTATTCAAAGCCAATAAGTGGTGATGTGTTAGTTAAATTTCAATACATGTGTATGCTTACACATTTTTGTATATATTGATGTTTAAAGATGCCTTGATTTATTTATTTACAGTTCTAAAAGATGAGGACTATTAACTCAAATCAGTGTGTTAAGATCCCCAAGGATATCAAAGCCTCAGTTAGGGCTCGCGTTGTCACTATCACTGGTCCACGAGGTATATTGAAACGTAGTTTCAAACATTTGGCTTTGGATATGTATATGGTTAACAAACGTACCTTGAAAGTTGAGAAATGGTTTGGAGCCAAAAAGGAGTTGGCTGCTGTTCGCACTGTATGCAGTCATATTGAAAATATGATCAAGGGTATGTTAAAATCGAAACTACATATTTTGGTATTAATATTATTGTTTAATGTAGGCGTCACTGTTGGTTTCTTATATAAAATGCGTGCGGTATATGCCCATTTTCCCATTAACTGTGTTACCTCTGAAAATAACACTGTAATTGAAATTCGTAATTTCTTGGGTGAAAAATATATCCGCCGCGTTGAAATGGCTCCCGGAGTAACAGTTGTAAACTCAACTGCCCAAAAGGATGAATTAATTGTCGAAGGTAACGACATAGAGGCAGTTTCCGGCTCAGCGGCTCTTATTCAGCAATCCACGACTGTTAAAAACAAGGATATTCGTAAGTTCTTGGATGGTTTATACGTATCTGAGAAGACCACCGTTGTTAAACAAGACGCGTAAATATTTTCTGTTTCTGCAGGAATAAATTAAAGTTAAAAAAAAAAAATTTAATTTTTTAATTTGTATTAGGTTAATGCAATAATTTGATGCATTTAATATTTGCATAATTTTGAAAATTGTACAAATAATAATTCGGGAAGTAATCGCATTAGTTTATAGAAGCAATAAAACTATGAAAATTTATTTTAATTGCTTCACCTTGGTCTGTGAACCATTTGCATAACTGCTACAATAAATTAATTTTATAAAACGCGATGCGTAGCGTTGACAAGTTCTGTAAAGAAAAGGTTAGTAAATACCTAATTTTTCAACTCTTATTCTTTTGCCTTTTACAAAATAAGGCTGTAAATGATTCGAAAAAGCCGTGATGCCTAAAAATTCGAGGAGTACTCAATAAAAATTACTAAATGCACTATTACCCCAATTTTTTGGTATTTTATTGTCGATGTTGACAACTGGAATAATGGTGATTCGCTTTTTAAGAAGGCGTGCAACAAAGGTGTACAAAAGGCAAGCGAAAAAACTAAGTACGAACTAGGAATATTTGAATCTCTATAATTTGAAGTTTCCCAGATCCCTTGAAATTTATTCAACTAGTTGAAAAGAATCATGGAATTTGCTCCCCTCAGAAATTTAAAATTGTGTGAATGGGCTATTCGTTGACACGCTATAATTTTAATTTTTCGGCTCTACATTCAATTATTTGAATATGTTGTGTTATATGAAAAAAATAAAAGTGAAGAAAGTATGTATATTTATTAAATAACCTTATTTCTGTAAGAATGAAGACATGCACTTTGTTTATGGTATTTCTCTTAAAATGTAATTTTTTCTTGGCCGTTTTCAACGACCTCAATTTGGAAAAATCCCTTTGTTAAATCTAGCGGCTTGAGTCTAGTTTAGTGACAGCTCCAAAAAGAAAAAAATGGCTTAAATTTACTTTACCGACGTAGCTCCGATTTAAAAAAAAATCACCCTATCTGATAGAAAATTTAATTCTAAGAAAAAAATATAAAATAAAAAATCTTCGCCAACGCATATTTTCGGAGTTAACGTAAGTACAAGTTATTGTAACAATTTTACTATCATAATGGCCGGCTAAGCAGAATATAATTCTTTAGCGAAGCCGCTATTCGACATACATGGAGGAGGAAATCAATAAGTCCGGCCGAATGCCGGTTACGCAGAAATTCTTTTATATTATACCCATATTGTTACAATAAATCAAAAATTTACCAAGAAAATGCCTAAGATGTGTAAAACTTTGTGGGTCCGTAACTCCGAAAATATGCGTTGGCGAGGATTTTTTTATTTTATATTTTTTTTTAGAATTAAATTTTCTATCAGATAGGGTGATTTTTTTTAAAATCGGAGCTACGTTGGTAAAGTAAATTTGTTCCAAAAAAAATTATGTAGGGGTGTAGAAAATGGTGAAATAAGAAGAAAACGTCAAATAAAAAATTGGGGGAAACATAGTTCCCGAGTTATGGACCTCTGAAGTTTCCATATAAATATATGTGATTTTCCACTGCATTTATAAACTTATATGACCAATATTGATATCATTTTAAAGCTTTTGAAGAGTTCCTTTAAAATATACAAAATTTATGCGAAAATGCTTTAGTTAGCGAAGCCGGTGGTCGTTATACATGGAGGAGAAAATCCTTAATCCCGGCCGAAGGCCGGCTATGCAAAAATGCTTTAATTAGCGAAGCCGGTGTTCGTTATACATGGAGGAGAAAATCCTTAAGGCCGGCTATGCAAAAATTCTTTCGTTAGCGAAGCCGGTGTCTGTTATACTATAGATTACAAACTTTCATTTGAATAAACTACATACTTACCTAGTGCACAATCGTAACATTTTCGGATAAAATTTTGTGTAAACTGTATTGTATTGCCATATATATATGTATGTATGTACGTTTATAAATGCAGTGGAAAATCACATATATATATGGAAATTTCGGAGGCCCATAACTCGGGAACTATATGTTTCCCCCATTTTTTTATTTTACATTTTCTTATTACACCATTTTTTTGCTTAACACAATTTAAAATACACTGCGTTTCACTTGAATAGCACACCGTGCACAGTGAAATTCTCCCTCCTATATGTTTGTATTTATAGCTATTATAGCTTTTAATAGAAAATAAAAAATATTTCGATGTATTAAACGATTTTTTAAATACAACTGAAAAAAGAAAAATACTCAAAAAATAACAACCAAATTCTGTTTCAGTAGAATAGCACATTTTTTAATAAATGTGGATAAAATGACTTTAATGGGTTGAGCTTCCCTTGTTCAGAATAACCTCGTATATCCTATTAGGCATTGACTCGTACAAATTTTTCAAATAATTAAGAGAAATTGAAGTCCACAATCATTGAATGGCCTCAATAAGTTTCGGCTTTGCTTTCCAGACTCGTAAACTTTTCTGGACAGCCATCCCCAAACATTCTCTATTATATTAAGGTCGGGCGAGTATGGTGGCCAATTCAAGAGTGTGACATTTTTGGACTATCCACGATTTGACCAAACAGGCAGTATGTTGGGGCGTTGTCGTGTTGGAAAGTCCACGGCAATGGACCAAAAAGATTTTCAAACGATGGAAAAGCCTTTTCTAGAACACCCTGATATGCTTTAGCGTTCATAGTGGAACCATAACTCTGCCTACTCGACTGTGTAATGGATCCAACTGGTGAGTCTCTTTCCTCAAATCGTGGAAATAATAATTGTAGGCATCAGGCCCCTCCAAATTAAACTTCTCATCAGAAAAAGAACAACGCGCTGCCACTCCTTACTCCATGCCATATTATCTCGGCAAAATTTCAACCGCAATTCTTTCCGTGCAGAGTTTTTTTAGTTTGAGCCGTTTGAGGTGTTTTGGTCCTGAAATAACGCGCCATACAGTGGTCTTGCTAGCATGGACACCTACTTTAGCCTTAATTTTGTCCACAGAATCGTGCGAATTCGAAGCTTCTCTCAAAATAGCCCTCTGCGTCAGAGAGCACACCACTTACACGGTCTTTCATGTTTTTTCCATAGTTCGTCTCATTTTGAATAAAATTAGATATAACTTTTCTGCTTTTAAGATTTTTTTTTGATATTTCAGTCACAGAAAGGTCACAATCTCGATATGTTATGATTTTTATTTGTTCTTCGTTGGTTAAAGCTTTACCGCGGCCCATTGTTATAGTAAATGAAAGCAATTTGTTTGAAAAAGTTAAAAAAATATTTTTTTACTTTGGGGTCAATCTGTTCACATGTACATCAACCTGAAACTGCAACGTGCTATTCAAGTGAAACAAAAAATGCGCTGCATTTCTTAACAAATTTAAATCAAACCAGCCTAAACAAATAACGGCATTTTTCCAGTGAACCAAATTTGATGACGAAAATAAAACAACAAGTTCAAAAAAGTTAAGAATATTGATAGATAAGCAAATAATAAAAATAAGCGAGTGTGCTATTCAAGTGAAACGCAGTGTATTACCATTATACTCTATATGAATTTATTTTGATGTTGGAATTCACTGCGTTCTGTTGTTTATAGGTATCGTTTTTATTTATTCTTTAATTATTTATTTATTTTAACTCCTTTCCGTAGAGTATGGTTATAACTCTGGGTGGACTTCGTCAGTATCTCAGAATTTAATTATTATTATTTTATTCTTTTTTACTATACTTTATTAAACTTCTTCGTAGGATCTTTTTTACGGATGAATAATATGTTTTTTTTGTCTATCCTACCGACTCACAGAGGAGTATTTGTGCCAAAACGGCAAAAACGAATTTAAAGAAATCTTAAAAACTAAGTACGTAGATCGAAATACAACAATATTGTAAATTTTCAAGACTGTTGTGATTTTTAGCTCTGAGACACTGCTGAAGTCAGGAAAGTAAGGAAGTTACATGCGCTTTTAATGTTTTTCCGGTTTCAAGATGTTTGTTAAATGATGTATTTTTTGTGGCTAAACGAATAAAGGTATTAAATTGATTTTTTTTCTCTGAAAGATTTGTTCAAAAGTTTTTTTTTGATATTTAAAAAATAAATTATCTTGAATATTAATGTTGAAACTATTCCAATTAAAAAAAATTGTGCGCTGAAAAAAAATAAATAGTTTTTTAAAAGGGAAGGTATCAGATGTATAAATTATGTTTTATACCACACTAAAATTTAGAATCTCTAATTTTAGACCTAAAAAAAAGTTTGCGTCATTATTTTTAACGATGTTTTTAAATTTTCAAATTTAATTTTTTCCTCATCAGGCACTTCTTCAAATACTTTTTTGACATCATACTCTTTTGTGTCTGTTGAATTATTGATTTTAAATGTCACTCACGTTACTTTTAACACTTCGCAATGTGATTACCTGTCTATAAAAATGAATTTGCAAAATGCATATTATTGCTAATAGTAAGGGAGTGTCTGTTTCACTGTCCCATAAAACAGTTTTTATTTACGCTCTATACATTATTTATTAGAAAAATGTTTGTACATGCCTAACTAAAGTAATTTTTAAGAGCATTAATTACAAAAATTTGGTTAAAAAAAAGAAAACATCGGCACATAAAAAATACATTGGTCACCCAGGTACCAGACTACTCACTAACTTACGCATAAGAACATAAGTATAAAAAATACTTGTCGATATATGGGTTATTGCATAAAATTTTTATCGGAACCGCTTTGTAACATGGAAAAAGTTTACACAAGATTACAGTTATTCCAAATAAATAGGAGCCATTGACGAGAAATCGCAGTTTTAAGTTAAAAATATATGCGAAATTTGAAGGAGAATGGGACATACGAGGGTGGATTGATATTGAAGCTACCTAAGTAGGAAAAAAACATTTTTTTTCAAAAATTTATTACTCAACATAGTTTCCTTTTAGCTCAATACACTTAGTAAGACGATATTCCAAATTTTTTATACCATCTGAATAATACGATTTTGGGAACCCCTCAAAATACGCGTTAGTTTCGGTAATCACTTCTTCGTTAGAGATGAATCTTTTTCCTGCGAGCCATTTTTTCAACTTTGGAAACAGGAAAAAGTCACTAGGAGCTAACTCTGGACTATAAGGTGAATGATCAACCAGTCCGAAGTGTATTTCACGTAATTTTAGCATCTTATCTAATGCTGTGTGAACCGGTGCGTTGTCTTGAAGAAAGAGCACTTTTTTCTTAAGCTTTTTTTTCTTGATTGCATCATTAAATTGATCCAATAATGCACGATAATACTTTCCTGTGATTGAGGATCCTTTTTCAAGATAATCGATGAGCAATATTCCGTGTGCGTCCCAAAATACAGTTGCCATAACCTTGCCAGCCGATTTCACTGTCTTCGCCTACTTCGGAGCACTTCCACCAGCTTCCACCCATTGATTTTTGGTTTCAGGTGTGTAGTGGTGGACCCACGATTCATCAACAGTTATTAATCGACGCCAAAAATCAACGATTATGCTTTGTCATGTTCAAACACCGCTGTGAAGTGGTCTGTCGAACTCGTTTTTGTTCAACACTGATCTTTTCTTTTGTCTCTTTTTGCCGTTTTCCCTTTTAAATAATAGTGTTTAATCACTGCACGAAATTCACTTTTCCCCATTTTTCAAGAAACACAAAAGTTGCTTACTTCAAACGACTACAGCAAATAAACTAATCGATGAATTTAGGTGAAAGTTTTTTGTGTGTGCTGCCATCTAACGCTAGGTAGCTTCAATATCAATCCGCCATCGTATGTGAATGATTTCGACGTTTTTAATTAATATATATTTTTCGTGTGTTAAGTATTAAATAATGACCCCTATTCTGCATTTTTTTCTCCGTTTTGCAAATTTTGTATTCTGTGATCCGTTCCCCGTATCATATCGATTTCTTTTTCTATGGTATGTATTCTGCATTACGATCGTAGCTACGTTTTTGCAAGTGCTTTGTATACTATCGGAAAGTTTTCGATATTTGTTTTTGTAGTTGGAAAAAGTGTATAATTAAATAAAATGTAACTATAAAGTGCTATAAAATTATTTTGTAATAAATTCTTTAATTTTTTGTCAAATTTTAAAGCTTTATTTAATTGATTGCTTTTCGAAAAACAACACCTGAGCGATATGAAAAGCTGGAAAATTTTATGGCAACCATATATGATATTGCGTGTGGATATCAGAAGCATCCCAAGGAAGAAGTGCAGACATTCTATGATGAAGTTCCAAATGATGTATAGAAAATTAAAATATCTGCAGGATTCTTCACACTGGAGTAGTTTGGCCACAAATACCGCTTATTCATATTCTGGCTTTTTTCTTTCCATATTTAACTGACGTGTTTATTTAATTACAGTTACCACAATATTTATTTTTTATATATTTATCACTATTATTTTCACTAAATTTAACTTTTTACAAATTAACAATTAGAATGTGTACAAAATTGCTTATTTCTTCTGTTTCTTTTTCATACGTTTCATAGCAAAGCAGCTGGTTTTTCGATTCGAACGTAACTGAATGCGGGAACGTAATCGAAATGCAGAATAGGGTTGAATATAAGATAAATATTATAAATATACATACATATCGACCCCTGTGCTCGAAGTTATCGTATGTTACACTTTTTATGTAATCGAGTTTCTTATGCAAATCGGTTCTAAATCTATTAATTAGTCTGTTGACAAAATATTATAGCGATAAATATAATAGTTATGGAGATATAGTGTACTCTCTCCTAACGGACACCTCTCTTAAGCGGACATTTCCCATAAACGGACAATTTTTTTAGTCCCAAAAAAATCCTTAGGAACTAAAAAGCTTTCTCTCTTGAGCGGACAACCCTCCCATAACCAGACGCGGACACTTTTTTCCCACCCTTTAAGCACTTTAGTTCCCCATAACCGGACAGTAACACTGTTTTTCCTTCATTCGTACAGATTTTTCTTATACGATAATGCGTGTATATATAAAGGGGAGTCCCCAAAAACAAAAAGCTTGTTGGCATGCGCTTAATAAATACATATATTTATATACTTCTGTTTTATACATACTTCAATCGATATGCCTAAAGCGGTATTGACTACTAAAGACAAGGTAAATGTTATTGAAATTCATAAATATTAAAAAAATGTTCGCGAGACTCAGGCTGCTTGCATCATCAAAAACAAAGACCAAACTTTGAGATTGTGGGACACTGATGTTATTAATGATGCAAATTCTGCTTCGGAGCTATCAAAATCAATAAATTTGCTAGAAATATTTATATGTTCTGGTTTTGAAATAAAACTGCTTAAAGACAAATATGTATGTATTTATTACAAATTGTTATTTACTCTCTATACTTCTCTCATAAGCGGACAAATTTGCCAGTCCCTTAGGTGTCCGCTTAAGAGAGAGTACACTGTAATACAATGCACATTTTATCGTATGTAACAGTTTTGTAGTATATAATAGCAATACAAATAGTAATAAAAACGGTCTCCTGTAAATTTTAGTTTTCGTAACATACGATAATATCGCGCACAGGGGTCGATATATGAAAATTAATCTGTTTGTATATTTATTTAATAATTTGTTGTTACTACGAAAGCGATCTTTTGAAAATTTTGATACTCTTACGACTGGAAAATTTAAATAGGCTTATTTATTTTATTTGATAATGCGGTAGAATTCAAAGCTACTTATTTCTAATTTCCTTATATCTGCACAGCTGGTTTGGCTCTTAGAATAAAAAGAAGTTTCAAACTAATTATTTATAGAATTCCGTGGGAGAGACGGATATCGCCCAATACGTAAGAATTATTAACATCTCTACATTCGCACTACGATGGGGTAATGAAACACACTGGATGTGGCTAGTTAATAAATAATATAAGGGGGTTGCTGGAAAAATATAAAAAAATCTGCCACTAGACTTTTTATATCAAATTACAACTAATACTATCAAAAAAACCCGATTTTTCAACTCATAAAACACATTTAATAGTTTTGGCCAGCTTTTTAGCTCAAATACTCCTCTGTGTGACTGCTCCAAATTTAGAATAAATGATCAAAATTAAATTCAACCCTCTTACTTCTTTATTCAGAATCAACTTGAACTCTAATTACATTATGGTTATAATCGTAATATTTCTCTTAAATTACAAGAATGAAATTACGTTTTCTTAAACAAAAAGAGTTCTCTTACACAAAAAGAATGTATATGAAAGATTCATATTACAAGTCAATAAGTAAGTATATTTTTTATGAATAATTATTTCTGTTTATTACATTTATTATTCGAGACAGGTCTCGATATCTTTTTTCAAAGAATTAAAAAAATTTAGTTCGTTGTTAACAAACAAAACTTTTTGAATTATTTCTGTTTATAAATAACTATTCAAGAACTGAAACATACATACATATGTACATACATATTACAACTGAATACTTAAGGGCCAAATAAACCACACAAACGGTTTGACAAACACACACTTTCCGTTTGCAAATACACGATACAAACACAACTTGAATCAACACACACGAACATACAAACATTCTACATGTTTGCGCCGAAAATCTAACATTTTTGATTTTCGTGCAAACATGCAAACGTAAAATTTGCACTTGTTTGTCAAACCGTTTGTGTGGTTTATTTAGTCATCAAAATGTGGTTGGGTAAAACCCCCAGACGAATATTGTTTCTGAAGGAATTATGGGAAACGATATATGTATGTAATTGTTTTATTTATTGTCTTTTTAGAATAAAATTTAATGATCAAAATTATTCCAATTATAAGTGTGTTCGAGTACCCAAAAGTTTTTAAAAATTTTTACTGAATTTTACGAAATTGCGTTCGTTTACTCCAGTTACAGTAAATGAGAACACAAATTGAGAGCGTAAAGTGACAGTTCTTGGATGAGAATTTACTAATTTTTACTGCAGAAATTTCTTGTAGTAAAACCAAAAAAACATGATTCAAAAGGTAAACAAATAAAAGTAGGAAATTAAAAAGTATATGTACAATTTGTGAAAAAATTATTAAAAAAAAAACAACAAAAATTAAATAAATTATTTTTAAACTATTCGTTGAACATGTATGCATATGCCTTTTAAAAGGCAAGGAATGTAGAAACCATTTATGGCGATTTTCGTTCTTATTTTGTTATTTCGTTGGAGCTGTGAAAATGCTAAGTATATGGTTACTTAGTACTGCACTTGCTTTTAAGGTAGTCAATAGCAAAACCATATAATCACATTCTTTGAATAAATTTAATCAAATAAAACGATTTGTAGAAAATAATTTTATATTTTCTTAAAATATTGCATCGAGTACTAACAAGAAAAAGAGTTGAGTAGTCAAAAGTGTAAATATATTTCAACACTACATGTACATATTTGCAATCAGCTGTTTCCTTAATCTTACGAATTTTTAAAATTTTTCCGTTCGCGTACTTTTTTGTGCTACAGCTTTTTTTGAGAGTAAAATCTTCAATTTACTCAGTAATTACTCATTTACTGTAAAAGTACTCGAACACCTTTGTTGTTTTTTTATTGTATCTTATATTTCTAATATGTGCGTTCTCACCAAAACATTCTCGCTAGTTTTAAAATAAACTCCATGCACCTAATTCTGGCATGTAACTGAGAAATTCCGTATTCCTATTTTTATTCATTACTTGAATCATAAAAAATTTGAAAGTATGCGTTTTTTGCAAATCGCACACTTCAAAGTTGACGAAGTATGTATCTGTTATTACATTTAAGACTTTGCCATCAATCATTGTAAGACGAAATTCATAGTCAATGAAAACAGTTTTTATGTCGTTTACTGTAGATTTGATTATTTCTGAAGACTTTTGCAAATTTAAAAAATATCGGGCGGCAAAAATGAACTGATGATGGGCTAGGATTTTCCCAATGCTCAGAGATTTCACTTCTCAGTCGTAAAGGAACTACAGAACCCATAAACATATTTGCATCTGTAATAGTTGTGTCATTTGTCGATATTGTTTGTTTGTAAGCACTTTGACCGGATGATCCATCACATCCCCACTTATTTATCAATGTAAGCCTATCTGGAAGTAATACTGCAAACTTTGAATAAGGCGTTTGGCTGTATGATCTGTTAAGTCTTGCAGGTTAACCTCTACCAATACTTCAGCAACCCTTACATTAGATGGCACTGCATTTTTTTGGCAGATGTAACTTTGTATACAGGAAAAATATTCACGTTATGATTTTTCGTAAAATAGAATATTTTTCCTTTGACAATCCCAAGTCCATAAATAATGCTTTGGCTTCTTGTATGCTATACTTTGTGGGTACAGCATTTGGAGGAGTTGGAATACTGTCATGAATCCTCTGCAGTCGACCTGGGCTTGCAAGCGCCATAGCTTGTTACACTTTGATTTATCGTTTACATACTTAAGACATAACGCTTCTGAAAGATGTGATTTAGATATATCTTTTGTGGTATTTTGAAGTTTACGTTTTTTTGTGTACTCTGAACACTCGGTTTATAGTTTTTGCAGGTCTTCCTCTTCTGCTGTCAGAAGATGTATGCGGTTCTACGCTGTTTTCAAAAGTTGTTACTCCATTTAGCCAGTCTAAGTTCTTTTCCATAAAGGTTTTTGTCGTACGGTTTGAGGCAAGCCATTCTTTATTAATTTTCAAGTAAACGAAATGAATTTTAACATCCTTTTCGTGATATTCTATTAAATCGTGTAATTTTTCGCAATGGTCAGTTTAAATACATTTTCATTATATGAGTTTCTGAATAACTCGGACAATTCGGAATTTTGAAATGACATCGCACTTAAAAGTAAAATTGTACTGATCACTACTATTACAAAACAAAAACTTAACAGTTGCGATTTAATTTATACCTAGAAATAAAAAAGGTTTAAGCTACCCGATTTGCGATACAGAAATCCACGCCTCAATTAACTGGATTATACAGTCTCGTATTAACGAGAAGCAATAAAAAAATGTAACAAGTGCTGCAGTGAAAACAACTTTGGAGAGACTTTTTTATTATTTATTTCTTTTCACATTTTGAATACATCTTTGTTACATACTTTAAAAAAAGGGGAAACATTATTTTCGTTTTCGCCATGAGATTGTAAAAGCTTTTTTCATATTTCAAGAAACCTGTCATTTTTTGTGGCTAAATTTAGTTAAATTATTTAAAGTATTATGTAGCAAATATGGGCGGGACCATTTTTGGCCACTTAGATATGTTCTATTTTATTTGTAAAAATTACCTAAATATAGGGTGTCTGAAAATCGGCAACTGCCGAAAAAGTAGTGCATTTGATGAACATTTTGTTACTTTTTTTGTAATAAAAAATAAACACCTTTAAAACAATACCAAGAAAGTAATGATCAAACGGCAATTTTTCTGATACTGCAATTGTAAATTTATTTGGTTTTTTTAAATATCACCTTTTTTGGCTTTCTAAAAGATTGTCGACTTTAAGGAGCTCCACCAGCTATAATTTTTATCCAATTAAGCAAAACGTTTTTGAATTGGGATCAGTAAGAAGTTCTTTATACGATGTGTTCATTCATTTTACAAAATTTTGTCATCAAATTTTGTATTTTTGCCACGGATTTTGGGAAAAGGAGCCACAGTGCGTCATTTTAATATAAACAAAACCGCGCATTGTAAAAGCACTGTGAAGGAGTTTTCTTTTCCTGAAGCGAATGGTGGCACGAAGGATTTGAAAGTTTGATTTGGTTAGATTTTCGTTAAAATAAAATTTATTTTCAGAAATTATACCAAGCTGACGTCACAGGGTAGACCAGAGATGTAACTTTGAGGTTATGTTTTGGAGCAAATCAGCTTTTTTATGCCTCTAGTTGCTGTTAAAAAGAGATAGCAATATAATGTAATGATGAGGGAAAATAAACAAAACAAAATTAAGCATTTTGCAAGTAATAAATGATGAATTGTATTGCAATTTACTTCTATATATCATGAATAATTCTTATTTTATTTTTAATGTTATATTACCATTTGCATTTATATTGCTTAAATTAATATTTTTCTACAACTTTTTTTATTGAGCCAAAAATTAATAAGAATACAAAACCACAACAAAACATGAAAAATTCTTTGTTTACTAGTTTCTGTGGGACAGAGACAACAATAGCATGCCGTTCGTGTCACTTCTGGTCTTCTTTGTGCTGACGTGCCTTAAGCTAAGTACTCTGTTCAAATTTGCGAAAAATGAGCAACATTGATTATTTCGTTTGAAAATTTTGACAATTAGCCAGTGGTGACAACACTACGATTTAGAAGAAATTTAACGTTTTTATTGCCTTTAAGTAAGCAACATTGTTTTTGTTTTGTAAACAAAAACCATGTGTGAAAACAAATGGAGAACAAAATAATTTTAAGAGTTTGTGCTGCAACGTATCAATTAATGTAAATTGCAGCTGCTGCGGAAGAGCTCTTTGAAGACACACGTTCTCATTCAATCCCATACCTTCATTTTATGTTATTTTCACACTATTTTCCATTATTTTAGTTATTTGTGCGCAACAAATTCAATGCAAAGTAAAATCTGATCATCTGTTGTTTGCAATTCCGCACGAAATAAGTGGTGCTTACATTATTTCGCAGTTGAAAAATATGTTGCCAAAAACATGTTGTGGTTGAAAAAATAATGCTGCCAGAAACATTTCGTATGTTTTCACAAGTTGAACAGAGTACAACTTCGGCCATATTATTTTGAAATTATTTCGCATGAATTTTTTTATATGGACAGCAGTTCGCACGAAATGATGAACAGAGTACCCTGCTTTAGCCGAAAGCAGAATTCTTTGTTGGTTTTCTTGATATTTGCCAGAGATTTAAGGCAAAAGTAGTTAGGGTCGTTCCCACAAATATCATTAAATATAAGAAATACATATCTTAATTCTTTGTTATAGTAATATTTTTAACAAACATAATTTCTAAGATAATAAATAAGAGAGTAATTAGTATTACTAGTTAAATAACCTAAACTATTGATAAAATATATTTAGGATTAAGAACAAAGAAATCATTTTGTAAACACGTAGATATGTATGAGTAATAAAAATCCTAGACATAATTAGTAACTAGACATAAGACAAATTACATAAATAAAAATACTGTATCATAAATAACCTTTAACCATAATAAAGATAAAAAGGGTCGAATACCAAACAACCCTAAATACACAAATACCGTAAACTATTTATCATAAAACAAGATACAAACCTAATGAATAACAAAATAATATAAGTGACCATGAAATAGTTAAGAATAAAGAAATTATGATAAGAAAAATATGTTATTCCACTAGTATTTAAGATAGATATTTCGTAAATTCTAGTCAGTTAAAAATATGTAGTGAAGACGCATAGTCGTCGTTTGTAGTTTTTAATTAAAAAAATTAATTAAGAAAAATAAATAAAAATAAAGACGCATCGCGTCGTGAAAAAGATTTGTTTTTTTTTTAATAAAAGAGATATTCAGTATCTTTAACTAAGTTGCTGTCGGAAGCTGACCACATATTTACTATGCATCCTTCGAATTTATTTTGTGTTTATTACTCTGATTTTGTAAACGATAAATGCATTTTATCGCAGGAACCATAGTGCCCGTAGTTGTTTATATAATTAAAATATTAATTTTATTTTTAAAACAACTATATCGAAATTATATTTTTGAATGAAAACTTTTGAAAGACAATTTGGACAATACATAAATATCAAACTTGATCGATTAAAAATAAATAATATAATAATTATAAACATAGGTAACAATTAAATACATATATATGTAGCAAGATGCTACATTAGCCCCCACCAGTAACAAAACCTGTATAATTAATTATGCAGCGATATTTTATTGAATATGGAAAGTTCTATTTCGGGTTTTAAGTGTTTCGTATGGTTCTGTTAGTTTTTCAATATAAGCTGGTTTAACTAAATCAATATTACAAGTTCCAATATTATTACCACATTGCACATTAAAAGTATTGTTGTTTCTCTCTAAAACTTTATATGGCCCTTCGTAAGGACATTCAAGCCCATTCGGTCTAAGTACTTTAATAAAAACATATTCACAATTCTACAGATTCTTAGGAACAAAGTAGTGTGTTTTATTATTATGATGAATTACTTTACTTTGTACTGTATCAAAATGGTTTCTCAAATTTTGTAGCATATAATCGTGAGTAAAAAATATATCACTTTACTACCAGATCACCAGGTAATCTCAAAACTTGTACTAATTCTGAAGGACTGCATTTAAGTTCCTCCTTGACAGTTGCTCGAATTCCCAATAAAACTATAGGTAACTGTTCAGACCACTTTTTCACATTGTTACTACCCTTAAGAGACGTTTTTAACTGTCGACCAACGTTCAACCACACCATTTCCTTGCGGGTGATAAGAAGATGTATGAATTTTATGTGTTATGTTCCTAAAAATTTGCTTAAATCACTAAATAATTTCGAAGTAAATTGTGTTCCTTGGTGAACCGTAATTTGAAGTGGAATGCCAAATCGTGGTATGTAATTATAAAGAAAAGTGCTTGTAATTGTTTGAGAAGAAATATCTTTAATTGAATATGCTTCGGGCCACTAGTATTCATTTGATTTTTGGCAATTAATGCAATTTGAAGCCAATGTATTAATATCTTTACGCATCGATGGCCAAAAATATTTACTTTGCATAAGTTTTCGTGTAGCACGAACTCCTGGATGTGACATAGAATGTAAATTACTAAAAACAGTTCTTCTTAACGAAATTGGAACATAAGGACGATTTGTTTTACCTGAAGTATCACACCATATTTTAATGTGTAGTAAAGGAAGATCGATCTCTTTTAAGTTGTATTTTGTAGCACTATGTGTATCATACGTGAGTTTAAGTGAGTTTAGCCAAAAGCTCTCGGTCTAATGTAGAATATTTGCACTCACTGTGAGTTAGTTTTCTACAAAAATATGCAAGAGGTTCAACAATTTTGTTCTTAGGTTGTGTAATACGGCTCCAATTGCTAAGTTTGAAGCATCTACTGCTAAAGTAAGAAGATCATCTTTATCAAAATGTGTTAATAATGTTTTCTGAGAAAATTTTTATTCTGTTATTTCAAAAGCTTCTTCAGTCTCATCTGTCCACAAAAGTTCCTTATTTCTTTTCTTAGATGGTTTTGTTATCATTTCGTGCAATGGTGGTAAAAAACTTGCAATCATTGGTACATACATATCTGTGATAATAATTTACCATTCCAATAAATTTTTGGAGTTTTGTTATCGAATTTGGTTTTACATAAGAGAGAATTGTATCAACTCTATCAATTGATACCCTCAGAAGAGATGTGATATCCCAGAAACTCTAAATTCGGTACTCCAAAAATGCACTTGGATGGTTTAATATTAAGGCCATATTCATCAAATTGTTGGAAAACAATTTCTAAATGTTCCAAGTGTTGTTTTTCGTTTGCACTTGCAATTAATACATCGTCAATGTAAGTGAACACGAAATCTATACCAAAGAAAACTTTATTAATAAATCTTTGAAAAGTTTGTGCACTATTTCTGAGTCCAAAAGGCATTCGTGTGAATTCAAACATCCCAAAGGGTGTAGTAATGGCTGTTTTATGAATATAATTTTCGGCCATGGGAATTTGATGGTATGCTTTTACTATTTGATGGTATGATTTTTGAGAAAAATGTCTTACCTCTAAAATCTGTAGTTAGATCTTGAATATTAGGTATGGAATATCTATCTGGTATTGTAATGCAGTTCAATCTACGGTAGTCGCCACATGGTCTCCAATCATTGTTTTCTTTTTTAGAAACAAGATAAAGAGGAGATGATACGTGTGAATTCGACGGTCTGCAAATACCAGATTCTAATAAAAATTTAAATTCGGATTTCGCTACTTTCAATCTAACAAGATCTAATCTTCGTGGTTTTGAAAATGGTAGATTACCTTTTGTTTCGATTCTGTGTAGTGTTGTGTGCTTAATGGGTTTGGTATAATCTATTCGCAGTTGTTGAAATTTATCTAAAAGTTCGGGATATTTAGTTTTAGGTACATAAACTTTTAGTGAATGTATTCGTGAAATTCCTAATAAAGCTACAACTGAAGAATTCGTATTTTAATCTCTAATAATTTTATTTTTAATGTCAATGATAATTCCAAACTTTTAAAAAAATCAGCACCTAAAATTGGTTGGTTAATATCAGCTAAAATAAAAATGAATTTGAATTCTCGACGAAGATTTAAATCAAGTGTTAGTGATTTTGTACCATAGGTTTTTATAATGGAACCATTAGCTGCAGAAAGTGTTACGTCTGAATTCCGTTTGAATTTATTAAATTTAGATATTGGAATAACTGATACAGCTGCACCTGTGTCAATTAAGAATTTTAAATTATTATTTATGTCAAAAACAAATAAGCGACGCGATGCATCTTTATGAGTCCCTTTATTCTTCGCTTCAATAACAGGACAACTTAGTTAAAATTTTTTTATTATAATATCGAAAGAAATCACAGGGAGAAATACATATCACAGCTTTATTTCCCAATTTTTTGATGATACCAACAAAACTGTTGTTTTGTATTATTTTTTCTATCATTGTAAGTATTAAATCTTGAGCTGTTTTTAATTTCAAATAAATCATGTGATATTTTCCGACAAATTTGAAGTAATTTTAATTAAATGTTGAATTTGAACATCTGCAGACGACGGAATTAACGCAGAAAAAGAAGATATTTGGGAGTTATTTGATAATTGAAATATTTTATCCGCTAAAGTTAACTTCTCAGTTAAAAAAGTTAAGTTCGATGTTATTAAAGGTTCCTGAACAGTAACAGGAAATTTTCGCATCCATAATTTGATTAGGAGATCAGTATTTATCAAATAATTATTAAGAGTTAGTTTATTAAGATCATGGAAAAACTCAGATGGTTTCCTGTCTCCAATTTCTGATTCGTTAAGTATTTTATCGAAACGGATATCTTTGTTTAAGGAAAAACGTTCAATAATGATTTTTTTAATATGATCGTATTTGTTCTCTATAGGTGGATTGTGAAGAATGTCTATTAATTTTCCAAGTACATCCTCAAGAAATAATAAGTTGGTACTTAGCCGTGTCATTTGTAATATTTTTAAATTCAAAAGTCAATTCGCTTTGAATAAACCAAGTTTCAGGACAAGAACTCCAAAATTGTTGTAATTTTATTGAAACTTGAGATGTATTATTTGCGCTGGGATTGTGGAACGGATTGTTCATGTTGTAAAGAAAGACTAGGAGGTGGAACTGATTGTGCATCTTGGAACTCGGCATTATTTTCATTGTACTCCAATTAGGTTTTACTACATATTTGTTATGGATCAGATCCCACAGCAATTTGAAAAGAACAAACCATTTCAGACATAGAAATTGGGTTCTAAGAAACAAATTATGTCGATATAAATGATTGTCGCTGAACGAAAATAATGTCTGTTATGACCAGACAAAAGAAAACAAGTAAAAGAGATATATTCGGCTGTGCCGAATCTTATATACCCTTCACCATAGTATGGAGTGACGACAGAAGTCACAATCACGAAAATTCGCGTCCACGAAATATGAAAAAAAAATTTAAGTGGAAAAAATTACATTAAAGCAAAAAAAAAAATTGCCACTCACGGACGCACCCCTACGTGATGGAAACAAAAAATTAATCATGATCACGCATTATTGGTTCTAATCTCTATTTCGTAGTATAGGCTGATTTCATAAACACAGCTTCCAAAGCAACACTGGAAGCATGAGTTTACAAGGCATTCTAGTGTTGCTTTGCAAACTGCGAATGATGAAGTTAGCCATAAATTATGAATTTCGTAACAAATTTGTTACACTTTCGTGCTTAGAGTGCATTATAAAAATATTAACATCCCCTTATTAGCACTTATATATTTTTTCACACATCCAAGAAGTGTTTCAACGTCTTTATCAATAAGCCAGTGGTCTTCGACTAAACAAAGAAATTATTTGAAACGTAAGAACAGGTTTAATAATGAAGAAATTCTCCCAAAATAGATAAAAAATATCGACACCTATTACATAAATCTGCTAGTCTAATGATTAAAATGTTCCAATATTATCTTCACATTGAAAATAATTTAAAGCTATCAAAAATTCTTAAAAAAAGAACGAACTTTTTCAAATAAAAAGTAAAAGTAATCAAAATAACTAA
The DNA here is from genome assembly GCA_956483585.1 of Gymnocheta viridis. Taxonomy (NCBI): domain Eukaryota; kingdom Metazoa; phylum Arthropoda; class Insecta; order Diptera; family Tachinidae; genus Gymnocheta; species Gymnocheta viridis. The sequence continues at coordinate 58,380,494 of OY101440.1, read as the reverse complement.
AATGTATCAAAAATTAAAAAAAAAAATAAATTAATAAATGGTTGGTCAGGATTTGAAACCGTACCTTCTTACCCGGTGGCACGGGTTTGAATCCTGAACACAACACAATGCTATTTTTTTTTTAGAATTTTAGATACATTTTAGTTGTTTTTATTACTTTTACTTTTTATTTGAAAAAGTTTGTTCCACAATTTATTTAAAAAACCAGGCACAATCTCTTTTATAATATTTTTTTTTAATTTTTGCGTTTTTTCCAAAAATATTCAAAATGTTATCAGATAGGATTTTGTACAGTGATAAAATAATTATAAAATGAATTTAGTAAGTTGTCGACGATTTTATTTGATATAATATAATATTAATAACGACAATAAAAATAACTTGACGGTGTAAGAAAAAATATTAAATTATAACAACATATTTTAATTCATTATTTTAATTTAATTTTTTCTTTAAAGCTCGTATGATGTACGTATGTATGTAAACTAGTGGTATTCTGATAGTTGTCTTTTTAAAATTTTGTTAACTTTTCCAATTACTTATCAGTATTTCGGTTGGACCAGACGATAAAAGTTTTTGTTCAATATAACCTAAAAAAATAAACAAATTTTATTTAAATCATCTTCTGCGTTTACTAAGTAAGACAGAGATCTAAATATGAAAAATTACGATAAAATCGCAAACAGAAAGTTTTTTGCTCTCAAATCCAACCCATAATTCGGCTTATTTTCGTAATATTTTACCATTAATCCACGTCCAATTCCGTAGTGCGTGCTATCGACATGCGAAATTCCGCAAAACTATGATTTTTTAGGTGTTTTTAATGAATGTAAGACCAGTTTATTTTATATGAATATGTTGCGGCCGCAAAGTAAATGCCATTTTGCAGCACTGATTTTTATTCCTATTTTATTCATATCTTATTTTAATACCTTTTGTACTACTATGTTATATTTGAATCTAACATCTTTTTCTCATTGCTTGTTGGAAAAGAGTCTTGTTTATTCGTGTCGCGGATAAAGCCATTTATATATATAAATTTAAATACTTTGTTTATGTTGCATTGAGATTGGAATTATACAGGATGTAATTATTTTATTTTATTATTATCGAACGTATTGTAATATTATTTATCATTATAGTGAAATAAACACGCCACTACACTCCACTCCTACAAATAAAGCTATTTGTGTTTGTGTACAATTATTGCCTGCCTAATTGAGGTTACTTTATTTCTTCTGACGCCATTCTTTGTTTCCTAAGCGGAACATAATTTTATTTCAATCCTCTTTGCGAAATTTTCTGCCGAAAATTTATTGATGAGACAACTTCAAAACTCCTTGAGGGTATGCCGAATCGGAGCCACCGATCAACAAGAGGAAAATTACCAAAGCGATTAGAGGACTTTATTGTAAGTACTATGTCAAATTCATCAGCATCACTCGTAGCTGATAACGATCACAACAGCACGCCAAGTGAAGCCAGTGCGGATGACACAATTATAGAGCAACGTGATAACGCCGACGACGTGGTCGTCTGCCTAATGAAACGACTGAAAGTTTTAGAAGACAACAACCAACTTACCATGCAACAGTTGGTACAAAGCGAAACGAAGAGGGCACAATTGCAAGAACAATTGTCAAGAACAAGTACTGCGTTAGAATCGTAGCATTGTAATATTGATCCAGCCACAATTATAACCACGATACATAACACAATAGCCGCCGCTACCTATTGTAGCACATTTCCTGTAAGTACAAATACAACTTTAAATTACAGTCTTCCTAGACAGCCCATTGCTTCAACAACGTTCAGCCCAACACAGTGTCAAACGGCAATGCCATGCAGTCAACGAGAAAATATTAATTTAAATCAATCTAGCATGCCAGTCAATATTGGGCAACCAAATGTTAGATACGCCCACATGCCACACAGAATATCTGTGCCCACTACAAATTTATATTCTTCACCATATAGCATGTACACAAATACAGGGTTGCCAGATATGACGAATAGTGTAACCTCACAGCCACCATTTATGCCCACTTATTCGGGTATATTTTCACATGCAAGTCATAATTCACACCAGCCTACGCGAAAATTGTACGATTTACCGGAGTTTCATGGTTACCCGGAACAATGGCCTGTTTTTATAGCAGCATTTACGGAATCGTCAAATGCATACGGATATTCAGATTTGGAGAATACATTCAGACTGCAAAAGTGTTTGAAGGGATCAGCCCGTGAAGAGGTGGAATGTTTACTGATAAATCCACATAACATTGGACAGGTAATCGATCAGCTCGGGTTCAAATATGGCCGCCCCGAACTTTTGATCAACAGCTAGCTACAAAAGATTCGTGAAATTAATACAATACCGGAAAACCATTTAGAGAAATTGGTGCCGTTCGCCACAAGGGTACAAAATTTGACAATGTTTTTGAAAAGTTGTGATGCTGTACAAAATATAAGTAATCCCACATTGATAGAGGAACTTATTGCCAAGATGCCGATGACTAAACGCATTGAATGGTCATCTTATTGTTCGTCGATCATGCCGTATCCTACACTTGATCATTTTAACACACCTAATTTGCCATCAACATCATCGTTTAGTACTATGAAAAATAGTATTGGTCAACACCGCCTCAATACAAAACCAATACTCACTGTAGTCGAGGATAATAAAATGTGTTATTTGAAATGTAAAGATTCTCATTTGCTATTTAAATGTGAAAAATTTTTAGAAATGCCAGTAAAAAAACGTTGAAATTTGCTTAAAAATAATTGTCTCTGTTTTTCGTGTTTACGTAAGGGACACAACGTGGCACAATGTAAGCGGAAAAGTGTTTGCAATGTAAATAATTGCAAAAAGTTACACAACGTAAGTCTGCATGAAGAATCAAAACTCGATCAAGAACAAATCAACGTAATAGATCAAAAGCCGTTGTCATCGAGAACAACAAAATTACTTTATAAAATCGTGCCTATCGAAATTCGTGGACCTAATGGTAAGGTCATTCAAACACATGCCTTTATAGATGAGGGTTTGTCGTTGACTATAATTCGCGAGTCTCTTGCTCTCCAAATGGGTTGTAAGCAAGATATGAAACCCCTCACACTGCGCTGGTTTAAAGATGAAGTTACAACAGTGTTATCAATGAGTATCCAAGTCCAGGTCAAGGGAGCCGAAATGAACAAAAGGTGGCGCCAACTTAGAGCCCGTAGTGTGCCAGAGCTACATCTGCCATCACAATCTGTCGCCATGGAGGAACTTCATGATAAATTTAATCATTTGAAGAAACTGCCAATTGCTGGGTACACTGAAGCCATTCCAGAAATATTAATAGGGTTAGATAATTGTCATCTGCCCAACTTTAAGAGTATACATCTGGATGAATTCGCTGTGCCCGCCAACACGCCTTTAGGTTGGGTGATATACGGTAGACCAGAAGAACCGAATACTACGTCATCAGCATTACTGTCAGTCATACTTCACACCCGCGACGAAAATGTGGAATGTGTGGACAAATTAATATCCATTTATTTTACTACAGAAAATTTTGGTGTAGCGTTGCCAGACAAACAGCTTGAATCACATGAAATAAAACGGGCAAGACAAATACTGAGAGATACTACAAGAAAGGTGAACAATCACTATGAAACAGGATTGTTATGGAACTCGGATGATGTCAAACTGCCAGATAACTTTAACATGACATTGAAACGTTTACAATCGTTAGAAAGAAGGATGCGAAGCGATATGGAACTTTCAAAAGCATACAAAGAATGTATGACCAATTTTATATCGAAAGGTTATGCGAGAAAATTGTTGCCTGATGAAAATGCCGGCAGTTCCCCAAGTAGATGGTATTTGCCACATTTTGCTGTATTCAATGTCAACAAGCCTGGAAAGCTCAGGCTAGTATTTGATGCAGCAGCCTCTGTGAATGGAACATCATTAAATTCAAAACTTCTCAAAGGACCGGATGAAAATCAATCACTATCAAAAATACTTTTCCAATTTCGTGATGGAAATATTGCCGTATGCGCCGACATAAAAGAAATGTTTCTGCAAGTTCGTATACGTAAGGCCGATCAAAATGTGCAACGATTTTTATGGAGATTTGATCAAAATGAAGAGGTAGAAACATACACTATGGTCTCAATGATATTTAGGGCAACTTGCTCCCCTTGTAGCGCACAATATATAAAGAATATAAATGCAATAGAAAATGCTGCTACAAATGATGTACTAAATGCAATTTTAGATAATCACTATGTGGATTACATGGTATGTAGCTTTAAAAACGAGGATGACGCGCTTAGGATATCGGTTGGCATTAAAGAGACACATGCAAAAGCGGGTTTTGAACTTCGGGGTTTCATTTCCAACTCTTCAAACGTACAGCAAAAACTGAATGGTCATGCGGGAAACAAATTTTTAAATGTTAACATGAACAGCGCCGATAATGTTGAAAAGGTGCTTGGTATGTTTTGGAAAAATGATGATGATGTGTTTGTTTTTGAATTACGTATGAATCGTGTCGATCCTGAAATTATGTCTGGTACGAAATGCCCTACGAAACTAGAACTATTGTGTCTGGTCATGTCAGTGTACGATCCATTTGGAATGATTGCAAACCTGCTTATATATGGTAAAATATTGCTGCAACAGCTATGGCGTGCCGGAGGTGGGTACCGACAAAATTAAATCCTGCCGATGCTGAAACACGAACAAATTATCCAATAAATTACAGACCTGAAAATAGGTGGATAAAAGGTCCATCGTTTTTACTTGATAGCGAAAAAACCTGGCCACAGCCAATAAGTTTAAACATGGTTTCAGTAGAAGAAAAACGAAAACACTGTATGGTAGCCATTGAAACATGTTTAATCGATTTCAGCCGATTTTCAAATTACTTAAGACTATGTAGAGTTATTGCATGGGTGATACGATTTGGTAATTTGTGTCGTAGGAGAATAGAGAGGAATTCATTTATTGAATTGACAGCGAGCGAACTTCATAAAGCCGAGGCAAGAATATGTCAAATCGTTCAACTTGAAATGTACTCTAGTGAGATACACGATCTTAAATCAAGTGGTGTCGTATCCAGATGTAGTTCAATTACGTCGCTTATTTTGTTAACCGAAGAGGAGTGCATGTTAAAATTCGTTCGGATATGGGTACAAATTTTGTAGGTACAGATAGAGAATTGAGACGAGTCAGCGATTTATTTGATCACAATTACATTCGGTGCGAGTTATCCGCAAAGAATATTATATGGGAATTTAACTGTCCTGCAAACCCTAGCAGCGGAGGATGATGGGAAAGGCTCATACAATCAACAAAAAGGGTTTTAGCAGTCACCCTAAAGGAAATCGCTCCTCAAGTCGAAACTTTAAGAAGTCTTCTTATCGAAGCCGAGAACATAATGAACAGTCGTCCACTTACACATCTTCCGGTTACCCCTGAAAGTCCTGAACCGCTAACTCCAAATCACTTTTTATTGGGAACTACCAATTCGACTCAAACGCCATTTGATGATAGCCCAATATGTTCGCGCAAGCAATACAGAATAAGTCAGCAGTTGCGGAATAAGTTTTGGCGGCAATGGATACGTGAGGATCTACCTACGTTAACTAGACGAACTAAGTGGTTTGCTCCTCGGAAGCCTATTGAATTGAACGATGTGGTAATTATTTGCGATGAAAATCAACCTAGAAGTCAATGGAAGCGTGGTACCGTTACTAGAAAACTGACAAATAAGGATGGAACCACCCGTATAGTGGAGCTACGCACGGCCAATGGAACTTTGCGCCGACCGGTATCTAAACTCGCTGTGTTAGACGTTTGTGGTGAAGTCCGGAGGGACATTCACGGGGGGCGGGATGTTGCGGCCGCAAAGTAAATGCCAGTTTGATTTTTATTCCTATTTTATTCATATCTTATTTTAATACCTTTTGTACTACTATGTTATATTTGAATCTAACATCTTTTTCTCATTGCTTGTTGGAAAAGAGCCTTGTTTATTCGTGTCGCGGATAAAGCCATTTATATATATAAATTTAAATACTTTGTTTATGTTGCATTGAGATTGAAATTATACAGGATGTAATTATTTTATTTTATTATTATCGAACGTATTGTAATATTATTTATCATTATAGTGAAATAAACACGCCACTACACTCCACTCCTACAAATAAAGCTATTTGTGTTTGTGTACAGTTATTGCCTGCCTAATTGAGGTTAGTTTATTTCTTCTGACGCCATTCTTTGTTTCCTAAGCGGAACAGAATATGAAGAAATCAATTTTTTATCTCTTAAGATCTTAACTATCATTTTGAATATGTTGAATTGGGGAAAATACGAAAATATGCACAAAACAAATAGTACGCATGTACTATTTTTGGAAATTTCCCCCAAACATTCCGATCTATAAATCCAAAGTTCATATGTATGATATGTACGATAGGAACTGATTGTTTGAAAAATATTTAATGAATTGCGAACTAATTCTTAGAATACATTTTAATTAAGCCCATATTAAATTATTCAATTGGATAATGCAATCTAGAAGCTAAATATAAATTTGTGGAAAGTAGGTATTTGTAATACTTTTATTCAAAATACAATTACATTTTGAATTTTTATTCCAAATACAAAATATTTATTAATAAAAGTTTGATTTTCACAATGGAAATGATATCTTTTAAGTTTTTTTACTCTATAATTTTGCTGTTTTTTAATCAATATTAGATTATACAATTTTCCTAATGTTCTCATATTTTTAAGAATTTTTGTCATTTTAGAGATTTTTTCAAGATTTTTGGCTGCCGATTGCCAATTATATGATTTTTTTTAAATAAATTTTGGGAATAATTTCCAATATTGTAGTTGCAATTTTTAGAATATGCGCTATTTTCGCGGGGTTTTAAATTTTTTAGTTTCTTTGCTAATTACATTTTGGAGCTTGATATCAAATTAAATTCTTACATTAAACTTTCTTTTTATTTTATAGAAAAATGGGAATTAATTGAAGTGCTTTTGAAGATTAACTCACTGATGTTACAGAATGAAAGAAACATTTCTTATCAAATTCTAGCCGGTTAGAGATTTTTCTGCTTTGTTATGTGTTACTAAGTATCCAAACAACATTTTAATTGTCAAAAGATTTTTTATCACATTGTACAAATACAATAATAATACCGGGTTCTGATATACTGCAGGTACGCTCTGCACCTGAATATAGAAAATAATTAAAATTACACAAGTATAAAACAGGATGTAAGCATCAATTTTGCCTTTCTTCTGAAATCACAAATAGTCATCAAAAATGAAATATTAATACATTTTCAAAACAAAACTAATATTCAATTGTGCAAATGTTGAATTTTATCTTCGACCTTCTTATGATTTTGGTTTTATTTGGTTTGTATTCCAAAAATTCAGGCTTTCAAGGTCATTTGAAAAATATAAATAAATAAAAACTACTTATTTAATTGTTCATCCTACGATTCGTTGGGGGTTTTCCAACTTCTTCAGGGATGTTTGTTTATTACGATCTGGCAACCACTTTAATATAAAAACAAAATAAATGTTTTGTATTACACACTAATAATAATAATTATACATTTTCTTATTAATTGTACTTATATCTAATCTTTTCTTTTTACATAATTTTAAAAATCAGTGTTTTTTGTGTAAACTGGACAAACACAAAACACAAACTTAATAATTTAAAATTGTAAAAATAAATAAAATATCACAGTATCTTTATTGTCGTCACTATACTAAAACTATGTTGTAGTTGGCATTGATGTTGTCCATATCGTCTTTGGTATTGATTGCACTCTCAGCTTTTTGTTGTATTCTTAAACTCTCCAATGTACCTATGTATATCGTTTGTTTACTTTGTTCTCTTTATTCAATATTTTTATTCGTTAAAATTAGCTTGATGTCCATTTTCAATACAGTGCTGCGCTATTGCAGTTGCTTGTTTACCTTTTCTTATATCTGCCTTATGCTCGTCAATTCTTATTCCTAAACTTCTCTTAGTTGTACCAATATAAACTTTTCCGCACTGTTCGTCTTCCTTGCCGGTGCATTTTATTTCATACACAACATCACTCTGATCCCTTGTTTCAATTTTCGTTTTTGTTTGTGTAAATAAATGTGTAATTGCTTTGTTTGGTTTGTGTGCAATTGTTACGTTATCCTCTTTAATTATCTCTTTAAGTTTGTTGTTTTCTGTAAGTTTTGGTATAAACGATACTCCGTAATATTTAGTGTTACCAGATGTTTTGTTTTCAGTGTTAACCCGTTTATTTGTATTATTTGTTACTTTACGAATTAAATTGTTTATAATGTTGTTCGGGAAGTTGTTTTTCCTGAGAATATCTTTAATAATTAATATGTTTTTTGCCCTGAACTTTTCGTCGCTAAGTTTCATAACTGCATTAACTAAATTATTTGCCGTGTTTGTTTTTTGTTTCATTGGTTGTGTTGAAGCGTAGTTTATGATACGTCCAGAAGCAATTGATTTAGAGTACCAATCTGTAATTAATTTATCTTTTTCACGGTATATTTTCATGTCAAGATATGGAATAGATTTATTTTCTTCTTTTTCGACGGTAAATTTTAGCTTTGTATGGTTGTAGAATTTAATTAAAAGATATTGGGAAAATACTTTATTTTGCTTAGAGCTAATTAAGAGCTCCTAAGCTGTAACTTTATTAATTAATTTAATTTTAAATCTTACTCTACTTATATACTACTTATGAGAAGTTCTAGACGACTTAAATGAGTGACATTCTAGAACTTCACTCAAAACTTAATTCTATTCTTACAGTATGCTTATTTTATATTTTACCAGCCAATCATAAATTTTAGACAGTTTCTAAAACTCATGATTGAGTGGTTTCTTAATATTAATAATTGTGGGAATATAAAAGACATACGATCGTTTAGCTATTTCGGGTGTCTTTTAGTTTCCCAAGGAAACGATACGGCGCGCGTCTCAACAGTTTGTATAGTTTCTACGAGTGCATAATAAAACGCAAGGAATTGTTCAAGTGACTTTAACAACGGCCTACGATACACACACAAGGTGTCAAGTGACCGCTTCACAAATATTCTGTCTGGCGTTTGGCAATGTAATTAGAAGCTTGTATGTTGCTGCACTGTAGACTGCAAATGCCTACTACACACTGTTGGTTATAGTGATAATCAAACCACGCTACACCTCCACCTTTCACAAGAATGTTCATATGACGTTATTTTTATGGACATTCTTTTACAAAAAATAAAAAATCCTACTGAAGTATAATGAAAAATTAATTATTTAGTTTAATATATATGTGGTAGCGCGCATACCGTTTTTAATTATTTAATATTATATCACTTAAGTCTATTTTTATGAACTATTTGTTCTTTGTTTGTTTTCTTATCAACTACGGTTACATTATTTCTTAAATCTATATTTTTTATTTTATATGGTCCCTTATATTGGGCATCTAATTTATGACCTATTTCATTTTTAATTAATACTAAATCTCCTATTCTAAAATTATAGTCTAGTATATTCCTATCATAATTTAATTTCTGTTTAAGTTTACTCTTATCTAATAATTGTTGTGCTCTCTTATAAGCTACTTCTAACCTAAATTTTGCTTCTTTAGCATAGTCATCTATATTATAGAGTGGAGTAATTCTATCTACTTCGCTAAACTGATTAAAAGAACTTGGTTGTCTAGCAAAAACTAATTCATACGGACAATAATTGTGTACTGTTGAAGGTGTTGTGTTAAAACAGTAAGTGAAATATTTCAACCATTCATCCCAATCCGTTTTATCAACTGTAATATAAGAACGCACGTATTCATTGAAAGTTCTATGACTTCTTTCGATTGTTCCTAATGTTTGATGATGGTATGCTGTTGAAGTTAGTTTTTGAATTTTTAATAGATTGCATAGTTCTGTTACTATTATGTTTTTGTATTCTGTACCCATGTCTGAAATGAACGTCTTCATTGGACCATAGGTTAGTATAAAATTTTCAAATATTGCCTTCGCAACTGTTTCAGCGCTTTTGTCTTTAATTGGTATTGTTACTAAATATTTAGTTAAGTCGCATATTATTGTGACTGCATATTCATTTTCGTTTAATGATCTCGGAAACGGTCCTATTGTATCTACATACACCGTATCAAATGGTTTTGCTGGTGTTGGTGTAATTGTCATTGGACTCTTTGAATGTTTAATCGTTTTAGCAGTTTGGCATTTATGACATGTTTTTACATTTTTAGCTATGCCTTTTGACATGTTTTTCCAATAGTAATATCTTTTAATTTTTTCTATTGTTCTATAAATTCCACAATGTCCTCCTTGTATTGGATCATCGTGATGTTTCAGCATAATTTCAAGAATTGCCTTGGCATTCTTATTATCAATTTGGGTCACCTCGTTTAGTAGCGCTACTTCAATTTTATTTAATATATTATTGCCCATATTTTTAAAATCATTTATTGAGATAAATTCGAAAATTTTCTCTGTGGGTGCCAATTGTAATTTATATATTTTAAGTTTACCGGCCACATTTTCGAGCCTAGAGAAAAATTGTCCTAAGTCAAAGTTCTCGTTAGTAAACAAATCATTTATTTGTATATATGTTACTACAGATTTTCCTCGTTTGATGGAACATCTTCCGGGGGAAATCTTTAGTTTATAATATTTTCTGACGTCAGTGTTCTTTAAAGGTACATATATACTGGGCTTATTATCAATTTTATACTGTTTATTTAATGTATTACTATTATTTTCTTTTAATTGTTTATTAGTCATCGATCTAGTCGTGACTTTTAATATAGAACAAATTTTGCTATTCATGTTTTTTAAGTCATTTATTGTAATGCGCGATAAAGCGTCAGCAACATAGTTTTCTTTTCCCCTAAGGTATTCAACCGTAAAATCATATTCTTCTAGATCAAGTCTAATTCTTGTTAATTTGGAGCTAGGATTTTTCATTGAGAACAGATAAGAAAGTGGTCTGTGGTCAGTACGGACAAGAAAATGTTTTCCATATATATAGGGTCTGAAATGGGTTATTGCCCAATGTATGGCTGTTAGTTCTTGTTCAATTGTTGACTTATTGCTTTCGCCTTTAGTAAAAGTTTTTGATGCGTATGATATAGGTAATTGTTTTCCATTATGTTCTTGAGTAAGTACAGCTCCACAAGCTTGTTTACTTGTATCTGTCGTTATGCAAAATTGCTTTGTGAAGTCTGGATACTGAAGTAATGTTGGTGTCATTAGTGCTTTTTTAAGGTAATTAAATTCGTGGTCACAATCTTTAGTCCATTCGAACTGTACTCCTTTCTTGGATAATTTTGTTAGATGTCTGGAATATTCCGAAAAATTTTTAATAAATCTACGGTAGTAATTGCAAAAGGCTACAAACCTTCTTGCGCTATCAGCATCTTTTGGTACTGGATAGTTTTCTATAACTGTATATTTACTATCGTCGGGTAATATTCCTTTATCTGTGCATTTATGACCAAGGTAAGTTACTTCTCTCATAAAAAATGAACATTTTTCTGGGTGAAGTTTTAAATTGTGCTGTCGACATAAGTCGAAGACATTTTGTAAATTTGAAAGCATATGTTTTTCTGAACATCCCAACACTACTAAATCATCCATATACAAAAAGGCTTGGTCTGGTTTTAAACCACTAAAAGCAAGTGTCATCATTCTTTGAAAAGAGTTAGGTGCTATTTTTAAACCATATGGTAATCTAGTAAATCTGTATGAACCTTTGCTTGTTGAGAATGCTGTTAAATCTCTAGAGTCATTTTCTAAACCAATTTGGTAAAATCCTGACATCAAATCTAAGCAAGAGAAATATTTTGCTCTGCCTAGTTGATCCAGAATATCATCTATCCTCGGTAAAGGAAATTTATCTGCTATTAATTTTTTATTTAATTGTCTATAGTCAATGACAAGTCTCCATCTCTTTTTGTATGAATTCGGTAATCATTTTTTCGGTACCAATAGAATTGGACTGTTATATTCTGAGTATGATGGTTCAACGATTTTATCTTGTATTAACTTTTTCACTTGTTCGTCGATCTCTTCTTTGTGAGTATGTGGTATACGGTAATTCTTTATATATATCGGTTGTGTATTTTTTACCCTTAACTTTTGTTGATAGAAATTGTTAGTTGTTATTGGTTCTGTTTCCAAACCGAAAATATCACTGTATTCTGAACAAAGGTTAGTTAATGTTTCCTTAAAATGATTTGGAAATTTTTCTTTTAAAATTTTTAATATTTCTGATTTTCTATGTTTATTATGATATTTTTTATTCTTGATTATATCATAATCAGTGGCATTTTCTGTTTTTATTTGTGTGGGTTTAATGTGAATGATTTGGTTATTAGTGTTTAGGATACGAATAAATGCTTTATTGGATTTTACCAATGTGTTTGGTACAAAAACTCCTGTTTCAATTTCTTGATTAGGTATTAGAATATCCTCGTCTGAGTTAGATATTTTTATTAGACGTATAACTTCAGATCTTGCGGGTAAAATTATATCAGAATTGTTGTTAGTAATTGGTATTGTTATTGGTTGAGGTATATTGAATGGTCTAAGTACAAAGTAATCATAATCATCATTGAAATCTAAAATGCAGTTATATTTTTTTATGAAGTCCATTCCAATGATTCCATCGCATGGTATTGGGAAATCATTGTGTATCACTTGAAAATTGTGAGGTATCAGGAAATTTTGGAACTTTAGATCAAAGAATACACTGCCTATTGATTTGATTTCACCTTGTCCTATTCCACTAAGGTTAGTTGTTTTGTTAGTGTTAATGTGTTTTAATTCAAAATGTTTTAGTTTTATTAATGAAATATCTGCTCCTGTGTCTAGTAGTAGTGATATTGGGCCGTTAGTATTGTTAATTTGGATATTAATGAAAAAACATAAGTTAAGGTTTAGATTGTATATTCTATTGTCTATTGTGTTGATCTTAGGGGAAGATCGCGGTTTTCCGACTCATTTGTTTCTGTTGCTCTAACGTAGTTTTGGTTTCTACGTGTAACGTTATTATTGTATCTTGGTCGATTTCTATTAATGTTATTGTTATTATTGTTGTTGCTATTTAAATTATTGTTATTATAGCTGTTGTTATTATGGAAGTTATTTCGTTGGTTATTGTACCTTCCATGGAATTGTCTATTGTTATTTCCTCGGTAATTACTGCGGAATCTTTTCTGTCCGAAGTGTAAAATGGTATTTTGTTGACCGGTTGCTTCGGTGCAACAGTTAACAAATTTACTTACTGCATCGTTCATGTTGTTGAACTGTCCTGCCTCCATAATAAGTTTTACCTTATCTATGGTGCAGTTCTTCGTAAGTGCTTTAACAGCAGCTTGTGTGGAGTATTTGCCTGCAATATCAGTTGATAATCCATCTGATATGTAAGCATTTTCCAAGGATTTTGTAAGAACTTCAATTTCATTACAATAAGCATTGGCAGTTTTATGGTTTTGTTTTATATTCATGAGTTTTGCGGTTAGTACTTCTACTGACTCGCCTTTTACTGTATTTTTTAATTTATCTATGACCTCTATTATTGTGTTTTCATTAGTTATCAAGTTTCTGGCATTGCCTTTTAATTTAGTTTTTATAAGGTTTATTGCTAGTGCTTCATTAGTACCTATTATAGAATTTACTAAGAGTAGTGAATCAATGAATGACCTCAAATTATCTGATTTTCCATCGAAATCAGGAATGAGCTTTGCAGCTGTATTTAAGAAATCTACAGGTGTTTACGCCATGATTGGTTGTTTTTCGTTTGCTGGTTCAGTGGTAAGTTGTGCTATTTCTATTTCTTCGTGCAAAGTCAATGGTATTGTAATTTTAAGTCCTTTTCTTTCGGTAATATATATTAATTTATTCCTAGTATCCTGAAAAAATGCTTCAGCAGCTGTTTTATGTGCTGTTGTTAGTCTGTTATAATTTACATTTAATATTACTCTAATTTGTTCTGTTCTTTGTAAAAGTATTTTTAAATGTTTTTGTAATGTTTCTTCTTTAATTGATCTTTCTAAATTAAGGCATTTGTATGATTTGTTAAATTCTTCCTTTATTTTCTACAGCTAGTAATTATACTTTGCCAGTCCATAAATTCAACCTATATGTTTTTGTTATTTAATATATTAGACTTTATCCAAATCATTTGCCCTACTAATGTACTGCTTTTTGAGTGATCTTTTATGTAATAGGTACATTTTAAGTAATAAATTTACTGCTGATATTATGACTAATATTAACATTAGTATCCATAATGAATTTATTTCTGAAGTATGATCAACAATTTCTAAATTGGTAACCACATTTGCGTTGGGTTTTTCAATTTTTGATTGTTCTTTACCCATCTTGATAGTTGTTTTAAAGAAAAGTTTTTGTGTTTTGATTATTAATTATTCTTTCTTTTTTTTCTATCTGGTCGGACCATCTCATTAGTCTAACTGTCTCTTCTTCTATTCTAGTTCTATTTAGTATGTCATCTTCTGTAGGGACTCCTACCATTCCTATTAATTCCCAAATACGTGCTAAATATTCAATTTGCTCTTCTATACTAATTTCTATTTCTTTCTTACCCCATTCAGGTAGGTAATTAATTTTTCTGGTCATTATAAAGAACCACTTATACAATAAAACATTATTTTTAATTCAATTAAATGATAATTATGTAGAATTTAATTAATGATAATTATATTTTGTTTTTCTTTTGTTTATTCATAAAAAAATGTTCGCTCATTACAAAACAAAAATTTAAATTTTATTATTAGGGACATAATTAGTACCAAAAAAAATGTTTATTTAAAACAAATTTATAAAAAAAATATATTTGCCTCGAGCGGTTAACGCTTACAGGCCCTTCGAGTGCAATAAGATGCACTTCGATTAAAAGCTAACTATTTATTTAGGTTGTTTTTTTTATTATTACCAGTAATTTTTCGATATCTGCTATCCGTTCCCACATGGTAGTGGCGTGACTCCAGCTGGGTGGTGGATTGTTGTTTATTAGTCGGAGCAGCACTGCACGTTCTCGTTTTAATTTCTGCAGGAAACCTCTTCTTTTTGGCTTGCAGGAATTTCTAGGTATCTTTGGTTCATCCTTCGTTGGTTTATTTGACTTCCTTCTGTTATACTCTTCTATGGTCAGGGGTTTTGGTCCCTGTTCCATAGTATGTAAAGGATATTTGCTGTGGGCTGCCTCTTGGCCAGGCAGTATCCTTTTTGTGGAGTGGGGCCTTTTGGCTAGGCGGACATCCTTCTCTTCTGACGGATCCTTTTTAGGCTGATCCGTCAGGAATTATTAAATTTGTACGGTTTAGTGCACTTTTATTTCGCACTAAAAAAATTTATATATATTTTTTTTTTTTTAAACTATTTTTGTGTTTCTAGGTGCAACTTATTTGTTGCACACTAGATCTGGCACGATCGCCATGTAGAATTTAATTAAAAGATATTGGGAAAATACTTTATTTTGCTTAGAGCTAATTAAGAGCTCCTAAGCTGTAACTTTATTAATTAATTTAATTTTAAATCTTACTCTACTTATATACTACTTATGATAAGTTCTAGACGACTTAAATGAGTGACATTCTAGAACTTCACTCAAAACTTAATTCTATTCTTACAGTATGCTTATTTTATATTTTACCAGCCAATCATAAATTTTAGACAGTTTCTAAAACTCATGATTGAGTGGTTTCTTAATATTAATAATTGTGGGAATATAAAAGACATACGATCGTTTAGCTATTTCGGGTGTCTTTTAGTTTCCCAAGGAAAAGATACGGCGTGAGTTAATTTCCAATTTATAGGAAATGAGTAAAAAAATATATTTTCTTTTTTTCTGCACCGAAATGTGCGTTTCTTTATTAAATATATTCTTAAGACTAACTATCGTATTTTTCTTAGCATCTATTTATAATAATAATTATGTTTAATGTTTCTTTGTTCTAACTCAAAATATGTTTTTCTTTGTTTAGGTTACTAGTACCTTTTTTATCAGTATCATGTTTTGAGTTATTTGTATTAAGTTAGAAAAGAGAAAATGTGTTTTTTATCGTTACAATAGTTGTATTTATGATGTTTGTCTTATCTCTAGCTTAGAATAGTTACATTTGAGTTTATGGATTTGTTATCATCTTTTATTACTATCTTAGTTATATTTGAATTTATGGAATAAAATGTGTATTTGACTGGATGTTCTTCGATGGGTATCAGGAAGGTTGATATTTCTTGGATATTGTTAAATTTGTAATTACCATTAGATTCTAAGATGCGCATTATTTGTAATTGTTCGTCGTGTTGGTTATGTATGGCATCTTTGAGTGCTTGTTGGTGGTTGTAGTATTGTTTTCCATCTAGATTTGTTGAGTAATTGAATTGTATTAGTTTAGGTCCATTTATTTTTACGTTATTCCAGGTGTGTTCGTAATCTGTAATAATGTTTCGACTTTCGAGTACTTGTAGCGGTGCGTTATTTTCATGTATTACTTCGCATTTGGCTGGCCTGTTTTCTAATACATTAATAGTACAGTTGTCCGGTTTCTTAATTTTGCATATAAAGTTTCCTAGACAATTTTTACATTTTTCGATACTTGTAAATTTATTATTGCATTTTGCTATTCTAGAGTCTAGTAATAGTTTTCCGTGCTTAAATGCTAGTGAATACAAATTAAATAGCTTACATTTCGTTTTTAATAATGGGTATTTATAGGTGTTTACAATTGTGTGATGAAAATAAAAAACATTAATATCGGCATATTCTAATATATTTATTATAGGTAGATCTAACGCTTCATTAGACACTATTTGTTGAATATCTTTTAAATTTAAAGTTCCGGAATAAAAGTTTCCGTCTTTTGCGAAATTAATCATTGTAGCGATAGAATGTAGTTGGTTGTATACTTCGGTAAGTATTAAATGTTCTGAAATAGATTCGGGGCTAATTCTTTCTAATATTTTTTCAAATTCAGAGTTTATTTTCTTTTGTTTATTATTATTTTCTATTAGCATATTCAATCCTGTCTTGATTTCGATTAGGTCATCGTGGTCAGGTGTTCCTGTAATAAGTTTGAGGGCCTATCCTAGAAAATTAAGTGAACGTTTAGTTCTGGAGATTCTAGGAAGTAGTTGTGACTTCAGATTTTCTATTTTAGTTATCAACAAATATTCTGCAGAGTTTTGTTCTAAATTATATGCAAATCGTACTATGTTTTCGTAGGGTGTCAAGATTCTAGAAAGGTTTGTCATATGGTATAAGAACGCTGTGTCCTGAAAAACGTATACAGGGTCAGTCTCTATCATTATATATTTTTTGTCTTTTAAGTCTATTAGATTGTTACCGAATGCGATGGATATATACAATAATATTATTATTCTTTGCATGTTTGTACTCGTATATTATCCTTATGTATTACAATATTTTTGTTTGTAATTATTGTGTTACCTTTATCTTCCTTTACAATGTGTTTTGAGTATTTTCTTACGTTTTTATTGCGTCGGTGCGTTTTGGAGTATATAACGTCCCCTGCTTGGTATGTGATGTTCTTACGATTTTTGTTGTGATATAGAAGTATTTTCTGTTGGTTTATTTCGATTTTTTCTTTAATATCAGGATGTGCTCCCGGTTAAAAAACACGTCCTCGGGTTTCTCTCCAATGACTGAGTGTATTGTTTTGTTGTATTGTCGAACGGCATTAAAGATTTCGTCTCCTGGTGAAGAATTGTGTTCTTGAGCTAGGACTCTAGTGAGTTCGATCAGCGTGCTATGAGTGCGTTCCACTTGACCGTTTGTTGTTGAATGGTATGTTGGCGTTAGCGTATGCTCAATATGTAGTTTTTCATAAACCTGTTTTACGCATAATGCTGCTTCGTTGTCAGTCATTATGAATCTAGCATTTGGATAGATTTGCGATAGTATTTCTTCGATGTATTTGTGTATGTTTTTCTTATTTGGAATTTCTCGTATATAGCAATATTTTGAGTACTTATCAGTTGTGGTGATGTATGTGTTTCCGTTCATATAAAATAAATCTAAGTGTATGTGTTCTCCCACGTGATTTGGAATCGGTGTTGCTCCAATTGGTTGTTTATTTGGTCTTCTTTCGTATTTGTTTGTAAGACAGATTTCACAGTCTTGTGCTTCTTTTTTACACATGGTGCGTATGGTTGGCCAAAAATACGTTGTCTGTATTTCTTGAGCGTTATTTTTGTAATTTCTGTGTGCTCGTCTATGTGCTAGTACTACGGTTTCTTTTTGTCTATCTATGTTTTCTATATCTTCTGTCACTTTCTGAGCTACTACAATTTTTACATTAGGAAAAGAAGAAATGATATTATCTTCGACGTGGAATAGAGTTTCTTCCTCTATTTTTATAGCATTTGTTACTTTTGGGTTTATTATTTGTTTTAATCTGTCTAATAATTCGTCCTTGGTTGAATAGAAAAGTGTGTGTCGTGCATATGAGAAAATATTTTGTGAAGATATTTGCATTAAGTTATCTGTGTTATAGTGAATAATTATTTGATTCTAAAATGCATTTAATGGTTGTTTCACGCGTTTCAATTTTTCGATTGGCGAACTTTGTGCTGAATGTTGTGAACAACTCGAAGTATTATTAATCTGTTGACGTGACAATGCGTCAGCGACGACGTTTTGATTTCCTGGTTTATATACTAATTTAGCGCCATATTCTTCGATGAAATTTTTCCATCGTTTCAATTTTGTGTTGGGATTTTTATCAGATATAGAAAAAATAAGTGACTGGTGGTCCGTGTAAATGGTTAAATCTACTATACCGTAAAGGTAATTTCTTAATTTTTGAAGTGACCAAACGATCGCAAGAAGCTCTTTTTCGTTTGTGCTATAGTTTTGTTCGATTTGGTTAAGGGTTCTAGATATAAATGAAATAGGTTTCTTATTCTGAGAAAGTACAGCTCCTATTGCAAAGTTGCTTGCATCAGTCGTTAGTTCGAAGGGCTTGTTGAAATCTGGTTGAAATAATTCGACTTGTGCTTGTAACATATCTTTAATTTTCTCTATCGCTTCGAGTGCTGGTTTATCTAGATTAATTAATACTTTTGTGCTTTGCTTTTTGTTTACACCGCCATTGTCTCCGCGTAAGAATGTAGTAAGAGGTTTCACTATTGAAGCGAAGTTTTGTACAAATTTCCTATAATAACTAGCTAGTCCTAAAAATGACCTTAATTCTTTTAAATTTTTAGGTATTGGATAATCCTTTATTGTTTGGATCTTACTAGGATCTACAGTTATTTTATTGTGTTTGATTACGTGACCAAGATATTCTACTGAGTCTTGGAAAAAATGTGATTTCTCGTCAGAAATTTTCATATTTGCATTGTGTAATGCGTTTATTATTATTCGAATGTGCTCCATGTGTTCTTCAGGCGAAGAAGAATATATAAGCACGTCGTCGATATAAACATAAGCGAACTTACCAATATATGGACGCAGAATATCATCTATACATCGCTGAAATATAGAAGGTGCGTTCTTTAAGCCGAATGGCATTCTAAGAAATTCGTATTTTGCTCCATTCACACTGAATGCAGTCTTTTCTCTGTCTGATTTTTTTATCAAGATTTGGTGAAATCCTGACTCTAAGTCTAGTGTTGTAAAGACTTTTGCTTTACCTAAATTTTGAATAGTCATTGCTACATCTGGGATAGGGTACCTGTCAGTTATAGTCTGAGCATTAAGCTTTTGAAAATCTATTACCATACGTTTTTTTGGTTTCCCTTCCTCATCTGTGCCTTTTTTCACAACGGTCCATACTGGAGAGTTGTGTGGGCTTTTGCTAGGTTGTATTATTTGGTTGTCTAATAATGTTTGAATTTCTTTATTTATAAATTCATTGTCTGCTATTGGATACGGGTACTGTTTCACCCAAATAGGATCTTCTGATTTTGTCCTAATTGTAGCTTGTACAGTGGTTGTAAAGGGCAGAATTTTGTTGGTTTTGTCATTTATTCTCATTATATTTTCAATTTCATTTTTATATTTGTCATTATTGACTGTGTAATTCACTTTTTGTTCGCTAATTTCTTCTTTTCTTTAAAATTTATACGTGATTTTATACTCAAATAAGTTAATTTCTGCTTTTATGGCTCTGAGACCATGTTCCCCGAGAAGCATATCGAACTCTTCTAAGGCTTCAGTTTCGAAAAATACTAAATTATGGCCTAATAGTGTAATAATTTTTTTGGCTTTCGTTAAAGAGTATCCGTGAAGCGTTTTTACCTTAACTGGTTTTATTAGAATAGATTTTCCTATGTTGCACTTAGAACTAATATAATTGTTTGTCGCACCTGTGTCGATTAATATATTAACGGATTTACCTGTTGTTTGGCAGTGCCTCTGTAGACATGGCAATCCGTTTATTCGCCTCAAAAAGCGCTGCCGGTTTCGTAAGTATCTTCGGTGTGTGGTACAAGTGATTGTATATCTTCATCTCTCGTCTGGTTTACTCGTTGAACTTTGTTCGGATTATAATTTTTTGATGAAGGCATTCTATCCCTTTTTGTTGGTTGTTGCTCCCTTCTTAATGGGTTGTATTGCTGCTGTGGAGAATATTGTGTTGAACGTCTAAATTGTTGCGAACTATCCACTTCCATGGGTTCCTGCCGTGGTTGATGATTAAATTGAGTTTGTACATTGGGATTGTACCTCCTTCTACCTTCGTATCGTTGTGGTCCAAAGTTTGGTTTTTGGTTGTATAGTTGTGTTGTAGCCAGTGTGTCGAACTGCATATTTGCGTTGTCGTGGTATATAGTGCTTGCGATTGCAAATGCAGTTTCTAGGTCCTTTGGATGATGGCTATATAATGTACCGCTTGTATATTTGCTGTTGAGTCCTGTGATGAATGTACGGACTGCTTCCTGATTTGCATATTCCGCCATGGATGCAGATCCCTTATCACCTGACATCTCTATCTTCGAAAGTGCGAGGTTCAGTGCTTTGCTGATTTTGCTGTGGAATTCTGAGAGTGTTTGTCTTCCCTGTTTATGTTTCTTCATTTCCTCGAGAAGTACGTATAATGGTCGTTGATCTGCGTAAGTGTAGTCAAGCCTGTTAATTATAGAATAAAAGTTCATCTTGGTATTGTGGTTGATGAGGATGTCTGCTGCTTCTCCAACAATTTTTGAATGCAGTATCGTGAATGCTGTGTAGTAATTTGGGTGGTTGGAAAATTGTTTGATATTTTCCATGAATGTCCATGCCCTTTTCCGCCAGGATCTATATTGGTTTTTATCCCCACTGAAGCACGGTATGGCTTCGAATGTTTTTAAATTTATATGAGTTGCATCAGTTCTATTTGGTGTGAAGTCACTATGTTGTTCCTGCGTAATGATTGTGTGGGGAGATCGTTCCGCCTCCAGTGTATTTACCTTCAATTGAGTATTCTGTAGAGTTTGTGTGAGTACCTCTATTTGTGCTCGTAAAGCTGCGATATCTTGATTCATTGTGTCGTTGTCTTTTCCCATAGATCGTAGGGAATTGAATATTTTCTGCCGTTTCTGACGTTGGTCCAGCGTGGTAATTTCTCACTTTTTCAGAGATTGGTTTGCTTTTCTTCAAAGCCGTGGAATTTTTATTTAAATATCTTGAATGTCAAGAATATTTGGCTGTGGTCAAGAGTTTAGACCGGCTTGAGCCCCCAGTTATTTTCCAATTTATAGGAAATGAGTAAAAAAATATATTTTCTTTTTTTCTGCACCGAAATGTGCGTTTCTTTATTAAATATATTCTTAAGACTAACTATCGTATTTTTCTTAGCATCTATTTATAATAATAATTATGTTTAATGTTTCTTTGTTCTAACTCAAAATATGTTTTTCTTTGTTTAGGTTACTAGTACCTTTTTTATCAGTAAAACATGTTTTGAGTTATTTGTATTAAGTTAGAAAAGAGAAAATGTGTTTCTTATCGTTACAATAGTTGTATTTATGATGTTTGTCTTATCTCTAGCTTAGAATAGTTACATTTGAGTTTATGGATTTGTTATCATCTTTTATTACTATCTTAGTTATATTTGAATTTATGGATTTGTTATCATCTTTTATTACTATCTTAGTTATATTTGAATTTATGGATTTGTTATTACTATCTTAAAATAAGAGATGTTAACTCGCGCGTCTCAACAGTTTGTATAGTTTCTACGAGTGCATAATAAAACGCAAGGAATTGTTCAAGTGACTTTAACAACGGCCTACGATACACACACAAGGTGTCAAGTGACCGCTGCACAAATATTCTGTCTGGCGTTTGGCAATGTAATTGTATGTTGCTGCACTGTAGACTGCAAATGCCTACTACACACTGTTGGTTATAGTGATAATCAAACCACGCTACATGGTAATTGTTGAATGTTTTGAGTATAATGTCTTCATCTTTTTTCTTTATGATAGCAAATAAATCATATACGTATTTGGTTATAAGTTTTATTTGCACGTTTTCTTTGTGAAGGTCCTTAATACTGTCGTCAAGAAGATTATCTAATACGATATCAGCGATAGTCGGTGACAATGGATTGCCCATGGGCATACCATAAGCCTGATGATATATTTTATCCCCATACATGAAGTAATTGTTCTCGTTTAAGCAAAACTTTAGCACCTCAAGAAACCTCGCCCTGGGAATTTTTGTATAATTTTGTATAATATTCCATTTTTTCATGATGTTATTTATTGCTAAGTGTGTAGGTATATTTGTGAATAACGATACCACGTCAAGGGATACTAGTATTTCATCTTCGTCTAAAGTTATTGTTTCTATTTTGTCTTTCAGTTCTAATGAATTTTTAATATTGAATTCTTCTCTCACGATGTTTCTTAAAATATTACCGATATATTTCTGTTTAATGTGAATGAATTAGTGGTTGGTGGTCTAAACACATAAATTTAGGCCTTCACTAATTTGCGTTTTTGTTCCTTTCAAGCACTTGGAAACTTGAAGGACGGTGTTAAACAATAAAACAATAGAATTGCCGTATTATAAAACACTAAAGAAAAACTTTATTTTACTTCTGTTTAAATATAATTAAGACATTAAAGAAAAATGCTTAGTTATACGGAAGTCCAACATTGAATTACAAATCAAGCAAAACTTACATATTGGACTAAAAAATGCTTAACTGATTTTTTAATAATTAATAATACATTATTTGTTGATATTAATATGAATAGTCAATAGGTTGAGTAAGCAAATAAATAAAACTGTAATTAAAGTTTATTGCCAGCTGACCTATATATTAATATAAAATTTTATTAGTTGAGTAAGCGAATTTATTAATTGAATAAATAAGAATAAAATTGCAATTAAAGGTTATTGCCAGCTGGCCTATATATTAATATAAAAAAAATATAACCAAATTTATTAAGTAAAGAACATAACAAATATAATGAACAATAACTACATGTCTTAACATTCTCCCGCGCGTTGAATCTTGTTCAAAACATTACAGCAACGTCCTCAGGGTTCTGCAACATCAACCGGGACTCGTGGAGCTGGTTTGGGTGTAGATTGTTTGCCATTATAAAATTTTTGATAAAATTTCCAGGACAGCAGAACGATTGCAAGTATTATGGAAAATATTAGTGCGGTGTAACTCACTGCATGATGATGTTGGCTGTTAGAATTGATGATTTGCGGTAGTTGTACTAGCGTTGATTCATTTAGTTGCCTTTGTAGCCTGCTTAGCTGCTCTAGTTGGGTCTTGTACTGATGATTTGTAGTGTTAACCAATACCTTTTCTATTTCTTGTGGTTCACTAATGGATTCTATGTGTTTTAGTCTTGTGTATGACGTATGCACATAATTTGATATACCAAAGTGTCCTTGTATTGTTATGAAGTTATTTTTGATTGCACAATTAGGGGCAATTTTCCATTCTGCAGTGTTTAGCTTTGCAGTTACAATTCCTTCGAAATACAGTCCCGGATCATCTTGGAACCTTGTTATTGATATCTTGTTGCATAATACAGTAGGAACAAAGAGAAGTGCTAGTAACATAGCAAGCATTAGTGGACCTGTTGAGATCTTGGGTCTTTTGATGGAATGGGATCATCATTTCTCGACCTCGGTTGTACCAATGACGGTTCTTTTTCCAATGGTATTTGATTTTCATTTTCTTGGAGTAATGGCGCCAGTCTGTGAATGGGTCGTTTAAACACTCCTGTTGCCGTTTTAACTTCAGCTACACAGCCCCGTCATCACACGTGAACAACTCTCCCTAATGGCCACTTCATTGTAGGTAGATTGTCTTCCTTGAGAATAACCATGTCTCCCCTTTTGAGATTGCCAGATTTTTTTTTTCCATTTGAAACGCTGTTGTAGTTCGGTTAAGTATTCTGTTGACCATCTTTTCCAGAATTGGTGCTTTATATGCGAAATCAACTTCCAATGAGACAAACTTGACATATTACGAGTTTCGGCTCTACTGTCTACTTGGGACACAAGCGGCTCACCGATGAGAAAATGACCAGGTGTCAGTGCTTCAAGACTATCTGGATCATTCGAGATTGGTGTTAAGGGGCGCGAATTTAAAATAGCTTCGATTTCCACAATTATTGTTTCCAGTTCTTCGTGCGTTAACGATTCTGTTGATACACTGCGTATCAAAAGATGTTTTGCCGATTTCACCGCAGCCTCCCATAAACCTCCAAAATGGGGTGCTCTCGGTGGAATGAAATTGAAGTTTATACCCTTAGTACTGGAAGCGGAGATTATTGTTTCTTGAGTCTTAGCGGACTGTATGCTTTCAGATAATTCCGCTAATTGATTTTTTGCTCCCATGAAATTGGTAGCGTTGTCGGAGTAGAGATTTTGGCAGTGTCCTCGGCGAGCAATGAACCTTTTAAGGGCACCAATGAATGCCTCAGTTGTTAAGTCAGACACCATTTCTAAATGAACTGCCTTTGTTGTGAAACAGCAGAATACGGCTATGTAAGCCTTGGTTGGCCTTTTTCCCCTGATTTTGTGATGTATCCAGAATGGACCACAGTAGTCTACGCCGGAATTTATGAACGGACGAGCAGGAACCACTCTTGTCTTTGGTAAGTTCCCCATGATTTGTTGATGTAATTGTGGTCGTGCTCTAGTGCATCTTACGCATCTTTGAATCACCGATCGAGCTGTTATTTTTCCCTTTATTGGCCAAAAACGCTGTCTCATTATATATAATAGTGATTGTGACCCGCAATGTTTGTTATCTTCATGTGTCATAGTAAATAATAATTTTACAAGCGGATCATTGTATGGTAGAATTATTGGATGTTTTGCATCTGCTTGTAGGTTGGAATGTTCTAGTCGTCCTCCTACTCTAAGAATACCTCTTTCATCCAAGCATGGCGCTAGGCTACTAATTGGGCTATTTTTACTAACCTCCTTGCCATCTTGAAGTTGTTTTATTTCTGTAGACAAATCTGACAATTGTATTATTCGAATGATAACACCGAGAGAGTCGTCCAATTCCTTTGGAGTTAGCGAAGTGTGCCTTGCTCGCTCATTCATGGACTTCCTTGAGTTATTTACGAACCGAAGTACGTATGCCAGAATTCGCTGCAGGGTTCTAAATGAATTCTTATGGGGTAGCATGTATATCATGTCGCTGTTAGTCGCTACCACCGTTGCTGTAATCACTCTTTTCCTTTCAATGCTGCTTGTTTCGGACAGCTTGGGTATAAATTTTAACGGCCATAAGTTTTCTTGTCCATGAAGGAAAATTGGTCCATGAAACCATAATCTACTTGTGGGCAGGTTGCTTGGTTGAAGTCCTCGCGATAAAATATCAGCAGGATTGTCCGCTGATTTTACATGGCGCCATTGCTCAGCAAGTGTTAATGAGTGGATCGTTGAAACTCTATTAGCCACGAATGTTTTATAAGAGGATGATTGTGAACTTATCCAGGATAATACAATCTCAGAATCGGTCCACAGAAGCATAGGCTGATTCTGCAATTTTAAGTCAACTTTCACTCTTTGAGCAAGTTTAGCTGCTACAACTGCGGCACATAACTCTAATCGAGGATTTGATTTTGCGCATAGCAACCGCACGATTATTCGTCCATCACGGAGAACTGCACGGATGTACGCAGCCGCACCGAAGGCCCTCTCAGATGCGTCAGCAAATACGTGTAATTGTGTTTCTACAGGAATCTCACCATTGAATATATGTCTTGGTATCTTGAAGTTATTCAAAGTCTCCAAATCCTTTCTGAAGATTTCCCAGACCTTACGAAGATTTTCAGGTAATTGTTCATCCCAATCGAATGGGTGTTGCCACAATTGTTGAATAAATATTTTCGCCTTGACAACAACAGGAGCTAGGAGGCCAAGAGGATCAAACAATCTTGCCAACTCAGAAGTTGCTGTACGTTTTGAAATTACTTGCTGCTCGTTAGATTTTACTTTGATGCAAAAATGATCGGTTTTGGGTACCCAAGATAAGCCCAAAGTTTTTATTGTTTTGTTCGTACTATCATCGAGATCTAAGTTGACTTCTCTATCACTATGTGGTATATCCTTTAGTAGCCTTGGGTTGTTTGAACACCATTTTCTTAAATTAAATCCGTGTTTCTTCAGAATAATTCTCAGTTCCTTTTGAGTTTCAACCGCGAGATTCAAGCTATCTGAACCTCCAAGCCCATCATCCACATAAAAATTTTCTTTTAGCAGTTGCGCACCCAGTGGATATCGATCTGTATTTTCTTCTGCAATTCGTTGTAGACATTTGGTGGCTAAGTAAGGAGCTGCTCGCGTGCCGTATGTTACCGTATTAAGCCTATAATAAGTAATTGGTAGTGATGGGTTTTCTCTCCAAATGATTAATTGGTGTTGGTGATTGTCTGGGTTGATTAATATCTGCCTGTACATTTTTTCTATGTCTGTTGTAAAGACAAATTTTGGCAGTCGGAAACGAAGTAGAATTGAAAAAAGTTCACTCTGGACAGTTGGTCCAGTATACATGAGGTCATTGAGAGAATGTCCTGTCGATGTTTTCGCAGATGCGTCGAAGACCACTCTAAGTTTTGTAGTAGTACTGTCAGGTTTTATCACGCAGTGATGCGGGATGAAATATTTTGGACTTGGTAAACTATCAAGCTGTACTCTTTGCATGTGTCCTAATTGTTCATATTCTTTCATGAATTGAATATATTGACTTCGAATGTCTTCATTCTTTTGTAGTCGTTGCTCTAGACTGATAAATCTATTGTAGGCCATTTGATGTGAGTTACCCAATGCTGCTGGATTATCTCTGAATGGGAGACTAACAACAAAACGCCCATCTTTGCGATTGTGAACGTGCTGATTAAAGTGCGATTCGCATAATTGTTCTGCTGGAGACATGATGTTTTCGTTTGATTCTACATCATCGAGCTTCCACAGTTGTTCTATTGCTTGTTCCAATGAGTTTTCACCGTCAAATATTGCGCATGTCAGTGTTGAAGATGGACGAGAATCAGAGTACTGTTTTATGGAACCGCCGACAATCCAGCCAAGTGCAGTATTTTGAAGTATTGGATGATCTTCAGTTAGTTTTATTGTCCCAGGTTGCATAAGACTGAAGTAAAATTCTGCTCCGAGAAGAATATCTACCCTCTCAGGCATGTTGAATTTGGGATCTGCTAAGCGAATGTTGTTTGGAATTTTCCAAGTAGAAATATCAATATTGCGATTTGGCTGCACTGGGATAATAGTTGGTTGAACAAATGCTTCTAAGTTTGTTGAGAAGTCACTATTTATGGATATCATTTCCACATTTACACGATGGGATGCTCTTTTTTGGATCCTTCCAACTCCGTCAATGCACAGATAGGCTTCTGCTGTTGAAAGGGATAACTTCTTGATGAGTCGTTCAGTCACAATGTTGACTTGTGAACCTGAATCTAGTACGGCCCTGAATTCCTCTGACATGCCGTTTGCAGCCTTGACTATGACCTTTGCTGTGGCTAACATGACGTAGTTCTGATCTTTTGGATCTTTTGTTGCAGCTGAAGAAACTGCCACTGTATTAACGGGGGATGCATCGTGCCTAGTGGTAGTAATGTGGACAGATGGGTTTTGGACAGATGGGTTTTGTGCACCTCGCGATACCTTTGGCAAATGCAACAAAGTGTGGTGTTTATTGTTACATTTCTTGCAGCAGCCACGAGTACAAGTTTTGGCCATATGATTGGCTTTAAGGCAATTCACACATAACTTCTGTTGTTGTATCCATCTTAGTCTTTCGGATTCTGCCATTGCCAAGAACCGATTACATTGATAAATGAGGTGTTTACCATTATTACATATAAACTGTAGCATGGTACACCTATTGATGATGAGATTGGCCTAAGTGGTACATCAGGCTTGTGTATTTTAGGCAGACCGTATAATCGAGGAGCTGTTGCTGCATTGGATGTTAATCTTATCTTCTCCTGACCATTAATGTATCCCTGTTTATATAAGTCCATTATAATTCTATTATTTGTTCTTTGGAGTTTTAGTGTAGGGTCCATTCTAATAGTTTTATATGTGTTTTTGTCATCTAAGAGATTGTTCATTTTATTTAGATAATCATTTTTGTAAATAACCACTGTTTTATTTCCTTTGTCCGATTTTGTTATCACGATTTCGTTCATATATTGTTTTAGGAAATTCTTCGTATTATCATAAACGCTTAATATGAATTTTTCTTTTTGATTATTCTTGCAAGTTCTTTTATGAGTCAATATCCTGTTCGCAATCTTCGATCTCACTGTTTCTTTTTCTGTGTCATCATCTAAGGTCTGTACCCATTGTTCCAAATCTGCTATGACATTTATTGTTGAAAAGTTCTTATTGTTAACCGGCAGTGCAAATTTCGGTCCCATAGATAACAGCCATTTGCTGTCTTCTGGAAATTGTATATTAGTCATGTTTATGAACCATTCTGGATTAAATCTCAAGTTGTATTTTTCCAACTGCCTTTGCCTTAGTAGTTCAATCTTCGATGAATGTGTATTATTGTCCCTTGATCTAATTATTTTATATCTGTGTTCTTGTTTATACATAAAGTTGTTATATTCTTCGTCATCTAGCGATCTTTTTATTATATGTTTTCCGCTTCTTATTTGCCAACGTATACCTTTAATACAATAATTGGTCTCTTTTATTTCCATGTTCAGAATTTTTAATTGAAATTTTCGTTCTGTCTTTTCTAGATCCTGTGAGATTCTCGTTGATGTAAATTACTGCTCAATATTTTTTGTCGTGCTTTGTATATGTTTTGGTATAAGACCCTTTCTACATAGTGTCTTGACGATCCATTACATTTCTTTAATATAAATAATATAAAAAATAATTATGCTTATTTATATACGAAAAGAAAATGTAAGCGATAAAAAATACTGTAATATGCATGCATAATATTATACTAATAAACGTACAAAAATAAGTTTAAAGAAACAAACAAAAACAAAACAACAAATCATTGCTTTTCGATTGTTTAAATATACACATGTATACATGTGCCCATGAACTCATTTTAGTATGTATAGATGTGATATCTGTGTGACAAAAAGGGAAGATTTACAACAACCACACCAATTTCCATCAAGAATTTGAAATTTTAGTATTTTATAATAAATAAGATATATTATGTTCTTAAACGCGTAAACTACTATGAAAAATACAAATGCTCTGTGGTGTACAAGAAGCGGTCGTGACTACCAACCAATAGGTTGTTGGATTGAATCCCCACACAACTTTTTCAAAAAATTTTTAAAAGTAAAATTATTTCGAATGCCATTTTTTTTGCTCATATTTTAGTCGTTAATGGACCGACTTCAATTATTTTCAGTCTTAACCTTCGTAGAACTCCATACAAGAGATCTGCTTCATAAAATTGACCGTAGGACAGTTGGCGTCATAAAAAACAACAGAATAAGAAATATAACAAAAAAGTCTTTTGGCTATATCTCATTAACTATTGGACCGAGTTTTGTTATTTTTAAACCGAACAAATTTATGAAAAATTCCAAGAGAATGGTATATTTCTCTATGTTGTGTTTTGGCCTTAATTCTAACTACACCAAAATGAAGCAGACGGACATCGCTCATTTGACTTCTCTATCTACAAGGATCCAGAATATATATACTTTAAGGGGTCTTAAATGAATAATGAAGAAATTACATACGGAATGACAAACCTATATATCCCCTTTCCAAATTTTTTGGTGAATGGTATAAAAATAATTCTGAGTTTAAAAACACCTCTTTCAAGAACAGTTAGAAGTGCTGCCACTCAACACATATTACAATGGACGATTAGTTTCTTTGCGGAACTCATTGTTATCACAGCTCCGAAAAGAAACAACCAAGAGTTGATTTTTTTTAAAAACATCCTACGAATATTAGTTTATGCACCTATTGTCCTTCTAAGCTCAACTCAGTTTGGTTGTCTACGAGTCGACCTAACTTTCACACGACCAAATTGTTTTGTAGTATTGTGAAACACAACTGTTATTAGTTGAAAATTGTTAAGGAGGAAAATTCGTGATGAATCCAACCCTCTTGAACTATCAACTGCAAATCCAAAATATTCAAAATATAAGTTACAATTACCAAGAAAATACTTTTTACAGATTTATTAGCTATTTCAGACTGAGCAAAGAAGTCTTTGCAATCGTAGAGATTTTTAGCAAGACTATGGCCATCTCGTGAGCCGCACAAAATTGATAGAAAAAAACGTTCCTAAACATACCAATACTCACACATGCTCATACGCATACATATTGTTAACAAATTGTTTTGAATTTTTAAGAAGGTCGGCAACCGACACCGTAATTAAATTAAATTGAATACCGGTATAAATACAGATATCGAAATTCATTTCGGTTGCAAAATTTTGGTATTCAAATACAGTTTCCTTCAATATCCGTAAAATGCCGTATCGATATAAAAAATTTGTTGTATATCAAGAACTAAGAGAAAGTTTCAAATAAAATACTCAAGAAACTTTCTTTGTTGTGTGGAGGCGATGGTGAAACTCAGCCCAAGTATTTTACACTGGATTTATCAGTTTGATGATCAATCTGTAATCGCGCATGTCTGTCAAAAATTGTCATTTACAGACGGTTTATAAATTTTTTTTTTCGGTAGTTTTGTGTTCTTGCAAATAAAGTCTAAAAAAATGGATTCAAATGCAATTTGCAACATTATTTCAATAAGAGCTGCTATAAAATTGAAAAATAAAAAACCTATTGAGTATAATATACTATATATAAGTTCATATACGTCTCATCTGGTGTTCCCCAAGGCAGTCAATCTTGGTCCGATTCTGTTTTCGCTGTTTATAAACGTTATCAACTTCGCCAATATACTGATGTACGCTGACGATGTTTCGTTTAATCATTTTATTGATCACGTTTATCTTCAAAGTGACCTTAATAACTTTTTTGAATGGTGCAAACACAACATGATGGACCTGAATTTAAAAAAATGTAAATGCATGCGCTTTTCAAGAAGTAATCTTATAGCTGTGAACTACTTGGGAGGTCATCAGTTGGATTTGGTTGATTCACCTTGGTATTTTACCGGATCCTAAGTTAAGTTTTGTTTCTCATATTACTTTGATTGTAAATAAAGCTAGAGGTAGTCTTGCCTTTATAAAGCGTTGGGCTAAAAAGGTTTCTGACCCCTACATTACGAAGCAGCTGTACGTGTCTCTTGTTAGACCTATGTATTTTATCAGATTAGAATTAATTTCTTTTAAATTCTTTTAAATTTAATAATCCTTGTCGAGGTACTCGTCATTACAATCCTCTAGTTATTAAGTTTAGTAAGTCTAATTATGATCCTTTCACGAGATTATGTCGTCAATATTATTATTTGTCTGAATTTGTTAATTTTTCTTTGAATTATAATATTATAAAGCATAAAATCATTGTTTTTCTTAATTCATAATTTATACATTTTTATTATAATTCCAGTAATTTAATACAATTTTAGTATCTTATTGTTAGTCTGTAAGAATTATTTCTATTGACTAATTTGTAAATAAATAAATAAACAAGTAAGAGAGATATATTCGGCTGTACCGAATCTTATATACCCTTCACCATAGTATGGAGTGACGAAAGAAGTCACAATCACGAAAATTCGCGCCCACGAAATACGAAAAAAAAAATAAAAATAAAATAATTTAAATGGAAAAAATTACATTACAGCAAAAAAAATTGCCACTCACCGTCTCACGGACGCACCCCCACGTGATGGAAACAAAAAATTAATCACGATCACGCATTATTGGTTCTAATCTATATTTCATAGTATAGGCTGATTTCATAAACACAGCTTCCAAAGCAACACTGGAAGCATGAGTTTACAAGGCATTCTAGTGTTGCTTTACAAACTGCGAATGATGAAGTCAGCCATAAATTATGAATTTCGTAACAGATTTGTTACACTTTCTTGCCTAAAAGTGCATTATAAAAATATTAACATCCCCTTATTAGCACTTATATATTTTTTCACACATCCAAGAAGTGTTTCAACGTCTCTATCAATAAGCCAGTGGTCTTCGACTAAACAAAGAAATGATTTGAAACGTAAGAACAGGTTTAATAATGAAGAAATTCTCCCAAATTAGATAAAAAATATCGACACCTGTTGCATAAATCTGCTAGTCTAATGATTAAAATGTTCCAATATTATCTTCACATTGAAAATAATTTAAAGCTATCAAAAATTCTTAAAAAAAGATCGAACTTTTTCAAATAAAAAGTAAAAGTA
Organism: Gymnocheta viridis; assembly: GCA_956483585.1. Classification (NCBI taxonomy): domain Eukaryota; kingdom Metazoa; phylum Arthropoda; class Insecta; order Diptera; family Tachinidae; genus Gymnocheta; species Gymnocheta viridis. Next base: position 58,347,627 of record OY101440.1, on the reverse strand, counting down.
ATAAAAATAACTAAAATGTATCAAAAATTAAAAAAAATATATATTAATAAATGGTTGGTCAGGATTTGAAACCATACCTTCTTACCCGGTGGCACGGGTTCAAATCCTGAACACAATACAATGCTATTTTTTTTAGAATTTTAGATACATTTTAGTTGTTTTTATTACTTTTACTTTTTATTTGAAAAAGTTTGTTCCACAATTTATTTAAAAAACCAGGCACAATCTCATTTATAATATTTTTTTAAATTTTTGCGCTTTTTCCAATTTTATGAACGATAAAAGGTTTATTTTTCAAAAATATCCAAAATGTTATCAGATAGGATTTTGTACAATGATAAAATAATTATATAATGCATTCGGTAAGTTGTCGACGTTTTTATTTGATATAATATAATAATACCACCAAAAATAAAAATAACGACGGTGTAAGAAAAAATATTAAATTATAAATTATAATAACATATTTTAATTCATTATTTTAATTTTATTTTTTCTTTAAAACTCGTATGATGTACGTATGTAAACTAGTGGTATTCTGATAGTTGTCTTTTTAAAATTTTGTTAACTTTTCCAATTACTCATCAGTATTTCGGTTGGACCAGACGATAAAAGTTTTGGTTCAATATAACCTGTATATTTCTGATATAGAAACACAATGGAATTTGAACCACAATTGATTTAAAAAATACTAAAAATAATTAAAAACAAATTTTATTTAAATCTTCTGCGTTTACTAAGTAAGACAGAGAACTAAATATGAAAAATTACGAAAAAATCGATAACAGAAAGCTTTTGGATAATGCAATCTAGAAGCTAAATATAAATTTGTGGAAAGTAGGTATTTGCAATACTTTTATTCAAAATACAAATGCATTTTAAATTTTTATTTCAAATACAAAATAGTTTTTAATAAAAGTTTAATTTTCACAATGGAAATGATATTTTTTAAGTTTTTTACTCTATAATGTTGCTGTTTTTTAATCAATATTAAATCATAAAATTTTCCTGATGTTCGCATATTTTTAAGAATTTTTGAAATTTTTTCAAGATTTTTGGCTGCCGATTGCCAATTATATGATTTTTTTGATTTGGAATAATTTCCAATATTGCAGTTTCAATTTTTAGAATATGGGCTATTTTCGCGGGGTTTTAAATTTTTTAGTTTCTTTGCTAATTACATTTTGGAGCTTGATATCAAATTAAATTCTTACATCAAACTTTGTTTTTATTTTATAGAAAAGGCAATTAATTGAAGTGCTTTTGAAGATTAACTCACTGATGTTACAGAATAAAAGAAACATTTCTTATCAAATTCTAGCCGGGAAGAGATTTTTCTGCTTTGTTATGTGTTGCTAAGTATCCAAACAACATTTTAATTGTCAAAAGATTTTTTATCACATTGTACAAATACAATAATAATACCGGGTTCTGATATACTCTGCATCTGAATATAGAAAATAATTAAAATTACACAAGTATAAAACAGGATGTAAGCATCAATTTTGCCTTTCTTCTGAAATCACAAATATTCATAAAATTTCCTTATAATAGTTTAATACTTGGTGCAATACTATTTAGTAAAATCTCAAAATTTGTGTATATATATAAAATATTTTAAAATATTTGTATTGTATGATGATAGAAAATAAAAATGAAAATGAATGAAATATTCATAAAAAATGAAATATTAATACATTTTCAAAACAAAACTAAAATTCAATTTCATTGATTTTGTATATTTACTCGTACATAGTGTCTTGACGATCCATTACATTTCTTTAATATAAATAATATTAAAAAAAATTATGGTTATTTATATACGAAAAGAAAATGTAAGCGATAAAAAATACTGTAATATGCATGCATAATATTATACTAATAAACGTACAAAAATAAGTTTAAAGAAACAAACAAAAACAAAACATTGCTTTTCGATTGTTTAAATATACACATGTATACATGAGCCCATGAATTCATTTTAGTATGTATAGATGTGATATCTGTGTGACAAAAAGGGAAGATTTACAACAACCACACCAATTTCCATCAAGAATTTGAAATTTTAGTATTTTATAATATATAAGATATATTATGTTCTCAAACGCGTAAACTACTGCTCTGTGGTGTACAAGAAGCGGTCGTGACTACCAACCAGTAGTTTGTTGGATTGAATCCCCATCCAACTTTTTTAAAAAAAATTTTAAAAGTAAAATTATTTCGAATGCCATTTTTTTGCTCATATTTTAGTCGTTAATGGACCGACTTCAATTATTTGCTGTCTGAACCTTCGTAGAACTCCATACAATAGATCTGCTTCATAAAATTGGCCGTAGGACAGTTGGGGCCATAAAAAAACAACAGAATAGGAAATATAACAAAAAAGTCTTTTCGCTATATCTCATTAATTATTGGACCGAGTTTTGTTATTTTCAAACCGAACAAATTTATGAAAAATTCCAAGTGGATGGTATAAAACTTATTTCTCTATGTTGTGTTTTGGCCTTAATTCTAACTACACCAAAATATAGCAGACGGACAGACAGACATCGCTCATTCGACTTCTCTATCTATAATGATCCAGAATGTATATACTTTATGGGGTCGTAAATGAATAATGAAGATATTACATACGGAATGACAAACCTATATATCCCCTTTCCAAATTTTTTTTAATTAAAATATGTTGGTTGTTATATTTTATAATTTAAAATGTTTTCTTACACCGTCAAGTTATTTTTATTTTTAATATTATTATTATATTATATCAAATAAAAACGTCAACAACTTACTTAATTCATTACATAATTATTTTGGATATTATTATTGGATAATTTTGAAAAATAAACCTTTTATCGTTCATAAAATTGGAAAAAAGCAAAAATTAAAAAAAAATTATAAATGAGATTGTGCCCTGTTTTTTTTAATAAATTGTGGAACGAACTTTTTCGAATAAAAAGTAAAAGTAATAAAAACAACTAAAATGTATCGAAAATTAAAAAAAATTGCATTTTGTTGTGTTCAGGATTTGAAACCGTGCCACCGGGTAATGTACGGTTTCAAATCCTGACCAACCATTTATTAATTTATCTTTTTAGAATTTTTGATACATTTTAGTTATTTATATTACTTTTACTTTTTATTTGAAAAAGTTCGTTTTTTTAAAGAATTTTTGATAGCTTTAAATTATTTTCAATGTGAAGATAATATTGGAACATTTTAATCATTAGACTAACATATTTATGTAATAGTTGGCGATTTGTTTAATCAATTTTGGGAGAATTTCTTCATTATTAAATCTTTTCTAACGTTTCAAATAATTTCTTTGTTTAGTCGAAGACCACTGGCTTATTGATAAAGACGTTGAAACACTTCTTGGATGTGTGCAAAATTATATAAGCGCTAATAAGGGGATGTTAATATTTTTATAATGCACCCCAGCCAAGAAAGTGTTAAAAATTTGTTACGAATTTCATAATATATGGCTGACTTCATCATTCGCAGTTTGCAAAGCAACACGAGAATGCCTTGTAAGCTCATGCTTCCAGTGTTGCTTTGGAAGCTGTGTTTATGAAATCAGCCTATACTATGAAATAGAGATTAGAACCAATCGTGATTAATTTTTTGTTTCCATCACGTTGGGGTGCGTCCGTGAGACGGTGAATGGCATTTTTTTTTATCTTTAATGTAATTTTTTCCATTTAAATTATTTATTTTTAATTTTTTTCGTATTTCGTAGGCGTGAATTTTCGTGATTGTGACTTCTTTCGTCACTCTATACTATGGTGAAGGGTATATAAGATTCGGCACAGCCGAATATATCTCTCTTACTTGTTCATTTCAGGATTATTACAACAACGGAAAAAGAAGAAAACTATATTCAAAAAATTATAACTTAAAAAGATTATCCGGACAGATTCTGCAACCAACAGAAGGAGAAGAACGGGAGTGCCAAGATGAATATTGTAAACAATTTTAAACGCTTCCGATGGAATAGATATACATATATTTCTGATTTTATTAGTTGTCGATGAAGAGGCTATATTCGAATTTGACATACTATTTTGGAGAAAATATTCGCAATATAGATTCCAAAAGATGCTGGAATCTAAATCAAGTTTTGTTATTTTGAACGAATGGCCCGAGTAGTCAACACCCTCTGGATTCCAACTGGTAAGAATATAATTAAAACACGGTTTTTGTGTATTTCATACATAAATTTTGACTTTCAGATTGATATTGACTTAAGCCTTAAATTTGAGAAAGCCAAGGAAATGATTCCGAGATGGGAGACTTATTATGGCAATATAGTAAAGTTGCTAACCACAAAGATTTCCAGCGCTTTTGTTTTCCAGCAGCTAAAAAATTTAAATTCGTGTTCTGAAGGTATAAGTTCTTTTCATTACTTTATTTTGATTACAAACAATTCGGCAGTTTATGTTTAAAAAATTGTTTTTTATATGTATACAAACATATCACAGTTTTCGGTCCCATTCGAAAAGACAATTCAATTCGTATTTTGGCTCTACAACAAATACGGATTGAATTTCGTTTCCGAACGGAATCGAACTCTCGAACTCAATTTGAATAGTACCACTAATAATTTTTCTTTTCAGAATCCAAAACTTTTGGAATAATTTGGTACCTCCACTACTTATTTCCACCCCAGCAAAAAGTAGTGTACGATAATGGCACCAAAATTAGAAAGAAGTTTTCGGTGCAGACTCCCAGGAATCGTTTGCAATTATTGCTGACTCCAAAGAAGAACTCCAGATGAAATTAAGTTTGTTAAAATTTCAAAAGTCCAATATTCAACCTAGACTGTTGATTATTGGCAGCGTTTCCAATATTAAGGAAATATTTGTTTATTTTGACGGAATAAGATACCCCATGTGTAGAATATTAACGGCTTTAGATATATTATTTAAAATATTCTTTGTTTTTAATTTACAATTCCCGATAGAATCCGAGGTGTGTTTCCACTATGAAATAAAATCAGATAAAAATTTACCAAAATTTCTGCCATAATAATAAATTTTATTTATTTATAAATTTTATTGTATTATTTTATTTTTAATTGATTTTTGTAACTACATAGTTATGTACTAATATGCTTGCATAATACCCTTTTCAAAAATTCCTATTTTAAAATCAATAATTAATTTCAATAAAAATAAAATATGTATATAAAGTTTAAAATTTGTTTCATTGAAATTCAGTTAAATTTAGTAGGTATTTTATTGAACTTTTCTATTTATCGGATAAAAATTGTAACGTTTTAGCAATCATTTTACTGCTTTTTTAATATTTTTGATAAAAATATTATCAATTTAAGTAATTTTTTTATTATAACTTTTTTTGATCTAATAAAAGTTTTATCAAACCAAGTAATATATTTATTGACATCCTTCCGATTTTCAATAATATTTTTATTGATTTAAATAACAATTTATCAAAACTGTGAGAATGTCAACAACAAATTTTATTGAAAGAAATATTTTTTTAACAATAATCCTCCAAATGTTGATTAAAAATTTTATTGAACTTGAAATAGAGTTTATTGAAAAATATATAAATTATTGATAAAATGTTTTTTTCATTCAATTAATACGGTTATTAATTAAAATATTGATAATTTTTGTACAATTCTAGTTATCAATTCTGCGATTTTCTTTATCATAGGAAATTTGAAAAAAAAAATTATTTGAATATCGGGATTTTCGTTATCAAATACGAAATTTTTTTTTCTGTGTACGGAATAACAAACCTATATATACCCTTTCCAAATTTTTTGGTGAGGGTATAACAATTGTTATTTTTGTGGCACGTGCCCTTTTTTGCAAGCAATTAGTTTTTATATGCAGGTAGATTTTCCAATTATAATATGTGGGTTTTTTTATGAGTTAGGTTTTTCCTAAGTATATGTCATGATTTTTTGAAGGTTAACGCATCTGGGTTTTTTCAGAAAGCAATAAAATACGTAAAAACAAGCACATAATAGAATTTAAAATGCAAAATATTTAGAAAACTCGACTCGACTGACTAATGAAACTTCAACACATATAAAAATCAGCAGGCGGAAAATTACGGCATTCGATATTGTAACGGCAAAAGTCAACAGGCTCGTTTTTGCCTCCACGTTCCAAGTTACCTGAAAATGAGCGGCTGTTATTATATATCTTTTTTTGTATAAAACAAAATTTATCTTGGATCTACATATGTTTTGATTTACATGAATTTATAAATTTATTTACATACATACATAAATACTATTTTGTCTTATGTGACTGACTTTGAATTTATATACATACCTACCTGTTTATAATATTTCAAATAATATTGAATTCTTATTAATTTTTCCTAAAATTAGTACAGTCAATATATTGTATAGTTGTTTTTTTTTACTTTGGTATTTTCGTGAATTTATATAAATACCGCAATGAAATTTTATTATATTGTATATAATAAGGTAGATCTCACGAGCATAAATGCATTATACTTATTATTGGTCTCTCATCTTATGTGCTCTTGAGTTTTTCTCTCACAAATTAAATATTAACAAACTTTGTAAACAAATACTGATTGTCTTATGGCCAGTTTATGACTTCATATTTAAATACGCATTTAGTTAATTTTCATTTAAATTTAAGTTGCATTTAAATACAGTTTCAGTGTTAAATAATTGTTTGTATTTAATAACGATAAAAATGTGGCAGCATCACGACATTCTCTCAATTTTTTTTTAGAAACAGCTGTTGAACAAAATTAAAGAAAAATTTATAATGTAGATTCTTTTACAGGTTGAAAATGACATAAATTTTAGGTTGCTGCAATGTTTTAAAAGTGTAAAACAATTAAGAAAGAAGATATAATAGAATAATATTAAGAAAAGTCTAAATTGCACCCCAAAAGATGTTGATTTTTCAATGGCCCCAAAGTACTTTCTGCAGTGAGGTCGGCAAACCAAACGGTGTTGCGTAAGGTGCTTTAGGTACTGCTAACGATTGGCGGGGTGTAGGTACGGGCGGTTTTTGCTTCACTTCTGAGGAAGTGGGTGGATGACTAGATAAGTCCTTCAATATTCTCTCCGGGCCATGCAAGATAGAGTGATGTTTCCCACTACATTTTTTGCAACGGGCCTTGCTAGTGCAATTTATGATCAAATGGTTTCTTGCCAAACAATTTATGCAGTAATGCAATTTCACCGCAGTTTTATACTTTTCCGCTAAATTATGTTTGTTAAACTTCTTGCAACCTATTAAGCGATGGGGTTCTTTGCAAATTCTGCAACCAAAATGACGTTTCGGCTCAGTGTGTTTGAACCGATGACGCTGTTCTTGTTTCCCATCGGACTGGCGTTTGGACGAGCGACTAGACTTGCCACGGTTGTTATTGGGTGCCATGATCTGTGCGGTATGAGATGAAAATTTATGTACATTAAAAAGTGAGTGAGTTTAATAAGTTTAATACAAGAGGGAGAGACCAGTAGATCAGACCGTGATGTTTTAAGCTTGGGTTAGTGTAAATGGGTTAATTGTGAGGGTTAAGGGCAAGTATACAAGTGTATGTTAGGCAATATATTTAGTTAATTAGTTAATGGGTAAAACCACAACTTTTGTGATAGGACGTTTTAAAGTTCCGGTAGCTGTGCGTAATTCAACGACACGATTGCGTCCATCAGAACCAGGGTAGGTGTTCGTTACACGTCCAAGTAGCCATTCATTAGGTGGTAGGTTGTCCTGTCTAATAACAACAATATCATTAACTTCAACTTGTCGTCTAGGGTGTTTCCACTTGTATCTTTTATGCAGCTCTTTAACCGTACGATTCGTAACCAGCAAAACTCCTTTAATTTCATAACCAGGTACCCGGGTACCCGAAGTAGGTTGTTTTGCGTTTATTGAAATAAAATAATATTTTCCTGTAAATATTTTTGTTGTTGATTATATTTTGCGTTCTCAACTGTACAAATTTGATATTTGGAAAAAAAACTGGTTTCTGTTCGTATATAAGTACCTAAAGCGACACAAGTAGGCAGAAACTGGTTTTATGTAAGGGTTGTTTATTTGCTTATTTTGCTTATTTTCGGTACCTACTTGCTTAATTGCTTTTGAATTAGATAGCAGATGTTCATTTGTGTCGTAAAATTGAAATATTTCATTTGCTTCGCCAGTCTGTGTTGAATATTTGAACAGTGAAGTTGGTGAAAAATGAGCCGCAACGATCGATATTTGTCTACAAGGGAATACTGGAATTTGAGTGATGAAGCAAGAAGCACATATATTCAACGTTTATTTGAGGAAGCGACTCAAGATGAGGACCTTGAAGTGGACCCTGTGGAAGACCAAAATGAAGGAAATGTGTCCTATACTGGCGAAGTTTCGGAATCAGAGAATGAAGATTTGAATGTTGACAACGCAAACGAAATTGCAGCTGCTATTGACGCACCAGAGGAAATTTTCTTTGAGATGAAAGTGAAGATGATGATATGCAAGAAGATGCACTAACAACAAACCCAGCAGACTACATGACTGCACGTGACGGCACACAATGGCAGCGAACACCACGTAGTTGCCAACAAGTGAGAAGCCACAATATATTCAGAGACCGCTGTGGTCCAGCGCGGATTACTGAAAATATGACGCCTTTGCAGTGTTTCAAATCATACCTCACAGTGGAAATGGTGGATATAATAGTGCGCCACACAAATAGAAAAGCGCATGCCACATATAATGCGTACAATGAAGCGAATCCCAATAGATGTCGGTTGAAGTGGAAAGACACGACAATCAACGAAATTTATGCGTTCATTGGAATGATTTTGATGTCTGACACAAATCATTCTAATGACGAAAACGCAAGAGATTTGTGGACATCACAGGCTCACCCAATATTCCGCGCCACCATGGGAATAAACAGGTTTTTCGATTTGCTGCGTTTTATGCGGTTTGACGACCCCAGAACACGGGTAGAGCGGCAGCGTCAAGACAAAGCGGCGCCAATTCGCGATATTTGGATAATGCTCAATGCAAATCTTGCCAGATATTATGTGCCATCAGAATATTTGACGATTGATGGACAATTATATCCATACCGTGGTAGAACCAAATTCACCCAATATATACCCTCGAAGCCAGCAAAATATGGCATAAAAGTATGGTGGATTTGCGATGCCAAAAACTCATATCCACTTCATGGCCAAATATATACTGGCAAACAAGAAACTGGTCGTGAAGTTGGTGTTGGCGAAAGAGTGGTGAGAGATTTAGTTGGGCCATACTACGGTAGCGGACGAAATATAACAATGGATAATTTTTTTACGACGCTGCCGTTGGCTAGGCAACTAAAAGTAGAAAAGCTCAGCATTTTGGGTATACTCCGCCGCAACAAAGCTTACATCCCTGCGGAGATGAAAGAAGACAAAAAAAAAAGACGTTGGTTCAAGTTTATTTGGCTTCTACGACAACGTAACACTGCTCTCATATAAGCAGCGGAAGTCCAACTCGGTCATCCGTCTTTCTAGTATGCATGATGATGCACAAATTGACGAGAATGGGAAACCAGAAATTATAAATTTTTATAACCAAACAAAAGGTGGGGTGGACGTAATGGACCAAACGCTCCAAGAATACACGACCCAGCGACAAACAAGAAGATGGCCGATGGCATTTTTCTATAACATCATTGATGTGAGCGCATTTGCATCACACATCATATATTATGGAAATAATCCAACTGCACGATACACCACGACGCGCAGGAAGAATTTCCTGCGTCAACTGGCGGAAAACCTGTGCATTCCTGTTATAGAAAATAGAATTTCAAATGTGCAAAGCGTGCGCCAATTTTCAACAAAAAATGCAATTGAAAGCATCATCGGAAGGCCGTTGGAGAGTGTGCTTTGTGCTGCAGGTCCGTCATCATCTCCGTCAGCACGACAAAGGGGCAGAAAAGTACATACGGGCGTGTGCTACATGTGCAACATTCTTCCAAATAAGCGCAGAAGAAAACCTAGAAAAAATTGCAGCATGTGTAGCACGCCGATATGCGATGAGCACGCCATAACAATTACTAAATGCTACAATTGCCACAATAACAACGATAGTGATTCGGATGAATTATAATATAATATATATAAAATATGATAAAATAAATAAAAAAGACATTTATTTCCAATAAAAACAACACAAAAAAACGTTTTTTTTCATTTACATGTCAGGCATTTACATAGGAATTGCATTAGGGTACCCGGGGACCCGGTTGTGTGTTTATGGGGGTAAAACATTTAAAATCATTTTTTAAAGAAAATATTGAAAATATTTTGAATTTTTTCGTATTTAAATCTTAGTTTAGCCAAAATCTCTCATGATTCGGAGTTTTATGTCCATATCTCAAAAATTATAGGCACAGCAGCACTTTAAAGTCAAAAAAGGTACACGGGTACCCGGTTATGAATCGTAGGGTTAAGGTATTCATCTTTCCATCGTCTGCAAAAATTATGGTGCTGAATTTTCAGCTTTTGCCATCTATTTGCCACAATCGGGTTCTGCAGGGGTTAGTATTGCTGAACCTATTAAAAAATGACCTAGGGTTAAAAGGTTGAGATCTTCTGGGCTTTCACTTGACGGGCTTAAGGGTCGTGAGTTTAGGCATGCTTCAATGTTAGCTAAAAGTGTCGCTAGTTCTTCAAACGTATATTTCAACACATTCAACTTTTTTAGGTGGTATTTAAAACTTTTAACACTTGCTTCCAATAGACCACCCATGTGTGGTGCTCCTGGTGGAATGAAGTGCCACGCCAAGTTTTGGAAACTGTTGATAGATTCTACAGATCCTTTCAAATGTTTCATGAACTCCTGTCGTTCCTTTTTCAGTAGTTGCTTCGCTCCAACAAAATTTGTTCCGTTGTCGGAGTAAATGGCGACAGGGCATCCCGCCTCGAAAAAAATTGAGCGAATGCTGCCATAAAGGCTTGGGTTGACAGGTCAGATGTAGGTTCTAAATGTATGGCTTTTGTTGCAAAGCAAACAAAAACGCATACATAGCCTTTTGTAATTTTACAGTTTCTGTTATTGTAAACTTTAATATCAAATGGACCGGCAAAGTCAAGTCCAACATTGCAAAAGGGTCTTGTAATTTGGGTGCATTCTGGCGGCAAAGCTGCCATAAATTGGGTAGCTTGTCGATTCTTATACCTTGTGCATGGTACACATTCGTGTATTACTGAGCTAATGAGATTCTGAAGTTGCGGAATCCAATAGCCAGACCTTAGTATCCTCAACATAAGTTGATTTCCCCCATGTAGAGTCACCATATGTACATGTAGGGTTAATAATTTCGCAAGCTGACATGAATAGGGTAACAAAATCGGGTGTCTTTCTGCATAAGACAAACTGTTGGAGCTGGCCAATCGACCGTTTGCGCGCATAATATTGGCAGAATCTAAGAATGGTGTTAGGGTGAGTAAGTGGCTGTTTCTTGGAATTGGGTGTTTCCTTTTCAGACAATTATATTCTTCTTCAATATATTTGTTCTGGCATAGAATAATGAGTCTATTATGGGTCGATTTTATTCCGCTTGCATCAAGTTCAATGCTAGTGTGGGTTAATAATTTTGCAATCCTCTCTTCACTTGATTGACAATTATTTCGATTAAATATAACTCTATCATTTCGTATTGCTTGGGTTCGAGAACATAATGCGCGATCAGAAAATCGATAAACATACGACATTACTCTTAGAGCTTTTGACCATGATGAAATGTTGTGCCAAGGTTGTGCTTAACTGAATAAAAACACAACGTCTTTACATGTTGGCTGCTTCACTGTAAGTGTTCTTTATTCTTATTCTTTGCTTATGTGTATAGTTGCTTAAATATAGTAACAAAGACAGAGCTGCTTAAATAAGGTAACAAAGACAGAGTTGCGTGCCAACAGTGATGGCACTACACCTCCCCCTTTTTTTGAAAAAAAAATATAAATTAATCATAGCTTATATATATTATGGCCTATGTACCTCCCTTTTTTTTTTTTTTTTTTTTTTGAAAATGTTGAATCAAGCAATGTGATCGATCAATCTTGATTGCTTCAATATTTTCATATGTTTAAAAAAATTTTGTTTTTGTTTGTTTTTTTTTTACAAATAATATAATATTATTGGTTTTGTTTGTTTAAGTATATAATTTATAAATTCAAAATTATATTCTTAGTAATTTGTTTTTATCTTATTATTATTTAATTCTAAGATTTAATTTTTTTTCATATAATTTAAGGTATTTGTTTTGTACAATTTAATTCATTTTTATTTTTACAATTAAATATATTTGAATTATATGTTTGTATTTTAATGAATTTTGTTTAAATAAACAAGTTAAAAATTTTTTTTTTAAAGTTAAACTTATAAAATTTTGGTTTTTCTGTTTTTTTTGTTTGTATGCCATGTTATTGTTGTAATTTATAATATTTGAATTATGTGCATAATAAAAAAGTTTGTTAATGCCTATTATTAATTTGAAATTTCTACATTTATTTTGTTTTAAATTTCTTTCATTTTGGTTTTTATTAAAAGTTTTTTTTTTTTTTACTTTACTACAAAATTTGTTTCATTTTTTTTTTTTGTATTAAACGTGTGTTTAATTTGTTTTGACTTAGTAATTGGTTTGAATTATATATTACATTTTCTTAATCTGTTTTTATGTACCGTCTGGTATTTATTTTCTTTACTTTTCAACATACAATTACCATACTCATCAATATTCACTACTTGAAACGGGCCTGTGTACAACGATTCTAATTTATGTCCTGCATTGTTTTCTAGTAAGACCATGTCATTTATTTGTATTTTTTGACTGTTTACGTTTTTGTCGTAAAAAGATTTTTGTTTGTTTTTGGCTTTTTCAATTAATGTTTTTGCTCTGGTCTGTGCTGTTTGTAGGCGAAATTTTACCTCCTTTTCGTATGAATCGACATTGTATATTGGTTCTACGTCGTATGTTTCTAAGAATGCCAGTGTGGTCGGCAATTTACCATAGACCAATTCAAATGGGCAATAGCCATGAACTGTGGATGGTGTTGTGTTGAAGCAATAGGTGAAGTATTTCAACCAATCGTCCCAATCTACCTTTTCTGTTGATAAATAGCTTCTTACGAATTCATTAAAGGTCCTATGTGAGCGTTCTATGGTCCCTAATGTTTGATGGTGATAAGCTGTGGACGTTTCATGGTTAATACCAAGTAATTTACATATATCATCCATTAGTTGGTTTTTGTACTCCGTACCTAAGTCTGTTAAAATTTTCTTTGGTGGTCCATATGTTAAAATAAGGTTTTCAAAAATAGCTTTGGCTACGGTTTGAGATTGTTTTGATGGGATTGGTATTGAAATCAGATATTTTGAAAGATCGCAAATTATGGTCACGGCGTATACATTTCCATGATTCGAAGTCATGAATGGTCCTATTGTGTCAATTATAACTGTATCAAATGCTTTATTTGGTGTGTTTGTTATTCTTAATGGTTCAATATTCCTTGGTAACGATTTATTTTTCTGACATAAAAGGCAAGATTTAACATATTTAATGACATCTTTAGTCATATTTTTCCAATAGCAGTAATTTCTTAATTTATTTAGGGTTCTCATTACACCTGAGTGTCCTCCTGTAAGTGGTTCGTTGTGATAAAATTTCAATAAATTTTCCTTTTCAGTTTTACTTTTTACAAGTTTTATTCTTGGAGTAATCATAATGATTAATGTATCTAGATACTTTTCTGAATTAGCTTTAAGATCCTCGACTGAAACGTAGTTGAACAAGTCGTCGTTTAGTGATATTTGAACTTTTTCGATTTTCGCATTTTTAGCCTCAATTTCTAGCTTTGATATTAATTGTTTTAGAACAATTTTATCATTTAAAATACAGTCATCGATGTTAAATTCACTTAGGATTATTTTGCCTTTTTTTAGAATTACTTTTGGGTAATTCCTATTTAATTCGAACTTAAGGAGTGGTGCCTTTTTAGCTTCCCTAAAATTACTTATTTCAAACGCTTTTGGTTTGTTTACTATGGTTGCCTTGTTATTTCTAATGTCTTTCTTGATTGTTTGTTTCAAATTTTGCTTTTTAGCTTGATTTCTTGTGGTTACTGCACACACATTTGCCTGGTTTACTGTCTTAATAGATTCGATATCTATTCTTGAGAGTGCATCTGCTGCGAAGTTTTCCGAACCCTTAATGTATTCGACTACAAAGTCGTATTCTTCTAGATCTAATTTCATGCGAGTCAACTTTGATGACGGATTTTTTAGGGAAAATAAGTACGTAAGTGGCTTATGGTCACTGCGTACAATAAATTTTCTTCCATATACATAGGGTCGAAAATGGTTAATCGCCCAATGTATTGACGTTAACTCCTGTTCAATTGTAGACTTATGCGACTCTCCTTTTGTAAATGTGCGTGAAGCGTAAGCTAGAGGCATCTGTTTGCCGTGATAATCTTGGCTCAGTACCGCTCCGCAAGCAATTTTGCTCGCATCTGTTGTTATGTAAAAATCTTTACCGAAATCAGGATATTTTAAAATTTTTGGGTTAAGAAGTGCCTTTTTTAGGTATTGAAATGACTTTTCACATTCTGTTGACCAATTGAATTTTACATTTTTGCGTGTAAGCTTCGTAATATACAATGCATATTTTGCGAAGTTCGGTACAAACTTTCTATAGTAATTGCAAAATGCGATAAAACGTTTAGCTTCTTCAGAGTTCTTGGGGGTTGGATAATCTTTAATAACTTTAAATTTTGATTCGTCCGGCAATATGCCCTGGTTGGTACATTTATGCCCTAGAAAGACTACTTCTGTGCAGAAAAAGTTACATTTGCCTGGATGCAATTTCAAATTATATTTTCTACAAGTTTTGAAGACGTCGCGCAAGTTGTTGAGCATGTGCTTTTCTGAACAGCCTATAACGATTAAATCGTCCATATATAAAAATGATTGGTCAGGTTTTAGACCAGCAAAAGCTAACGACATCATTCTTTGGAATGAGTTGGGAGCGACTTTTAATCCATAAGGAAGACGTTTAAAACGAAAAGAGCCTTGCTGTGTAGAAAACGATGTTATATTTCTAGAATTCTCATCCAGCTCAATTTGGTGGAACCCTGACATGAGATCTAGACATGAAAAATATTTCGCTCGACCGAGTTGATCTAAAATTTCGTCTATCCTTGGTAACGGGTATTTATCTGCTGCTAATTTTTTGTTAATTTGTCTATAATCAAAAACTAAACGCCATCTTTTGCTTTCCTCCCCTGGAAGTGACTTCTTTGGCACTAGAAGAAGTGGACTATTATATTCCGATAATGACGGTTCAATAATTTCGTCTTTCAACAATTTTGCTACTTGCTTATTTATTTCCTCTTTTTGTGTCTGTGGAATTCTATAATTTTTAATATATGTTGGTGTTTGATCTTTAACGTGAAGCTTTTGCTTATAAAAATTATTCGCTGTAATTTTTTCATTTTCTAACGCAAAAATATCTGTGTATTCTTCACACAGTTTTGTTAAATTATTGGAAACAAAGTTCGGGAAATTTTTCTGTAATATGCTAATAACTTCGTCATTTCTATATTTTTGTGTGTTTTGTATTGTAAAAATGTTATAATCGTTTAAATCTTCAAAGTGAATGTGCTTATTCTTAGCCGTCACGTCTTCAGATGTGGTATTTAATATTTTAACGTATGCATTTGTTCCAGAAATAATGCAATTCGGTATAAATATGCCTGGTTCTAATTCTTGATTAGGTATAAAATATGATTTCGTGTGGTTTAAATTATAAATTTTTCTAAAAGTTTCGCATCGTGCAGGGACAATAAATTGATCTGGAGTTTGAATATCAATAATTGGCAGTTCAATTCCGTAATGGAGTTCATTGGGTCGAACTACTAAAAAGTTATTGTTGTCACTGTAATTTAAAATACAATTGTTTGTTTTTATAAAATCTAGGCCAATAATACCACTACATGGTATAGGAAAGTTGTTTTCCACTACTAGTAATTTATGGTTAATTGCATAGTTTTTAAGAAAAATTTTACAATAGATTGATCCTATGCTATTGAACGTTCCATCTCCTACGCCTCTTATTGATACTATCTGGCTTTTATCTATATTCGTGTTATTTTTTACTTGGCTTATTTTGACTATGGAAATATCAGCACCAGTGTCAAGAAGAAAAGTGCTTGGTAAGACTCCTGATATTTTACTTAATTGTACACAACTGCAAAAATTTAAATTCAGACTGTAAATTATTTCATTGTTATTTTTATAACAATTTGGGTTATTTCCTGATTCGTAAGTAAATTGTTTATTTTCGCGCCCTTCAAAATTTTCAAACTTTCCTAACCCCCTCCCATCTAGGGGTGTTATTAGTTTTCCGACTCTTGCTCTACTACGCGTACATTTCTTCCGTCTCTTCTTGAGTTATTATGTTGTAACCTCTGATTGTTATAACCATTGTTACGAAAATTTCTATTATTGTTTTGAGTGTTTTGATAGTTCCTATTCTGATATGACCTGTTGTTACGATTATCACTGTAACTGTTGAAATGACTTCTACCTCTGTATCTATTGGAACTCGTACCCCTATATATGTTTGTGCTATTATTATTTGTACGCTGCGTTCGCGCGTGAAAAATTTGTTGGTTATTTTGGCTTTCATTTGCCACACTGGTAAATTTGGATGTTGCATCTGTTATGCTGTCAAATTTGCCTACCTCCATAATGAGCTTAACTTTTTCGTTGTTGGCATTTTTGGCCATTGATTGTACAGCAATTTGTGTCGAGTACTTCTTTGCAGTATCTGGTCCTAACCCATCTGCAAGGTACGCATTATTTAATGACCTTGTTAAATGTTCTATTTCTTTAGTGTAGTCTGTCGTACTTTTATTTAACTGTTTTGTGTTTAATATTTTGCACGTGAGAGATTCTGCACTTTCACCTTTAATCGAGGTTTGAAGTTTTGTTATTATCTGTTGGACTGTCGTTTCTACTGTTATATAGTTTCTGGCCGTACCTAATAGTTTGGTTTTTATTAACTGAATAGCTACTAATTCGTGACCTTCTTTTAAAGTGTCTACTAGGGTTAAGGCGTCAATGAATCTTTGTAAATTTTCAACGGTACCATCAAAATCTGGCAGTATTTTACATGCCAATTCTATAAATTTTACCCTGTCTGTCATTGTGATGCTGGGAATATCTTTTGATCGTTCGCAATTGTCTTCTGACGATGTATCGTCACTGTCTTCCTCTATGTTGATTAAAAAAGAATCTTCTAACGACGTTGACAATTTCTCATCGATATTAAGTTTCGTCAGAATATATTGCAATTTCCCTTTTATATGAGAAATCAGCTCCTCTACCTGTTTGTTACTGCTACTGTCTAAAAGATATTTTATATTTCTGGCAGTGGCTACTATGTGATTGTGATGAATCACTAGTAGGTTCAAATGTTTACGCTGTGTACTTACGCTTGGCAACTTTGATTTGTTCAAACATTTATAACTTTTTTCGAAAGCACTTTTATAGTCTTGCAGTTGCAATAAAATTTCTGTCCATACAGGTTTTTCTCCCTGTTCCTCAGTCATTCGTGTTAATTAAAAAATTAATTTATTTTCGTTCACGATAGTTTATGTTTCAATTGAGATGTAAATAAATTTAATTTTGCAGTAAATTCCGTTAAATTTGCGTATTCAAAAATTTTAATCGGTTTCTTTATATTTCCATTTCAATGTTAATTGCAATTAGTTGCATTTTTAAGTAAATATTTGAAAAAAATTCATGAATAGTACAAAGTCTTTGAAATTCTATTGGGTGGTACAAGGGTTAAAGATTTCAACAAAAGGTTTTTTTTTCTTATTAAAGTGCAATTCCTTTTGTATCGTCTTTCCTATTTTTTTTCTTTATGTTTTCTGATTAATTCTGTATGGTTTTTTTTTTGTTTTCGTTTTCTCATGTTTCTTTGGTTTGTGTCTTTACATACACATGTGCATACATATAAAAAGGAATGTTTGAGTTTTTTGTTGTATTGTATTTTATTTTTATTTGTCGATTGTGTTGAAATGTGTGTTTGTTGTATGTTTTGTATTTTATGTTTTGTTTGTGTGTGAATGTTGTTGAGTGGAATTGTGGTGTTTACTGTGTTATATAAAAATGTTCTTACTTAAAAAAAATGACTGTATATAAAAAATATGTATAAAAGAAATGTGTACTATATGTTTATGTACATGTGTTTATATATTATATAATATTTACTAAACTATGCTGGCATCTGCTTCTCGGTGCTTCTGTTGTTCTTGTGTTGTTGATACCTGTTGTTCATTCTTCTTATTTGTGTATTTATTCTGTCAATTGCCAATTTAGTTTTTGGTTTTCTTCATTTTTTCTCGTAGTTTTTGAATTCTCTCTTTACGCAACTTTTCTTATATTTTTCGAATTCTCAATTTTCTTTACATCTTTTTCTTCCGTTAGTTTGCATTTTTTTTTTTTTGTTGTTTCTTTACTGTTTTTGTTCTCTCTTTTTTTTTTATATCACCTCACAATTTTAACGGCTTTTTCTGGTCTGAATGTTCTGGAATTTTAGTACAGTTGTGTTCAATTGTATATATGTATTTGGTTTTTGGCAAAATATCTAATATTTTTGTATTTTTCTTTTAAGATGTAACAATCGAAAGAGTATATTGGTATATTAGGGTTTTGTTTTTTTTGCAAGATATTGATGATTATGAATTTTGCATTTTTTGGCATTTTGTTTTTGTTGTTGGATTATTAATTATTATCTCATATGATGGATAAGTATGTTTTTTGTATTTTATAATTTATTTTGCATTTTTTTGTTGTTTAAAAGTTAAAATATAGTTTTGTTTTTAGTTGCTTTGTAATAAACTTGAGATCACAAGCACTTGCCTGACAGACAGAAAGAATTGCCAACATCCTTAGTTGATGAAAAACCCATTATGCAATTGTGTTAAGGTGTTTGGTTGGAGCAATTCTGCTGCTGGGCATAGAGTGATATTTTTGGATTATTGTTTGCAGATTTTTTTTTTTAATATGTATAATTGTGTGTATATGTTTAAATTATTGACGGATTTTGTTGTTGCTGTTAAGAAATTTAAAACATTGCGGTTGCTGCTATTATTGTTGTTCCTATTGTTGTTATTTTATGTTATATTGGCATTTTTCTCACAGCGAATTTTTGTTCGTTTTTAATACTTATTTTTGGTAAATAAATAACACTTCACTGTTTATTAACCGATACTTTTTACATTTCATTACAATATTTTATTGTGTTTTCACTATGTTGTTTTTATTCCACTCCACTTTTTACTTTAGTTTTTCTGATTGAAACTTTTCTTCAATTTTTTCGCTCAAGGTCTTGTACATACATGTATTTTTAATTGTTTTTCTTTTTTTTACATTAATCTCTGTACATCAGTTTTTTCACCACAATTAATGATATTATATGAATATTATTTTTGTTCCTTATTCACAAACAATTGTCCATTAAAGTATTTTTTTTTAATTATTTTTCTTCTCTATTAAAAAAGGCATGAAGGAATTTCAAATTTAATTTTTTCACTTCATAGTTTGTGTGTGTTCGCTAGACAATATAAAAAAAACTGAAACACGAAAGCAAATGGCGGCTTATATTTATTTTATTGTCACGGTCGCCATGTTGTGCCAATGTTGTGCTTAACTGAATAAAAACACAACGTCTTTACATGTTGGCTGCTTCACTGTAAGTGTTCTTTATTCTTATTCTTTGCTTATGTGTATAGTTGCTTAAATATAGTAACAAAGACAGAGCTGCTTAAATAAGGTAACAAAGACAGAGTTGCGTGCCAACAGTGATGGCACTACAGAAAATCTTAACAATATGTCTGGATTAGTGTCATTTTTATTTCCCAAGGGTGGGTTGATATTGAATGTAGTCGAGAACGATTGACTAATTTTAGCTTCAGCTTGAGTTTCAAAGTGTTTATGTGTTGTTGGCCATTTTGAAGGAGTTTCTTTAAACCATGGCGGTCCAGTCCACCACAGCCTGTCTTCCTATAACTCTTCCGCATTACATCATCGGCTAGCAACATCAGCTGGGTTATCGTGCGAGGCAACATGATTCCAGTTGCCCATGCCTACAGTTTCCAAAATTGAAGAAACTCTGTTTGCCACAAAAGTGTTCCATGAGTTTGGTGGTTTACTGAGCCAAGCTAAGACTATTGACTAGTCTGTCCAGAAATACGTTTGATGTTGCGGTAAGTTGAGTTGGGTTATTAAATTATAGGTAATATTAGCCAACAACACCGCTCCATAAAGTTCCAGTTTTGGTAACGAGATTACTTTGATGGGTGCAACTCTCGTTTTAGCGAGAAGTAGGGTTACGGTAAAAGGTCCATCTACGGGTGTAACTCGAGCATATACTACTGCTGAGTAAGCCTTTTCAGAAGCATCTGAAAAGCCATGAAACTCGATTTTTGCTGAGGGTGAAAAATTAATCCATCTTGGAATACGTATTTGTTCAATAGTATCATAGAAGTGCAAAAATTTGTGCCATCTAGTTAGAGTGAGTGGGGTTAGACATTCATCCCAAGCTGTATTGTCTTGCCATATTTGCTGCATAATAATTTTAGCAGAAATTACAATGGGCGCTAACCAACCAGCTGGGTCAAAGAGACGAGCTATGTTCGACAAAACAGTTCGTTTTGTATATGCTGGCTTCCTCTCAATGATTGGAACACTAAAGAAAAACGTATCCTCCTTGGCATTCCATCTTATGCCTAATGTCTTGGTGTTATTTGACTCGGGTAGGGTGAGTAAATCGACATCAAGCAAGTATTCTTCGGGTAGGCTGTTTAGTAACTCTTTAGTGTTAGAAGTCCACTTTCGCAGAAGAAATCCAACAGAGTCGAGAGCTGTGACTAATTGTGTTTGAGCATTTTTTGCTTCTTCAACCGTATGAGCACCAGCCAGAACAACGTCTACATACATGTTATTCTTCAATATATTTGCAGCAATTGGGTGGGTATTTTGAACATCTTTGGCTAATTCGTGTAGGGTTCTAATAGCCAAATATGGAGCACAGTTGACTCCAAATGTAACTATTTGCAATTCAAAGTCTTGAATGGGCTCATTAACGATTTTACGAAAAAGTATGCGCTGGAATGGTGTGTGGGTAGGGTGTAAATGATTTGCCCGTACATTTTTATAATGTCGGCATTAAAAACTATCCTATTAAATCGCCATTTCAAGATAAGTACAACTAAATCTTGCTGTAGGGTAGGACCAGTGTGTAACGCATCATTTAAACTGTTACTGTTAGATGTTTTGCTAGAAGCATTAAAAACAACTCTAACTTTGGTTGTTACACGGTCTAGTTTGACGACAGTATGATGGGGTAAATGATATTGTGTATTTGGAGATGTGTTCGGGTTATATTTAATGGGTTTCATATGACCAAGGTCAATATATTCTTGTAGCACGTTATCATACTCCACCTTAAGTTCTGGTTTCTTCATTAGGTTCTTCTCATTTCTTAAAAATTGAGCCGTTGCTATGTGGCGCGAATTTCCTAATTCGACGGGAGGGTACCGAAATGGAAGATTAACTTGATAACGGCTGCAGGGTAATTTACGAGTAGTTGTAACATAATTCTCCTCGCATGATATTTCTTCTTCAGAATTACTGGGGTTTTTGGGTATTTCTTCAATTTCCCAGAATTTGGTTAAAACTTTATCAAGCGCGACAGAACTGAAGTAGGAAACTATGGGATGATTTCTATATGATTTTTGAATCGGTCCGGTCAAAATCCAACCGAATTCGGTTTCCTGGGCTATTAACGTATTAAGGAAATCTTTCTTAACACCAGATTTTAAAATTTGTGGGTAAAAATCACTGCCAACAATATCTTGAATATTCAATCTGAAATTGGGTTGGGTGTTTGATCGCAATAAAACCTCACATAGTTTATTTGATCGCGCTGATACAACTTCATTAAGTCCCGAAATTTCAGCAACAATTGGGGTAGTGGGTAGTTGCAATTTTCGTCTTAATTTATCTGAAATAAACGAGAAATCTGAAGCTGGATCAATAAGCGCTCTAGCTGGAAAATTTTCTCCACGAACTTTCACATTCAAAATCACTGTTCCTAATAATTTAGCTCTGTCATCTAATATGGGTTTGCTTGATTGGGTATGGGTTGAGAAAGATTGTGCTGAATTTCTTGATGTTGATGGTTGATTATCATCAACTTGGGTGTTTGTTTTTGAATTGGGTTTGTGTAATTGGGAGTTATGTCTTTCACTGCAGTATCTGCATGTGAAGGTGCTACGACAATCTTTGATAATATGTGCGATGGCCAAACAATTGTAACATATTCCATTCTTTTTGACAAACTCTATCCTCTTGTTTACGCCCATAGACTTAAATTCTTAACATTCTCTAAGGGTATGAATACTTTTGCATAGCTTGCAAATCGATCCATCGGGTTTGTTCTGTGGACTTGGGTTACTTTGCAAACTTGTGCAACTTTGGGTATGAGGGTGGGTTGAGTTTGAGAATTTATGCTCATTTTGGGGTTTGATTTTTGAGTGGTTGTCTTTATTCGAATGGGTTACATTGTAAAACGTTTTTCCTCTTCTATCGTAGAGATGCTTATTCTCTTGAAAATTCTTGTGTTTTGGGTTGCTGTTGAAGAAATTACTCTGATATATGGTGTCATTCACCGATGTGAGCTCTTTATAGGTATTTGTTAAAAACAAATCGAGATCAGTCCACGATGGCATTTCCGCACAGTCTTAAAGTGTTTTTTCAAACTCTCTTCGGGTTTCTCTGGGTAATCTTGTCGAGCACAAATATACAAAAATAGGATCCCACTGATCTGTATCTATTTCAAACGCATTCAAATTTGAAATACAATAATTCATCTTTCCCTGGAGTTTTATTATTGAAACACTACACATGGTGTTCACAGTGGGTAAATTGAAAAGCATTTTTAATTGTGCATTTATTTGCATTCTTTTGTTCTCATACTGAGAAGATAATTGATTCCACGCAATAAGAAAACCATCATTTGTTAAGGGTGCGTTGTCTACTATTTCTTTGGCATCTCCGCTAGTTTTTTATTTTAAGTGGAAGAGTTTCTCCACCCCACTTAAACGGGTATTATTGCCGTACATGGCTTTGAAGAGATCTCTGAATGAAGCCCAATTCTTGAAATCTCCAATAAATATTGGCATGTCGCAAGGGGGTACATTGAACGCGACTGAATCTTTGGGTTGTGTCACTAAATCATCGGGTGAAAGGACATGCTTTTCATTTTCTTTAGAAATTCTCTCAATGGACTCCTCAATTTCTATCATTGAGGTTCTATAAAATTTCTTAGCAGCTCTGACATTTCGGGTTATTAGGGTAAATTGAATGCTACCAGCTTGCTTCGGGTCCTTTATATCCGGAGATTCCTTTATCTGTTTAAATTTTTTGTCAATATCTGACCATAAATTTTCTAATTCCCTTTTTTGAAGTTAAGGGCGGGTATAGATTGGTAATACTCCTTTGCCTCTTTGTAGTCCTTTTCAAAAGACTTCAAATCTGTTATATAATTCTAATCATTCTAAATCATTGGCCAAATTTATTAAAGTAGACATTATTGAGTTTTTATTTATTTAACTTTGGGTTGAAAAGGGGTTTGGGTAATAAAAGGGTTAATAAAACTGAAAGATTTTTCACTTTAATACAGTAACTAAATTTTTTGTACATTTCCAACTGGGTCTTTTACAAGTAAATATATGCACTACACTACGTGTTCGGCAGTATTTGTTCTTCACAAGCAATAAGTTTTAAAGTTTTTTCTGTAATATAATTGGTGTGGGTGGGCGTGTTGTAAAATAGTTTTACGATGCTTTTTAATTTATTGCTTTACACCGAAGACACTAATATACTTGTAAATTAGGAAATTAAAAAATTTTTGTAAGTTGTAAAATTACAGACTTACCTTGTTTGCTGGGTATAGGGTACAAACCTTCACAAGAGTAAAAAAAATCTCTTGTGGTTTTTTTTTTGTTTTTCTTTTTTGTGTCTTCTTCCCGCTATGACGTGTGCTGATTTAATGGGTAGTGTTGTTGTAAATGTAATGCAGTCGAGATGTGTGTAATTTGTGTTTGTTTATATTTAATATATATTTAAACTTATTTTTTTTTTGTTATTATACTATAAGTTATCAACAGCGCTAATACTGCCAACATAATTAATATAGCTGACTCAACGTCTACAAAGTTCACTAGCCATTGCACGCGTATCCAGTATTGGTTGGTTGGTTTACGTGGCTGCCCACTACACGTAGGCATTCAAGTAGAATCTATAAGATTCCTTTTTGAAAGGACCACTGCACTCGTCGGTGTCAAACTATGTGTAGCCGTATCTAAGTACTCGGATACAGTGATTGATACTAGATCCAACCCGTCGCATTGAGATATCTAATAAGATCGCTCAGTCCTATCTCTGATAAATCTGAAAGGTCCTCTAGTACATGATTGCCTAAAAACTTGTGTCTCGAGATATGCAAAGCCGGACATTCGCAAAGAAAGTGGAAGATTGTCTCCTCTTTGCTTTCTTCTCGACAACTTCGGCAGAACTCGTTGTAGGACAGACCTATCCTACTGGCATGTCTGCCAACCGTCCAGTGTCCCGTCATAACTGCAACGACCCTCGAGATGTCCTTGCGGTTTCTGCGTGTTAGTTGCATTGAGCGCTTATAATTATAGCAAGGCCACAATTTCTTTGCAACCTTGCACGTGCTTATATTGCGCCATCTGCATTCAGCCTTATGGAAATAATGTTTGAAGATGCAGTTTCTAATAGTGCCAAACGGCGTGGCTACCGTTTCGGCGCTGGAGGCATTCAGAGCAGAGCCAGCCCTAGCCAGCTCGTCCGCCTGTTCGTTGCCTAAGAAATTGCTGTGTGCTGGAATCCAGATAAGGGTGAGATCAGCCTGATCACCCAGTCTAGATAGCATCCTCTTGCACTGCCCTACTAGGATAGAGGAGGTGGTATGTGATCTTAGGGATAGAAGCGCTGCTTGGCTGTCGACAAAGATGCCGACTTTACCTTGTACCTTCCTGTCGACCAGCATTCTGGCCGCTTCCCTTATAGCCAGAATTTCAGCCTGAAAAACTGTGGCTTCGTTAGGGAGACGGAAGGAACGTTCTATACCTAGATCATCTGAAAAGACTCCAGAGCCGACACCGCAGACCATTCTTGATCCATCAGTATATACTCTGACGTCATATTGTCTAACTATTGTACCTCCCTTCCACTCCCGCCTGGATGGAAATAGAACTTTGAACACCTTATCAAAGTTCAGTTGAGGTATCATGTAATCAGTGGATTTCCTCAGCGTAGGGGGTAGTTGATCCAGGATTCTGGCGTGACCATACGGCCTTGATCTCCACCACCCAGATGCCGCTAATCTTGCCGCGCTGCTAGAGGATACCGCCAATACATGAAGGTCAATCGGAATAAGGTTAAGTAAAGCGTTCAGAGCCTCCGAAGGACTGGTACGTAAACATCCTGTTATCCCGACACAGGAGGATCTCTGTATTCTATAAAGCTGATCTACCACGTATTTCTTACTTGTGGCCGGCCACCAAACTACAGAGCCGTAACTCAGTATTGGACGCACGATTGCTGTATACATCCATTTTAGCATGTTGGGGTTTAAGCCCCATTTTGAGCCAAACATCCTACGGCAGGAATAGTAGGCAACCGTTGCCTTTCTAACCCTGTGTTGAACGTTCAGTTTCCATGAAAGTTTTTGATCTAGTATAACTCCTAGATATTTTGCGTTGTCCGATAGGGACAGTTGATGATTCTTCAGCCGAGGAAGTCTGAAGTCCTGTACCTTGGTCTTTGTGGTAAATAGCATCAGTTCCGTTTTGTTTGGGTTCACTCCTAGCCCACAGTCTGTAGCCCAGTCACTGAGTGTGCCCAAAGCGTTGGACATGATATCGCTAATCACGTCCGTGAACATCCCTGAGACCATTATTACCACATCATCCGCGTACGCCACAACTTTAACCCCCGCGGCATCTAATCTGAGAAGTATTGTGTTAACAACAAGAAGCCAGAGCAAGGGTGAGATCACCCCTCCTTGCGGTGTGCCTCTGCATGCCCATTTAGACCTCTCGCTGTTACCTAATTTCGCGGTGACATTTCTTGCCCCCAGCATGTTTATTATCCAGTGTATGATGTAATCCTCTACATCATTGTCCCGGAGAGCATTTTGGATGGCTGTCACCGATACATTGTTGAAGGCACCTTCTATATCTAGGAAGGCCGCCAAGGTGTATTGTTTGTGTTCCAGAGATCTCTCTATGAAACCTACTACTTCGTGTAGAGCTGTTTCTGTGGAGCGTCCCTTAAGATAGGCATGCTGGCTATTTGAGAGCCTTGACGATCCCAGTAGCCGCTGCCTAATGTGGGTATCTAATAGTCTTTCCAATGTCTTTATCAGGAAAGATGAGAGGCTGATTGGTCGGAAGTCCTTTGCGTCTTCATGACTTCTTCTACCGATCTTCGGAATGAATACGACTCTGACTTTTCTCCAGCTAGTCGGAACGTGACTAAGAGAGAGACAGAGTTTATAGAATTTAGAAAGCCAGGGGATGATGGAGCTTTTCGCGCTCTGTAACATCTTTGGCATGATGCCATCCGGACCCGGCGATTTAAACGGTGAGAAACTGTCAATAGCCCATGAGATTTTATCCGAGGATATTATCTCATAATTTACAGTCATTTGTTGCCCACTGATACAGCTGTTCGCACTATACATGTCCTTGCAGCCAGGAAAGTGAGTGTTGAGTAGTATGTCTAAGGATTCCGAAGAGGAATCTGACCAGGAGCCGCCCGCCCTTTTTATAAAAGTTGGACAAGAGTGATTCGTAGCCAGAATCCTAGCAAGCCTTGCAGAATCTCTGGTACTGTCTATGGACTCACAGTAGTTTCTCCATGAGTTACGTTTGGCGATTTTTATAGCTTTTTTATATATATTCAGCTTATCGCGATAGGGTTGCCACATTTTATTCTCGTAGCTTGTGTTGAAAGCCCTACGTACCTCCTTGCGTAGAATAGAGAGTTCTGAGTTCCACCAAGGAGGATAGCTTTTCCGGGCTTTTGTCAAGGGGCAGGAGATCTTAAAGGCTCTAGTAATAGCCTTGTTGAAGATGTCCACATGGTGTTCAAGTCCTTCTATCGTATTCTCGATCTCTGGTACTCGATTTAGTTTTTGCTTTAGAAGCCCGTTGAACTTATTCCAATCTGTTCTCCTCGGATTTCTAAAGCAATGTTTATTTTTGTTTTGAAGTCTGACTTCAAAGAGTATCCAATTATGATCCGAAAAGGATCTTTTATTGGACACCCTCCATTTGTCGATCAGAAATCTAAATTTGTCGTTCGTAAGAGTAATGTCCAAAACTTCTTCCCACCCTCTAAATCTGTCCGAGCTCGGAAAGATAAAAGTCGGCGAGTTGCCGGAATTACAAATTGTTAAGTTGTGAGAATTAATGAAATCTAGGATATGCTCACCTCTTTCGTTGATTTCACTACTGCCCCATATTGTGTGCCTAGCATTGGCATCACAGCATAGGATGATGTTCTCGTTGGCACCCAAAGATGACATAACCGCTTTCAGCTCGTCTGGCGGTGCTGGTTTGTCATGTGCCATGTAGCATGATGCTATGAGGAAGCTTCTGTCTTCGGGCAGCTCGACCTTAGCAACTGTTAGGTCCGCTGAGCTGAGCTGTGTGCAGAGAAAAATGTTAATATGTTTCTTGGCTATTAGGCATGATCTTGGCTTACCGTATCCTTTCGCATAGAGCACATTGTACGTGGACAAAGGGAACCCCTTTACCTCGGAGTTCGCCACCCAGGGCTCTTGCACCACGCAAATGTCGAGATTCTCCTCGGCTAGGAGAACCTTGAGATTATCTGTCGCACACTTGGAGTGCTTCAGATTTATTTGAGCGATTTTTGTCGCCATTCTGTCGTCTATTGTTCGGTTGCCGGCTAATTGCCGGCCAGTATAATTGCCTGCTTGCATTTATTTCATGAGAAAATAATATTGCTAAATCAGCGTCTCATATTCGCGCGTGTTGCTGCGGCCTAATTATTGTGTAAGGTGACGATAATGGAAATAACAAGTTGAACAGGCAGTCTTGGTTGCGCGTTGAATTAAACAAGTTGATTTGAATTAAATAAAAATAAAGGTTTTAATAAAGTAAAGGTTTTAATTAATACAAGTGTTTTATTCATATAAACAGGCGCAGTTGGAGCGCCTTAATATAATTTTTTTTTAGTATAAGGCACTGAAGAATCCTTAACTGGCGCCCGAGCAGGGACCCGTAAAAAAAAACTTACGGTGTCCTTATAACCTAGTAACTTAAAACGTTCTGCGAATCCCAAGGGACCCTCCAGGACGAATAAAATATACAAACCAAATAATCAAATAAAATATATCGTCCTTCGCCAACCCGATATTCCTGGTAATCAACACTCACAACAATATTACAGAAGGTTATCGGAGCGAAAGTGAGAGTTTTCGTACCGCAGTAGGTATCCGCGAGTGTAAAAGTGGATTTCCAAAAAGGAATAATACGGACCCCTCCGTGACGATACATAACACCAAAAAAGGATTTTCCAGTGTCTCGCGTCGCGAAACCAAGGCTCAAAAACCTACAATAATAATAAGAAAATAAAAAAAATTTAACGAAAAAATAGAAAAGAAGTGTAAAACCTATAAAAAAATGAAAATTACGAATACCATATCAAAAATTGTATGAAAAATTTTTTTATTTGAAGTAAAATATAAAAGATTGGCTAAAAAGTTGGCTGCGAACACGGCAGTAAGACTAAAAGCCTCCAGAGCATGGAGAGATTACAATATCGGTCATGCCAACATCCTATATAATATAAATTGGAACATGAGCGTTGACTATGTCACACCTGAGCCAATCTTTGATCCTGGCTTCTCTGTAAGCTTTTCGGATAACGCGGTCCACCCTGATGACCTACATACACCCGTGAATGTGATTCAAATTTTCACGGACGGGTCGAAATCACTGAATGGTGTCGGTTCTGGCATTTACTCCGAGCAGCTAAGCTGGTGCATTCCTCTAAGGCTGCCGGACCACTGCAGTGTCATTCAGGCTGAAATAACGGCCATCTACACAGCCGCAAAACTCATTCGGTATGGCGAAATATCTGGTAGGGATATTCAGATCATTACCGATAGTAAGGCGGCCATTAGATCCCTGGAGAATGTGTTCATCACATCAAAAATTGTCAAGGAATGCCGGATATCTCTGGACGAGATAGCGAGACATTCAACGGTTACCCTTAAGTGGGGACCAGGACACAGGGACTTACACGGAAACTGTATCGCGGACGCGTTGGCGCGTGCAGGCTCCACTTTAAATCGTAACGATTCAACACATGACATAGGCGTCTCTCTCCCAATGAGTAAACAACTTATTGCACATAAGTTTCACCTTATTGTAATTCAGAAATGGTTAGATGAAACTACCTGTAGGGAAACTAGAAAAATCTGGCCCATAATAGATGAAAAAAGGACTAAGCGGGCACTACAGATATCCAGACCTCATCTCAGAAACCTAATCGCGGTAATAACTGGACACTGGCCTATTGGGAGGCACGCCCAAAGGTTGGGGCTCAATTACAATGACATATGTAGAAGTTGCGGCGATGAAGAAGAGCAAGAATCGACGGAACATATTCTCTGCCATTGTCCGGCATTCGATGATCTAAGACTTAAACTTTTCGGTCAAAGAACCCTTGAGGACAAAACTTGTCTCTCTAATATTGATTCAAAAAAGATCCACTCCTTCATTGAATCAACCGGGTGGCTGCGTGAGAATATCAGCAGCCAGATAACATAGGACCCTTGGAAGACGGGACAACAACAACGGGAACTAATTGATGGACCCACGTGAGCTGTGATTGATCACGGCTGCCAATGGAACCTAACCTAACCTAAATATAAAAGATAAATATACTGCAAAAGCAGTAATAAAATTGCAAAATCAGAAGATTACACAAAAATAAAAAGGTGTAAAGCATAAAGATAAAGAAAATTACAAGTACCATATCAAAGAATTGTACGGAAGAAAATTAAGAATTATTTGAAATAAAATACAAAGGATAAATATATATATAAAGCATACTGCAAAAGCAGTCCAAAAAGAAAAAAGAAGATAAAAAAAGCCCCTGGCAAAAAAAATTAGAAGAAAATAAGTCACTTTAAAAAATTAAAAAGGAAAAATATATATTTAAATCCAAATACATAATAATTAAAATCTAAAAGTGTAAGGTAGCGAAGTGCTGTGTTGTTAAAGTCGACAAGCTGCTGTAATTCTCAGGTGAGTCTTGGTATCCTCTTACTAGTAATAATGGAAAAAGTACGGGAAACTCTTACTACCTTAACGGGTGCGGTTAACCGCCTAATACAGGAGATGAAGGTTATAGAAACTAGAATTAATAGTATAGAAAGGAATAGTGACATGACCGAAATGAAAAGAAGGTTGACCTGTTTAGAGCAACCTAGTGCGAACGAAACAATTGTCCATAGGGACGAAATCGCGGTCTTACACGGTCCCAGAAATGAGGAAGAATTAAATTCAATAAGTAGGCTTCCTGATAGCGTTAAGGAACTCAGGGCATTCGACGGAAACCCGTTGAATTATGTGTCCTGGGTCCACGCAGTAGAAATGATTCTGAAAGATTTTGAAATAGTGAAACACAAACCCATATATCGATCCATTCTTCAAAGCATACGCCAGAAAATAATCGGCGATGCCGACGCAGCCTCATACAATATTTTTGACAATGACTGGAAGGAAGTCAAGAAGGTACTGTCGCTCCACTATGCCGACAAGCGAGACGTCCAAACGCTTGAGCACCAGCTCAATCAACTCTCGCAAGGATCTTCAAAGGTAGACGAATTTTATGCTACAGTAAACCACCAACTATCGCTCATAGTGAATAAATTGAAAACAGAAGCGTATAGTGAGGAAACGGTCGATGCATTAGTAACTGCGCACAGGAATAGAGCATTAGATATTTTCATTCGGGGGCTTAACCCAGATCTGTCAAAAATGGTCATTATACAACGACCAAGAACTCTGCCGGAGGCATACTCGGCTTGCTTAGAACTCCAGAATCTCACAATGAGAAACAACATACTACACTCCAAGACACCAGCACGAGCGAATGCTCCACCTGTTGTAGTGCATGCTAGAGGGCCACCGAGACCTCCAAGAACTAATTTCAATTACTTAAATAAATTTAGGCACAATAATTATTACCATGAACAACCCAATTTTAATAATAAACCACCATTGTACCCAAAGTTTCAACAAATCAAACCAGAGCCGATGGAATCGGATCATTCAATACAAACGAGAAAGATAAACTACATGAATCACCCAAACCATGTAGAAAAAAGAAGGGCAAGCGAGATGTTTAGAAGAGACAAACATCCACGGGTTTTCCATCTGGACACTGAAGTTGAGGGCAAAGAACTCAATCCCCAAAAGGAAGGGTGCTGTTGGCTGAAGTAGTTAGCGCGTTGACTGCAAAGCAAATAATGTCTAAGAACGTGGGTTCGAGCCCAGCTTCAGACAAGTCATAACATCCAGCATTTTTCAGATGTGCATTAGTATGCGATTGTATTTGTTGTTGTCAGACTGTTTAAGTGATGAAGGCATAGCACTGGTCACTGAACAGTTCTGGCAGCAATTGATACTGGTGTATGCTAGCGAACATCACAGCGCCCTCCTTCGTCGGTATTGTAGCAAAATCGCCGGCGAAGTAAAATAATTAATAAAATGGCTACAACAGCTTAAAACACATTTAATGCGCCTACTTGACATCAGAGGCGCTGCAACACTGATCTAAAAACTAACACAACGCGCAATATCAGAGTTGTAAAAATTAAGCTTTCTCTCTTTCACCATCTGTCATCTCTCACTATCCCTTTCCCAAAGAAGGTAACACACCTACGGGTTGGTAGGCATACTAATTGCCTGAGTGTTACTTCTCTTTTTTTTAAAAAAAAAAAAAAAAAAGTGACAGTCGGTGACTTCGATCCCGTAGCCACGGAACAGAATTTTATGGGGGAAGGCCATCCAGCCTACCTTACATAGAATACGCTGTAAACAACGACACCACGCTGGAATTTCTAATTGATACCGGCTCGAATAGAAATTTTTGCAGCACAAAATTAACTGCCGGAAGTATACCTCTGCTAAAACCAATAATCGTTAGAACCGCGGGGGGAAAAATTGAAGTGAGTAGGAAAGTGGTAGGGAAATTCTTTGCAAAGCATGGCATATTTGATTTAGTCACCTTTTATTTGTTGCCGGGTCTTAATACCTTTGATGGTATTATAGGCGACGACACTCTTAAGGAACTTGGTGCAATGGTCGACAGGAAAAAGAACGAATTGGTAATTAGGGACATTATAAAAATTCCCCTCAGGAATAAGATGTCGAACACCTTGAATTATGTTTTAGACGAATCCATTTCAGTAGAAACCGCAAATAAAATTAATGAAATTATTAAAAGATATAAACCACTATTTGGACCGCTAGACAGCAGTCAAGCGATTTCAACAAATGTTCGTGCGGAAATACGCACAACAACGTCAGAGCCTATATATGCGAAAAGCTATCCTTACCCAGCCGCCATGAGAGAAGAGGTGGAATGGCAAATTGGAGAATTATTATCTGAAGGGATAATACGTCCCTCAAAAAGCCCTTACAATTCGCCCATCTGGATTGTTTCTAAGAAGCCAAAACCAAACGGCGAGAAGCAATACAGACTGGTGGTTGACTACAAGCGACTGAATGCCGTCACAATTCCTGACACTTATCCTATCCCAGATATAAATGCAACTCTGGCCAACTTGGGGAGAGCCAAATACTTCACTACAATTGATCTGACATCAGGCTTCCACCAAATTCCTATGAAGGCCTCAGACATTCAAAAGACCGTCTTCTCAACCATGAATGGGAAATTCGAGTTTCTTCGATTACCCTTCGGATTAAGGAACGCACCAGCTATTTCCCAGCGAATGATTGATGATGTCCTAAGAGATTATATCGGAAAAATCTGCTATGTATACATTGACGACATAATCGTGTTCGGATCGAGTGAGAAAGAACTTCTGGCCAATGTGGACATCATTTTCGAGAAGCTAGAAGCCGCAAACCTGAAGGTCAATATCGAGAAAACGCACTTTATTCAAACAGAAGTGGAATTCTTGGGCTACGTAGTAGGCGCAGAGGGTATTAAACCAGACCCAAAAAAAGTTAGCGCAATCGAAAACCTGCTCCTCCCTAGTAACCTCAAGGAGCTGAAGAGTTTCTTAGGTATGACATCATACTACAGGCGATTTATAAGAGACTACGCAAAAGTAGCGAAGCCACTAACGATTCTGACAAGAGGAGAAAACTCAGACGTAAAAGCAAATCAGTCGAGGAATATTAAAATAAACTTACAAGACAATGCGCTTTCAGCTTTTAAAAAATTAAAGAGCCTTTTAACTACGGCGGAAATTCTTGCTTTTCCTGACTTCGATAAACCCTTTAATCTCACAACGGACGCTTCAAACTACGCCATTGGTGCGGTCCTTTCACAAGGGGATATTGGTAAGGACAAACCAATCGCCTACAT
The DNA here is from genome assembly GCA_956483585.1 of Gymnocheta viridis. Lineage (NCBI taxonomy): Eukaryota > Metazoa > Arthropoda > Insecta > Diptera > Tachinidae > Gymnocheta > Gymnocheta viridis. Next base: position 58,313,848 of record OY101440.1, on the reverse strand, counting down.
CTCCCGTTCTTTAAACAAAACTGAGGAGGGATATGCAACTAATGAGAAGGAAATGCTGGCTATCGTGTGGGCGTTGGACAATCTGAGAAATTATCTCTACGGAGCCAAAAAGATTAAAATATACACTGACCATCAGCCTCTTACCTACGCGCTTGGTAACAGGAATTTCAATGCTAAGCTGAATCGATGGAAGGCTCGTATAGAGGAGTACAATCACGAATTGATCTACAGGCCAGGTAGATCCAATTTTGTCGCAGATGCACTCTCTCGATTACAGACTAGCGTTAACCACATGAGCGACTGTAGCACAGAAACAGCCAGTGAAGCAGATTCACAAGCAACAATCACCGTGTCAGAAATAAACGATAATAAGTCACAAGTAACAATGACTGCTTCCGAAGCTAGGGATGATGACATCGAGTCAACAGGTTCAACTGCACACAGCGCACTTCAGGACTCCTCGGACTTAGTACCTCATGTGGAGGTACCTATTAATGTTTTCAGGAACCAGATTATTATAAGAGTTGGCCCTGAGCTGCAGGCAACTGAAACTCCACACAAACACTTTTTGCGTCATTATGCATCCTCACCAGAATGGAACAGCGAAAACCTGTCGGATATACTGAAAAAGACACTGAATCCCAACGTAATAAATGGTATAAAATTGCCCGAAATTTACTTGGCAACCTTACAAGACCTCTATCTGCAACACTTCTCAAAATATAAGATTAGAATTACTCAGAAGGAAGTTGCAGATGTGGGAACTGAAAATCGGCAATTTGAAATAATTCAAAAGGAACACCACAGGGCACACAGGAATGCAAGGGAAAATAGGAAGCAAATTCTAGATGAATTTTATTTCCCACGAATGTATGCTCTCATCAGAAAGTTTGTCGAGCGATGCGAAATATGCAATAAAAACAAGTATGACAGGAATCCGACAAAACCGTTGCTACAAGACACTCCTATCCCAACTATGCCGTGTGAAATATTACACATGGACATAGTCGAAATACAAAACCAAAAGTTTCTGTCTGTCCTTGATAAATTCTCTAAATTTACCAAACTTTTCCATATAAGTGATAGGTCGGTCCTGAACATTAGGGAAAAATTAGTGAAAGTTTTACATTATTTCACCCCACCGAAAATATTGGTAACCGACAACGAGAGCAGTTTCCTCAGTCCCTTGGTTAGAGATTTTATCGAATGATCGGGGATAAAAATTAATTTAACGCCTTCACAGCGAAGCGAGGTTAATGGACAAGTAGAGCGAGTTCACTCGACCCTTATTGAAATATATAGGTGTCTTACAGCTGAGAACGAAGAGCTCAGCGTACAAGAATTAATGTATGTTGCCGTGGACAAGTATAATAATACTTTTCACTCCACTACGGGTAAAAGACCCAGTGACGTATTCTTTAACAGGACAAAGGCAGCCGACATAAAAAAATTGCTCGAGGCTCGCTCTAAGGTCAACAGGGACCTCAGGTATATTATCCGAAGAAATGCTAGAGAAAGAAATAAGAGAATGAATAGAAAGCGCACGTCCCCAAAGAAATACAAAACGGGAGATACTGTTTTTGTTAGAATAAAAAATGTTAAAGCTAAGAGTAAACCGATTTGTAGGAAAGAAGTAGTGCAAAAGGATAACAAGGTAACAATACTCACGGCCAGTGGTAAGAGGATTCACAAGGCTCACATAAAAAACTTGCAATAACAAGTAATATAGAGAATGAGAAACTTCCAATCCTTTTCACAAGATTTCTAACAAAAATGAATGTAACAAGAATTAAAATAGCAATAAGAACATACATATATATATATATATATATATATATATATATATATATATATATATATATATATACCTATATCATTTTTTAATTTTTTTTTAATTTTTATAACTTTAAAATTTTTTTTTTTAAACCATAGCAAGGTTCTGAGAAATATTTATAAAAAAAAGGATTAACATTTCTAATATAAAAAAAGAAGTAGAATATGGCTTTGCCCAAACCTTTCCAATCACTAACCTTAACTGAATAAAAAGTCACTATTTTCAGAAAGATGATGTTCAAGGTGGGCGTACGAATATGCGACAATCGCTGATAATGTGACGACGCTGGTTCAAAAACACATACCGCCTGGTAGAACAAAATAAATAATTAAATACCATTTAATGCAAGTGCAGGAAAGACTTATGGAGTTAGGAAGCATAAAAGGCAGAACTAGAAGATCAATTGACTGGATCGGCTCCGCTTGGAAGTGGGTGGCTGGCAATCCAGATGCTGCAGATTGGGACTCCATTTTAAAAAGCCAGGATGCCATAATTACGAACAATAATCAACAGTATAGGATAAACGCACAACTCCTCAACGCCACTAACGATGTCGTGCAGAAAACTAACGAGCTCGTTAATAGAATGAACGAAATCAATACGGGAAAAGAGGCTGAAAAACTTGGGCAGAATACCATGAACCAAGTCCTTGTCCTGAAGGATGCCGTAAACGAGGTAGTGAGGGCTTGTCAGTTAGCCAAGAGTAGAATTATCAACACAAATCTATTAAATAGAGCTGAAGTCGATGACATTATTACAGAAATGGAAACATTACCATACGCTAACGCTGTAGAAGCCATCGAGCACGGGAGCCCATCGATATACTCAAAGGTCTTTATTACTATATGTGCTCTCTATCCCGAAGCTGAAAAAGGATCTGTATCACCGAATCATCGCTAGAGCCACGATAATAATGGGCAGACAAGTCGAGTTACCATTTACCGAATTACTTGTCAGCCAAGACGAAACATTTGGTGTGAAAACCCCCTGTTTAACCATTAACAGTGACCGTTTGTCAACAAACATCTCTGACGCAACTTGAGGAAGGAAGCTGTATACCACGTCTGCTAAAAGGAGGGAAGGCGAATTGCCGTTATAAGATGACCATGGCACATATAATAGAGATGATCACAACTGATATAATCTTTCTAACAAATATCAAAGGTACCATGGAAGTACGAAGTCGTACGGAAATACTTAATGGCAGTTACGTGATACAGCTGTTCAACGAGAGTATAACGATCAACAATGAAACATTTTCTAGCACATCTATTTCCAGACTACAACCACTACCTCCTGTCCTTGTAAACGTGGCCAATGAGAAGCTGCTTGTGGATATCGATCAAGTACACAATATAAGTTTGGACAATGTGTATAAGCTTCAATATCTGGGTAACAAACTAAACCTGTCACTCGGATCACACCTTGCCGTTGCGGTTGCCATGGGAATTTGCGTGGGCATTTTGTGGCGCAAAATAACCGGAAGAGTCAACTTGCCACCACTCCAAATTCCACAGCCAGACAATCCTGCCTTCCAAACAACATAGGTGATCTGCGGGACGCAGATGCTTGAAGAGGGAGGAGTTATCAACAGCGCTAATACTGCCAACATAATTAATATAGCTGACTCAACGTCTACAAAGTTCACTAGCCATTGCACGCGTATCCAGTATAATTGCCTGCTTGCATTTATTTCATGAGAAAATAATATTGCTAAATCAGCGTCTCATATTCGCGCGTGTTGCTGCGGCCTAATTATTGTGTAAGGTGACGATAATGGAAATAACAAGTTGAACAGGCAGTCTTGGTTGCGCGTTGAATTAAACAAGTTGATTTGAATTAAATAAAAATAAAGGTTTTAATAAAGTAAAGGTTTTAATTAATACAAGTGTTTTATTCATATAAACAGGCGCAGTTGGAGCGCCTTAATATAATTTTTTTAGTATAAGGCACTGAAGAATTCTTAACTTATATACTATAAATTTGTATGTATAAATCAATTTTATTTATATAAATTATTTTATTAAGTACAGATTTGTGTTCTTTATTTATTTCTTTAATACACTTGATTTTTTTTTTGTGTTTTCTGTAACTTTTTTATTAAATTTTGATTTTTATGTAATGTGTTTTTATTTTTATGCTTTTATTTCTTATGCACAGTTTTTAATTTCTAATATTGTTTTATATTATTGCTTGTTTACATTTATTTTGCAATTTATATGTTTGTTTGTTTAACACAATTGTTTATTTTACTTTTGGTACACTAAATTATTTTTAATTATTTTAACCAAAAAAATAAGGGTTGGTTTTTGCTATATATGTATATGTATATGTATGTATGTATATATGTTAATACTTATTTCGCACTGATTTTTTATTCTTTTCATTTTTATTATTTATTTTTATTGCAGTGTTAAATTTATGTATATACATATTATATAAATATTTATTTGTTTGATTTTTTAAGTAATTTTTAATTTTGTGGACTGTACTTTTTTGTAATATAAATGTTTTATTTTTTCACTTTTCACTTTCCTCGAAGGACCATATTTAAACGAGTTAGAAAAGGTGCGATATAGCTTGGTCTAACGCGGGACTTAAGCGGGATTTCTAGTATAGAAATAAAACTTTTTGATTTTTCTCGCAACGTTATAAAACGTATGTATGACTTTCAGTCTATATATTTATTGACCTTTGGTTTTAGTATATAGATAAATATATAATTCACAACTATGTAAATAATTATATTAAAATTATATTTACTATGTATGAAGGTATGGTAATGTTTATTTTATAATTTGTTCAATGGTTTTTTTTATATAATTTGTTCAATGTTTATTTTATAATTTGTTCACTGTTTATTTTATAATTTGTTCACTGTTTATTTTATAATTTGTTCACTGTTGATTTCACTGTTTACACTTATGTTGAAATACTTCCACGACTTCTGTTCGGGTTTGTGTTGGAAAAACGAATGTTCAAAAAACGTATGAATTTATTAACTCTTCGTTTGTTGATGGCTGCTGAAGTTGGTTGCAGTTGTGGGTTATTTATTGTAACCAGTGTTGGGCGTGAGGTTTTTTGTGTTTGTTCACTGAGGTGAACAGTAGCAAAACCATATGTTTGTGTATGTATGTGTGCACTACTTAAATAGAACTTAAATCAGCAAGGTTGGTCATTTAAATATTATTTAAGTTTCATTTAAGTTTGTCCTGCAAAACTTAATTTCGTATTTAAATATAAATATCATTTAAATAAATATTTTAAATAGTCATAAACTGGCCCTTAAGGCCTTATTAGTTTTTACTTTTCGTTGCCGTTCTGTTCCGTTCTTTTCTGTAGAAAATATTTCTTACTTACTTGTTCTGTGTCTGAACTTCCGGATATGGACGATATAATTATTGGATTGAATTTTGTAAATGTTTGCAAAATGTTTTTTACTTGACAAAAATATATAAATCTTTAAAAATTTTAATTAAAATATGTATAATTTTCTGACTTTTAAAACAAAATTTGTAATATTTCATTCCACAAAAAACTAATCAATACAAACTCTTGGCTGTCACTTAACGTTGAATTCTATTTTCTACAGAATAGTCCACAGAACAAAAAAGTAACAAAAAATCACACATACAGTTTTTCAATTGACAGTACAAACTAATTCTGCCTTTAGCCGAGCACACAAACATACATACCATATGGACACACGACCTAATAGAGTAAAATTGTGTACGGAAACGTGTGTGTATGCTTGTGTGTACGAGAGCAACAGTATAAAAGACGCTGCAATTAGAAAATGTGACAGTTGCCTGTCATGCGACAAGAGCACGTTTATAAAGTAGAGGGATCGCTATACCGTACTTAATAGATATTTTGTTTTATGACAAGCAACCTGGCTCAACAACTGCCGGAGTAGATCTAGGAGACGAAAATTGAGTTCAGGGAGCACCGTCTCAATTTACGCTTCTTGAGACAGCGTGTGTTTGTCGAGTGGATGCGATTGTCGTACCATTAACCTCTGCTAACGCAAATAATAATTACAACAGTGCCAAAAACTCTATTTAAAGTGATATTGTGTAAAAAACCCACAACTTAAACAACTTCTTGTATTTTCTTTTAATTTCCTCGGTCAAATCAAAGTTGTCATTAATGAAATTTTTATAAATTTGTAATAAAAGTTTTAATTCTAAAGAAATAACTTCGCAACCACTTTCCTCGCCAATTGTAACAGGTTTAATACAAAAGGCACCTTGTTTGGCCAATTTATTCAATACGTAGTCAACACTATCACCATCCATTTCTGATGAGGCTTGTTGTGCCTTAAGACATTCCACTTTAGTGCTATGCGGACAAAACTCCATGACTTGAGCAGAATCATGCGATTTAAATTTCTCTGCCACTGAACGTTCTTTGGCAGTGGGTTTTAATAAAAGCTCCAAGATTTCCTCACGAACTTGATTGCTTTGCTTCTCACGAGTCGACGGCATTTATAGTAGGGGCTGAAAGTGTATTTAATTTAGGATTTAATTAAATATGTACTTATCTTTTTGGTGGAAATAAATATGTCACAAAATTGGATCTTCGACACTCTTTTTTATAAATAGTTCTAGTATTTTAAACTTTTAGTGCTACCGATATCAATAATTCATGCAATTGAACTAAAAACAAGCCACAAATATTCTGTCATGTAATCTCAAAATATGTGAAAAATGCAACATATTTGGTCAACGGTGACGGATTTTTCTATCACCAATGACAGTCATATGTTTGTTCAAATGTTAAATTCCTATAAATGTATTAGTATTATAATTGTGTATGTATTAGTTTCGGTCATCCATTTCTTGTAGGTTTGTTAGAATCGCCTGTGACAGGTGGTGTCACCTCACCTATGTTGATGTCAATAATGAGCAAATCAAGGCCATTAAAGATAATCATAACCTTGGATTTGTTTGCGCGGCATGCAAGATTGACAATCCGGCTACTTCTTGTTCCTCTTTTTCGGATAGCAATGAATTTGCGGCTCTGCGAATTGAGGTTAAATCTGGTTTTCAAGAAGTTAACCGTAATTTTAATCAAATGATGGTACAAATGTCAACAAAAATCGGTGATCTCAAGAAGGGCATTGTTTCTTTACATATATCTAATAACTTCCAAACTTGTACTTGAGAATAATATTTTATATAGAAGGATCAATAGGAATGATATCATCGTTTCGGGAATCCCACATTCGGATGATACAATCACCACCCTGCTTTGTCTGGGTAAATTCCTCAAGGTCACAATTACGGAGAATGTTGTTTTATCAACAAAAGGAAGCAATTTTTGATTAAACTGCACTCTGCCCGTATAAAGAGCTTAATCATGGATAGTTACTTTAACGCCCGTTTTCACCATCTTCGATTAAAAAATAACCATAACTTTAACCGAAAGTTTGGCTAAATTATATTACACAATGTATGATTAACTCTTACCGGCACAATTTGACAAAAAAGTTTATGATAAATTTAACCGAAGCAAATTTGCCGGTTAGCACTTTAATCGGAAAGTAAAACAAATAAAATGGATAGAAATATGAATCAGCATTTACATTTTTGTAATATTTTTCAACTAAAAAATTTATTTCGCAAAAAATATAATGACACCACCATGGTAGAATAATACAGATAGTGTCGAAGCGTTAACGGACTTTTTTTGGGTTCGCGTCTGTCAAAATTTCATTATATATTACTAAAACACAACCACACTTCTAAAAAAACACACATTATCACTTGTTTCAAATTCAAATAAGAAAAGGAAAAGAAACAAAATTCTTTACAGAAAATGCAACCACTGCTATTTTTCTTTTGTACTTTTTGACAGCTTCGAAACTAAAAGCAGTGTTGTTGCAGTTTCGACACCATCTGTATTATTCCACTATGGAGACCACTCTAATATAACTGATGAACTCACACAGCCATATAAAGTCGTCTGAGAACATACTGAAAACAAAAAATTACATTATTTAATATTCATACAAATATTGTACATGTACATATGTATATGCATGTATATTCATGTATATGAATGTTTTAATCATTAATTGCATGCATTTTTCTATTGTCACAAAGTTTCGCTTTATAAATACAAATCCGCCTTTTTCTATAGTTTTTTATGTAAACAAACTGATGGTATTTGCACATTTTGTCAACTAACTGAAGGATGGTGAAAGGAAAATCGGTAACCGTTTATTAAATAATACCAGTTAGACAAACCAGCACTTAGTTATTTTTTTTTTCTTAAACAAATATTTTACCGAAGATGGTGAAATAGAACGTAAAGCTGGTAACAATGTTTTCTGATTTCGCCACTACCTTAGCCAATAAGGGTGATAGCAACTCTGGCACAGATATTAATTACTGAATGATAACCCCACTTCGATGGAGCGTAAGCTCACCTTTTTCTGTCGTAACTTGAAAAAAAAAAATAATTCAATCTTTCCGCATGCTGCACAGCGACTTCCCTACGGTCAAAATCGTCATATCAGATGGGTCGTCTAAAAACTACTTTTATGGCGATTGTTTTGCTGAATTTGGTTGTAACACTTAACATTATTTTTTACCACTATTTATATCCTTTCTTTTATATTTTTCATACCATTCTATTTTAGTTAAATAGTTTTGTAATAACACTATTACAACTTGTAATAACGATTATATACAAGGTATTTAGACTTGATAGGACTGAAAGTATTCGAGGTGGTAGTGTTGCATTTTATTTGAAGAAATGTGTTAAGGCCAAAGTAGTGTCTGAGTTATCTGATCCTGACTTGGTAGAATGTCTGTTTCTAGAGATTTACTTGGGGCAGAACAGAATCCTATAAGGTGTTGTGTACTTGCCCCATAGTCACGTAGGTGGTCTTCGTCGCTTGAATAATATCCTTGGTGATATATATTGTCGCTTCGAACACATTGCTGTCATGGGTGACTCAATAATAATCTTTTCGATTCCGTCAAAGCGAATCTTGTTAAAGATTTTTGCAGATGCCACAATCTCCGTTGTCAACGCAAATCTTTACCCACCCACTACGATATTAGGTTTAACACAGTTTCGCTCATTGAGTACTTTATTCTGAGCAATCACATTTGTCCTAATTCTGGGGAAATTTTCAATCTCCCCACTTATCTAAACACGCCTTCTGTAACGGAACGCCCTGTAATTTCTTATAATAGTGTCATCACTGTTCAATTAAGTGTGCCATCCTTGTTCCAAATCATCTGTTTGTAAACCGCGTTTTTGCATTCCCTTTTTTCTTATTTTCTTGCATACTCTTTGATGTGGTTAAATACATAAAGTTTAATGTCGTATTAACATCCAAAGAAGAAAGAAGTGCAAAACTGCGGTGAGTAAATTTATATTATATTTTAAATTTGTTTGTGAAGTAAACAGTTTCCTTTTTTATAGAAATAAACTCAACTTTAAACAGTATTAGTTCAACGCAAGCTTCTTTATTTCTATCATTGCTTTATTTCGCATTTTTTTGTATATGTTGTTGTCTTTCGTACAAAATAACTGCGTGTTTGCCGCCGTAGAACATTTCTACAATATTAAAACTTAGAAATAGTTGTTGCACTCCACCATCATGATAGAGCATTTTCCACGCCGGAGTCCTCGTCTTCAAGTTAGTGACAATGCAGGTGCATCTAACATGCCAACCCAGGCACAGCCAGTGTCTACCCAAGCTACAGTGTAATCTGCCGTTGTCGCTACCACCACACCATCAGCCACAACTAGTAAGTCAGCCACCGTAAGTAATAAACCTTCCACGCCAACCACAACGAATGCCGGAAACGTGACGGAGATGCAAAAGCAAATTGCATTGTTAAAACACCAGCTTTCAGACACCCAGACAAAACTCAGCAATAGTAATCGCCAATGTCAACAGCTCGAGTCAGTTATTCGCAACACAGAATCTGTAAGTAAACATAACCTAACAAAATGTGTTCCCTCCCCAACAACAGATATTGCCGCCAACACACCTTTGCCGCCATCTACAACAACAATAATATATACTGCCGCCAACACAACTTTAACGCCAAGTACATCAACGGCATATTCTACCGCCAATATATATATATACCACCAACTACATGTACAGAAAGCCGTTACACAAATACAGACGTACGTAGTACCATAATGTCAACTGCCGCCATGTCGTCATTGCCAATTACATTTTACTCTGCCAGCAGCAACGCTGTGTCAGCGACGCAAGCAGCACCTGCAGCCGATAGTCTTAATATGTATTTGTCACCAAATATTTCTGTTGGGCCACCATCTTGCCAATCATTTGCTACACAGCCAACAATAAATAATTTTTATAACCCAGGTTTGTTATCAAATAATTCGGGTGCTATAATGTATCCACGTAAGCTTCAAGACTTGCCAGAATTTAGTGGGGCAGCGGAAGATTGGCCAATATTTTATACAGCCTATCTTCAATCGAACATAACATACAATTATTCAAATTTTGAAAATAATCAGCGCTTGCTAAAAAGTCTTAAAGGTGATGCACGTGACTTAGTTAAGTCATTGTTAATTCACCCAAACAACGTTGGCGCTGTCATCGAACAGCTTCGTACTAGATTTGGTAGACCAGAACAACTGATTCAAAGCCAGTTGCGTCAAATAAGAGAAATCCCACATATTTCGGAAAATAATTTATCAAAATTAATACCCTTTGCTACGAAGGTGAGAAATTTGACCGTTTTCCTGCAGTCCGTAGAAGGTCACCAACATATTGCCAACCCAACATTGTTAGACGAATTAATGTTAAAGCTGCCAATGAGCAAAAAATTAGACTGGGCCAAAGTTGCCGCTGCCATTAAACCATATCCTACTCTTCTTAATTTTAGCAATTTTATGGATGAGATGACCAACTTAATTTGTTCAATACAGGATGCCGACAACAAGGAACCAAAACGTCGCGTCCTACTTCACACTACGGAAAAACAGCCACATTGCTCTTTATGTAAAGTTCCACATAAACTTTAGGTTTTTTGTCGCAGTTTTCTGGAGTCAACCATTAATAAACGTTGGTCAGACGTTAAGAAGTTTCGCGCCTGCTTCTCATGCCTTAATGTCGGCCATGCCATACGCGATTGTCGTCGTAAGAAATTGTGTTTACAAAATGGTTGTCAACGAAAACACCACAAATTGCTCCATGAAGGAACCAGCGTTGCAGTGCCATCTGCCATCCGAAATGAAGCAAGTGAGCCACAACAAAGCGTACTCAGCTGTTCTTCTGCCAACAACAACAACAAAAAATTGTTGTTTCGTATTTTACCCGTCACTTTGTATGGTGAAAGATGTCGTGTGGATATTTACGCCCTCTTCGACGATGGATCGTCAATTACAATGTTGGATAAAGACATTGCCGAAAAGCTTGGTGTACGTGGCCAGAATAGTAACTTAAATATACAGTGGTTTGGCGGGCGATCAGCTCAGGAGTCAGTATTTTCGTTTAACATTAAAGTAAGTGGTGTAGGCAAATCTAAGTGCCATTATATGCGTAATGTTTATGCCGTTTCAAATTTAAATCTACCAATGCAAAGTTTAACAAATCAAGATTTGCAAAATAGTTTTGAAACGTCGTCATCCTTTCCAGTCAAACCCTACACCAACGTTATACTTCAGCTATTAATTGGATTGGACCACGCGCATTTAGGTTTGCCAACTAAAACTCAGGTAAATTTGTCTTCGGGTCCATTTGCCTGCAATACCGAATTGGGTTGGTTAGTGTTCGGTCCCTGTCGTACGTGGTCAACAAATGCTCCCTCATGTCTTGTGGCAAACATAGAGAACGACGGTAGTCTTCTTCAGCTCGTTAAACATTTCTTCAACGTAGAAAGTATTGGTGTAAGATCGGCCCCTCCCATTGAGTGTGATGATGACGTAAGAGCAAATAGAATTCTGCTAGAAACAACAAAACGAATTGGGGACCGATTTCAAACCGGCCTCCTGTGGAAACATGATAACGTAAAGCTACCAGACAGTTATCCAATGGCCCTTAGACGCTTGGAAGCAATTGAAAAAACGATGAATCAAAACGAAAACTTTGCTGCTGCATACAAAGAGGTAATAAAGGGGTATGAAATCAAAGGCTATGTTCGTAAACTTTGTGTAGAAGAAGTAGAGTTGCCAAGTGACAAAAAATGGTACTTGCCTAATTTCGGGGTAATAAATCCCAATAAACAAAAAAAAGTGCGCTTAGTATTTGATGCAGCCGCACAAGTGAACGGAATTTCTTTAAATTCTCATTTATTAAAAGGCCCCTAAGATATCGCATCGTTACTAACAATTTTATATAATTTTCGTCGTGGTAGAGTGGCCGTATGTGCTGACATACGTGAAATGTTTCACCAGATTATTGTTCAGCCCGAAGACAGAATCAGCCAACGCTTTTTATGGCGTGGTGGAGATCAAAACAAACTTCCTGATGAGTACGAAATGGTGGTCATGACTTTTGGAGCAGCCTGCTCCCCATGCTCAGCACGTTACGTCATGAAAGCCAATACCACGGAATACAGCCAATCTCAGCCAAAAGCAACAGCAGCCATCTTAAATCACCATTCCATTGACGATTTTGTCGACAGCTTCGAAAGTGAGGAGGAGGCGGTAAATGTTTCTAAACAAGTACGTGATATTCAGAAAAAGGGCGGTTTTGACCTCCGAGGTTTCATTTCCAATTCGAATGAAGTCACCCTGGCATTGGGAGGTAGTAAAATTCCAAAAACAATACTAGCAGATGATGATACAGAAAAAGTGTTGGGTTTATACTGGGACTCCTTTTCTGATAATTTTAAATTTCATTTAAAGTTCCATAAGGTCGATTCATCCGTCATGTCTGGTTACAGAAAACCTACAAAAAGAGAGTTACTCAGTACCATAATGTCAACATTTGGTCCCCTCGGGTTTTTAAGTTATTTTATTGTTGGTGGAAAATTAATTTTACGCGAGGTGTGGAGACGTGATTGTCGGTGGGATGAAGTTAGCCCGGAAGACGTTAATAAAACATGGGAGCAGTGGCGCAAACAAATGAACAAAATTAAAAATTTTCGTGTTGACGCTAGTGAGGACGCATTTGCAGCTGTGGCATATTGGAGATGGATTGCTGATGATGGTAAAATATGTACCAGCTTTGTGGCATCTAAAACAAAATGTGCACCTCTAAAAAGAGTTACAATACCGCGCCTAGAGCTGCAGGCAGCAGTACTTGGAACCCGACTGATGCAATCACGATTTTACGCCTGAGAAATGCATCTTATGGAGTGATTCCAAAACGGGTTTAAAGTGGATTGCTAGTAGTCATCGTCGATACAAGCCATATGTAGCACATCGTATTGCTGAAATTTTGACAGCCACCGAAATTAATGATTGGAAGTGGGTTTCAACCCACGAAAACGTAGCTGACGATGCAACGAGAGCGTTTAACAACGTTGACTTTTCCTCCTCTTCCCGTTGGCTTACTGGGCCGGAGTTCCTTCTACGCAACGAAGATGAATGGTTAAACGATTATACAGCCGAAATTTCAAACCATGAAGACGAAGAAGAGCTTCGCCCTAAAATCTCTTTGTTGGTTGTAAGTACATAATGCCTTTATAAATTTTAGTCGTTTTTTGTCTTTCTCTAGAATGAAGAGAACAACTGCATGGGCTTTACGTTTTATAAATCGATGTCGTAATAAAGACAGCGATGTACAATATTATGGGTTGACAGCTGGCGAACTTGAGTTAGCTGAGCAATTGCTATGTCTACAGTCGCAGAAAGAACGTTTTCCAACTGAAGTCCAGTGCATTAAAAACAATCAACCACTTCCTAAAAACAGTAATATAGCGCAATTAACGCCTTTTATTGATGAAAACGGTTTGCTGCGCGTATATGGTAGACTTGATGCAGCCAGTTTCTTGCCTTACAGTTTAAGACGACCAGTGATATTACCATATGACCATGCCTTTACAACCCTCGTAGTTCATCACTATCACCGCCAGATGAAACATCAAAATCACGAGGCTACAATATGTAAAATTCGTAAAAAGTACTGGATTCCTCAAATTAGACGTTTGCTTCGGAAAATTGTTTCAAATTGCATGTTATGCAGGCACAGTAAGGCTACTCCTCGTATACCAATTATGGGTCCACTTCCTATTGATCGACTCGAACCAAACACCAGGCCATTTAAATACACAGGTCTAGACTATTTTGGCCCTTTGACTGCATCTATTGGTAGGCGTTGTGAAAAAAGATGGGTGGCACTTTTTACTTGCCTTACGATTCGAGCAATACACTTAGAAGTGGCCCACGACTTGTCAACCGACTCCTGCATTATTACCATGAGGAATTTTATGAATCGCAGGGGTGTTCCAGTATGATTGCGTTCCGACAACGGAAAAAAATTTGTTAGTGCTAATGAAGAAGCTAAACGTTTTACAGAAGTTTTTGAAGCCGAACGAATTCAAAGTGAGCTGTCTGGGAAAGGTGTTGAGTGGGTTTTTAATTGCCCAGTAAATCCGTCCGAGGGTGGAATATGGGAAAGAATGGTCCAGTGCGTAAAAAAAGTGCTCCCAAAAACATTAAAAGACGCGTCCCCTAAAGAAAATGTTTTACATTCCCTTTTAATAGAAGCAGAAAACATTGTTAATTTACGCCCATTAACGCATTTGCCAATAAGCCCAGACGAAGAAGAACCCCTCAAACCAAACCATTTTCTTATTGGTTATGGAAATGTGACTCAAACTCCACCAGCTGATGAGTCAAATAGTAAACTCTGCAGTCTTAGAAAACAGTGGCGCGTCGCAAGGAGCCTTCGTGACAGATTCTGGAAACGCTGGGTGCTCGAATATTTGCCAACATTAACGAGAAGGGTTAAATGGTGTGAAAGAACAACTCCGTTAAATTATGGTGACATGGTATTTATATGTGATCCAAATCTTCCCAGGAGTCAATGGCGACGTGGGATAGTAATTCGCGTGTTTGCTGGTGCTAAGGTGTGGTGCGTCGAGCTGATGTGAAAACCGCGACTGGTATTCTATAAAGAGCTGTATCCAAGCTAGCCGTTTTAGACCTAGATGTTGATGAAGCGGATCGCTCCACGGGGGTGGGGGTGTAACGGAACGCCCTGTAATTTCTTATAATAGTGTAATCACTGTTCAATTAAATGTGCCATCCTTGTTCCAAATCATCTGTTTGTAAACCGCGTTTTTGCATTCCCTTTTTTCTTATTTTCTTGCATACTCTTTGATGTGGTTAAATACATAAAGTTTAATGTCGTGTTAAAAGCCAAAGAAGAAAGAAGTGCAAAACTGCGGTGAGTAAATTTATATTATATTTTAAATTTGTTTGTGAAGTAAACAGTTTCCTTTTTTATAGAAATAAACTCAACTTTAAACAGTATTAGTTCAACGCAAGCTTCTTTATTTCTATCAGCGACACCTTCATTTGCTTAAGTCTGGAATTTTACGCTATTGATAATGTAACTCGCACTGAAAATAGAAATCACAAAACGATTAATTTTAAGCTTCTTGAACAAAAACTTCTTGAAACCGATTTAGTCTATTATATCGCACAGCGAACGTGACCTTTCAAGTCGATTATCTAAATTCCAACCTACTTGAATTTCTTTCCTGTGTTCCTGTTAAGCGTAGAGTGTCTAGGAGGGACAGGAATTTGATGGATATGAACCAAGTTAAACACAGTCAACATTTACGTAACCTTGCCTATCGTGCTTACTGTGAGTGCAATAGTGAGGAAAATTGGTCTATTTACTGTAAATATCGCAATCGTGCGAAGAATGTTATTAGAAAATTCAAAATAAAAGACAGGTTGAATAGGTTCAAGAACACTAATCTACCTACCACGTGGAGAATACTTAATGAAATTGGTTGTCTTGATAATGATCGCTCTAATGCCCCTGAGATCCTTATATCTTGAATGATACCTTCATATCTAACTAATCAAGCCATTTTTGTCCTTTGTCGCCAATTACTTATCCTGGTACTTTCTCTTTTAGTCGCTTTTATCCCATTGATTTGATGGAGGCTTTCTCTTGCGTCAAGTCGAATGCAATAGCTGCTGACGACTTTCGCATTAAATTTCTTAGAATTTTATATCCGGTTCTTCAGAAACATTTATTGCATATATTTAACACTGTTACTACGACTTTCACTTTTTCTGATGCTCCGAAGACTGCTCAGCAACAAATTTCAAAATTAAAAGACTCATTAAATTTGCAAGAGTATCATTTATTTTATCAAATACATAAATTCATTATTTTCGCAACATTCTCTTAAATAAAAACAAAAACAAACAAAATCAAATATATTCAAATCAAAAGAAAAAATCGTACATAAGTAGGCGACGACAGGATATCCATAAGATTTTGAGTGAAAAACATATTCTTATACATTATGGCACCGTCAGAAAAACAAAAAACCATAGAAGAACGGCATCTTATAACAAAATTACAAGAATCGGAAAAAACTTATAGAGAAATTGCAAATGTGGTAAATAGAGCTCATTCTACGGTTCAATACATTATTAAAAGATATTGCAAATAAAAGTCGCTTAGACCAAGGCAAAAAGTTAAGTGATCGCGAAGAACGTATGATTTTAAGAAAAGTAAAACAAAAATCCATTTGTTACAGCAGTAAAAATAAATAAAACTCTTAAAGAAAAGATTAATAAGATGGTTTGCGATGAAACAATTAGAACTGTTTAAAAAACAAATAACTGTCATGGCAGAATAGCACGAAAAAAGCCCTATATTAGTCCTAAAAACAAAAAAGTTCGAATGAAATTTGCTGCAGATTAAATAACCAAAGACATGGACTTCTGGATAACGGTAAAATTAAATACAAATTGTATGTATTTGTAGTAAAACTGTCGTTTAAAGGTACTATTTACCGACGAAAGTAAATGTAATTTACATGGGTCGGATGGCAAATGCAACGTCTGGCGAAAACCCAACACAGAATTTAACTGCAAAAACACAAAAGCTACTTTGAAGCATGGTGGCCGATCAGTGATGGTGTGTTTCGAGTGCAGGTGTTAGAAATATTGAGTTTATAGAAAGCAATATGGATAAATATCAATATTTAAACATCCTTAAAAACAATGTCAAGCAAAATGCCGAACGCTTAGGAATCTGAAATAATTTTGCTTTCTATCAAGACAATGATATGAAGCATACCTCTTTGGTTGCAAAGACTTGGCTCATTCATAATTGTCCCAAACTGCTTCAAACACCCGATTTAAACATAATTGAACGTGCTTTGGAGGAATTATCACGAAGAATGAGATGATAGTGTTTCGGAACACGGACCAATTAAAAGAAGCTCTGCGAACTGAATGGTACATTATTTCACCAGAAATATGTAGAAACTTGGTAAAATAGATGCCAAGACGTTTAAATGTCGTACTTAAGCCTAAAGAGTTGTCTACCAAATATTAAAAAATAGAGCTATATAGGGGCTTATGAATCTTGTACGATTATTCGTTTTGATATAATAATATAGAATTTATGTATTTGATAAAATAACTGATACTTTTAGAAACTTAATGAGTCTTTTTTATTTTTAATTTTGTAATTTTTTGCTTTAAAAAAATATACTAAAGCTAAATATGAGGTATGTACAATTAGGTGTCTGAACTACTATATGTTGG
The DNA here is from genome assembly GCA_956483585.1 of Gymnocheta viridis. Lineage (NCBI taxonomy): Eukaryota > Metazoa > Arthropoda > Insecta > Diptera > Tachinidae > Gymnocheta > Gymnocheta viridis. The sequence continues at coordinate 58,296,321 of OY101440.1, read as the reverse complement.
TCAAGCAAATAAATAAGTATTTGAACGACAATGAGTTAATTAGTGCTTTCCATTTCGGGTTTCGTAAAGGTCATAGTACCACTACGCTTCTGCTTTCCCTTACCGACAGGATCAGAAAGAGCCTTAACATTCAAGAAGTATGTATCTTAATAGCCTTAGGGCCAATAATTGACTTCGTATTTAAATGCCATTTAGCTAATTGCCACTTAAATTTAAGTTGCATTTAAATGCAGTTTGAGTTTTTCAGTGTGAAATTATTGTTTGCATTTAATTACGATAAAAATATGGCAGCTTCACGAAATTCTCTCAATTTTCTTAGAGAAACAGCTGTTGAACAAAATTAAAGAAAAATTTCTAAAGTGGATTCTTTTTCAGGCTGAAAATAACAACAATGATAGGTTGCTGCAATGTTTTAGAAGTTTAAACAATTTTAAAAACCATAAAAAAGAATAATATTAATAAAAGAAGCCCAAATTTCACTCCAAAAGATGTTGATTTTTCAATGGCCGCAAATTTTTTGTTTACTTTGTTGTGCGAAACACCAACACGTAAGCAAATACATACATATGTTTATGTATGTATGTGTGCAAATCTTAAATGGAATTTAAATGCAGAAGAATGGTCATTTAACTGTCACATAATTTTGAACTGAAAAACTGAAATTGGTACTTAAGTGGCATTTAAAGATAAATGACACTTAAATGAGTATCAATTATTGGGCCTTAGATCAGTGATTGCCAAACGCACACATCGACACGTTTGGTTCGTATTTTGATGTAACGATGTGCGTACACTGAACCAAATTTCTTATTGGATACCAAATATTCGCGCCATTTATTTCGCTAAGATAAACAAGCAGGAACTACATGTAATGTAATACTTTTTACTAGAGTGCTGTTTTTTGCTTGGAAAATATTGTATTTTTTTAACAGTTTTTCTAGTTTCTTTTAATTTTTTTATAGTTTCTTCATTTTTGTTAAAATTATTATTTGATATATTCTCCAAATTTTATTTGTAAAAAAGTTTTAATTTTTTGTGGGTTAAGCATATCTATATCTTAAAACGGGGAATCAAGTGTACATAAACACTTGTATAAACAGTTCATTTGTTTCGTTATGTGTATACAAGAAAACAAGCGGTGTACAACCTCCCCGTTCGATAGCTTGTATACGACTGAATAAAATAATCACAGTTGGTATAGACAGTGTTGCGGATTCGTGTGCTGTTATACACACACATATACTTATGTGTAATTTCGCTTTATGTTATTCTCTGAAAATTTCATTAGTTGCCTCAACGATCACATGAAATGAAATTGTTCGGGAGTTGGATTATGATTTCATAGCGTTATATCAGCTGAGTTGGTCCCTAGATTAATTCCAGAACAAAGCCAAGTCTTTCATCAGCTCTTACGTGTTAAGTAGGATTAGGAATTGGTGCATTCTTTTTTCTCGACGCTCCAGGAAGAACTTAGAAAACTTTTTTACTGAATATTTTATTGCCGCTCGTAAGAAAATACCAGAAAATAGCTGTTCCCGTAGCTATTTGTCAATTAAGTACTGTTTAAGTACATATATACTTGTAATATAAGTATGTAAAGTAAGTGGTGCATAATATTTCTTCATATGCGCTACATATGCTCTGCCCGCGGGATTTACAGAATTAAACAACTTCAGTTGTTTGTGCTTAGTTTAAAACTGAAACTTTATTTCAAAAATTTTCAAACTTAAAGATATGAATTGTCGCTATTCTTCAATTCAGTCTAACTTAAGGTGGGATCACACGGTTGACGCAATGCACCAATTTAGCTCAATTTTTATTGCTCTAAAATAGGACACAATAAAGAAATTGCCCTAAGCAAATTTACTGCAGTCACATGATTGCCCCATTTTATAAAAATTTGATTGCCGCAGATTGACGAAGAATGAATTTGTGGCAATAATTGCCGCAGCCCAGTCATACGATTGTTCTAACTTGCGGCAAAAACAAAAAAAAACAGCTGTTATGGTAGTTTTTAGTTTGTTTTGTTTTACGTGCAAATTTTTTTTCTTTAGCATATTGATGTAATTCTGCATCAAAGCTTTTAATTGGCCTCTAATTATTAATCGCCCACTGCTTATTATAAATAAATACAATCTACAACGAGATGTATTTTACACTTAATAAATTTAACTGAAAAAAATTAAAAATAAAATTAAAATTTTTTTTTGGCATTAATTCTATGTGTCTAAATAATATATTTTTCAAAGCGAAAAAAATTCATGCATTTAAGGGTTAACGCTTAAAATAAGTTTATAGTACACAAAACAATTGGCATACACACAAAATTAAACTAATTAAATAAATTGCCGCAAATTGGCTACTTTGATTGCCGCATTAGAAGACAATAAATATTGGTACATTTTTAACATTTGTATTGACGCATGGTTGCCTATCAACCGTTCACACGATTGCCGCACCAGAGTTGCATTTGATTGGGGAAAATGAGCACAATATTGTTCTCGATTGACGTAGGGGACAATAAATTGTGGAATCACACGATTGACATATAAAATAGAGCAATAATTGGTGCATTGCGGCAATCGTGTGATCCTACCTTTAGAGCTAAAATTAAAATTAAGAGTCAGCAGTCTGGCAGTCATGAGATTGTGGTTGTACACAAAAACAAAACTATCAGATTGCAGTGAAGTACAAAATATGTTTATATGTTTTATATACATATGTATATATGTAAATTAAAATGTATATAGATATATATATATGTACATAAGCAGTAGTTATATGTAACTTATATATGTAACTCGGGCGTTCTAGTGGCAAACACTGCCTTAAGGCGCAACCATAATATGCATAAGCTACCTTAAGCCAGCTTAAGCAACTGTGCGATTACATATAAAATGTATGGGACAAACTATAATGTGCTTAAGGAAACTTTTCGTTAAGTTAAGTTTTTTCAGTGTTCTATTTTATATTTTCTTCTGAATTCGAACAAAAATATTACTATCAATATCATTTACTCTCAAATATTCATATAATTCTGGTGAAAAAACTATGTATATGAAAATATAAAAGCAATGACTGAAATGGAAGCAGAAGGAAATAATGTGGTTAGCGTGTGCATTTAAAATTAACTTAGTAATAATTTTTGAAATAAGTATTTGTTTGTTTTGTGGACATTGTTTTCCTTTAATAATAATTTCTATGTTTTTTCTGTCATTTGAATTTAACCTTTATGACAGTTTTTATATAGCAATACAACAGGCCGTTCGCAATTCTTTGAATTGGCTACATGACTGTGAATTGGTTACGTGATTTATTTTAAGTTTCAAATGAGAGAAAGCTATTTGTAAATTTAAGAAATTGTTTGCGAATGATAAATAATTTTAATCAATTAAAATATCATCGAGATTTTTCCATCTTAACCAGATGATCGAGTTTTTCTGGTATTTTGTGAGTGTAGCAGCAAGTTTCTTTACAAATTTCGCTTCTATTTCTGTGGAACTGTATATTAGAGGTCAAGTTTAAATTCATGTCGAATTTTACCTTAAGAATATTATGTAAACACTGATATATAATTTTGCAGTAGTACTCTGAAGTAATTTTAAAGAAACTGTTTTTGAAATATTTGAAATTCGATCATATGAATATATAATCTGTTATTTTTTATCTTGAAGGTTTTCTAATCCATGTTTAATGTAAATTACAAAAAAGAAAACAAATATTACTCCCAAAACTATTACAATTTGTTTTCAAACAAATTATGTTAATATAGCATATTTTCTAAAAATGTTAATGCATCATGTTCAAGCTAAATGCTAAAATGGTAACGCTGTTCAAAATTCAATAATGAACACTGCTGCAATTTTGAGTTTTTTCAATATGAATTACTCACTTTTGGGCTATATAAGTTGTATACTAAATTGAAGGCATTAATGTCTCCTTTAACATGCAAGTGGTCCCGCCTAGGAAGAATTCCTGGATTTTGTTTAAAACCGAAATATATAATAAGGGTAATGTATCTAGATACGGAATGTAACGATATTTCCAGGAATTTGGTATTACATAAATTAATTTACTTAAATCTTAATAGTGTGCTATAAGTATATCATCATAATTCATTGTATTGTTTTAACAAATTTATGATTTATTCTTATTAATAAAGAATATTGAAAATGTTTGTTAAGTTAGTTTGTTAACATTAAAACCCTCTCCCATATAAAAAAAGAAGATCATATATTCACAATAAAATAGCTGTTTTAGATGGATGCTGCAAGAAATTCCACTTATTAAACTTGGTAGCACTGAAATTTAGCTCTGCAAACTGCAAAGAGAGAACATATTTTTCGCTCTCTTCAAAATGAGCGAAACAGGTTTAGTTTGTTATCTTCTCGAACGCATTTGTTTTCTTTGTTTTATGTGTTAGGTTTTTGACATACGGAATGAATCTACACAAACAAAAATGCTTGTTGTTCTTGTATTGTCGTCCTAATGCTGTCACCTAGTTAAATACACGTTGGTTCGTATCATGATAAATAATACAGGTCTGTTTAATACTACAAAAATTCGACAATAAAAAAACAACGTTTAGTATCAGATAAAACCATTTTGATTGTTTCGATAATATAACATAAGCGCAAGAACAACTACAATTCATTATATGTTTTTAGTTAATAAAGAAAAAAATACAAAGACTTCAATTTAGTACTGTGGAGGTCAAACAAGTACTATTTAAAATATATTTTGTACCGAAGAAGAGTTAGTGCATATTAGAGATGGGCACCACTCACGTGATTTGCGTGAATCACCCGTGATAATTACTTTTGAAAATTCTTTTTATTAGGAAAGTAATGCTGGAACAATTATACTTCAGACTAGCAGAACAGATCAGTACTGATTTAACGAATTTACCACTTTTGACGGTGGCTACTAATGACTAGGAATATCAACTATATAATCGCATTATTTAACAAGTTAGAATACGAAAATTGCTTCTATTCATTTCTACAAGTTAAATCAACTTCGGTTAGTATAAAATTCCCATATCTGATGATTGATTATTCTATATTTCATATCAGTTTTTCATTTATGTATGTTTACTTGGTTTTTGACTTTTGTAGTTGAATTTCTTAATTCAGCCAACTGTGTGAATTGTCATATCTCATTAAAATCAGCTTTTTGCTGTGGTCAATAAGAACTTTTGCAGCTCAGTGCATCATCAGTGTTCATGTGTGTTTCCATGTATCCGCCACTGTTCAGGTGGCTCGGATGGGAGTGTAGCGGCTCCCGAAAAACAACGTTGTTTCTGTTCTGCCGTGTAAGTTGAAATTAATTGGTTTTAAAAAATTTTTCCTCGATGCTTTGGAATATTGTCTCATGTCCAATTCTTTCTGACTAAAAATGTTACGAACTTTAGCCAAAATAATAATCATTTTGGATTAAAAAAGCCACTAACACCAAATTGTTCGATAAATAATCACATTAAACAAAACTATTTTGTTTTATCTACATATGCATGTGTACGTTTTTTGACAGTTGATATCATGATGATATGTATATATTATGAAAACAATATTATAATTTCTGATATAATATTGCAATAATACTAATATTGAAGTACACACGTAATATAATTCTCTCTGCTATGAAATTTGAAGTTTGCTGATAGAAATATATATGATATATCAGGTGTAGACACTTGTAAAGTCGGCTGAAATTTTAAGCCGACATCAAGGCGTATTTAACCAAGTGGCTGCATTAGAGTATCTATCAATTTTTTGTTTACTTTACGTTGCCAACGTCAAAATACTTCCGTCTTTTTTAACTTATTTTCTGTATGTTTTATGGGTCATGTTTTTCACATACGTAATGAAACTACACAAAAAATGCCTGTTGTTCTCGAACTTGTTGTAATTTTTTTCTAATGAAACTACACAAACAAGAATGCCTGTTGTTCTTGAAATTGTTTTACTAACACATACACCTTGTCCGACATAAGCCGCATGTTTCGGCGGCGGCTAAGGCAATCGAAAGTTGACGCGGCGGCTGTATGTCGGCTCGAAGCCATTCGACTTTGACCTATAGCGGTCTTGTAATTTTGGTATATATTGTTAACGGTTGTTAACTACCCACGCTTCTTTTTTATTGCTTAATCAACCAATTTCCGTATTTTGTCAGTGTTTTGAGTTGGATTGCACCTCTACGCATTTTGGAACAATAAAAATTTACAGCATGGATAAGGCTCAGGGAAATGCTGGTCGAGCACGCGGAAGAGCAGCAACTAGTAGCAACGCTGGGAGTAGCGGTGGTAGAGGTAGACGGCCAGGTCAAATGGTAAGTGCAATTTCGTAAAATTCAAATTGTTTTTACGTATTCATATTGCAACGTAGTCATATCAAATAACGCAATTTTTTTTAGTTATAAATGTAGAAATATTCGCTGTTCTTCATTTTGTATAAAAGAATGTACATATGCATAAGTACCTTGTTTACTCACATATTGAGGGAGAATACATTTTTGTATTGATGTGTGTGTAAATTAAATCTTTTTTTAAACTCGATTATTGATGACCATGTCTTTTTGAGATATGACTACGTTGCAATAAAGAAGCAATATGTATGTATCTAGAATTTCAATTTTGTGAACAATTGTATATGGATGTATAAGTACGTAGAGCTGTAACCTTGACTTGTATAACGCAACAGAAAATTGAATAAATGAATGATAATACGCAACTCATGTCGTGACTTAGAGTTAATATCCGAAGGTGGTTAAAAGTCGGGCTAGCAAAAGCCAAGATCGAAAATGTCAATCTAAAAGTATTCGTATGTATAAATCCTGACAAACGTATGCATGTGTGTTGCGTATATGTACAGTAGGCCCTGGCTCAACTATTGTTTTGGCTATACACAGTGTTGCCAAGTATTTTTTTTTTTCAAAAATCTAATCGAACAAAAAAAAAATCTTGTGCATTAAAAATCTTTTTTTAAGGTGATTTTATTGAAATCAAATTCAGTTTAAATTTACTTTAATTAAACTAAAATAATTATTATATATACATGTAAAGGCATATATAGGTTTTTAACTTCAAGTTCACCCTTTTCAAATCAAATTTCAGAATTGTCCAAATTAAAAAACACATTCAGTATTTTTATTTTATATTTTTTTCTTAGAATTAAATTTTCTATTAGATAGGGTGATTTTTTTTAAATCGGAGCTACGTCGATAAAGTAATTTACTTCCACTTTTTTGAGCGTTTTTTAAATTAAAAGATTAAGTAAATAAAATAATAAACATATTTTTTGTTTGATATAATCAGGCATGTTCTACAAAAGTAGTGAAATTGAAATAAGAAAAGAAACTTCATTTTTAGAAGTAGAGTATATTTGTATTGAATATTGAAATTCAAATATCTTAAATTTGTATTTATTGACTTATTTTTCATCACTAAAAAAATAAATTAATGTTTAATAGGTAAGTACTTTTTGGTTTAAAAGTTCACCCTGGCTTAAAGTGTCTTAAAGAGCTTAGAGTGGCTTAAAGAAGCAGTCAGACCTTGTTTGTTTGTTTTTTCCTGTGTAATAGGTACGTCTTCACCATTTTCGTACTTGATTTGCATCATTATTGTTTTCAAACCATTTTATCACGCTATTGATGCTTTCAACTGGTTTCGAGAAAGTCACTTTAGATTGTTGAGCATCTTCCTCGATAATTTTACCGTCATTTTCACTATTTGATCATTGTTCCAATACTCAATTTTATCACTGCTGATGTTAACATTATCGCCCACCTTTGACATCAACAATTGAACTTCTCGAAGTGTATCGTCATATGAATTTTTTGATTTAATCATTTCAGAGAGTGGAATTTTTTCTTCGTTATCGTAGTCATCATCATCCCACTTTTTGATCTTATTCCACGCTTTTATAAGAACTTTTTAAAGAAGTTCATCCCACACTGATTTATGTAACAAAATAGCATCACGAATAGTATGTGTCTTTAAAATATTTTCGAGCGGAAAGTTTTCTTGCGAGACAATGTTATCTTTAATATGCTAAGTCAAATCCAGATTCATCTGCGCTATAAAGTTGCGAGTCGGAGATGTCCATTTCAACGATTTTTGCTCGTAATTTATGAATGAAGGGTGTAACATCCGAAGTTTGACTTGAAAGGATTTTGACACATATTTTGAGATCGCAAATACCGTATCTCCTCTTAAAATTTGCTAGCCAATCACCACTGGCATCAATTTTTTTCCAGGATGCATTATGGAAAATTGATGTTTAGCTCTGGATTTTAAACTCGGCCCAGTCATTGCACAATTACCGTTTGTACAAGATCAGCATATTCTGGTTTATTAAGTGTTCTTGTTAGATGTTATATGTGTTCGTCACAGCCTTTGAAATTTCAATACATTTTTTCTTTATTTTTTAAATGGTTACTTTGGATACACCATAATTAAACGCCAATCGTTTTCCGTGAATACCCTCAGCAAGCTTTTTTAAAATTTTCAGTTTCTGCTGCAAATCTAATCTGATTTGTGATGGTTTCTTTTGCGTTGACATATTTTAAATACACAGTACACAAGTTAAAAGCTTAGCGTTGTCAGTGAGATTATTTTAAAAGGGACCAAATTGCCACTATTGTTACTAGAGATGGGATCGTGAATGACTTTTCACTCACGTTCATGACGCTCACGATAGTAAAATTTCACTCATGCACGCTCACGCACGACCTCATATTTTTGGCTCACGTTCACTCATGCTCACGTGAGTGGAAAACAAGTTAGTCACAATCACGAAAACTTACGCTCACGAAATACGAAAAAATCACATCCTATAAATATTTATACATTAAAATTTCTGAATGCAAATAGAAAAATGTAATAGGTATACAATTAAATTACAAATCTAAATTACAAATCTAATCTGATTTGTGATGGTTTCTTTTGCGTTGACATATTTTAAATACACAGTACACAAGTTATTTTAAAAGGGACCAAATTGCCACTATTGTTACTAGAGATGGGATCGTGAATGACTTTTCACTCACGTTCATGACGCTCACGATAGTAAAATTTCACTCATGCACGCTCACGCACGACCTCATATTTTTGGCTCACGTTCACTCATGCTCACGTGAGTGGAAAACAAGTTAGTCACAATCACGAAAACTTACGCTCACGAAATACGAAAAAATCACATCCTATAAATATTTATACATTAAAATTTCTGAATGCAAATAGAAAAATGTAATAGGTATACAATTAAATTACAAATCTAAATTACAATAAAAAGGTAAATCATGTTTAACTGAGAAATATAGTTTTCTGAAACAATTTGTGAGTTTCGAAATAAAATTTTTTATATGGGTAAGTCCCAGAAACAGTCCACCAAAAAAAATTTTTGATAGTGATCCAACTTATTTCTTATCTTTTTTATTATTATTATTATATATATTTATTAGTATTTTTTTAATACTTCAACTTTTCACATTATAAATTTTACCATATTTATCAAAAAAATCACAGAATTACATTTCTTTTTACTAAATTTATACATTCATTTCTAAATACATACTCATTTCGTTTTAAAGGAATATTAGACTAGATACATATATAATTCTATAAATAAAATATGTAAATATATTTCGATGATCGTTAATGCACAATCAAATTCTAATTTCATACCAGAAATTACCAATTTTTAGGTATTCATATCATTACTTTAGTGTTAGTGGAGATGGACCTATCAAAAGTCATATTTTTATACATTTTAGCAAAAAAAAATGTGTTTACTGTTTTGGAAACATTGAAGTTAGGTATGAAATTTCAGAATAGAAATATAATAATAAAATTTAACGTGAGTCACGTAGGATGCGTCACAAAGGGTTCATGTCATCTTACAAAAAGCGACAAAATGCAAATAAGTTATTTTAGAATTCTCCTATATTTTCATCTTTCTTTAGGAACTATATTTTGTGTAAAAAATTACGAAAACACACTTTAACTTTCAAAGTTACTCCCGATTTTTATAGCGTGCGTCACAAAACTTTGTGATCAATTACTTCGCAGCAAATACCTGCTAAAAAATTTTTTTTACGCCATTCGAAAGTACATTTATATACCACTAAATACCAAGCATAAGTTGAAGGTACCTCTTTTGAAAGACCAAAAATTTTTATATAATAATATTAATATTAAAGTTATGAAGTAAAATTTAAAATTTAGTACGTATTTTAATTAAAATCATTAATTTTCTTGCTCATAAGCAATCTGTGTAAAATATTAAGATTAAGGAGGATCTTGTTCTTTAGCGTTAATAGATAATAGGCAAATAGATATATGCTGAGATAAAGTTTTGTCAACATTTATCCCGAGAATTCTGTATCACAATGCACGCTCACTCACATTAATTAAGTTCTTTTATACTCACGCTCATGCACGCTCACGTGATTGAAACGGAAAACTGCTCATGATCATGCGTGATTCACGCTAATCATGTGAGCGGTGCCCATCTCTAGTATTAATAATTGTCTCACTTCGCTTTCTATATACAAAGTCTCAATAGAAAATTGGGATTTAATTTTTATTTCTATTCAGCGTTTACCTACGTCTACAGTTAGTTTATGGGAACAAGGTGTTCGTAACAAATCAGTTTTGTATACGTGGAAGGATTTTGATGCATTTCTGACGGAATGAATTCAAACCTTAGAATGCGTTCATGATCTCAAAACTTCACAACAATCGGTAAAGTCTTTGGGAAAAAAGGTCAAGGCTCATGTAGTAAATTCTACTTCGGCTTCATGCGTTTTATGTCGTAGTGCGGGACCTTTTTTGAGAAGTTGTCAGCGGTTTAAAAATTTTTCAATTTCGGAAAGATTTTCAACGGTGAAAAAATTTCACTGTTGTGTGAACTGCTTATCGCGGGATCATGAAGTCAAGTATTGTAAAAGTGCTTTTAATTGCAGTATGGCCCAGAGTGCACATGTAGATTCATCCCTACCGTCTACATCAAGTGGCAGATATTCGAATAATAATCTTACTCTACAAGTTTTTCATGTCTTTCAGAACCGAAAAGTGCTTCTGGGAACTGCTATGGTGAATATTCTTCTCCAGGGTATGACATACCCCGCTCGAGCCCTAATGGACCCAGCTTCAGAGTCCTCTTTTATCTCTGAACATTTACAAATTCGTTTGAAACTGATTGCACATTCGACGAATGTCAAAGTTTCTAGAATTAATCAAACTATTTCTGCAACTACTAGGAAAGTTTGTGCGTTGACTATTGGTTTTCCCTTAGATCAATCTATCCTATATATATATAACAATTAATCAAGTGTATTGTTGGACGGACTTTACTATTGCCCTTTGTTGGTTGAGGAAAACACCTAGTAGCTGGACAACGTTTGTGGCTAATCAAGTTTGTAGAATTCAGGAGAATGTGGGAAAACAACTGGTATCATGGTAGGTCGGAAGATAATGCAGCGGATTTAGGTATTAGGGGTCTTTCACCTTCTGGTCTGGCGAAGTGATCTCTGGTGACGTGGACCCACGTGGCTTCGTGAGCCTAAATCTAGTAGGACCATAAAGGATCTTTCCCCTCTAGACACCGATGTTGAAGCCAGAGCGGTCAAAACACATGCAGTTTTCTTTTCAAAGTTCGAAGATGTTCTCGATAGATTTTCTAAGCTTGATCGGGCTCTGAGAGTGATATCGTAATCGAACGTGTTTCGATTTTACTATAGGACACATTCTAACGAATGAAATTATTTATTTATTAGTAGTATTTTTTAGCATACTTTTTTGAATTACATTTAATTTTAATTTAACAAATAGTATATATGTTGTTCTGATTAAAAATCACATTTTTTATAAAATTTACAGTTTTTTTTCCTTAAAAGATTTGTGTTTGTTTCATTTTTTGTATCATTCGGCATCATATTCAGATTCAAACCTTTGTAAAATAATGATTTTTGCATTGCATTCGTATCTGCTCTCTGTAGTCTAAAATCTAATGCATTATTATCATAGTATTATAAATTTTAGTTTTGTTTTGTTCTCATTTAGTTTTAATTTATCCATTTTTGGCCATTTGTTTACATTGTCCATATCGTTTTTTAAATTTTCATAACATAATTCCTCTGTTTCTGCTTCCGCAAATATTAGGGTGTCATCTGCATATAGTACCATTTCGCATTTCTCAAAAATATTTTCCATATCATTTATATATACATACATATATATATATATGTGGTCACAATCAATAACCGCCTAAGTCAAGTTAAGTCAATGTGAGCTATGTATGCTATCATATTCCACTCACAAAACTTTATATTTACGTAAAATCCCCATTTCTCTAACGATGTTCTTTTAAAAGTTATTAATAAAAACATATAGACCTAGGTCGTAATGATGCTTTCATTTCTCTACATAAAAAGTGATTTTTCTCTAAAGTATAATTTTCGACTTAGGCTGTTATTGCTTGTGACCACAGATATAATAAAAAGAAGCGCTCCTAAGATTGAGCCTTGTGGCACACCAAAATCATATTCTACTGCATTTGATATTTCATTATTCACATTTGTTAATTGTCTTCTATGCGTTCAGTATAATTGAAACCAACTCAGTTCCGTGCCTTGAACACCATATTTAGATAATTTTTGCCATGTGATATGCCTATCGATTGTTTCAAATGCTCTTTTTGAAATCTAGGAAAATTGCCAATATTTTATTTTTATTTTTACATTTCCATCTATTTATAACATAGTTGACTGCTGTTTCTCATGAATATTTCTTACGAAAGCCCGATTGATATTTTGACAATAACACGTGTTTTTCCATGTAATTTTCCAGTTGATCTTTTACTATTTTTTCAATAATTTTTTCACATGTTTTTAAACTATTTATAGGTTGATAATCTTCACAATTTACTGTATTTTTTACTTTTTCAATAGGAAATATAGATTTTTTCCAGTTATTTGGAAATATACCAATATCAAACGATATGATTATGATTTTCAATAAAATGTTGCCTGTTATATCCCAGTTATCTAGAATTATGTTATTTGATATTTTTTTATAGTCAGGTTTATTTTTTATATTTTTACAGATAATTTTTAGTTCTTGTAAGTTTATTGCACGGAGCACATCTTCAATGGAATTTCTAATTTCTTTAATACTATTTACAAAATAATCATTAAAATTTTTGGCTATTTGGGACTTTTCTTTGTATTCTATTTGGTTATATATCACAGTTCTTATCACAGTTTTGGATTTTCTTAGGACCAGTTCCCTAATTTTATTCCACATATCTTTTTGGTTATTTGCATTATTTATTTTATTATTGATATATTTATTTTTTTCATATTCAATTTTAACTTTATATTTATTTCTGGTTATTTTATAACTGTCCTCCCAGGCAACATCTGTATTTTCCACAATTGCACTTTGGTATCTAAAAATTTTCTCTCTTTTTAGTATTACGAGTTCATTAAACCATTTATTGGTTTTTTATTTAATTTTTTCTTAACAGTAAATTTTTTTATTGTACTTTCAAAGCAATTATCAAAATTATGTACATATTCGTCTAAGTCATTGATTTCATTACATTTTAATATTGCACTTAGTTATATTTAAATGTTTCTATTTGTATTTGTTTATTTTGTTCATTCTGTTCTCTATTTTTGGATTCAATAAATATATCAATAGATTCATGATCAGATATTTAGTTATTAATATTAGTTTTTGCAATTATTGTTTCATAATTTGTTATAACATAGTCCATCAAAGTTTTTGAGTGTTTTGTAATTCTAGTAAAATCATTTATTATCTGAATTAGGCTATTATCGTTGATTATGCTCCCCATTACATTTTTGTAAAACTCGTCGCTATTACACCAGTCAATGTTGAAATCACCAGTTATTATAATATCACAATTTTATCGCATATTTCTTCAATATCACAGAATTCAGCCTTCGAGGTACTTGGTAATCTGTATACACATACTATTACAAATGAAGTTTTTTCATACTTTGCCCTATATGCGCTAATCCAAAATGTGTAATCTTTTCCGTCTTTAATTTTTTTTATATCCCAATTTTTTTTAAATATATATATACTAATTCCACCAGTTTTAGAAGAGTTTGATAGCGTATCATAATGATCATAATGTTGTATTTCAGTTTCAGTTTCACTTTCATCAATTTCTTTAGTAAGATGGGTCTCTGAAAGAACCATGAAGTCGGGGTTTAGATTAGCAGCTAGAATTTGTAATTGGTTAAAGTTATTGATAAGACCTTGTATGTTCATATATATGCCATATATATTCTTTGATTGTTATGTTGTTAGTCCAATCCTCCTTTTCTTTAAATTGAGTTTGTTTTGATATACCGTACATTCCCGGTTATTAGTGACATGATTTTCATCAAGTCCTAAATTCAGTCTTTTATTCTCTCATACAGTTAATACATTTCATTGTTGTTTCTTTTGTGCATTCTTTACTGTTGTGATTTCCGTGACATTTAAAGCACGTATTTTGATTTTTTCATTCCGATAACTTGTGATGATATCCTTGACATTTAAAACATTGCAATCAATATATCTGTACCATCGAAAACTCTGCACCTATCCCATCCAATATTCAATCTTTGACACGACATAACTTTTGTGTATGATTTTATTATCAATCTTTAACTTTGCATTGAAAATTGTTTTATTAAACCTTTTTGTTTCAAATATTTTAATTAGTTCTAAGTCACATTTTTCCATTATATCGTTTTGTTTTTTTAGCTTTTCTATTAATTCATTTTCTTCTATTTTAAAGTTCATATCAGTGATTATTATTTGTATTTCAATTTGTTTTGGAACTTTAATTTCATAATTTTAACTAATTTCATTTCTTTGATTTTTTCTCTTTATTCAATTGTTTCACTTTGAATAACTAATGAAGCATTTCTTCTATTTTCAACGTTTTTTATTTTAAAATTGACTGGATTTACTTTTTTATTTAATTCTTACTTTGTTTTTTCAGAGCTTTGTTTTTGCAGAGCTTTATTTTTCTTTAGGTTTCACTATTAGGGGAACATTCTTTGAAAAATCTGGCATCATTGATTTATTAGACACTGTCTGTGCATATGTAACTTTTTGTTTTACATTTGTTTCCTTAATTACTTTCTTTATTTCATTACACATTTTATTATTGTTTTTCTCAATTTCTTCATACATGTGTTTGTTTTTATTATCTATTTCATTTATATTTCCATATAGGGTTTTCACTTCTTTCACATTTTTTTTACATAATTTTTGAATGTTATCAATTTTTTTAAACCTTTCATCGTATCGCTTTTCAATTGCTTCCAATAACAATTTTATTTCACTTTCATTTTGTTTTAAAGAGTACAAATACATGTTTATATTCTATTAATGCTTGTTTGTTTTTATTTACATCATCTTGAATCACTGTTAGTGCTTGTTCAATATTTTGGAGGTATAGCATGCAGTCATCACAGACATATCTCACAAATAGACTTTCATCAAATATATTTGACATATAAATATCTATACCGGCACATTTTTTTTGTACAGTGATACACTTTACCACATACGCCATTGCACCTAATTCCACTTTCACCTCTAATTCCTAATCTGCATTTGCATGACTTTGAACAAATTTCTTTTTTTTTAGATTTATATATTAAATCTTTATTTACCACTCGACTATAATTGTTTATTAAATGTTTTTATATAGTCCTATTTATTTTTAAAACACTTATTTTTTTTTTAAATATTTTGATCAGAGCTTAGAAACTTTGGCTTCTTTATTCAACAGGGTTGCTAGTTATTGATTCGATGATTACTCAGCCTTCTAACCTAACCTAAATCGAAATCAAACAAAATGTGTTTGTTTTTAATAACAATTAATTGTTTAATCAGAATCTTAAATTTCTATAGTTTTTTATTATTCTTTATAAAGTTATTTAATTCGTATCTATTTTGATTAACTCCTCTGTTAGGATCTAAATTTTACTCCGGTTGCTTACAACTTTGTATTTTAGTAGTGTTTATTTAGATTCTAACGAGTAAACCGCTAATGGTTCGATTAAGCTTTGCCTTCGTCATCTTCAACTTTTATTCGTTATATTTACTTGTTCTGTGAATCTTGAACAAAGCTGATCGCCATTGCCATTTTTTAAAGGTAAACCTTTTGTTGGTTAAATAAAAGAAATTTTATTTATATTAAAAAATATTGTGTTTTATTTTAAAAGTTTCTTTTCACGATTTGCGCATGAACGCGGTCTTTCGAACCGGATTTTGGAGTTACATATACTATATAAAGGTAGTAATTATTCTTCTTTTTTGCATTTGGCTGGCAGTTAAAGGATTTTCACCATCTTGATTTTCCATCACCAACATTTTTCTAAATTATATGGTATATTAAAAATTAATAAAATCAAATTTTAATTTAATTGCCTTGAGTGATTTTTTTAAAGAAAAGTGAGTAAACATAATAAAAAGTGCAAAGTTATATATAGAAGTAAAGAATACTTTTGTAAAACACAAAATATATACATACATATGTACATATTTACATATATACTTATATTGTGATTGCTTGTGTTACAACCCTTGTACATACATACATATGTATGTACGTACATAATAATATATTCTTGCTTTTTGGTCGGTACGAAAAAAATATGCTGTGTGATTTTTTACGTGGACAAACGGGATCGCTAAATAAAAAATAAATAAATTTTCTTAAAAGCATTTGGAAATTTAAACTTTTTATAGTGAATTATTAATAAAATTATATATAAATCTAGACAATTAAAATAATAGCTGAGTGAAAACAAGTGCGAGTTTGTGTTTTTTATTAATTTAACAGTGAAAAAGGTATTATTTTTGTTCTTTGTTATTTGCTATTTATCAACTTGTCACCATACTGTCGGTCACTTTGACTATCATACTGTGGGTTCATTAACTTTTTTCAAATAAATTTTTGATTTAGTTGAATTTCAATTAACACATAGAATAATGTCGTCAGTCCCATTAAATAAATTTACACGGGTATCGGATGCTCTCATTAAATTCGAAAAATTTTAATAATCGTCGTGAGGACTTCCATACCATTTCACTTAAGAAATTCAACGCGAAGAGTTAAAGAATTCGTGGGAGAAAGTTAAAGAAGTGTATGCAATGTGGTTGGACCATGTTGATAGCAAAACAAAGGTAGACACTGAAGACTTACAAAATGTTGCGGCATCTAAATATCAAAATTCATACATAGCATACCTTAATTGTTTGGCTTTGAAAAATGAAAGGGCCCAGCATTTAGAAGCAAAAACGCCAAATCATAATGACTCTTCAGTGGGGAACTCGCACTCAGGTAGCTCAGATCATAATTTAACCCTACCTCCTTGTGATGTAAAAACATTTGAAGGAGATTATATACAATGTCCAGTTTTTAGAGATTTATTTACAGCCATATATATAAACAGTTCGCATCTCAGTAATGTAGAACGTCTTTGCTATTTGATTAGTAAAACCGCCGGTGAAGCGAATGAAATCGTGTCTAAATGCCCGTTGAGTAATGAGGGATTTAATGTAGCTTGGCGAAATCGTAAGGAAGCAAAATCCTCGTGTGTTGGTTAATAATCAGTTAAAATTATTATTTAATCTTATTTATTTTGATAAAGAATCTAGTGCCGTGGTATTAATTAGAGATGGGAACGTGAGTGACTTCACTCACGCACACGATAAAAAAATTTTACTCATGCACGCTCACGTACGACCTTATATTTTTAGCTCACGTTCACTCACGCTTACGTGAGTGGAAAAACAAGTTAGTCACAATCAGGAAACCTCACGCTCACGAAATACTCGCGAAAAAAAACCTATAAGTATTTATACATTAAAATTTCTTACTGCAAATAGAAAAATCTAATATACAATTAGAAAATTCTGCAATAAAATTGTGTTTAACTGAGAAATATACTTTTGTTAACAATTTGTTAGTTTTGAAATACAATTTTGATGTATGAGTAAGTACGGCAACAGCCCACCAAACAAAATTTTTTGATAGTGATCCAACTTATTTCTTATCTTTTTTTCAAGGAATATTAGACTACATATATAATTCTATAAATAAAATATGTAAATATATTTCGATGATCGTTAATGCACAATGAAATTCTAATTTCATACCAGAAATTAACAATTTTTAGGTATTCATATCATTACTTTAGTGTTAGTGGAGATTCCCCTATCGAAAGTCATATTTTTATACATTGAATTCACTTCAATTTTAGCAAAAAAAAATTGTGTTTACTATTTTGGAAACATTGAAGTTAGGTATGAAATTTCAGAATAGAAATATAATAGAAAAAATTTAACGTGAGTCACGTAGGAAGCGTCACAAAGGGTTCATGTCTTCTATATTTTGTGTACTTTATTATGCAAAATTCGCAAAACTTTGTGATCAATTATTTCGCAACAAATGCCTGCTAAAAAATTATAACTTATGCCATTTGAAAGTACACTTATGTATATCCCACTAAACACCATGAATATAATGAAGGTAGCTCTTAAATACCAACAAATTTTTATATATTATGTGTAAGCGCGTACGAATGTAGGGCTCGTCACGCAGGATTTACACATATCTATGTATGTATGTACATATCGTCACCTAAAATGCAAAACAACGTATCTAAAAATTCAAATTTAAGTTTTTTATAGATTTCGATTTACTACATCATATTACATATGTGTGCAAAATTTTAAGCTTCTGTTAACAAAAACAAAAAAGCTATGACCCAAATTCAAAATAACGTATCATCAAGTGAATGATTTTATTAAACAAGAAAAGACCTATCATAATCAGTGTTGTCAACTATTTACATCAAAAACCGCTGTTCTTTTGTTCAAAATTTGCTAGAAAGCGCTAAAGACCGTGAAAATATCATTTCAATATCTCAAAAAGTTTCCATATTATACAGTTTTTTGTTTCTCCTGTAAACTTATGCAAAGTTATGTTACGTTATTTTGCATTTTACAAGACGATATCTATCATGCGATTTTAAAATTTGTAGTTCAAATTAAATTTGCCAATTAAACACAATTGAAAATTCTTAAAGAAAATATAAATTTTCTTTTATATTAAAGTTTTGTAATGAAATTTAAAATGATGTACATGTTTAAAATATTTTGATTAAAATCATTAATATTCTTACTCAAAAGCAATCTGTGTAAAATATTAAGATTAAGTAGGATTTTGTTCTTTAGCGTTAATAGATAATAGATTTGTACTGAAATAAAATTTTGTCAACATTTTTCCCGTGAAGTCTGTTCCACATCTCTTCAAGTATTCTTCCTGGTGTTGAAAAAACTGGATTTGGAATTGGAAAGTCTTTGGCTTTTTTCCAAAAACTTAAAATTTCTAGGTCCTGTTTGTCTGTGTGAACGCGAATGAAAAAACGAAAAAGAATTGCAGATGTTTTTCTTCCAAATGTTCTCCAGTCGAAACTCGTTCATTCACATCATTACATTAAAACATACCGGTACAACGTGGCAATGCGTCTTCATGACAAAATTGAAAACCATGTACCTATTAAAAATATGAAAAAAGTCCGAAATCGAAAAAATCACGAAGCAATCACACAAAAAATCTGCTCATGCACGCTCACTCACATTAAGTTTTTTTATACTCACGCTCCTGCACGCTCACGTGATTGAAACAAAAAACTGCTCACGATCATGCATGATCAATCGTATCACGCATGATTCACGCTAATCACGTGAGTAATTGTTACTGATTAAGCCGTTGTTTTAAAAATAAATTATACGCTCGGAAAAGTTAACTGAAAGGTTAACTTTAGAGCGGCACGTTGATGCTGAAGCACTGTTAACTTATCCGAGCGTTTAACTTTTTCGAAATTCTACTGTATTTAAGTTTGTACTGCAAAACTTCATTTCGTATTTAAATAGAACTTAAATATAAATAACATTTAAATACAGTCATAAACTGACCCTATATGCATAATATTTTTAAGATAGTATTTAACATTAACGGTCGGAAAAAGGGGGCGCTACCCTGATGACGCGCAGTGTATGTACAATTATTAACATAAATTTTTTAACTTTTCAATCATATGTTTATCTTTTACAATGTATTAAAATATTTTTAAATGCAGACGACGAATTCATTATAAAGTTAATGAATTTGTATATAAAAATAAAACATCGTTGCAATTTAATGGATGGAAGTAAACACTGTTGTAGCGGTTAACTTCTTTTCACACTTTTAATGAAGTAAAGAAGAAAATATGTAGCATATTAAACAGGAATCTCAAGTAGTAGGCTAAAATGCAAAATATCATATAAAAAAATCTTTTTTTAGCTAAAAAATCTTAATCCTATTGGCATTTCAAAAAACTTCAAAAAAAAGTTAAATCTTCACATATGGTAACACTGGATATTCAAACTACATACATATGTACATACTGTACATGCTAAAGAACCGCACAAAGCATTATAATTTGGTGTAGCATTGATACCACAGCAAAAACGTTCAACATATTTTATGAACCAAGCATCATTTTAAAAGTTTTTTTTTAATAGCAACCATTACACATTAAATTTATGTAATATATGTATATACATATATGTATGTATGTAGGTAGTCTTACTCAAGTTCAAGTTAAGCCACAATCTTAAAAAAAGTACCATATCCGATTGAAAATTGAAGAATAAATAAAAAAATTGGCGACGAGTACAGCTATGTCAAATCTTTCGTTTCAGTGATAATTTTCGTTCAATTACCAAAAATTTACCGGTTCGTTTCACTGATAATTTTCGTTATACATATTACTAAAAATTAACCCGTTTGTTCAACTTGAACGACAGTGACAACAATTTTTTTTTTTTTAAGAATTCATTATTTTTTAAGAAAATTGGTTGTAAATATTTGAATAATGTAAAAAATTAAGATTTTATTAAAAAAGTACTTATTAATTAAAAATTATATTGATATTTATTTTATTTATTTACTTAATACATTATATAAATATATTGTTAATAAAGAGGTGCCAGCACTGGCTGCCAAGGCCATCGGCTATGTTAGGAATATGTAGATGATTTTGTAAGAATTGGTGTAGGGTGTTTATGTGTTATCCCTATATCATATATATATATTTTTTCTTTAGCTCAAGTGTGTTCTAAACTTCTACTGATGAATTACCAGGAGCATGAATATGACTGTCAAAATCATTCTTTAATTGCCAGATTGATTCTGCCTTAATTTGCCATCACCTTTACTATTTATAAAATTTTTGTTAACATACTTTAACTTCACTATTACACACATTTTGTTAACGTACTTAGAAACTATCTTGGTTGTTGTTTACTTGCTAAATTTCAAACTAGAATTTTTGATAGAGAGTATTTTAGTCACACGATAAAAATTTTTTTTTAATCCTCTCACTTTTTTACCAATCTTTTAGATCTAGCATTATTTTTTCTGAGTTAGCGTGTAAAGAGGGAGGTATAAATAAAAAGACAATTGTGATTTATTGTTTTCAAATTGAATTAAATATTTCTTTATTACCTTTTTTTCGATTATGGGAATTTGTATAAAACGATTGGAATGTGCCACTTTATCAAAGGCTCACAAGCAAGTAAGTGTTTATACATAAGAAAAACAACAAAGGACCGAACAAACGAGTAAAAACCAAACCGTTAGGTATTTTTACTAGTCAGAATCCAAGAGAATACTCCGAAAAATCAGGAATTATTTAAGAAAGGAGTAAATTTGGGTCCTGACAAAGTAGTAAATATTAAATGAAAATTAAATAAACAAATCGAACGAAGCAATATAAAATATTAACGATCTGGCTTAAACATTGCCGGCCATCTTGCAATAACGAAGTTATTCAATAATAAAAACTTATATTTTGTATTTATAAAAATAGTACAATAAATTCCAAGATTCAATCGACATTAAATGGACAGTATTATTATTAAAATTAAATCGGAGACGCTCCGGAGATCACCCAGCCAAAGATAGTATATTGGGCCAAAGGTGAACCCGGAGTCGAACATATGTTGCCAGTCAATATCTGCCCGCTCAATTCCGGACCCAAAACCAGTGCCACCTACCCAGAATGATAAAACGTGGGGTCAGCCAACTGTAACCCCGGAAATCTGTTCTTAACAGCCTCTGCCACACTTTGTCGAGGCGTCCTTATACCATGCATGCGCTGCACCTTGGCAGTAAGGGATATGTGTTTCGCAGCATCATATATAGAGCGTATGCGTAAGCGACAGTAGCCATCTGGAGCTGGCAGCTTCAGTTTGGCGACAAGCTGATCGCTTACATAGCTGACAGCATACGTCTATCACCGTTCTCACCGAAACCTCATGACTTCCCGCCTGAAACTTAACCTTCGCCGTGGGGGAAAAAGAAACAACATGGCGGAGTGGCAACGGCGCTATACTAGCCGGACCCGCTCCCGGCAGCACAGGCTTCGTTAAATTTTTATGTTTTTTCGGTGGGTGGACAACCTTGGGTTTCGGTATACCTTTTTCAGTCGGCCTAGAGAAATGTATTAGAGTGTGGTGATCTTCTTGGCATTTGCTACATTTCCGCACGCTGCCACAATCTTTAACTTTATGGTTGCTGGCCAAACATCTTGAGCAATGACCCCAAACCAATAAGTGACGTAGCTTCTTTTCATGTGACAGCCGCCTGAAACGGAAGCAAGCTACCAAGGGATGCGGTTTCTTGCTGAGGCTGCAAGCAGGTGCAGTAGCTTTAGGCCGCTCAGCAGCAGGCAGTTTGGATATATCATCGGAGCCACCAGCAGTAATAGCTGGGCTCTCCGTAGATTTCACCACCTCCGCAATATCAGGCCTAGTCGCAGCAGCAGGAGTTGGTGCCAAACCCGCAGAAATGTTGCCACACAGCACCACAGCCGGAGGGGCTACTTCCATAACCTCCACAGTCTCTTCCAAGAGAGCCTCTTCCATTAACAATGATAATGAGTCCATATTGCTAGGAAATAGTGGAAGTTAATAAATTTCGAAATTTTATGGGGTCAAGATGACCAGTTTTGTGATTGGTCGCTTCACAATGCCGTTCGCAGTACGTATGTCCGCGACGCGAATATGATCATCAGTCCCGGGATAGGTTTTAATTACTCTGCCTAATTTCCAAGAAGTGGGAGAAAGCTGTTCATGACGAATAACAACTAAATCGTCAACCTGTATATCCCTCTCAGGAAACTTCCATTTATACCTCTTATGTAAATTTTGCAAATATTCCTCTTTCCATCGTCGACAGAAATCTTGAGAAAATGCCTTAATCTTACGATATCTATTTACAATGCTCCGGAGGAGCCAATATAGGACAGCCTATTAAGAAGTGACCAGGCGTAAGAGCCACAGGTTCATTAGGGTTGTCCGCTATAGGACACAAGGGACGAGAATTGAGGCATGCTTCAATTCTTGCCAATATAGTAGACAATTCTTCAAATGTATATCGCAGATTTTGAGCTTCTCTTCGAAAATGTGTTTTAAAACTTTTAACAGCAGCCTCCCATAACCGACCCATGTGAGGGGCACCAGCTGGTATAAAATGCCACGTTAGACCCTGTATGCCAAAAGTAGAACACATTCGTGCTCTACATTCCGATAGAAATGTACGAAAGTCCCTTTCAATATCTCTAGAAGCGCCAACAAAATTTGTTCCATTATCAGAAAATATAGTAAATGGACAACCTCGCCTAGCAATGAAACGATGAAAAGCAGCTAAAAATGCATCCGTTGATAAATCAGTGGTAGCCTCCAAGTGTACTGCTTTCGTAGAAAAACAAACGAAAATACACACATATGCCTTCGTTATCCTACAAGTGCGGCCAGTATAACTCTTCATATCAAACGGACCAGCGAAGTCTACACCCGTGGTGTTAAAGGGTCGGTCTAGAACAGTCCTTTCTGGAGGCAAAGCTGCCATAATTTGAGTGCAAGAGCATTTCCGATCCAGTATACAACGTTTGCACCGACTCACTACAGTACGTACTAAAACTTTCAAACGGGGAACCCAATATTCAATGCGAATAATTCTTAGCATCAATTGATTTCCGCCATGAATAGAAAGTATATGCACAAATTCTGCTAACAGAATCGTAAAACGACAAGAGTATGGTAGAATGATAGGATGTTTTTCTGTATAGGATAGAGATGGAGATTTAACCAAACGACCATTCAACCTCAAAACTCCATCCTTATCCAAAAATGGATTGAGCGATTTCAATGAACTTCTAGAAGAAATGGGTTTCTTCAATTGCAAAAATTGATACTCTTCTGCAAAATGAACCTTTTGAGCCAAAATTGCTAAACGTAACTTAACTCTAGACAATTCCTCACTGGTAGCTGCCGTAGAAGTAAACGAATTTTTGCCTCTGTGAGACGGGTGTGTCATATAAAAGAATCGTAACATATAAGCTATTACTCTAAGAGCACGATCCAACTTAGAAAACCTTTCAAGAATATCTTCAAATTTGGTAAAGAAAGATGCATGGGTCTTCACCGTTCGAGCTTCCGTCTCCGTGTCCATGGACGACATGTCATTTAGCTGTCAATTACATCTATTTTTACGAAGCCACGTAGGTTCGTGCCACCAAAGGTCACTTTTCGATAAATCTGAAGGGGAAACTCCTCTGCTAGCTAAATCCGCAGGATTTTCCTCAGATCTGACATGATACCAATTATTATTCTTAACATTCTCCTGAATTCGACAAACTCTATTGGCTACAAAAGTGGTCCAATTACTAGGAGTTTTTCTTAACCAACAAAGAACAATGGTAGAATCTGTCCAGCAATACACTTCCCTAAATGGAATATCAATTTCCCTAACAATGGTTTTCAATAGTTCGGAAGCCAGTACGGCACCACAAAGTTCCAATCGAGGAAGAGAAATCGTCTTTATAGGGGCAACTTTAGTTTTACAGGAAAGTAAATAAGTATGAATTCGTCCAAATGACTCAATTCTTATATACACTACCCCCTCGTATGCTTTCTCTGAGGCATCAGAGAAAACATGAAGTTCAGCGGAAGTATTAGGCGCATATTTCACCCATCTCGGTATCCGCAAAGTTTTTAAACCGTCACTTGTTTCCTTCTCAAATACGGGAAGCTTAAACAAAATCTTCAACTGGTTATTAACAAGCATACGCGGATTCTCTTATGCGTCCTTTAAACTTTGCCAAGCTATATCAAAACCTTCATTACTAAGGGGGATATTTTGATACAATTTCTTTTGCTTCACCGGTAGTTTTTCTTAGTAAATGGCAATACCGCTCTATATTACTTAAACGCGAACTATTTATATACAGAGCTGTGAAAAGGTCTCGAAAGGCTGGCCATGAAATATAATCACCTTCAAATGTATTTACATCACACGGAGGTAAAGTCAGATTATGATCAGAATTATTTGAATGACCATCTTTCATCATAGATTCATTCATTTTCGGGACCTTTTTAAAACTTCTACTTTTTTCATTAATGGCCGACAAACAGTTCAAATAAGCTGCATAAGAAGCGTCATATTTTGCCGTAGTTGTTGCTGCGTCGCACGGTGGCTGAAAATCGTTTTTCATTGGCCAAAAGTCCTTTTTTTTTGTCACCGATTTTTAAAATTTTTACGCCCTTTTGCAGCTAATATATCCAGATTAAGGTAGCCAAAAAATTAGGTTAAACTATTGATAATTGTGAGCGTAGCATGCTGTCAAACTCAACGGTTTTTTTTAATTTCAGAAAAAGGTGTTTTTCTTTTGTTTTTTATAAAAAATAAATGGTTACTACTCGCAAGCTATCATCGATAATGGCCTGCGGTCTTTTTTATAATGTTGGTAGGTTTATAGTCTTTAGTTTTTGTAAGTGGTCAGAGCTCTAGCGTTTAATATTAAGGGCGTTACGGAATATTTATGAAACTACTATATTTTTCTCAAATTTAAACTTTAGTGGAATAGAACTTCTAGGGAACAAAAGGGAACAAGAAATGTATACCACCCGGAGAAAGGTGAAAGTGTCCTCTTTACCGCTATATATACTTTTGCACCCGTGACGAGCCGTGTGTAGAACACTTTTTTCATTTTAATGAAATTACTCCAAAGTACTCGTATACAATGGTGTATATAATTTTCACTTTTTTGCCTAAAAGTTTATGTTTTTTACTTTAGACTACGTAAAACTAAAAAAATTAAATATAATACCTGCGAAAGGGTTTAATGGCTTTGTTTTAATCAGCCAAAAATTGGTAATAAAATTATCACAAATTATCACAAAATTCTACAGTAAACATATGATCTGTTTCTAAATTTAACTGTTATGAAATGTTAGGGTCAACCAAAGTCATAAGCAATTTTATAACAATAATCGGGACATTAAACCACTAAAAATAAAAAACCAACCCAACAACAACAAATATTGGCGAGATACTAATCAGTTTTACCTGATATTAAGGTCTGGACAACATGTGCAGTTTTGTGCAATTTAAGCACTACCTGCTATGAAATTAAAGATCAATGTGTGAATAACATGTATCTAAAAATGTATAAAACTACGGATTCGATAAGGGATTACTCAGTAATAAGTTAATCCTCTAAGTGTACGGATAAAACATAACAGACGCAAATAAAAATATTCACAAAAATATGGAGAGCTTCAGTTATAAAGAACTGGCGGAAGAGTATTTTAGAAACAAAAACCAGAAAGATGTTCTTAGTTACGTTAAAATAAAATTAATCTTAAATTCGTGTAGCACCGAAATGCAAGAGCAATTATATAATTTCGTCAAAGCACTAAAAAAACGCTACAAAGAAGTTAGCTACAGTAAACAAAACTTTCAAAAAAGAAACTCATGATGCCATTAACCAAGAAGTTAGTGATATTAAGGCCCAAATTGCAACACTACAGCCATTACAATTACAGTTAGATGGGCAGCAAATTGAAGTAAGCTACCAATTAGTGCTGACAATGATAGATGGAAAAGTAGGTCAGGCTTTGACTAACACGAAGGCTGCATCCAGTTGCATTATATGCCAAGCAACATCAACCCAATTAAACCAAATACCTACAAAATCATTAGATAATACCGATGCATATGAATTTGGATTATCACCACTACATGCAAGAATACGACTTATGGAACACATACTAAAAATCATTTATGATTTGGATTTCGGGTCTTCAGGATCAATAAGAAACAACGAAACCAACAAAGATTTAAGAAGTTCAAAAAAGAAACATGTTCAAGATGAATATCGCAAATTTGGATTGATTATAGATCAGCCAAAACAAGGGTCAGGCAATACAAATGATGGCAATACCGCAAGAAGATTCTTTTCAGATCCAGAAACAGCATCTGAAATAACAGGAGTGGATTTAAACCTCATTTTCAGATTTAAAATAATCCTAGAAGTACTTGCGTGCAATGAAGAAATTGACTCTAGAAAATTTGGAGATTAGGCTAAGGAAACTGCAAAAATATATACAACCACTACCCATGGAGAAATATGTCTGCAACAGTTCACAAAATCCTTTATCATGGAGAAGATGTCATTAAATATCATTTGGTGCCACTTGGAGATCTATCAGAGGAGGCTCAGGAAAAAAGGAACAAGGATTACAGATTTTATAGAGACCACAATACTAGAAAAATTTCACGAAATTCAACAAATGAAGATCTATTTAATATATTATTGGCAACGTCAGATCCGTTTATCTCCAGTATTCGAAATCAATGAAAAGTGGAACATCGGGATTTAGATGAAGAAACCAAAAAACTACTAAAGAACAGAGATAGCACAGAACAAAATATGGAATATTTGCAATCAATATTTGAGTCAAATGAATAATAATTATAATTGCCTTTCATTGTTATTTAATTACGAAAAACATAGTATTAGTAAAAAATAATAATAAACAGAAGCTACCATTGTTGCAAATGCTTTTAAAATTTATTGCAGTTTTTATTTTTAAAATGTTTTTAAAATTATCAAATTTGACAGCAAAAAATAATAAATTTTTCTGTAGTAATAGCAATATTTTTAGATAATATTATTAAGGTTTTTTTTTTAAGTGTAACCATTCTTTGAGTGTAAACAAATTTGCAAATTTGTCAGCAAAAAATTTTTAATTTTTCTGTAATAGCAAAATCTCCAGTTGATTTTACTATTTTTTTCAGTGTAAAATTTTTTTTAAGTGTAACATTAAAAAAAATTCCATTATTACAAAAAATATTTATAATTATTATTAATTTCCAAATATTAAATTTTTTAATAAATAAAAAAATAATAAACCCACTCTAAAAGTTAAAAAAATTCAAAAGTTCAACTTTGACCTAGAATTCCTTAAAAAGTCCTCAATCAATTTTAATGTAATTTAAACTAAGTCAAGCTGAACTAAATATCTATCCAATAAAATAAAAATTACTTCAATATTTTGATCGGTTCAAAAGTTACAGAATTTTGGCCAATGAAAAACGATTTTCAGCCACTGTGCGTCGTTGGGATCTGCCTTTGCATTATTGTCAATATCATCAAGACACTCCTCATAAACAACTTGCACTTTGTCCCACAATTCTTTTAATTCTTCACGGTGGATATCCAAAGTATATGTAGTATGCAAATCCTCACGTATATCGTTAAACTTTGCTTTATAATAACAGCATTTGATACACGAATAAATTTCTTTAAAATTGCAGTTGCCATCGTTTTTCTTTACGATACTACTTTATGTTATTATGATTTCCTCTTTTTTTTTTTTTTTTTGTTCAAGGAATTTTTGTTGCAAAATATTCGTATTAAATATACCGAATATGGGGTAAATTTCTATAAATTTTAAATAAATTAAAAAAAAAATTTATATCTTAAAATTTATTCACAAAAATTTACCACAAACAATACTCGACCAATTTGACCGACTATAGAGTGCAAGTTAAACAAGTATATAAGCAAAGAAAAAGCACAAAAATATGTGTTTATGTATCACAACAAAATATATCACAACACCATTTATTTATTCAGGCAACCACAAATTTTATTTTTGCAACTTAATTTAATTTTCACTTTGGAAATTCACCGGTAATAATGGGTGTTTTTTTAGAGGTATAGAACTTCGAATTGAAATAAAACACAAGAAAATCGTTTTAATGTCCATCAATTTGGCTTTATTGGAAGGATAATTTTATGCCATTAATGTTTAAATATGATTTCGGGCATGTGGCCGCCGCGGCTGGCTCGATTAAAGCCAATTCTACAGGTCCAATTTTCAACCACTTTTTCGAGCATGTGGGGCCGTATGTTGGCAATAACGCCACGAATGTTGGCTTCGAAGTCCCCTAACGTTTCTGGTTTGTTGGCGTAGACGAGCGACTTCACATATCCCCAAAGAAAATAATCCAATGGTGTCAAATCACACGATCTTGGTGGCCAATTGACAGGTCCATTCCGCGAAATTATGCGCTCATCGAATGTTTCCTTCAATAAATCGATTGTGACGTGCGCTGTGTGGCATGTAGCGCCGTCTTGTTGGAACCACAACTCATCCACATTCATGCCATCCAATTCGGGAACAAAATAGTCGGTTATCATGGCTCTATACCGGTCTCCATTAACGGTAACTGACTCTCCAGCATTATTTCGGAAGAAGTATGGCCCAATGACTCCACCAGCCCATAGAGCACACCAAACAGTCAGTTTTTGTGGATGTAATGGCGTCTCAAGGGTCTCATGTGGATTCTCTTCACTCCAAATGCGGCAATTTTGCTTGTTGACGTAGCCATTCAACCAAAAATGAGCCTCATCACTGAACAAAATTTTGCGATGAAAATCAGCATCGAGATCAATCTCATTTTCGGCCCATACACCAAAATCACGACGCATTGCATGGTCTCGCGGCTTTAATTCTTGCACAAGCTGGATCTTGTAAGGTCGCAAGCCAAGATCTTTGCGCAAAATCTTCCATAAAGTTGATGGACAAAGCTCCAATTGCTGTGCACGGTGGCGAATCGATTCATTCGGGTCCTCTTCAACACTTTGCTCTACAGCGCAGCCGCAAAACTCATTCGGTATGGCGAAATATCTGGTAGGGATATTCAGATCATTACCGATAGTAAGGCGGCCATTAGATCCCTGGAGAATGTGTTCATCACATCAAAAATTGTCAAGGAATGCCGGATATCTCTGGACGAGATAGCGAGACATTCAACGGTTACCCTTAAGTGGGTATCAGGACACAGGGACTTACACGGAAACTGTATCGCGGACGCGTTGGAGCGTGCAGGCTCCACTTTAAATCGTAACGATTCAACACATGACATAGGCGTCTCTCTCCCAATGAGTAAACAACTTATTGCACATAAGTTTCACCTTATTGTAATTCAGAAATGGTTAGATGAAACTACCTGTAGGGAAACTAGAAAAATCTGGCCCATAATAGATGAAAAAAGGACTAAGCGGGCACTACAGCTATCCAGACCTCATCTCAGAAACCTAATCGCGGTAATAACTGGACACTGGCCTATTGGGAGGCACGCCCAAAGGTTGGGGCTCAATTACAATGACATATGTAGAAGTTGCGGCGATGAAGAAGAGGAAGAATCGACGGAACATCTTCTCTGTCATTGTCCGGCATTCGATGATCTAAGACTTAAACTTTTCGGTCAAAGAACCCTTGGGGACAAAACTTGTCTCTCTAATATTGATTCAAAAAAGATCCACTCCTTCATCGAATCAACCGGGTGGCTGCGTGAGAATATCAGCAGCCAGATAACATAGGACCCTTGGAAGACGGGACAACATGGTAGCACAACGGGAACTAATTGATGGACCCACGTGAGCTGTGCTTGATCACGGCTGCCAATGGAACCTAACCTAACCTTGCTCTACAGCGGCAATTGTTTCTTCGGTGCGCACTGTTCGACGTCTCTGCAGATGCGTATTATCACATAGAGTAAACGTAGTGCGAAAACGATCCATGGTTAACCGAATTAATTGCTCTGATGGACGATTATGTCGACCATAAAATGGACGGAGCTTGCGGTAAACTTCGCGAACTGAACCATTATTTTCGAAATAAATTTGCACGATTTGCAAGCGTTGTTCTTTTGTCAACCTGTTCATGATGAAATGGCAAACCAAACTAAATATTAATCACTTGACAGCTGACAAAATGGCCGTCAGTTAAAAAAGTGATGCCAACTTAAAGTTCTATACCTCAATAAAAAACACCCTTTAATTATTAATTAATAATTATTAAATTAATTTTAATAAATCCGTCTGTCCACGTAAACAATACGCACGATTGATTTATTTAGCACGATGAAAAATAAATCAAAGCAAACGTCACAATTTTTAAGGATAGTTGAAAACCAGATGGCGTTTCAACACAAATATGTCTGCTTGTAATTTTATTACAAAGCGATCAATTACATATGAAAACAACAACAATTGTAATTGTTTCCCTCTTTATCTTTACACTATAAATATATTCTTATATATTTTATTTTTTCACTCTGAAATAATATTAAAAAATGTTTTACGCACCTTTTAATTAACCAGTGAAAATATATTTGTATAAATAAAAAAACGCTGTTATAATACTCCTTCAGAAGTAGGGGTTGATGGCGATCTTTTAATGAGAAAAAAAAACAAAATTAGCACCTTTTGCAATTTGTTAGCTTTTCCAAAATCCGGCTCGAAGGACCAAATGTTTACGTGTAAAGAGGGAGGTATAAATAAAAAGACAATTGTGATTTATTGTTTTCAAATTGAATTAAATATTTCTTTATTTTTTTTGATTATGGGAATTTGTATAAAACGATTGGAATGTGCCACTTTATCAAAGGCTCACAAGCAAGTAAGTGTTTATACATAAGAAAAACAACAAAGGACCGAACAAACGAATAAAAACCAAACCGTTAGGTATTTTTACTAGTCAGAATCCAAGAGAATACTCCGAAAAATCAGGAATGATTTAAGAAAGGAGTAAATTTGGGTCCTGACAAAGTAGTAAATATTAAATGAAAATTAAATAAACAAATTGAACGAAGCAATATAAAATATTAACGATCTGTCTTAAACACTTAAGAGTTTTAAAAAAATGCTAAATGCTAGTTTAGCATATTTTTATAATTATTTAGCATTTTTAGCACTTTTTTCAGATAGATGAATTATTTAAAAAAGTCAAACATAATTGGAGTAATCACACGGTGTCCTATCATGTCATATTGTCATAATGTCTTATTATTTTATGACGTCTTAAAAAAATATTGTGTAAAAATCGGTTCATCTGAAATATACATAATTTAGTTAGTCTGTGGGGAAGAAGCAAATAATATCGTTGATATTTTGAATACTCTTTAACTTGAAAGCTTTTTGACTACAAAAATTTGATCTCATACGTGTACCTTTAAAAGTTTTTATATTAAATAAAAATAATAAAATTAAAGAAATTTAATATCAGAACATTAAACAAATGATAAAAATTTGTTAAAAATGTACAGATGTTTTTATTCAAGAATGAATGTGAAAGGATTTGTTTTAAAATGTGCATTCAGAATGTTTACAAGATGATGCTGATGTTACCAAACGTTGCTGATTGCAAAAGTGAAGTTATTATTTAATCAGAGATAAACGTGATTTTTGCACTTCTCTGGTACGTACGCGAATTAGTGGCAACTGGTGGAAAGTTAGAGAACAATTAAAGTATCTATAATTTATTTAAGTCATTCCCCGATGACTTTCCAGACGAAACACATATTGGAGTATGCGAAGTCAAGGCTGTTAAATGAAGAGATTAGCAAAAAGTATTTAAGGATGTATGGTGAGAGTTCAGGTAGCCAACAGTGATCGGCAATGCATCGTTTTTTCGCTACTCATACTGACTCATGAAATTTTAAATATAAGTGAGTAATCGTCATTTAAACGCAACTATAAAATTTAATAAGTTAGTGAGTATAGGTGGATGTGATACACTTTGAAAAATTACTTGCATAGAAGGCTAAATAAATACAGAAGGCCGAAATGAAATAAACAAACAAAATACTGTATAAATAAATATTTTCCAAATTAAACTATATTAAATTTAATGCCCAATTCAAAAGCTTTATCTAGTATTTCTGTGCGGAGAAGCAAAAGAAAAATGAATAAAGTTAACAGCAAAAACATTGGCAACATTAACAAAATGCAAGAAGTTAATGTAACAAGATTTTTCATCTCATGATGACATGTACACAACCTGACATTAATGCTGCTTCTATCACTAATAAAATAATACAAAAACCGTTGTGAGATACGAGTAGTCAGAATTATTTTTTAACTCCATATAAAACTTTAAATGTACTCGAAAAACACTTTGATAAATTCACCAAAGAAATAGAGCTAATGATAGACAATAAATTAAATGAATATAAATCGGAACTGTTAAGTCTGATCGAGAAAGAGTCCAACATTTGGAAACTGTTTCAGCTTGTGTTAACAATATGCAGAGTGAAATAAAGACTTTAAGAACAAAAATTAAACAAGAATATAAAAAAGTAGCATGTGAATTACGAATAAATGAAATCCCGTACAAAGAAAATGACAATTTGAATTCGATTTTCGAAAAAAATTTGTAACAATAACAATTTCCATTCCCGCCTGCAAAATTTAAACAACAAAAACAGTCACCCGACCTGAGTCCAATCGAGCATTTATGGGACCATTTAGATCGGCGGGTTCGGGAGCATCGCATTACCTCTAAAAATATGCTTAAGCAAACACTGCTAGAGGAATGGCGGAAAATAAGCCAAGATGTTACCAAAAAATTGACTATTCGATGCAGAAACGTTTGCAAGCAGTCATCAAAAACAATGGCAAACACACTTCATACTAAAATAATTTTAGTCCTTAAATTGATGAAGTAATTTATTAAATGACGGTGACTTTTGTCCACCAAAAATGCACACAGCAACCATTATATGCCATTTTTTAAAATAAAAAATGCATAAATTAGCCTTATGCTTAAACCGATATGGTTAGGTTGCACAGGCTGCCGATTGCAAGCAACCGGCTCCCTTGGGTCCAGAAAAATAGATCCCTTTGTGATGGAAACCGATATAGAATTTAAATAAATAATAGTTTTTGTTTTTTTTATTCATGGAGAATATGTTGGGTTAGTAGTGGGTTTGTAAAAACGAATTCCGAATGGATATTCGTTTTGTTGACCTGTTATATATTAAAGGTGTTTTTTATGAATAAGATTATATATCAGAACTTATTATAGTAGTTGATTTTATATATACACTTTTGTTCTAACTTATTACTCAGTTCCACACTGCAATATAAGACAAAGTCTTGTGTATGGAACAATACAAATAAATAAATAAAAAACAGACATGTTGTAGAATTTGTAAAAAATAATTAGTAAAAGAACTGAAAGACTTAGAATAAATATATATGTTATTGTAAATTAAAGTATTTAAAATACTACTAATAAATAATGAGGGTGCTGTTGGCTGAAGTAGTTAGCGCGTTGACTACAAAGCAGATAATGTCTTAAGAACGTGGGTTCGAGCCCAGCTTCAGGCAAGTCATAATATCCAGCATTTTTTCAGATGTGCATTAGTATGCCATTGCATTTGTTGTTGTCGGAGTGTTTAAGTGATGAAGGCATAGCCACACTGGTCACTGAACAGTATTGGCAGCAATTGATACTGGTGTATGCTAGCGGATATCAAGCGCCCTCCTTCGTCGGTATTGTAGCAAAATCGCCGGCGAAGTAAAATAATTAATAAAATGGCTACAACAGCTTAAAAACACATTTAATGCGCCTACTTGACATCAGAGGCGCTGCAACAACACTGATCTAAAAACTAACACAGCGCGCAATATCAGAGTTGTAAAAAATTATTAAGCTTTCTCTCTTTCACCATCTGTCCTCTCACTATCCCTTTTCCAAAAAGAAGGTAACACAGCTACGGGTTGGTAGGCATATACTAATTGCCTGAGTGTTACTTCCCTTAAAAAAAATAATAATATTAAATATTGACATAAAATACATACGGTAAAATATAAAAACAAAAAATATTCTAAATAAAAAAAATAAGTATAGGTTGCAATACATATGAATGCGACGTCGACATCATACTCATACCATTGCACACTCAAATCACCTCAGTTTGATTTATTATTTCAGGAAAATACTTCTAATGCTTACATTGCACTATGGCAAAAAAGCGATATTTTTTGGCATTAATTGTAGTTTTAAAGCTAGACACTTAAAATTTTGCACGAATTTAACTAACACCAAAATGGAATTTGGTTTTTTTTTATTTGGACCACGCCCACTTTCGCCTCCCAATTAAAACATTAGTTCAGGTTTTGACATAAATTCGTGAATTTATTTTCGTTCTTTGAAATATATGTCACTAGAAAGCTGTTTCAAGAATCTGTAAGTTTGCATCTAAAAATATTTTATTTTATTAACCCATTAGGGACCAGTACTAAAAAAAAAAACAATTTCTTAACCTCTCTTTTTGGATAAAACCACTTAAGTTCAATATGTTTATATTTTTAGGTAGACTCAGATGATAGACAAGGCTTCATTCAGCCTTTTTGTTAAGATATAAAACTGCTCATGATCTCTGAAAAAAAATCATATGAGACAAATTCTAATATGCCTTTGTCATTTTACAAACCATTATGAATATAGACTTCTAACTTAATCGTCTTCATTTTCTTCTTCCAACTCAATATTCTCCAGTCCAAAACTGTCAATTTCGTCGGCCTCATCGTCTTCTGCTTCATTTTCATTTTTTCTGAAACGTCAATACCAGGTGTTTCGAAAAGTGCAATGACTTCTCTGGGCAGGCTCTTCTTTTTGCTGATATTTTTTTGTTTTGTTAAACTTATGGTGGACATTTGTGGGTCTGAAGAATCCATTGCTCTATTAAAAACGTCTTTCATGTTATCCAATCGGCTACATTTCCTTGCATGCGATCTCCTGTCGCTTTTATACAGCTTGTTTCTTGCTCCTGATGCATTTTCTCCTAGAACTCCAACAGGAAGTATGCAAGTATCCATTATTTGGTGCCCATGTACCAAAACTTTGTGCACAGTTGGAGACATTGGATACCAAGAATACTTTTCAAAATACATATTGAATGTTTGGCCACAAAAGTTTTTGAATTTTTCTGTATCAATCTTATATTCACAAGAAATGGCAATCAATATAATGTAAAAGTGTTTGAGAATACTTAAATCTAAATTTAAAATGGAAGATAAGAGCTCAACATTTCTAAATGCTCTTCTTGCAGTATTTCCATCGTTGGTATTTCCACTGCCATTTTGTTTGGGTTTGTCTACATTGAGACCCATTTCCGTCCACAATCTTTCCTGAAGGTACTGTTTTCGCAAAG
Source organism: Gymnocheta viridis (assembly GCA_956483585.1). NCBI lineage: Eukaryota > Metazoa > Arthropoda > Insecta > Diptera > Tachinidae > Gymnocheta > Gymnocheta viridis. Next base: position 58,259,869 of record OY101440.1, on the reverse strand, counting down.
AGACTTTGACTTTGTCATCATTTTTAACACGCCATATCTCTAATTCCATTCTATACGAGATTTTTAACACAAATTAAAAAAATCTTATCCATGCATGTAAAGGGCTTACGCCATATTTAAGATTATTAGGTTTAACGCCAAAGATTTTCGAGTTGTAGTCATGGGTTTTTAGCAGTTGATTTGGCTTAGCACCACATAGTGGGCAGGATTGACATGAGTTGGTACCAGTTAAAATATTCAGAACTTTACCATCTATAAGAGTCATATGCGCTTCGTATTTAACAAGAATGTTTTTGCCCTTGTGTACATAGATGTGTTCTTGTATGTTTTTAATTTGAATATCTAACTTACTATTTTCACTTAAAATAAGTTTAGTTGTTTCTTTTATAAATTCTATTTTTAGAGGCCGATAGAATCTGACAGACTGTGGAGAGTTATTTAGCTAAATAACTCTATTAAGCTCATCTATTAATTTCAATGAAACTATGGTTGTCACAAAGAGTGACCCATAACTTACAATTAATTTGCAATGTGTTGGTGCAGCAACATCAAGGACGTGCTTTTGCATATCAAGTATGCGATCAGCTGTATGGTCCAGTAAATTTTGCATTGTTACTTCTGTTTTAGTATCACAATAGCTGATTTCCTTAGGTCTGCATTTTAGTTTTGATTTTACAATCTCGGAGTAAGGGGATAAATGTCACATCCGTGCTGCTTATTTAATGCTTTGATGTTAATGTATTGCTGCTTTGTAAAGCCATTTTCAATTAAAAAAGCTAATGCCTCATCAGCACTTGTTGGCAACGGATCACTCCTTTCCAGTTTTTTTATAATTCCTGTTAAGTTCTCGTTGCTAACAGCTTTTTTCAAAACAATTGCAGTTTGTTTTTTGTTTGATTTTTTAGTTGAAACGGAAGCAGCGTGCAATAAAAGAGGTGTTGAATGTTTTTGTTCTGCGGCAAGCGCAGATGCTAACTTTCTCTTCAAACGAGGCCCTGCATCAGTATAGTCTAAATGCCTCCGACCTCGTTTATTGCCGGGCTGAAGTAGTTAGCGCGTTGACTGCAAAGCAAATAATGTCTAAGAACGTGGGTTCGAGCCCAGCTTCAGACAAGTCATAACATCCAGCATTTTTCAGATGTGCATTAGTATGCGATTGTATTTGTTGTTGTCAGACTGTTTAAGTGATGAAGGCATAGCACTGGTCACTGAACAGTTCTGGCAGCAATTGATACTGGTGTATGCTAGCGGACATCACAGCGCCCTCCTTCGTCGGTATTGTAGCAAAATCGCCGGCGAAGTAAAATAATTAATAAAATGGCTACAACAGCTTAAAAACACATTTAATGCGCCTACTTGACATCAGAGGCGCTGCAACACTGATCTAAAAAAACTAACACAACGCGCAATATCAGAGTTGTAAAAAATTAAGCTTTCTCTCTTTCACCATCTGTCCTCTCTCACTATCCCTTTCCCAAAGAAGGTAACACACCTACGGGTTGGTAGGCATACTAATTGCCTGAGTGTTACTTCTCTTAAAAAAAAAAAAAAAAAAGCCGCAATCACTTATTTCAATAGTTATATTGGATGCAAGCCAACGCGAGTGTTTTTTTTAAATCGTTCAAGTATTCGATTGCATTTTGGCAAATTTAAATTTATAAAAGCAATAAATTGCTTGACTTTTTGTTTAATTAACTGATGTTGCTCATCTGATAAGTTTTGTTGTGTAATATTTTCCAAAATAAATTCTTTTACACTATCTGCTTGTCGATTTTTGCTGCTCCAAACTTCCAGCAGTGTTGAATGGCAAAACTCGTATGACACTACAAAATGCAGTTTTTTTTTCCGAAAAGGAACAAAAAGGAGCAAAAAGTGTTAATGATGTTTGATTATATACAGTTTGATTAATAACTTTTTTTCAAAAATATTGCAAATACCTTTCTATACACAGAAGTTATATTCCACACAACACACGTATGTTTGTTAGTTTTGACCTATAATAACACACCAACAACACACTGAATTACTAAACAATAACACAACTATTTTTTAAACTATATCACAAATTGTTTTACATACCTTGTCTAACTTCTTCCATATTTAAACTTTTTCACAGTGTTTAAAATTAATGTTTTACTCACGATCAAAGTTAGTAAAAATTTCGCGCGCATTTTCTCTTCATAATGTAACCATGAAACAGCTGACTTTTTCCTTTCATAAAATAACAGGGTGCAACATAAAAATTATAAAAACCGTTTATATAACCGTTAGATTATACGAATTCAAAAAACGAAAGCAGATTTTAAATTTTAAACAAAAAAAATTGAATTTATGCCAAAAATAGCAACGTTTTACCCTTAGTGCATTGATTCAGTCACAGAGGAGCTTTCGTAGGTTTTACTGAAGTTGGTGGTAAAACATTACAAATTTAAATAAATAATGTGATTTATGCAAAGGACAATTCCTGTAAATTTGCTTTCAATTAAAGTTCTACAGGAGAGAGGACTGGAGGTGTTTCTTTAACATATAATCCAAAAGTGTAATTAAAAAAAATTGTCCTATTGTGGCAATAGCAATTATGGAGAATTCGCTCTATGCTTTAAAGATAGTAAAAGAATAGGATCAAGGAAATATATGTGAGGTGGGTGATTTATGGCATCGATGTTTCGGTCACATAAATAATTCACATCTCAAAAAGCTACGAAACAACAAAATGGTGACTGGTTTTGAAGTGGGTGAAGAAAATGTTGTGTGCTGAATCGGAGTTGTTTTACAAAAAACATCGTCAACCAAATGAGAAATTGATATAGTATTTTGAATACTAATAATAAATAAATAAAAAAAATAAACAACATGGGGAATAAGTGAGTCAAGCATATAGACATGAAGCATCACTTTATTAGGCAAAAAGTTGAAGAGGAAATAGTGAAAATCGAACATGTAAATGGTCTTTCACACTATCATACAAGTCTTAAGTTTTTCATTGGATTTTGTGTGAAAGAAATCTAACGAGATTTGTTGCGAATGTCAAAAAATCTAATATACCATTACATCTTTTTTTCACACTATTAGAACTCAAGTAAAATGAAAAATATGAGTAGAAAATAAGCGGCGGCTGAGCAGTTTCATGTAGCCGGCGAACGTACCGGCCTTTCAATATGTTTAGCAGTTAATTTATATGTACACTATATATCAAAGTACAACATTAAATAACAAAAAATTACAATAATTTTGAGTCATGGTGTGGTACACATTCCAAATTTTGAACCTGTGTATCGGAACAGCGGGATCACAACGGAACCATAAATACACCGCATATGTACTCCATACTTTGCACATCCGAGCACTTTAAACAACGCAAAAAAATGTGCGGTGTTGATTTGACTCGCCATTTATTTACATAGAGTTGATGCGATCATAATATGCGCGTTACTTTGCGGTGTGTGAGTACATAAAAACAATGAGCGCAAATACAGTAGAATCTCACAAATTAGAACCACTTTGTGCACCGGGCAGTTCGAATTCCTAAAAAGTTCGAATTTCTGGACATTTTTTTACAGAAAATTATAAAATTAGTATAATAAAACTAGTTATGTAAGCTTTATTTTAGTATTTTAACCTTAGTATCCAAAGATAAGGAATTGTTTTACGTTTGGCATTTTTTTTTTACTTTTTATTTGTAATGAAAATACAAAAAAAACTTCCAGATATTAGAAAACCTGTTCTAATTTTAGAGAGTTTAATTTGGTTTTTCGCATTTTCCTAATGAGAGTGAAAAATGCAAGTGCGCAGCATTACAAAAAACCAAATTTCGATTCCGAAAAACAATGTGAAAGTGTTATGAGAGTTTAATAAAATAAGCATTGAAAATGAGACGGGGCTTTATTTAGCATATAGTTACCTGAAGCGGTAAATGCCCTAAAACATGGTAGAGAACATAATACATACATACATATTATGTACATTCATATGAATATATGCGTCGCTAATATTTTACATTTACTGCAATTTTTGCAGAACACAAGTTAAATACAAACACATAGATGTTTTTTTTTAATTAAGATTTATTCCATAAATTTTACATGTTTTAAACACTAAGTTATAGTAAACGAAAATAACAATGCAGTGGCAGTATGAGGGCTGCGTTATTTTTGCAGTGATCTTTTCTTAGCTGTGGTCTTTATTGAGCTTCGCTTTTATTTGCTCTGTACTTTTTTTTTAATTAGTACAGCTTTTGTATAATTACACAGTGGCAACGATGTATTTACTTTATATAAAGCACTCATCAATGCATGTTCGTATAAAAATATTGTTTTTGTTGTGTACGTTAAGTATGAGTACGACTGCCGAATGTGTTAAAAAAGCAAAGCAGAGCAGTCACCGCTAACGCATATGATTGAGTATGCTAGAAGCTCAAACGTAGCATTACTCAAGTGTGTACGGATATGGTGAATACTTGAGCAAAGGCAATGCAGTGGCGATCACACCGCAACCGCATCACGAAAACCACTGATCGTGCAGTTCTCGGCTTGCTATCGGCGGCGAAACAATCGACTGTTCAATTTGCTTTTATGAAAATTCAACCCAGATAAAATGAAAAATCTTATCGCTTAGAAAAATGTCTAAAAATGACAGTCTTATTATCGTATTTTTTTTTATTTTATCATTTTCTTTCATACTTGCACGTATTATTACAGTCTTAATACAAAGTGAAAGTGTGAAAGGCCCTTAAGTAGTGACGAACAAGAAGTTGATATTCCCACGAAGCCACTTATAAAACAGAAATTTAATTACCTTCTAGAGAAGCTGTTATTAATACATCCAGAAGGGGTGTTCTAGTATACACAAAAGTATGTGTGTACATATCAATGTTATTAATGAAGCAATTCACACTAGATTAATTGTGCTGGCATAACATGGCAGCTTGTTGGCATTTTCGGTGTAGAGAGTCGTTTTTGGTGGGCATAATTTTTCAACCAGCTTCAACCCCGCATTAGCAAAACAAAACTAATACATATGCACTTACAAACCTCAAATGAATACAAAAAGCACTAATACACACAAAGCTGTGTATACGTATACATTTTATGCCAGATGAATTAATCCAGTGTGTTTTGGAAAGAACAAAAGTTAAGCGGACTAAATATTAGTCTAGTGTGAATTGGCTCAATAAGATGCAACTTAAAGAACAAATAATCCACACAAACGGTTTGACAAACACACTTTCCGTTTGTAAATACACGATACAAACATAACTTGTATAAAAACATACGCGAACACACAAACATTCAACATGTTTGCCAAAAATCTAAAATTTTTGATTTTCGTACAAACATTCCTCAAACTTTTGTGCAAACAAGCAACCACATCCATAAGTGCAAGTGATATGTGTGTATATGTACATATTTGTTTATTAAAATTGGTTGAATTTGTTATTAGTTTATTCGCATGAAGTTAAAAAAAGAGCTTTTGAAGTAGCGGTATGCATTTTATCACTTCCAAATAAAAGGAATTTTCTTTTATATGAATCCAAACTGTTAACAAGTGTTTTCTGCTGATTGGTTGTGAGGAGTTTTTTTTTGGTTAATTTTCAACATTTAATTAATTACAATAGATTTCGAATTATCAATACATCAAAACTCAAGTGAAACAAAAGAATATAACATAAAAAATATCCATGAAGGAAAGTAAATTCGACATAAAAAAGACACCTGAATGAACGAAAAGAAATTTTAAATCACTACAAAATCAAACGGTACACAATTGAAGTAAAAGCGTAGAGTAAAAACACCGGATCACTTCGTTCAGTTAGGTGATACGTTCAAATTCACCCGTTCGTTCATGAGTTACACAGCTCTAGCATCTGAAGTTCTAGAACAAAATTATGATTATATATTTTCCAATGAATACGTTCTATTGAACGTACAACAACCAACCAACAATATTTTGTTGGTTTAATTTAAAAGTTTTTGAAAATATTTTTCTACAGATAGTAAGATTTATAAAATATTTAGTTTTATTAAATACCATGATGAGAAAATGTTTGCCCGGTCAAAGAATGACTATGCAGGGCTATGCAAAGTTAATCCCGGACGAAAGTTTGCTTTGCACAAAATCTTTAGTTGGGTGCGCCGCTCCAAGAACTACCATGAAAACGATGTTAAAAGGATAACAAAATGCCATTTTAATATTTAAACCAACCTAGCTAGTGTACTTTAGTATTGTTATGAAGTAAAATAAATTAAAATAATGTCGGTTTTAATGTGTTAAATATTTAGTAACTTTTTATATATTACCAATTCAAGTACGCTTGATTGTAGAACAACAAAAGCAACAGGCATTTTATTTTTGCTATTCAGCGATCAACTTGATATGAACGTCATGTCGAACATCGCATATGGTGAAAGCTCATGTCCATGATTCATTCATGCTCTAACATCCATGTCCGAGCATAAGGAAACTGCACAAAAAATAAATTTTATCTCCAGGTTAGGTTAGGTTAATGGGGCAGCCACCATTCAAATGGTGGCTCACTTGGGTCCGTCAGTTCGGTTCCGTTGTGATACCTTAGAGTGAGACAAGAAATCACCGAAAAAGAATAATTCGATTAATAATAAAGTTTTTGTTTAATTCTTACTGTTTTTGTGGGATGGAACTTGTTTTTTTTGATCTCGTACTTTTGTACATATACATATGTATACCTTTTACTGAGACTAATTCTTGTTTACTCTCATTTTACCAAACTTCACCTATTATTGTTATTAATATTATTTATTGTCATTATTAATGTTATTATTATGTCAATTCAGACCCAAGCACCAGGAGGACCTGAGGTTGCAGGCTCAGCTCCCTGTGCTTGGGGTAATCCAAATGCAGGTGGAGCACGTGGTACAAGTCGAGGAGGATCGGTTATGTCTGCAGCACAGCCCACTTCAATAGCACAGCAACGACCGCCAGCGCCAGTGACATTAGGACGAGCCACTACACATCGTGATGTACCAGTAGTTGAATCTCAAGGAGGTCAGTATATCGCTCATTTCCTTTATGACCGTCATAACTAAAAAATAATAAACAAACATAAATTTTCGTGTATATTTTTTTGCATGTATGCTAAAGAAACTGAAGATAAATTTGTATATTAAATATGCTACACTTATATTAAATCGTTCCTCATAGTATTTTAAATATTACTTAAAATTCTTTTATTATGAATAAAAAAATACTACTACTGTTTATTTATGAGAATGACATTCACACAAATAACCACAGAAGGGGAGATAACACCCGCTTGTGCTGTACCCCATGTCATTCTCCTGTGTATACATCCATTTCCCAATCTTGAGTTTATAATTCTACTGCTTACCAGTAGCATAAGATTTATCCACTCCACCAGGGAATCCTGGACGGTGAGATCCCTGATTGACTCCCTAGGAGCTTCAGTACGGTGGTTATTCAAAGCATCTTCAATTTCCAAAAGCGAAGCTAACTTATAGTCCCTACATTGTTTTTTTTTATTCATTCATGAAATCATCGAAAGACTCGGGCAATAATGGTGTTTGCCTAGAGCGCGAGATTTTAACTCGCTAAAACAACCTTTACTGTGACCCAAACGTTCCCTGTGGAATTACTGCAAGGCTTTACGTAAGGGGGTGGAATAGGTCCTACACTCGATCTAAACTATCTTATAGAACCAATTTTACAAAATTACATACACACGTCCAGTTCTTCAAAAATTCCAACATAACTGGAACTATGTTGTGCGGTCAAATGCTATGCCCGAAAACTTCTAAATACGCCCTCCCACTATCGAATCGTGGACATCTGAAGAACACATGTTCGGCATCTTCCACGACATTACCATCACAACTCGGAAAAAACGGAACACTGTCATGTTCGAAACTATACAAGTACGACCAAAACAACCATGTACATATGTATTAAGGTATGCATCTATGAGATTTACCCAAAAACATTGAGATGACTAAGTATCTAGTTGTAATACGAATCTTTCATTATAATTTGCGTGCTCAGTCACTTAAATTTTTATGATTCAAATCTTAAATAATCATATATAAACAAAAATATTTATAAAGAGAAATATTTATAAACGAAAATATTTAGAAACACAATAATTATTCATAGATAACACAATGTGACAAAAAAATACCTGGGATGTGATATTATTTTTCTTGCAGGTGCTGTCGAGTAGATCAAGAATCTGTATTTGAAATTTTCGGGACACCCCCAAAATCTGGAGTTACGGGTAAAAAACCGGGTTTTCGTACCTCTATGCACTTATAGGCCTGTAACTAAGTTTGAATATTACCCGATTTAAAATTTCAGAACGGATTAAGAAAGTAATTTAACCGCAAAGGCATTTTCCTTTAAATTTTTTAGCTATTTTTCATATTCGGAAATTTTTTTTGCAGTATTTTGTAAGAGAATCCTATTTTTTGACATTTTGTAAGGAAAAACATGTTTTTTTGGTTTTTAAAATCCGCTAAAAAGTATTCATTTTACTTTTTATAAAAACAAATTATTTACAAAAATCCCTACATTCAGTTTTTTGTGTTCTTTTAATACGATTTTTTTTATTTTAATGTAATAATCATAAACTAATATAAGCATTGGTACATCAGTGTTCGCCAAACCTTTTATATATTTTGAAATTAAAATATTCAGCTTTTCATAAAAGCAAAATACAATTCCGGTCATTCCACTTATAAATGTTTGCTTGATCTTTTTTTTAATTTATCATTTATAGCATCCCGTTGGAGTGTCCAGCAGTACTCTGAAATCATTTTAATTTTATTTTTCCCTTCAAAACGTTTTTCCATTGAAACCATCTCTTGGTGAAAATGTTCGTCGCTAAACTGACCCAGGTTGTCTGGAAAAAAGTCGAAATAAAAATGCAAAAAATATATTTTAATGGACATGTTGCATTCCATTTCAGCATATGCACTCAGAAATTCATCAACCGCAGGGACATAGTCGTCGCTTCTGTGATTTCCAAGAAAGTTATCACATAGTGCAACAAACCCATTCCAGGCGCGTTTTTCAATCGAACTTGGCATGTTTACAAATTTTTCATAATTTTACGAATTTGATGTCCGATGAAGACACCTTAAGTTCATCAAAATGCATAAATACTTCCTTTTATTTATACCTCGTTTTTATTTTTACAGTTTCAAAGTAATGATCGAAAAGTTAAATTAAAAAGAAAAACAAAGTATTTACATGAGTTAAGCTCTTGTTGACATTTTTTGAGTAATGTATAACAGTGATTTTCAACTTGCAGCCTCACGCTGTAACAATTGAAGTGATTATAGTTATCATATGATATTAACTATATAAAAATTCTCGCTTTTTTCCGTTACAATGTTAACTATTAACTATGATATCTTTAAAATAATCCATTTTAATACTAATTTAATTTAAAGGAATATAAAGTTTAGTATAAATAGCAAATGGGGTTCTGGAATATAAGAAGTGTGGCGAACCCTGATGTCATCGTTTTTGTTTAAAATAAAAAAAACATGTATTAAAAGAACACAAAAAAACTGAATTTATTGATTTTTGCCGATTTTAAAAATCAAAGTAGAATTTTTTTCCTTACAAAATATACTTTCATATTATGAGTATAAAAAATAGAGTTCTCTTACAAAATACTACAAAAAAACATGTCTGAATATGAAAAATATCGAAAAAATTTAACGAAAAATGCCTAACATGGTTTTGAAAGAAACATGAACATCATTAACATTAACATTCTAAAATTTTAAATCGGGTAATATTCAACTAAATTACAGACCTATAAGTGCATAGAGGTACGAAAAACCGGTTTCTTACCCGTAACTATAGATTTTTTGGGGGTGTCCCAGAAATTAAAAATACAGATTCTTGATCTACTCGACAGCACCTACAAGAAAAATAGTATCAGGTATTTCAACTTCGTTCTTTTTTGTAACACAGTGTAATATTACTTATTGACTTGTAATGTGGATCTTTGATATACATTTGTTTTGTTTAAGAGGAAGAATATAATTCTATTAAATTTGAAATCTTTGTTTAAGAGAAAGAATCATTCTGTTAATTTAAGAGAAATAATATTACGAATCGGGAATGACCGTTGACTGCAGTAACTGCATTATTATTATTATTATTATTATTATTATTATTATTATTATTATTATTATTATTATTATTATTATTATTATTATTATTATTCAGGCATGTTCTACAAAAGTTGTGAAAGTGAAATATGAAAAGTAAACTTTTTATTTTTGATATTCTGGAAAAGTTGAGTATATTCGTATTGAATATTGAAATTCAAATGTAAAAAGAAGAATGCAGAACACAAAAAATTTAAACTGAAGTGATTTCAATTGAATTCCACTTCAATGTGGAACGTATAACATACCGGATTATTATTACCTGTTGCCGCTTTTAAAGATCGTATTGTAAAGGTCTAGTAATTTTAATTTAGAATTATAGCTTATAGTTTTGACCATCTGATAGCTCACACGGTCAAGACCTGGAGTTGATCCTTTAACTCTTTTTAGACAGTTGGAGAGTTCAATTATAGTAATTGGGTCTTCCAAGAGTGCTGCTGTTTTATCAATGGTGTATCTCACTGATGTTGAATTGGATGATTGTTTGCAGGAGTTGAATAACTGTTAGAAATTTTTATCTGATGTATACTCTGCCCATGAATTACCAAAAGCATTGGCGATCGACAGGGGGTCAGTTATGATTACGTTCTGGTTGTTAATTGCTTTTATGGTTGAGGATTGGGTTCTCCGGGTGATACGATTAATTTTGTGCCAGATGTCAACAATTGGGCCTTTTTTAGTTCTTGACGAAACAGCGTTGTTTTTCCTATACGATATTAGGTTTTCTTTGGATGGTTTGGCTTTGAATGTTTGCCATGATGTCATCTTTAGGTTACGTAAATGAGCAAGTAAATCATTCCACCATGATACTTTTCTTTTAGGGATGTATGTTGTGTTCTTTGTTTCCGGTGTGTGTTTGCTGCGACGCGAATAGCCTTAATGAATAGAGCAGCATCTTGGTTGCTGGTTTTGGAAAAATATTTTTTTAGTATTTCTGTTTCAGCCTTTTGGGCGTATTTCCCCCAATCGGCGCAATGCAAGAGAAATTTACACAGTTTTATGGGAGTGGCGTTTTCCAGGATTTTCATGGAAATACATATGGGGAAGTGATCGCTGTTGTGTAAGTCGTTGATAACCGATCACTGACATCAATATGTGTGAGGGTGCCATGAGTTGACAAGTTTGTGGGGTTACCGTCGTTTAAAATGCATTGGTTTGATTTATCGATTGCTTTCTCTAGAGCGATGCCTCTGCTGTTGTAATTTTTTGATCCCCAGATTGTGTTCCAGCTGTTGAAATCGCCGTTAATATTACAGGACTTCGGAAGGAGTAAATGATTGTAGACAGTTCATTTTCATCAATTACTTCGTTAGGTGGTATAAGATGGATAGTATAACAAATTTGATGTTGAGAGTGATTTCAATTGCAATTGCTTGGTAACTTATATTGATGTGTAATTGTTTGTGTGGCAGGTTGGTTTTTACAAGTACCTTGTTTTGCCGTATTGTTGTGTGCTGAGTTAATGAAATATCTATTATAATTTTTTGGAAATATGGGAGTTAAATTAAAAGGACAGTGGGTTTCTTGTAGAGAAATAAAACGGGTCAAATTCTCTCAATATGAATTGTAGGTCACTATAATTGTTAAGAAAGCCTTTAATATTCCATTGAATTGTGTCAAAGCCCATGGTGGAGAACAAAAAATTGCCTGTTTAAAGACGCCAGAAGGATCCCAACCACTACCACGGCCATATCCGAGACGAGAACAAAATTTTTTTTTGAAACTACCCGTACCAGACAAACCCCATGGCAGGGAGAACCCCCCTGCGTCGCCAAACAGCCAGCCAGATTTTTTTTTATGTTAATATTTGATTACGAGAGAACTTGACAATACTAAAGCCATTGTGGGCATCTACGGTACTGTTTGTTTCATTGAAATCTCTTCAAGAGATTCCATTGGGATGAAGTATGAATTGGTGTTAATTAATTGTTGCGTATATTGTATATTGGTGAATTAAGTTTGGTTGTAAGTGTTTTCGAAGCAATATTTTCATTTGTGTCTTTTGTTTGGTTTTCGTTGTTTTTTTTTTAGTTAATATTGTGTCAATTATTCTTGTTGGTGTGTTTACTACCGATTCAGGGATTTTCGATGTTGATTGTTTATTAGGGTACGGTGTTGGTGTTTTCAAGCTGTATTTTGATGTTAGTGGTTGAATATCAAGTCGCTCAGTTGAAGTTGTTGGAATATTTTGTGTATTTCTTTTTTTGATTGTTGGTTAACGGCTTCTTTATGTTTTATTGAGGACTCTTTGGTTATTGATGCGTATGTGCTTGATCTATAGTTTGTTGGTGGGGGATGAATGGCTTGGTATTTACGACGTGCTTCCCCTATGCTGCAGTAGTTTTTGGTTTTGATTTTGGATGCATGACCGCGAGAGCAATTGGTGCAGAAAATGCGAGAACATTCACCATTATCGTGTGGAGGCAAGCTGCATTGTGGACAAGTGGGACTCCCGTTGCAACGTTTCATTGTGTGTCCAAGTTTTTGCTCAGCATGGGCTTAGGGAAGTAGTAGTCTACTTTGCACTTGTACCATGCTACACCAATAAAAGGAGGAAGTCGGTAGAGATTAAATGTTAGCACTATTTTCCAGTTGGAAATCGTGTTTTACCATCTTCGTTCAACTCGGTAAATTTGTATACTTCAATAACTCCTTGATTTTTCATTTCCTTGACTATTTCTTCTACGAGGACTTTTTTAAGGCATGGTGCATATATAACACCTTTTACTGAATTTAAAGAAAAGTGAAGTTTGCAGGAAACTGCATGAACCCAGCGATTTTGTTTTGATGAATCTGTCAGCAAAACGTGCCTTACGAGGGAGTATGAGGGACTGCCATCACGTAATTAGAAAATCGAGTTGATTTCAGTACTTATTGCTTCAATGCTTTTTCGGAGTACGAATGTGCTGATTTCCGACTGCGTTTTCTTGGGGTCTGTGGATGAAATAACTACGTATTTTGGGTTGGATATTGTATCTAGTTTTGGACTTGCTAAATCTGGATAGTCATTAGGTTTTTGTCTTTTAGAGTTGTTTTCAATATAATCTCCCAATAGGTGGAACCTATTATTGGAGAGCCTATCCGGAGGATCTGGGCCCGGAGAAATATTTTTTATTATTTTTTTACGCGACTGTTAAAATTTTGTTTATGATGTTTATTTAAAGGAAAAGAATTATACGCGTTGATATGAAAAGAATAAGGAATGTTGAAACCCGTTAGTTTATTTACTTTGTGTAAATTAATATGTAACAGTAAAGAAAGCACAACCGATCGCTGTGAGAGATAGTCGCAGACTGGGGTTGAAGTTAATTTTCATTATTTATTCTAAATTTTGCGCAGTCGGTGGGATAGATAAAAAAATATCTATCCGTAAAAAAGATCATGCGAAGGAAGGATTAAATAAAAAATAATTAAAAAAAATACAATAAAAAAATAATTAAATTCTGAGATAAAATATTTATTTTTAATAAATATCATACGGTAAAGGACATAAATAAATAACTAAATTCTGAGATACTCACGAAGTCCCTCCAGAGTTATAACCAATGAAAAATAAAGTGAAATCTAAAAAACCTAATGTTTGATGTCCACGAAAAAGCAAGTTCTTTGATGAAGGAAGAACGGCCCTAAAGAACAATTAGACAAGGACAACAGCAACAGTCACAACAAAAACTACAACAACAACAGCAACAGTTACAACAAGAACAACTAATACAACAAGAACTACAACAACAGCAGCAGTTACAACATCAAGTACAAATGAATCATATAAAGGATATAGATCCCCTTAGGTTTTTAAACATTAAAAACGTTTATAAATAAATTACCCATAAATTTAAAAATAATTCTTTGTGCTCTTAAGCCAGATTCATTAAGTGTGTTCGAGTACCCAAAAGTTTTTAAAAATTTTTACTGAATTTTTGCATTTTACTAAATTGAGTTCGTTTACTCAAGTTACAGTAAATGAGAACACAAATTGAGAGCGTAAAGTGACAGTTCGTGGCTGAGAATTTACAAATTTTTACTGCTGAAATTACTTGTAGTAAAATTTAGTAAAACAAAAACATATGATTCAAAAGGTAAACGAACAAAAGGAAGAAATTACAAAGTGTTGGCAAGCCATAAACCCTTAAAATCTGGCAACATTATCCATTTTGTATTTTTTCTTAATTCTCTTAACAATTGTAATCTTTACTTCTTTATTAACGTCACTTCTTAATTTGACCTTGTTCAGTTCAGATCTTTTGCTCTTGTAAATATTTAAAATAAACGTTTTTACTATATACAAGTTGGCGCAAAAGTAATCCTCCTATCAGAAAATGCTATAAATTTTGCGATTGGCCCCTAATGTCAGTTCTGTTTTGACATTTGTGTAGTAAACACATGCGAAATACATCTAATAAACAATGTTACGCTACACTGCTCCAGAACGCGGAATATTGGTGACTATTTATTTGACCAATAATCGGTCGGTGACTTTGGCACAACGTGAATTTCGTCGCAGATTTACTGGCCGTCCAACGCCTACTGGTGAAACACTGCGACGTTTAGCCGCTCGCCTCGAAGAGACTGGCACAACACGAAATGCTGCCAGGCGTGGCAGACCCCGGAGTAGCCGTTCTGCAGAGAATATTGCTGCTGTAGCCGAGGATGTCATGGAAGCGCCGTCGACATCGACCAGACGTCGTGCCACGCAAATGGGTATCAGTCGACGGTCTTTACAGCGAATTTTGGTACAAGATTTGAAGATGTTTCCGTACAAAGTCCAGACTGTGCATCAGCTGTTAGCTGCTGACCGCCAATCGCGTCTAACATACGCTCAAGCCATCCTTAATCACCACCAACAGGGAGATGATTTTTCATCAAAAATAATCATGAGTGATGAGGCCCATTTCCATCTTAGCGGGTACGTAAATAAGCAAAATTTACGCTTCTGGGGCACTGAAAATCCGCGTGTAACCCACGAAGAGCCATTACACCCGCTCAAAGTCACTGTATGGTGTGCTGCTTTCGCTGGAGGAGTCATCGGACCTTTTTTCTTCGAAGACGTCGCTACAGCGCAATGATTAACGAGTTCTTTGGGATTGGAAAACATGTGGTTCCAACAGGACGGTGCAACGGCACACACTGCACGTGCCACAACCGATATGCTGAAAGATGCATTTCCCGGGCGCCTAATCTCCCGTTTTGGCGATTTGCACTGGCCAGCAAGATCGCCTGATTTGACCGCTGCAGACTTCTTTTTGTGGGGCTTTTTGAAGTCGCGGGTTTATGTCAACAAGCCTCAGACTCTTGCAGCTCTTAAAGACAATATCCGTGAAGAATGTGGGGACCTATCGCCGGAAGTTTTGGCCAAAGTGATGGAAAATGCCATAAAAAGGGCTCAAATGACAATCAACTGTGGCGGCGCACAGTGGCTGAAAAGCGTTTTTCATTGGCCAAAATTCTGTAACTTTTGAACCGATCAAAATATTTAAGTAATTTTTATTTTATTGGATAGATATTTAGTTTAGCTTGACTCAGTTTAAATTTCATTAAAATTGATTGAGGACTTTTTAAGGAATTCTAAGTCAAAGTTGAACTTTTGAATTTTTTAACTTTTAGAGTGAAATATGGGTTTATTATTTTTTTATTTATTAAAAAATTAATATTTGGAAATTAATAATAATTATAAATAATTTTTGTAATAATGGAATTTTTTTAATTTTACACTTAAAAAAAAATTTTACACTGAAAAAAATAGTAAAATCAACTGGAGATTTTGCTATTACAAAAAAATTAAAAATTTTTGCTGACAAATTTGCAAATTTGTTTACACTCAAAGAATAGTTACACTTAAAAAAAACGTTCATAATATTATCTAAAAATATTGCTATTACTACAGAAAAATTTATTATTTTTTGCTATCAAATTTGATAATTTTAAAAACATTTTAAAAATAAAAACTGCAATAAATTTTAATAGCATTTGCAACAATGGTAGGTTCTGTTTATTATTATTTTTTACTAATACTATGTTTTTCGTACTTAAATAACAATGAAAGGCAATTATAATTATTATTCATTTGACTCAAATATTGATTGCAAATATTCCATATTTTGTTCTGTGCTATCTCTGTTCTTTAGTAGTTTTTTGGCTTCTTCATCTAAATTCCGATGTTCCACTTTCCACTGATTTCGAATACTGGAGATAAACGGATCTGGCGTTGCCAATAATATATTAAATAGATCTTGATTTGTTGAATTTCGTCAAATTTTTCTAGTAGTGTGGTCTCTATAAAATCTGTAATCCTTGTTCCTTTTTTGCCTGAGCCTCTTCTGATAGATCTCCAAGTGGCACAAATGGTATTTAATGACATCTTCTCGATGATAAAGGATTTTGTGAACTGTTGCAGACATATTCCTCCATGTGTAGTTTGTTGTATATATTTTTGCAGTTTCCTTAGCATAATCTCCAAATTTTCTAGAGCCAATTTCTTCATTGCACGCAAGTACTTCTAGGATTATTTTAAATCTGAAAATAAGGTTTAAAAACACTCCTGTTATTTCAGATGCTGTTTCTGGATCTGAAAAGAATCTTCTTGCGGTATTGCCATCATTTGTATTGCCTGGCCCTTGTTTTGGCTGATCTATAATCAATCCAAATTTGCGATATTCATCTTGAACATGTTTCTTTTTTGAACTTCTTAACTCTTTGTTGGTTTCGTTGTTTCTTATTGATCCTGAAGACCCGTTATCCAAATTGTTGTATATCAAACTAATGTTTTTAAGATTGCAATTAAAACTCTCTTAGTTTATTTAATTGGTTTAAATTGCGAGTTCTTTATTTCACGACAGTTTTAAGAAAACTAAACTTTTAAAATATAACATTGTTGATTTGGACCACAAAGAATTTTTGTACAAAAATGGTCCGTTATAAAAATTTGTAAACGAATATTAAAAATAAAAGTAATGTAGAAAGAATTTATACAAACAACAATGTATGGATATATGTATGTACATGCATAAGCAAGTGCATATACAACAACAACAATAGGAATTAATACGGTTTGATTTTAAAATAAAAAGGGATTAATATCTGTGACGGCACTTTATTTAGAGAGGGTACGGTGCTTAATACGATCTCTCCCAACATTCTCCTCCCGTTGAAACGCCTGTGTTTCAAGAATCGTTAAAGCTCGGAAGGGGAGCAATTTTATGTACAGGCCGTCGACAAGAGCCATTTGCAGTTTTTAATTCAACCACTCGAACGCGTCCATCGGTACCATTAATTGTTTTTGTCACTCGTGCTAGAAGCCAGTTTTGTGGTGGTGTATTATCTTCATGAATGATGACCAAATCTCCAATCTTGATATTTGGCTGTGTTTGAAACCATTTTGACCGCATTTGCAATGAATGAAGATAATCTCTAGACCACTGTTGCCAAAATTGATTTTTCAGAAACGAAATCTGCTGCCATCTGTCTAGTGTTGATAACTTTGTTGTATTAAATGTTGCTTGAGGAACGCATATTAAGGAGGAACCAATCAAAAGATGACCAGGAGTCAAAGCTTCACCATCATTAGGGTCGTCTGTCATTGGCGCAATAGGACGAGAGTTTAATATAGCTTCTATTTCTGCTATTAGAGTTTGTAGTTCTTCATATGTAAGACGGGCCTGAGACACATTTTTCACCAGAAGAGTTTTAGCAGATTTAACTGCTGCTTCCCATAGTCCACCGAAATGTGGAGCACGAGGGGGAATAAAACAAAATTCGAACCCATTCTGTGAGCAATGTGTTTTAATATCAGCCTTTGTTGATTCGGAGAGTAATTTTTCCTTCAATTCTCTGAGATGATTATTAGCACCAGTGAAATTTGTGGCATTATCACAAAAAATTCGTTGAGGCAGGCCACGTCGACTTACAAAGCGTTTCAGGCAAAGTATGAAGTTGTTTGTTGACAAATCAGACACAAGCTCCAAGTGAAGCGCTTTTGAGCTGAAGCACACGAAAACAGCTACATAGGTTTTGTAAGGTACCTTTCCTCGAATTCGGTATGAAGTAAGGAACGGACCACAAAAATCAACACCGGTTATTAGAAATGGTCGTTGGGCTCTAAAACGATCAGCTGGTAAATCGCCCATTATCTGACAAATTAATTTTGGTTTGTAGAGGAAACAGTGAGTGCAGCTGCGTACCACTTTTCGAACTACTTCTCTTGCATTTATTATCCATACCCTTTGACGAAGTATACCAAGTAATACTTTCGGACCAGCATGCAGATGAACGCGATGTAAATGTTCAACGTAGAGTTTAACGAAGCGATGGTTTTTTGGAAGTAAGGCAGGAAATCGAGCATCAAAAGGGATGGGCGCCTTAGATAGTCTTCCACCAACTCGAATTATATTAAGAGTATTGTTATCAATATCTATTTGGTGTATAAATGGGGCCAATTTTTGCAGATGGGGTTGAACAAAGTTGTTGTTTAAGAGTGCGGTTATTTCCGTACCAAAATTGGTTTGTTGTATGTGGTACACAATTTTCCAGAGTGTGTTATCTAACTCATGGGCTGGGATATGAGCAATATCGTTGGCCTTTAGTGACGAGTTCACCTTCGATCTATTAAAAATACGAAAAATATAAGTCATGATCCGAAGAATTTTACGATAAGAAGAATGTTTCTCAATAATTTCTTCAATAATTGATTCCTTGACAATTGTAGTGCATTTAAAAACAACTGCATTTCTTCGTTCAGGAACTTCTACTTTTACAAGATCTGAACTGGAAGGCCATTCTGAAGCGTCAAAACGTAAGAATTCGGGACCAGAAAACCAGATCGTTTTAGGTAAATTTTCTGCAGTGCACCCACGAGATACAATATCAGCAGGATTACTTTTTGAAGGTACATGTCGCCAGGTTATGTCTCTAGTCTGTTCTTGCAGATCTGAAATACGATTTGCAACGAAACAGTTTAGTGTTGAAGAGTGTAACTTTAGCCACTGCAGAACGATTTTCGAATCTGTCCAAAAGGAAATTGAAGAAACAAATTTAGAGATTTTCATTTTGATCTTGCACCAAGTTTTGCTGAGTAGAACTGCTGCACACAATTCGAGACGAGGTAAAGATTGAGCCTTGATTGGAGCTACCTTCGATTTGGCAATCAGCAGAGTTGATGTGTAAGCACCATTTTCAAAGATACGATAATAGATACAGCAACCAAAGGCTCGTTGGGAGGCATCTGCAAAGCCATGTATTTCTCCAAGTCTGCTTTCTGATGTGCGAACATAGCGCGGTATTTCAATGCGATGAATTTGTTCAAAATCTTGTTTAATTTGGAACCAGATTGTTGATAAGTCAGCAGGTAAGGTTTCATCCCAACCGATGTTTTGGACCCACATTTCTTGCAGAAGTATTTTACATCGAACAACTATGGGGCTTAAAAGCCCAAGCAAATCAAATATTTTTGCAACTGTTGATAATATGGTGCGTTTGGTTGCTTTTGTTAGGTCAGGCAAATCAAAACGAAACAAGAATATGTCTTGTGTAGGATTCCAAGCCATACCAAGAGTTTTTGTAACGTTGTCTTCAGGGGTTTTTATTGGAACTTCTTCCGTGCCACTATTCGTGACCGCTAGGCAATTACTATTCCATTTTGCTAACCGAAGACCATGAGTGCTGAGAATTTGCGTAATTTCAGCTTTTTTGACTGTTAACTCTTCTAGAGTATCAGAGCCAGTAAGAACATCGTCGACGTATAAATCCTCACGAAGTACTCTTGAGCCAATTGGAAAAGTTGAACGATGTTGATCTGAGATGAAAAACAAACTTCTGATTGCCAAAAACGGTGCTGCTGAAAGCCCATACGTAACGGTGTTTAGCTGAAACACGTTAAGGTTATCTTTCGGATTAGATCTCCATAGAATTAATTGGAATTTGCGGTCACGTTCATCGACAAGAAATTGGCGGTACATTTTGGATATGTCAGCAGTAAGAGCAAATCTATTCAAACGAAACGCAAAAAGAGTAGTTATTAAATCCTGTTGTATTGTTGGGCCAACCATGAGTATATTATTCAACGAATAATTCGAAGTTGTGCGAGCAGACCCATCGAAGACTACACGAAGTTTGGTTGTGGTACTAGAAGGCTTTAGTACACAATGGTGCGGTATAATATAATATGGATGACTAAGAGGGGTATTAAAAGTTGACATATGACCAAGTGCCATATATTCATCCATAAAATCGATATACATAGATTTTAGTGTTGGATCACGTTCAAGTCTACGTTCGAGCGACAAAAACCTTCTTTTTGAATTTTCAAAAGACTCACCCAAGCAATCTGGAAACTGTTTGAAGGGCAATCGAACCATAATTCTTCCATTTGATGTAATTGAAGTGTTTTCTATAAAGTGATTTTCACATGTTTGTTCCTCTTCAGAAAATTTTGGGGGATCGCTTACATACTCTTCCACCTCCCAAAATTTCTTCAACGTATGGCTCAAGTCATCAGCTGATGAGTCCAATGCCAAGTTGCAAGTTACTGGCGCAGAAGTTTGTTGAAGATTGAATTTTCCACCAACAATCCATCCGAAAACTGTGTTAATGAGAGTAGGCATACCTTGTCCTAATGAAATTCGTCCTTCGAGCAACATATCAAAAAACGTTTCTGAGCTCAATAACAAATCAATTCGTTGCGGTTTAAAGAATGATGGATCCGCTAATTCTATTGTTTCGGGAATTTTAAGCTTCGATATATCAATCAATTCAGCAGGGTGTTGAGCTGAAATTGACTTAGTAACAGCGAATTTAGATGAAAATTCGTAGGAGCTAATTCGGGATTTTACGCTAGCATATACAGAAAATCTGATTTTTGTTTGCACTTCACTTATCCCAGTCACATCTTGACACGTCCGTTGAAATTTAAGCCTAAGCCTTTTAGCAGCTTTCTCTGTAATGAAATTAATTTCTGAGCAAGAATCAAGAAGCACTCTTACCGGTTGAAAGGAACCACAAATGTCCTTTAATAGAACCACCGCAGTTGGTATTATTGTTCTTTTAAATGATCGACTTACTAGTGACACAGCATGATTTGCACTAGTCGATGGTGCTGAAACATTATTACCTGATGACGGCTGTGTTTGCACGAATATATGTAACAAGGAATGATGAGCGGACTGGCAAACTCGACAACGACCTTTTGAGGGACATTTCGATACTAAATGTCCCTTTTGAAGGCAGTTTATGCAGTGCCCATTACGTTTTACAAAATTAAAACGTTCGGAGACTAAAAGCGACGAAAACGAAGAACAGGCGGTAAGTTGATGCTCAGCGCTGTTACAGTATGTGCAGGTTAAGTTAGACTTGGAGTTGACTAACGTGTTTGAATGACGATTCAAAATTTGTTTTGGTTTTGCACCAATATTACTATGATGTTTAGTTTCAGGTTTCTTACCATGACTTTCTAAGAATTGACAGCGATGGCTTAGAATTTCATAGCAGGTGTCCCAGGTGGGCAACGATTTAAAATCAATTTTTTCATCGTAGCACTGGCGAGATGCGTCATCAAGTTTCGAAAGCACCATATGGATAATTATCGAATTCATTATGTCCATTTCCGAACCAAGCGATAAAAGTGATCCGCGAATTGCTGAAACTGTATCTATTATGTTGCGTAACGAAATACTGTCACCCTTTGGCATTTCGGAAATATTGAAGAGGGCTGTAATGTGTTCCAAGAAAATTAACACTTTGTTGTCATAACGCTCCTTTAATCTTTGCAATGCTTTCGGATAATTTTCATCTGTAACCTGATAGGGTTCAATGACGGCAAGGGCTTGACCGGAGAGACAATTCAATAAATAATTGAATTTATCGACAGGTGTGAGCGACGAATTTTCATGTACCATATTATAAAAGGTCGTAATAAATCGTTTATAATCAGCATACTTTCCATCGAAGCGTGGCAATTTCAATGAGGGCAATCGAGTTTGGCTAGGAATTCCAATCGAGGTGTTTATAAAACTGTGGTCCATTGAAGCCGAATAATTATTTTTGTTTAAAAACGATAATATTTTTGCCTTGGCTGCAATATACATTTCTTCCAGATCACCTCTAGCGGCGTCTGAAGGACATACCTTTTCTATTTGAGCTTGAATGTGGCAAATCTGCTTAAAATAAGACTCTAAAATTTCAAGCCTACACTGCAAAATTGTTGGATCGGCTTTCTCGCCATCTGTATCGATTCTCTTCTGTATGCTGGAAATGTTTCGCTTTGTTGTGGCTCGTTGTTGCTTTAATGAAGCCAGTTCTGGAGCACTAGAAGTATTGGCAGCATCATCATTATTTGCCATAATTTTAGTTTCACTAAGTTGTTCACGACTTTGGCCTCACTTCAGAACAGAAAAATAGAGCACACACTTTTGTACCACAAATTAATTTGCACTAATTTCCACGGACCACAAGTTGAACGATAACTTGATAAAAGATTTCACTTGAAATTGCACCACGAACGATAGATATACTTATCAAATCAATGTAATTAATTTTTCCAATGAAACAGCAGTGTTGAAAGTCGGTTCCAAGAATTTTTCAAAACGAATATTCTCGAGAGAATGGGTTTCTTTTACAAAAGTTGCGAAATATTTGTGTAAAAGTATTTTGTACGAATTCGACGAAAAACGATGTTGCCTAAAATTCTTGTCACCAATTTATTAACGAATATTAACTTAAAACACTACTGTTGTCCTGTCACGGTCGCCAAAATGTTGTATATCAAACTAATGTTTTTAAGATTGCAATTAAAACTCTCTTAGTTTATTTAATTGGTTTAAATTGCGAGTTCTTTATTTCACGACAGTTTTAAGAAAACTAAACTTTTAAAATATAACATTGTTGATTTGGACCACAAAGAATTTTTGTACAAAAATGGTCCGTTATAAAAATTTGTAAACGAATATTAAAAATAAAAGTAATGTAGAAAGAATTTATACAAACAACAATGTATGGATATATGTATGTACATGCATAAGCAAGTGCATATACAACAACAACAATAGGAATTAATACGGTTTGATTTTAAAATAAAAAGGGATTAATATCTGTGACGGCACTTTATTTAGAGAGGGTACGGTGCTTAATACGATCTCTCCCAACACAAATCATAACTGATTTTTAGTATGTGTTCCATAAGTCGTATTCTTGCATGTAGTGGTGATAATCCAAATTCATATGCATCGGTATTATCTAATGATTTTGTCGGTATTTCGTTTAATTGGGTTGATGTTGCTTGGCATATAATGCAGCTGGATGCAGCCTTCGTGTTAGTCAAAGCCTGACCTACTTTTCCATCTATCATTGTCAGCACTAATTGGTAGCTTACTTCAATTTGCTGCCCATCTAACTGTAATTGTAATGGCTGTAGTGTTGCAATTTGGGCCTTAATATCACTAACTTCTTTGTCAATGGCATCATGAGTTTCTTTTTTGAATTCAAATTTGATTGGCCTGCAGTATTTCGTAGAAGATGGTGTCTCATTTTTCCAAATATCCATTGTTTGCGTTATACTAGTCGAAGGCTCTGAATTTTCCAAAATCTTTTTCAATCGCAATGGTACAAATGATACCATGAACATATCCGAGTCCGAAATATTTTCACATACAACTTGTTTGTATTGTTTTTGTCCCGAAAAACCATCACATCCCCATTTACAAAAAAGAATTAACTTTGTGTTCCCATATTTCTTTAACGCATTTCCTATATCTAGATACATGTTATTCACACATTGATCTTAATTTCATAGTAGGTAGTGCTTAAATTGAACAAAACTGCACATGTTATCCAGACCTTAATATCAGGTAAAACTGATTAGTATCTCGCCAATATGGGGTTGTTTTTTATCTTTAGTGGTTTAATGTCCCGATTATTGTTATAAAATTGTTTATGACTTTGGTTGACCCTAACATTTGATAACAGGTAAATTTAGAAAGATATCATATGTTTGCTGTAGAACCTGTTGTGATAATTTTATTACCAAGTTTTGGCTGATCAAAACAAAGCCATATTAAACCCTTGCGCAGGTATTATATATAATTTTTTTAGTTTTACGGAGTCTAAAGTAAAAAAACATAAACTTTTAGGCAAAAAAGTGAAAATTATATACACCATTGTATACGAGTACTTTGGAGTAATTTCATTAAAATGAAAAAAGTGTTCTACCCACGGCTCGTCACGGGTGCAAAAGTATATATAGCGGTAAAGAGGACACTTTCACCTTTCTCCGGATGATATGCGTTTCTTGTTCCCCTTTGTTCCCTAGAAGTTCTATTCCACTAAAGTTTAAATTTGAGAAAAATATAGCAGTTTCATAAATATTCCGTAACGCCCCTAATATTAAACGCTAGAACTCTGACCACTTACAACAACTAAAGACTATAATCCTACCAACATTATAAAAAAGACCGCAGGCCATTATCGCTGATAGCTTGCGAGTAGTAACCATTTATTTTTTATAAAAAACAAAAGAAAAACACCTTTTTCTGAAATTAAAAAAAACCGTTGAGTTTGACAGCATGCCACGCTCACAATTATCAATAGTTGAACCTAATTTTTTGGCTACCTTAATCTGGATATATTAGCTGCAAAAGGGCGTAAAAATTTAAAAAATCGGCTACAAAAAAAAAGACTTTTGGCCAATGAAAAACTATTTTCAGCCACTGTGCGGCGGCCATTTACATGACATCATATTCTCGACCTGATGTAAAAAAATTAAAAGACCAAATAAAAATAATCTACAAGAAGAATCAAAGTTTTTCCTTTTTTTTTTTTAAATTACAGCCAAAAAACATCGGAAGGTTATTTTTGCGCCACCTTGTATATACTACATACATTTGAAACGGTATTAAATTATTTAGCTAAAACAACGCTTATAATTGTAGCAACAACTACAACAGCGGCGACGAAGATTTGTGAAAATATTTTTTTCTTCTTGTTTTTTGTAATAAAAACGTGGAATGTCTACGTTGGAAGCGGTCGTGTAAAAAATTTTGACCCAACAAACGGAAACTGCTAAACGCCAGCAGGACTTATTAACCCATCTTGTACCACTACCCGAAATCGTTTAGATATCTGTATAAATTTTGGTGTGCTGACTTCTTTCGACCTCCTGATCACTAAAAACAAAATATAAAAAAAATCGTTTGGCCATGTTGGGCGTGGTGGACTGTTGCGAAAACGCAACGTTGGCTGATTACATGCAAATCACATTTCAAGTATATTTTTATTTTTCATTCGAATTAAAATCTAATTTAAATTGCTATTGATTATTTGTGTGCTATTTTTCAAAGCACTTTGGATGCAATGTCACATTACACTTTTTACATTGGTAAATGGTCTGCGAATGGCATTCCCTGCATCTCTTCCGTTTATTGTCTGGCGTTTTCCAAATGACGTGCTCACGAACATTAGCACGAGGTAAATTACTTGGATTTTCCGGCTCTAAACCCTCCATAGGCTGTTCTTCATTACGGTTTTCTTGAAATAGCAGTAACTTGGTAGCTATTTCAGACTTAAATTCTATTTGTGATAGCTGTTTAGCTTTAGCAATAAGACAGTGGATTTTCCAAGCATTTACAGTAGTACTGTTAATTGCATTCGTCCATAAGGGCCACCACCATTTTTTTCCACGAACTGCAATACGGTAATTAGACACAGCATTATTGTGTAAGTCAACGCCCCCCATATGCTTATTGTAGTCATTAATAAGATGGGGCTGTTGAACTGAGACAGAAAATTATACAGTGTAAGTTTCGCCCCTATAAATGTCAAACCAAAATTTACCTTTTTTTGTCCTTTGAATAACGGCTAGTATAAACCTCTGGACTAGCTGCGACAAAATTTGAAATCACAGTAACTTTTGAATTGTCCTGCCAGCGAGAAACGAATAACTTGTTGTTTTTTTCAATGCAGTAATCATACTCGTGCTTTTTCAGAGACCGACCTGTAGCAAGGATATCATATGCTCCTCTAAGACGGTTAGATCTTACCGTTCCAGTTGCACGAAACTTCCTTTCACTTAATAAGCAGAATAAGTAGTAGGACGAAAAAAAGTTGTCGAAATATACCGCATGATTTTCCGGACTTAAAACTGATTCTAACAGCTTTAAAACTACAGAAGCTCCAACGTTTTTGTCATATGGTGAAGCTGCGCCAGCATATGGATTAGCATCAAACAAATATCCAGTATCTGAACAAAGACACCAGTACTTAAAACCAAAGCGTATTGGTTTCCCCCGAATAAACATTTTGCAATTATGTCGGCCAAAATAAGGAATCATTTGCTCGTCTATTGACAAATACGTTGCAAATATACCAAACTGCTTATACTTCCGATTTAATGCATCAATCAGTGGACGCATTTTAGCGAATCTATCAGAAGCGTCCATTTCATTGTTGTCCATCATGTGAAATACAGTTTTTACTTTTTGAAACATTTGACGTGATAGAGATTGCTTGACGATAAGCACACCAAATGTAGGTTGGGTGGACCAGTAATGTTGAATGTGGGGAACAGTATGATAACCTGACAAAATAAGTATGCCTATGAAACGGTACAAATGCTCTTTAGTGATTTGCACTGATATGTTCTTCTGATTAGCATAAGTATTGGAATGTTTCAAAAGCATATCCATAATTTCTTCATCAAAATATTGTAGAAATAACTCCACAGGCGACTTTCCACCTAGATTCACAAGTTTTAAAAATAATATTACAAACGTAGATATATTCCATAGAGACTTACCCACTAGTACCACAATTTTTTTCTGAAGTGGTGCGACAGAAGATTCGTCTGGACATTCAAAGTTGAAGTTGATCCGGTTTGATTTCGTCCATTTCGGAACTCCGAATTTTATTTCTTCTGTATATTTTCGACGTATAGAAGATACCTTGTCTTCAGTTTTATAGTCGGTAATTGGTGCAGCGAAATCATCTACCTTTGAATCATATTCAACTTCAATCTCACCACAAACTTCCGAATTAGCTGGAATTTCCTTCACAAGCTTTCCATCATCTACATCCTCTTCATCAATTACTTCACCCACATTAGGTGGCGGAATGTAGACCATATGAGTATTTCTATTTATCTTAATTTCACTTTCTTGATCACTATCACTATCATTGCACTGAGATATAAAATTTTCGATTTCTCTCTGAGTCAAAAATTTTTCAACGGACATTATGAACACGAATTCACAAAACAAGCTTCACTTTTAGTTACAACCTCTTTGCGTAAAATTTGATCTCAAAGGACAATTGCTTGAATAAAATGTAAAAACATTGATAACTAGCTATGAGCATACATATGTATGAATGGCTTTGTTTTAAAACATTGTTGCATACATCGATTCTTGTAAAAAAAGTAACGACCTAAAACAACAACAACCAAAGCAAGCTAGAAAAAATCTAACAGCTTAGCAACAATATAAGTGTAAAGTCAACCAAAAATACATCATAAATAAAGTTTCATTCAAGAAATAAATAACAAAATAAATGAATGAAAAAATCTCTGTTGCGTCAGTAGTGTTCGTAGGAGAAAAACACAAAAGTGATTTGCATGCAATCAGCCACTGTTGCATTTTCGCAACAGTGATTTTCAAAAGGTTGTGCTGACTAAATAGGATTATATTTTCGATTATGTTATTTTTTAAAAACATTTTTCAATGCTTTCTCAAGCTATATTTAAGGGCAGAAAACAAAAATTTTTTTGGTAAAATACATTTTATGCCGTTTTTGAAAAACCATTTTTTTGGACGGTTTTAAAAGCTTCTATCACTCAATTATATAAATGAGGTGTTTTATATTTAAGTTCAGTGTGGAATAGTAAAGGCCCTAAACTAACGAAAAACGAACTAAACCATTCAAATCAAATAGTTTAAACTAGTTTTATATGCATCCAAAGTTGGTGTTGCGAAAACGCAACGGCGGTACAAAATGGGTTAAATAAACTTGCCAATTTTTTAACAAATCCTAGCGGTGAAGCGGTTTTACAACCTTTAACACAAGCAGGGCACGATAATCTAATGGACGTTTTAGCTAAGAGCATCAGAATTTCGCTACGATCCCGAGTCTGAAGCTTATTTTACAAACTGGTATAACAGGTATGAAGTGTTATTCGTCGAAGACGCAAATTCTCTAGATGATGCATCCAGTCAGGCTGATTCTCCGAAAGCTAAGTCAAGATGTATACGACAAGTATTAAAATTTTTTGCTACCGCAAAAGCCTCAAGATTTGAAGTTCGCAGACATCTTGAAACAATTAAAAGCTTTGTTTGATTGCAAAGAATCGTTGTTCAGCATTCGCTACAATTGCCTAAGGAGGCAAAAAGATGACAACGAGGACATCATTATGTACGCCGGGAGAGTGAACAAGCAATGTGAACGTTTTTAACATGCACAAATGTCAACTCAACAATTAAAGTGCCTTATTTATGTTATTGGTCTATAATCGCCTTACTATACAGAGATATGTACGTAGTAACTTAATATCAATGCTGTGAAGTACTTCAGGCATATCGCTGGAGAAGCTCTCAACAGAAATACAACGCATGGCTATACTCAAAAATGACACCATTCTAGTGGAAACTCAAACACCACAGGTAAGATCTTTGAAGTACAAGAACAACAAACTAAAACGTCGCGCAAACACCGAAAATGTAAAATTCGGCTTAAACAAGAATGAATTTGATGGCCCAAAGCGTCCATGTTGGCAGTGCGGGTCTATGCATTTTGTTAAGGAATGTACCTATACTACGCATAAATGCAAGACTTGCGGTCAAATCGGTCATAAAGAAGGTTATTGTGGATATTTTAAAAAGCACGGTACATTCAAAAACAACTGCAACCGTGGCAAAAAACATAAAAAACAAATGCACAAACAAGTATACAAACGCAACGAACACAGCGCCGACAAAAAAAATAACAAACCCCGTACAAACATTGTGGCGGCGAGGCCGCCGTAGTTTCAACAAAATGTCAGAACAGTAACAAGTCACATAGCTCGTAGGAAGCTTGCTTCACTGCACATACACAAACATCACGTAGAACTACAACAAGATACAGCAGCCGATGTCACGATAATATCAAAATCGAACTGGATAAAAATCGGAAAACCGAAATTGCTGCACTGTATGCAAAAAGTATCGGAAGCGTCAAAGAACAAAATACCAGTTATCGGGGAATTTACTACTACCATACGACTCAACAATAAAGAATACACAGCAATAATTTGTGTTACAGAGTTGGAGAATTTAAACATATTCGGCACAGACTTGATAGAAAAATTCGGCTATTGGAACTGTAGTTTAGACAACATTTGCAAACAAATTTCTTCAGCAGTCGTTGATCGTAATAAAATTTCAAATGAAATTCGTGAACATTTTCCGACGGTAATTCAGGCCAAAACGGGCCATTTAAGGTCATGTTGTATACAAAACCAAACAGTACACCGGTTTTTAAAGCTAAAAGAACGGTACCATATGCAACGCTACCATTAGTAGAAGCCGAATTAAACAGATACCCTACGAATGGGCGGCACCAATAGTCGTTGTACGTAAGGCTAACAACTGCATTTGCATTTGTGGAGACTACTCAACAGGGCTGAATCAGTGCATGAAACCTAACTTATATCCAATACCACACGCAGATGAAATATTCGCAAAAATGTCAAATTGCAAATTTTTTAGTAAAATTGATCTGTAGGATGCGCATTTACAGTTCGAAGTAGATGAAACCTAAAAAAGGCTACTAACCATAACAACACATAAAGGGTTGTATATGTTTAATCGTTTTCCTCCGGGAGTATCATTTGCACCTGGTGCGTTCCAAAAGGCTATGGACACAATACTAACAGGACTCGATGGTGTTTTAGCTTATTTGGACGATGTGATCATCGCAACAACAACACTGCAATAAAATTTTACAAAAGTCACAGAGGTCATCAAGCGTATTCACGGTCTAACAATAAAGTGGGAAAAATGCGACGTATTTCAAACTTCAATTAACTACCTGGGCCATGTAATAGAATCAGGTGGTATTCGGCCCGACCCTAAGAAGATCGAAGCTGCAAAACATTTCTCAGCTTCGCTCGTTTTTGGGTGCGATAAATTATTATGACAAATTCATCAAACGAATGTGTGAGCTACGACAGCCTCTAGACAACTTACTGAAAACCGAATCAAATTGCAACTTGGATTGGAAATGCGAGGTAGCTTTTCAACAATTCAAGAAAATATTAAATTCAAATTTACTCTAGACATACTACAACAGCAGCTGACGCATGCATGGTTGGACTTTCCGCACACATTTTTCATGACATGCCTGACGGAACCAGAAAAGCAATTTATCACGTATCAAGAGCACTGACACCAGCAGAGCAGAAGTATAGCCAAATTGAGAAAGAAGCTTTAGCAGTAGTTTTTGCATGCACAAAATTTCATCGTATGATTTATGGCAGGAAATTCACGTTGTTGATGGACCACAAACCTTTGATCGCAATTTTTGGATCGAAAAAAGGAAAAAAGGCTCTCGTTTTAATGGGCTACGATTTTCGAATTCAATACGTAAACACTAACGATTTCGGAAATGTCGATATCCTTTCACGCCTCAGGAAAACAATCGCAAGCTAACGAGTTTATAGTAGCAGCTACACAAACTGAAGACGATTTTAATTTCATCATCGAGAACAGCATTAAACATCTTCCAGTAACACAAAATATGGTTCGTGTAGCAACGGCAAAAGACAGAGTTACAAGAGGTCGTTAAGTATATTACAAACGTTTGGCCTACATCATCAAATATTCCCTTGCATATTAAACCGTACTGCGATCGAAGGGAATCTTTAAGCGTCGTCAACAATTGCATCATGACTGGAGAAAGATTAGTTATTCCAAAAGTTTTCAGACGCCGAATACTACACCAATTACATAAGGGACATCAAGGTATCGAACGTATGAAAAGCCTGGCAAGATCACTATTCGTAAAACAATGTCAAAATTGGGTTTTTGTAGCAAAATCCCCTACTAAATATGTACTGAGCTCATGGCCTATACCTACAAATATTTTAGATCGAGTGCATTTCGACATAGCGGGTCCCCTAGGAGGTACATACTATTTAGTGGTGGTTGACGCTTACTCAAGGTGGCCTGAGCTAATGCAAACTGGAACAATTTCATCAAGTGAAATCACAAAATGTATGCATGAATTTATTTCGGGATATGGTCAACCAAAACTAATAGTATCGGACAACGTTACACAATTCACCAGTTCAATTTTTAAAAATTTTTGCGAGGGGAGAGGACTCGTACATATCAGAACTCCTCCTTATCATCAGCAGTCTAAATGGCAAAGCGGTTTGTCGAAACAATAAAGAAAGCCCTGGAGAAATCATTTTGTGATGCTAATCCAGATGATA
Source organism: Gymnocheta viridis (assembly GCA_956483585.1). NCBI lineage: Eukaryota > Metazoa > Arthropoda > Insecta > Diptera > Tachinidae > Gymnocheta > Gymnocheta viridis. Next base: position 58,228,255 of record OY101440.1, on the reverse strand, counting down.
AAGATAATCTGTTAAAAGTTTTTATTGCAATATAGAGCAACACCAAACCCAAGTGCTCCAAGTGGTAAGTCACCCTCCGAAAAATTTATCGTTAGACGTATTCAAACAACACTAGATTTGTTAAAATCAAATCCAATCCCAAGTGACATGCGCAATTTAAGTATGGAAGAATATTATAATAAAAAACACGGCGCTAGTGTACGCACTTTTAATGTAGGGGACAAAATTTATGCAAAAACCTATTATAAAAATAAAATGTCTTGGGTGCCAGGAGAAATTGTGGAAAAGGTCGGCGCAGTAGTTTACAACGTGCTGATTTCGACAGATCGTCGTAACACGCTCATAAGGTCACATATAAACCACCTCCGACAACGTTATATTAATGAACACAAACCACAAATAACTTATTTTGACTTCTATGGAGAAGATTTATCGTCACCCGACAACGGCAGTGAATCAACGAATACAATCACAACAGTTAGAAGTGGAACCGCCTAGTCTCGCTATTAAAGCCGTTGAGCCGAGGCGGTCAACAATACGACGTCAAGCTCCAATTGTAATCTTTACTTCTTTATTAACTTCACTTCTTAATTTGACCTTGTTCAGTTCGACAAAGTATACAATTTGTGAAAAATTATTTTAAAAAAAGAAAAACAGGCAAAATAATAAAAATTAAATTAATTATTTTTAAACTATTCGTTCGTTAAACATGTATTTATGTATGTATATGCCTTTTAAAAGAAAAAAATGTTGTTGAAACCATTTTCGTTATTTTGTTATTTCTTTAGAGTTGTGAAAATGCTAAGTATATGGTTACTTAGTATCGCACTTGCTCTTAAGGTAGTCAATAGCAAAAACAAATAATGACATACTTTTGAATAAATTTAATTAGACACAAATTAGGAAAATCAAATAAAATGAAAATCAACACATTGAAACGATTATAGAAAATAATTTGTTTATATTTTCTTAAAATATTCGTGTTATAATTAAAATATTGCATCGAGTACTGACAATAAAAAGAGTTGAGTAGTCCAAAGTATAAATATATTTCAACACTATATTGATTTGCAATTATCTGTTTCCTTAATCCTAAACATTTTTAACATTTTCCGTTCGCGTACTTTTTTGGGCAACAGCTTTTTTTGAGAGTAAATTTTTCAGTTTACTCAGTAATTACTCATTTACTGCATTTTACTGTTAAAGTACTCGAACGTAGCTATATTAAAAGATAAAAAACACCCAATTCATACGCTGATTTAAAAATCAAGTTTTATTTTTAATTCTCTTTAAAAGTTGCTTCCGAAAACTTTACATATTCTTGCAATGATTTTTTTCCCGTGTTTTTTTTAGGGTTGATTTTTGAAAAAAGCCCTACACAGTACCCTGTTGCGCAGCCAGGTCATTCTCATGACGAATCCCATAAGATTCCCAAGCCCACAACCCGCGACATCCCCTAGGTTAGGGTTAGGTTGACAGGTCGCCGGAGAAAAATTAGGAAAGAGTACCAGCCCACTTGGGTCCAAAGTAATTATGATCCCTTTGTGTTTACCTGAAGGAAAGAGGGAAAAATTATGATGAAAGAAATTATGTAAAGTATTGAAAAATGGTGTAGAGGAGAGCATAGTATGGAAATCAGTGAAAATGTAGAAATGTAAAGTAAAAGGGAAGAGGAGAGATGTAGATTCCGTGAAGGAGTGATCGTGTAGTCTACGACCAAAGGGGGGAGTCAGCGAGAGAACCAACCACTGCTCCCAATAAAGGAACTGATGTTTTTGAGAATTGAGCCCGACAGCTCCGAAAGGCTATTAAAACGTCTCTTGCATAGGAAACGAAGGCGTTTATTCTCCAGTGCAGGGCAGAGGCAGAGTAGGTGAGTAATACTCTCTTCCTCCTCGTCCTGACAGCTGAAGCAATAGTCATTGTGGGGGATACCCATCCTTTTAGCATGGGTTCCGAAGGTGCAGTGCCCTGTGAGTGTGGCCACAAGGAACTGCAGTTGTTTTCTTGAAAACCCGAAGAGTTGCTTTGTTCTAGCGGTGTCAATATAAGGTCAGAGTGTTCTCGCTATAAGGCAGGTCGACTCAGTGTGCCGTCTATTCTGAGCCGCCTGCATAAGGGCTATGTCAAGGTTTTTCCAGCAGGAAGAGAGTGGAATTCCGCAGAAGTTGTCAATGTCAACATCCGCAAGCGTGGTACCACCCTTTGCCAGATCGTCCGCAATGATATTGCTCGGAGTGGTCCCATGACCCTTCACCCAGTTAAGGGTGATCATTGAGAAACGCGCTACCTCATTAAGGATCGTGCGATATTCCCGAACTAGATTGGATGTTCAATACACACCTATAAGGGACCTGATTGCAGGTGGACTATCTGTTATAATATGGATACGTCTGTTCGTTATACCATAGAACTTTAACCAGTTTGCTGCTCTTTTAATTGCAGATATTTCTGCCTGTAGAACGCTACATTCGTTTGGGATTCTGAAGGACATTCTGACTCCAGATTCCTCAATGTATACACCTCCTCCAACTCTCGTTCCCCTTTTAGAGCCATCTGTGTAGATAAGATGGTCTCCGGGTTGCAGGGGGAGGCCCTCCGACAAGTTGAATTGAAATTTCCTTTCGAAGAAGGGCCTCGGAGTGCAGTAGTCAATGAGACCAGGAATATTTACGCGGGTCCCTAAAATGCTGGTATGGCCCCGTGGCCTATGGGATCTGAGGGCACAAGTTATCATAATTGCTATGGTGCGAAGAATCCTCTATCCGAGCGATATTGGTCGCATCGTCCAGTGTTTTTCACCAGACCGATACGCCATAGATAAGTATCGGTTCTATAACCGCCTTGTGTAGCCAGCTAACTCCCTTAGGACTAATGCCCCAGGTAGAGCTTATGGCTTTTTTGCATGTATAGATAGACGTTAGGGCTTTCGCTGCTCTCGCCTGAGCATTGATGACCACATTCCATAGGAGGGGTGATAGCACCACCTTGGGGCGTGCCTCTACGGGCTTGCATGGTGACGCTACCCGCCCCCGTAGTGGATGTGATTGTTCTGTAGGAGAGCATGTTTTTGTTCAGCTGATATATTGATTGGTCAACCCCCAATTCCCTTAGCGCTTGCACTATGGCAGCGGGATCGACATTGTTAAAAGCGCCTTCATGTCCATGAAGGCGACCAGTGTATAGTTCTTATACTCGAGTGATTTCTCTATGTATTCAACGAGCGAGTGTAGAGCCGTCTCAGTCGATTTGCCTTTGGTGTAGGCATGCTGAGAGGTCGAAAGAAGAGTACTGTCAATGCTAGTTCTAATATCAGCGTCGTATCAGTTTCTCCAGTGTCTTTAGAAGAAAGGAAGTTAGACTGATTGGTCTGAAGTCCTTTGCTTTAGTGTGCGATGTTTTACCCCCTTTCGGGATAAAGGTTACATTGCATTTAGTCCACTGGTACGGTATATATGACCAGGATAAGCAGGCTCGATATATATTTATGAGCCAGGGGGTTGCTAGGTCCAAGTTGTGTTGGAGATCTGCGGGAATTACCCCATCCGGTCCGTGAGATTTGAACGGATGGAAGCTTTTAATCGCCCAGTGCAGCCTGACCGTGGTAATATTCAGTGAGACAGGGCACTAGCTAGAAGGGGGAGTCACAATACGTGTTCCCGTAAGGGGTTGGCACCCTGGAAAATGGGTGTCCATGAGGATCTTTAAAGATTCGGAACCAGACATGGTCCAGCTGCCATCGGTTTTTTAATATAGCTAGGAACCAACGGCTGTTTGGCTAGGATCTTTCGCAGCCTACAAGTCTCAGAAGAGCTTTCTACACCACTGCAGAAATCCTTCCACGACTTACGCTTTGCGTTCCTGACTTGGTTCTTGAAACGGTTTAATGAAGTCTTGTAGAGTATACAGTTGCTTGTTCTCTTTGCTTCATTGAAAAGTCTGCGACAACTCTTGCGAGTTTCGGCTATGGGGGCAGACCACCAGGGTGGTCTGCGATTTGGGCGTTGTGCAGATAGTCTGCAAGATGCACTTGTTGCTTGCGCAAACGCATCAGTCAGTTTATCTACGGCCTTGTCAATGTCCTCCGCTTCCTCTATGATTGGAGGTTGCGGAATAAGGTTGGCGAGTATACGACTATGTTCCTCCCAGTTCGTTCTCCTTCTATTTAGGTAGAATGTGGTACTTCTACTTTTTTTGCTGACAGAAAATTCTATGTAGCGGTGACCAGAAAGCGAACAGTGTCCTGAGACTTTCCAATCGTGAACTAAATGAGCGTGTCTCGCATTGATAAGTGTAATATCTAATACCTCCTGCCTGTTTGAGACTACGAAGGTGGGTTCTGAGCCCTGATTAGTCTAACTAGGTTATTGTCTAGAAGGAACTCAAAAATGCACTCACCTCTAGTGTTGCTGTGCTACCCCAGATGTGATGGTGTGCGTTAGCGTCAGCACCTAGTATAGTAGGTATGCCTCTCGCGTTTGCTGCTCTTGTCGCTTTCTGGACCAGGTTGTTTGGTGGTGGGTCCATGTGGTCATGAGCCATATAGCACGAGAGAACCCATATCGTGGAGTCCCCTGTCTCCCAAGCTGCAGTTATGGTATCTTCATCTAAAAGAATGAAGATATCAAGATTTGCTTTCGCTAAAATACTGGATCTAATGCGTTTGTGATTATTACCTGAGCTGGTTGCATACAGTAGTTTGTAGCCTTTGGCGCTATGTTCAAGAATCCCCCAAGAGTCCCCTTTTTCTACTAGGCGGAGGAGTAATGCAGCTGATGCTGCCTTAGAGTGGTGAAAGTTAATTTGGCAGATCCCCACCTTTGTAGCCATCAGAGTCGTAATTAATAACAATTTCTGCTTCCTCTGGACCTGGGTCCAGGAGAGCATCCTCGTCTTCCCCGAAAACCAGTTGCTCCAGGAGATCCCCCACCAGACCTGTGTCTGATTGGGAACATCCTGACACAACTGATCCCTCAGGTTGAACCACGGCCGCGACAACCCTTAATTCGCCTAAGAATCTACTACCTAGCCACCTCAGCCTGCTGTTCTGTAACATGGGACAGTGACACAGAATGTGTTCCACTGTCTCCAGCCTCTCAGGGTCCTCACACAACCCGCAAATATCCGACAAGTTGGATGCTAATCTCACGGCCATCCTTCCAATCAGGCAGGATTAAAGTAGGACTGTTGAGAGTGCGCTTCATGATGTGGATTATATAGAGCGGGACTGCAAAACATGGAATACACCCTGGCAGCATTCTTAGAAGGCGCCTTCAACACTTTGAGTTTGGAGGCTATTAGGCAGGCACTGGGTGACTTAAGTCCTCCGCTGTTCCTGATTGAGTGGATAACTCTGATGGTTCTCTTTCTTATTATGGATCTTGGCTGTTATTGTCCTGCTACGTCGCTATGACAGCTTAGGAGAGAAGGTCGTGGCATACGCGCATGATGTAGTTTGGGGGTCAATTCGGAAAAGACAATTGGTTCTTTTTACTAGGAGGTAGAAGGTGAAAATTTTAGGTTACCTGTACTAGATGGAGTAGAGCTTAGGCTATCGGATAGTGCTAAGTATCTAGGAGTCTTCCTAGACAGCGAGATGTCCTGGAAAAGTGGAATGGCTGTACTCATCGGTGGTTACACCCATTCTTACGTATGGTGCTGCGTTCGGTGGGAGGCATTGAGACTTGTTGTCGAAGGAACCGCCTGTGTAAAGCTCATAGGTGTGCTTTGATCGGCATAACAGGTGCTATGAGAATCACTCCTCAGGCGGCCCTGGACGTTATTCTACATCTTCTGCCTGTTGAGCAATTTGTGATGGGAATGGCGGCCAGGAGCGTTCTTAGACTGAGGGAGTTAGGACTGTTAGGAAATTTCACGCAGGGTGAGAATAGCAAGTTAGGATCGCCCGGCTCCACTGATTATGTGGGCACTTTGGTGGTTTTTGAGCGTCTGCCGGAGGTAATATTGCCGACTAGGAGGAGCTGGTCATGTAAGGATAGATTGTATACAGGATTTGCTATATTCAGTGATGGATGAAAGATAAGCGGCGCGGGAGGAGGAGGTTCTACGGATGTTGATGACCATACAATTGATATGGGGCGGTATTGCTAGGGGCTGGGAGATCACTATTTATGTGAACTTCCAAAACGTCAATTGCTTTGTCTTCGAACAAAGTATAGTGTTGCATCACGACGTAGTACAAAACATTTACAATGTATGTATGTATGCAGTCAGGGTATCGGTTTTACAGTTGATGCTTAGATTATTGATTACTGACGCCATAAAACTTAGAACAAAGAAAATGGACGACTCACAAGGTTAAGTTAATTTATTTATGGTGAAGTATTAAAATAAAACAAAACATCTTTTAATATATATATCAGCGAAAAAAAATTCATTTCTGCTTTTTAATTCATTGCATCACCTATATTTCATATCGTCAATACAAACTAACCACATGGTTGCATTGTTTAGGAACTTTGTATAACTACATGATTCAAATACTGTATTACAGACTTTGTATTGATACGTTCAGGAAGTCAGACAAACTGCTATTTTTGAAAAAATATTCTTAAAAAATATTCTATAAAATCCCAATATTATAAAGGCAAATACAGTCAGTAGCTTAGAAGATTTGTATATACTTATTGTCATCTCCGCCCTCTAGGTCAGCATTTTTTGCATAAGAAAACCAATCAAGTTATGTTTTGTTTTAACTTTAAACTTATTTTATGCCGCAGTATGCATTGCTACTATATTTACTATATTTAAGACTATGTATACATCTAATAATTTATTTTCATTTACAGCCGTTGGAAAAGAAGACAATCGAGGCGTAGTTCGTGGTAAACGTGTAATTGCAGAACTAGTTCACTCACGCCCACGAGATCTAGCAACAAAATGCGGTGTAACGGGTGATAAATTGTCGGTACAAACAAATTATTTTCGAATATTAAAAAAGCCGAAGTGGTCTATTCATCAGTATCGTGTGGACTTTAGTCCAGACGTTGATATGATCCGTCTTCGTCGAGCTTATTTGGCTCAGCATAAAGATCTATTTGGTGGCTATATATTTGATGGTACGTTGCTATTCTGTACAAATTTTTTCATGGATCAAGCGGAGAACGGACAAAAAGAACTTTTAACTAAGAACCGAGAAGGAGAAACAATACAAATAAAAATCAAACATGTCGGCATTGTTGATGTTTCAGATGCACAACAAATTCAAGTATTAAATTTGATTTTACGTCGTGCTATAGAGGGTCTTCAGTTGCAGTTAGTTGGTAGAAACTATTTTGACCCAGCCGCAAAAGTAAGTCTAATATACGTTCACACATAGTTTTTGTATGTTTCAAACTTAAATATATTCACAATATTCACGCCTATATCTGCGTTTAGACACGAAAGCCTTTGGCAGAGAAACATTTAGTTTGGAAAAATATTACGGGTGTTGAAGAGATCATCGTTTTTATGTTCTGTACTCGGCGGCACGCTTTGTTCACATTTTCTTTGTTGGTATTTACTTTGCTTTGTCCAAATAATAGGCAAATAATAATGGAATGGTGCCGGCAACATGTTCGTCCGAATCATCCGAACATCCGAATGTTAAAACAAAAGAGAATTCCAATGTTTTTCTTGCAAATGTTCGACCGTCTAAACTCGGACCATCGTGAAATTCCTTGATGTTTCAATAGTAAATAATTTTTGATAATTTCCTCTTCCAATTTAATATCAAAGCTTATAAATATTTGTTTTAGTGTTCATAGCTCACCACAAAACCTTTTTGCATAGAGTATTCATCTTTATGCACTAATTAAGGTACGGTCACATCTGACAAACATTTGCCGAAAAAATCGTGACCAACAGGACAAGCTAAATTTGCATTTTCTTTAATTCCAATCATTTTTTAAATATGGGTTCGCATATATTAAAAATAATATAAAAATTGCATTTTGCGGCATAATTAACTTCATTTTGTGATATAAAAACCAAGTTAAATCACACTAACGCTAAGCAAAAGTAGTGGTTACGATTTTTTGGGCAAATATTTGCCAAGTGTGACCGTACCTTTAAGTTTTATAATGGTGGTCTATAAATGCGGTTGCAGATATTCTAATCATTGACTGCAACTTGAATATTTAACAACACAATTTAATTTATTTTATTATTAAGTTCAAATTTGTTTAATTTTTAAGCTTTATTAATCTTTATCCTTTTTTACATAATAATTATTTTTTAATTACTAAAGAAAACAAAAGTAGCACAAAAGTAATTATGTACAGTGACCTGCTCACAGCTTATTTTTATACAGTTTATAATTTTTCTTTAAAGGGCACTACATTGATCATTGGCATGCTTGACTAGTGAATTTGATGAATGTATTGCTTTTACTATTCATGCACGTACACAGTTTAAACGATATATCAAATGATGAAAAAGTGCTTTATATGAAAAAAATTAAATTAACACTTTCTAAATGCTTGCCAGGTGTTTAAGCAAATGTTTATACCCTAACGTCAAGCACACGTACACGAGCATGATGTCAATGATTTGAAAAGTGTATAGAGCCCTTAACACTTATAATTAAAGATTTACATTTTCGTTCTTTTTGTAAATACTGAAGCAAAGGAATACACATAATTCAGTTATTGTTGTCGTTTTATTTTTTTTACAATAGATAAATATGGACAGTTATAGAATGGAACTTTGGCCCGGTTACCAAACTTCAATCAGACAACATGAGCGAGATATTTTATTATGTGCTGAAATTACTCACAAAGTAATGCGTACCCAAACTCTTTATCAAATCTTATCAGATTGTTCACGAGATTTTTCCGATTTCCAAACTGGTTTTAAACAACAAGTTGTTGGTTAGTTTTAACATTTATCAAAAATAGATATACTTATATAATTCATGTTTTTTTTTCTTAAAGGAACTGTGGTGCTTACTGATTACAATAATAAAACTTATCGTGTGGATGATGTTGATTTTAAAGAATCTCCAATGTCAAAATTCGACACCAAAGATGGACAAATTTCATACATAGAATACTATAAAAAGGTAAGAATTTGATAACTATTCCACAATACTTTTTCATTTAGTTAATTAACTTTAAATTAGAGATGGGATATTGGATTGGTCAGTAACTTTAGACTCAGGATATCATACTCGCTCACGATAAAAAGTATTACGCTCCATCTAGTTACGAAAAACTAATATGTCAAAATAAGGAAATCATTTCTTATACAAAACTTGTAAAAATTAGGGGATGAATAAAGAAGATATTCATCCCCCTAATGCTAATATTGAAAATATTTAGAAAAATTATGGGAATGATTTTTCTGAAGATTTCATATCCAATTCAGGAGTAGGTCGTCTAAATTATTGAAGACGCCCTGTTAATCTAACCTATGGTACATAATTGTACTTTTCTATAGTTCCTTATTGTTGATATTATACAAACACATTTTTACCGCATTTTGTAAAACTTAGTTATTATTTTAGCTTTTATTGAGATAAACGCATCTACTTTACAATAAACCTTACTCTGCTATAGGTTATGGGCCCAGAAACATAAATTAAAATAAAATAAGAAAAATTAAAAAAGAAAAATATATATAAACATTTTTTTGTGAAAATGTCGAAGCCATAGAATAGTACAGTATAAGTGGTTCGACAATCGACATGTTGCTTGGTAGTGAAAACATTCAAACCTGGTTGCGGAGGCTTATCTGGATTTAGATAATATTTAGACCACCATCATCGATTATGAAATCGATGCAGCGGGAAACCCGGAAACGCCAATAAAAAATATCAGGACTGAAGAGCTAGAAGTAAATAACCACTTATTATAGACCGGTTGTATTACATCCATATACAAAACGCTAAAGCAGCTAAAGAGTTGTGACAACAGTTAGCAAATGCCTACGCGGACTGTTTAAAACGTCGAGTAGCACTTTTTCGAAAGCTTTTAACAACTAAACTTACAAATTGTAAACCCATGGGTTTTACGTAAATGAAATAGTAACAACAGTTTAAGCACTAAATGGCATTGGTTTTAGTAGCACTTGAAAATTCTGGAATCATCATCAATACATGCGAAAATTCTGCTTTTCATACATGCAATCGTCAAATGCCGACAAAAGCAAACAAGAAAGGCCTAAAGTGTAGGTCACATTGCAAAGTATTGCCGTACGAAAACACCGTACCAAATGGAAAACCATAAAGAAAAGAGTTATTATGTATTTTCAGTCGTTGCGTTATCAACATTAGGAATCACAACTACTTGTGACAGGTATGTTGATTCGGGTGCTATATCACACTTGACATTAAACTCAAACTTGCTGAACAATATACAGGAAGAGGGTGGTACAGTAGCGACTGCCAATAAGGGCATAATGCTAATTAAGGCAACTGTTAATACTGCGTTTCGACCAGACTGCAATGATTCATTAATTGAAATAGATACCAATTAATTGAAATAGTACCCAATCTGTCAACAAATTTGTTGTCGGGTAAGTCAAATCGTTAAAAGAGGTCATACAGTTGTTTTTGAGGAAGTGGTGTAGAGGCTATAAATCTTAATGGTAAGATTATTTGTACTAGTTCCCATATGACAAAAGTATCACAAAATATTGGCTAGTCAGGAATTGTGGCACAGAAGAATGGGTCACCTCAACAACAATAGTTTAGGAGAACTTCAAAGCGGTTTGGCGACTGTTTGGATTTAACAAAACGATAATTTTAAGTTTAATATAATAACATTTATGTTGGGTTTTTGTGGAATTGGATCCCTGAAATATGAAATGTAAATGAATGATATGGCAATACTGTAAATATAAGTAATCATTGTATAAAAGAAATTGAAGCAAATAAAATGTAAAAACGGAGTCTTATTGAATAAATTGACAATTGGCGACGAGGAAAAAGAAATAATACCATGTTTTTTGTTAGTAAAACAAAACAGAAAATAAAAAGGAAAATTAACATACTTACAAAAAACTATACATACTTTAATTGAGAAGACAAACTGAAAGAAGGAAATCTTGGGGGCACGTGCGAAGTGTTAGCCAAAATGGCGACAACTGCAAATACAAATACAGCAAATGCCGGAATTTTTAGTCTGGAACCTTTTGATCCAGAACTGTCTACATGGTCACGATGGGTAACTCGTTTTGAAACAGCTTTAAAGATTTATGGATGCGATACCGGGAAATATAAAGAATACATTTTACATTTTATGTACTTACAACTTTTAGTACTTACAACTTGCTTTGCGATAAATTGTTGCCGGAAAAGCCGGAAGAAAAAACCTACGATCAAATAAAAACTGCACTCAGCGAACACTATGACCCCAAACCAAATGAGATACTGGAGAATTATAGGTTCCACTTACGTAAGCAAAAGGAGGAAGAATCCTGTGAGGAGTACCTAATTGCCTTAAGGAAATTAGCGTTATACTGCAACTTTGGCGGGTACTTAAACACAGCATTAAGAAATCAATTTGTTTTTGGATTAAGCAATCAGAAAATACAAAGCCGTCTGCTCGAGAAAAACGGTCTAACTTTGGGAACCGCTATTTCAACCGCAAAAACATACGAGAGTGCCGAAAAAGGAGGGGCGGAGTTACGCCAACCGAAGGAGGAGATGTCAGTAGATATGGTAGCGACAAACCCTAGACCGAAGAAAAAAAATGTCGAAAGGGGGCCAAGGGATGCTGGTAAGAGGTCATGTTATTGTTGTGGAAGCACTCAACATTTAGCGAATGAGTGTCGTCACAAGGAGACTGTGTGTAACTATTGTTCGCTTAAGGGTCACCTACGTCGAGTATGTTTAAAAGAGAAGAGGCAAGTGAATATCATAGATGACGACGAAATGCATACGGGGACAGAGGATATGTTCCATATTTACGAGGGGGAGGTAAACAGGGTAGAGGATAAAATTTATTCTAAACGTTCCAAATTAATTTGTAGATTAAGAGTTAATAATTATTTACTTGATTTTGAAATCGATACAGGTGCGCCAGTAACTATTGTAAATGTGGAGGATGCGAGGAAATATTTTGGCAAATTAAAATTGTACGAGAATGACACGAAATTATACAGCTACTGTAACAACGAAATTGATTGTCTCGGGTTCTTGCTGGTCACGGTCCAAATTAGTCCCACTATTCTATCACCTCCCCTAAAATTATACGTAGTCAGATCAAAAAGGGGACCCTTACTCGGTCGAGAATGGTTAAAAGAGGTTAAGTTAAATTGGTCAAATATATTAAACAAGGAATCTGCAAATATAAATCAGATATCTCAAGACACAATGCTAGATGTAAAAACAAAACTTCAAGCTATACTCAAAAAGTATCCCACACTTCAGTCACCCTCCGCTGGAAAAATCGAGGGCTATCAAGCAAGAATAAACATAAAAGAATCAGCGACTCCAACATACTTCAAAAGCCGGAGAGTGCCGTTTTCTATAATGAATGCAGTTGAACTTGAATTAGAAAAACAAGTTTCGGAAGGACTACTTGAAAAAGTAGAATCGAGCGAATGGGCAACGCCCATCGTGGCAGTACCTAAAAAGGATGGATGTGTACGTATATGCGGTGACTATAAAATTACAATAAACCCCCACATGATAGTCGATGAACACCCGTTACCCACGATCGAAGAATTATTTAGCGCGATGTCTGGAGGGGAAAAGTTTACTAAGATCGATTTGGCCCAGGCATATTTACAATTGGAGGTACACCCACACGATCGAAATCTGTTAACTATAAATACACACAAAGGACTGTTCACCCCAACTAGAATGATGTTTGGGGTTGCATGCGCCCCGGCAAAATGGCAACGCTTTATGGAGCAGCTTCTTCAAGACATTCCGGGCGTCTCTGTTTTCCTGGATGATATTAAAATAACGGCAGAAAACGATGAGTGCCATCTGGGGAGAATCGACGAGGTATTACGTCGGCTAGACAATCATAACATGAATTAATATGGAAAAATCTTACTGGATGCATAATGAAATTGAGAATTGTGGATACGTAATTAATAGACACGGTATTGGGAAAGTAAAAAGGAAGATTGATGCAATACAAAATATGAAGATACCTGCTACAGTGGAAGAAGTTCGAGCCTTTGTGGGGATGGTTAATTACTACGGGCGATTCATAGAGAATTTGAGCACTATCCTGTACCCAATAAATAATTTATTGAAAAAGAAGGTACCTTTCGTGTGGAATAACAGTTGTGAAAAATCGTTTAGTGAAGTCAAAAAGCAAATGATGTCGAATAAAATTTTAGCTCATTATAATCCAAGATTGCCGCTGGTTCTAGCTGTTGATGCAAGCCCCTACGGTGTGGGGGCAGTACTCAGCCACCGATACTCAGATGGCACAGAACGCCCGATACAATTCGCCTCACAAACCTTATCTCTCACGCAACAACGGTACAGCCAAATAGACAAGCGTACAACACTTAACACAACACTTAAAAAAAAAAGAAGCGTACGCCATTATTTTCGGTATCAGGAAGTTCTACCAGTATATTTTCGGCAGGAAATTCAACTTAGTTACAGACAATAAGCCAGTTGCACAAATATTTTCTCCTACGAAAGGCCTACCAACGATGTCAGCCACTAGAATGCAGCATTATGCTTTATATCTACAATCGTTTGATTACGCAATCGAAATTAAAACCTCAAAAGAAAACGGGAATGCCGATGCTGTCTCCAGATTGCCCCAAAATATTATAGAAAGTCATGAAGATGAAATCAATGCAATCGAATTGGAAAAAATACAGAACCTACCGATAGGAGTTAAGGAACTGGGTAAGGAAACTGCTAAAGAAACCGAAGTAAAGACCTTAATTGATTCCTTAAAATTTGGGCGGCAATGCAAGGACAATTTTCGTTTTGGAATAACTCAAACAGAATTTAGTTTGCAACAGGGATGCTTACTTCGTGGTATACGTGTATATATTCCGAAGGTGTTGCGGAAGAGAGTTTTGCAGGAATTGTATTCGGCACACTTCGGAATGAGTAAGATGAAGACTTTAGCGAGGGGTTATTGTTGGTGGCCAAAATTAGATGAGGACATTAAAGATATGGTACAAAACTGTGCACAGTGTCAAGAAGTAAAACCGGAACCCGCAAAACAACTACCGGTTCATTGTTGGAATTCAGCGAGGGAACCATTTGAGAGAGTTCATGTAGATTTCGCGGGACCAATCTTTGGCAAATACTTATTTATACTGGTGGATGCGTTTACAAAATGGCCTGAGGTGATGGTGATTAACGACATCTCTGCAGAAACTACCATGGGAGTGTGCCGTGAAATTTTCGCAAGAATGGGGATACCAAATATAGTAGTTAGTGACAATGGTACACAGTTCCATTCTGCTATATTTCAGAAATTTCTGGCTGATAATGGAGTAAAGCACAAACATGGAGCTCCCTACCACCCAGCTACAAACGGATTAGCTGAAAGGTTTGTGCAAACGCTGAAAAACAAGTTAAAATCATTAAAATCTACACCGAAAAGTTTAAAAACCGATATAGCGAAAATTTTACTGGCTTATCGCAGATCTATCCACACGGGAACTGGCAGTTCCCTGGCCATGTTGATGTTTGGTCGTCAAATTAAAAATCGTCTAGACTTGCTACTGCCGCAGAATTTAACAAGCGGTAATAACGAAAATTTGGTAGTCAAAAAGTTTTTTGGTGAGGGAGAGAGAGTCGCAGCCCGAGACTACTTGTCTAAGGACAAGTGGCAGTTCGGCAAAATAAGACAACGAAAAGGTGATTTAAACTATGAAGTATTGCTGGATGATGGCAGGGTGTGGCAAAGACATGTAGACCAGTTGAGGAAGGTGGGTGAAAGAATAGGTGCGGAAGAAAATAAATGTACAGAGGAAGTTAGGATTCGTGAGGAGGACACGCAAGAAGTGCAAGAGGCTTTGACTGAGGCGGTGACAAAAGAGGAACAATACGATTTTGATTTGCCGGATATTTCCGATGCAGCACCAGTTCCTAATGGGTCGAAGGATGCAAAGTCATCCGATTATGAAGATAAAGGAACTAGGTTTCCAGTTAGAACCAAACGCAAACCAAGATATTTGGAAGATTTTGAGATCGATTAAAGAAAAAAGGAAAGAAAAAACACATAGATTTATAATAATTATCATTATATTAATTATATTATGTCATATCAATTGATATTCTATGGGAATTTATTGAATATTGTTAGGGGGGAAAAGCTGTTGGGTTTTTGTGGAATTAGATCCCTGAAATATGAAATGTAAATGAATGATATGGCAATACTGTAAATATAAGTAATCATTGTATAAAAGAAATTGAAGCAAATAAAATGTAAAAACGGAGTCATATTGAATAAATTGACAATTTACATTAAAGAAAAATATAATTTTATAAAATTTGTTAAATTGACTGCACATCCTTCTAAATGGATCAGAATTTCATAATTTGATCTGAAGAATTTAATTGCTAACAATTCAAAGTGTCGAGATGGACGATGAGGAACATTAAACGGAATGTTATCGAGCAGGATATTAGAACAAATATCACCATTAATTAAGTTTAATATAAACGTGTTGTAATTTATTAACTGTTTAAATTAATAAAAACCCCTCAACCAATCAGCAGAAAAACACTTAGTCACCGTTTAAAATCATATAAAAGACTAGAACATTCCTTTTATTGAAAATTATAAAATTGCATCAGCTCATTATACATAAAATAATACCGCTACTTCAAAAGCTCTTTTCATAACTTCATGCAAATAAACTAATAACAAAGTCACTCAAATTTATATAAACAAATACATAGTTTTCACTTATATGTATGTAGTTAGTTGCATCTTATTATTAACATTAATATGTACACACACACACTTTTGTGTATACTACAACACCCCTTCTCGATGTATTAATAACAGCTTCTGTAGAAGGTAATTAAATTTCTGTTTTACAAGTAGCTTCGTGGGAATGTCAGCTTCTTGTTCTTCACTGCTTACATGTTCGATTTTCACTATTTCCTTTATAACTTTTTGCCTAATAAAGTGGTGCTTCACGTCTATGTGCTTGACTCTCTTATTCTCCATGTTGTAAGCTAATTTGATCGCGCTTTGATTGTCTTCAAAAATCGTTATCGAATTTACATCTACAAAAAAGTCAGCTAGCAAGCCACGTAACCAAATACCTTCTTGCATCGCCAAAGCCATTGCCACATTCTCTGCTTCTGTTGTTAAACAAGCTACTACTTGTTGTTTCTTGAAGTCCAAATCACGGTGTTACCAAAAACTTTAAACAAATATCCACTCGTCGATTTTCTAGTTGAATCATCAGCAGCATAATCAGCATCAACGAATCCAATTAATGGCTGATCGATATCATTTTTCTTGTATAACAATTCGATATTCATACTTGATTTCAAGTACCTCACCAGTCGTTTTACACCCTGCCATTGTACCATAGATGGAGACTCTTGATAACGACTTAATTCAGATATGGCGTAACATATATCGGGTCTACTGCATAACATTATGTACATAATTCTACCAATAAATTCTCGGTACCTTTACACTTTCTTCATTTATAGTGTTTCCAAACTGAATTGGTTTATCCATTGGAGTTGCCACACCATTGCAATCTTCCATATTCATAAAACGCAGTACATCTTTGATACCCTTTCTTTGCGACATAGTTATAACATTAGACTTCATATCATAACATATTTCTATTCCGAGAAATTGTTCAAAACGTTTAGATACTACAATTTCAAAAGTGTTTTAAAGTTTATTTTTTACATCATTGAATTGAATTTCGTTTCCCCCAACAAGCAGCAAATCGTCAACGTACAGAACTATATACATTACCGATTTATCACACATGTTTAGATCTCGTGAAACCCATTTTCATTGCAGCATCATAAAATTTCTTGTACCCAACACAAGGGAGATTGCTTGAGTCCGTATAGAGCCTTCTTAAGCTTGCACACCATGCCACTTTTTGCTATCATGCCTTCAGGTATTGTCATGTAGACTGTTTCATTCAGTTGAGCATTAAGAAACGCGGTTTTAACATCCATTTCGCAAATTTGGAACCTTTGCGATAATCGATGTCGTATTTTTGTTGACATCCTCGAGCTACTAGCCTCTACTGGGCTGGCCATCTTTATCGGTTTTTAATTTAAAAACCCAACGGCAAGTGATGACCTTCATATCTGACATCCTCTCAACTACCTCATAAACTTTTTGGAATGAATTTCCGTCATCCCACGTCAAATTTGGTTGATAAACAGACCGGTTTCGGCTATGTGCCATCTTTAGTGTTCTCTCAGTAACTAATCGTTTTTTGTGTTGTCCCTTGTCTTTTGTATAGTTTCCTTGTGTACCTAACTTCTTTTTCTCTCTTTCTCTCTTGTTCGTGTCTGCATCTCTCTCGTTCGTATATATTCGTGTGTGGCTCTCTCTCGTTCGTATATATTCCTGTGTGCTCTATATCTACCTGCTTCTTGTTCGTTTAATTTTTCTCTTGTTAGTCTCTTGTGTTTACCGTTACAGTTTATTATTTGAGTGATCATTTGCTAGGTGTTTTATCTTTGTGTAGGTAGTAAGTAGTCTGTGATTGTACGTTTCTGGGTTTCTTTTTGGTTTTGTTCGTTTGTTGTGTTGTCTGGTTTTCTTGGGTTATTGTTTTCTTTTTTGTAAAAATGTTTTAGCGGTTCAAATATTATGTCTGACGCAGTGTTTATTTGTTCGTTTATAATTCTTCCGTCAAACGTTTTTTGTTTGTATATTTCCATGTTTTCTAATACGTTCAGTCGCCGTCCTTTGTGCTGTAAATGCAGTAATTCAACTGTTTGTCTGATGTGTCTTGGTGTACATTTGTTGTTGAATATGTGGTTCGCGAAATTTGATTCTGGCGTTGCTCCTAGTTGTTTCAGTTTCTTGTTGTAGTCTCTTATGTGCTCCCGAAATCTTGTTTTTATTTTCCGTCCTGTTTGTCCGATGTACTTGGGCTACTTTAACGTATATGGGCAAATCAACATACAAACTAGCAAAAAATTTTTAGAAAACACAATATTAACACAGCATTCCGAACAAAAAACAATTTGGGTAGAATACTACGAAATAGCACAAACGAAACGGACCCCCTAGATAAGCAAGAAGTTTACAAATTGACTTGCTCATGCAAACATAGCTACATAACATATTGGATATTTTTGAAAAATAAACCTTTTATTGTTCATAAAACTGGAAAAAATCCAAAAATTAAAAAAAATATATAAATGAGATTGTGCCTGGTTTTTTAAATAAATTGTGGAACAAACTTTTTCAAATAAAAAGTAAAAGTAATAAAAACAACTAAAATGTATCGAAAATTCTAAAAAAAAAATGGCATTGTGTTGTGTTCAGGATTCGAAACCGTGCCACCGGGTAAGAAGGTACGGTTTCAAATCCTGACCAACTATTTATTAATTTTTTTTCTCTAATTTTTGATACATTTTAGTTATTTTTATTACTTTTACTTTTTATTTGAAAAAGTTCGATATTTTTTTAAGAATTTTTGATAGCTTTAAATTATTTTCAATATGAAGATAATATTGGAACATTTTAATCATTAGACTAGCAGATTTATGCAATAGGTGTCGATATTATTTATCTATTTTGGGTGAATTTCTTCATTATTAAACCTGTTCTTACGTTTCAAATCATTTCTTTGTTTAGTCGAAGACCACTGGCTTATTGATAAAGACGTTGAAACACTTCTTGGATGTGTGAAAAATTATATAAGTGCTAATAAGGGGATGTTAATATTTTTATAACTCACTCTTAGGCAAGAAAGTGTATCAAATTTGTTACGAAATTCTTAATTTATGGCTGACTTCATAAACGCAGTTTGCAAATCAACACGAGAATGCCTTGTAAACTCATGCTTCCAGTGTTGCTTTGGAAGCTGTGTTTATGAAATCAGCCTATACTATGAAATAGAGATTAGAACCAATAATGCGTGATCGTGATTAATTTTTTGTTTCCATCACGTGGGGGTGCGCCCGTGAGACGGTGAGTGGCAATGTTTTTTGCTTTAATGTAATTTTTTCCATTTAAATTATTTTTTTAATTTTGTTTTCGTATTTCGTGGGCGCGAATTTTCGTGATTGTGACTTCTTTCGTCTCTCCATACTATGGTGAAGGGTATATAAGATTCGGCACAGCCGAATATATCGCTTACTTGGTTTTTTTATAAAGTTGCCAATTAAATTTTCTTTTGATTTTTCAAACCGTATGCATGTGTTTGTTGTTAGGGTTGTTATTTTAGGGAAATGGTCACTTATCAAGATCGTCGATCGTTTTACAATATAATAGCGATAAAAGGGTAGAAGAACAGCCAGTTATGTCAATGAGGGTTAACGTGTTATGTGTTGAGAGATACATAAGTCGGTCTGCTACCATCCAATGTTTTTGATATGCTGGATTTTTTCCAAAATATCAAAACTGTCAATTTGATATTCTTGAAAAATCAAAACATTTTTGAGGATGGTTTCTCAGTTCCTTATACAAATGGTGGAATTCGCCCTTTTCTCTACGATTTTTATTTATTTCGTGTATTCCTTTCTTTTTAACAAAAAACAACAACAACTCGCTCTGCACAATGTAGCTCTCACTCTGACATATTGGAGTATTACTTTAGCGTGAACTACATCGCTACACTCTGCTTTGCTTCTCGCTGCCACTCTGACGTCGCACAGTGGCTGAAAATCGTTTTTCATTGGCCAAAATTCTGTAACTTTTGAACCGATCTAAATATTGAAGTAATTTTATTGGATAGATATTTAGTTCAGCTTGACTCGGTTTAAATTTCATTAAAATTGATTGAGGACTTTTTAAGGAATTGTAGGTCAAAGTTGAACTTTTGAATTTTTTTAACTTTTAGAGTGAAATATGAGTTGATTATATTTTTATTTATTAAAAAATTTAATATTTGGAAATTAATAATAATTATAAATAATTTTTGTAATAATGGAGTTTTTTTAATGTTACACTTAAAAAAAATTTTACACTGAAAAAATTCATTATATTTTTTATTAAGAGAGTACTATTTTATTTGAAACAATTTATTCATCAGACTAGCAGAATGGATCAGTAGTGATTTCGAGGTCGCTACACCATCTCATCAGCGTTCTTTGTTCGATTTTACCACTTTTGACGGTGGATACTAGTAACTAGGAATATCAACTATTTAACCGTATTATTTAACGAATTAGAATACGAAAAGTGCAACTTATTCATTTCTTACAAGTTAAATCAATTTCGGTTAGTACGAAATTCCATCTCTGATTTTTAATTATTCCAAATATTTCATACACTCTTGCTTTTTCCAAAGCCGTTGGCTTTGAGATGAAGCAGATTTCCATTTTTGTTTACTTTATTTTTGTCTTGTAGTTGACTGTCTTAGTATTCAACCACCTGTGACAATGTAAACATGATAGTTTTTTAATTTCTTAAATTAAGAAGATATGGGTAAACTCAGATTTGAACTTAAGCCAAAAATTTTCATTTCAATATAAACCTTAAACAGTTCAACAATTACGATTTAATATTAATTACTGAAAAAAATAGTAAAATCAACTGGAGATTTTGCTATTACAGAAAAATTAAAAATTTTTTGCTGACACATTTGCAAATTTGTTTAGTCAAAGAATAGTTAGACTTAAAAAAACGTTAATAATATTATCTAAAAATATTGCTATTACTACAGAAAAATTTATTATTTTTTGCTGTCAAATTTGATAATTTTAAAAACATTTTAAAAATAAAAACTGCAATAAATTTTAAAAGCATTTGCAACAATGGTAGCTTCTGTTTATTATTATTTTTGTAGTGTTGCAATTTGGGCCTTGATATCAATAACTTCTTTGTTAATGGCATCATAAGTTTCTTTTTTGAATTCAAATTTGATTGGCCTGCAGTATTTCGTAGAAGATGGCGTCTCATTTTTCCAAATATCCATTGTTTGCGTTGTTCTAGTCGAAGGCTCTGAATCTTCCAAAATCTTTTTCATTCGCAATGGTACAAATGATACCATGAACATATCCGAGTCCGAAATATTTTCACGTACAACTTGTTTGTATTGTTTTTGTCCCGAAGAACCATCACATCCCCATTTACAAAAAAGAATTAACTTTGTGTTCCCATATTTCTTTAACGCATTTCCTACATGTTATTTTCTACATCTAGATACATGTTATTCACACATTGATCTTTAATTTCATAGCAGGTAGTGCTTAAATTGAACAAAACTGCACATGTTATCCAGACCTTAATAACAGGTAAAACTGATTAGTATCTCGCCAATATGGGGTTGTTTTTTATCTTTATTGGTTTAATGTCCCGATTATTGTTATAAAATTGTTTATGACTTTAGTTGACCCTAAGATTTGATAACAGGTAAATTTAGAAAGAGATCATATGTTAACTGTAGAACCTATTGTGATAATTTTATGACTTATTTTTTGCTGATCAAAACAAAGCCATTAAACCCTTTCGCAGGTATTATATTTAATTTTTTTAGTGTTACGTAGTCTAAAGTAAAAAAACATAAACTTTTAGGCAAAAAAGTGAAAATTATATACACCATTGTATACGAGTACTTTGGAGTAATTTCATTAAAATGAAAAAAGTGTTCTACACACGGCTCGTCACGGGTGCAAAAGTATATATAGCGGTAAAGAGGACACTTTCACCTTTCTCCGGGTGGTATACATTTCTTGTTCCCCTTTGTTCCCTAGAAGTTCTATTCCACTAAAGTTTAAATTTGAGAAAAAT
This sequence comes from Gymnocheta viridis, assembly GCA_956483585.1. NCBI lineage: Eukaryota > Metazoa > Arthropoda > Insecta > Diptera > Tachinidae > Gymnocheta > Gymnocheta viridis. The sequence goes on along the minus strand of OY101440.1, from coordinate 58,206,413 downwards.
ATAGCAGTTTTATAAATATTCCGTAACGCCCCTAATATTAAACGCTAGAGCTCTAACCACTTACAACAACTAAAGACTATAATCCTACCAACATTATAAAAAAGACCGCAGGCCATTATCGATGATAACTTACGAGTAGTAACCATTTATTTTTTATAAAAAACAAAAGAAAAACACCTTTTTCTGAAATTAAAAAAACCGTTGAGTTTGACAGCATGCCACGCTCACAATTATCAATAGTTTAACCTAATTTTTTGGCTACCTTAATCTGGATATATTAGCTACAAAAGGGCGTAAAAATTTTAAAAATCGGGGACAAAAAAAATTCGACTTTTGGCCAATGAAAAACTATTTTCAGCCACTGTGCGTCGGCCTAACGGAAATTCAATTAAATACAAATTCAAATGTTATTCGTGTTGCTAAAAGTGAAGCACGATTTTTAGCGTTATAGGGTCAGGCGTAGTACGTGCGATAGTTTATTGAATTAATATTCATCCTAATTGAGTTTGGCGTTTTTATGGCGAAACACAAATCTCAAACAAATTTGAATATCCCTTACAAGCTATACAGGATTTAAAAACAAATTATTTTATTTTTCGCACTTTTGTAAAAAAAAATTACTTGAATTTGTAATAATTTCCTTATTTTTAGCGCTACAATTTACAAATTCGAGACCAAAAACAACCAATGTTGATATCTCGCCCAACTGAAAAAAATATCCGTGGTGGCCAGAATGAATTCATTATGCTTATACCAGAATTATGTCGTGCAACGGGTATAACTGATGCTATGAGAAGTAATTTCAAGTAAGTATTTTTTTCTATGTAAAACGCACTTAACACAAATATATCAGGGATTCATTTTGAAACAACATATTTTCGTAACAGTTAATGGACTTAGTAGAGCGATTCACAAACTTTTTTTATTACGATAATCTTATCGTTAAAATAAATTTATGGATTTTGCTTAATTATACGAAAAAAATGTTCTTTCGATATCAACAAACAGGCAGTAATTTAAAAAAAGTTAAGAACTTTAGAAAGGGAAGCATTTGTTACCCATATATTTTTCTCTCTTTTCATATTCTAAGCTAAACATCCTGAATGTTATGTTGTTGTAGACATCTTATTATCCTCTGTAAGTTGTTTGATTTCGTACAGTCAAGTATTTTCTCCAGTGGGTCATCCATCTTTGAAATCGGGCAAGTTTTTAGTAGGTGGGTTTTGAAAAGGATTTCATCAGAGTTAGTACATTTCAGCGGATCAATTTTTTCAAAGTAGTGCTTGGAGTTAAAATGCATTTACCCACTCGTAGGTGATCCAGCATAATACATTGTGACCTAGTTAAATTTTTATTATATTTCAGCCTGTTGGTAACTGGATTTTGTTGTTTCCGAATCATTTCGAAGGGACTGCTTATTATGGCCTTGGGGAAACATGGAATTTCCGTAACGTTGTGTAACTCCAAAGCCCTTTTAGCGCCACAGTCTACAGATTCATTTCCTTGAATTCCAATGTGGGATGGAATCTAAAGTAACAGGAATTGTGCTGTGTTTCGTCTTGTAGCCATAACATGTCATCGTAGACAACATTGTGGTTTTTAATTAAAGCCCTTATTGCACTTAAGCTATCAGTGCGGATTAACGTTTTACCACCGCGTTCTAATGCCAATAAAATTGTTGTTCTAATCGCAGCAATTTCTGCCGTAAAAATGTCTGAGTAGTAGGGTATTCTAGATTCCTTTAGAGTTTTTGTGGTATTGAGTTGTTCATTTTTCTCAGTATTGTCATTATATTTTTAGTAGCCGGTGCCGAAGAATTATAATTTTTGTTGAGATTTTTCCAAAACGATTCATGTAGACCATCAAAGGATAAAGTGATGGATCTTGATGCCATATTAACAGCTGCTTTCTCTAGAAATTCTTGAAAGTCTGCAAAATTAGCCTCCCTTTTCAAATTGTTCAGTGGAGTTGTGCGAAGTAGGCCAAAGGCTGTTCTGAAGCAATTATATATTAATGAAGTGTTAATTTTGTTGATATTTGTGTCAAGATAGAGAAACCCTAAATAAGCACAAGGATGTTTGGCGGTGACTGAACATACACAGCGAAGACGAGTGGCGTGTTTTTTTTGAAAAAGGCTAACGAGCATTCGACAACTAGCCATCGAAGCATCGAGACGAAAAGAAACAATATTGAATTATTAATAAATAAAGTATATTTTTATTTTTCATTAAAATTAACAAACGTTTTATTTCGATAAAGGCTATCCTTTGACATTTGTTTTTGAAGTCCATCCGTAGATAGTAATGCCATGCAAGAGTGCTCCTGATGTTAAGGAACAACAAATGTTAAATGACGTTTCTATATGGGGTACTTTGTTACGACAGCAGATAAGTTTTAGGAGGTTGTTGATTTTATTTTAATTTAAATGTCAATTGTTTAATATGGCGGTTGCATAGAAGATCTTTGTAAAAAAAAAATAAACCTAATATTCTCATGCGGTCAGAATTTTCAAGTTTAACATTTCTAATGCGGCAAGTACGATCAGTGCAACTCCTTTTTCTGCAAACATGTGGAATTTCAGTAATGTGAGGAGGAATATCAGCACCCCTGCTCTCTGCCCATATATGTACTCTGGTGTCCAAGCAGTTCAGATTCAAATTGACTGTTTGCGGATTTCCGGAAGCCACAGCAAATATACTGTCGGCATAAGTCCCAATATAATCAATCCCGGGTAGGTTTTCAACCGCTTTTGCCAAAGAGTTGGCGTACACAGTATAAAGTACCACCGAGAGAGGAGAACCTTTGAATATTATCTGTCTACCTTAACAGATATTTTGCGATTATTGAGGAAAAAGTTTAAAAGTTTTAAAATTAGTTTAAGGATTCCCCATTCATTAAGTTCCATTATAATATATGTTGATATTACTCGATCGGAAGCCTTTTTCAATATCCTCCGAAGGGACTAATCTGTGTTTACCTTTTCTAAGGTTTTCTTGTAAAACTTCTTCAAGTTGGTGGCAAATAGTGTGGACTCCATAAACTTTAAGGTTATTAGGGGATTTTTTTTTTTGCCATGGTGTAGGTAATTTTATCGCGTGCTGCAGTGGTACCTTTCAGTGACTTCATTGTTTCATTTAGTTCTGAGACCAGGATTTCCCTGGTCATCATTCTATACTTATGAGAAATTACGGTAAGTTGTCAATATTGATTTTTTTTTGTTTCTATGATATGGGAGTGAGAAGCTTCATCAGAGCTAAGCGAGGACCAAAGCACTGCAAAATTATCAGATATATCATTTGGGTGTCATATTATTTTCGTTTTCATTATTTGTTGGAAAGTTTCTGATGCGATTTGCTCTTAAGTCGTTTACCTTGCCCCAGATTACGCGAAGATCCATTGCGAGTTGAGGGAGCTTAGGAAATTTTCCCTTGTTTCTTTTTGCAGTCCTACACTTTATTTTTGCACAAATATTTATATTTTTTTATTAACATTTGCCCCATTACGAGTTCTTTTGAAGATTTTCCATGCTTCCTGTTTTAAGCTGATTAATTTTTAAATTTTAGAATATTTCTTATTTTTGGTTTATGGCTGATAGGGATAGATTCGTTTGCTGATTTTGTTCATTTTCGTGGATTCGTCAAAATGTTTAAACGCTATATCTGCCCTCTTCTGAAAATGATGCCAGTCAGCGTTTCTTTCCTTGAAACGAGGCGAAAATTTCGTTGTAATAACTTTCAAATCATTTTTAATTTTATTTGGGAAGTGATCGGCAACCTCCGGCATTGGCAAACAGCTCCATTTCAGGTGTGGAGCAATGTTAGAAGAAGACATGGTAACATCTACCGAAGTAAGTGTATTATTAATGTTAAGTAGAGTAGGTGAACCATCATTCAAAATAACCAGGTTTTTATCATCTGCAAACTCTTCAAGAATTCTGCCGTTTGGTGAGTTAAAAGAAGATTCCCATAGGACATTTTGTGAGTTAAAGTCTTCTAGCAATATATGATATAAATTGTCAATAATTGATATACTACTTACAATTGAACAGGATAAATTTATGTGACTCTCCTTATATACATTTGCGATGCAAAGTTCCTCATTTGTATTTATTACGACTGTTTGGAAGAGTAAGCTGTTCGTGGATTTGATATGCTGTGTTATATATTATTATAAATTCCTCTTTTTCCTATAAGGAGCATAGGGCCTCAACGAATGCGTTCCATTCTCCTATCTGCTGCTACAAACTTCAGCTAGTTCCATGTTCTTTTGCTGCCTCAATTTCTAGTTTTCGAAGCCAGGTGTGACTTGGTCGACCTCTCCTGCGGCTGCCCTGGGGATTCCAGTCTATTGCGTTTTTGGTAATGTCATCTTGAGGTCTTCGTAGAGCATGCCCAATCCATCGCTATTTCCGCTTTCTGATATCCAGCTCAACAGGTGCTTGACCGCACTCGGCACACAACCGTTCATTTGAGATGGTATTTGGCCAGAAAATTCTCAGTATGCGAGTTGGCCATAAGCTCGTTTGGCCTTGGTTATGCGGTTAACTACATCCTCTCTCGAGTCCCCGTTTGTTGTTATCATACTGCCCAGGTAGCAGAAAGATTGGACGTCTGCGATCTGTTGTTGTTGTAGTGTGAATCGACTCGTATTTGTTGTGTTGAACCTCATAGTCTTGGTCTTAGGGATGTTTATTCTGAGACCACAAGTGGCTGCTTCGGCTTGGATGTTCTCAAGTTTTGACTGCATATCCTCAAATCTATGTGACAGATGTCGTCTGCGTAGTCCAAATCCTCAAGGCGTCCGTTAAGTCGCCATGTGATGACTCCAAATTGCAGTGTGCTGTAGATTGTCGAATGCCTTCTCGAAGTCGATGAACGTTAGATACAGCGGCGATCGCCATTCGACCGATTGTTCCGTTATTATCCTGAGGATGTTAATATGATCGGTACCGGGTTTGTTGAGACGGAAGCCAGCCTGTTCATTGCGAATATCATTGGACAAATCATCTGATAACCGTCTGTTTATAATATTGGCTATAACCTTGTTCGCCATGCTAAGAAGCGTATTGCCCCTCCAGTTTCTGCATTCCGTGAGATCACCTTTTTCGGAATTTTAACTATCATAGCCTTTAGCTCATCACACAGTTTGTTGGTGTGCCAGAACTTCTCTACAATTGGGTACATGAGTTTGGCGCTTGTAACGGTATCTGCCTTCAGTAACTGGGGGGATATGTTGTCGATTCCGGGAGCCTTATTGTTCCTGAGTGTTCTAATTGCATGTTCAATCTCCAGTATGCTGGGCTTATCCGGCGGTATGTCTTGCCTCTCGGTATGCCAGAGGCAAAGGTATGTATGTTCAGTAGGACCCAGACTGGTGTCAAGCATCTTCGCATATTGGTCCACCCATATATCCATCTGTCCTGTTTTTGATGTAATGACTTCACCAAGGCTGTTCTTTAATGGTTTAGTAGATGTGAAGCTCTTGCGCCCCGGTTGTTTTGTGATCCTGTACAAATCTCGACACCTGTGAGACTCGGATGGTGTTTGGGCTTCTTTGGCAAGTTCATCAACCCAACGTTGTTTATCCCGTCGAGCGCTCTTCTTGACTTCTACATCGGTTCGGGTGTATATCTCCTGCAGTCCTCTCTTCTCGTCCGGAGATTTAGCGTTATTGATGTTGGCTTTGCAGGTTCTTCTCTCCATTATCAGATTCCATGTAACATCTGAAATCCATTCCTTTCTTCCTGATCTTCTGCAACCAATGTTTTCCCTTGCGACAGCTGCAAAGCAAGTCTTTATAGTTGGCCAGTCGACATTTACTAAATTCTGCACCCTCTGCAAAGATGACCGAATATCATTAACATAGCCCCTATGGAGTATGGGGTTCTGCAGCTGTCGGGTGTCAAATCCTCTCTGTATTACAACTTTCTTCATTACTGCAGCGACTCTTAATTTTATTACGCCAATGATCAAATGGTGGTCGCTAGATCAGTCTGCTCCTCTCATATTCCGCACATCCAGAAGACAATTGCGCCAAGTCTTGCTGATAGCGATGGGGTCGATTTGATTCTGAGTTGTTTGATCAGGGGATACCCAAGTAACCTTGTGTACCTTTCTATGCGGGAATAGTGTTCCTTCAATGACAAGGTTGTTGGACATGCACGATTCTGCAAACAGATGACCATTTTCAGTCATTCTTCCGAGGGCGTGTCGACCCATGATGCTCTCCATGTTTGTATTATCTGGTCCCAGTTGCGCATTAAAGTCAGTGTGTCACCTCTATGTATCGACAATATCACCCTTGAGAGGTCGCTATAGAAGTCTTCCTTCTGTGTGGTGTCCGATGCCTCTGTAGGAGCATAGCATTGCAATCTCTCTACAGAGTTGGGCCAATTTGGCCGAATTCAAAAGCGATCGTACGTTCCATGATCCAAATCGTGTCCGTTGTTTGAAGCTAAAGCTCATCATCAGGTTAGGCAATCGGTATTCATTCGTTTCGGTTTCAGTAATCATTGCGTTTAAGATGAGTAGCTGATTAGACTTCTGCATCCGATCCTGGATCTGGGGCTGCCAGAGCGCCTCCACGCGGGTATGTCAAGGAGATTTACATATATTTACCTATATGCGTACCTCTAACTTTTATTTGTTATACTATGGAAGAAAAAGAAAGAAGACTTACTGGCAGGCCCACGATGTCAAACGTATTCGTTCTTTCGTACAACTTACATTTAAAACAAAAACTAATTCTAAAATTTTGTTTTTGTTTTAAATGTTATTGTGCGAAAGAACGAATACGTGTGACATCGTGGGTCTGGCAGTTAATAAAAAATACTTAAGTACCTGTGGCCTGTACAAGAACTATTTAACCATTTGTTAAAAAAAACCCACTACAATAAATGTGTAAAAAAGTAACGGAAGTTGTTTGACTTGGGACTTTGTAAAAAAATGTTTAGTCCATTTAAGTCAGGTAGAATCAATTTGTATTGATGTTGTATTATATGACTTATTTTGTAAAGGCTAGGCGGCTGCTTATTAAAAAACCACAGGACAATATTAATATTTAGTTACAAAATTAAACTTTGACTTGCTCGACTGCTCAGGCCTTAAAATAGAAAACAGTGTATAAAAACAGTTTAATTTTGAGCACACAGGCATTTTTTTGTTTTTATTTATTCCCTATAGCTGCTAATGAATTATTTTAATTTTATTTTTAAATAAATTTGGTTGAAACAATTGTTGTCGTTTTCATTTACATGTATCAGATTTTTTCAATAAGTAATGTTTTAATTTTTAGCCATACTCGAAGTTAAAGTACAGTCACACCAAAGAATATAAATTGTATAGAAGGTGCATCATGTACAAGCGAAATTTCTTATGGCGGGTTGTATCGTTATAACTTAGTTCACGATGTTTTCATTGGCTCAATTCCACGAAATTCTTATAGGGATATCGCTATTTTTCGGACATTATACGACGAAACAACAATAAAATTGTCTGTCTTAAATTGTTTACAGTTCCTTAAAAATTCTTTCTTCTTCTTCTTTATTTGCCAATTCGTTTTCCGAATGTAAGCGACCATTTCAATTAAATTTTACATTATTTTAAATGATACATATCATAAGTTTTTGACTATCTCTGAAAAAGTTTCTCGATATCTCGCCTCGCTAAACAGGTTTCCTGCATCACGGATACCAGTCCACGCTTGTATGTTACTAAGCCAAGTTATTTCTTTTCTTCCTCTACTAGGCCGTCCTTCAACATTTGTTCGCGTGATAATTTGCAACAATTTATATTTTGGGTTCCTCATAATATGGCCCAGATATGCTGTTTTTCGCTTCTTTATGGTGACTATTAGCTCTCTACTTCGGTGCATTTGAATGAGTACTTCTCGGTTCGATACAAAGTGGGTCCATGGAATTCTAAGAATTCTTCGATAGATCCATATTTCAAAGGATTCAATCTTCTTTACGTCTACTGCTTTTATGGTCCATACCTCCATTCCATATAGAAGAACAGACCATATATAGGTCTTAACGAATCGTATTTTAGTTTCAAGATTAATATCATGGCTGATCAAAACTTTTTTATATTTAAAAAATGCATCTCTTGCCATTTCAATACGGCATCTGATTTCCTTTGAACTATCCCACTGGTCATTGATTGTGACCCCGAGATATTTAAAACTATGTACTCTGTCAACGTGGGAGTTTTTTATCTTCAATGAAGTTGTGTTGTGGGCATTTTTTTTACTGACAATCATATATTTCGTTTTCTGTATATTAATCTTTAGGCCATATGTTTCACTATATTCCGTTAGTTTGTCTAATAGATGTTGGAGTCCAGACATACTATCGGCCAGTATGGTAGTGTCATCAGCATATCTAATATTGTTGAGAAATATACCGTTTATATAGTATATACCTTTTCGAACCTTGCTAATTGATTCTTGGAATATTCTTTCGGAGTAGATATTAAATAGTAGTGGTGACAGTATACATCCTTGTCTGACTCCTTTAGAGATTGCAATACTCTCAGTCATCTCTCCATCGACATTAACTTGTGCTGTTTGATGCCAATACAGGCTTCTAATACATTGGATTTCCTTGTTATCTATACCTATGGACATTAGAATTTCGATCAGTTTATCATGTTGCACAGTGTCAAAAGCCTTTTCGTAATCAATGAAGCACAAGAAAACATCCTTCTGTACATTTCTGCATTTCTGAACTAACATCTGTACAGAAAAAAGTGCTTCACGGGTGCCCATGCCTTCTTTAAAACCAAACTGAGACTCACCCATATGTTTCTCGGCTTTTTCATAAATTCTGGAGTGAATTATTCGGAGAAATATTTTGAGAGCGTGACTCATTAGGCTAATGAGTCTATAATCATTACAATGTTTTGCGTGACTTTTCTTGGGAATGGTTATAAAGATTGATTTAAGCCAATCTTGTGGGAACTGGCCAGTATCGTAAATAAAATTAAACAGCTTTGTAAGAAGATGAATGTTATTGCTGTCTATCAATTTCAGTATTTCAGAAGGAATCTCATCAGGGCCACAGGCTTTTTTGTCTCTCAGGGAAGCTATTGCTACCTTAACTTCTGTTTGCGTAATCGCAACTCCTGTATGTGATTGTGGTGTCTGCGTTTCAAAACTTGATTCTTTCAATATTATTCTTTCTTTTTCTTCGATAGTATAACAAATAAAAGTTAGAGGTACGCATATTAAGTGTCGTTCTAATAAACTGTTTGCTAAAGAATGAAATAATTGAAGGCCAAAGTGTCCTTTCCTTTTATCACAAAATTAATACTTGTTCCCGACAGTTGCAATGACGTACAGGACAATAATATACCTGGCGAGGCCAACAAATTGTTGGCAAAATATCGATAGCTATTTGAATAAAAAAAAATTAATTTTAAACAAGAAAGGACCAGGAGCTCACATCAATATTAATTAAACTTTACAATAAAAAAATCACGTCAGAGCTACATATCGATGTCTTAATATAAAAAAGGCGTAACTCAATTTTTTTCGAAATAGCATTTTCTGTTTATTCTCGTTAACAAATGTCGTGCACCTTATCTCAAATAACAATTTTGATGAGAAATAAAATGTGTTGCCTCTTTTTATTAAAAATTGCATTAAAATTTGTTTGTATCTAAAATTTTGCGGATTTTATTAAGTTTTTTCCTTCTCCTGTAAAGTAACAAAAAATCGAGTTATGCGTTTTTTTATATTAAGCCATCGATAGATAAAAATTTTAACATATGTACCTCCAATGAAGTTCAAATGCTTAAAAAGTGTTTTCGCCTTTATTAGTTTTATTGTATCGAACTTATATCAATTCATTAAAACTTAAATGTAGATAAAAAAATTTAATTAAGAAAGGTGCATAGATTCGATCACAATTGATACAGTTCCATTCGTACAATAATAAAATATGCATTAACACACATCCATACATAAGCAATAAATATGTAACACTCTATCCCGTGTGTTCGCACATATATGTTCTTTTTTGAGAACTCGCACACGAACTTCGTGTGTTCGCACATATATGTACTTTTTTGAGAACACGAACTTCGTGTGTTCGCACCTTTTTTGCCGTACACGAACTTAAAATAAAAAACACGCGACCATGTGCAGTTCAAGTGTGTTCGGATCGAACAGTACGTGTGCGACTCGTGTTCGTGTGCGCAGCCAAATTTTAAAATAAAACACATTTATGTGCGTGTTCGCCACCGCACGGTGGCTGAAAATCGTTTTTCATTGGCCAAAAGTCTTTTTTTGTCACCGATTTTTAAAATTTTTACGCCCTTTTGCAGCTAATATATCCAGATTAAGGTAGCCAAAAAATTAGGTTAAACTATTGATAATTGTGAGCGTGGTATGCTGTCAAACTCAACGGTTTTTTTAATTTCAGAAAAAGGTGTTTTCTTTTGTTTTTTATAAAAAATAAATGGTTACTACTCGCAAGCTATCATCGATAATGGCCTGCGGTCTTTTTTATAATGTTGGTAGGATTATAGTCTTTAGTTTTTGTAAGTGGTCAGAGCTCTAGCGTTTAATATTAAGGGCGTTACGGAATATTTATGAAACTACTATATTTTTCTCAAATTTAAATTTTAGTGGAATAGAACTTCTAGGGAACAAAAGGGAACAAGAAATGTATACCACCCGGAGAAAGGTGAAAGTGTCCTCTTTACCGCTATATATACTTTTGCACCCGTGACGAGCCGTGTGTAGAACACTTTTTTCATTTTAATGAAATTACTCCAAAGTACTCGTATACAATGGTGTATATAATTTTCACTTTTTTGCCTAAAAGTTTATGTTTTTTACTTTAGACTACGTAAAACTAAAAAAAATAAATATAATACCTGCGAAAGGGTTTAATGGCTTTGTTTTGATCAGCCAAAAATTGGTAATAAAATTATCACAAATTATCACAAAATTCTACAGTAAACATATGATCTGTTTTTAAATTTACGTGTTATCAAATGTTAGGGTCAACCAAAGTCATAAGCAATTTTATAACTGTTGTGTTTTTCTTCCGACGGGGTTTGATGCAATTTGGAATGAATTTCCGTCATCCCACGTCAAATTTGGTTGATAAACAGACCGGTTTCGGCTATGTGCCATCTTCAGTGTTCTCTCAGTTACTGATATAACAATAACCGGGACATTAAACCACTAAAAATAAAAAAACAACCCAACAACAACAACAAATATTGGCGAGATACTAATCAGTTTTACCTGATATTAAGGTCTGGACAACATGTGCAGTTTTGTTCAATTTAAGCACTATGTGCTATGAAATTAAAGATCAATGTGTGAATAACATGTATCTAAAAATGTATAAAACTACGGATTCGATAAGGGATTACTCAGTAATAAGTTAATCCTTTAAGTATGCGGATAAAATATAACAGACGCAAATAAAAATATTCAGAAAAATATGGAGAGCTTCAGTTATAAAGAACTCGCCAGAGTATTTTGGAAACAAAAACCAGGAAGATGTTCTTTGTTACGTTAAAATAAAATTAAACTTAAATTCGTGTAGCACCGAAATGCAAGAGCAATTATCTAATTTCGTTAAAGCACTAAGAAAACGCTACAAAGAAGTTCGCTACAGTAAACAAAACTTTTATATAAAAAGTGCAAACTGGTTAGAGGGCCAACTTACTGTCGCTGCAGAAACAGCAAAGCAAGATAAGGCTGGAAGACCACGCAAATCATTGGACAACTGCAGCGATAGATCTAAGAGGCGAAAACTTAAAGATATTAACGATGTAATTGGTTGTACAAATATAAAAGAATCTTTCCTACATAATTACGATCACAGAACCAGTTAACAAAAGTGGGTATCATTGAAAAAGTTGTTAAAGATAGTCCAGTGAGAACAAAACGGATTCTTAAAAATATACCAACTCCGAGTGATGCAATACAGTACGCAAAAGAGAAGGCATTAGCATTATTTCTGGATTTGAAATTAACAAAACAGCAATATATTAAGCTCAGACTGCGTGCGATTGAAAAAGGTTCAAATATGTATCCAGCATATCATTACATAACCGCTGCTAAAATGGACTGTTTGCCATCAAAGAACACTATTACAATCACACCAATTTCGGCAGAGGTACAACTACAATCTCTACTTGATCACACAGCCGAACGCTTGCTACAATCAATAACAGGAAATGAGTTAAAGAAATATGGAAACACAAAGTTAATTCTTTTTTCTAAATTAGGATGTGATAGTTCTTCGGGGCAAAAGCAATACAAACAAGTTGTATGTGAAAATATTTCGGACTCGGATATCTTCTACGAAATACTGCAGGCCAATCAAATTTAAATTCAAAAAAGAAACTCATGATGCCATTAACAAAGAAGTTATTGATATCAAGGCCCAAATTGCAACACTACAGCCATTACAATTACAGTTAGCAAATTGAAGTAAGGTACCAATTAGTGCTGACAATGATAGATGGAAAAGTAGATCAGCCTTTGACTAACACAAAGGCTGCATCCAGCTGCATTATATACCAAGCAACATCAACCCAATTAAACCAAATACCGACAAAATCATTAGATAATACCGATGCATATGAATTTGGATTATCACCACTACATGCAAGAATACGACTTATGGAACACATACTAAAAATCAGTTATGATTTGGATTTCGGGTCTTCAGGATCAATAAAAAACAACGAAACCAACAAAGAGTTAAGAAGTTCAAAAAAGAAACATGTTCAAGATGAATATCGCAAATTTGGATTGATTATAGATCAGCCAAAACAAGGGTCAGGCAATACAAATGATGGCAATACCGCAAGAAGATCATTTGCAGATCCAGAAACAGCATCTGAAATAACAGGAGTGGATTTAAACCTTATTTTCAGATTTAAAATAATCCTAGAAGTACTTGCGTGCAATGAAGAAATTTGGAGATTATGCTAAGGAAACTGCAAAAATATATACAACCAACTACCCATGGAGAAATATGTCTGCAACAGTTCACAAAATCCTTTATCATGGAGAAGATGTCATTAAATATCATTTGGTGCCACTTGGAGATCTATCAGAGGAGGCTCAGGAAAAAGGAACAAGGATTACAGATTTTATAGAGAGCACAATACTAGAAAAATTTCACGAAATTCAACAAATGAAGATCTATTTAATATATTATTGGCAACGTCAGATCCGTTTATCTCCAGTATTCGAAATCAATGGAAAGTGGAACATAGGGATTTAGATGAAGAAGCCAAAAAACTACTAAAGAACAGAGATAGCACAGACCAAAATATGGAATATTTGCAATCAATATTTGAGTCAAATGAATAATAATTATAATTGCCTTTCATTGTTATTTAAGTACGAAAAACATAGTATTAGTAAAAAATAATAATAAACAGAACCTACCATTGTTGCAAATGCTATTAAAATTTATTGCAGTTTTTATTTTTTAAATGTTTTTAAAATTATCAAATTTTACAGCAAAAAATAATGAATTTTTCTGTAGTAATAGCAATATTTTTAGGTAATATTATTAACGTTTTTTTAAATGTAACTATTCTTTGACTAAACTAATTTGCAAATTTGACAGCAAAAAATTTTTAATTTTTCTGTAATAATAGCAAAATCTCCAGTTGATTTTACTATTTTTTTTAGTGTAAAAATTTTAAGTGTAACATTAAAAAAATTCCATTATTACAAAAATTATTTACAATTATTAATTTCCAAATATTAAATTTTTTAATAAATAAAAAAAATAATAAACCCATATTTCACTCTAAAAGTTAAAAAAAAATCAAAAGTTCAACTTTGACCTAGAATTCCTTAAAATGTCCTCAATCAATTTTAATGTAATTTAAACTGAGTCAAGCTGAACTAAATATCTATCCAATAAAATAAAAATTACTTCAATATTTTGATCGGTTCAAAAGTTACAGAATTTTGGCCAATGAAAAACGATTTTCAGTCACTGTGCACCGTACAAAATTTTGACACACACATAAATGTTGTGTAAATAAAAATATGTGTTGGTTGCTTTTGAACAGTACATGTATGTATGATGTGCGTATTTTCTGAACCTTGCTTAAAATAGAAAACGACCATTACTGTTTTACGCTTTCGTTGTCACTTATTGTAGTTGGTTTTATTAACCACATCAATTAATCCATATTTCTTTTCCTACCCCGCACACACTAGATTAAAAACACTTTTTCGTATACAAAACTATAACTAATACATATAACTATAATACATATACAAAAATTTCAAGAAAGTACTTTCATGTGTAAAGGCAGCGTTATTGATGTGATGCGAACATGTAATTTTCCAATCTATAAATCTTTTCATTTAACTTTTCTCAACAAATCTTTGTCAATAACCATCTTCCAAAAATGTATTAATTTTGGAAATGCTTTCTTAAATTTTCTTTTTTTACTAGATTTAGACGCAACTATGTTTTTTCCAAATGGTGCTAAAAAATACTACGCTGTGCAAGAATAATAACTGACATTTTAAATAAATAAAAAGAAATCAAACAAAAATAAATATATTATGTGCGTTCGAGTACCCAAATGTTTTAAAATTTTTTTATTGAAATACAATAAATGGGAACACAAATTGAGAGCACAGAAAATAATTTGTTTATGTTTTCTTGATATGTTCGTGATATAATAAATATTGCATCGAGTTCCAACAAGAAAAAGAGTTCAGTAGTCAAAAGTGTAAATATATTTCAGCAAGCAGCTGTTTCTTTAATCTTACTAATTTTTTAAAATTTTCGTTCACGTACTTTTTGGGCAACAGCTAGGAAGTAAATTTTACAATTTACTCGCCAATTACTTATTTACTGCATTTTCCTGTAAAAGTAATCGAACGCACCTTTTAATTAACAAAATAAAAAAAATAAATAAAAGTGAAAATATAAATTAAGTGCAAATGGTAAATAAATGTATTGTAATTTACTAAATGCCTATTTCCTTATAATGCCCTATATTAGATTTGTGTTACACAAACAAAAAATGAACAAAATATTAATAAATGTCCCATATTTTTCGATATTATTCGGTATAAAACGCAATTTTCAAATATATTTGTATATTTTTTTTTAAATATTGGCCAGCTGGTTTTGTTATTCAAATAAAATCTTGTAAATGTCAAAAAATGCAATGTAAACGAACTAGATTTTGAGAAAGATTTCAAATCAAATTACTAGATTTCGAGGCAATGTAAATGCACTATTGTTTAAAGCCAGTTTGGAAATCGGAAAAATCTCGTGAACAATCTGATAAGATTTGATAAAGAGTTTGGGTACGCATTACTTTGTGAGTAATTTCAGCACATAATAAAATATCTCGCTCATGTTGTCTGATTGAAGTTTGGTAACCGGGCCAAAGTTCCATTCTATAACTGTCCATATTTATCTATTGTAAAAAAAATAAAACGACAACAATAACTGAATTATGTGTATTCCTTTGTTTCAGTATTTACAAAGAGAACGAAAATGTAAATTTTTAATTATAAGTGTTAAGGGGGCTCTATACACTTTTCAAATCATTGACATCATGCTCGTGTACGTGTGCTTGACGTTAGGGTATAAACATTTGCTTGAACACCTGGCAAGCATTTAGAAAGTGTTAATTTAATTTTTTTCATATAAAGCACTTTTTCATCATTTGATATATCGTTTAAACTGTGTACGTGCATGAATAGTAAAAGCAATACATTCATCAAATTCACTAGTCAAGCATGCCAATGATCAATGTATAGTGCCCTTTAAAGAAAAATTATAAACTGTATAAAAATAAGCTGTGAGCGGGTCACTGTACATAATTACTTTTGTGCTACTTTTGTTTTCTTTAGTAATTCAAAAATAATTATGTAAAAAAGGATAAAGATTAATAAAGCTTAAAAATTAAACAAATTTGAACTTAATAATAAAATAAATTAAATTGTGTTGTTAAATATTCAAGTTGCAGTCAATGATTAGAATATCTGCAACCGCATTTATAGACCACCATTATAAAACTTAAAGGTACGGTCACACTTGGCAAATATTTGCCCAAAAAATCGTAACCACTACTTTTGCTTAGCGTTAGTGTGATTTAACTTGGTTTTTATATCACAAAATGAAGTTAATTATGCCGCAAAATGCAATTTTTATATTATTTTTAATATATGCGAACCCATATTTAAAAAATGATTGGAATTAAAGAAAATGCAAATTTAGCTTGTCCTGTTGGTCACGATTTTTTCGGCAAATGTTTGTCAGATGTGACCGTACCTTAATTAGTGCATAAAGATGAATACTCTATGCAAAAAGGTTTTGTGGTGAGCTATGAACACTAAAACAAATATTTATAAGCTTTGATATTAAATTGGAAGAGGAAATTATCAAAAATTATTTACTATTGAAACATCAAGGAATTTCACGATGGTCCGAGTTTAGACGGTCGAACATTTGCAAGAAAAACATTGGAATTCTCTTTTGTTTTAACATTCGGATGATTCGGACGAACATGTTGCCGGCACCATTCCATTATTATTTGCCTATTATTTGGACAAAGCAAAGTAAATACCAACAAAGAAAATGTGAACAAAGCGTGCCGCCGAGTACAGAACATAAAAACGATGATTTTAAAAACGTAATATTTTTCCAAACTAAATGTTTCTCTGCCAAAGGCTTTCGTGTCTAAACGCAGATATAGGCAACTGAAGACCCTCTATAGCACGACGTAAAATCAAATTTAATACTTGAATTTGTTGTGCATCTGAAACATCAACAATGCCGACATGTTTGATTTTTTTTGTATTTTTTCTCCTTCTCGGTTCTTAGTTAAAAGTTCTTTTTGTCCGTTCTCCGTTTGATCCATGAAAAAATTTGTACAGAATAGCAACGTACCATCAAATATATAGCCACCAAATAGATCTTTATGCTGAGCCAAATAAGCTCGACGAAGAGGGATCATATCAACGTCTGGACTAAAGTCCACACGCTACTGATGAATAGACCACTTCGGCTTTTTTAATATTCGAAAATAATTTGTTTGTACCGACAATTTATCACCCGTTACACCGCATTTTGTTGCTAGATCTCGTGGGCGTGAGTGAACTAGTTCTGCAATTACACGTTTACCACGAACTACGCCTCGATTGTTTTCTTTTCCAACGGCTGTAAATGAAAATTAGATTATTATATGTATACATAATCTTAAATAAGCTACGTTCGTAAATATAGTTGTAATGCATACTGCGGCATAAAATAAGTTTAGAGTTAAAACAAAACCTAACGTGATTATTCGACTTTCTTATGCAAACAATTGCTAGTATTGTCGTAAATATGTGCATACAAATATATTTAAATATACAGCACTACAGAGGGCGAGATATATGACTATAAGTACATTAGAATCTTCTAAGCTACTGACTTGATTTTAAAAAATAGTACAGTTTTAAACCCGTCCTGCCAATCACAAAGTGGCCCGTGATAACACCTATCATGGATCTAACGCAGGACTTCTGCCCAGGAGCGAATCCGGATCGGACCTTCTAAGCACAGGCCATAGCGCACGCTATACCCGACAGTCCGTTCAGGTCCTCCAGGCCTTGTTAGTTTTGCTCGGAGCCCATTCCCTGATCCCTCCAAATAAGAAGCCTAACGGAGGTCTAACCTCCTCTAGACAGTCCTGATCCTCCATTTCTGAGCCCAGTCTTGCTAACTCATCATCTATTTCATGGCCGTTGCTGTAGCAGTGACCCAATACCCAACACAATCTTAGCTCAAAACCCTGTACGATTTCTCTTAGATTCCTCGTACAATTATCTACTAGCTTGGAGTTTACGCGACAGTCCGTTAAGGCCTTAAGAGCAGCCTGGCTGTTCACATAAATATTGATCTCCGATCCCTAGCAATATTGCCCCATATCAATTGTATGGCTCTCAAGATCTCTAGAACTTCCGCCTGGAAGGCACTACATTCGTCAGGCAGCCTATATGACCTGATGTCCAGATCCTTAATGTGCACCCCCGCGCCCGTTTCCCTCATCTTTGAGCCATCAGTGAATATAGCAAATCCCTTATACAATCTGCCCTTACCTGACCAGCTTTCCCTAGGCGACAATATTACCTCCGGCAGACGCTCAAAATCTACCTTAGTGCCCACATATCATTAGCACCAATGAAATACATGTACATATATAGACTAGCTAAAATACGCTCAACAAACAAGTTTTTAAAAATATTTGAAAAAAGATATCGAGGCAATCTCGATTAATAAATTTAAAAAAGTTTATTTACATATGTTAATCAATAATATATGTATGTTATCTGTGTGTTCTTCTTTATTTTTCTTTATATATTTGCACCTTGAATAATTTGAAATGAATTTTTAACTTGTTTACTATTTTAATTTTTTTACAGATTTTATTTATGTAAATGAATAAAATTAGTTTGACATCGGAAAAAGATGTTTAAATACAGAATTGGGTGTGCGTATAAGGCCACCTATATATTATTAGAACTGAATTTTTTGTACATACATACATTAATATAATAATTGAACTAATTATTATAATTATAAAAATTATCTATACTATTAATTATAGACTTTTGTGTGTATGTCTTTGAATGTACCTTGATTTAATGTTGCAAATATATTTTAATGTATTTTTCATATTATTTACAGACTTATGAGGGCCATGGGGGACCACACACGGCTAAATCCTGATCGTCGTATTGAACGTTTGAAAACTTTTAATAATCGACTGCACAATTCTAAATCTAGTATGGAAGTTTTCTCGCTGTGGAATATGAAACTTGATACAAATTTGGTGGAAGTTCCAGGGCGTAAATTGCCAAATGAAAAAATTGTTTTTGGTAATCAACAGAAATACGTTTGTGATAGAAACGCTGATTGGACGCGTGAATTTCGAAACAATTCCATGTATTCTCATGTTGATATAAAGCGCTGGTTTGTCGTTGTCCCTCGTCGTAATTTACGAGAAGTTCAAGACTTTGTCAGAATGTGTATTAAAGCAGCAAATTCCATGAAAATGCACATATCTGAGCCCAAATAGTAATTGAAATTTAATTTAGGTTCCTTCATGTTACAAATAAATTTAATGTTTTAAATTCGTTTTAGCGAGGAAATGCCAGATGATCGTAATGGTTCCTATTCTCAAGCTATTGATAAAACAACCGCTCAAGATCCTCAAATACTAATGCTGGTACTTGTAAACAACAACGAAGAAAAGTAAGTTTAATAATTCGTCAATTCATTATTAGTTTAGCTAATATACAAAAGTAGGAATGTAAAAAAACAATAAAGAAGGTTTACATGCAGTTTTTTTTTTATCATCATAATACTTATGTATGTATGTTTTGAAAAAATTAAAATTTATATATTTATCTATCACTGAAATGAATGAATGAAATAAAAAATCTTGTTTTGTACCGCATTTTCAATTTGTGTTAAGTAACATTTTGTACTGCGGACGTACATACGTATATAAACTGCCGCTGAGGACTATAATATGCTTCAGTACAAGTTAACAAATCTAAAATTGCATTTATTTTTGTTTTATTTGCATTCCTTTGTGCGTATCATTATGACAATTGTCAGAACGTCGATAAAACTGAATTTTTTTTTGTCATAATTTAAAAAATATTCTTGCCAAGACTCTTTTAATTTGTTCGCTTTAACAATGTTTTCAATCTAACGTTTGTTCTACAATTTACGCTTCTGCTTCGGAGAGTTGACAATACTAATTCTTGCAAACAAACAAACTTGTTTGACCAACAGGCTGTAATCTATGCTATTACTTTCGCGGTTTAGGGGATTCCCCAAATAACAGAAATGTGCGTACTCATAAAACATTTAAACTTTTATTACATATAATGATTAATTTAATACATTTAATGATTGTTTTTTGTTTTTAAGCCCTATTGAATTGTTTATTTAATTTTTTTAATAAAAGTATTTTTAAATAAAAACAAACAATCTTAGGGCCGTTAACAATAAAAAAGTTAACTTCAAGTTAACACTAAACTCAAAACTTTAACTTTGGTTAGTGAAAATTCATTAACAAGAAGCTCTGTTAATATTTACCTTTTAAATAAATTTAACTGAAATACTTTCTGAGTTTAAATTTTTAACTTGAAAAAAATATGAAAAAAAATATTTTTCATAAATTCTTAAAAAAATTGTGATTTAATCTTTATCATCTGAAAAATGCACATCTTTGTGCAGAAATCGTGCTCAGATGTCCTTGAATGATGGTGTTATTTTCTTCTTTTGGCATTTCCCAAAACTAAATTCCTGGTGTGAATCACAATAGTTGATAACTGTAAGTTAACTAAATTTTTTTATTGTTAATTAACATTTTTAATTTCCAATTAAAATTTAAGTTTAGACAAACTGAAAGTTAGTAAGATTTCAAATTAAATGAACATAACTAAACTTTGTGTTAGTGGCCCTTAGACAAATTTTTGTTGATTTAAATTTGAAGTTTCCTCTCGGCCCTCTTGTACAGACACATTTTAAAGGTCCCTTCGGTGTCCGCTCAAGAGAGATTCTACTGTACTTGTGAGTGGTCCATTTAGTCGCATTAATGACATGGACTAGTTTTTGGGTCAGTCTGGTGTAATGCATAGTTGGGTTATGTGGTCCCGTCCCAGGTCATCGAAACGTTAAAAAGACCATGTTTTTACATGGATTTGGACTAGTTTTAGACCACACGGACCATCTGCGGACTAGTAAAAACACGGGTGTATAGACTAGTTGGGTTTTTCGCAGGGCATCTGCAGGGTGTATACTCGATCCCATGTGTTTGTGTGTGTGCGTGTGTGTGTATGTGTTCCGCACGCAACAATATCCATTTTGGAATTTCATTTATCTGTATTCTTTTGCTTTTAAGAAATTCATTAAACATAAAATAAAAAATAAATTTTATTACTTATTTTTATAAGAGACCAATAAAATAATTAAACAGAAAATAAAATGAAACTGTAAGAGGTGCAAGAACAAATTTAACAAGAGAAAAACTCACTCATGTGTAATAAGTGTTTTAATTACATTTTATGAAAATGTAAATGTGTGTGTGTTCGAGTGTCTGTTTGCGAGTGAGTGTTTGTTTTGTGTGAGAGTTTTTAAGAATATAAAAATAAAAATTCATGCATATGCATGCGTTAATACTCGCATGGGCTTGTGTATGTATGTATGTATGGATGTATATGTGTATATGTTGTGTGTTAGTATGTGGGCTTATTTTATATTGAAAATCACTGAATAAATTATTTTCCTTTTTTAATGAATGGAAAATGAACACATAGAAACTCGTACTCGTGCAGTCATGAGTGGACACAGTACATGCAGATTTATGGATGCAATAACAAACATACATAAATACATTCATGATAACTATAGAAGTGTGCACATTATTTTTACATATGTATATGTATGTACTTCATGTATTTACTTTAGTATTGTAATAACATTTATAAGTTCTTTATTGTGTACTGAATACACATTCACTTGTATGACTTTGCTTTCACTTGTATATCATGGCGGCATGTTTAAATTCCGTTCTACAGCAAGTTACCATGAGAGTATAATTTTATAATTTGAAAAAAATCTCAATTAAAATAAGTATTAAAAATAAAAATATAAATAATTAGATTTGTCCTTATAAATAAATATGTATGTGGTGGGGTCGAAAATTTTGAACATATGACGAATAGATTAACAATTTCAATTGGTTTGATTAATTTAAAACTGTCTTATTAAGCTGAAACTGAAAAACTGATTTGGACCGAATTTTAAAAGTTTTTATGTTCATGTTCATCCAACTTACTTTTCTTACAGTTAAGAAACACAAGCCGCCGCCGCACGGTGGCTGAAAATCGTTTTTCATTGGCCAAAAGTCTTTTTTTTTTTTTGTCACGATTTTTTAAATTTTTACGCCCTTTTGCAGCTAATATATCCAGATTAAGGTAGCCAAAAACCATTGATAATTGTGAATGGTTACTACTCGCAAGCTATCATCGATAATGGCCTGCGGTCTTTTTTATAATGTTGGTAGGTTTATAGTCTTTAGTTTTTGTAAGTGGTCAGAGCTCTAGCGTTTAATATTAAGGGCGTTACGGAATATTTATGAAACTACTATATTTTTCTCAAATTTAAACTTTAGTGGAATAGAACTTCTAGGGAACAAAAGGGAACAAGAAATGTATACCACCCGGAGAAAGGTGAAAGTGTCCTCTTTACCGCTATATATACTTTTGCACCCGTGACGAGCCGTGTGTAGAACACTTTTTTCATTTTAATGAAATTACTCCAAAGTACTCGTATACAATGGTGTATATAATTTTCACTTTTTTTGCCTAAAAGTTTATGTTTTTTACTTTAGACTACGTAAAACTAAAAAAAATAAATATAATACCTGCGAAAGGGTTTAATGGCTTTGTTTTGATTAGCCAAAAATTGGTAATAAAATTATCACAAATTATCACAAAATTCTACAGTAAACATATGATCTGTTTTTAAATTTACGTGTTATCAAATGTTAGGGTCAACCAAAGTCATAAGCAATTTTATAACTGTTGTGTTTTTCTTCCGACGGGGTTTGATGCAATTTGGAATGAATTTCCGTCATCCCACGTCAAATTTGGTTGATAAACAGACCGGTTTCGGCTATGTGCCATCTTCAGTGTTCTCTCAGTTACTGATACAACAATAACCGGGACATTAAACCACTAAAAATAAAAAAACAACCCAACAACAACAACAAATATTGGCGAGATACTAATCAGTTTTACCTGATATTAAGGTCTGGACAACATGTGCAGTTTTGTGCAATTTAAGCACTACCTGCTATGAAATTAAAGATCAATGTGTGAATAACATGTATCTAAAAATGTATAAAACTACGGATTCGATAAGGGATTACTCAGTAATAAGTTAATCCTCTAGGTGTACGGGTAAAACATAACAGACGCAAATAAAAATATTCACGAAAATATGGAGAGCTTCAGTTATAAAGAACTGGCGGAAGAGTATTTTAGAAACAAAAACCAGGAAGATGTTCTTAGTTACGTTAAAATAAAATTAAACTTAAATTCGTGTACCACCGAAATGCAAGAGCAATTATATAATTTCGTCAAAGCACTAAAAAACGCTACAAAGAAGTTCGCTACAGTAATCAAAACTTTTATATAAAAAGTGCAAACTGGTTAGAGGGCCAACTTACTGTCGCAGCAGAAACAGCAAAGCAAGATAAGGCTGGAAGACCACGCAAATCATTGGACAACTTCAGCGATAGATCTTAGAGGCGGAAACTTAAAGATATTAACGATGCTTATGGAACACATACTAAAAATCAGTTATGATTTGGATTTCGGGTCTTCAGGATCAATAAGAAACAACGAAACCAACAAAGAGTTAAGAAGTTCAAAAAAGAAACATGTTCAAGATGAATATCGCAAATTTGGATTGATTATAGATCAGCCAAAACAAGGGTCAGGCAATACAAATGATGGCAATACCGCAAGATCATTTGCAGATCCAGAAACAGCATCTGAAATAACAGGAGTGGATTTAAACCTTATTTTCAGATTTAAAATAATCCTAGAAGTACTTGCGTGCAATGAAGAAATTTGGAGATTATGCTAAGGAAACTGCAAAAATATATACAACCAACTACCCATGGAGAAATATGTCTGCAACAGTTCACAAAATCCTTTATCATGGAGAAGATATCATTAAATATCATTTGGTGCCACTGGAAGATCTATTAGAGGAGGCTCAGGAAAAAAGGAACAAGGATTACTGATTTTACAGAGAGCACAATACTAGAAAAATTTCACGAAATTCAACAAATGAAGATCTATTTAATAAATTATTGGCAACGTCAGATCCGTTCATCTCCAGTATTCGAAATCAATGGAAAGTGGAACATCGGGATTTAGATGAAGAAGCCAAAAAACTACTAAAGAACAGAGATAGCACAGAACAAAATGTGGAATATTTGCAATCAGTATTTGAGTCAAATGAATAATAATTATAATTGCCTTTTATTGTTATTTAAGTACGAAAAACATAGTATTAGTAAAAAATAGTAATAAACAGAACCTACCATTGTTGCAAATGTTATTAAAATTTATTGCAGTTTTTATTTTTAAAATTATCAAATTTGACAGCAAAAATTTAAAATTGTTCTGTAGTAATAGCAATATTTTTAGATAATATTATTAACGTTTTTTTTAAGTGTAACTATTCTTTGATTGTAAACAAATTTGCAAATTTATCAGCAAAAAATTTTTAATTTTTCTGTAATAGCAAAATCTTCAGTTGATTTTACTATTTTTTTCAGTGTAAATTTTTTTTAAGTGTAACATTAAAAAATTCCATTATTACAAAAAATATTTATAATTATTATTAATTTCCAAATATTAAATTTTTTAATAAATAAAAAAATAATAAACCCGTATTTCACTCTAAAAGTAAAAAAAAATCAAAAGTTCAACTTTGACTTAGAATTCCTTAAAAAGTCCTTAATCAATTTTAATAAAATTTAAAGCAAGCCAAGCTGAACTAAATATCTATCCAATAAAATAAAAATTACTTCAATATTTTGATCGGTTCAAAAGTTACAGAATTTTGGCCAATGAAAAACGATTTTCAGCCGCTGTGCGCCGTAACCTGTTTAACTATCGCTCCGCCGCTCAGCTTACACAAAAAATGTGGAATTTGGTTGACCTTGCAGGCCATCCAACAAATTCCAGCTAAGCAAACGTAGAAGCGGTTGAAATTTATAAATTTTTTAATAAATATCAAATTGATGTAATGAAAATTGTAACATGTACATCAAAACAATACTTATCCAACGTTAAAATTTTCGATATGGAGCTAAATGTCATGCATTACTTCTCAACAACAATCACAAATAATTTCGCGAAATAGGGTTTGGACTCAAAAGGGGGGTTTCAAAATATATGTTAACCCATTAACTCAATTTTTATTTGAATGTTCGGTGCGCCAAACCAAATAAAACGTATCCAGATTGTATTTAGTTTTCCTTCATTTAAATGAAGAATTGATTTTCAATTACATTAGCAAAGAGCTAATGATAATGGTTATATGTACATATGTATATGTATAACGAATATATATTCATTATTTTTATAATATTGTTTATATAATATTGTCAACATCTGATTAATTCTATGTTGATATACATATGTACCAAAATTCAGATCGATTACGTCAGTAGTTTAGTTTTCTTATATTTATGCAACAATTTTTTATCAATTACACATGCGAAGATCCGAAATAATGGAACTATTAAAATATGTTTTAGCGGTTTTATGTAAATACTTTACGCTTGTGAGTCCACCATTTTTATACCCTTCACTAAAAAATTGGAATGGGGATATATAGGTTTGTCATTCCATATATAATTTCTAAATTATTCATTGAAGACCCCATAAAGTATATACATATATTCTGGATCCTAATATATAGAGAAGACGAATGAGCGATGTCCGTCTGCTATATTTTTGTGTTAGTAGGAACAAGGCCTCACACAATATAGAGACCTAAATTTTAGACCATTCTCTTTGAATTTTTCCTGTTCGGTTTGAAAATAACAAAACTCGTTTCAATAATTAATAAGATATATCTAAAATATGTTTTTTTTCGTTATGTGTTCTATTTCATTGTTTTGCTATGGCCCCATATTTTCAAGCAGATCTCTTGTGTACAATTCTAGTAAGGTTTTTACTGAAAATAATTAAAGTCGGTCCATTAACGGCTAACATATGTGCAAAAAAAAATGGTAATCGAAAGGCAATTTTGTTTGTTTCTTTAAACTAGTTTTTGTATGCTTATTAGTATAGTATGCATGCATATTACAATATTTATCATTTATTTAAAAATTGGTTATGTATATTCTACGCTTAAACATATTCAATCCCGCAAGCGAATAGTCTTGCGTGATCACGCTAATCACGTGAGCGGTGCCCATCTCTACTATGCTTGCGTAAATTACAGATGTCGTTTAAATCGACATGCTGAGAACAAAATTTATAATGCAACTACATATAACAGCTACACTACCAGTGCTTGCACCTGAAAATTTTGTATCACCAAGGCCGCCAACTCCAGATCGTAGAACAGAATTTACAAGAATGGCTAGAGCAAGTGGTGTTACTTATGAAGATCCATTTGATAGCGATTAAGTACCCCAACAGGGAAGAGATGAACCACAACTAATAACACAAATGGAAATGGATTTCATTGTGGCCATATTGGGACTATCGCAGCGACTAGCCATATTTTTGTCAGCGCTTTTAAAGCAAAAAAAAAGTCACATGCTAATGTCAACTCTACGGCGTACCGCAAACGGCAAGCTGAATTTCAGAGCCTCTACAATCTAAATGATGACAATTCGTTCGCTTACTGCAGATATAAAAGCTTTCGTGGTAAAGATGGGAGTGAACTACACCGCTAGTGAGTGTAGATTATTTATTGATGGTTCTGTTTCGAAAAAAAATTAAATACCACGAAAATAAATGGAAGATTTGCTGTGCGTTGAAGGTCATCAACATTTTGCAAGGGCTTTCCAAAATTCTTTTGTTTTCTTTGCAATTCCATGTAGTTTGTCGAGACCAAGAGGAAGTTTTGAGGAACAAATGAAACAACATAGACTGAAGAACGCACCTCCAATTGAAAATACTCAAGACATTTTTCTGCCACCGCTCCACATAAAATTGGGAATTGTTAAAAAATTTTCGAGAAATTTTTCACTTTTTGCGGCTACCTGAGCGCTACCTAAACGGTATTAGGAATCATTCATAGGAAATTTATATGTTTAAAAAGTTGTTTAATAAAATCTTAGGTACATTTTTGTACTTGATTGATTTCTTGAATTTTTAACGGTTTGCTACCCATGGACCTAAACAGTGGAAAAAAAGGTAAAAAAATCGAATCAAATTTTTTTTTTTGAATTTTCATCTTGAAGATGAAGATTTTTTGATTTTATATGTTCACAATTTTTGTTCTTTATGACAAGATCTACAACTTTGCCTCAGAGAGTAAATCAAAATTCCAAACGATTTGCAAGATATCAGCCTGAGAAAATTATAAGTATTTTGCAAAAATTACACCGAGGACCCAAATCTTTGGGGGCCCATAAAAAAGTGCATGACTTTGACAAAACTGGGAGACACGGGTCTTCTTTTTTTTTTTTTTTTTTATCACGTAGTGGTGTCCGTATATGGTTATTTTTTTTTTGTGTTGCATTTTGTTATGAAATTGTTTTTCGATGAAAGTTAATTTGTATTAATAAAAATATCTTCGATATTTTTCCATACTGATCAGATGATCTAATTTACCAAGGTATATTGTGAGTGTAGCATCATGTTTCTTTAAAATTTGTTTCCTATTTCTGTATAACTGAATATTAGAGTTCAAATTTAAATCCACTTCGAATTTTACCTTAAGAATATTGAACATTGAACATTATTTCTATAAAGTTTTTTTGCAGTGGTACTATAAATTGGTTTTAAGGAAACTGTTTTTAAGGTTTAAATTCAATTCATATAATATGCATATATTGTTCTAAACTATTCTCTTTTTTTCTTTATGAGTGTTAAGCAATATAATCATATTTTTTTCTTTGTAGAATGTGATAAAAAATCTCTTAACAATTAGAATGTTATTTGGATACTTAGTTACATATAATAAAGCAGAAAAATCTCTTCTCGGCTAGACTTTGTTACCTCTTTCCAAATATTTTGTAATTGAAACTTTCAGTATATTTAGCAAAGCTTTTTCTAATTTTTTTGTTTATTTTATATTTACAACCTGGTATTTTACTGTTCTTTCAATATAAATTCCCATAATAAATGTTTCTTTCATTCTATAAGAACACTTCAAAAGCACTTCAATTAATTTAATTGTCTTTTCTATAAAATGGAAACAAAGTTTGATGTAAGAATTTAATTTGATATCAAACTCCAAAATGCAATTAAAAAGGAAACTAAAAACTTGAAAACCTCGCGAGAATAGCGCGTATTCTGAAAATTGCAATATTGGAAATAATTTATTAAAAAAAAGTAAGAGTGATTGATATATTTGGCTGTGCCGAATCTTATATACCCTTCACCATAGTATGGAGTGAAGAAAGGACACAATTACGAAAATTCACGCTGACGAAAAAAAATTTCTTTAATTAAGAATTTAAATAAAAAAAATTACATTAAAGCAAAAATATCGCTACTAACCGTCACGGACGCACGCTCACGTGATGGATTCTCATCTCTATTCCATAGTATATGCTGACTTCATAAACATAGCTTGCAAAGCAACACTGGAAGCATGAGTTTACAAGGCATTCTAGTGTTGTTTTGCAAACTGCGTTTATGAAGTCAGCCATAAATTATTAATTTCGTAACAAATTTGTAACACTTTCTTGCCTGGGGTGCATTATAAAAATATTAACATCCCCTTATTAGCACTTCAATCAGTTTTCACACATCCAAGAAGTGTTGCAACGTCTATCAAAAAGCCAATGGTCTTCGACTAAATAAAGAAATGATTTAAAAAGTAAGAAAAGGATTAATTATGAAGGAATTCTCCCAAAATCGATAAAAATATCGCCAACTATTACATAAATCTGCTAGTCTAATGATTAAAATGTTCCAAATAGTATATTCATATTGAAAATAATTTAAAGCTATAAAAATTTCTTTAAAAAAACGAACTTTTTCAAATAAAAAGTAAAAGTAATAAAAATAACTGAAATGAATCAAAAATTAAAAAAATTGCTTTTTGTTGTTCAGGATTTAAAACCGTACCCTAAAAAATTTGCATATTTTTTACGTTTGTTTCAAATTAAATTTTTTGAATTTACGCCGAATATAGTGTGTGAGCAATGAAAATTAAAATATTGTCGTTCCACAAAATCCTTAATAAAAACTTTATTTTTCATCCGCTTTTATTACGCTTAAGATGTTGGTAATTAAATAAACTATTTAGTAAAAAAAATAAAACATTCCAGATCTTTACTATAACGTGGAAAAAAAATAAAAAATTTTGAAACAAACGTAAAAAATAGGCAAATTTTGATTTTTGAGGTTCCATAACTCAGCCATTTCTTGTCATATAACGACGTTATCTAAAGAACGGTACTTATAAAAAAATATAGCTTTTCCGTGTTCAGGAGGTCCCAATTAACTTATCCAGGCATGTGGCGTTCTTGGTATTTTTCCAAAATAAAAATTTGTAAAGCTGTGTTATAGATTTACAAGACGAACAGCACCATATGACTGTACAAACGCGAGGGTTGACAGGATGGAAGGTAAATACCTTTGATAAGGATATCTTCGCAGCTTGTATGCAGAACACGGAACTAAATGGTTTAGCTGAAGATATGACAGTACAGTTAGTAAGTCACATCACAAGTGCGTGTAATGTAGCTATGGTAAAGCGTAATAGGTCACCAAATAAGCCTTCAGTCTACTGGTGGAATGATGAAATTGCTAGATTGCGATCAGAGTGTGTAAGTGTCCCAATGCTGTATACAAGGACTCGAAGTAGTTTTAAGAATACTGTATACCACCATCTATATAAGGATAAAGGGAAAACGTTGAAGATTCCAATTCGTAGGAGCAAGCGTAGGTTTTTTCTCAGTATGTGTGATGAGGTAGATAGTAATCCTTGGAGCCTTGCATATAAACTGGTAACCAAGAAACTCAAATGCCTTGGTCCCTCCCCGCCAAGAGAAGAGCCTATCCTCGAAGGAATTATAGATCATATCTTTTCCCAACAGGAAATTCCGACATGGCATCAAAGGTATCCGGAAGAATTTTTCGACATTCCTCCGGCTACGATTTCCGAGAAGAAGGTGCTGTCTCAAAATTTAAAGACAAGAAGGCACCAGGCCTAGATGGCATTCCGAATATGGTTCTAAAAGAAGCTGTTAAACTCCACCCTGAATATTTTATGAAGGTAGTAAGCGCATGCTTGAGCCAGGGTACTTTTCCAATAATGTGGAAGCGACAGAAGTTAGTATTGTTACCTAAAGATAGTAAGCCGTTAGATGACCTCTCCTCTTATCGTCCCCTGTGTATGATAGATACAACTGGTAAACTGGAGAGCATAATTTGTAGGAGATTGGCAGATTATCTTGAAGCTAACCGTGGTTTATCAGATAACCAATTTGGCTTTAGGAAAGCAAGATCAACAGTGGATGCTGCTGCTCGGGCTATCCAAGGGAAGAGGTGGAGAAATGGAGCAAAAGAGTATTGGGTAGTTTTAAGTGTTGTGTTTTTCTTCCGACGGGGTTTAATGCAATTTGGAATGAGTTTCCGTCATCCCACGTCAAATTTGGTTGATAAACAGACCGGTTTCGGCTATGTGCCATCTTCAGTGTTCTCCCAATAACTAATCGTTTTTTGTGTTGTCCCTAGTTTTTTGTATAGTTTCCTTGTTCAACTTCTTGTATTTCTGTTCTATTGTTAGTGCGTTTGTTGTATTTATTTGGTCAAATATGTCCATCAGTATGTCGGTTGGGATTCGTTCAGCCAATTGTAAATGAACGTCTAGGATTTCAGAGTTCGTCATTTCTTTTTTGGCATACAAGCTCTGGATTTCGAATTTTACGAAATTCTTTTCGGCCCTTTTTGCAGTCTTCCTACTTGCTACTGTGTTGGTCTTCAGTTGTATTCTAGCGTATTTTGGTGTGACATTCAATGCGAGACATTGTTTGTTGAACCAAATTTTTGCTTTTATTGTAAGTATCTTCAGTTGACGTAGTTTGAAAGCGTTTACAAGTCCAATAGTGTCTAAGTTGTAAGCCTGACAGGCATTTGAGACTACAACAAGAAACTGAAACAACCAGGAGCAACGCCAGAATCAAATTTCGCGAACCACATAGTCAACAACAAATGTACACCAAGACACATCAGACAAACAGTTGAATTACTGCATTTACAGCACAAAGGACGGCGACTGAACTTATTAGAAAACATGGAAATATACAAACAAAAAACGTTTGACGGAAGAATTATAAACGGACAAATAAACACTGCGTCAGACATAATATTTGAACCGCTAAAACATTTTTACACAAAAGAAAACAATAACCCAAGAAAACCAGACAACACAACAAACGAACAAAACCAAAAAGAGACCCAGAAACGTACAATCACAGACTACTACCTACACAAAGATAAAACACTTAGCAAATGATCACTCAAATAATAAACTGTAATGGTAAACACAAGAGACTAACAAGAGAAAAATTAAACGAACAAGAAGTAGGTAGATATAGAGCACACAGGAATATATACAAACGAGAGAGAGAGCCACACACGAATATATACGAACGAGAGAGATGCAGACACGAACAAGAGAGAAAGAGGAAAAGAAGTTAGGTACACAAGGAAACTATACAAAAAACTAGGGACAACACAAAAAACGATTAGTTATTGGGAGAACACTGAAGATGGCACATAGCCGAAACCGGTCTGTTTATCAACCAAATTTGACGTGGGATGACGGAAATTCATTCCAAATTGTAGTTTTAACTTTAGACGTGAAGAACGCCTTTAATACGGTAAACTGGGAACATATTATTGATCCCTTAGCTAGATTAGACATCGCAGGTTATCTACTGGCAATTATACAGGACTATTTCCGGAATTGAGAGTTAGTTTATGATACTGATAAGGGTATTAGGAGACGCAAGAACATTGGCGGGGTACCTCAAGGATCAGTACTTGGCCCACTGCTGTGGAACGTCATGTACGATGGAGTTTTGAGGTTAAATCTACCTGAAAGGCTAGAGATAGTTGGATTTGCAGACGACAGAGCCTTAGTATGTGTATCAAAAGAGCTAGTAGAGGTGGAAACCATTGCAAATACCAGTATTCAGATCGTAAGATCTTGGCTGAGATCAAAGGGCTTAACTCTAGCAGACCATAAAACAGAAGCAGTTTTGATTAGCAGTCCTAAGACTAGGGAAACAATTAGGCTAAATATTGGCACGTGTAGCATAGATTCCAAGGAGTGCCTAAGATACCTTGGGGTCATAATTGACAGTCGTCTGTCTTTTCATGAGCATTTGCATTATATTGGCTCCAAAGCATCAAACATGCTTAGCGCTGTCCGGGATCATGCCGAATACAAGATGTCCTAAATATCTGCAAAGATAATTGCTCACTGGTGTAGTAAGGAGTATTATCCTATATGCATTTCCTATATGGTCAGGTGCACTGAGATATTCTACATATGTGCGCCTGATATCCCCTGTGTATAGGCTCGCTACTCTGCGAGTATGTAGCGCATTCCGAACTGTTTCGGACGAGGCTGCTTTTGTTATTGCCGGCATGATACCCATCGAGCTAGAGGACGTATCGGACGGTACGGATGCTGTGACTGATTTGTGCCTACGGAAGTGGCAAGAACGATGGAGAGTAACTGATAAGGGAAGGTGGACTTACTTACTGATACCTGACATCAAGACATGGTTAGCAAGTAGACATGGTGACTTAAACTTCTACATTACACAATTTTTGAGTGGAGATGGTTGTTTTAGGTCGTACTTGTATCGTTTCGGACATAACAGTGCTCCGTTTTGCCCGAGCTGTGATGGTAATCTCGTGGAGATGCCGAACATGTGTTCTTCATATGTCCACGATTCGTTAGTGGGAGGGCGTATTTAGAAGAAGTTTTAGGGCGTAGCGTTAGACCGGACAACATAATTCCAATCATGTTGGAATCTTTGAATAACTGGACGTGTGTATGTAATTTTGTGAAATTGGTCTAGGAGCTATCCCACCCCGTGACGTAAAGCCTTACGGTAGTTCCACGGGGGAACGTTTGGGTCAGTGTAAAGGGGTGTTTTAGCGTGTTAAAGTCTCGCGGTCCTATGAAACACCATCACTGCCAGTTTCTTTTGATGATTTCATCCCATAATAAAAAATAAAAAAACACATACATATGAACTTTGGAACGACTGGCCGAAAAAAATATTTTTAAATTTGTCTGAATTTTAGATCGGAATGTTTGAGGAAAATTTCCAAAACATTGTAGGGCGTAGCGATAATATTTCATGAGCTGTCCCGTGTCTAAAAATGGTATATGCATACATATTTGTATTATGTTTTTTTTTTGCATAATTTATATTTTCCCCAATTCAACATATTCAAAATGATAAGTTAAGATCTTAGCAGATAAAAAATTTATTTCTTCATATTCATATAAAATTAACTGGTCTTACATTCATTAAAAACATCTAAGAAATCATAGTTTTGCGGGAGATCGCGTTGTCGATACACGATGCACTATTGGACACGGTTTTATGGCAAAATATTACGTAAAAAATAAGCTGCATTAGGGTATGGATTTGAGAGCAAGAAGCTTTTTGTTTGAGATTTTATCTAAATTTTTCATATTTAGTTTTCTGTCTTACACAGTAAAATTTTACAAACGAAAAGAAGATTTAAATAAAAAAAATGTGTTTAATTTAAGCCATCTGTTTTCTTAGAAGGCTGAAAATAAATTACCGAATTCGTATTTTTATACCCTTTTTAAATAAATTTTTGTTAAATTCTTTGTTTACGACTTTTCGTGTAACTCTGGTCGGTCTAATTTTAAAACAATAAGAAATAAACAGTCGTTGAGAATCTTTTTTTAAAAAGAGTTTTACTAGCGATTGTTTTACCAAATTTTATTATAACATTTTTAAAAGGTTTTTTAACATATTTTCCTTAAAACAGCATTATTAATACATTGTTTCTTTATTTAATTATTAGATTTAATTGTTGTAGTACGTAAGTAAAACCCCATAAATAATATTGTATCTTATTTACCTTATAAGATACGTGAGTAAAACATTTTAATTATAGTAAAAAATATTATTTTATAATAATGTCACTGCCAACGAATAATTTTTGTATACGTTTGTTTTTCTTTCTAGGTATTCTTGCATAAAAAAGAAATGCTGTGTAGATAGGCCGATGCCTTCCCAAGTTTGTACACTAAGAACGATCGCTCCAAGAGGTGACAAAGCTGGTAATCTTATGTCAGTTGCCACGAAAATTGTAATTCAAATGAATGCCAAGCTAATGGGGGCTCCGTGGATGATTGATATGCCTTTAAGTGGACTTATGACTGTGGGTTTCGATGTTTGTCATTCAGCCAAGGAGAAAAATAAGTCATATGGTGCTCTTGTTGCAACAATGGATATAAAACAATCTTCTAAATATTTCTCTGCCGTAACGCAGCACTTAAAAGGTCAAGAGCTTTCCAACGAAATAAGTGTGAAAATGACTTGTGCTCTTAAGGCATATCGCGCTGCACATGGAAGTTTACCTGAACGCATAATGTTCTTCCGCGACGGTGTTGGCGACAGTCAGCTACATCAAGTTTTTGGAACTGAAGTAAAATTCCTCAAAAATAAATTAGATCAAATTTATAAATCTGCTGGCATTGAAAAAGGTTGTCGCCTTGCGTTTATTGTTGTGTCGAAACGCATAAATACTCGATATTTTGTGAGAAGTCAAAATCCTCCACCTGGAACAATCGTCGATGACATAATCACGCTACCGGAGCGCTATGATTTCTTTTTGGTATCGCAGTCCGTGCGGCAGGGTACAGTTTCGCCTACCAGCTACAATGTTATATACGATAATATGGGCTTAAGTCCAGATAAAATACAAATTTTGACTTACAAAATGACTCATTTATATTATAATTGGTCGGGAACTTTACGCGTACCATCTGTCTGTCAGTATGCTCATAAACTTGCCTTTCTAGTGGCTGAAAGTATTCATCGTGCTCCAAGTAATGTCTTGGAAAATCAATTGTATTTCCTTTAAACCAAGACCTTTACCAATAAGAGCCTAAAATGGAAGATTGGAAGTTTTAAACGTATCAAAAACAAACACCAGTTGTTTTACTGTTTATCCAAAATTGCTTTTCTTAATGCTAAAATTTCAAATGACCTATGATAATTGCGCCACGTTTTTTTATTAACGTGATAAATTCAGATAATTTGTTTATTATATTACTAATTTCATTTTCATATTTTAATAAGAAAAATTATTACATTTTTATTTAAAATTATATGCATTTCATTTAAATTTTATTTACATTTCTTATTATTTTGCAAATAAATACATATTTTGAAAATTATTGAAATATATTATTATTTAATGCACACTGGGCCAAAGGTAATGATCTGCATTTGCGTCAGTGAAATGCGCATAGGGACTAGCTATACCCCTTAATAATCAATTTCAATTTGTTTTTAATAAAAGTGTTAATTACCCTTATTCCAGTTGTCAACATGAATACAAAACGATATTGTTTTGCCTTGTTTACATGAAATTGTTATAATTATGCAGACAAGCCAAAATGGCTTCGTTTAGAAAGTTTAGAAAATCTTATGTATATAAAAAAAGTTTTCTATAAAAAAATTTGACGGCGATATTGTTTTGAAACGACTTTGAATTTGTCGCCGCCATTTTTCATAACGACGACTCTATTTCAAATATATGTACCTAAATTGATAAATGGAAAAAACTGAACAATTTAAAATAACAACTGCAACTCAGTTTGAAGAATCCCTCTCTTGCAGTGGGATTTCGCAGAGGCACTCTTCTAAGTAATTTTAGAGAACAGTGAGAAGAAATCGCAACAGTTTTAAATTCTCTTGGCACGTCATTTCGAATTTAATCCATTGGGGACAAATTGTCATTTCCAAGACATTCAGTGTTTCCGACAAGATCTTAGAAAACATTGGTTGCGATAGACCCAATTTAAAATCGTTTCCTTGTGCCAAAAATCTCAATGTAGCTGCCAACTTGGTTGTTTTCGAAATGTACATAGACCTTTGGTAGGTTAAATACATATGTCGAATTTCTGTCTTCGAAGTTTTCGTTCTAATATGAGATTTTGTTATCTTGTATTTCCATCATCAGTCGTGTCTAAATTTATATCACAAGTAAAAAACTTTCAACTTTTAATAAAATTTTTGTTCAAAATTAACAAAAAAAAACAGCTATTTCAAATATTTAGAGATGTGTTTTTGATATGTTGTTGACATAAACGATAAATCGACAAGGGTGAATATTTTACTACATATGTTTCTAAAATATTAATTATGGGAAATAGTGCGATTAAAAATTTAAAATACTAAAATTTTAGCTATTTCCATAAAAGCACCGGTAATTTAATTTGTTTTTTTTTTTTAATCCATATTTAGATCTTGCAGTAAACACAATG
The DNA here is from genome assembly GCA_956483585.1 of Gymnocheta viridis. Classification (NCBI taxonomy): domain Eukaryota; kingdom Metazoa; phylum Arthropoda; class Insecta; order Diptera; family Tachinidae; genus Gymnocheta; species Gymnocheta viridis. The sequence continues at coordinate 58,170,112 of OY101440.1, read as the reverse complement.
TTGAATGCAATTGTTTCTTTGTTTGTTTCAGAGTACCGAAATGTTATCACCGCTCACTCATGTATGCGCTGGGTACGTTTTAAGGTGAATTCACCCGTTTGCTTCGGATATAATTTAGTTCTCTGAGAGTTTTCTGCAGCACGATTCATTCATTTGAAAAAAGTTTTGCGGAAAATCTGACCTACCAAACGCACGCTTTTTATGGTCTATAAGGCGAATTGGGCTATAGTTAGATTATTATTATGAGCCACTTTTTGGATTATATGTATGTGAATTTGCATATAATAATTTATTTTGACTATATAAAATGTGAAAATAAAACACTTAGAAATTACTTATTCATGCGACAAAAAATACTTTTGTGTGATCAATTTCAATGTTATCGGTTTTATGTTAAAAACAGATAGTAATTCTAGATTGAACATTGTTTGCGTGTAAAAGCAGAGGGAAATAAATAAAAATAAAACAATTGTTTTGCTTAATTTGCAATAATAAAAAGTGAAACTTTATTTAAATATGTATATTACCTTTTTTGCGTGTATACCAATTGTCGTTCAAAAAACCATTGAATTATAACGAGAAAAAAACAAAAAGTAGCAAGGTGACGAATGCCAAGATGAGAAGAATACCGTTATCGGTTTATTCGTTAGAATTTATGTAAAAACTCCCACCCAAGGGTGAATAAAAACGGAGTTATATAAATCCTAGCGACACGATAAAATTATTAAACGAAACGCATTAAATATAAGATCTGACTTAAAAGTTGCCGGCCACCTTGCAACAATCCATGTAGTTGCAAAAAATAATGATCTTACAAAAGGTAATACTTATAAATGGAAATTTAAATTATTTTTTTTAATACATTTTATTTTATTTTTTCAAAAAGATTTTACACAGACTAGCTGGTAAGATTTCTGTAGAGCAAAATCTATAGGATGTGGTTTTATGCAGACCACATACTGCACCTATACGGGCATGGTTAAACAAAGAACCGATAATAATTTTTTAATACGGCGATTGGCCAGAAATTACTTACCCAAATATGGTGTATTGTGCCAACGGGAAACCCAGGTTAGAATATATTCGACCCTTCATGATTTGAGGTGCGAGCTCCGGTCCTATATACTTCCTCCGAGTTTATTTAAATTAGGGTCGGCCAACTGCATTCCCGCAAACTTTTCTTTTATACGATTTGACACGAATTCAAGTGGGGTTTTAATACCCATCATATGCCTCACCATTACAGTAAGCACAATATACTGAGCAGAATCATGTTTGGAGCTAACACGAATTCGGCAAGTTCTTTCCTGTCCGCTGCCAGGAACCGGCAACTTCAAGGTCTGCACCAATTCCACATACACAACTCATGCTGCAGCAGAGGTCTACTACCGCACGCACAGGTATGGACTTATTGAAGTTTCCAATACGACCCTAACTGTGGGGAAAAGCGTAATGAAATTGCGAAGTTGCAGATTTGTAGCGACGACATCTTCGGACGGACGATTAAATTTCGCTTTGGCACCTTTCTTTCCAGATTTTTTCTCTACAGAAGGATCTGAAAAGTGAAGCATCGAATTATGATTACCCTTACATTTGCCACATCTACCCGTACTCGAACAGTCGCGGGCAATATGTTGGGAAGACAGGCATCTGGAGCAATAACGATGGAGAAGTACCATTCGAATTCGTTTTTCAAACGATAAAAATCTAAATTTTTTGAATGATACCAGTTGGTGAGAACTTAATCCGCAAACACGACATTTCGACCTTATAGTAGTTTTGGTGTTTAAATTCGAACCCGAGTTTCCAGTGGCACCTGACGTCGTAGTTGAAGTAGACCCACCAGTCTGATTTGTAGGCAAGGTAGCTTCAGAAGCTACCGCAGAACACAAATCAAGTTGAGTGTGGGTGACGGGTTTCCCTCAAGGGACGCAACTATGTTAATTGCAGCCTCAGCAGCTGAAAAAATTCCTGTTGGATTGGTCACAACAGGGACGGGGGAAGATGCCTCCGAATTTACGGCGGAATTTTCCACGGCGACTGCATGGTCTACCACTTCCATTGCCTCCTCGTAATCTTCGAGAAGAGCGTCTTCGAAAAAGGTTGGCAAAGCGTCCATGATACTAGAAACAATGAAAGTTAACAAACGTAGATGGTATATGTTTAACTCGTCAAAGTGACCAGTTTGGTGATTGGTCGCTTAACAATTCCGTTTGCCGTTCGAATATCCGCGACGCGTACGTGAGTATCACTTTCCGGATACGTTTTTACGACTCGGCCTAACTTCCAAGTGGTCGTCGAAAGCTGTTCGTTTCGAATGACTACTAAATCGTTCACCGCGATTTCGCGTTCAGGATATTTCCATTTATACCGTTTATGTAAGCCGGATGAATACTCTTCTTTACATCGAAGACAGAAATGTTGAGCAAAGGCTTTACCTTTACGAAACCGATTGACAAGACTTATTGAGGACTCTAAAATAGATGGTTCCGGTGGAGCTAATACTGGGGAAACTTAAGAAATGCCCCGGGGTAAGAGCACAGACTCATTAGGATTATCGCTCATCGGACAAAGCGGTCGAAAATTAAGACAGGCTTCAATTCTGGCAAGCACAGTTGAAAGTTCTTCAAAAGTATATTTAACCGACTGAACTTCCTTACGAAAATGACTTAATACTTCGAACACCCGCTTCCGACAAACCTCCCATATGAGGAGCGCCAGCAGAAATAAAACGCCATGATAGACCGCATATTCCAAACGTCGAGCACATTCTAGCACGACATTCTGCTAAAAATGTCTTAAATTCCCTTTCCAACTCTCTTGAAGCACCTACGAAATTCGAACCATTATCCGAAAAGATTGTATTCGGACAACCACGTCTCGATATAAACCGATTAAATGCCGCCAAAAATTTATCAGTCGACAAATCCGACGCTACTTCTAAATGAACGGCCTTCGTCGAAAAACATACAAATACACAAACATAAGCTTTTAAAACCTGACCTGATCTAGCGCTCAGTAAAAGGTCTATCCAATGTAGTTCTTTCTGGCGGTTAAACTGCCATAATCTGATCACATGCACGCTTACGATCAAGGATACAACGCTTGCATCGATGGACAACCATGCGCATTAACGTTTTCATCCTAGGAATCCAATACTCAATTAGAAGAATTCTAAGCATCAGCTTATTTCCGCCGTAAATGGAAATCCGATGTACAAATTCAGTCAAAAGTAACGCAAAACGACAAGAATACGGCAACAGTTTGAAGAATCCCTCTCTTGCAGTGGGATTTCGCAGAGGCACTCTTCTAAGTAATTTTAGAGAACAGTGAGAAGAAATCGCAACAGTTTTAAATTCTCTTGGCACGTCATTTCGAATTTAATCCATTGGGGACAAATTGTCATTTCCAAGACATTCAGTGTTTCCGACAAGATCTTAGAAAACATTGGTTGCGATAGACCCAATTTAAAATCGTTTCCTTGTGCCAAAAATCTCAATGTAGCTGCCAACTTGGTTGTTTTCGAAATGTACATAGACCTTTGGTAGGTTAAATACATATGTCGAATTTCTGTCTTCGAAGTTTTCGTTCTAATATGAGATTTTGTTATCTTGTATTTCCATCATCAGTCGTGTCTAAATTTATATCACAAGTAAAAAACTTTCAACTTTTAATAAAATTTTTGTTCAAAATTAACAAAAAAAACAGCTATTTCAAATATTTAGAGATGTGTTTTTGATATGTTGTTGACATAAACGATAAATCGTCAAGGGTGAATATTTTACTACATATGTTTCTAAAATATTAATTATGGGAAATAGTGCGATTAAAAATTTAAAATACTAAAATTTTAGCTATTTCCATAAAAGCACCGGTAATTTAATTTGTTTTTTTTTTTTAATCCATATTTAGATCTTGCAGTAAACACAATGTTGAATGCAATTGTTTCTTTGTTTGTTTCAGAGTACCGAAATGTTATCACCGCTCACTCATGTATGCGCTGGGTACGTTTTAAGGTGAATTCACCCGTTTGCTTCGGATATAATTTAGTTCTCTGAGAGTTTTCTGCAGCACGATTCATTCATTTGAAAAAAGTTTTGCGGAAAATCTGACCTACCAAACGCACGCTTTTTATGGTCTATAAGGCGAATTAGGCTATAGTTAGATTATTATTATGAGCCACTTTTTGGATTATATGTATGTGAATTTGCATATAATAATTTATTTTGACTATATAAAATGTGAAAATAAAACACTTAGAAATTACTTATTCATGCGACAAAAAATACTTTTGTGTGATCAATTTCAATGTTATCGGTTTTATGTTAAAAACAGATAGTAATTCTAGATTGAACATTGTTTGCGTGTAAAAGCAGAGGGAAATAAATAAAAATAAAACAATTGTTTTGCTTAATTTGCAATAATAAAAAGTGAAACTTTATTGAAATATGTATATTACCTTTTTTGCGTGTATACCAATTGTCGTTCAAAAAACCATTGAATTATAACGAGAAAAAAACAAAAAGTAGCAAGGTGACGAATGCCAAGATGAGAAGAATACCGTTATCGGTTTATTCGTTAGAATTTATGTAAAAACTCCCACCCAAGGGTGAATAAAAACGGAGTTATATAAATCCTAGCGACACGATAAAATTATTAAACGAAACGCATTAAATATAAGATCTGACTTAAAAGTTGCCGGCCACCTTGCAACAATCCATGTAGTTGCAAAAAATAATGATCTTACAAAAGGTAATACTTATAAATGGAAATTTAAATTATTTTTTTTAATACATTTTATTTTATTTTTTCAAAAAGATTTTACACAGACTAGCTGGTAAGATTTCTGTAGAGCAAAATCTATAGGATGTGGTTTTATGCAGACCACATACTGCACCTATACGGGCATGGTTAAACAAAGAACCGATAATAATTTTTTAATACGGCGATTGGCCAGAAATTACTTACCCAAATATGGTGTATTGTGCCAACGGGAAACCCAGGTTAGAATATATTCGACCCTTCATGATTTGAGGTGCGAGCTCCGGTCCTATATACTTCCTCCGAGTTTATTTAAATTAGGGTCGGCCAACTGCATTCCCGCAAACTTTTCTTTTATACGATTTGACACGAATTCAAGTGGGGTTTTAATACCCATCATATGCCTCACCATTACAGTAAGCACAATATACTGAGCAGAATCATGTTTGGAGCTAACACGAATTCGGCAAGTTCTTTCCTGTCCGCTGCCAGGAACCGGCAACTTCAAGGTCTGCACCAATTCCACATACACAACTCATGCTGCAGCAGAGGTCTACTACCGCACGCACAGGTATGGACTTATTGAAGTTTCCAATACGACCCTAACTGTGGGGAAAAGCGTAATGAAATTGCGAAGTTGCAGATTTGTAGCGACGACATCTTCGGACGGACGATTAAATTTCGCTTTGGCACCTTTCTTTCCAGATTTTTTCTCTACAGAAGGATCTGAAAAGTGAAGCATCGAATTATGATTACCCTTACATTTGCCACATCTACCCGTACTCGAACAGTCGCGGGCAATATGTTGGGAAGACAGGCATCTGGAGCAATAACGATGGAGAAGTACCATTCGAATTCGTTTTTCAAACGATAAAAATCTAAATTTTTTGAATGATACCAGTTGGTGAGAACTTAATCCGCAAACACGACATTTCGACCTTATAGTAGTTTTGGTGTTTAAATTCGAACCCGAGTTTCCAGTGGCACCTGACGTCGTAGTTGAAGTAGACCCACCAGTCTGATTTGTAGGCAAGGTAGCTTCAGAAGCTACCGCAGAACACAAATCAAGTTGAGTGTGGGTGACGGGTTTCCCTCAAGGGACGCAACTATGTTAATTGCAGCCTCAGCAGCTGAAAAAATTCCTGTTGGATTGGTCACAACAGGGACGGGGGAAGATGCCTCCGAATTTACGGCGGAATTTTCCACGGTGACTGCATGGTCTACCACTTCCATTGCCTCCTCGTAATCTTCGAGAAGAGCGTCTTCGAAAAAGGTTGGCAAAGCGTCCATGATACTAGAAACAATGAAAGTTAACAAACGTAGATGGTATATGTTTAACTCGTCAAAGTGACCAGTTTGGTGATTGGTCGCTTAACAATTCCGTTTGCCGTTCGAATATCCGCGACGCGTACGTGAGTATCACTTTCCGGATACGTTTTTACGACTCGGCCTAACTTCCAAGTGGTCGTCGAAAGCTGTTCGTTTCGAATGACTACTAAATCGTTCACCGCGATTTCGCGTTCAGGATATTTCCATTTATACTGTTTATGTAAGCCGGATGAATACTCTTCTTTACATCGAAGACAGAAATGTTGAGCAAAGGCTTTACCTTTACGAAACCGATTGACAAGACTTATTGGGGACTCTAAAATAGATGGTTCCGGTGGAGCTAATACTGGGGAAACTTAAGAAATGCCCCGGGGTAAGAGCACAGACTCATTAGGATTATCGCTCATCGGACAAAGCGGTCGAAAATTAAGACAGGCTTCAATTCTGGCAAGCACAGTTGAAAGTTCTTCAAAAGTATATTTAACCGACTGAACTTCCTTACGAAAATGACTTAATACTTCGAACACCCGCTTCCGACAAACCTCCCATATGAGGAGCGCCAGCAGAAATAAAACGCCATGATAGACCGCATATTCCAAACGTCGAGCACATTCTAGCACGACATTCTGCTAAAAATGTCTTAAATTCCCTTTCCAACTCTCTTGAAGCACCTACGAAATTCGAACCATTATCCGAAAAGATTGTATTCGGACAACCACGTCTCGATATAAACCGATTAAATGCCGCCAAAAATTTATCAGTCGACAAATCCGACGCTACTTCTAAATGAACGGCCTTCGTCGAAAAACATACAAATACACAAACATAAGCTTTTAAAACCTGACCTGATCTAGCGCTCAGTAAAAGGTCTATCCAATGTAGTTCTTTCTGGCGGTTAAACTGCCATAATCTGATCACATGCACGCTTACGATCAAGGATACAACGCTTGCATCGATGGACAACCATGCGCATTAACGTTTTCATCCTAGGAATCCAATACTCAATTAGAAGAATTCTAAGCATCAGCTTATTTCCGCCGTAAATGGAAATCCGATGTACAAATTCAGTCAAAAGTAACGCAAAACGACAAGAATACGGCAACAGTTTGAAGAATCCCTCTCTTGCAGTGGGATTTCGCAGAGGCACTCTTCTAAGTAATTTTAGAGAACAGTGAGAAGAAATCGCAACAGTTTTAAATTCTCTTGGCACGTCATTTCAAATTTAATCCATTGGGGACAAATTGTCATTTCCAAGACATTCAGTGTTTCCGACAAGATCTTAGAAAACATTGGTTGCGATAGACCCAATTTAAAATCGTTTCCTTGTGCCAAAAATCTCAATGTAGCTGCCAACTTGGTTGTTTTCGAAATGTACATAGACCTTTGGTAGGTTAAATACATATGTCGAATTTCTGTCTTCGAAGTTTTCGTTCTAATATGAGATTTTGTTATCTTGTATTTCCATCATCAGTCGTGTCTAAATTTATATCACAAGTAAAAAACTTTCAACTTTTAATAAAATTTTTGTTCAAAATTAACAAAAAAAACAGCTATTTCAAATATTTAGAGATGTGTTTTTGATATGTTGTTGACATAAACGATAAATCGTCAAGGGTGAATATTTTACTACATATGTTTCTAAAATATTAATTATGGGAAATAGTGCGATTAAAAATTTAAAATACTAAAATTTTAGCTATTTCCATAAAAGCACCGGTAATTTAATTTGTTTTTTTTTTAATCCATATTTAGATCTTGCAGTAAACACAATGTTGAATGCAATTGTTTCTTTGTTTGTTTCAGAGTACCGAAATGTTATCACCGCTCACTCATGTATGCGCTGGGTACGTTTTAAGGTGAATTCACCCGTTTGCTTCGGATATAATTTAGTTCTCTGAGAGTTTTCTGCAGCACGATTCATTCATTTGAAAAAAGTTTTGCGGAAAATCTGACCTACCAAACGCACGCTTTTTATGGTCTATAAGGCGAATTGGGCTATAGTTAGATTATTATTATGAGCCACTTTTTGGATTATATGTATGTGAATTTGCATATAATAATTTATTTTGACTATATAAAATGTGAAAATAAAACACTTAGAAATTACTTATTCATGCGACAAAAAATACTTTTGTGTGATCAATTTCAATGTTATCGGTTTTATGTTAAAAACAGATAGTAATTCTAGATTGAACATTGTTTGCGTGTAAAAGCAGAGGGAAATAAATAAAAATAAAACAATTGTTTTGCTTAATTTGCAATAATAAAAAGTGAAACTTTATTGAAATATGTATATTACCTTTTTTGCGTGTATACCAATTGTCGTTCAAAAAACCATTGAATTATAACGAGAAAAAAACAAAAAGTAGCAAGGTGACGAATGCCAAGATGAGAAGAATACCGTTATCGGTTTATTCGTTAGAATTTATGTAAAAACTCCCACCCAAGGGTGAATAAAAACGGAGTTATATAAATCCTAGCGACACGATAAAATTATTAAACGAAACGCATTAAATATAAGATCTGACTTAAAAGTTGCCGGCCACCTTGCAACAATCCATGTAGTTGCAAAAAATAATGATCTTACAAAAGGTAATACTTATAAATGGAAATTTAAATTATTTTTTTTAATACATTTTATTTTATTTTTTCAAAAAGATTTTACACAGACTAGCTGGTAAGATTTCTGTAGAGCAGAATCTATAGGATGTGGTTTTATGCAGACCACATACTGCACCTATACGGGCATGGTTAAACAAAGAACCGATAATAATTTTTTAATACGGCGATTGGCCAGAAATTACTTACCCAAATATGGTGTATTGTGCCAACGGGAAACCCAGGTTAGAATATATTCGACCCTTCATGATTTGAGGTGCGAGCTCCGGTCCTATATACTTCCTCCGAGTTTATTTAAATTAGGGTCGGCCAACTGCATTCCCGCAAACTTTTCTTTTATACGATTTGACACGAATTCAAGTGGGGTTTTAATACCCATCATATGCCTCACCATTACAGTAAGCACAATATACTGAGCAGAATCATGTTTGGAGCTAACACGAATTCGGCAAGTTCTTTCCTGTCCGCTGCCAGGAACCGGCAACTTCAAGGTCTGCACCAATTCCACATACACAACTCATGCTGCAGCAGAGGTCTACTACCGCACGCACAGGTATGGACTTATTGAAGTTTCCAATACGACCCTAACTGTGGGGAAAAGCGTAATGAAATTGCGAAGTTGCAGATTTGTAGCGACGACATCTTCGGACGGACGATTAAATTTCGCTTTGGCACCTTTCTTTCCAGATTTTTTCTCTACAGAAGGATCTGAAAAGTGAAGCATCGAATTATGATTACCCTTACATTTGCCACATCTACCCGTACTCGAACAGTCGCGGGCAATATGTTGGGAAGACAGGCATCTGGAGCAATAACGATGGAGAAGTACCATTCGAATTCGTTTTTCAAACGATAAAAATCTAAATTTTTTGAATGATACCAGTTGGTGAGAACTTAATCCGCAAACACGACATTTCGACCTTATAGTAGTTTTGGTGTTTAAATTCGAACCCGAGTTTCCAGTGGCACCTGACGTCGTAGTTGAAGTAGACCCACCAGTCTGATTTGTAGGCAAGGTAGCTTCAGAAGCTACCGCAGAACACAAATCAAGTTGAGTGTGGGTGACGGGTTTCCCTCAAGGGACGCAACTATGTTAATTGCAGCCTCAGCAGCTGAAAAAATTCCTGTTGGATTGGTCACAACAGGGACGGGGGAAGATGCCTCCGAATTTACGGCGGAATTTTCCACGGTGACTGCATGGTCTACCACTTCCATTGCCTCCTCGTAATCTTCGAGAAGAGCGTCTTCGAAAAAGGTTGGCAAAGCGTCCATGATACTAGAAACAATGAAAGTTAACAAACGTAGATGGTATATGTTTAACTCGTCAAAGTGACCAGTTTGGTGATTGGTCGCTTAACAATTCCGTTTGCCGTTCGAATATCCGCGACGCGTACGTGAGTATCACTTTCCGGATACGTTTTTACGACTCGGCCTAACTTCCAAGTGGTCGTCGAAAGCTGTTCGTTTCGAATGACTACTAAATCGTTCACCGCGATTTCGCGTTCAGGATATTTCCATTTATAACGTTTATGTAAGCCGGATGAATACTCTTCTTTACATCGAAGACAGAAATGTTGAGCAAAGGCTTTACCTTTACGAAACCGATTGACAAGACTTATTGGGGACTCTAAAATAGATGGTTCCGGTGGAGCTAATACTGGGGAAACTTAAGAAATGCCCCGGGGTAAGAGCACAGACTCATTAGGATTATCGCTCATCGGACAAAGCGGTCGAAAATTAAGACAGGCTTCAATTCTGGCAAGCACAGTTGAAAGTTCTTCAAAAGTATATTTAACCGACTGAACTTCCTTACGAAAATGACTTAATACTTCGAACACCCGCTTCCGACAAACCTCCCATATGAGGAGCGCCAGCAGAAATAAAACGCCATGATAGACCGCATATTCCAAACGTCGAGCACATTCTAGCACGACATTCTGCTAAAAATGTCTTAAATTCCCTTTCCAACTCTCTTGAAGCACCTACGAAATTCGAACCATTATCCGAAAAGATTGTATTCGGACAACCACGTCTCGATATAAACCGATTAAATGCCGCCAAAAATTTATCAGTCGACAAATCCGACGCTACTTCTAAATGAACGGCCTTCGTCGAAAAACATACAAATACACAAACATAAGCTTTTAAAACCTGACCTGATCTAGCGCTCAGTAAAAGGTCTATCCAATGTAGTTCTTTCTGGCGGTTAAACTGCCATAATCTGATCACATGCACGCTTACGATCAAGGATACAACGCTTGCATCGATGGACAACCATGCGCATTAACGTTTTCATCCTAGGAATCCAATACTCAATTAGAAGAATTCTAAGCATCAGCTTATTTCCGCCGTAAATGGAAATCCGATGTACAAATTCAGTCAAAAGTAACGCAAAACGACAAGAATACGGCAACAGTTTGAAGAATCCCTCTCTTGCAGTGGGATTTCGCAGAGGCACTCTTCTAAGTAATTTTAGAGAACAGTGAGAAGAAATCGCAACAGTTTTAAATTCTCTTGGCACGTCATTTCGAATTTAATCCATTGGGGACAAATTGTCATTTCCAAGACATTCAGTGTTTCCGACAAGATCTTAGAAAACATTGGTTGCGATAGACCCAATTTAAAATCGTTTCCTTGTGCCAAAAATCTCAATGTAGCTGCCAACTTGGTTGTTTTCGAAATGTACATAGACCTTTGGTAGGTTAAATACATATGTCGAATTTCTGTCTTCGAAGTTTTCGTTCTAATATGAGATTTTGTTATCTTGTATTTCCATCATCAGTCGTGTCTAAATTTATATCACAAGTAAAAAACTTTCAACTTTTAATAAAATTTTTGTTCAAAATTAACAAAAAAAACAGCTATTTCAAATATTTAGAGATGTGTTTTTGATATGTTGTTGACATAAACGATAAATCGTCAAGGGTGAATATTTTACTACATATGTTTCTAAAATATTAATTATGGGAAATAGTGCGATTAAAAATTTAAAATACTAAAATTTTAGCTATTTCCATAAAAGCACCGGTAATTTAATTTGTTTTTTTTAATCCATATTTAGATCTTGCAGTAAACACAATGTTGAATGCAATTGTTTCTTTGTTTGTTTCAGAGTACCGAAATGTTATCACCGCTCACTCATGTATGCGCTGGGTACGTTTTAAGGTGAATTCACCCGTTTGCTTCGGATATAATTTAGTTCTCTGAGAGTTTTCTGCAGCACGATTCATTCATTTGAAAAAAGTTTTGCGGAAAATCTGACCTACCAAACGCACGCTTTTTATGGTCTATAAGGCGAATTGGGCTATAGTTAGATTATTATTATGAGCCACTTTTTGGATTATATGTATGTGAATTTGCATATAATAATTTATTTTGACTATATAAAATGTGAAAATAAAACACTTAGAAATTACTTATTCATGCGACAAAAAATACTTTTGTGTGATCAATTTCAATGTTATCGGTTTTATGTTAAAAACAGATAGTAATTCTAGATTGAACATTGTTTGCGTGTAAAAGCAGAGGGAAATAAATAAAAATAAAACAATTGTTTTGCTTAATTTGCAATAATAAAAAGTGAAACTTTATTGAAATATGTATATTACCTTTTTTGCGTGTATACCAATTGTCGTTCAAAAAACCATTGAATTATAACGAGAAAAAAACAAAAAGTAGCAAGGTGACGAATGCCAAGATGAGAAGAATACCGTTATCGGTTTATTCGTTAGAATTTATGTAAAAACTCCCACCCAAGGGTGAATAAAAACGGAGTTATATAAATCCTAGCGACACGATAAAATTATTAAACGAAACGCATTAAATATAAGATCTGACTTAAAAGTTGCCGGCCACCTTGCAACAATCCATGTAGTTGCAAAAAATAATGATCTTACAAAAGGTAATACTTATAAATGGAAATTTAAATTATTTTTTTTAATACATTTTATTTTATTTTTTCAAAAAGATTTTACACAGACTAGCTGGTAAGATTTCTGTAGAGCAAAATCTATAGGATGTGGTTTTATGCAGACCACATACTGCACCTATACGGGCATGGTTAAACAAAGAACCGATAATAATTTTTTAATACGGCGATTGGCCAGAAATTACTTACCCAAATATGGTGTATTGTGCCAACGGGAAACCCAGGTTAGAATATATTCGACCCTTCATGATTTGAGGTGCGAGCTCCGGTCCTATATACTTCCTCCGAGTTTATTTAAATTAGGGTCGGCCAACTGCATTCCCGCAAACTTTTCTTTTATACGATTTGACACGAATTCAAGTGGGGTTTTAATACCCATCATATGCCTCACCATTACAGTAAGCACAATATACTGAGCAGAATCATGTTTGGAGCTAACACGAATTCGGCAAGTTCTTTCCTGTCCGCTGCCAGGAACCGGCAACTTCAAGGTCTGCACCAATTCCACATACACAACTCATGCTGCAGCAGAGGTCTACTACCGCACGCACAGGTATGGACTTATTGAAGTTTCCAATACGACCCTAACTGTGGGGAAAAGCGTAATGAAATTGCGAAGTTGCAGATTTGTAGCGACGACATCTTCGGACGGACGATTAAATTTCGCTTTGGCACCTTTCTTTCCAGATTTTTTCTCTACAGAAGGATCTGAAAAGTGAAGCAACGAATTATGATTACCCTTACATTTGCCACATCTACCCGTACTCGAACAGTCGCGGGCAATATGTTGGGAAGACAGGCATCTGGAGCAATAACGATGGAGAAGTACCATTCGAATTCGTTTTTCAAACGATAAAAATCTAAATTTTTTGAATGATACCAGTTGGTGAGAACTTAATCCGCAAACACGACATTTCGACCTTATAGTAGTTTTGGTGTTTAAATTCGAACCCGAGTTTCCAGTGGCACCTGACGTCGTAGTTGAAGTAGACCCACCAGTCTGATTTGTAGGCAAGGTAGCTTCAGAAGCTACCGCAGAACACAAATCAAGTTGAGTGTGGGTGACGGGTTTCCCTCAAGGGACGCAACTATGTTAATTGCAGCCTCAGCAGCTGAAAAAATTCCTGTTGGATTGGTCACAACAGGGACGGGGGAAGATGCCTCCGAATTTACGGCGGAATTTTCCACGGCGACTGCATGGTCTACCACTTCCATTGCCTCCTCGTAATCTTCGAGAAGAGCGTCTTCGAAAAAGGTTGGCAAAGCGTCCATGATACTAGAAACAATGAAAGTTAACAAACGTAGATGGTATATGTTTAACTCGTCAAAGTGACCAGTTTGGTGATTGGTCGCTTAACAATTCCGTTTGCCGTTCGAATATCCGCGACGCGTACGTGAGTATCACTTTCCGGATACGTTTTTACGACTCGGCCTAACTTCCAAGTGGTCGTCGAAAGCTGTTCGTTTCGAATGACTACTAAATCGTTCACCGCGATTTCGCGTTCAGGATATTTCCATTTATACCGTTTATGTAAGCCGGATGAATACTCTTCTTTACATCGAAGACAGAAATGTTGAGCAAAGGCTTTACCTTTACGAAACCGATTGACAAGACTTATTGGGGACTCTAAAATAGATGGTTCCGGTGGAGCTAATACTGGGGAAACTTAAGAAATGCCCCGGGGTAAGAGCACAGACTCATTAGGATTATCGCTCATCGGACAAAGCGGTCGAAAATTAAGACAGGCTTCAATTCTGGCAAGCACAGTTGAAAGTTCTTCAAAAGTATATTTAACCGACTGAACTTCCTTACGAAAATGACTTAATACTTCGAACACCCGCTTCCGACAAACCTCCCATATGAGGAGCGCCAGCAGAAATAAAACGCCATGATAGACCGCATATTCCAAACGTCGAGCACATTCTAGCACGACATTCTGCTAAAAATGTCTTAAATTCCCTTTCCAACTCTCTTGAAGCACCTACGAAATTCGAACCATTATCCGAAAAGATTGTATTCGGACAACCACGTCTCGATATAAACCGATTAAATGCCGCCAAAAATTTATCAGTCGACAAATCCGACGCTACTTCTAAATGAACGGCCTTCGTCGAAAAACATACAAATACACAAACATAAGCTTTTAAAACCTGACCTGATCTAGCGCTCAGTAAAAGGTCTATCCAATGTAGTTCTTTCTGGCGGTTAAACTGCCATAATCTGATCACATGCACGCTTACGATCAAGGATACAACGCTTGCATCGATGGACAACCATGCGCATTAACGTTTTCATCCTAGGAATCCAATACTCAATTAGAAGAATTCTAAGCATCAGCTTATTTCCGCCGTAAATGGAAATCCGATGTACAAATTCAGTCAAAAGTAACGCAAAACGACAAGAATACGGCAACAGTTTGAAGAATCCCTCTCTTGCAGTGGGATTTCGCAGAGGCACTCTTCTAAGTAATTTTAGAGAACAGTGAGAAGAAATCGCAACAGTTTTAAATTCTCTTGGCACGTCATTTCGAATTTAATCCATTGGGGACAAATTGTCATTTCCAAGACATTCAGTGTTTCCGACAAGATCTTAGAAAACATTGGTTGCGATAGACCCAATTTAAAATCGTTTCCTTGTGCCAAAAATCTCAATGTAGCTGCCAACTTGGTTGTTTTCGAAATGTACATAGACCTTTGGTAGGTTAAATACATATGTCGAATTTCTGTCTTCGAAGTTTTCGTTCTAATATGAGATTTTGTTATCTTGTATTTCCATCATCAGTCGTGTCTAAATTTATATCACAAGTAAAAAACTTTCAACTTTTAATAAAATTTTTGTTCAAAATTAACAAAAAAAACAGCTATTTCAAATATTTAGAGATGTGTTTTTGATATGTTGTTGACATAAACGATAAATCGTCAAGGGTGAATATTTTACTACATATGTTTCTAAAATATTAATTATGGGAAATAGTGCGATTAAAAATTTAAAATACTAAAATTTTAGCTATTTCCATAAAAGCACCGGTAATTTAATTTGTTTTTTTTAATCCATATTTAGATCTTGCAGTAAACACAATGTTGAATGCAATTGTTTCTTTGTTTGTTTCAGAGTACCGAAATGTTATCACCGCTCACTCATGTATGCTTGGGTACGTTTTAAGGTGAATTCACCCGTTTGCTTCGGATATAATTTAGTTCTCTGAGAGTTTTCTGCAGCACGATTCATTCATTTGAAAAAAGTTTTGCGGAAAATCTGACCTACCAAACGCACGCTTTTTATGGTCTATAAGGCGAATTGGGCTATAGTTAGATTATTATTATGAGCCACTTTTTGGATTATATGTATGTGAATTTGCATATAATAATTTATTTTGACTATATAAAATGTGAAAATAAAACACTTAGAAATTACTTATTCATGCGACAAAAAATACTTTTGTGTGATCAATTTCAATGTTATCGGTTTTATGTTAAAAACAGATAGTAATTCTAGATTGAACATTGTTTGCGTGTAAAAGCAGAGGGAAATAAATAAAAATAAAACAATTGTTTTGCTTAATTTGCAATAATAAAAAGTGAAACTTTATTGAAATATGTATATTACCTTTTTTGCGTGTATACCAATTGTCGTTCAAAAAACCATTGAATTATAACGAGAAAAAAACAAAAAGTAGCAAGGTGACGAATGCCAAGATGAGAAGAATACCGTTATCGGTTTATTCGTTAGAATTTATGTAAAAACTCCCACCCAAGGGTGAATAAAAACGGAGTTATATAAATCCTAGCGACACGATAAAATTATTAAACGAAACGCATTAAATATAAGATCTGACTTAAAAGTTGCCGGCCACCTTGCAACAATCCATGTAGTTGCAAAAAATAATGATCTTACAAAAGGTAATACTTATAAATGGAAATTTAAATTATTTTTTTTAATACATTTTATTTTATTTTTTCAAAAAGATTTTACACAGACTAGCTGGTAAGATTTCTGTAGAGCAAAATCTATAGGATGTGGTTTTATGCAGACCACATACTGCACCTATACGGGCATGGTTAAACAAAGAACCGATAATAATTTTTTAATACGGCGATTGGCCAGAAATTACTTACCCAAATATGGTGTATTGTGCCAACGGGAAACCCAGGTTAGAATATATTCGACCCTTCATGATTTGAGGTGCGAGCTCCGGTCCTATATACTTCCTCCGAGTTTATTTAAATTAGGGTCGGCCAACTGCATTCCCGCAAACTTTTCTTTTATACGATTTGACACGAATTCAAGTGGGGTTTTAATACCCATCATATGCCTCACCATTACAGTAAGCACAATATACTGAGCAGAATCATGTTTGGAGCTAACACGAATTCGGCAAGTTCTTTCCTGTCCGCTGCCAGGAACCGGCAACTTCAAGGTCTGCACCAATTCCACATACACAACTCATGCTGCAGCAGAGGTCTACTACCGCACGCACAGGTATGGACTTATTGAAGTTTCCAATACGACCCTAACTGTGGGGAAAAGCGTAATGAAATTGCGAAGTTGCAGATTTGTAGCGACGACATCTTCGGACGGACGATTAAATTTCGCTTTGGCACCTTTCTTTCCAGATTTTTTCTCTACAGAAGGATCTGAAAAGTGAAGCATCGAATTATGATTACCCTTACATTTGCCACATCTACCCGTACTCGAACAGTCGCGGGCAATATGTTGGGAAGACAGGCATCTGGAGCAATAACGATGGAGAAGTACCATTCGAATTCGTTTTTCAAACGATAAAAATCTAAATTTTTTGAATGATACCAGTTGGTGAGAACTTAATCCGCAAACACGACATTTCGACCTTATAGTAGTTTTGGTGTTTAAATTCGAACCCGAGTTTCCAGTGGCACCTGACGTCGTAGTTGAAGTAGACCCACCAGTCTGATTTGTAGGCAAGGTAGCTTCAGAAGCTACCGCAGAACACAAATCAAGTTGAGTGTGGGTGACGGGTTTCCCTCAAGGGACGCAACTATGTTAATTGCAGCCTCAGCAGCTGAAAAAATTCCTGTTGGATTGGTCACAACAGGGACGGGGGAAGATGCCTCCGAATTTACGGCGGAATTTTCCACGGCGACTGCATGGTCTACCACTTCCATTGCCTCCTCGTAATCTTCGAGAAGAGCGTCTTCGAAAAAGGTTGGCAAAGCGTCCATGATACTAGAAACAATGAAAGTTAACAAACGTAGATGGTATATGTTTAACTCGTCAAAGTGACCAGTTTGGTGATTGGTCGCTTAACAATTCCGTTTGCCGTTCGAATATCCGCGACGCGTACGTGAGTATCACTTTCCGGATACGTTTTTACGACTCGGCCTAACTTCCAAGTGGTCGTCGAAAGCTGTTCGTTTCGAATGACTACTAAATCGTTCACCGCGATTTCGCGTTCAGGATATTTCCATTTATACCGTTTATGTAAGCCGGATGAATACTCTTCTTTACATCGAAGACAGAAATGTTGAGCAAAGGCTTTACCTTTACGAAACCGATTGACAAGACTTATTGGGGACTCTAAAATAGATGGTTCCGGTGGAGCTAATACTGGGGAAACTTAAGAAATGCCCCGGGGTAAGAGCACAGACTCATTAGGATTATCGCTCATCGGACAAAGCGGTCGAAAATTAAGACAGGCTTCAATTCTGGCAAGCACAGTTGAAAGTTCTTCAAAAGTATATTTAACCGACTGAACTTCCTTACGAAAATGACTTAATACTTCGAACACCCGCTTCCGACAAACCTCCCATATGAGGAGCGCCAGCAGAAATAAAACGCCATGATAGACCGCATATTCCAAACGTCGAGCACATTCTAGCACGACATTCTGCTAAAAATGTCTTAAATTCCCTTTCCAACTCTCTTGAAGCACCTACGAAATTCGAACCATTATCCGAAAAGATTGTATTCGGACAACCACGTCTCGATATAAACCGATTAAATGCCGCCAAAAATTTATCAGTCGACAAATCCGACGCTACTTCTAAATGAACGGCCTTCGTCGAAAAACATACAAATACACAAACATAAGCTTTTAAAACCTGACCTGATCTAGCGCTCAGTAAAAGGTCTATCCAATGTAGTTCTTTCTGGCGGTTAAACTGCCATAATCTGATCACATGCACGCTTACGATCAAGGATACAACGCTTGCATCGATGGACAACCATGCGCATTAACGTTTTCATCCTAGGAATCCAATACTCAATTAGAAGAATTCTAAGCATTAGCTTATTTCCGCCGTAAATGGAAATCCGATGTACAAATTCAGTCAAAA
The DNA here is from genome assembly GCA_956483585.1 of Gymnocheta viridis. Taxonomy (NCBI): domain Eukaryota; kingdom Metazoa; phylum Arthropoda; class Insecta; order Diptera; family Tachinidae; genus Gymnocheta; species Gymnocheta viridis. The sequence continues at coordinate 58,151,163 of OY101440.1, read as the reverse complement.
GTAACGCAAAACGACAAGAATACGGCAACAAAATGGGGTGTCGTTCAGTATAAGGTAGTGAAGGAGATTTAGCTAATCTTCCATTAAGTCGCATTAATCCAACTTTATCTATAAAGGGATTTAAACACAAAAGTGAGCTCCACTGGCAACTGGCAAAAGATCAACTGGTCTACAATCATAGAATTGAGAATCAGCTAAACGTAAAGACGGCAAACCCACCCGAAGGTCATCCCTTATTACAAAGAAAGGTAATTCACCCGAAATATTTGGCAACACTAATGCTGTTGTTCTCCGAAGAGTCCACTTGAGAGCCTATTTCAATCGCACAAAGTTTGCGGGAAGTAGCAGAGACCGCCCGATTTACACCAGAAATTCTGGCATTTAGGTAACATTAAATTGTGACCGAATCTATCACTACTAGTTTCATTATCTATGTTAGGATTCTTCGAACTGATTGTCATTTCTAATTCCTTTTTTATCTTATTTACTTTACCGGAACATGAAATGAAAACGTTACATGAAGTGCGATACTTTCTAAGAACCGTACTTTAGACGCTTTTGACAGTTATACAAAGTCTAAACACTGATCATAAGCGACTTTTACCTTGTCCCATAAATCTCTCAATTCGTCGGCATGAAGCTCTAGAGTATGAACCGTATAAGCTTCAGATGGAAATTCATTGAAAAAATCTTCAAATTCTACTAGAGGATCCGAAACTCTAATAAATCTGTCTAATGCAGAAATAATTTTTCTTTCTCCTTTAAATATTTACTCAAAGCAAAGGTTCCAAAAAACTTGAACAGTTTAACAAAGTCAATAAATCGCTTTTAAATGGCAAAAAAATATATTTAATAAAAAACAAAGTTTTTTAAATTAAATAAATTTAATTTCCAATAAAAAACAATATTACACGTTACAAAAGTGAATACGATCAAACTGACCAACCGTAGGGTGTACTTTCCAATGAAAGAGAAACAAAATGTGTTTGTATGTATTTATGTACTGTTGGGCATTTGTATGGCGTTGAATCTCGGCAACTCTATTAGAAACATATACACTCCATCTGGACGGATGCTTTCTTATCCAGCTTAGCACGGTAGAACTATCACTCCAGTAGACTACTTGATTAACTGCAACGTCTAAAAGTGACTCTTTAACCTTTTGGGCCAATTTTACTAAAAGGGTAGCTGCGCACAGTTCTAGCCTCGGTATTGTTACTGTTTTTACTGGTGTTACCTTGGTCTTTGCCTGCAATATTTGTATACTCACACTAACTCCACAATATACCTTTGCGTATATTACTGCAGCATATGCATCATTGGATGCATCACAAAAGCAATGAAGTTCCACAATGGATTCAGGACTGTAGCTTAGCCATCGTGGCAATTTTATTTGCTCTACGCTTTTCAACGTTTTCCTATACCTAAGCCACGCGTTTTTTATATATAATGGAACTTCAGAGTCCCAGTCTAAGCCTTCTAACCATAATTTCTGAAACATAATTTTGGCTAAGACTGTAGATGGCGAGAGCCATCCCAATGGATCAAAAAGCTTTGCAGTTTCAGAAAGAATTAACCTCTTTGTTACTTTATCTATTTGTGATTCAATAACTTTAAATGAAAAAGTGTCAGAATTAGGGAACCATTGAATTCCTAATGTCTTTACCACATTATCATGGTCAAAATTCAAGGAAACAGATTTTTCTCTGAACTCATCAGGGATTTCAAGCAATAAATCAGGAGAATTAGAAATCCATTTTCTGAGGTTAAACCCTCCACTTTTAAGCACAGTACACAAATTCCTCTGTATGGCAACAGCAGCATCCAATGAATCTGCGCCAGAGATAACATCATCGACGTATGAATCATGGGCTAAAATTTTAGATTCTGTTGGAAACGAATGTGAGTTGTCTTCAGCCAATTTTCGCAAAACTCTAATGGATAAATATGGTGCAGGGGTAGTTCCGTAAGTAACGGTATTCAACTCGTAAATTGAAATTTCATCAAAAGGGTTTAAACGCCATAAAATCTGTTGAAAACGTCGATGTTCTTCACAAATTTCAATTTGCCTAAACATTTTTTCAATGTCGGCACAAAACCCTATTCTATGGCGTCTCCATTTATTAATTATCTGGGGCAAAGCATTTTGCAGAGCTGGGCCTGAACAAAGCTTCTCATTTAGCGAGTATTGACCAATTCTGTGGCTGCTACCGTCAAAAACAACTCGTAATTTAGTCGTGCTACTGTTTTCTTTTAATACTCCGTGATGAGGTAATATATAAGAAAGTTTCTGAATGTTCGCTGGATAACTACCTATTTTTCTCATATGCCCTAACTCTTCATATTCACTCATAAATTCTTTATACCTTTCGCAAAAACTTGGCTGACTAACAAAACGTCTTTCTAGTTGTACTAAACGTTTATAGGCATTTACATGGTTGTTATCTAATTCAATAGACGATGAACCACCGATCACCGATTTAAAAGGTAAACTCACTGTATACCGTCCAGTCTCATCGCGTTTAGTTGTATTTAGAAAATATTGCTCACACAGTGATTCTTCATCTGTATATTTTCTTTTAACTTCTACCTCCTCCTGCTCCCAAAATAGTTTTAGAGTTGCATCTAAGTTCACAGTATGTACGATTACAGGAGAATACGATTGATACTGGGTGGGACCAGAAAAAACCCAACCAAACAGAGTTTCTTGAAAAAACAAATTTTCATGTTTAAATGAATTACTGGGTATCAATAACGAACCCAAAATGTCCGCTCCAAGAATAATATCAATTTGATCAGAATGATCAAACTGAGGATCAGCCAACGACTCCACAATATTTTGAGGTATAGATAGTTTTTTACAAGAAATATTAGGTGTATAATTCGTTAATTTATTAAGGACTAATGCAGCACAGTTAATTACTGGCTTATAATTAGTAGACCATAGATCAAGAATTACCCATGCTTTGCAACTGTTGACTTTAGTTTCACCTACACCCTGTACACTGCAATTAGATTTGTGTCTCTTTAGGCGTAAAAGTTGGACAACTCTTTCTGCCACCAAAGTTCCCTGGGAGCCTGGATCCAAAAGTGCTCTAAATTGAAATTTACCATTTTCGCAATTTACGATTAATCGAATGGTTGAAAGTATAACATTGCTAAACAAATAAACGTTATTAGATGAAATCTGCCCATTTGCAGAAGAAGAATTATTAATATTTTGGATTGTACTAGAAAAATGCGAACTCCCAATACTGTCGGATATATTCGGATGCAAAATGGTATGATGAGGTTGCTTGCATAAATTGCAACGGTAAGTCGATGGGCAATTATTTTGTTGATGGCCACGTGTAAGGCAATTACGACATATACCATTATTGTTGACAAACTCTTCCTTCGATTTTGCGTTAAAAGCAATAAATTTGTAACATTTCGACAACGCATGAGGTTTCTGACAAAGTGAACATAAACCGGGTTGTTTCTGCGTTATTTGATTTGTATGAAAAACTGATTTTTTCGACTTTGACTGATTTCTCTTTTGAAAACGATCATTTCTATTTGAAGACGGCATGTCTTCATGTAAAGATTCGAGAGTTCTAAAAGTTCTCTCAAGAAAATTCAGCAGTTCGTCAAGAGAAGGTACTTTCGTCGAAGATTTTAGAGAATGTTCCCAATCTCTACGAGTGGCTAAATCCAATTTTTGCCCAATAATAGTAATCAAAATCGGATCCCATGTAGAAGTGTTAAAGTCTAAATTCTTAAGAGAGCTGATACATTCCTTAGTAGTATCAAGGATAGCTTTTATGGATTGAAAACTTCCATTTGATTTTTCAATATTCAAAAGCCTTTTTATCAATGCATCAACGATAACACGTTCATTGTGGTATCTTGACTTTAAAGTAGACCACGCTAAGTCGTAATTTGCTTCTGTAGCACATATTGTTTTAATTAAACTGGCTGCTTCGCCATAAAGAGTACCCTTAAGGTAATAAAATTTTTGCACCTTCGAAAGGCTAACATTATTATGTACAAGATTCAAATAAATGTCTTGGAATGGCATCCATTCCATGTAGTCACCGGAGAATTTCGGTAAAGAGATTTTGGGCAATTTTGCATCTACATTCGCAGTAATATCTGCATGACTAGATGGTAGAGCAAATGTGCTTGCATAAGCGGGGGAGCTGGTCGGCCGTTCAGGAAAACTGTCAAGAATTTCACCCTTAAATAGTAAAAACATATCGGAAAATGCATAAAAGCAGTCTTCCTGTATATAAGGAACGTCATCAGCCTTCAAGGAAGATTCATGGAGAAAGTTTTCAATTTCTTCATGATTACTTTTAAAATTAGCATTAATATCATCTATTTCTTGAAGGATACTAGTTAAATAACCTTTCGCTTTTTCATTTTTCGCCTGGAATCTCGTATGTAACTTATTAAGATGGTCTAAATAAGCACGCTGTTTCCTAATAATTTCAGCTAAATTAGACATTATTTATTCGCAAGAATTAAAATAAGAAGATAAAATCGAAAACCAATGTGTAGATCAAAAATTTATCGTGAATTTCCAATTATTAATTATTAATTTAGCACCAAGTCGACTAAAATTTGAAATTAAAGATTATATAAAAGTATATATTCATATGTTACCAATTAATTTTAAGATTAATTTTAGGAATAAGAAAATCTTTCAAACTTTATCAACATCGATTTTTAATAATTAATATCACTTCACAAATTTCTAAATTCTTACACACTTGTTCCCGGGTTTCGGCACCAATAAATATGTTTAAGAAAAAAAACTAGCTAACTATTAATTTTAATAAAAGCTATTTTTTATTTTGATGGTTTCGCTTCAAGAACTTAAGTACAATTAAAATTATAAGCTACTGCAATATTTTACAATCGTAAAACAAGATTAACAAAATATAGCGGTATGCTTAAGAATGTCAACAACAAACTTTTAGCAATATTTAAATATGTAGGCATAAAAGAAAAGAAAGATAGATAAATATGAATAAATTGTATGCAGTAATTAAATTAATATGCACATACCATGTGCCCAACAAATATCGTAAATTCAATTACTCTCTTTTACTCAGTATAACATTAAAATAAATTCAAAGATATTGATTGTATATATGTAAGTAATTGAGAGCTAATGAGTTCACTAAATAAATGGTAATATGTAATATAATAAAGTTACAGTGAGGATTATAAATGTTTGATCAAATTAAAAAATATAAAAGGAACTATATAAAAATATTATTAGCGTTGTTGCCAACATGTACAATAATTACACAAACACGAACAACACTATTTTTGCAACTTATTTATATATTTTAACTCCCTAAAATGAATTTGAAGATTTCTTTTCGATTTGTTTTTATTATAAACAAACGCACAAATTTTTTTTATTTATGTAGCACTAGAAAATATGTACATACATATGTATATTAAAATCACGTCACAAACGAATTGCCCAATATACATATAAAAGAACTATGTATGTATGTATGTGTATGTACTTTGGTTTTTACTCAAATAAATTGGTAATATTAACAAACACTTTTTTATTATTTATTTATTTCAACTGCACGCACTTTAATTTAAATTCAAGTACGCACCTTTTTTACTTTAAATAAAATTGTTCCTCAAACAAAAAGAGTGGTAACTGGATGGTTGATGCCCAAGATGGCGATCCTTTTGTAAATATAAAAAATACAAATTCATAAAAGGCACTTTGCGCGTAACAGCAGAAGGAAATAAATAAAAATAAAACACAATTGTTTTGGTTAATTTGCAATAATAAAAAGTGAAACTTTATTGAAATATGTATATTACCTTTTTTGCGTGTATATCAATTGTTCGAAAAACGATCGAATTACGAGAAAAAAAAAACGAAAAGTAGCAAGGTGACGAATGCCAAGATGAAAAGAATACCGTTATCGGTTTATTCGTTAGAATTTATGTAAAAACTCCCACCCAAGAGTGAATAAAAACGGAGTTATATAAATCCTAGCGACACGATAAAATTATTAAACGTAGCGCATTAAATATAAGATCTGACTTAAACAAACATAAAACCCATAACATTGAAATTCGTCACACAAATTATTTGTTTGTCGCCTTTTCAAATCCAATTCCGACAACATTGGATTCTGTGACAACCCTCTATTTATTTAGTAATATTGCAATTGAGATAGCTAAAACAAAAACAATTTGTACTTCAATATAATATGGGGTATAATTTTTGTAAAATTATTATACATAGATATTTTTTTGAGATTAAAAACCTATTTGAAATAATTTTTTCAAATATGAAATCACAATTGATTTAATTTTTTGAACAAACCTGATTTCAATAATACTGCATTTGATGGTAAAATAGTGTTGTCAAGGAAGTGTTCCATTTTTTGCTGGGTTTTTGTCTAAGAAAATTTTTATTAAATTTGCATTTTCTAGTATATCTTTACTAACTTGTAAAAGCTTTTGCAAAAAAATTTAAAATTTCAATGAGAATTACAAAAATTACAAAAGTAGGGTTTGAAACTAATTTAAAATAATAAATAAATAAATTCATGTATATAGACTAGCTAAAAAAAACCTCAACAAACAAAGTTTTTGAAAAACTTTGAAAAAAGATATCGAGGCAATCTTTATTAATAAATTTTAAAAATATATATAATAACTTGCTGAATTTTAAGCTTTCTATGTGGAATATAATGGACTATATAACAAATATTTTGTAGGTATTTTATTTCTTGATGCCAGAAAATTTAAGATTTTCTAATAAATCGCTAATTCTATAAACGGTGTGGCTTATAAACGAATTTTACTGTATTTGCAAAATACATTTGTAGAAAAAATTTAAAGAATTGCTGTAAAACCGCAATGGATATAATATTTACAGACTAATAACAAAATACTTAAGATTATATTGAATGACATGAACTGCAATAAAATGTATAAGTTATGAATTAAGAAAATCGATGAGTTTATGCATTATAACATTAGAATTCAAAGAAAAATTACAAGGGCGTTGCCAACGATCTGCATTTTCAAGTCCGTGACGCTGCAGTTGTTGCCTTATGTATTGTTTTTGACATAGATACATATGTATATCTCACCCAGATCGCCATCTCGCTATATCTGCATTCCAAAAAAATACTGTGGTGGCCCTTTATCAATGCTTTCAAAATTGTTTAGAATGTTCAGTCTAATTGTGTTTATGTTACTCATTGATTTGCTAGCAATTATGATTCCAATCAAATCGACGCAACCATGGTTATTACATTTGTCTAGGGGCGGCTCACGATTTAAAGTCAATAGATTTTAGTACACCATCTAGCTTTGAGTGCCACTCTCTACCCGCCTGCTTTAACCCGTAAATGGCTTTGTCTGATTTTAAAACGAAATTCGGCTTATGAACATCTACGAAATGTTTAGGCTGACTCATATATGTAAATACGCTGTGCATATATCCATCTGATGTAAAAACATATTTTGCTCTACAGCAATTGCTAATAGTAAACGTATCGTGGAATATTTTTAAACAGGAGAAAATGTATCTTTATAATTTAAACCGTACCCTTTGACAACTAGCCTTGCTTTGAATTTTTCAATCTCACCGTTTTATCCCTTTTTAAACTAAAAACCCATTTGCATCCAATGGGTCTGAGGCCATTTGGCAAACTAGTTAGCGTTTACGTACTTTTATTTAAAAGTGCCTCATATTCTTTTTTCATTGCTTTGAATGTTCACTTTGTAACGCTTGATCGACGATGATTGGTATCATTATACCACTTTCATTGTTTGCAATACATTGACAGAATTGTAAATTTTTTTCGGCCTACCTGGTTTGCCGCTGCGAACAAGTTTTGGCCTACCAGGGCCAATGTTTACCTCTTCATCTGCGCTCTGGAATTCTTCATTGCCTTCGAGCTCACTTTCGTTTTTCTTAACGCTTTTTATTTTCTGTACGCTTTTGCTTCATCAGAATACCCAACAAACAGACATTGCTTACCTTTTGGTTGAAATTTTGTTTTATTATTAAGAACGATTGCACTGCAGCCCAATTTGCGCAAATATTTCACGTTGCAGTGTTGCCAGAAGTAGGGAAAAATCCCTACATGTAGGTATTTTTACCATCAAATTGATTGCGTAGGGAAAATCGGACAGATTTTTTTTTTGTTAAAATGTAGGTACTTTTTTGAAAAATCCATTAAAAAGAAAAAAAAATAGTTTTTAATAAAATTTTCAAAAAAAAATAGTTTTTAAATCGGTTTTTATTCAAAATGTTCTGAGGACAAAAAAGTCGATTATAAAATATAATGTGTTGACAACACTAAAAAGTTTTTACTTAACTATCTGGCAACAATAGTAGTTTTTGACAGTTTGTTGCATATTGACGTTTATATTTGTTGGCAAGTGGCAAGTATGAATATGAAATATTATGGATATCAGTTACTATTTTTCGTAGTAGGCTGAATTTTCAAAGAAAAAAATCGACATTAACGTCGTTTTTTAAGTTTTAAAGCATAAAACTAATTTTATTCAAAGATAAATTTATTTTATAAACATCGATCACTACGTAAGTTTAATTGAATACTTAATAACAATTGGCTTAATTAACAACCTTTACTTTATAACACAGAAAATGTCTTCAGATTCTTCTGAAAATGAAAACCAACCAAAAAAAATACCGAAAACAAATGTTTCGTTCTCAGTGGTTGGAAGCGGATGAATTTAGAGGGTGGTTAATGGAAATAAAGGAAGACAAATTTAAATGCAAGTGTAGAGCATGCGGAAAAGTGTTAAATTGTGGAAGATCCGATTCTTATTTTTATTTTATGATACATGCAATGTACTAACTTATTTAAATGGAATAAAATTCACTTTTGTTTTTAAACCATTTTTTTTTAATTTTAACTGAAAAAGTGTGGGGGAAAATTTTTGGGAACGTAGGGAAAAATCGTAAGCGTAGGTATTTCACAAAAAATCTACTGGCAACACTGTCACGTTGGGACGTCTACCAGTTCATAGCTGAAACGGTGCTACATTTGGCAGTATCTTTGTTGGACATTGATTGCGTATATACGCAGCCGTACTGATAGCTTCAGCCCATACAAATTGAGGAACTTTGCTTTCTTCAAGCATACATCTGGCCATTTCAGTCAGGGTCCTATTCGCCCTCTCGGCCACTCTATTTTGTTGGGGCGTATAACTTACAGTGGTTTGTCTTTTTATTCCGTTATCATCTAAAAATTGGTGAAATTCTCTGTTGATGTACTCCTTTCCATTGTCGCTTCGTAGGTTTTTAATCTGACAGTCAGTTTGTTTATCATACATTTCTTAATATTTTTTAAAAACATTTAATGCATCAGATTTTCTCTTAATGAAGTAGACACTAACATTCCTAGAGAGATGACCGAAGCGAGAATGCCAAATTTGACATTTTGTCATTTTCTTTTCTTCTATTGTCATCACCATTTCTTCATTTATAAAATTTTAAAAAAATATGCCATTCTTTAAACTCGCTTCAAACACAGGGTTGCCGTGCTTCGTTATCACAGCTTTATTACCGGCAAAATTCACTTTAAGGCTCTTACTTAACATTTTACTTACTGATAAAATGTTTGTGTGTAATTGAGGTATATAGATAACATTATTGAGTGTAATGTTAGTAAAATTTGATTTAATTTCCAACGGTTGTAGCTCTTACGCTCTTACCTGTTCCTAACATAGCATCTTGATGTATATTTTTTATGTTTGTAAAGGCAGAATATTCTCTGCACATATGTACTTATGTGAAGATGCACCACTATCGAGAATCCAATTCTCTTTGCTTTTTTCAAAGTCACCTTGAGATGCACTGAAAGCGACCGCAGCATACTTGTTGTTTGAGCTACTGTTACTTACGCTTTTACATTGCGATTTTATGTGGCCTTTTTTCCACAGCTAAAACACCTTAAATTTTTGTTGCGACGATGAATATCACTCTTCTCGTTGCTTTGGGTTAAGTTCTGGCTATTTCTGAAAAATTTTCCATATGTTTTGATGGCGAAAACATTATCAATTTTTTCTTGTCTTTCGGTTCTCCCATGTTCTTCTTCAAGTACTTTTACCTTTAGATTTTCTAACTTCGGTAGAACATCTTGCGCTTCAATCGCGACAACGAAGTTATCCATGTCTTCCGGCATACCGCATAGAAATAATATACTTTGCATGTTATCTGGCACCACAATATCTGTTCCTTTAAGGTCATCAATTAAGCCAGAAAATGTATTTATTTGCTCAGCCAATCTCTGCCCATTATTAAAACGAAATCGAACCAATTTTTAGAATAAGTTTACCTTTCTGGCAGGACCTTTAGCTTAGATAAGGCCGTCCAAGCCGAACTTGCCGTAGTGCACCTTTTTATATGCAGTAGTTCTGATAGCTTGATACTCAAAATTATTGAAGCCAATGCTTTTTGATCAAGTATATCCCATGCTGCTTTTACCTCCGTTGACGCACCTGGCTTGCAAGTTGACTCAACAACAGACCACAATTCTTGAGTTATTAGCAAACTCTTCATTTGAATTGCCCAAGTATTATAATTGTCGCCAGACAATTTTTCAATTTGCGCCACAGATCCAGACATCCTTCAAATTAATTAATTAATGATAAATTTAATTTCCAGATGACTGGGCCCATAACATCTGTTAGGATGTATTTTATTCAACGATCTCTTTTTAATAATTCATTTGGTATAAAGTTAGATTCATATAGATACAATTACAAGATATTTATCATGTTTTCTTTTCATGACATTTATACAATATAAGTTAGGGCTTACAATACATTCGAGTTGTACCTCTTAGTCGATTACTCAACAAATGTAAATAGTTGAGAACACTGATGATGATAGATCTTTTTTAGTTTAATAAAATCATTCACTTGAAGCATAAACATTTTATGCATTTTAGGTGACGATATGTACATACATACATAGATATGTGTAAATCCTGCGTGACGAACCCTACGTTCGTAGCGTTTTCACATAATATATACAAATTTGTTGGTCTTTCAAAAGGGGTACCTTCAACATATGCATGGTGTTTAGTGGGATATAAGTGTACATGAACCCTTTGTGTCGCACCCTACGTGACTCACGTTACATTTTTTCTATTATATTTATATTCTAAAATTGCATACCTAATTTAAATGTTTCCAAAATAGTAAACACAAAATTTTTTACTAAAATTGAAGTGAATTCAATGTATAAAAATATGGCTTTCGATCGGCCTTCTTCATTATCACTAAATTGATGATATGAAACCTAAAAAATTTTCAATTTCTGATATGAAATTAGGCGATCTGAGATAGGGTAAGATTTGATAATAATTTGTTCATTAATGATCATAGATATACATTTATTTTATTTATAAAATTATATTCCTTAAAAAAAATATAAGAAATAAGTTTGATCACTATGAAAAAAATTTTGTTTGGTGGGCTGTACTTACCCATACATCAAAATTGTGTTTCAAAACTAACAAATTGTTTAGAGAAGTATATTTCTCAGTTAATCACAATTTTGTTGCAGAATTTTTTAATTGTGTATTAGATTTTTCTATTTGCATTCACAAATTTTAATGTATAAATACTTATAGGTTGTTTTTTTCGTGAGTATTTCGTCAGCGTGAGTTGTCGTGATTGTGACTAACTTTTTTTCCACTCACGTAAGCGTGAGTGAACGTGAGCCAAAAATATTACGTCGTACGTGAGCGTGCATGAGTAAAATTTTTTTATCGTGAGCGTGAGTAAAAAGTCACTCACGATCCCATCTCTAATTAATACCACGGCACTAGATTCTTTATTAATAGAGATAAGATTAAATAATAATTTTAACTGATTATTAACCAACATACGAGGATTTTCATATGCTTCCTTAAAATTTCGCCAAGCTAAATTAAGTCCCTCATTACTCAAAGGGCATTTAGACACGATTTCATTCGCTTCACCGGCGGTTTTACTAATTAAATAGCAAAGACGTTCTACATTACTGAAACGCGAACTGTTTATATATATGGCTGTAAATAAATCTCTAAAAACTGGACATTGTATATAATCTCCTTCAAATGTTTTTACATCACAAGGAGGTAGGGTTAAATTATGATCTGAGCTACCTGAGTGCGAGTTCCCCACTGAAGAGTCAATATGATTTGGCGTTTTTGCTTCTAAATGCTGGGCCTTTTCATTTTTCAAAGCCAAACAATTAAGGTATGCTATGTATGTTTTTTGATATTTAGAAGCCGCAACATTTTGTAAGTCTTCAGTGTCTACCTTTGTTTTGCTATCAACATGGTCCAACCACATTGCATACACTTCTTTAACTTTCTCCCACGAATTCTTTAACTCTTCGCGTTGAATTTCTTAAGTGAAATGGTATGGAAGTCCTCACGACAATTATTAAAATTTGCTTCGAATTTAATGAGAGCATCCGATACCCGTGTAAATTTATTTAATGGGACTGACGACATTATTCTATGTGTTAATTGAAATTCAACTAAATCAAAAATTTATTTGAAAAAAGTTAATGAACCCACAGTATGATAGTCAAAGTGACTCACTTTTCTTTAAAAAAATCACTCAAGGCAATTAAATTAAAATTTGATTTTATTAATTTTTAATATACCATATAATTTAGAAAAATGTTGGTGATGGAAAATCAAGATGGTGAAAATCCTTTAACTGCCAGCCAAATGCAAAAAAGAAGAATAATTACTACCTTTATATAGTATATGTAACTCCAAAATCCGGTTCGAAAGACCGCGTTTATGCGCAAAGCGTGAAAAGAAACTTTTAAAATAAAACACATAATTTTTTAATATAAATAAAATTTCTTTTATTTAACCAACAAAAGGTTTACTTTTAAAAAATGGCAATGGCGATCAGCTTTGTTCAAGATTCACAGAACAAGTAAATATAACGAATAAAAGTTGAAGATGACGAAGGCAAAGCTTAATCGAACCATTAGCGGTTTACTCGTTAGAATCTAAATTAACACTACTAAAATACAAAGTTGTAAGCAACCAAAGTAAAATTTAGATCCTAACAGAGGAGTTAATCAAAATAGATACGAATTAAATAACTTTATAAAGAATAATAAAAAACTATAGAAATTTAAGTTTCTGATTAAACAATTGTTATTAAAAACAAACACATTTTGTTTGATTTCGATTTATGTTAGGTTAGAAGGCTGAGTAATCATCGAATCCATAACTGGCAACCCTGTTGAATAAACAAGCCAAAGTTTCTAAGCTCTGATCAAAATATTTAAAAAAACAAGTAAGAGAGATATATTCGGCTGTGCCGAATCTTATATACCCTTCACCATAGTATGGAGTGACGAAAGAAGTCACAATCACAAAAATTCGCGCCCACGAAATGCGAAAAAAAATTTTAAACAAATAATTTAAATGGAAAAAATTACATTAAAGCAAAAAAAATTGCCACTCACCGTCTCATGAACGCGTGATGGAAACAAAAAATTAATCACGATCATGCATTATTGGTTCTAATCTCTATTTCATAGTATAGGCTGATTTCATAAACACAGCTTCCAAAGCAACAGTGGAAGCATGAGTTTACAAGTCATTCTCGTGTTGCTTTGCAAACTGCGGTTATGAAGTCAGCCATAAATTATAAATTTCGTAATAAATTTGTTACACTTTCTTGCCTAGAGTGCATTATAAAAATATTAACATGCCCTTTTGGCACTTATATATTTTTTCACACATCCAAGAAGTGTTTCAACGTCTTTATCAGCCAGTTGTCTTCGACTAAACAAAGCAATGATTTGAAACGTAAGAACAGGTTTAATAATGAAGAAATTCTCCCAAAATAGATAAAAAATATAGACACCTATTGCATAAATCTGCTAGTCTAATGATTAAAATGTTCCAATATTATCTTCATTTTGAAAATAATTTAAAGCTATAAAAAAAATGAATAAATGGTTGGTCAGGATTTGAAACCGTACCTTCTTACCCGGTGGCACGGTTTCGAATCCTGAACACAACACAATGTTATTTTTTTTAAATTTTCGATACATTTTAGTTGTTTTTATTACTTTTACTTTTTATTTGAAAAACTTTGTTCCACAATTTATTTAAAAAACCCGACACAATCTCATTTATAATATTTTTTTTTAATTTTTGCGTTTTTTTCAATTTTATGAACCATAAAAGGTTTATTTTTCAAAAATATCCAATATGTTATCAGATAGGACTTTGTACAGTGATAAAATAATTATATAATGAATTCAGTAAGATGTCGACGTTTTTATTTGATATAATATAATAATACCAAAAATAAAAATAGCTTGACGGTGTAAGAAAAAATTTTTAATTATAAAATATAACAACATATTTTAATTCATTATTTTAATTTAATTTTTTCTTTGAAACTCGTATGATGTACGTATGTATGTGTAACTAGTGGTATTCTGATAGTTCTCTTTTTAAAATTTTGTTAACTTTTCCATTTACTTATCTGTATTGCGGTTGGACCAGACGATAAAGATTTTGGTTCAATATAACCTGTATGTTTCTGATATAGAAACACAATAGAGTTTCAACCTGTTAAAAAAACAGATGGATTTAATTAAAAACATTTTTTATTTAAATCTTCTTCTGCATTTATTGTGTAAGACAGAGAACTAAATAAGAAAAATTACGATCAAATGCGATATTCCGCAAAACGATGATTTTTTAGGTGTTTTTTTTATGAATGTAAGACCAGTTAATTTTATATGAATATGAAGAAATAAATTTTTTATCTCCTAAGATCTCAACTTATCATTTTGAATATGTTGAATTGGGGAAAATACGAAAATATGCAAAAAAATAATAAAAATAAAATACAAATACTATGTATGCATATACTATTTTTGGAAATTTTCCCCAAACATTTCGATCTAAAAATCATTAAAAATCAAAGTTCATATGTACATATGTATACGATAGGAACTGATTGTTTGAAAAATATTTGATGAATTGCGAACGATTCTTAAAATACATTTTAAACCCACATTAAATTATTAAATTTGTGCATTTTAAACAAATGCATTTTAAATTTTTATTCCAAATACAAAATAGTTTTTAATAAAAGTTTAATTTTCACAATGGAAATGATATTTTTTAAATTTTTTTACTCTATAATTTTGCTTTTTTTTAAAATCAATATTGAATCATACAATTTTCCTGATGTTCGCATATTTTTAAGAATTTTTGGCATTTTAGAGATTTTTAAGACTTTTGGCTGCCGATTGCCAATTATATGATTTTTTTTAAATAAATTTTTGGGAATAATTTCCAATATTGCAGTTGCAATTTTTAGAATATGCGCTAGTTTCGCGGGGTTTTAAATTTTTTAGTTTCTTTGCTAATTACATTTTGGAGCTTGATATCAAATTAAATTCTTACATCAAACTTTGTTTTTATTTTATAGAAAAATGGCAATTAATTGATGCGCTTTTGAAGATTAACTTACTGATGTTACAGAATGAATGAAACATTTTGGAATGAATTTCCGTCATCCCACGTCAAATTTTTTGATAAACACTCGAGAAGGGTTTAAAACACAATATTCGGGAAAATAACAAAAAGAAGGAAATAGAGCAAACCATTGTGGACACAGAAGTTGCAATATCGATGCTACCAAACGAAGAGCAGGAGGAAGCCAGATACATCTGCAAACGGATAATAGAGAAGGAAGTTAAATCTAAAAGGAATCAACACAAGGAACATGAAACAGTTAAAAACTTAAAACAGAAACTAAGGTCTAACAATATCATAACAACAAAAGCAGATAAAGGAAACACAACGGTATTAATAAAAAAAGAGGATTACATCACAAAAACGGAACAGCTAATAGAGGATACTAAATGCAGGAAAATTAGAAAGGATCCTACGGATGAGTACCAAGCCAGAGTGAAAGAACTAATAAAAAAGGCAACCAAAGTAATAAAACCAAACATAGCACACACGTTAACACTCATGAACCCATCAGCCCCATCTATGATCGCACAACCAAAAATACATAAAATGAACACACCTATAAGACCCATAATTAACTACAAATCTGCTCCAAGTTACAAATTATCGAAATATCTAAAAACAATACTGAAAGATACCTTGAGCCTAAAAAACAAACACACAATAGCCAACACCACGGAATTAGTTACAAAGCTAGATAATGTAGAAATAACGAAAAATAGTAAACTAGTCTCATTTGACGTAAAAGATTTATATCCATCAATTCCAACAACGGAGACAATAAACATTGTACATAAAACACTACTCAACAAAACAGAAAACGTAGAATTTTCCAATCAACTCGTAAACACACTGAAAGCCACACTAGAACAGAATTACTTTAAATTTAACAATAGCATATACAGACAAACTAACGGACTAGGAATGGGAAATCCAACATCAGCAATCCTCATGGAGGTGTTTATGCAAAATCTAGAAGAGAAATACGTAGATGATCTAAAAACCAATTTCGGGGTAACATTCTATGCAAGATATGTCGACGATATTATATGTATACTGGAAGGAAATAGAGAAGAACAAGTTCTGGAGCTCCTGAATAAGCAACATAAAAGTATTAAATTCACAATGAAAGTAGAAGAAGACGACAAAATAAATTACCTAGACCTAACAATTAAAGCAAATAAGAGTTTAAATAGAGTTGAATACGAAATAAACAGAAAACCAACGGCCACAGACACAATAATACATAATTCATCGAACCATCCTCAACAACACAAGAACGCGGCAATTAGACAATTAGTAACAAGACTTGAACGAATACCACTAACACGTGAGGCCTATAAGAAAGAGATAAAAACAATATATGACATAGCAGAAAACAATGGATACAAAAAAGAAGTAGTAGACAAAATCCGAAATGATATCAAAACAAATAAAGAACGGAACAGAGAACAGGAGCAAGAAAATGGAACTTGGGCTACTTTAACGTATGTGGGCAAATCAACATACAAACTAGCAAAATTTTTTAGAAAACACAATATTAACACAGCATTCCGAACAAAAAACAATTTGGGTAGAATACTACGAAATAGCACAAACGAAACGGACCCCCTAGATAAGCAAGGAGTTTACAAATTGACTTGCTCATGCAAACATAGCTACATCGGACAAACAGGACGGAAAATAAAAACAAGATTTCGGGAGCACATAAGAGACTACAACAAGAAACTGAAACAACCAGGAGCAACGCCAGAATCAAATTTCGCGAACCACATATTCAACAACAAATGTACACCAAGACACATCAGACAAACAGTTGAATTACTGCATTTACAGCACAAAGGACGGCGACTGACTAGAAAACATGGAAATATACAAACAAAAAACGTTTGACGGAAGAATTATAAACGAACAAATAAACACTGCGTCAGACATAATATTTGAACCGCTAAAACATTTTTACACAAAAGAAAACAATAACCCAAGAAAACCAGACAACACAACAAACGAACAAAACCAAAAAGAAACCCAGAAACGTACAATCACAGACTACTTACTACCTACACAAAGATAAAACACCTAGCAAATGATCACTCAAATAATAAAATGTAACGGTAAACACAAGAGACTAACAAGAGAAAAATTAAACGAACAAGAAGCAGGTAGATATAGAGCACACAGGAATATATACGAACGAGAGAGAGCCACACACGAATAGATACGAACGAGAGAGATGCAGACACGAACAAGAGAGAAAGAGAGAAAAAGAAGTTAGGTACACAAGGAAACTATACAAAAGACAAGGGACAACACAAAAAACGATTAGTTACTGAGAGAACACTGAAGATGGCACATAGCCGAAACAGGTCTGTTTATCAACCAAATTTGACGTGGAATGACGGAAATTCATTCCAAATTGCATCAAACCCCGTCGGAAGAAAAACACAACACTGAAAGAAACATTCCTTATCAAATTCTAGCCGGGAAGAGATTTTTCTGCTTTGTTATGTGTTACTAAGTATCCAAGCAACATTCAGAAGATTTTTTATCACATTATACAAATACAATAATAATACCGGTTTCTGATATACTGCAGGTACGCTCTGCACCTGAATATATAAAATAATTAAAATTACACAAGTATAAAACAGGATGTAAGCATCAATTTTGCCTTTCTTCTGAAATCACAAATAGTCATAAAAAATGAAATATTAATACATTTTCAAAACAAAACTAAAATTCAATTTCATTGATTTTGTATATTTACTCATACATAGTGTCTTGACGATCCATTACATTTCTTTAATATAAATAATATAAAAAATAATTATGGTTATTTATATACGAAAAGAAAATGTAAGCGATAAAAAATACTGTAATATGCATGCATAATATTATACTAAAGCCCAATAATTGACTACTCATTTAAGTGTCATTTATCTTTAAATGCCACTTAAGATCTCCGTGAAGATAACAAAGTAAGATAACAAACTAAATCTGTTTCGCTCATTTTGAAAAGAGCGAAAAATATGTGTTCTCTTTGCAGTTTGCATAGCCAAATTTCAGTACTACCAAGTTTAAAAAATGGAAATTCTTGCAGTAACCATTTAAAACAGCTATTTTATTGTGAATATATATGTGATCTTCTTCTTTTTTGTATATAGGAGAGGATTTTAAAGTTAACAAACTAATTTAACAAACTATTTCAATATTCTTTATTAATAAGAATTAATCATAAATTTGTTAAAACAATACAATGAATTATGATGATTACTTATAGCACACTATCAAGATTTAAGTAAATTAATTTATGTAATATCGAATACCTGGAAATATCGTTACATTCCGTATCTAGATACATTACCCTTATTATATATTTCATTCTTAAACAAAATCTAGGAACTCTTCCTAGACGGGACCAATTGCACTTGAAAGGAGACATTATTGCCTTCAATTTGGTATACAATTTATATAGCCCAAAAGTTTTTTGTTGAACAAAGTTTTAAAAATAAAAATATTTTTCGTTCCACAAAAAATACTATTTTTGGTATAATTCAAAATCTAGGAATTCTTCCTGGACAGGACCATTTGCACGTGAAAGGAGACATTATTGCCTTCAATTTGGTATACAATTTATATAGCCCAAAAGTTTTTTGTTGAACAAAGTTTTAAAAATAAAAATATTTTTCGTTCCACAAAAAATACTATTTTTGGTATAATTCAAAATCTAGGAATTCTTCCTGGACGGGACCAATTGCACGTGAAAGGAGACATTATTGCCTTCAATTTGGTATACAATTTATATAGCCCAAAAGTTTTTTGTTGAACAAAGTTTTAAAAATAAAAATATTTTTCGTTCCACAAAAAATACTTTTTTTTGTATTATTCAAAAGCCACGAATTCTTTATAATGATCTGGTAGCTATAACCGTGTGCAGAATAAAAGTACTGCCAAATACTGCAAACTATTTAAGTGTGGCAACTCTGTTTCTGCAAATACCGCGAAACTTAAGTTTTGCTTTAACTTTGTGTTTTGTGGTCAGTTCCAATAAAAATGGTAAGTTCAAACAATTTTATTTATTTATTCAATTTAATTAATAAGATAATGTATTTTTAGTTTGAGAAGTGTCCCCATTGTGGCAACACCATTAAAGTTATCTGTAAGATGCGGAAGCCCGCAAACCAGCAGCCTAAGCCCATGCAGCAGGCAAATGAGCCGCTTTGTCCAACAGCCGGTCCAGCATCCGTCATATGGAACATATTATTATTACGGGCCTGCTCCACCTCCACCTTTACCGGCTCCTGCGTAGGTTTTACAGGTAGACCCAGAGTCCAGACCACAGACCTAGGTCCAGACAATATAAAATTTGTGTAAATATGTAAATAATACATGTGTAAAAATAAAAATTCAACAGAGTATAATATACTCTGTATATCTAGTCTATACATTTATTTTTTTTATTGAAATAAACGCTTGGATAAGTTTGCATGCAATACCAAAAAATTGGGGATTGTCTACTCCAATTTCATTTTTTCAGTACAAAATTATGTGACATTTAAATGAAACTTAAATGACCTTTCTTCTGCATTTAAAGTCCATTTAAGGTTTGCACACATATATACACAAACATATGTTTTTGCTTGCGTGTTGGTGTTTCGCGAACAAAGTAAACAAAAAATTTTCGGCCATTGAAAAATCAACATTTTTTGGAGTGAAATTTGAACTTCTTTTATTAACATTATTCTTTTTTATGGTTTTTAAAATTGTTTTAAACTTTTAAAACATTGCAGCAATCTATCATTGTTGTTATTTTCAGCCTGAAAAAGAATCCACATTAGAAATTTTTCTTTAATTTTGTTCATGAGGCTGCCATATTTTTATCGTAATTAAATACCAACAATAATTTCACACTGAAAAACTCAAACTGTATTTAAGTGCAACTTAAATTTAAGTGGCATTTAGCTAAATGGCATTTAAATGCGAAGTCAATTATTGGCCCTAATAAACGTACAAAAAAAAAACTTTAAAGAAACAAACAAAAACAAAACAACAAATCATTGCTTTTCGATTGTTTAAATATACACATGTATACACACAATGTGTACATGTGCCCATGAACGCATTTCAGTATGTATGTGATATCTGTGTGACAAAAAGGGAAGATTTACAAAAACCACACCAATTTCCATCAAGAATTTGAAATTTTAGTATTTTATAATACATAAGATATATTATGTTTTTAAACGCGTAAACTACTCTGGAAAATACAACCGCTCTGTGGTGTACAAGAAGCGGTCGTGGCTACCAACCATTAGGTGGTTGGATTGAATCCCCACACAACTCTTTCAAAAAATTTTTAAAAGTAAAATTCGAATGCCACTTTTTTGCTCATATTTTAGTCGTTAATGGACGGACTTCAATTATTTTCAGACTAAATCTTCGTAGAACTCCATACAGGAGATCTGCTTCATAAAATTGACCATAGGACAGTTGGGGCCATAAAAAACAACAACAGGAAATATAACAAAAAAAGTCTTTTGGCTATATCTCATTAATTATTGGACCGAGTTTTGTTATTTTCAAACCGAACGAATTTATGAAAAATTCCAAGAGAATGGTGTATAATTTATTTCTCTATGTTGTGTTTTGGCCTTAATTCTAACGACACCGAAATGTAGCAGACGCATAGACGGACATCGCTCATTCGACTTCTCTATCTATAAGGAGCCAGAATACATATACTTTATGGGGTCTTAAATGAATAATGAAGAAATTACATACGGAATAACAAACGTGGGATGACGGAAATTCATTCCAAATTGAATGACAAACCTATATATCCCCTTTCCAAATTTTTTGGTGAAGGGTATAATAATAAGTGTTTTAAAAATAAATAGGACTATATAAAAACATTTAATAAACAATTAAAGTCGAGTGGTAAATAAAGATTTAATATATAAATCTAAAAAAAAGGAATTAGGTGAAATGGAGTATGTGGTAAAGTGTATCACTATACAAAAAAATGTGCTGGTATAGATATTTATATGTCAAAGATATTTGATGAAAGTCTATTTGTGAGATATGTCTTTGATGACTGCATGCCATACCTCCAAAATATTGAACATGCACTAACAGAGATTCAAGATGATGTACATAAATATAACCCTTAACCTCTTTTACTATTGATTTTCGTTCCTTTTTGTTTGAACATAGTGAAACTGTTTTTTCCTTGATGTGCTATGAGTTTCCCTAACAGCAGATTTGGTGTCATTGAGAATCAATACGCGGTGTTAAATATTTTGTGTAAACAGCACTCTGGTCTACATGTTATACACTTTAATGCAAGAAGCTTAAATTACTTAAAACTTGATTATGTTACAAAAATTTTTCAGAACTCCAAAGTGGACATAATATGTGTGACTGAAACTTGCTTTAATAATGAAGTATCTGAAACTTACTATACTATAAATGGTTATAAATTGTTGCAAGTTAGTAGATTGAACAGAAGAGGTGGAGATGCTGCTATATATTGTAGAAGCTATCTTAAAAGTAAACTCTTTAATGTATCTGACGATCCTAATATTGAGCTTATTAACGTTGAAATTTCTAATTATGTTAACAAGATTCTTATATCTTGTGTTTATAATCCTAGTAAGTCGTTCAGTGGAGTGAGTTCAAAGAACATGCTATAAACTATGATTTATATTTTATTTGTGGCGAGTTTAATGTTAACTTACTCACCAAAGATAAATTGAGTGAGGATCTACGTGATCTTGCTAGTTCTGTCGGATTAGAGGTTGTAAATCAACAATTGCCTACACGTTTTCCTCCCAATAACCCCCCAAGTTTACTAGTTTTGTTTTTACTTTCCGATTCATATCTTTTGCTTTTATATGATCAAATCTCTTTTATATCTGACCATGACCTGCTATTCTGTACAGTTAATATGAATTTGAATAGAGTTGATACGTCTAATGTTATAACGTACAGGGACTATAATTCGATAGACTATTTTTCTCTATATTCTGAACTGTCATTAATTGATTGGATAGACTGCTGGTATGAGCATACAGTTGATGGTAAACTGGATATTTTTTTTATCTAAACTAAATAATGTTTTTGGAAGGCATGTTCCTTTGCGTAGTTTTCGTGTAAAGAACAACTCTTGTCCTTGGTATACTCAGGAAGTGGAGCACTCATTTCGGCATCGTAATCGAATGTACAATTCATGGAAACGCAACCGTACACCTTTTTCCAAAATTGCTTTCACAAGAGCTAGAAATTGCGCTAATCTGTTAGTCAGGCAGGCAAAAAAGTATATTTTAGACAAAAACTTAATGTGTCCTAACCACACAAAAGAGTTAATGAAAAATGTCAGAAAGTTGGGTGTATATTCTCGAAGCTCTAATGTGACTGTTTTAGATCCGGATGAATTAAATGACTTTTTTTGTGAAAATAATGTGGTTAATAATGGAGATTACATCCAATTGTTTTGATTAATTTTAGCAATATTGTGGTTAGTATTAAGGATACGAATAAAAGCTTTATTTGTTTTTACTAATGTTTTTTGCAATAAAAACTCACGGTTCTATTTCTTGTTTTGGTATTAGTATTTCACTATTTATAGATATTAATTTTGTTTGGCGTATGACTTCAGATCTTGGAGGTAAAATTATATCCTCACCATTATTTGTTATTGGTATTTCTATTGGGTTTAGAATATTGAAAGGGCGTAAGATAAGGTAATCAGAGTCGTTATTTAAGTCTAATATACAATTATATTTTTCAATGAAATCCATGCCGATTATTCCATCGTATGGTATTGGGAAATCATTTTGTACTACATGAAATTTATGTGGTATTAAAAAGTTTTTATATTTTAGATCGAAAAATATCCTTCCTATTTTACCCTGTCCTATACCGCTTAATGTTGTGTGGTTTTATTAGTATTTATTTGATTTACATTGAAATGTTCTATTTTTATTAGTGAAATATCAGCTCCTGTGTCAATTAGTAAGGTTACTGGGCTGTTAGTATTGTTTATTTGTAGTTGAACAATGAAACATAGGTTGAGATTCAAATGTTATACTTTGTTACTTATTCAATTGACCTTAGGGGAAGATCCTGGTTTTCCGAATCAATTTCGTTTGATTCTGTTGCACTAACATAATTTCCGTTTCTACGGTTTATTAGGTCTTTGCCTATAACTATTATATTTGGTATTTTGTTTAATGTTCATAATTTTTGCTGTCAATACTTCTACTGATTCGCCTTTAACCGAATTATTTAATTTATTCATAATTTCTACTATAGTCGATTCATTGCTTATTAGGTTTCTTGCATTACCTTTTAATTTGGTTTTTATTAGAGAAATAGTCGTTGTTTTATGAGTACCTTTTATAGAATTTACTAAAGTCAAGGAATCAAGAAAAAAGCGTAGGTTTTCAGACTTACCATCAAAGTCCTGTAATTAGCTTTAAAGCTGTATTTAGAAATTCTACTAATTCTGGTAATTTTATATCTATTCCTCTTTTTGCTGATATATAAATTAGCCTGATTTTTAGGTCATAAAAGAACGCTTCTGCCGCGCTTTTATATGCTTGTGTTAGACGTGTATAATTCACATTTAGTTTTATTCTAATTTCATTTAAAATTTTGAGAAGATTTTTAATATGTTTATGTAATGTTTCTTCTTTAATCTGCCTATCCAGATTAATGCATTTGTATGCTTTGTCAAATTCCTCCTTTAATTTCCTACAACTACTAATTGTATGTTTCCAATCCATATATCAAAACCGTTAAACTTTGTCCAAATAATTGGTGCTTTTTATGGGAATCGCAAAATTTTAGTATTTTGAATTTTTATTCGCACTTTTTCCCAATATTAATATTTTACTTTTTCAGTAAAACATTAACAATTTTGTTAAAAAACAAATTGCAATTGATTATTGAGGGGTATAGCTTGTTCCTATGCGCATTTTACTGTTGCTAATGCAGATCATCAGGGAACTTTACCCAAATATTTCTTAGAACAACTGGAGATATTATATTAAACCTTCATTAAAACAAATGAAAAGTTTAAACAATATCAAAGTTGTAACAAGAACTCAATAATCAACCAATTGTTTTTGTTTTCTTACTTTACCATTACTACCTAGGCTGACTTTTTTTCAACTCTAATTGTGGTTTGTAGAAAATGTAAAAACAACAACTGCTATACATTTGTATAGAGTGATGCCTAACAAAATTTTTTTGTGACCAGCTGCTTGTCAAGTTAATAATTGGTGCTTTTTATGGGAATCGCAAAATTTTAGTATTTTGAATTTTTATTCGCACTTTTTCCCAATATTAATATTTTACTTTTTCAGTAAAACATTACCAATTTTATTAAAAAACAAATTGCAATTGATTATTGAGGGGTATAGCTTGTTCCTATGCGCATTTTACTGTTGCTAATGCAGATCATCAGGGAACTTTACCCAAATATTTCTTAGAACAACTGGAGATATTATATTAAACCTTCATTAAAACAAATGAAAAGTTTAAACAATATCAAAGTTGTAACAAGAACTCAATAATCAACCAATTGTTTTTGTTTTCTTACTTTACCATTACTACCTAGGCTGACTTTTTTTCAACTCTAATTGTGGTTTGTAGAAAATGTAAAAACAACAACTGCTATACATTTGTATAGAGTGATGCCAAACAAAATTTTTTGTGACCAGCTGCTTGTCAAGTTAATAATTGGTGCTTTTTATGGGAATCGCAAAATTTTAGTATTTTGAATTTTTATTCGCACTTTTTCCCAATATTAATATTTTACTTATTCAGTAAAACATCAACAATTTTGTTAAAAAACAAATTGCAATTGATTATTGAGGGGTATATCTTGCATATATATAATATGCATATATTGTTCTCTTTTTTTCTTTATGAGTGTTAAGCTATATAATCATATTTTTTTCTTTGTAGAATGTGATAAAAAAATCTCTTAACAATTAGAATGTTGTTTGGATACTTAGTTACATATAATAAAGCAGAAAAATCTCTTCCCGGCTAGAATTTGTTACCTCTTTCCAAATATTTTGTAATTGAAACTTTCAGTATATTTACCAAAGCTTTTTCTAATTTTTTTGTTTATTTTATATTTACAACCTGGTATTTTACCATAATAAATGTTTCTTTCATTCTTTAAGAACACTTCAAAAGCACTTCAATTAATTTAATTGTCTTTTCTATAAAATGGAAACAAAGTTTGATGTAAGAATTTAATTTGATATCAGACTCCAAAATGCAATTAAAAAGGAAACTAAAAACTTGAAAACCTCGCGAGAATAGCGCGTATTCTGAAAATTGCAATATTGGAAATAATTTATTAAAAAAAAGTAAGAGTGATATATTTGGCTGTGCCGAATCTTATATACCCTTCACCATAGTATGGAGTAAAGAAAGGACACAATTACGAAAATTCACGCTGACGAAAAAAAATTTCTTTAATTAAGAATTTAAATAGAAAAAATTACATTAAAGCAAAAATATCGCTACTAACCATCACGGACGCACGCTCACGTGATGGATTTTCATCTCTATTCCATAGTATATGCTGACTTCATCAAACGCGAGGGTTGACAGGATGGAAGGTAAATACCTCTGATAAGGATATCTTCGCAGCTTGTATGCAGAACACGGAACTAAATGGTTTAGCTGAAGATATGACAGTACAGTTAGTAAGTCATATCACAAGTGCGTGTAATGTAGCTATGGTAAAGCGTAATAGGTCACCAAATAAGCCTTCAGTCTACTGGTGGAATGATGAAATTGCTAGATTGCGATCAGAGTGTGTAAGTGTCCCAATGCTGTATACAAGGACTCGAAGTAGTTTTAAGAATACTGTATACCACCATCTATATAAGGATAAAGGGAAAACGTTGAAGATTCCAATTCGTAGGAGCAAGCGTAGGTGTTTTCTCAAAAATATCGCTACTAACCATCACGGACGCACGCTCACGTGATGGATTTTCATCTCTATTCCATAGTATATGCTGACTTCATCAAACGCGAGGGTTGACAGGATGGAAGGTAAATACCTCTGATAAGGATATCTTCGCAGCTTGTATGCAGAACACGGAACTAAATGGTTTAGCTGAAGATATGACAGTACAGTTAGTAAGTCATATCACAAGTGCGTGTAATGTAGCTATGGTAAAGCGTAATAGGTCACCAAATAAGCCTTCAGTCTACTGGTGGAATGATGAAATTGCTAGATTGCGATCAGAGTGTGTAAGTGTCCCAATGCTGTATACAAGGACTCGAAGTAGTTTTAAGAATACTGTATACCACCATCTATATAAGGATAAAGGGAAAACGTTGAAGATTCCAATTCGTAGGAGCAAGCGTAGGTGTTTTCTCAGTGTGTGTGATGAGGTAGATAGTAATCCTTGGAGCCTTGCATATAAACTGGTAACCAAGAAACTCAAATGCCTTGGTCCCTCCCC
The DNA here is from genome assembly GCA_956483585.1 of Gymnocheta viridis. Taxonomy (NCBI): domain Eukaryota; kingdom Metazoa; phylum Arthropoda; class Insecta; order Diptera; family Tachinidae; genus Gymnocheta; species Gymnocheta viridis. The sequence continues at coordinate 58,124,126 of OY101440.1, read as the reverse complement.
GCCAAGAGAAGAGCCTATCCTCGAAGGAATTATAGATCATATCTTTTCCCAACAGGAAATTCCGACATGGCATCAAAGGTATCCGGCAGAATTTTTCGACATTCCTCCGGCTACGATTTCCGAGAAGAAGGTGCTGTCTCAAAATTTAAAGACAAGAAGGCACCAGGCCTAGATGGTATTCCGAATATGGTTCTAAAAGAAGCTTCCAATAATGTGGAAGCGACAGAAGTTAGTATTGTTACCTAAAGATAGTAAGCCGTTAGATGACCTCTCCTCTTATCGTCCCCTGTGTATGATAGATAAAACTGGTAAACTGGAGAGCCTAATTTGTAGGAGATTGGAAGATTATCTTGAAGCTAACCGTGGTTTATCAGATAACCAATTTGGCTTTAGGAAAGCAAGATCAACAGTGGATGCTGCTGCTCGGGCTATCCAAGGGAAGAGGTGGAGAAATGGAGCAAAAGAGTATTGTGTAGTTTTAACTTTAGACGTGAAAAACGCCTTTAATACGGTAAACTGGGAACATATTATTGATGCCTTAGCTAGATTAGACATCGCAGGTTATCTACTGGCAATTATACAGGACTATTTCCGGAATTGAGAGTTAGTTTATGATACTGATAAGGGTATTAGGAGACGCAAGAACATTGGCGGGGTACCTCAAGGATCAGTACTTGGCCCACTGCTGTGGAACGTCATGTACGATGGAGTTTTGAGGTTAAATCTACCTGAAAGGCTAAATATAGTTGGATTTGCAGACGACAGAGCCTTAGTATGTGTATCAAAAGAGCTAGTAGAGGTGGAAACCATTGCAAATACCAGTATTCAGATTGTAAGATCTTGGCTGAGATCAAAGGGCTTAACTCTAGCAGACCATAAAACAGAAGCAGTTTTGATTAGCAGTCCTAAGACTAGGGAAACAATTAGGCTAAATATTGGCACGTGTAGCATAGATTCCAAGGAGTGCCTAAGATACCTTGGGGTCATAATTGACAGTCGTCTGTCTTTTCATGAGCATTTGCATTATATTGGCTCCAAAGCATCAAACAAAAACAAAGCTGTCCGGGATCAAAATACTAAAATTTTGCGATTCCAATAAAAAGCACCAATTATTAACTTGACAAGCAGCTGGTCACAAAAAATTTTGTTTGACATCACTCTATACAAATGTATAGCAGTTGTTGTTTTTACATTTTCTACAAACCACTTACAAGTACAATTAGAGTTGAAAAAAAGTCAGCCTAGGTAGTAATGGTAAAGTTAGAAAACAAAAACAATTGGTTGATTATTGAGTTCTTGTTACAACTTTGATATTGTTTAAACTTTTCATTTGTTTTAATGAAGGTTTAATATAATATCTCCAGTTGTTCTAAGAAATATTTGGGTAAAGTTCCCTGATGATCTCCATTAGCAACAGTGAAATGCGCATAGGAACAAGCTATACCCCTCAATAATCAATTGCAATTTGTTTTTTAACAAAATTGTTAATGTTTTACTGAATAAGTAAAATATTAATATTGGGGAAAAGTGCGAATAAAAATTCAAAATTTGTCCAAATTATTTGCCCTACTAAAATATTTTTTCTATTGTATAATACATATATAGATTTTCAGTAGAACGATATTATGATTAATATTAATGTAAGTGTCCACAGTGAGTTAATTTCCTGAGTGTGGTCAACGATTTCCAAATTAGTTACTACATTTGTATTGGGTTTTTCAATTTTTGATTGTTCTTTACGCATATTGACAGCTGTTAAAAGAATTTTGTGTTTTAATTATTAGTTCTTATTTCTTTCTTATTCTATCTTGTCAGACCATTTCATTAATCTAATTGTCTCTTATTCTATTTTTGGTTTTTCTATTATATCTATTATGGTTGGTGTTCCTTCCATTCCTATTGTTTTCCAAATTTTAGTTGAAAATTTAATTTCTTGTTCTACCTCAAAACTAAAATTAGCTTGGTTTTTAGTCCTACTTTGAAATTTTGAATCCATTACAAAGGTCCTTTACAATATTTTTAATTTTTTAAAATTTTTATTAGTATAATTTTAAATATTAATTTTATTTATAAATTCATTTGAGAATTAAAAAAAAGGTATCTCAATGGCGGTTAACGCCTGCTGACCTAAGATTGCAAATGAATGCACTTCTGATAATTTATTTATTTTGTTTGTTAACTTCTTCTTACTTTGATCTATCTCATTTATCCTTGTGTCATCGTCCTAGTTTGGTGGTGGTGTTATATAGTTTTCTGGTACGTGAGTATGATGATGATTCAAGTTCAATTTTGTAATTCAGTTTCCAATGGTTGAAGGTAGTTCTTTTGTAGTATAATATTTGAATTGCTGGCAGTAGTTACGGCAGCATTTGATTTCCCCATTTTAACCCTGCCTTTTGGCCAGGCGGTAATTTTCTTCTGACTGATCGTTTTAAGCTGGTCCGTCAGGAACCATTAAATTTTAAGGCGTTTTTAAAATATTCTCTCCTTTATTTTGGTGCAACTAGTTGTTGCACACTGGCAGGATCGCCATGTAATGTGAATTGAACCAATTTTTATTTATATGGTTTTATTTTATTTTACCGAGCAACGAATAATGTTGCTCAAGGTATGTTGTTGTGTAATTGTTCTTATTTGGGAAAAACCTTCTTTTTAACTAGTTTTGAGAAGAAAGATTAACCGCCTAATTCTATGGTTATAGATATACATACTTATAAACTTATATTTACTTAAAATTAGTTTAGCGGGAAACCAAAATAAATGTATTTTCCACCGATGAAATGTGAGGCGAAGACTAATCACACCAACATGAAGTGCATTTAAAGTGCTGCGGCGGCGACAAAGTTAAACATAATTCGTGTGTGTGTGAAGGTGACTCATTGGCCGCTTAGCAACTCACATGACCAAACGCACCTTTCAAATGCAACGGCACGAGCTGTCAGATAATGTTTGTTGTCCATGTGAGTTTTTCGTGACATTTGATATTCATTTGTTTATTTGTATTCATGCACTTTAAAGAATGAATTCATGCTATGTGTTTAGGAATGCAATCATGCTACACCTCCATTTTTCGAAAGAATGTTCATATAACAGGAAATGTTTTATGGACATTCTTGTACATAGATGTTAATTTTATTATTTCCGTTGTAAAAGTTAAATTTTATAATTAATCAGAGATGGAATTTCGTACTAACCGAAATTGATTTAACTTGTAAGAACGCTAATGAGATGGTGTAGCGACCTCGAAATCAGTACTGATCCGTTCTACTAGTCTGATGAATAAATTGTTTCAAATAAAATAGTATTCTCTTAATGAAAAATAATGAATTTATCCAAATAAAATTTCTTAAATTAAGAAGATATGGGTAAACTCAGATTTGAACTTAAGCTAAAAAATTTTCATTTCAAGTTAAATTTTATTTTAAGTTTATAAATGAAATTTTATTTGAATTACATTTGCTTTATTATTATTAATAATTTATAAAATATAATCCGGATTGTCAATTTTATTATTATTTATTATGATATAACTTAAGTCTATTTTTATGAACTATTTGTTGTTTATTAGTTTTCTTATCAACTATTGTTACATTATTTCTTATGTCTATTTTCTTAGTTTTATTCTTATCTAGTAATTGTTGGGCCCTCTTATATGCTACTTCTAATCTAAATTTTGCCTCTTTGGCATAGTCATCTATGTTATACAAGGGAGAAATTTTGTCGATTTCAGAAAATTGTTTAAATTTGTTTGGGACCTTTGAAAAAACTAATTCATATGGACAGTAGTTATGAACTGTTGATGCTGTTGTGGTAAAACAGTATGTAAAATATTTTAACCATTCATCCCAGTCCGTTCTGCCTATTGAAATATAGGATTTTTGCAGAAACTGTGTTTTTGCTTTTTCGGTTGCTTCTGAAACTGATATCTTCAATACGCTTATGAATATCCGATCCAATCTTATCCGTGAAGACGGCTTACACTTAAAATTCTTGACGATTGTCCTACTTTTTATTGTTCGCTCACTTACCCACATATTTAATCACGTTATAACTACATCTGCTGCCAAATGTCCTAATGATTACAGTCCATTATGTCTAATCAAATTACAAATTATTTAAAAAGAAACTCTCTCATACAACCGCTACAGTCCGGATTTCGTGAAGATCATAGCTGTGTTGAAAGTTATGGATGATATTAGACCAGAATATGATAATGGTAATTTGACTCTCATGTGGTTTTTAGATTTCTCTAAAGCCTTCGATTTGACTGCAATGCGTTGGCACTTTTAGAAACTATATCTCTGGACGTTCGCGGAAAGTCGTTGTTGGTGAGAATGTGTCTGGCCTGAAGAGTATTATCTCTGGCGTACCTCAAGGATCCGTTCTTGGCCACCTTCTATTCATCATGTACGTAAATGATATTTTTAGTGTTGTGAATTATGATTTCTATTGTTGGGTGGGCTAAACTTAATAATATAATGCTTAATCCAGTAAAATCGTTTGTCTTACCAGTCACTAGAACTAAACTAGACTTCATAGATCTTCCAGATATTTATCTTAATGAAACTTGCTCAAGTATGTTGACAAAGTGAAATGCTTGGGTTTCTGTATTAATTCAACCTTAACATGTAAATACCATATAAATATTGTTATTCGGAATGTTTTTCTTACACTTTCTTACAATTTGAGAATGTCTTCTGAATGTGTTCCAATAGCAGTGCAGAAGAAACTAGTGGTTCAACTTATACTACCACTGATAACTTATTCTGCAGAAGTTTACAGTAATATCGATTCGCAATCACTACAAAAGCTTCAAGTAACTTTTAACAATGCAACACGCTATGTTTATAGCATAGGTCGATATAGTAGTATTTCTTCTTGGCGTAAGATGATTCTAGGTTGTGATTTACTTGACTATTTACGCATAAGAAACCTGTTCTTTTTGCATGATTTATTATATAGAAAAACTCTGTCATATTTGTATGAAAAACTTATTTTTGGAACTTCCACCCGTTGTATGACTCTTCTAACACCAAATATTTACATCTTAATACATCCAGATTTTTTTGATTAATGTCATTAAATTATGGAACACTTTACTCTAAAATTTAAAATGTATCCAGCGAAAACAATTTTGCTAAAACTCTCTTTAACTATTTTTTAAGAAATAATTAACGTTACCTTTCTTTCCACTTTATTTACTATCAAAGATTATTTTGTATTCATTTTTGTATTTTTTTATTTTATTTTTAAAAATTATTGTATTGCTAAATTGAAATTGATAATATTACAAAAATTTCTTAATATAATAATGTTTCGATGTATTTTTCTATTTTTTATGACCTTTTTTTGGAAATGTTACTGAACGATAAAAGAAAAATATTCTTAATGTTCTTATGATAAAAAAAATAAATATATTTCACGTAAAATTAGAATTTCCATATCTGGTATAAAAAGAAATTTTCTGTTCGATATAAATTATTTACTCACAATGAATTGACATTTAAAATTCAACAAAATAACGATACAACAAATATGTCTGTTCACAAGCACTGAAACAAATATCGTATTTTTTAAACGATAAGCCATACATACGACTGAGCTCGTGAATTGAACAATTATATTTGAAATTTTTTAAAATTGTTGTTACGTTTCGACCTTTTCGATACCGTTTACTTGTTTGAGTTCTTTTAATTAGTCAAAAATAAAATAAAAACACATCGGAAATTGATTTTGAGTTTAATGATGTTTTATTTATTTTATTGCCGTGGCGTACTAAAATACACAAAGGAACTTGCTTATGAAAAGCTTTCACAACTGATCCCCGTGAGTAAGCAGCAATTTATTATACAGTAAATAACACAGCTTCTAGATAGTTCTATGTAGAGACGGTTGGGTGTTGCCGGCTATGTTGTATATGCATGTAATTGTGTATTTAGATTTTATCGATATGGCAGCTTTATAAAAGACCACATAATGTGGTTGATGGTCAACCAAGCAATTCAAATGCATTTCAAGCCAAACGGCGAAACTGTATTATCATTTACAGTAGCGGACAATATTTATCGTATTGATTTCTCGAACAATCTTGAAGTGTCATAGTAAATAGTCATCCGACAGCATTGAATATATAGATGACTAAACATAATATAAGGGAGAGTTTTTGACAACTACACATGAACATCATTATAGTAAGAACACGCGCCAATATCACACCGAAGTTTCTTTAAATGGTACCATTATTGAGGATGTTCAATCTTTCAGCTACCTTGGATGTACAATCTCAACAAACAGCGGTGCAGACGAAGACGTCGAAAACCGGATAGACAAAGCCCGAAAGGCTATGTACTCTTTGAGAAATGTATGGATATCAAATGATCTGTCACGTGACCTCAAGTTAAGAGTTTACAACACCTGCATTAAGCCCATCCTCCTCTATGGATGTGAAACTTGTGGTCTGAAAAAGCTCGCCACAAAGAGACTCCAAACATTCACCAATCGTTGCCTACGCCGCATCATCCGATGTTTCTGGCCAAACACAATAAGTAATGCGGATCTCCTTCGCATGACAAGGCAGATTCCAATCCACCAGGACATCTTAAGGCGAAAATTCGGATGGATTGGTCATACGCTCAGGTCAGAAAACACAATTGCAAAGGCAGCCCTGACGTATAACCCACAAGGTTCCCGTCGACGTGGACGCCCAAGAACCACCTGGCGTACATCGACGTTAAACCAACTAGCATCAACGCAACTAACATGGAACGAAGCTGTACAAATAACCGACCGAAACAGATGGAAATCTTTAATTGAGGCCGTTTGCTCCCAAGCTGGAGAATAGCGGAACATCATCATCAAAACAATATCGTTGCTGTTTCTACCGCTTTCCTGAATGTTCTATTTTCGTTATTTTGCAACAATGTCTGTATAACACGTTCGAAAATTTATATTTTCACTGATTTAATATTTCGACTGATTCGCCTTTAACAGAATTATTTAATTTATTTATAATTTCTACTATAGCTTTTATTAGAGAAATTGCAGTTGCTTCATAAGTACCTTTAAAGAATTTACTTTATTGTCCCAATCAAATATACTGCAGTAACATGATTGCCCCGTGTGTAATTCACTTTTACTATTACAGTAGTTTTGATTTAGCTGACTTTTGGTTAGGAGCTCTTTTGACTAAGCTGCATAAAATTAATAATTTCTGTCCCTATTCTCTAAAATTCCATACAAATTCATTTTTTAAGCACACTTGTTGTACCTGCACATTTAATATAAATGCCCAAAATTTTTGGCATTTTGAAAGTATTTTCATACAAAATATCAATGTTAGCTGCGTTTTGACTTAACTGACAAATAATATGTATTTTCTGTAATTATTCTTCGAAAACCTTGTTTAAGTGCATTTTGTATAGTTTACCATATTTTTTGGTAGTTTTAAAATATTTTCATATAAAAATCAAAGTTAGCCGCACACATTCAAAACATATGATGGTTACTATTTCACATCAATTTCTAACTTAAGCCATTTATAATTAAAAACTGCAAACAAGTCACACAAATCATTTTGCTTGCATGTATATATAAACATAAATTTAAGATAACAGCATGACTTATCTGTACAAAAAATCGTGCAAAGTTGATTGTGCAACTAAGTCAAAATTACTGTACTCTAATTTCATTTAAAATTTTGAGAAGAATTTGAATGTTTTTATGTAGTGTTTCTTCTTAAATCTGTCTATCTAGATTTATGCATTTGTATGATTTGTCAAATTCTTCCTTTAATTTCCAATAACTACCAATTATATCTTGCCAATCCATATATCGAAATTACAACTGTTAAACTTTGTCCAAATCATTTCTCCTAAGAGATCTTTTGTGTAATATATAAATTTTCAGTAGAATGTTTATTGATGATATTATGATTTTTTTATTTCAATTTATTTATTATAAAAAATTAATTAGAGCTTACATTATTGAGGCCTCCGCGCCTAATAAGCATTAAGAGAGGGAAGTTGGCAATTGTTATGTTTGATGTTTAAAATGAAACCAAGAAGTTGACTTATAGTAAATACTTTATTTGCTACTGTTCACTTTAAATGCCAGATAACGAGTGAACCAACATAACTCTTGACCTTACTTAATTTTAAGTACATTCTTGCTGTATTTGTATATCTAATTACACTTATATTCTATGCATTAAGCTTAACTCATTATCGTATGATATTGAGTAATTTCTAGTAACATCACGGTATATTACAATTACAGTGTAGTACAAAACTATCCAACTGGTTTTTCCACAACACTATATTTCTTCCTTTTTCGAAAATAGTGTACAATTTCCATTTCAAAATGTTTTAATATATTATAATATTATGTTGCAAATATACCGTACATATAAAGAAAATATCATACATACATATATCTACACACATATATGAGTATTAATTTATATTAAAGGTTATTTTAATTCATATGTTACTAAAAAATATTTATGTACATGTGTATTTATGAAGATAAAGCAATTTGGATTAGTGTTTGTAATTTATTTTTGATTTTTTTCTTAGACGATCTTTCAAAGGTATTTATTGTTCTTATTTTACAAGCTCTTCCTAATCGACAACTTTTTCTACTTTATTTTGAGCTTGCACGTTTTTGTTGTCTTTAACATAAACCACAACTGCGCTTTTTTAATTTTTTTAATTGTTTTCTATGCGCTACTCTACGCCTTTTATTAACTTCTATTACATATATTGCATTCGAAATAATTTTGTAAATTGAACCTTTGATCCATTTTGCATGACTATTTGTATTTTGGTTCAAATATAATATTTTTTCACCTACTTTTAAATAAAAATTGTTTGCTTTTGAGCTATTCTCAAACTCCAACTTTTCGATATGTTTTTAAATTTTGTAGTTTGTAGGTGTTAAATTTATATTTGGCCTTTGTTTGAAAGTACTACATGGTAAAGGTGTTATTGGTTTATAAGGTAAAATGAGTTCGCTTGGGAAGATACTAGTGACGGTTTTTGGAGTGTTTCTGTATTTAAATAACATATTGAAAACAAAATTTTGCATAGATAATTTCCTCCCTTGGTCAGACAAAAAATTGGACTTTAGGCTCTGCTTAATGGTCTGCACTCCTCGTTCTACCAATCTATTACTAGAAGGATCATAGGGTGGACTAAACATTTGGTTTATACCATTACATTTTAAACAAGTAAGAGAGATATATTCGGCTGTGCCGAATCTTATATACCCTTCACCATAGTATGGAGTGACGAAAGAAGTCAGAATCTCGAAAATTCACGCCCACGATATACGAAAAAAAATTAAAAAAAAGTAATTACGGATTAATGCAAAAAAAATTGCCACTCACAGTCTCACGGACGCACCCCCACGTGATGGAAATAAAAAATTAATCACGATCACGCATTATTGGTTCTAATCTCTATTTCATAGTATAGGCTGATTTTGTAAACACAGCTTCCAAAGCAACACTGGAAGCATGAGTTTACAAGGCATTCTCGTGTTGCTTTGCAAACTGCGTTTATGAAGTCAGCAATAAATTATGAATTTCGTAACAAATTTGTAACAATTTCTTGCCTAGAGTACATTATAAAAATATTAACATCCCCTTATTAGCACTTATATATTTTTTTACACATCTAAGAAGTATTTCAACGTCTTTATCAGCCAGTGGTCTTGTACTAAACAAAGAAATGATTTGAAACGTAAGAACAGGTTTAATAATGAAGAAATTCTCCCAATATAGATAAAAAATATTGACACCTATTGCATAAATCTGCTATTCTAATGATTAAAATGTTCCAATATTATCTTCATATTGAAAATAATTTAAAGCTATCAAAAATTCTTAAAAAAAGATCGAAATTTTTCAAATAAAAAGTAAAAGTAATAAAAATAACTCAAATGTATCAAAAAATAAAAAAAAAATAATAAATGGTTGGTCAGGATTTGAAACCGTAACTTCTTACCCGGTGGCACGGTTTCGAATCCTGAACACAACAAAATGCTATTTTTTTAGAATTTTCGATACATTTTAGTTGTTTTTATTACTTTTACTTTTTATTTGAAAAAGTTTGTTCCACAATTTATTTAAAAAACCCGACACAATCTCATTTATAATATTTTTTTTAATTTTTGCGTTTTTTCCAATTTTATGAACCATAAAAGGTTTATTTTTCAAAAATATCCAATATGTTATCAGATAGGACTTTGTACAGTGATAAAATAATTATATAATGAATTCAGTAAGTTGTCGACGTTTTTATTTGATATAATATAATATTAATAACAAAAATAAAAATAACTTGACGGTGTAAGAAAAAAATTAAATTATAAAATATAACAACATATATTAATTCATTATTTTAATTTAGTTTTTTCTTTGAAGCTCGTATGATGTACGTATGTATGTAAACTAGTGGTATTCTGATAGTTGTCTTTTTAAAATTTTGTTAACTTTTCCATTTACTTATCTGTATTGCGGTTGGAGCAGACGATAAAGGTTTTGGTTCAATATAAGCTGTATATTTCTGATATAGAAACACAATGGAATTTCAAACACAATTGATTTAAAAAATACGAATTCAGTAATTCACATTCAGCCCGCTAAGAAAACAGATGAATTTAATTAAAAACATTTTTTATTTAAATCTTCTTCTGCGTTTACTAAGTAAGACAGAGATCTAAATATGAAAAATTACGATCAAATCGCGAACAGAAAGCTTTTTGCTCTCAAATCCAATTTATAATTCCGCTTATTTTCGTAATATTTTACCATTAATCCGCGTCCAATTCCGTAGTGCGTGCTATCGACATGCGACATTCCGCAAAACTATGATTTTTTAGGTGTTTTTAATGAATGTAAGACCAGTTTATTTTATATGAATATGAAGAAATCAATTTTTTATTACGTAAGATCTTAACTTGTCATTTTGTATATGTTGAATTGGGGAAAATACGAAAATATGCAAAAAAAAAAAAAATTAAATACAAATATGTATGCATATACTATTTTTGGAAATTTTCCCCAAACATTCCGATCTAAAAATCCAAAGTTCATATGTATGATATGTACGACAGGAACTGATTGTTTAAAAAATATTTGATGAATTGCGAACTAATTCTTAGAATACATTTTAATTCAGCCCATATTAAATTATTCAATTGGATAATGCAATATAGAAGCTAAATATACATTTGCGGAAAGTAGTTATTTGCAATACTTTTATTCAAAATACAAATGCATTTTAAATTTTTATTCCATATACAAAATAGTTTTTAATAAAAGTTTAATTTTCACAATGGAAATGATATTTTTTAAATTTTTTTACTCTATAATTTTGCTTTTTTTTTAAATCAATATTAAATCATAAAATTTTCCTGATGTTCGCATATTTTTAAGAATTTTTGAGATTTTTTCAAGATTTTTGGCTGCCAATTTCCAATTATATGATTTTTTAAAATAAATTTTGGGAATAATTTCCAATATTGCAGTTTCAATTTTTAGAATATGCGATATTTTCGCGGGGTTTTCAATTTTTTAGTTTCTTTGCTAATTACATTTTGGAGCTTGATATCAAATTAAATTTTTACATCAAACTTTGTTTTTATTTTATAGAAAAATGGCAATTAATTGAAGTGCTTTTGAAGATTAACTCACTGATGTTACAGAATGAAAGAAACATTTCTTATCAAATTCTAGCCGGGAAGAGATTTTTCTGCTTTGTTATGTGTTACTAAGTATCCAAACAACATTTTAATTGTCAAAAGATTTTTTATCACATTGTACAAATACAATAATAATACCGGGTTCTGATATACTGCAGGTACGCTCTGCACCCGAATATAGAAAATAATTGAAATTATTATTCTGTGCACACAAGCATAAAGCTGGGCATAAGCATCAATTTTGCCTTTCTTCTGAAATCACAAATAGTCATAAAAAATAAAATGTTAATACATTTTCAAAACAAAACTAAAATTTAATTTCATTGATTTTGTATATTTACTCGTACATAGTGTCTTGACGATTCATTACACGAAAAGAAAATGTAAGCGATAAAAAATACTGTAATATGCATGCATAATATTATACTAATAAACGTACAAAAATAAGTTTAAAGAAACAAACAAAAACAAAACAACAAATCATTGCTTTTGATTGTTTAAATATACACATGTATACACACAATCTGTACATGTGCCCATGAACGTATTTCAGTATGTATGTATGTGATATCTGTGTGACAAAAAGGGAAGATTTACAACAACCACGCCTATTTCCATCAAGGATTTGAAATTTTAGTATTTTATAATAAATAAGATATATTATGTTCTTAAACGCGTAAACTACTGTGAAAAATACAGCTGCTCTGTTTTGTACAAGAAGCAGTCGTGACTACCACCCAGAGGTTGTGTGATTGAATCCCCACGCAACTTTTTAAAAAAAGTTTTAAAAGTAAAATTATTTTGAATGCCATTTTTTTTGCTCATATTTTAGTCGTTAATGGACCGACTTCAATTATTTTCAGTCTAAACCTTCGTAGAACTCCATACAAGAGATCTGCTTCATAAAATTGACCGTAGGACAGTTGGGGCCATAAAAAAACAACAGGATAGGAAATATAAAAAAAAGTCTTTTGGCTATATCTCATTAATTATTGGACCGAGTTTTGTTATTTTCAAACCGATCAAATTCCAAGAGAATGTTGTAAAATTTATTTCTCTATGTTGTGTTTTGGCCTTAATTCTAACTACACCAAAATGAAGCAGACGGACATCGCTGATTCGACTTCTCTATCTATAAGGGTCTTAAATGAATAATGCAGAAATTACATGCGGAATGACAAACCTATATATACCCTTTCCAAATTTTTTGGTGAAGGGTATAAAAATCGCCAACTATTACGTAAATCTGTTTTCTAATGATTAAAATTTTCCAATATTATCTTCATATTGAAAATAATTTAAAGCTATCAAAAATTCTTTAAAAAACGAACTTTTTCAAATAAAAAGTAAAAGTAATAAAAATAACTAAAATGTATCAAAAATTAAAAAAAAATTAATAAATGGTTGGTCAGGATTTGAAACCGTACCCTACCCGGTGGTGGCACGGTTTCGAATCCTGAACACAACAAAATGCTATTTTTTTTTAAATTTTCGATACATTTTAGTTGTTTTTATTACTTTTACTTTTTATTTGAAAAAGTTTGTTCCACAATTTATTCAAAAAACCAGGGCACAATCTCATTTATAATATTGCCTTTTAATTTTTGCGTTTTTTCCAATTTTATGAACCATAAAAGGTTTATTTTTCAAAAATATCCAAAATATTATCAGAAAGTTTTGTACAATGATAAAATAATTATATACTGAATTCAGTAAGATTTCGACGTTTTTATTTTATATAATATTAACAACAAAAATAAAAATAACTTGACGGTGTAAGAAAATATATTAAATTATAAAATATAACAACATATTTTAATTCATTATTTTAATTAATTTTTTTTTGAAACTCGTATGATGTACGTATGTATGTAAACTAGTGGTATTCTGATAGTTGTCTTTTTAAAATTTTGTTAACTTTTCCATTTACTTATCTGTATTTCGGTTGGACCAGACGATAAAGGTTTTGGTTCAATATAACCTGTATATTTCTGATATAGAAATACAATGGAATTTCAACCACAATTGATTTAAAAAATACGAATTCGGTAATTCATATTTAGCCTGCTAAGAAAACAGATGGATTTAATTTAAAACATTTTTTATTTAAATCTTCTGCGTTTACTAAGTAAGACAGAGAACTAAATATGAAAAATTACAATAAAATCGCAAACAGAAAGCTTTTTGCTCTCAAATCCATAATTCGGCTTATTTTCGTAATATTCAATATTAATCCGCGTCCAATTCCGTAGTGCGTGCTATCGACATGCGATATTCCGCAAAACGATGATTTTTTAGGTGTTTTTAATGAATGTAAGTCCAGTTTATTTTATATGAATATGAAGAAATCAATATTTTATATCCTAAGCGCTATTTTCGCTGTGTTTTCAAATTTTTAGTTTCTTTGCTAATTACATTTTTTTTGGCATACTGCAAAATTTGAAACAAAATTTTCGATATTGGCGTCAATTGACGGCCACCATACACAGCTGCGAGCTAACAGCTTCATGCGGACTATACCAACATAGGTGTCATGTAGTAGTGCTAAAATTTATTTAAAATTGTGGGTATTACCAACCTATCTGCATAAAATAAACATTTATCTCTCACCTCGAGAGAAAGCTTCACATTTTTATATGAGTTTAAGCCATCGTATAACTTTTTTGACTGTGGTCAACAGTTATTTGTAATAAAATTAACTATTTTTGCGATACTTTCGTCTTTTTCGGAAAACTTTGCAATTTCATCAATTGAAATGGGAATATAATCTTTGTCAAAATTAAAAAATTTTAAATAGCAATTGCTAATGTTTCTTGTGCCTTCTAAAGGTAAACGTGAAAGTGCATCTACATTTCTTTGTTTACAATTGTAGTTTGAGAGAAATAGGGTATTAATTGTCAAAAATTTCCTAGATGATTCATTTACTAATAATTGCAAATAGGCTTTGCTCAAATCTAAAACACAGAATTGTGTTTTACCTCTCATGCTTGTAAGTATATCATCTTCTAGAGGCAGTGGATATACATTCATGTCCAGTGCTTGGTTTATAGTTACTTTGAAATTTCCACATATTCTCACACTTGAGTCCTTTTTCAAAACACACACAATGGGTGCTGCCCATTTACTACTACGAACCGGTTGTATAAAACCTTCTTCACACATAACCTTCAATTCAGCCTTTACTTTTCACTTTAAACTCATGGCACAGAATATGGTTTGAAAAACTTAGGGTGGGAATCTGGCTGAACAAAAATGTCAGCCGAAAACTGTTTAATGGGATTTTTATTCCTCACAAATAACGATGGAAATCTACCTCTCAACTGTTCACTAATATTGGACTGGCAGACATTTTTTACTAATAATTTCTCACTTGACTTACCATTCTGACCAATGAAAAAATTACGCCATCTAGGGTATAACACGTCTAACCAATTTCTTCCCACTAAAGGAGTAAACCGTTGTTTGGACTTAACAATCAACAATTTTAACTCCGCACCGTTTGTCAACACTGGCATTTCAACCATTAGTTCAACTGTAGACCCTGTCAAAACCTGCAATGGTTCGTAATTTACTATATTTAATTTTACATTTTTAAAATAAATTTCGTAATCTATACTACAAATTACTGACACTACCGTTGCTGTGTCCAGCTCCATCACTACCTGCTCATCGTTGATCACCACATTTTTTGATAATGGCTCATTTTCTCGGCTTACCCAGTTAATTGATGCCAGCTTGTAGTCCAATTCGTTTACTATATGTTTTCTCTTGGTTGCCTGACGAAAATTGTTATTTTTACCTTTAATTTTACCTTTGGACGAATACCCTATTCTCCCGCATTTAAAACAATTCCAGTGTTTGGCCGGACCCAACCGCATGTTTTGTGGTACACTTGGAACATTTTTCGAATTGCTGTTTTTGTTTACCTCTTTAGTGATTGTTGTTACTTTGCTTCTAATGATGTAATTTATTAATGTCATACGACGATGACGGCTGCATACTTTTTTGCTCCTTATTTACCAACTCGAACGACTGCGTGCTTTTTCCCATGCTTAACTAGGTGTCGATCCCTTAATGCTTCCTTCAGAAACGTACCAAATTGCATTGGGATGCAATAAGTTTCAAAGTTACTATGAATTCGCCAACAGTTTAATTTTGTCTCTGCGAACAATTATAAAATTTAAATCGTTCGGCTATGATATTCTTTTCTGGTCGAAAATGTGGTGTAATCACTTCGATTAACTCTTTAAAAGCTTTATTAGTTGGTTTTGCTGGTAACAAAATGCTTTTAATTCTTTTGTATGTCTCAGGACCAACTAATGTCAAAAACATCGCCACTTTGTTTGCCTCCTCTACCACATTTATTTTGAACAACTGTTCCATCCTTTCAAGGTATTCCTTGAAATCATCACCGAAAGCAAACTGTTCGATACTGCCAATTAGTGCCATATTCGCCACTCTATTTTTTTAATTTTTTTTATTTATTCAGCTCACACTTTAATATACATACATATATGTATGTATGTACATATCTTTATTTCTTTTAAACATACTGTTAAATCACGTGGGAACTTCGTCGCCAAAGTTTGTTATGTTTGTTTTGAAAATGAAACCAAGAAGTTGACTTATAGTAAATACTTTATTTGCTACTGTTCACTTAAAATGTGAGATAACGAGTGAACCAACATAACTCTTGACCTTACTTAATATTAAGTACATTCTTGCTGTTTTTGTATATCTAATTACACTTATATTCTATGCATTAAGCTTAACTCATTATCGTATGATATTGACGGTATATTACAATTACAGTGTAGTACAAAACTATCCAACTGGTTTTTCCACTACAGTATATTTATATACACTATATTTATATATATTTCAATTTATTTATTATACAAAATTAATTAGAGCTTACATTATTAAGGCCTCCACGCCTAATAAACATTAAGAGGGGCAAGTTGGCAGTATTATAAATAATTATGTATATAATAAATATGTAATAGTTCATGATATATACATATGTTATACAACAAAAAAGAATTTATATATAAAAAAATTATAAGGAAAAAAATTCATGTGTGCTATTAGAAATCAAATATTAGGTCAGAAGTTCTTCTAATGGTTCAAATAATAAATGTTTCATAGATATTTTAAATGTAGAGATTCTATTAATATTTTTCAAATCAGGTGGCAAGTTGTTGATTTCACGACTACCCTCATATTCTATTCTTTGTTTTGTCAACTCCAATCTGCATCTGGCTACTGCTAAATTACTTCTATTTCTAGAGTTAAAAACATTCTGATTTCTTACAAATTGCGATGTATGGTGGCCAATGTTATGTAAGCATTTAAATACATAAATTAACAGCTGCAGTTTTTATATTCCGTAGATTGGCAAAATTGTAGGGAAGATGTTTCGATATAAAGATATTGTAGGGTACATTAATGGGATATCTGCAACAGTTTTTAATGCCTTATTTTGTAGTCGTTGTAAAGACTTTAATTCACTTGACTTTTTGCAACCGAATAATATATTAAGACAGTTTAAGTGTGGCTGAATCAATGCGTTGTAAATAAGAAATTCGGTGGGTTTATGAAATTTGTTTTAAAAGGGGTTTCTTAAAGAAAACTGACGTACTACCGTAACCATCGTAACAGCAATGAACTGCGTTATAACCGTAAATAGCATATAATTGCAATAACTTATTTTTAAACCATGTCTCCTGTACGGCAATAATATGGGGTAGACTTGGCAACATATTTAAAAAGTTTTTAAACTATTAAATTCATCTATTGAAGTGTTAACTTTATTAGGTGCCTATTTAAGTTATTGAGAGCTGGTTAATTTCAACACGAAAAGTTTGCAGTTAGTTATGGGTGAAGCTGTAACTAAATGATAACTAGCTAATACATTCAAGTAGCTGGTTGTTTTCTATTGCGTCCAAAAAATATCCGAACAAAAAAGAAAAAATAAACTAGAGAGAGATGTGTTTTTGGTCAACATATTCTTATTAAATAACTTTACTTTTACAGCCCCTTATTTTAATTGATTTATATACAAACTATGAACAAAAAATTACTTTTTTAGGATTTGTATGATGTTTTAAAGAATGAAAATTGTTTTTTAAAAGCTTCATAAGCTTCTTAATTAATTACAGTAAGTATCGTTCAAAATATTACAGACATTTTGTTATCTCTACATGCCAATATTTAGGGTTGCATTTCTCGCATCAGCTAAAACCAGATGTTGCACTAGTTATGATTTATGATGATCTATAAATATATGTGAACTATTTTTTAGTTTCTGTTTTACTAGTTTCGATTTTGGTTATGATTTCTGAATAAGCGCCATATTCAAATTGAGGAAAAGGTATTAAAATAGAAATAAAAGATAAAAGAACTGTAATTACTTATTATGTTGATATACTTACATACGTGCTTCATTAGAATCATCATCAGTGTTGTTAATTTTGTTTCTTCGGTTAGTGGATTTCGTAGTAGTTGCTTCTAGCAACAAATCATCAACTTCTTGTCCGTTTTTTATGACTTTTGCTCTAGATGACTCACTCTTTTTCACTAATATTCGTCCATTAACTGGATAAACAGAACGGTAGCCAATTCCTTTAAGTGTTTTGGCATAATTAAATAAGCTTAATGTTTCTTTACTCACGCAAGTGTTTATAAAAACTTCCTTCGTGTCTTCGTGTTCTTTAACCTTAGGTTTTATTGACATTATTTTGTGTTTAGCCTGCTTAGAGTTGAACTGCACTACTAATAGCGGCTTATTGTTTACTTTAGTATTTTTGTTTCTAACAAAATATGCATTATCAATACTCTCCGGTTGCAAAGTAACTCCAAAATTTTCTGTTAATTTTAGAACTGATTCTACTGCAAATGAACCAGCCTCAGCCTTCAGACCTCGACTAAACAGTCATTTTTTACTCTATTATCATTTAAAGCTTTGACAGTATTTTTAAGAGTTTCAACTTCTGCCTTTAACAATTGGGGTATTCACACGGTGTCCTATCATGTCATATTGTCATAATGTCTTATTATTTTATGACGTCTTAAAAAATTGTTGTTGTGCTTCAAACAAAAAATTCCTAAAATAATAATGCTGTGTTTTTGTTTTGTCATAACTAAACAGTAGTGTAGTTTTTGCTCAAACTAGCTATTATTTTCGTTTTTCACGTGTTTTCGGCATTCTAATATAAAATTTTTATGATTGTAACGATTGTCCGTTTTATTATTGTTTTTTTTATCAACTGACTCAAATTTAAAATAGCACACTAAATTTTGAGGGCTTGTTCACAGCAGTCATATTTTTTCGTGTTATTATTTTAAGGCATATGACTTTATGATGACCGTGTGAATACCCCAAATATGTTTTCTTTTTGTACACTTTCCATTTTCTTATTGTTGTCTGCTATGCATTTCAATATGTCGTCACACTGCCTAGACATGAATGTTATTGCTTCATTTAGAACGGACATTTGATCAAGTTTTTTGATGGGGAACCCTCTTTCCCCAACAATTGCAGACATCGTGTTAGATAGCTTACTGGACGTGGCTTTGGCTGAACTAAAAAACATAAAAATTCACATTAAATACATAGCTAAATATGTAGATGATATTTTGGCTTTTATTGAAATTAACGACAAAGATGAAATTCTAAAAACGTTTAATAGTTACTACCCAAAAATAAAATTTACCATCGAAGATGAAAATATGGGGAACTAGCATAACTTGACACAAAATTATACAAGGATGGAAGTAAAATAGTATTTGACTGGTATGCTAAAGGGACATCAACAGGCAGAATCATGAATTTCAACTCAACCCAACCAAGAACGAAAATCATAAACACTGCAAAAAACTTTATTCGAAGAGTACTGAACATTAGTGACAAGCGGTTTCACGTACAGAACAAAAATAAAATTACGGAAATATTATTAAAAAATAGTTTTCCCATGGGAATAAGAAGATCCATAAAAAAAATTCTACAAACCCACAATACACAACTGTCATGGCAACCCTAACCAAGAAAACCGTTTTTGTAGTATTAAATACATACCAGGTCTTACCGACAACAAAATCATAAAAACAACAATAGATAACAATGATATTAATTTTGGTTATAAACCGAATAAAACACTAAATACGATATTCACAAAAGTAAAAACACCAATAGAGAAATTACAACAAAACAACGTAGTTCACGAAATACTATGTAAAGGCATAGACAATAAAATCTGTAATCTTGTTTACAAAAAGAAGTTTGGAAACAAGAGTAAATGAGCATAAAACTGACATAAACAAAAATAAAGTAAGCACTGCACTATCGCAACATATCATACATTCAAAACACAAACCAGACTTTGACAATATAAAAATATTGGACAAAGTAAACAACATGAGAAAGCGATTTATAACAGAAAGTCTAAGAATCCAACAAAAAACAAGCAAACCTATGAACATTAAAGAAGATACCGATAATTTGAGTGCGAACTATGTATATAATAGCAATAACTTAAAATAAAAAAAGCTGTGATTCAAAATAAATTAAAAAAAAAAATTGTGCCTTAAAAATAAAATTTAGTAATTCAATTAAATTAATATAAACAATTTTATATAAAAAATTTTTTAAATAATATTTATGTGACGTTTATTCATATTGTAAGTCATTAATTGTAAATATTATATTAAGTGTGTTTGAGTACCCAAAAGTTTATAAAAATTTTTACTGAATTTTACCGCATTTTACGAAATTGCGTTCGTTTACTCAAGTTACAGTAAATGAGAACACAAATTGAAAGCGTAAAGTGACAGTTATTGGCTGAGAATTTACTAATTTTTACTGCAGAAATTTCTTGTAGTAAGATTTAGTAAAACCAAAAAAACATATGATTCAAAGGCAAACAAACAAAAGTAAGAAAACAAAAAGTATACAATTTGTGAAAAAATTACTTAAAAAAAGGAAAGTCTGAGATAGACTAATATAAAATAATTTTCGTTGTTATTTTGTTACTTCGTTGGAGCTGTGAAAATGCGAAATTAATGGTTACTTAGTACTGCACTTGCTGTTAAGGTAGTCAATAGCAAAAACAAATAATCACATACTTTTGAATAAATTTAGTTAGAAACAACTTAGGAAAATCAAATAAAATGAAAATAAACACATTGAAACGAGTATAGAAAATAATTTGTTTATATTTTCTTAAAATATTCGTGTTATAATAAATATTGCATCGGGTACCAACAAGAAAAAGAGTTGAGCAGTCCAAAGTGTAAATATATTTCAACACTATATTGATTTGCAGTCAGCTGTTTCCTTAATCTTACGAATTTTTACAATTTTTTCGTTTGCGTAATTTTTTGTACTACAGCTTTTTTTGAGAGTAAAATCTTCAGTTTACTCAGTAATTACTCATTTACTGCATTTTACTGTAAAAGTACTCGGACACACCTATTATTGTAACTTAGTTGATGTCTTCTACGGCCCTACTCATTGTATTTGATATTTTTCGGGTTCTTAAATGTTTATTTCTTTTACTCAGATATATTTTATAATTATTACTTTATTAAAACTTAGGTTTTGAGCTAATTAAAAACACTTTGCTTGAGAGCATACTTTTGGACGTGTATTCAAGAGAGTTCCCAACATATAAAACCCCACAGTGAGTTCATGTCCTTAGTGCTGTCAATGATTTCCAAATTAGTAACTACATTTACATTGGATCTTTCTAACTTTGATTCTCTTTTACAAATCAATATTATTGATTTTTAGTATATTAAATTTTTAATCGCACTATTTCCCATAATTAATATTTTACATATGTCCTGGTAACCGTATCGCGAATGGTATTGCTAGACAGGGAGTAGCATTGAACAACTCAATGATCAGTCCTTTCACTGTCATTCCTCTATCACAATGCAAGCTGTCAATTCAGTGCGAATCGTATCAGCTTGCTCAACGTAGATGGGAAGCCGAAGGTACTAAGTCAACGTGGCCCCACTACTCTGCTTTACCTTCTGTGCCAATGTCCTGTGCTAACAAACGTAAGGAGTAGGATAATCGGCTCTGGTACATTGACGGACTGAGATAATCTGGCAGGTATTAGGCTAATCAGACTATCCATTTATGTGAAAGAGACCGGATAGTTTGATGAGGCAATGGGATAGCTGTAATGTTGTATCACAACGAGGCCAAATTGACGGACCCTACTGAGCCATCACTTAAATGCTCCATTACCTTAAGCCCCTATTGCGATTCTCCACTTTTGTGGCAGTTTGGTCGTCTTTGGTGATTTCGCATTGCCGTTCTCAACTAAACTGCCAGTTGGCTATTCAGTTGTGTATCTGTTTTTTCATGGTATTGCCGATCTCAACTTTGTAAAAGTTTGGTCGTAAAAAACGTTGAATACATACAACTGCTTAAATGTAGTTGTGTCATTATCAGTTAGAGAGAAATTTTTTTTAAAAGCGTTGAAAATTGAAATCAAAATGGAGATCTCGTAAGTATTAATTTATGTAATAAATTTTTCGCAATTTTTAAAATCTTATTAGTTTATTATTTATTTATATTTATTATTACAATCATAACATTTAAGATAATTTAGCCTTTTCGATTTAGGTAAAGATGTTGCACATCTTTCTTGGAGCAACGATTCGCACGCGTGTTTCATCGATATACCCCAACACACCGGGGAATCCACTTCTTGAAAAAAAACAAAGTTTTTGATGCATTTTTTTCTTCTTGGGTCATATGTATGTCCATTTGCTGCATATTCGGCGCTCTATAATGTCAATCACTTCTTTTAAAACTAGAGACTTTGTAGATTGAGTTATTCCAATATTTAAGTCGTTTCCACAGCATTTTTGGTAGCTCCCGTCAGCGAAAAATATAAGAACATAACTTTAATATAGGAGGAATAGCCATCACGTGAACAGGGGTTTTGAAGTGATCTTTGATTTCATCCAGCAAATAACAAAACGCTTCCTTGTTTAGTCGGAAATAACTTATAAATCTATAAATATAAAATTATTATTTAGTTTTGTTACTTATAAAAAGTTCTTACCTGCCGATGGGTAGTTCAAGACGATTGGAATGCCTTCTTTGTGGTTGGAATCATCATAAATTTTTCTTCTTATACGTAGCACATCTATACAAGTGTTTTCATTTTCATCGTCATAAAATAAATCGACACTAATATACATTCTGTGTAAATACTTTTTATTCCCACAACAGTTAAAAAACACTTTTATGACCAGTTTATGACTTCATATTTAAATACGCATTTAGTTAATTTTCATTTAAATTTAAGTTGCATTTAAATACAGTTTCAGTTTTTCAGTGTTAAATAATTGTCTGTATTTAATTACGATAAAAATGTGGCAGCATCACGAAATTCTCTAAATTTTTTTGAAGAACCAGCTGTTGAACAAAATTTAAAAAAAATTTCTGATGTGAATTCTTTTTCAGGCTGAAAATAACAACAATGATAGGTTGCTGCAATGTTTTAAAAGTTTAAAACAATTTAAAAAAACATAAAAAAGAATAATATTAATAAAAGAAGTCCAAATTGCACGAAACAACAACAAGGTAGCAAAACCATATGTTTGTGCACAACTTAAATAGAACTTAAATCAGTAAGGTTGGTCATTTAAATATTATTTAAGTTTCATTTAAGTTTGTACTGCAAAACTTTATTTCGTAATTAAATAGAACTTAAATATAAATACCATTTAAATACGAAGTCATAAACTGGCCCTTAGTAACTTAATTTTCTTCAAATTTCACTTATCAAACCTGATATTTAAAGTTGGCAGTTCGATATTTTAGGTTGGCAATATTATGACAAACTGAACTAAAAACAGTTGTGTATCGCAATAACTAAAATGATTTTGGTTGTGCATAAGTTGGGTTTACTCTCACACGACCAAACTGAGTTGAGTGGAGAACCGCAATAGGGGCATTAATCAACTTTTAACAATGTAATATCTTATTCGATTTATAAGGCAACTATTAATTTGAGTTTTTATCAAGGCAGCATCTGTTTTTTTTCGAAAGCTTTAACAACTTTGCATAAGTAATTCCTAAATTGCATTACATGTAGCATATTTTGAAAATCTTTGAATAGTTGAATAATAAAGATGTTTTAGTTTTTATTAATATCTTACATATTTAGTAAATTTTTTTTAAATTTATTAATCGAGATTGCCTCGGTATCTTTTTTTTCAAAGAATTGGATAAACTTTCGTGTGTTGAGTTTTTTTAGCTAGCCTATCAGTAGACTTTGAGCCATATTCTAACTGAAAAACCCTCAACAAGCAAAAGTTTTTGAAAGTATTTAGTAAAATATTAATAGTTTTATTAAAAACAAATTGGGGTATAGCTACTTTTTATGCGCATTTCACTGTTGCTAACGCAGATCATCAGGGAACTTTACCCAAATATTTCTTAGAACAACTGGATATATTATATTAAACCTTCATTAAAACAAATGAGTAGTTTAAACAATATCAATATTGATTTTTATTTTTTTTCTATGCATTCTGACCACTATTTCCTTTTCTATTCTAGTTCTATTTATTATGTCATCTTCTGTAGGGATTCCTTGCATTCCTATTATTTTCCAAAAATTTCCTAAGAATTTAATTTGGTCTTCTATTGTGTTTTCTTCTTCTTTCCAAATAGAAAGGGTTTTGACCCTGTTTGCAAAATTCTTATTCATTATATAGGATCATTTACATGTTATTTTATTTATATGTACAATGTACATTGTACATAGAAAATTTTAAAATTATATATGTACATAAGTAGTATAGGATTGTATGTCCTGCAACCATTAAAATTGTCAAATTTCGGTAATTAAAATTTAACATTTTAATTGCTAATTGGGTGTTAATTGTTTTGTCGGCGATCTTTGATGTGTGTGTGTGTGATTTTCCCAAGGTTTAATAGGGGGGTTCACTGCTTTGATGTTTTTTTTTTGTTTTTGTGTGGGCGTGAGAATTTCTGTCTGTCCGTAAGAATTTCTGTCTGTCCGTGAGAATTTCCGTCTGTCCGTAAGAATTTCTGTCTGTCCGTGAGAATTTCGGGTTATGAGAATTGGTGTTCGTAGGAATTTAAGTTTTCCGTGGGTCGAAGGGGTGTTGTACTATGCAAGATGATTTTGTATGTCTGTCTGTCCGTAAGAATTTCTGTCTGTCCGTAAGAATTTCTGTCTGTCTGTAAGAATTTCTGTCTGTCCGTGAGAATTTCTGGTTGTGAGAATTTGTGTCCGTAGGAATTTAAGTTTTCTGTGGGTTGAAGGGGTGTTGTAGTGTGCAAGATGATTTTGTATGTCTGTCCGTGTGTATTGATGTCTGTCCGTTGACTTTATGGGTAATTAAATTTGAAAATTTCAATTGTCGAAATTGTTTTAATTGTTTTGTCGGCGAGCTTTGATGTTTGTGTGTGTGTGATTTTCTCACGCTTTCACGAAATTAGTATTTATATTTAGAAATATATATTTATAAATAAATCGTTTCTCATGTCAACATATGTATGTGCAATTCTCGGATTGTTTTGTTGGAGGACAATTTCTATCTGAATCTGAATTCCCTAATTTTTGTGTGTTTTCTTTTCTTTATGCGCCAGTGAGATTTTTTATTTTTTATTTTAGCTGGTGTGTTTATTTAGGACCAACGTTTGCTGTGTACGTATTGATTGGTACTCAATGCTCATGAGCTTATTTTATGATCGACAATTTTTATGACATTTGTTTACTTTATTAAAGTCCAGCATATATTTCATCTGTGTTAAAGTCTAGTTTGTTTGTGCTCTTGTTTAAAGTGCCGGTTGGAATGTATGTATGTCCGTCAGTCTGTGTGACGATTTGTTGACGACCGACTATTTTTTGGCATTTGTTTACTTTATTAAAGTTCAGCATATATTTCATCTGTGTTAAAGTCTAGTTTGTTTGTGCTGTTGTATTTAGCGGCGGTTGGGATGTATGTATGTCCGTCAGTCTGTGTGACGGTTTGTGTGTCATCATTAGTTTTTTAATTTTGCTGTAGATATTTGAAATAAAAAAAAACATTTGGTAAATTTTGTATATGCATTCATTTTTATTAAATAAATTTTAAAACTGATAAAAAAGTTTGAGAATTTATAATAAAACATACATACATATATATATGTATAAAAATAATAAAAAAAAGCAAAACATTATTTTAAACAAGATTTTTCTTTTGTTAGTAAAAGAGCATTTCTTAATGCGCAAACACCAAATGTGTGATAATTACAATAGAAACACTCGGGATATTTAATTTCCATTTGCTTAAAGTTGATGCAGCCAAAGTCCTCTATGTTAAAAACTCTTTTTCGAAGTATTTTTTCTAGCCATTGTCTCTTTTCTTCTCCTTTAACATATATTTTAGAATAGTGTACATTAGCTTTTAAAAATGTATAAACACTTTTAAATGATACTGATCCATCGTCCCAGTATAGGTGATGATAGTTTTTTGTTAACCAATTTGCTTCTCTCTGCTTTTTTTCTGACAAACATTGGAAATCGTATGGAGGTTTTATGATGAAATTAATGTAATTATTATTGTTGAAAACAACTGCTGCTTCTTTTGGGATGAAATCATTCGAATTACTTTTGAAACCTTGCAAGTCTATGAAAACAATATTGTCATCCATATTATTAAATTTATAAGACTTTTCGAACTTGCCCTTTTATTGGAATATATTCAATTATGCGATCATGAATAAGAATACAGTAAGCTGATGTCTTTGATGGAATATTTGTTGCTGTTTCAAATTCAATTTTTATATCAATTGGTCCGCTGTTGAGTGATTCGTTTTGATGGGTTACATCTACTACAATAATCGGTGCATTATTTTTAAACTCTTGAGCAGTTAGAAGCGGTTGAGGTTCTCTCATGTAGTAGCTCTGTTGAAATCTTAGATACATATCGTAGAGAATTGCATAGCGCTCATTCTTAAATTTTATATTTAGATCATCATATGGGTATGATACTGAATTTAAATGTACTTTTAAATTACTGAGGTCACAATGAACAAATTTATTATCGCGTTGAAAAGCAACCAATACAAAACGAGGTCGTTCTCTATTTGCAGCCAGTTTAACGTTCCATATATGGCTAGTTCCTGTATTTAGTTGAGGATTAATATGACGATCCCAACTACGAAATGCCATCGGTATAGAAGCACTACTATTAATAACTTTAATCATATTCAATTTGCTAAGATCAGATAATTGTACATGTGGAATTCTCCATGAGAGGAGTGAAATTGTAAGTTTTGCTTTTTCAGTAGAAACACTAGAGTGTACTAGATCTTCATCGTTCTTATTACGTAAGAGTATCAATTCATGTTTACTATTTAGGATAATTTTATTGTAGTCTTCAGCGTATCCTAAAAACATTTTTAATGGTACATAGAAATTGAAATATCTATTTACAAGTTTCACATCGTCAATTTTATTTCATCCAGCATTCTGCATCCCATTGCTTTCCGTCGGTGTTAAGGAAACTAAATTTTTGATAGTGCTTGTGGCTCCTAAATATCTTGTATGATCAATCTCAATACCGTTAAGTTCATAACGAATTTCATCAAAGAGGTATGCGACAAAGTTGTTTTTTAATTTAAAATTTTCTGTAGATTTGGAGGTTTTCTCATCTACAACAGATCCTTCCACATATATATATAACTTTCACTAGGTAAAACATACAAATCTTGATGTTGTATTGAAATACGTATTTCATCATTATTGTTGTAAGATTGTAGGTATGGCACGTATGTATGATAGTCCTTTTTGATTATATTTTCATCAGATAATGGCTTATCCAATACATTTATTATTGAACTCATTTTGTCTTCAGTTTAAAATTAAGAGACTTTAGAAAATTTTTATTTGTTGTTGTCAACGTTTTTTGATGAACTGCTCTTTTTAATTGTGGTTTAGGTTGTGATAATGTTTTAGGGTTGTATGTTGTTGCTGTTGTTATATTTTTCGATATACTTGAGTTGTATATCAACATTACTTAGTTGGTCTTAAATGAATTCTTATTGTTTTTTCCTCTCCTCGAAAATTAATTAAATCACCGTACTGATCAACTACTCGTAGCGTTAGTGAACCTACCTCTCTGGAGTTCACAGGTAAATAAATGAGGTTTCTAGGAATCTCAGCTATTTTATAGCCTGGAGGCACATTAATCGGAAACTCGTGTAGTGTATGCGATTTGGAATTGTTCATATATGTATTAACAGTGATACTACTTTCAATTCGTAATAGATTCACCTTGAAAATATTAACTGGAAGATCTGAATAATGATCTTCGTTTGGAGTTAGGATTTTATCGTTGAATCCTAAGAGTTTTCCAATTGTATTTTCCTTATTAAAATATATTGGATCCGTAGAGCTATTAACTTTAACCTGCATTGTGTTATTATTGGCTTCTATAAAAATTTTATTTTCTCTACCATATTGTTTGTATTCTTCCTCTATATAATCAACTATGTCATTCAATTCATAAGATCCAATTGGTATTTCAATCACATTTTCACCTATATGAAACAAATTGTTGTAGACATCAACATTTGGAATGCTATTATACGAATGAAAATCAGTTAGAGCACATTCATATGTCTCATTTAACTCAATAGGAGGGAAGTAATTGGCTGATAGCTCTGAAGTGTTGGAGCTCAGAGTAAGTGTTAGTGACATTATGCCTGCTTGATTGTAAATGAATAAAGTTTAACACACAATATGGTTTATAAAAAGCGTTTTTATTTTAATTTAATCTTTTTTGTTTTGAATTTACATTATAGTTTTTAATACTAAATGCAATAATTCTTAATACAATAATTCTAAATATTTTGTTTCAACTATAATATTTCATCTTTACTTATCCAATAATTGTGTTCATTAGTAAATCCTAACCACTTAACATACGCTTTATCTCCTTTAGTTTTAATAATCTTTTCAACTAGATATGTATTTGGAAATCTAGTTTTTGAGAGTTCTTCATCGTAAAATCCACCTTGAATGAGATTACCACGATAATCCTCTAATATGTATGTTGCAGGATATGTATTTTGAATTGTTTTAATAGTGAAAATTTCTGTTGTCCAATTTGGAGTATAACCTTTTTCAAATGTATGTTTGTATCTGCTTATGCGCACATGATCTCCAACATTAAATTTCGAGATTTTATACATCTTCAAATGACTGTATGCTGTATTTAATAATTTTTTCTCATTTGCTGAGTTGACTTTAATTGGAGGCATTTTGATGGTACGATGAACTTTACTGTTGTATGCTTTTAATAGATCTTTGTAGATATCCAACGAGTTATACGAACCATTAAAACTAAATTCTTTCCACATCATCCCTTTTAATGTTCTATTAAATCGTTCTACTATTGATGCTTTCATTGTGCTATACGTTGAATAGTGATTAATGTTGTGCTTATCCATCAATTTCGCAAAGTTTTTATTAAAAAATTCTTTACCATCGTCTGTTTGTAGGTTTTTTGGTACTCGTCCCAATTGAAAAATATCTACCATTGCTTGTGTTGTTTCAAGTGCAGTTTTTGTTTTCAGCGGTACTGCCCATGCATATTTTGAGAATGTATCAATTACGGTTAACAAAAATCTATAATTTTTATTGTCTATAGAGTAATTTCCCATTTCAACTAAATCAGCTTGCCAGAGATCATCTATTCCTTTCATCACAACTCTACGACGTGCAAAAGATTTTCGAGCTTGTTTATGGAGTTCGTTAACTAGATTTCCTTTTGAAGACATGTTTATAGTTTTAAGAATTGATTTGGATACGTTGTAATCTGCTTGATGAACTTTTACTTATTGATGCGAACATGTAATTTACCCATCTATAAATCTTTTCATTTAACTTTTCTTTTGTAGACTCTCAACAAATCTTTGTAGATAACCATCTTCCAAAAATGTTTTGTTTTTGGAAATGTTTTCCTCAATTTTCTTATTCTCTTCCAACTGTAATATTATTGCCTGTTGTAGAACTTCGATTTGAGTTCTTAGAGTATTATGTGTGTTGTTGTTAGTTTCCTTAAAGTATTTTAATAGCTTGTATTCCATTTCTTCGATTTGAGTTTGCAGAAACAATTTATTGATAACATCGTTTTCCTCCACAGCCTTTGCAACATTTTTGATTCTTTTGTTTTGGACATCAATGTTGTTGTTCGTATCCATAAAGAACCCCAACAATTTAGGAGCATTTTTCATTGAAATTATACCACTTGTATCGTTTAAATAATGTCCAAACTTATCAACAGACATACTTCATTCATCTAATTTATTCTATTATATTATCTTCGCGTAATTCTTCAATAATTGATACAATCTCGTTTTTATGATGCTTGTGATGCTAGCAGTAGTCGAAGGCGATCTACCAACTCATTGGGATCGTCCCAGTATATATAGTTTGGTTTATGGGGGTTAAACTGCATCAATCCATCACCTTTATAATTAGGTATTGGCTTATTTGGTGTTGATTTTGATAATTTCTTTTGGTTTTTTTCTTTAAACATTTTTTTAATAATATGCTTATATTTATATGCTTTCGTTCCTTTGATTTGACCATCAGGTTTATAGTATCTTCTGTACGCATTTGTACTAATTAAAATTTTTTTGTAGAGTTCCAGTTCATATTTATCATAGTTTTTTGGTATTTTGTGAAACATTAGAGAAAATAGACCAGGTGTTAGAGCCCATATTTGACCCCCAACATGTATTTTGTCTTCATTTAGTTTGAGACTAAGTATGTTAAATATTTAAAGATATATGTAGATGTATTATGTTTAAAGTCAGATTATATACTAAAGTTTTTTCTTTTATGTAGACTAATTTATATCCTTATGCAATAGTCAAATAATTTTCTATAGCGACCATTGTTTAATTCATTATCTTTGCTTATCATCAAAAATCCATATTTTTCTGTCCAACATTCTCTACAAATTTGCTGAAACTTTTCAAAATTCATGTCGCTGGCAACATGATCCCTATAAACGTGCTTCATATTCGTCTCATCTTGTTTAAACATTATAATTACATTTGCATTGTCTCTTATTAAATGCTTGGGAATTCTGGTATAAGTTTGACACAAGTAGAATGAATCAACATCTCTATGTCGTCCCATACAAAAATAAGCCCGTATATTATTTTGCTTCTCACATGCAACATCGTCAAATATCATAATTGAATTAGTTTTAGCTTCCTTAGGGGGAATAACCGCTTCATTATCGGAAAATGTATGATAACCCATTCCTTTAATTGGCGAAATTAATCTCTTCAAGTACTCATATTTCGGTTGATATAGGGATTTTGAGTATAAATAGATGTTTTCAAACTTGAGTCCATTAGGACTCTCTAGCAAGCTAATCATAACATTAGTCTTTCCACAATTCGATGGTCCAGCTATTAGAGCACGAATAGAGTTTGGTAAGAGGGAACTATGTTTTATTTTTGATCTGATGTTCGAAGAATCATCAGTATTACGAATCAAAATATTTTTGTGTTGTTTTACTAACTGCATTTTTATAACTAAATGCAATACATCGTTGTTACCTTTTATTATAGAAAATAAATTAAAAATAAGATGGTTGTACATTATAACAAGCCCTTTAGTCATAAAAAAACCTTCGTTGGAGCGGGTTTATTGAATAGCTTAATAAACTCTCTACCTGTTGAACTTCATCTTCCTGGATATCAGTACTGTGGACCTGGAACACAACTACAAAAACGTTTAGATCGAGGTGATCAAGGAATTAATTTATTGGACTCTGCATGCAAAAGTCACGACATAGCTTATTCGAAAAATAAGGATTTAAATATTAGACATCAAGCTGATAAAATTCTTGAAAATGAAGCTTGGAAACGAGTTTTGTCAAACGATAGCAGTCTTGCAGAAAAATCATTTGCATACATGATTACTAACGCAATGAAAGCTAAAACAAAATTTGGTATGGGTGTGAGGAAGAAGAAAAATGTTAAAAAAACCAAATTAGATGGGAAAA
The DNA here is from genome assembly GCA_956483585.1 of Gymnocheta viridis. Classification (NCBI taxonomy): domain Eukaryota; kingdom Metazoa; phylum Arthropoda; class Insecta; order Diptera; family Tachinidae; genus Gymnocheta; species Gymnocheta viridis. The sequence goes on along the minus strand of OY101440.1, from coordinate 58,092,353 downwards.
AACTGTTCAGTACGACAATTAGAGCTGCAACAAAAATATTAAAAAAGGAAAAACCTCTTGACATTAACTCTGCCATTAGAATCGCTCGCAAAACTATTAACAAATCATTGAAAGGAAGAAAATCCCAAGCTATAATATAATGGTGGTTTTTTACCCCTAATACCGATTTTAACTGCTCTGGGTGCAATTGGAAGTCTAGCCACTGGAGGTGCTGCTATAGCTAAGGCCGTAAATGCAACAAAGAATGCAAAAAATCAACTTGATGAAGCAGCCAGACATAATAAAGCAATAGAATCGATAGCTGTTGGGAAAGGACTTTATCTAAAACCATATAAAAAGGGTTATGGTTTAGTTTATAAAGAGCAGACAAAAAACTCTTAGAAAGGCTACCTAATAGACCACTATCAGAAGTCGACTTGAAGAATTTTTCAATCAAAATTCCATATTTTAGAGGAGTTTTCATGTTAGACTCACTACCAAAACGACCAAAGAAAATAGAATGTGGAATAATCAATTTAGATATATCAACAGGACCTGGTACACATTGGGTAGCATATTATAAAAACATTTATGAGAAAGAATATTTCGACAGTTTTGGAAACTTACAACCTCCTTCGGAAGTACTCAAATATCTGGGCACAAATATAAAATACAACTATAATCAATATCAGAATTTTAATACATTTAACTGTGGCCACTTATGTCTTAAATTTCTTTATGATATAACTGAAAAGATTAAATAAAAACACAACCACATATATTTTATAAAACTCTATAACTCCTTTTTTTATTTATTTACATAATTTAAAAAAATATATATATTATTTTTTTTGTTTTACTGCCAAATTGGGTACTGGGCATTTGATGACAAAAACTCTTCTATGTCCATTGACAAAATCAGACCCCGTTCTCCTTCTCTGTGTAGTCGATAAGTTCCACTCGAGAGATCCTTTATTTCTTCATCTGTTAGAGCGTTGTATCGATTAAGCAAAAACATGATGTTATTTTCAAGCTCCACTTGAATGGTTGTCCCATACTTAGTTGTCACCCGTTTTGCAGTTATAATAGGATATTTAACTTAAATATCCAGGTCCTTAATATGAGTTAAGCTTTTAGTGTTGTAGGAATTAAATTTATTCATTAATTTTTTTGCGGAGTCCATTTTTAGAGACCGTTTCACAGTGAATCTTTGATGAAAAGTGATCTTGAAAGTAGCGATGATGATTGCAAGAAGCCTAACTGAAAATTAGTGAAATAATGTACATATATGCTCATCGCTCTCCCACCAAAAAGAATGACTAGAGCAATCCTTTACTCCTACATAAATAAATATGTATTACGATATATGTATGTGTGTATATAGTATAAAAAACTGGAGCGATGAAGCTACATAAGGCTTAGGAATTTCCAGACAATTGTTAGTAACAAAAAAGTACTTGAACAAAATGAGTGAAATCAGAAATATTATACAAAATTTTTACTAAAATGTGAAAATTTAATGCTCTATGAGCATAAAAATGCAATACAATGCTTCATGTCCATGCTGGACGAGAATACGGACTATGGAGTAGTCGATGGGGAGGATGGGGATGAAGAAACCCAGTTTAGAAGCTGTCCCTGGTATGATCCAGAATGTGAGGAGGGGCCTGACACGTGCCGATGCACAATTTTTCATTTGAGAAAAAAAGTTGTTTTAAATATAATAGAATTCTATTATAAATTATATTTTTATTGAATTGAAATAAATAAAAAAATTAATATACAGCCATATGTAAATAAGCAATAAACTTGACAAGATTTTTTTTTTATCCAGCTAAGTACAGCCAAAAGAGAAACAAAACAAAAACTATGGGCAAAGCAAACTTTGTTGGTTCATGTTTAACAATAGCTGATAAATTAGTCAAAAATAAAACAAAATTGTGTACGTTTTTTCATTATAATTATTAATTTATTACAAACCAACTTTTCTTAATAGTCAGCCATTATCTCTTAAATATAAAATAAGTAACATTCATATCAATTAGATTCTTCTTCTTGAAGTTTATCAATTTCCATTAATAGCATATCTAGTTCATAATCAGGATTAGTTTCGTCGATTCGAAAATGATACCATGCGTATGTATTTATGTTATCACTTTTTGTTTTTCGTTTATCATCTTCACTACTTAATACCACTTTATTTAGATGGTTAGTATAAATTTGATGTACTTTTGACTTAAATGTTAACATATCATCATATACAATAGACTTATCAAATAAACAATTTTTATAGGAAGCTAAACTATACTTATCAAGAACACATTTCTTTACCCCCTTTGATTTTTTTACATCATTTTCATATTGCACACTTAAGGAATACATTTTAGATCGCAGCCCCACAAATTCTTTCATTACTTTTCCACAATTCTCGTCTTTCATCATACCCAACACCTTTTTGTTTAAAAGAGGAATATCATATACGTTTTCCTTAGGGTAATCAGAAGTGTCAAATTCTTGTTGTATGTCAGTTTTTATGTCGGCATAGAAGTCATCAGTTTGTATTGTATATATAAACGAGTCAGTATCCATGTAATTTAGTGATAACTTTGACTTGAACTTTGGCTGCATGTATCCATAATGAAAATTATACATTTTCCATTTGGAAAGCTCCAGCACACAAAATCCTAAGTATATGGGTTTATTATAATATGCCTTGACTCTATTAATTTGAATTGCCACCATATCTTCTGAAAATATAGACAAACTGTGAAAATTGGATTTAGATATCCAATCCTGAGCACCCAAATGATTTCGATTTGTTCTGTTCCAGTTCGTCACTATTCTTACATCTTTTCTCTTGTCTACATTCTCCATAGTTTTTCCATATACCGCGTTATTGAGCAATTTAAAGAAATTTTTCTCAAAAACATTTTTTGCACTTGCTCTATGTTTGGTGTTTAAATCTATATAGCTTTTTAACCATGGAGATTGTTTAAAAGTGAGAATTCGATGTGTTTTCTTTAGAACCAAGCCATATTCTAAACATTGCTTAAGAACTCTATAATGTATAATATATGATTCTTTTGGAGAAAAATCAGCAATTAATTTGTTATGCTTTGATTGTAAAGTTTTTTTATTTTCAGCGCAAAAAGGAAGGTCATTGTGTGAATCATGTAAATTATAAGGATATTCTAAGGTAACTTCATATACATAACCATCGTTCGAATTATTATCTATGATTTTTGGATCCAGATTTAGCTCTTCACTTGACAGCCATCTGAATCCCCCATAAGGAAGAAGCTCAGACATCGCCCATCCGTAAAGGTTATTTGCATCTAGATATATCAGAAATTCTGAGACCTTATCTTTATCGTAGTCATCTAAATATTTATTGTTTGCTTTTGAATACCTTTTAGAACATTGTACAATTCCACCACGTATACCTTTTTTAAAGAAATTGTACATATCTATGTCGGTCAGCAATTCTAATTCAATATTAGTATACTTCAACATAGCATCCCATGATAGTCCTGGAGCAGTATAATACTGACACGGATCTAAGTTGTAGATACCTTTGCAAACTTTTCTAAAATTCTCAAAAATATCTGTAAGTAGAAGTACGTCTGTTTTTAAATATAGCTCCATATAATCCTGCAGAGTTTTGCAATTAAAGGTATGCCAGATCTTTATTGCATGCTCATAGTCTTCAGTCGAGCATTCCTTATTATTAAGTTTATTGAAGAAGTCTTCCCTTGATGGAAGCTGACCATCATTCAATTTTTCAAACGAATCAAGATAGTCGTAAGGGAAAACATCCTTCCTTCTTACAAGATCAAACTCTGTTTATGTTTTAAATTGGGATTTAATTGTATAGAAATCGTTATCAGTAAGATTATTGGCTAACGATTCTAAACTGTCGGGCATAAAACGTATTGTGTCTAAAAATCTAAGTTCAAGATTGAAATTATCAGTCATTTTTGTAACTCTGGCTAGAGAAATATAAAGTTCTTTGTTTAGCGGAAGGACTTTTATTTTGTCAGATTTTTTACCCAATTCTTTCACAAAAAGATATGAGTCATAAGATGTATAATTATGGAAATAAATTGGAATGAATTTTGGAATTTTGAATTTTAAGTTACAAATATTGTGAGCTACGCCTCTAAATTTACCAGTTATATGGCAATGATCTCTTACGCGATCACTACCTAGAAAATTTCCACATATGTGACAATTGACTGCGTTGTAAAAATTATATACCTCTAAAGAGGATAAACTATTCATTTGTGTCTTATTTATTAAATACTCATTATAGATATCCTCACAATCTTCAATTATACATTGAACAAATTTTTCAGCTGCATCTTAACCCGTATAAATTCTAAATTTATCTAACTTATCATTACTTATACATTTAACATAATAACTAAAAGCACAGGGAATGTGCTTCTTAATAAATTTACTTTTATGACTTACATTTAATTGAACGTTCTCAAGGATACATTCAAAATCTGCATATACAGCAAATGGCACATCCATCTGCCGCTGATGGTCCTTAAATTTTAAAATCGAATTTTCAGCAGTTGGCAACTCTGCAACAATTTTTCCACATTCCGCTTTATGATGTTCCATACTTCTTTCGCTGTGTGTGTATTGCAGACAGGTGTTGCAAAACAAAAGTTTACCGCAGTGCAGCGTTGTCTGAGCTTTCAAAAGTCTGTAAAAGAAATAAATTTATACATATTATAAATTTATATAGATATATATATTACTAATATTTGAATTTTTGTTTATAGGTTTTTTATCAGTATTAATTTACTTACTTTGATATATTTTGTATAAAGATATAATGATGGCCCTCATCATTTTCTAAAAGCAATAAGTTGACATGCTTAGATTTCTCCATTTTTGTAATGTAGAATGGTCCAACTATTTCATCAGTCTCATTGTCGTACCCAAACACATTCACACTAATATCAACATTCCTGTCCTCAAATACATTAATATTTTTTAAAGCTAAAGGAAAGCTTAAATTTGAAAAATCCATCGAAATTCCATTTTGTAAATAAATAATGTCAGCACTAATGTCTTCTATATTATATGAGCTACAACGTTGCTTATTTATAATTTTTGAGGTATCTAATGCTGCAATTAAAGCCCATTTAAAACAATAATTATCAGTGTTTTCAATGTTGATACAGGCATGCTTTCGATAAAGTTTATACGGTGAGCTAATCCAATGGGACCCTCTTACTAATGAAGATTTATTTATGTTAATTTCAATACGAACAATTCTAATTAAAGTCCAACCAGAATCTCTCTCTTGGAACTCCGACATTTTATCATGAATTTCTTGCAATTGTTTTGAAATCATCTCATCAACATTATCTCCAAAGCATAGCAGATCCATTTTCGCTCTATGTGAAATAGTACACAATTCCATTTCTTCGCCGACAATTTTTATATACTCTCCAATAAGAGTGAGACAAAATTTTATAATTTGGTGTTTAATTAAACTACTTTCAAGTCTTTCCTTGAAAATACATTTATTTTCAGCAACAAAATCTTCAAATAAAATATTATCTTTTTTGTTTGGAACTCCGTACGTCACAATATTATTCTTAAAAGCACAATTTATTTGATAATATTCCGGTTCATTCTCTTTAGTAGAAGCTTCTGTCTGTTGTTCATTCAAAAAAGGATTTATTTGACCACCGGAAGGATTGGAAATATCATCATGTGGAGTTATTTGACTTATATCCATATCACTATATTCATAATTATCCTCTTGTTGTTGTCTAGGATTCCCCATCGTCAAGGCAACTTGATTATTATAAACTGTAGGGTAATAGTTTGGAATATTATATTGCTGCCACTGCATTGGTACCGTATATTGTAAGGGATAATGTGCAAATTGCATGGGTACTGAGAACTGATTGCTCGAAACCGTGGGATAATATGAAGTAGCTGGAAGTTCTTGAATGGGCACTGGATATTGATGTTGTAGATTGTTCCAAGTCACAGAATTGTAGGAAGGTATTTGAGGTTGTATAAAATATTGCGCCGGCATTTGCTCCTGCTGTGGCTGGGCATGACTTTTGCAATGCTCCAAATAGGACTTCTGATACTTGTATTCCTTATTACAGACATAACAGCGGAAAACGGACGAATTCATTTTTGTTTAATTATATAGGTATTTGAATTAAGGCGACGTATATTTATTTTTTTTTTTTAATCAAAGGACACAAATTATTTATTTTTATTTAATTATTTGTTTTAGCAAAAAAAAATAGTCACTTTACTTTTTTAGAACACAACTAAAAACCGTTTTAAATAATTCTATATGTATGTATATTCTGACACAACAAAATATATCTGTAAATTTACTTTAAACTTGTAGCAAACGCAGTGGATTTATTTTTAACCAACTAGAAAGGAATTACTTGATACTTGATTCTTTTAGATACAGAATTGTACTGGCTTAGAAAAGTTGATGATTTATATATAAATACTGTTAGTATGGTGTGGTACATATCATTTCAATAAAGTAGTGTCCAGAGGCAAAGCGACAATTTGTAGCAAACAAAATGTCTATGTAGCAAAAAAATGCAGCAAAAGAAATATCTATGCAGCAAAAGATATGCTTACGTTGCAAAAAAAATTTAACAAAAGAAATATCTATGTAGCAAAAGATATGCTTACGTTGCAAAAAAAAATTTAACAAAAGAAATATCTATGTAGCAAAAGATATGCTTACGTTGCAAAAACAAAAAGATGTATATGAACAAACATTTCTTTATATGTATATCAGATTAACTGAAAAAAATATATATATATTTAGAGCAAGCATTAGCATGCTTAAGCATGCATACTTTACAAAATGTTAGTCGCCAAAAAAATTCGTTGACTTTATGGGTAATTATATTTTAAAATTTCAATTGTCGAAATTCTTTTAATTGTTTTGTCGGTGAGCCTTGATGGACACTTCTTTGTATTTACTTATGTATAACTAATTTACTGAAAAAAAATTTAGAGTAAGCATAAGCTTGCTTTAGCATGCTTGCTTAGAATTTTGTAGTAAAAGAAATGTCTACGTTGCAAAAAATTTTGTAGTAAAAGAAATGTCTACGTTGCAAAAATTTTGAAGTCAAAGATATTACTATGTCGTGTACGACTTTGTGGTAAATGAAATGACTACGATGCAAAAATTTTGTAGCAAAAGACCTTTTCAAAAAATCGAATTCTTAAATTCTATTATTATCATATTCATTTGAAAAATGAACACCGGGAAGAGAACAGCATTATACACCAGGCTTAGGCGTCACTATCGCCAACAATACTACAAAGCCTACATCCAAAGATTATATGGAACCCTTTTAGACGGTGATGAGGATTTATTCCTAAACATCAATAGTCAACCGACTCCTAATATGGAAACAAATACTGCAGCAGAAGCAACAATTAATCGTTTAGAGATAACAGACGTGCAAATCCTCCCACGTATAGATATCTTATCGTTCTTGGAACTGTACGAAAATACAGACGATGAAATGTTGGTCGAGGCAGCAGAATTAGTTGAGTCCAATTTGTTGAACGGGGGAACAATCGAATAATTTAATAAATTTAACCACCACACGGTTAGTATTACAACTCATATGTTTTTATCAGTTTTAAAATTTATTTAATAAAAATGAATGCATATACAAAATTTACCAAATGTTTTTTTATTTCAAATATCTACAGCAAAATTAAAAAACTAATGATGACACACAAACCGTCACACAGACTGACGACATACATACATCCCAACCGCCGCTAAATACAACAGCACAAACAAACTAGACTTTAACACAAATGAAATATATGCTGAACTTTAATAAAGTAAACAAATGTCATAAAAATTGTCGATCATAAAATAAGCTCATGAGCATTGAGTACCAATCAATACGTACACAGCAAACGTTGGTCCTAAATAAACACACTGAAATGTGTAGTGTTTATTGTTTCCCTATAGTGAAAAGTGTAGTGTTTATTATTTCCCTATAGCCCTTGGTTATTTTTAGTAGCTGTCAGGGTTTCAGCTGATTTGTAAGGCGTTCAAAGGAACTGCCGAATTAACCTGAGTCTTGGAATAAAAAACATAGGCAAGTTACTGCCGGATTCGTTTTGTGATTTCAAGTCTGGTTTTATTAAATTTTGTATTGCCTTATATACTATGTATGAGACTTACATTTAGCCTTTCTTACTTATTCTACTTATCGATAAAGTTCTATTTGTCTTTGTCGATATTATGGACCAGTGCCATTTAACCTATGGTACGCGTACCACTTGGTGGTACGCGAAAAATTTCCAGGTGGTGCGCGAAATCTTTTAAAATTTTTACGATTTCTATTTTGCAATTGGAAACAAAAAGAAAAATCATCATAAAAGTATACCTTTTTTGTAAAATTTTGAATTTTTAAATTTAAGTAACACTCTCATCTACATACTTTTAATAAAAAATTAAATGAAAGATTTCCTTATTAAAATATATTTTTAATGTACATGTTCTTGTTATGTTTTTTGTGATTTTTATTATTTTTTTTAATTTTATTGTTTTTTATTATTAATAAATAAAATGGATTAAAAATTTTAAAATTGTTTGGTATTTATTGATCTAATTATTTTTTCAGTACATTATATTTTTTTGGTGGTACGCGAAAAGTTTGTCGTGAATTTAGTGGTACACGAGCCAAAAAGGTTGAATAGCACTGTTATGGACATATGAATAATCACTCTGATTACAATTATTCTGACCAATAGGAATGTTTGTGATTATACTCATTCCTATTTGTCACTCAATTTACAATTCTTATTGAGTAGAATTTATTGTTTGTGTTTATCATATTCATACCCCAATTAACTTGCATTCCAATCGATGTGCGTCACTTGGTAAATGCCGTTATTTGATCTTGCACAATTACCCTACTCTATTTAGGTTGATATGTATAGATTTAAGAGTAGTTTAAGGGTATGCGGTGGCAACTTATGAGGCACACTACACCCTCACCGCTAAGAGAAAAATTAGGGGATTGATTTTTCTTGATATTCATAGTACCGACAATATTTATAAAATAATTCTTAATTTCTATTTACATATGTTATAGTTTTACAAAGTAATTCTTAATATAGTTATAATTTTATAATTTACATAATTCTTAATGTAGTATTTAATATTTTTATAATTTTTAAAAATAGTATTCTTATAATTTTTAGTGTTTATTGTATACCTAATTATTGTTTCTAAAGCCTATATATGGTTTTAATTGATTATTATGAAATTCTTTTTCAATTCCGTGGTAGTCTATTATAGTATTTACACCGTTATGTCTAATTATTTTATATGGGCCTTTGTACGGGCTTTGATTCTTTTTCCTATTTTCTACTTTTATTAAAACTAAATCTCCTATTTTTAGATTTAAACTATTACTATATCTATTTTCTATAATTCTTTTCTCTTTTGTTTTATCTGTAAGTTCCTTAGCTCTATTCAAAGAATATTTTAATCTTTGTTTCAGCTCTTCTGCATAGTCATCATAATTGTATATTTTGTTATTTTCTGTGTCATAAAATTCTGATGGTAAGCATGGCAATCTACCATATACCAATTCAAATGGTGTGTAACCAGTGTCTATGTGTGGTGCCGTGTTGTAGGCAAAAGTAAAGTAATTTATCCACTTATCCCATTCGTAATCGTTTGCTGATGTAAGCAAGAATTCATTGAGAACCCTGTGATTTCTTTCTACCGCACCCATTGTTTCATGGTGGTAAGGGGTTGAGAATGTTTGTTTGATATCAAGTAACGAGCATATGTTGCGCATTAGTTCGTTTTTAAATTCTGTCCCGTTGTCTGATTTGAGCACTTTAAATTTACCGTATTTCAGAATTAATTGTTCTACTAGTGTTTTGGCAGTTGTAAGTGCGTCTTTTGTTGACATTGGGTAAGCAATAACGAATTTCGTTAGTTCGCATTGCATTGTCAATATGTATCGGTATCCGTTTGAAATACGAAGAGGTCCTACAGTATCAATTGATATTATCTCAAAACTGTTGCTTGGGGTGTCCGTTAATGTAAGTGGTTCTTTAATGTGTTTGGTTTGTTTGTTTATGTTACATTTGTCACAGTATTTTACGAATTGCTTTACCATCTTATTCATGTTTTTCCAAATGTACCGCTGTTTTAATTTAATAATTGTTTTTCTTATTCCTAAGTGGCCTGCGTGTGTGGCATTGTGGAATTCATCGATGAGTTTATATTTCAGTATGTCATCTGTTATTCTTGTTGGGGCGTTATATATTAATATTTTTAGTTGAGGTCTTTTGTTGTTTATTCTTATCCTTGCATATGCTTCTTTTAAATCCTTGATTGTATATATTTTAAATATCATATCATTTTTTGCTAGCGCTAATTCTTTAATATTTTCTTTACTCATTTTGGATAACAGTTTCCTCAGAATCGAATCTAGTTTCGCTGAGTTATCGCTGAATCTTGCATGCATATTATCTTTATTCTTGGAATGTAACTTCTTCATAATCAAATCTTGTTTTGATGAATTATCGTTACTTCCCTCATTCATATAATTACTCTTTTGGGTACGTGATTTCTTCATAATCGAATCTTGTTTCGATGAATTATCGTCACGTCCTATGTGTACAGTATTATTTTCAATTGTTATGTCGACTTCCTCTGTATTTTCAAATTTATTAAACTGTAATTTCTTCATATTCTTGACGTCATTTATGGATGTGCATTCCCATATTAGAAGTTGATCAGACTCCTGAGAGATGCATCTTCCCATGTTATTCCTATTCGCGTGCGCTTTATCTATTTTTTTATTATCATCAACTTTATTTGCCTCGTTTTTTGTAACTTTATTTGCCTCTTTTTCACTTCTCTTTGTCATTGCCCTTGTGCTTATTAGAATTCTCTTTTCTTTTTCATCATTTTCCAACGGTATCATTTGTTTTAGTATGTCTGAGTTTATTTCTATTCTTGATAATGCGTCCGCATTAGTGTTAATTTTTCCTTTCTTATAAATTATCGTGAAGTCATAATCGCTTAAATCTAGTCTAATTCTTGTCATTTTTGATGAAGGATTCTTATGTGAAAATAGTGATATCAGTGGTCTGTGGTCTGTTACCACTATGAATTTTTGACCGTATAAATATGGTTTGAAGAAATTTATTCCCCAGTGAATTGCGAGCAATTCTTTTTCAATGATGGGTTTGTTCATATCATGTTTTTGAAGTGATTTACTTGCGTAAGAAATAGGTAAATCTTTTCCAATTTCACCTTGTGATAAGACTGCTCCTAGTGCGTAGTTTGAGGCGTCAGTCGTCAAAATAAAAGGTTTGTCAAAATTTGGGTACTGCAAAATTGGTGGGTTCATTAATTTTTCTTTTAGGGTATCAAAAGCATTTTGGCATTCATTTGTCCATAGAAATTTTACTGATTTTCTCAATAGCATATTTAAGTGTTTTGCAATGTCCGCAAAATTCGGTATGAATTTTCTATAATAGTTGCAGAATGCAACGAAACGTCTAACTTCGTCTGCGTTCTTGGGTGTTGGGTAATTTTTAATAACTTCATATTTAGCTGGATCTGTTTTCACGCCGTCCTTTGTTATTAAATGTCCTAAGTAAACTACTTCTGGTCTCAAAAAACAACATTTCTTTGGATTCAGTTTTAAGTTGTATCGTTGAAGTCTGTCTAAAACTTTGACAAGATTTTCATTGTGATGGTTCAAACTACATCCATAGACAATTATGTCATCGACATAAAGAAAAGCTTCTGAATCAAGTCCTGAAAGTGCTATCGTAAGCATTCTCTGAAAACTGTTTGATGAAATTTTAAGTCCAAATGGTAGTCTTTTAAATTGGTAGTGTCCCTGTTGTGTAGAGAAAGCTGTAAGTGGTCTTGAGTCCTTCTCCAACTGAATTTGGTGAAATGAGCTAGTCATGTCAAGAGTCGAAAACCATTTAGCTCTTCCTAGTTTATCCAAAATATCCTCTAATCTAGTTAGTGGAAATTTGTCATTAACTATTTTGTCATTTAACTTTCTAAAGTCTACTACAAGTCTCTATTTTCGTTTGTCTTCTGTATTCTTTTTGGGTACCAAAAGAAGTGGAGCATTGTAGGGGCTAATTGATGGTTCTATTATATCGTCATGTAACATTTTATGTACTTGTTCGTTTATTATGTCCGTGTGCGAGTGGGGTAGTCTGTAGTTTTTTATATACACCGGAGTGTTATCTGAAGCTGCTATGTTTTGTTTATAAAAATTGTTTACAGTTAATTTCTCATTCTCCAAATGAAATACATTTTGATATCTTCTGAATATGTTTATTAATTCTGATTTTGCATATTCATCAGTATTATTTAATTGCAAGTCATTTAGAATTTGTTTAAAACGTTCGTCATTTTTTTCATTTGTGTAATTTAATATGTCATAGTTTTTTAGTGGATCAGTATGCAGTTTAATGCCCTGTAAAATTTGTGTATCATTTGTTGTGTTTAAAATTTTAATGTGTGTCATTCCGTTTATTGATGCTATTGAATTACTTAAAAAAATACCGCTTTTTAATTCATTATTAAGTATTACGCAATCTTCTGTAAGGTTTAATTTCAATGGTTGTATGATTTCTGTTCGTGGTGGTATAGTTATTTTTAATGTGTCGAATGCTTTTGATTGCATTGGCAGAATTATGGTTTCATTATTGGTATACAAAGAGATTGTGAATGTCTCGTAATCTATTTTGCATAAGTATTCTCTTAAAAAGTCTCTCCCTATTATTCCGTCTGTCTCTATTGGAAAATTGTCATCTACTAGATGGAATTTGTGTTTGTATGTTTGGTCTGCTAATGAAAGTTCAAGTTCAGTTGTCCCTAAGGAATATATTTCTTCATTAGTGATGCCTGTTAATTTGCATCTGTTTTCTATATTTAGTGGTTCATCATCAAAAGTTGTTCTAGTGCGACATAACGATATGTCGGCTCCTGTGTCGACAAGAAATGTTAATTCTTTATTTTTGTATTTAGCGATTATGTAATTTGTGTTATTATTTGAAACTTTAAATACTCTTAATTTTGGCTGTCCGGAATATCCCTGTATTCCGAGCCTTCCTCGTTTCCCTCGTCTTGTATCGTACGTATATATCTTCTGTTGTTGTTACTGTTATTATTGTTGTTACTGTTTGTGTTATTTCTGTAGTTTCTATTGTTGTTATTGTTTCTAGGTGTATTGTTATTACGATTGTTGTTCCTAAGAGAATTATTGTTGTTGAAATTGTCATTCCTAGTGTAATTGGTGCCTCTGTTGAAATTTGTGTTGTTGTCATTATACCTATTAGGAAAATTATTGTTTCTATTATTGCTAAAATTGTTGTTGTTATTTCTACTACGAGAATTGTTGTTATTTTCAAAATTATTTCTCTCGCGGAAATTGCTATTGTAATGCCTGGTTCGATTATTATTATGTTGTTGCTTTTGAATGTGCATTACCGCATTATTGTTTAATTTATTCTCATTTTCTAGTTCTAGTGCTAGTTCTACCGCGTCTTGTAAAGTCTTTGGGCGAGCTGCGAAAATGGCTGTCTTTAAACTGTCATTAATACCTCTTTTAAAAGTATCTAGAGAAAGCTTTGAGTTTAATTTGATAATAACATTTTTCTCTGCTTCTGTGGCGTCATTACCAAGTTCTTCAACTCCTAACTTGTTCATGTTGTCTATTGTCGTCATTATTCTTTCTTTGTATGCATTAACAGACATTTTCCCTTGGTAAATAGTATTTAGTTTTGATTGTAACTCTGGAATTGTCTTTGTACTTTTGTACCTCTGTTGTAACAAATTTTTTAATGCATTGAAATTTTCTGGTTTCGCATAGCTACCTATTGCCGTTCTTACCCCTGAAGTCAATTTTGCATGGTATACTTATTGTAAGAAATCTTGTTTTGCTGTTTCAGCTAGAGTTTTCTCAATGAGTTCTGCTGTTATCAAAAAACTTTCTAGTTCTTCCTGGTTTCCAGCAAAAAGTGGGAGTGCTTTAGATACTGTTTCTAAACTAAATGCTGCCATTTTGATGTCTATGTTTTATATCTTAGTAATGTTCTGGACTAAATATTCTTTAATTTTCTTTATTATATTATTAAATTCTAATTTAAGCGCTGATGCTTTTTCCTCGTCTTTTTCTTCAACTTGTGCTATCTCAAACTCTCTTGTTATGGTTTTTATTTCTTCTAATTTAAGGTTAATTGTCTTTTCAGTAAATTTTTTAATATACCCGTTAATTTCTGGAGATTCTTCTCCATCTAACAATCTTTCTTATTAATATTGAATATTTGTTAAAATATATATTTTTTTATACTTCTGTTATTTTATTGCTATCATTGTTTTTGCTATTGTTTTTGTTTTTACAATTGTTAATAAATCTATAAATGATATGTAATATAAATAGGATTAAAATAATAATTACTAAGGTTTTTGTTATTTTGGACAACATTAATAATATTTTTAACTGTACCGAGAATTTTTGTTTTTCTTTAAATGTTACTAATCTTATGTATAATAATATTATTGGGTATAATTATCTTTATAAATAGTATTAAATCTTTTTCTTTTTATCGTCTGTTACTAAGTATTGCATACATTAGTCTTACGATGTAGGCAATTACTAATAATGCTAATGTAATTATCATAACTGTTTCGAAAGTATTTAAATTTTCCTCTTTATTTTTATCTTGTACTCTTATAGTATTCATATATTCTATAAGCTGTTCATTATTTTGGTTGTTTTCGTTATTTCCATTCTTTCCTACTTCGTATCCCGCAATAACTAGTGGGATCGCTTTTAGAATGTTCGTCCACCAAGTCATCTCGAAAAGTCTCTTAATGCGTTTATTCTCCTATTGCAATCTTTTTATCTCCTTTCTTATTAACATTTGTTGTTTCTTCTCCGTTGCGAGGTTCAAGTTCTTATAAAGCACTGCCAATGTCTTTCTCTTCTGGTATTGCTTACCAGCTCTCTTCTTCTTTTGCTGTTTTATTGGGGCAGTCTCTACTGGTTTCTGTTGGCGCTTCCTATATTCATCTAGCGTGATAGCTTTTGGACCCGCACAGATCGGTAGTGGCTCGTAAGGAGGTGCTGCGTAACCTGTCGGTTCGGGCTCGTACTCTTCTTCTTTGTTGTCTGCTAGGTACGCCGACCAACGTGCGAAGATTTCATCTATTTCTTTGGACATCAGTTCGGTAGGATTATTAATTCAATATGGTCCGAGTTGGCAGGATCGCCATGAAATGTGTAGTGTTTATTGTTTCCCTATAGTGAAATGTGTAGTGTTTATTATTTCCCTATAGCCCTTGGTTATTTTTAGTAGCTGTCAGGGTTTCAGCTGATTTGTAAGGCGTTTAAAGGAACTGCCGAATTAACCTGAGTCTTGGAATAAAAAACATAGGCAAGTTACTGCCGGATTCGTTTTGTGATTTCAAGTCTGGTTTTATTAAATTTTGTATTGCCTTATATACTATGTATGAGACTTACATTTAGCCTTTCTTACTTATTCTACTTATCGATAAAGTTCTATTTGTCTTTGTCGATATTATGGACATATGAATAATCACTCTGATTACAATTATTCTGACCAATAGGAATGTTTGTGATTATACTCATTCCTATTTGTCACTCAATTTACAATTCTTATTGAGTAGAATTTATTGTTTGTGTTTATCATATTCATACCCCAATTAACTTGCATTCCAATCGATGTGCGTCACTTGGTAAATGCCGTTATTTGATCTTGCACAATTACCCTACTCTATTTAGGTTGGTATGTATAGATTTAAGAGTAGTTTAAGGGATGCGGTGGCAACTTATGAGGTACACTACAACACCAGCTAAAATAAAAAATAAAAAATCTCACTGGCGCATAAAGAAAAGAAAACACACAAAAATTAGGGTATTCAGATTCAGATAGAAATTGTCCTCCAACAAAACAATCCGAGAATTGCACATACATATGTTGACATGAGAAACGATTTATTTATAAATATATATTTCTAAATATAAATACTAATTTCGTGAAAGCGTGAGAAAATCACACACACACAAACATCAAAGCTCGCCGACAAAACAATTAAAACAATTTCGACAATTGAAATTTTCAAATTTAATTACCCATAAAGTCAACGGACAGACATCAATACACACGGACAGACATACAAAATCATCTTGCACACTACAACACCCCTTCAACCCACAGAAAACTTAAATTCCTACGGACACAAATTCTCACGGACAGACAGAAATTCTTACAGACAGACAGAAATTCTTACGGACAGACAGAAATTCTCACAGACAGACAGAAATTCTCACAGACAGACAGACATACAAAATCATCTTGCACCCCTTCGACCCACGGAAAACTTAAATTCCTACGAACACCAATTCTTATTCTTACGGACAGACGGAAATTCTTACGGACAGACAGAAATTCTCACGCCCACACAAAAACAAAAAACATCAAAGCAGTGAACCCCCCTATTAAACCGTGGGAAAATCACACACACACACATCAAAGATCGCCGACAAAACAATTAACACGCAATTAGCAATTAAAATTTTAAAATTTTAAATTTTAATTGCTGAAATTTGAGAATTTTAATGGTTGCAGGACATACAATCCTATACTACTTACATAAATAATATTTTGCGATTTCTTGTTTTGTTTGTTGACATTATGTTAGTATGTAGTTCCAAAAGCTTTGGATATTGAACAGTTCATATCAGTCCTGCTAAACATCCACTAGCAAAGGCAACGAACATGGTATCCAATAGGACAAAACTTGGCAACAAGGCAGGACAGGCCAAATCAAAAAATCGGAACAAAAAAGTCCTAGGCATCATTTTGTTTCTGGAAAAAGCTTCTGGTCCGGTGAAGGGTGCTACGTCTTTGGCGACTAATCCCAACCCTGAGAAACGGGTCAATATACATATGTACATTGATGGCATAAAGTAAATGTCAACAGAAAGGAACCTATGTGTAGTATATTTGAAATATTTTATATATTGTAATTAGTAGTTTTAGAACAACTACAGACCTTACTACTTTTTATATTAATACTACAACTATGGAATATAAAATGTAAAAAGATTTGTACATCCAATAAAATGAATTGAGTTTTGTGTTAACTTAATCAGCGTACGTACATATGTATGTACATACATAAGTACATACTCTTTACTCGGAATTCTTCAGTAGGGACGAAGAAAAAATTTTAAAACTATTGAAGATGCTAGTTGCCGAAAAAAGTTTTGACGCACTGCTGAAGCAACAGCAGGATTTTACAGCGCAAATACTGGCCAAACAGCAAGAATGGATGCAAACCGTCCTAAACAGCACACAAGATTTAAGCCGTACTAACAACCATTCCATGGCTGCAGTTCCAGCCTTCAATGCCTTTGCCAACAACACTTTTCAGCATACTCGTTAACTGACGTAGTAAAACAAAAGTCGTTCTTTTTGTCGTGGTGTGGGTGAGAAATGTTTGAATTACAAAAAAATCTGTTTGGAGTAGCAGACCTTGAAAGGCAAGCATTTCCTGAACTGATTGCAAAGTTGACGGAGCATTTCACAGTTAGCCAGCATATCGTACCAGCACGGTATGAGTTTTTTAAACGACAAATGGTAAGCCAGCAGACATACATACTTATGTATGTATGTAAGTATGTATAAAGATTGGGTAGCAGATTTAAGAGGTCTAGCCAGACAATGTAAGTTTGTATGCATTTCGAACTCCTGCGCTAGCAACATCGAGTGCGGATTGATATTAAAGCCACCTACATAAGTAGGAAAACAACATTTTTTTTCAAAAACCTTTTAACATAAAGTGTGTTCGAGTACCCAAAAGTTTTTAAAAATTGTTACTGCATTTTACGAAATTGCGTTCGTTTACTCAAGTTACAGTAAATGAGAACACAAATTGAGAAGGTAAAGTGGCAGTTCTTGGCTGAGAATTTACTAATTTTTACTGCAGAAACTTCTTGTGGAAAATTTAGTAAAACCACAAAAACATATGTATGATTCAAAAGAAGACAAACAAAAATAAGAAAACAAAAACTATACAATTTGTGAAAAAATTACTTAAAAAAGGAAAGTCTGAAATAAACTAATATAAAATAATAAGCAAACGATTATTTTTATACTATTCATTCGTTAAACATAATGTATGTATATATGTATGTATGTATAATCCTATTTTAAAAAAAATAAATGTTGTAAAAACCATTTACAGCAATTTTCGTTGTTATATTGTTACTTCGTTGGAGCTGTGAAAATGCTAAGTTAATGGTTACTTAGTACTGCACTTGCTTTAAAGATAGTCAGTAGCAAAAACAAATAATCACATACTTTTGCATAAATTTAATTAGAAACAGCTTAGGAAAATCAAATAAAATGAAAATAAAAATATTGAAACGACTATAGAAAATAATTTGTTTATATTTTTATTAAATATTCGTGTTATAATAAATATTCGTGTTATAATAAATATTGCATGGAGTACCAACAAGAAAAATAGTTGAGTAGTCCAAAGTGCAAATATATTTCAGCACTACATTGATTTCCAAGCAGCTGTTTGCGTAATCTTACTAATTTTTGCAATTTTCCGTTCGCGTACTTTTTTGTGCTACAGCTTTTTTTTGAGAGTAAAATCTTTAGTTTACTCAGTAATTATTCATTTACTGCATTTTACTGTAAAAGTACTCGAACACAGCTATAGTCTCCTTTTAGCTCAATACACTTAGTAAGACGATAATCCAACTTTTTTATACCATCTGTAACGGAACGCCCTGTAATTTCTTATAATAGTGTCATCACTGTTCAATTAAATGTGCCATCCTTGTTTCAAATCATCTGTTTGTAAATCGCGTTTTTGCATTCCCTTTTTTCTTATTTCTTGCATACCATTTGATGTGGTTAAATACATAAAGTTTAATGTCGTGTTAAAAGCCAAAGAATAAAGAAGTGCAAAACTGCAGTGAGTAAATTTATATTATATTTTATATTTGTTTGTGAAGTAAACAGTTGCATTTTTTTTATAAAAATAAACTCAACTTTAAACAGTATTAGTTCAACGCAAGCTTCTTTATTTCTATCAGCGACATTGCTCTATTTCGCAGTTTTTTTGTATATGTTTTTGTCTTTCGTACAAAATAACTGCGTGTTTGCCCCCGTAGAACATTTCTACAATATTAAAACTTAGAAATAGTTGTTGCAATCCACCATCATGATAGAGCATCCTCCACGCCGGAGTCCTCGTCTACAAGGAAGTGACAATGCAGGTGCATCTAACATGCCAACCCAGGCACAGCCAGTGTCTACCCAAGCTACAGTGGAATCTGCCGTCGTCGCTACCACCACACCATCAGCCACAACTAGTAAGTCAGCCACCGTAAGTAATAAACCTTTCACGCCAACCACAACGAATGCCGGAAACGTGACGGAGATGCAAAAGCAAATTGCATTGTTAAAACACCAGCTTTCAGACACCCGGACAAAACTCAGCAATAGTAATCGCCAATGTCAACAGCTCGAGTCAGTTATTCGCAACACAGAATCTGTAAGTAAACATAACCTAACAAAATGTGTTCCCTCCCCAACAACAGATATTGCCACCAACACACCTTTGATGCCATCTACAACAACAATAATATATACTGCCGCCAACACAACTTTAACGCCAGCTACATCAACGGCATATTCTACCGCCAATATATATATACCACCAACTACATGTACAGAAAGCCGTTATACAAATACAAACGTACGTAGTACCATAATGTCAACTGCTGCCATGTCGTCATTGCCAATTACATTTTGCTCTGCCAGCAGCAACGCCGTGTCAGCGACGCAAGCAGCACCTGCAGCCGATAATCTTACTATGTATTTGTCACCAAATATTTCTGTTGGGCCGCCATCTTGCCAATCATTTGCTACACAGCCAACAATAAATAATTTTTATAACGCAGGTTTGTTATCAAATAATTCGGGTGCTATGATGTATCCACGTAAGCTTCAAGACTTGCCAGAATTTAGTGGGGCAGCGGAAGATTGGCCAATATTTTATACAGCCTATCTTCAATCGAACATAACATACAATTATTCATATTTTGAAAATAATCAGCGCTTACTAAAAAGTCTTAAAGGTGATGCTCGTGACTTAGTTAAGTCATTTTTAATTCACCCAAACAACGTTGGCGCTGTCATCGAACAGCTTCGTACTAGATTTGGTAGACCAGAACAACTGATTCAAAACCAGTTGCGTCAAATAAGAGAAATCCCACATATTTCGGAAAATAATTTATCAAAATTAATACCCTTTGCTACGAAGGTGAGAAATTTGACCGTTTTCCTGCAGTCCGTAGAAGGTCACCAACATATTGCCAACCCAACATTGTTAGACGAATTAATGTTAAAGCTGCCAATGAGCAAAAAATTAGACTGGGCCAAAGTTGCCGCTGCCATTAAACCATATCCTACTCTTCTTAATTTTAGCAATTTTATGGATGAGATGGCCAACTTAATTTGTTCAATACAGGATGCCGACAACAAGGAACCAAAACGTCGCGTCCTACTTCACACTACGGAAAAACAGCCACAATGCTCTTTATGTAAAGGTCCACATAAACTTTATGATTGTCGTAGTTTTCTGGAGTCAACCATTAATAAACGTTGGTCAGACGTTAAGAAGTTTCGCGTCTGCTTCTCATGCCTTAATGTCGGCCATGCCATACGCGATTGTCGTCGTAAGAAATTGTGTTTACAAAATGGTTGTCAACGAAAACACCACAAATTGCTCCATGAAGGAACCAGCGTTGCAGTGCCATCTGCCATCCGAAATGAAGCAAGTGAGCCACAACAAAGCGTACTCAGCTGTTCTTCTGCCAACAACAACAACAAAAAATTGTTGTTTCGTATTTTAACCGTCACTTTGTATGGTGAAAGATGTCGTATGGATATTTACGCCCTCTTCGACGATGGATCGTCAATTACAATGTTGGATAAAGACATTGCCGAAAAGCTTGGTGTACGTGGCCAGAATAGTAACTTAAATATACAGTGGTTTGACGGCCGATCAGCTCAGGAGTCAGTATTTTCGTTTAACATTAAAGTAAGTGGTGTAGGCAAATCTAAGTGCCATTATATGCGTAATGTTTATGCCGTTTCAAATTTAAATCTACCAATGCAAAGTTTAACAAATCAAGATTTGCAAAATATTTTTCAAACGTCGTCATCCTTTCCAGTCAAACCCTACACCAACGTTATACTTCAGCTATTAATTGGATTGGACCACGCGCATTTAGGTTTGCCAACTAAAACTCAAGTAAATTTGTCTTCGGGTCCATTTGCCTGCAATACCGAATTGGGTTGGTTAGTGTTCGGTCCCTGTCGTACGTGGTCAACAAATGCTCCCTCATGTCTTGTGGCAAACATAGAGAACGACGGTAGTCTTCTTCAGCTCGTTAAACATTTCTTCAACGTAGAAAGTATTGGTGTAAGATCGGCCCCTCCCATTGAGTGTGATGATGACGTAAGAGCAAATAGAATTCTGCTAGAAACAACAAAACGAATTGGGGACCGATTTCAAACCGGCCTCCTGTGGAAACATGATAACGTAAAGCTACCAGACAGTTATCCAATGGCCCTTAGACGCTTGGAAGCAATTGAAAAAACGATGAATCAAAACGAAAACTTTGCTGCTGCATACAAAGAGGTAATAAAGGGGTATGAAATCAAAGGCTATGTTCGTAAACTTTGTGTAGAAGAAGTAGAGTTGCCAAGTGACAAAAAATGGTACTTGCCTAATTTCGGGGTAATAAATCCCAATAAACAAAAAAAAGTGCGCTTAGTATTTGATGCAGCCGCACAAGTGAACGGAATTTCTTTAAATTCTCATTTATTAAAAGGCCCCTAAGATATCGCATCGTTACCAACAATTTTATATAATTTTCGTCGTGGTAGAGTGGCCGTATGCGCTGACATACGTGAAATGTTTCACCAGATTATTGTTCAGCCCGAAGACAGAATCAGCCAACGCTTTTTATGGCGTGGTGGAGATCAAAACAAACTTCCTGATGAGTACGAAATGGTGGTCATGACTTTTGGAGCAGCCTGCTCCCCATGCTCAGCACGTTACGTCATGAAAGCCAATACCACGGAATACAGCCAATCTCAGCCAAAAGAAACAGCAGCCATCTTAAATCACCATTACATTGTCGACAGCTTCGAAAGTGAGGAGGAGGCAGTAAATGTTTCTAAACAAGTACGTGATATTCACAAAAAGGGCGCTTTTGACCTCCGATGTTTCATTTCCAATTCGAATGAAGTCACCCTGGCATTGGGAGGTAGTAAAATTCCAAAAACAATACTAGCAGATGATGATACAGAAAAAGTGTTGGGGGTATACTGGGACTCCTTTTCTGATAATTTTAAATTTCATTTAAAGTTCCATAAGGTCGATTCATCCGTCATGTCTGGTTACAGAAAACCTACAAAAAGAGAGTTACTCAGTATCATAATGTCAACATTTGGTCCCCTCGGTTTTAAGTTATTTTATTGTTGGTGGAATATTAATTTTACGCGAGGTGTGGAGACGTGATTGTCGGTGGGATGAAGTTATCCCGGAAGACGTTAACAAAACATGGGAGCAGTGGCGCAAACAAATGAACAAAATTAAAAATTTTCGTGTGCCTAGATGCTATTTTTCAACAGGGTTGCCAGATCGTTTTTACCTTCACATTTTTGTTGACGCTAGTGAGGACGCATTTGCTGCTGTGGCATATTGGAGATGGATTGCTGATGATGGTAAAATATGTACCAGCTTTGTGGCATCTAAAACAAAATGTGCACCTCTAAAAAGAGTTACAATACCGCGCCTAGAGCTGCAGGCAGCAGTACTTGGAACCCGACTGATGCAATCACGATTTTACGCCTGAGAAATGCATCTTATGGAGTGATTCCAAAACGGTTTTAAAGTGGATTGCTAGTAGTCATCGTCGATACAAGCCATATGTAGCACATCGTATTGCTGAAATTTTGGCAGCCACCGAAATTAATGATTGGATAGTAAACTCTGCGGTCTTAGAAAACAGTGGCGCGTCGCAAGGAGCCTTTGTGACAGATTCTGGAAACGCTGGGTGCTCGAGTATTTACCAACATTAACGAGAAGGGTTAAATGGTGTGAAAGAACAACTCTGTTAAATTATGGTGACATGGTATTTATATGCGATCCAAATCTTCCCAGGAGTCAATGGCGACGTGGAATAGTAATTCGCGTGTTTGCTGGTGCTGATGGTGTGGTGCGTCGAGCTGATGTGAAAACCGCGACTGGTATTCTACAAAGAGCTGTATCCAAGCTAGCCGTTTTAGACCTAGATGTTGGTGAAGCGGATCGCTCCACGCTTATAATAGTGTCATCACTGTTCAATTAAATGTGCCATCCTTGTTTCAAATCATCTGTTTGTAAACCGCGTTTTTGCACTCCCTTTTTTCTTATTTCTTGCATACCATTTGATGTGGTTAAATACATAAAGTTTAATGTCGTGTTAAAAGCCAAAGAAGAAAGAAGTGCAAAACTGCGGTGAGTAAATTTATATTATATTTTATATTTGTTTGTGAAGTAAACAGTTTCCTTTTTTATAGAAATAAACTCAATTTTAAACAGTATTAATTCAACGCAAGCTTCTTTATTTCTATCAGCGACAACATCTGAATAATACGGTTTTGGGAACCCCTCAAAATACGCGTTAATTTCACTTCTTCGTTTGAGATGAATCTTTTTCCTGCGAGCCATTTTTTAAGTTTGGAAACATCTAGACTATAAGGGCGATGATCAACCAATCACGTAATTTTAGCATCGTATCTAATGCTGTGTGAACCGGTGCGTTGTCTTGAAGAAAGAGCACATTTTTCTTCTTTAAATGTGGTCGTTTTTATTGATTGCATCAATTAATTAATCCAATAATGCACGATAATACTTTCCTGTGATTGTGGATCCTTTTTCAAGATAATCGATGAGCAATATTCCGTGTGCATCACAAAATACAGCGGCCATAATCTTGCCAGCCGATTTCACTGTCTGGCTTCTTCGGAGCACTTCCACCAGCTTCCACCCATTGTTTCGATTGATTTTTGGTTTCAGGTGTGTAGTGGTGGACCCATGTTTTATCAACAGTTATTAATCGACGCCAAAAATCGACAGAATTACGCGTTGTTATGTCCAAACACCGCTGTGAAGTGGTCTGTCGAATTCGTTTTTGTTCGACACTGAGCAAACGCGGCTCTCATCTTGCCGATAGCTTTTTCATATGCAAATGTTCATGCAAAATGTTGAATGCACGTTCACATGATATGTTTACCATTTCAACAATCTCACGTAACTTGACTCGGCGATCATTCATAACGATATCGATAGTATTGTTGCAGTGCTTGTTCGGCCACGTTTAAATTTAGCAATCCAATATTTGACCATTTAATCTGACGGAACAGAGTCACCGTAATGTTTATCGAGCTTTTCTTTTGTCTCTTTCGCCGTTTTCCCTTTCAAATAATATTGTTAATCACTGCACGAAATTCACTTTTTTCCATTTTTCAAGAAACTTACTTCAATCGACGATAACAAATAAACTAATTTGAGTAAAATTTTAACAGATCGCAATTTCTAAAAAAAATTTTTTGGGTTTTTGCTGCCATCTAGCGCTAGGTAGCTTCAATATCAATCCGCCCTCGTACGTTGACGAGATGATTCGCGACCACATAATCCTCAACACACCACACGACGCCGTACGTACTGCAGTCTTGCAGAAGCAGAATGCTTCTCTTGCTGATGTATTGTTGATTGCAGAATCGTTTGAAGCAACAACAAAAACTGTAGCCGCCATGTAGAAATAACAAATGAAAAAAACATAGAAATAAACGTCGTGAACAAAAAGCATTCAACTTTTAAAGGTAACAACAGTGCATTCAAATCTTGCTCGGGTTGTTTTGAAAACCATAAAAGAGAAGAATGTCGTTTTAGAAATGCAGTGTGTATGACTTGGGCTTAAAGCTATTTGAAGGAGAGCTTCCTCTGGCTACAAAAGTTTTACATTTAGGCTTGCCTTCCATACAAAACACAACACAATCACACACAGCAAAATAACGGACCTGCGCAATGAGCAATCTTGTTTTCTTCTTTCATGGTCACAAAGTAATGTAAATTTTAAAGCATCTGTAAGCAATACAGTTTTAAGAGAGACAGCGAAAGCAGCAAAAGAAATAAAAGCAAAATAGTATTGATGTAATTAACACATCAAAAATTGTGTCACTGGAAAAATAGAGACAGCCAATTCAAAAAGTTTCATAGATGTTGAAGTAAATAACCAAACAATTAAACTCCAAATGTATTCCACCGCTTCCATTTCGGTCATAAATTTAAAAACTTATGAACGGTTGAACAAACCGACGTTAGTTGAAACCAATAAAGTTTTGTGTGGGTTCGGTAAAAGAGAAATCCCTATACTTGGTGACTTGAAAACAAAGGTGAAATATGGCAATCATATAGAAAATGTTACAATATTTGTAGTTAACACTGATACAGGTAATAATTTATTTGGCTTTGACCTGTTAAAAATTTTCGGTTTTTAAATAAAAAATAAACAATATACATACATATGTATGTAAGTGCTACGGAAGGAATACAAAAAGAAAAAATATGTGAACATTTCCAAGAAGTTTTTCAACCTGCCTTAGGAACAATAAAAAATTTTAAAGCGAAAATTCAATTAAAAACAAACGCTCAACCAAAATTCTACTGAAGTAGAACGATTCCGTTCGCTCCAATTCCACTGTATAGTAAAAGAAATAAATCGTCTAGTTGAGCAAAAAATAATTAAACGATGAAGCCAGATAATTCAATACGTGTATCTAGCTTAGCTAGCAATTAATGCGCAAATAGATATCGAGCAGTACCCACTGCCGACCAGAGAGCATCTGTTTCGTGTTATACGCCACGGAAAATATTTTTCCAAAATCGAATTAATAGATGCATATTTTCAAACGGAACTAGACGACGACTCAGAAAACCAGCGTCTGACATACGGTATTGCAAGCACTCCAGCAATATTCCAAAAACACATTTAACAGTTGCTTCAATGTATTGAAGGCGTTGGCAACTACTTAGACGACATCATTATTTCAGCAACAACAGCACAACAACCGTACTCAAAATTTTGCAAGTAAATGGAATTAAATATAAAATACGAATTTTTACAGGAAAGTATTACTTACCTTGGCCACCAAATCAGTGGCAAGAGTATACTTCCTGAAGAGTCTGCAGTTGCTGCCGTTAAAAATTTAAAACAACCTAAGAACATAAAAGAGGTAGAGGCCTTTATGGGTAAAGTTAACTACTACCAAATTTCTTCCACATTGCTGCCCCTATAAATATGTTACGTCGTAATAACACACCCTTTAATAGAAAAAAACCTCAACAACAAGCGTTTGAGCAACTTAAAGCTTTTATAGTAAACGCAGCAGCACAGATGTTCCACTTTGAAGAAGGTTTACTTATTACACTTGCTACCGATGCATCTTCGTTCGGTATGAACGGATGAAAGGCCTATAGCGTACGCATCAAAACCCTTAAATAAACATCAGTTGCGTTACAGTTAAATCGAGAAAGAAAGTCTCGCATTAGTTTTGGGTGTAAAACGGTTCCACCAGTACCTTTACGGACACAATTTTACACTAATCACCGACCACAAACCACTTGTCAGCGTTTTCAACCCAAACAATCATTTGCCATCTATGACAGCACACCGTCTACAACGCTGGGCAATAACTCTTATGGCCTTTCAATTCGACATAAAATACCGCAAAACATCCGACCACGGTAATGCCGATGCCCTGTCCGGACTTCCATTGGACAGTAATAAACGATTCGACCAAGAAGATTCATGTTTTGAAATATGTATCTTTTGAAGACTTTCCAGTGAACATTGAACTAATACGTAAACGTGCTGAAAAATACAAAATATTGTGCAAAGTTCGTAATTTTGTACAAAAAGGATGGCCGAATAAGTTAGTCAATGATGGCAGACAGCTGTAACCATTTTTGAACAGAAAAAAAAATTTCACAATTTTTAACAGTGTTCCCTACAAAAACAATGACGGTCATTTGATGCATTATCTGATGGGTATATACACCAGAAGTTTCTATCATTTTATTAAGTCATGGTTCACACTATGAAATTTTTTTTTCTGAAAGTCTTAGGCCCAATAATTGACTTCGTATTTAAATGTCATTTAGCTAATTGCCACTTAAATTTAAGTTGCATTAAATACAGTTTGAGTTTTTCAGTGTGAAATTATTGTTTGTATTTAATTACGATAAAAATATGGCAGCCTCACGAAATTTTCTCAATTTTCTCAGAGAAACAGCTGTTGAACAAAATTAAAGAAAAATTTCTAATGTGGATTCTTTTTCAGGCTGAAAATAACAATGATAGGTTGCTGCAATGTTTTAAAAGTTTAAAACAATTTAAAAAATACATAAAAAAGAATAATATTAATAAAAGAAGTCCAAATTTCACTCCAAAAGATGTTGATTTTTCAATGGCCGCAAATTTTTTGTTTACTTTGTTGCGCGAAACACCAATACGCAAGGAAAAACATATGTTTGTGTATGTATGTGTGCTAAACTTAAATGGACTTTAAATGCAGAAGAATGGTCATTTAAGTTTCATTTAAATGTCACATAATTTTGTACTAAAAAAATGAAATTGGTACTTAAGTGGCATTTAAAGATAAATGACACTTAAATGAGTAGTCAATTATTAGGCCTTAGTTTGTTGGTGTACGGGGAGAGAAGATTGGAAATGGGTGCACTCTTTCATGTACTTTGAAATTCTCTTGTGTTTCGTTATTCGTAACTGTCAAACTGAAAATGGCTGCAGCTTTATTTTTGATTTTCTTTTACTTTTCTTTCATTGTAGTGAGAGCAAAATTTGTGTACAAAAAAAAAGAATGGGAAGATAAACATGCAAAAATCCTGAATTTCTCTACAAAAATTTCAATGTGTAGACATTAATGAAAGTTCAAAAGAGAATTAGAAAAAATTTCAGAAAGAAAACTTTCATAGTCTAAACCGGGACTAAGGGGAATATGAAAAAAGTGATGTAAACATTCGTGTACGTGTGATTTTTTTTCTCTCTCTCGTACTTGAAGCTCATGAAGTTGAGCTAGTAAAACAAATATCTGAACTGCTCACTCCACAGTATTTTACTAATCAGTACTGATGGAAACATCGTCATAGCTGACTAATCACTACTGATGTATACTGGCTAGTACATTATTTATAAAAAAATTGTTTTTTTTTTTATTTTTTATGCAAACATTTTAAAAATAATATTAAATTAACAAATTATTAAATTGTTTTTGCCTGTGGTGGATTTTATCCACTGCCCTCCTTAAACCGCTCCTCTTCTTCGTCGTACTGCAGAATAGTTGGCTAAAAATGGGAATAATGGATATAGGTTTACATTAATAACAAATATACATATTAAAAGAAGTGTTTTTTCTTACCTTCTTTACTCTGGGAAAGCCAAAAGCTTCTTTAAAATTGTCAACTGAAAGATCCTTTATTTTTTTCATTTGTTGCTTTTTAAAATTTATTTTTTTAAGATTTTTGTTGGTTTTTCACGAATATTAAATGTTCAATTTGTCAATTTCATTTCAGTATGATTCACAAAACTGAATATGATATTTGCATGTCGTGGCGTTGGCTCAGGTAGTAAGCACGTTGACTACAAACCGAAGGACCTGGGTTCAAACCCAGTGTCAGACAGAGTCATGAAATAAAAACACCACGCATTTCTCTGATGTGCATTGGTGTGCCTTTGTGTCAGTTGTTGGCGGAAGATTTCAGTGGCGAAGGCATGGTCACTGGTCACTGAACAGTACCAACTTCAGCTGATACTAATCCCAATGTAACATCAGAGCGCCCTCCTTCGTTGGTACTGAGTAGCACAATCAACGGCGAAGTAAAACAAAATTAATAAAAAGAAGTGGCTACTAAACTAAACACAGCTTCAAACCTCGTAATGTCCTCCTCGCCACCAGAGGCGCTGCAACACTGCTCTACGAATAAACGTGCAAAAAAAAAAGCAGAGTTGTAAAGAACAAATGAAGCTTCACCTCCTTTCATATCTATCACTATCCCTTTCCACTAGTTCCAGCACAATGCATTGCATGTGTAGGGATCATCCCCTGAGTGCTGGTCCAAGATAAAAAAAAAAAAAAAAAATACATACAATTTCTACACTTTCGGCAATATTATCTATTGAGAGCATTCCAAATATACTTGTCAGTGATAACGGACCTCAACTAACAGCCAATCAATTTAAAGCGTTTGTCACAAGTTTGGCATAAATCATATTACAACAGCACCTTTTCGTCCTACATCCAACGGATTGGCGGAACGCTTCGTAAGAACTTTCAAAACCGCCGTGCGAAAGAATATGAAAGAAATGGCAACGAAAGAAGCCGTCTTGAAATTTTTATCAACGTTCCTTCCATTATACAAAATTGTGTTGGTAGGATCACATGCGCTGTTAAAAGCGAAAATGTGATACAAAGACGACATTTTAACTAAATAAAAGCTCGCAGTCTACGACAGACAACATCTGGTACAACACTATATTACTCTGAATTGAGTAGTGAGGAGCCGCAAGTACATAGCAGCACTCTCAATAATCATCATCATCAACCACAGTGGACCCACCAGCTGAAATTGTTGAAACTCTAACGAACAACTTCGAAGAACCTCTATGTAGATTCCGTCGAGAAAAACGTCGAAGTAGTTTTAATTATTCAGGGTTATTCTAAAATACGCGCTTCACTTCGTTGCCGTCGAATGTTCACTTTCGACGGCTCGACGGCGATAGATTCTAAAATACGCGCGAGGATATATCGATCCAATAATCGAGCTTTTGTAATCACTTGCAAAAAAATTTATAAAAGTAAACAAACAAAATGGACTCAATTGTTATTTTATTAATGAATCTAATGAAAATAATCTTAGGAGAGTTTTAAAAACACTTAGGTACAATAGAATGGATATATTTGAGATGGATGATAGAATGTAAGTAATAAGATACAATAAATATCGGTATACTTGTACTTGTACATAGAATTTAATTTTTGGGATATTTTATCCCAAAGACAATTTTGCTCCTCAGCTCGTATCTCCGTAACTCCTCTTCCAATATCAGGATGTTGGAGCATAAATTCCACCATTGCCTTAAATTGTTCTGGTGTTGTTTGCTTTTTCGACCTGCAAAATATTTAAAGATTTATTTATATTTATTAATGTTTTATTATTATATAAATTTTATGATTACTTACATTTTTTATACAAACAATTTGCAGTAAACGCGCCAAAAATGGTGTCGAAAGAAAATGTATGAATTATTCATTCAACGCGTTTTTTAGAATATGTCGAAAGACGTCAATCACAATGACTTGATAACAAAAAAATATCGATAGTCACTTGCGCGTTTAATGGAATACTGAAGTGTCATTTTAACGCGTTTTTGTGGTGAACGCGTATTTTAGAATAACCCTGATTATTAATTGTTATTAAAAATGTAAACATTTCAAAGTAAAGTCGTAAATTATAAACTCTTAAATTTTGAAGGTAGAGTGATGTAGTATATTTGAAACATTTTATATATTGTAATTAGTAGTTTTAGAACAACTACAGACCTTACTACTTTTTATATTAATACTACAACTATGGAATATGAAATGTAAAAAGATCTGTACATCGAATAAAATGAATTGAGTTTTGAGTTAACTTAATCAGCTCTTTACATGCTCTTTACTCGGACTACTTCACTATATAGGTATGCTGATATGTTGTGACGTCAAGTCACATCGCTCGGTTTGGGGAGGTACTAACCAGTGTTGCAACAGATTAACATTTTATGGGACCAAAAAGTTACAAAAATGTTACCAAAAAGGTACCAAAATTTGTCTTGCTATATTTTTGTAAAAAAATTACAACTGTAAAAGTTTTTAAATAATTTTTATTGTAAACAAACAATTCGTACATATTAATTATTTTAATTTTCAAAGTACTTTTTTTTTAAATAAATTACATTTTGATAACACTTTTTGAAAATTTATGTAAAATGACTACACAGTAACATAACGTATTATAATTTATAAATAATTTTATGTTATGTTGGCATAAGGTACTTCATTTTCATCAAAATGTTGCCAACAACAATGAAATATGCGCGAAGTTTGCATATTCATAATGAGAAATCTTAGGAATAAAACTGTATACGAAGTTGTGAATAAAATCACAATAAAATATGCTCAAAACAATGAAACATTAAGGAATTTTTTAAATATTTGGAAAAAGTAGCCAAAAGTTACCAAAACGTAAATTAGCTTACCAAGTTACCAAAATTCTAAATGTCTAAAAAAAGGACCAATTTTGGTCCAAAAGTACCAAAACGGCAACACTGGTACTAACATCAACAAACGGGGTGAGTGTTTACTTGAATTCATTTGTAAAAATAACATATATATTGAAAACAGAGGCAATGAGCCCACCCTTAGGAATGCTATATGACAAGAGGTTCTTTATCTCACCCTAAGTACCAACAATTTATCACATGCTATATATAATTGGTATTTATCTAACGAAATTTCTATGCCAGATCACCAACATATACGATTTGATATAGATAACTGTTCGACGTATGAACGACATTTCCGTAATCCTAGAAACACAAGCTGGGACACTTATTGTCTTCACTTATCCAATAGCGAAAGCCTTTGAAAAAAATAGTACATAGTCCTATAGAAATAGATTTTGTATCTGGTGAGCTTTGTGAAAATACTCAAAATGTTCTTGTGAGCTAAAGACCAAGAGGCCAAAAAGGGACGTACCCTGATGGAACGATGGTGACAAAACAGCACTCACTGGCTATAATAAAGCACCTAGGGAGTCCAAAAGGTCAACGTGGCAGATGTACTGTGAAAGGAAAATAATCTGTCTGAACCAGTACGACTGCAAAAAGCCTTTTCAGAGGATCATTCAAATGGTCTCTGCACACTGAAACGCCCTATGGAACTTATACAGTTTTCTAGATACACTCTTCCCAGGATCACTGCCAGTAAATCCGATTTCACTCCCTCAATGGACACCTAGTTGTACCAACAGGGATCGTAGGTTGGCGTAGAAAATCTTCGGAAATAACCAAATAAGCTGGACGTTATTTAATTTATCCTTTATAAATCTACAGGCCCAGATGGCATCTATCCATGCCTCCTTTAACAGGGTCGGTATTATATGATTCAACAACTGTCCACAACTGTTGGTAGATCTGAACATCTTCCTAAATCATTTAGACCAATCAGTTTAAGCTCGTTTTTCCTAAAAACGATGGAAAAACTGCTGGACATTTGCAGTAGGAAAACTTATCTCGAAGTGAACACCATTCACCGATTACAATTCGCCTGCCACTCAGGTAAATCGACGTTAACGGCCATACTCTAATTAAGCACTGTCATACAAAAGGCTCTTTGCGCTAACCAAATAGCCTTATGCGCTTTTATACACTTTGACAACACATCGTACGATGCGATCGGCAACGCTCTTGATATAAAAAGGGTTCCGAAAAATATATGAAATGTCATCCAGGGTGATTTAGTTAAACCTATGTGGGACATTGAAGATCATAAGAGCAAGTAGGAGCTGTCCACAAGGTGGCGTTCCATCGCCCTTACTGTGGACTTTGGTCATCGAGGAACTGCTTGAACAACAATAACCTGGGATTCCGAACATATGGTTACGCCGACGATCTTGTCATATCTGTGATAGGATGATGGAATCAAATTAAAAAAAAGATTCAACAAGCCCTAAACTTAACCAACAAATGGTGCAAAGATAGACAGTGGTCCATTAACCAAGAAAAGACAGTCATTGTACTTTTTACCAGACGAACAAAACTTAGACTCGTAGAACGCACCTTGAATAGCACAATTATAAGGTTTTCCAGCGACGAAGTACCTTGGGGTCATTCTTGGCAAATAACTCACTTGGAATCAACATGCCTGCCAACGGAAAAACGTGGGACTCAAACCAAAAATTACATATTGGTATTTTACCACCATAATAAAACCAATACTAACATTAGCCGCATTAGATTGTGGGCCAACAATTGAACAAGCCAATTCTCTGCAAAGTTTATCGCCTTGCTTGTATTTCGATCAACCTGTCCTACACATGCCCTGGGTGCCATCCTGCACATTCCCTCTTTGCACATAATAGTGAAGGAAGAGACCCGCAGGAGTGCACTTCGATTACCAAACATCTACACGATGAAAACTTGGGATCAGTTGGACAAATGGGAATTCCAGGACAGTTTCTGAACCACCCATACATTAGAGTAAGTGAATAAATAAAACCGATATCAGTGCTGAACAAAAACTTTGAAGCTCTAATTACTGAAAGGAGCCGATGGCTGAACCACACTACATGGCACAAAAATGCCGACCAGATCTGGTTCACTGACGGCTCCGAATAGGAAAATGGAGATACGGCAGCAGGCATATACGGTCCCAAATTCTAAAGGGACATTTCCATGGGAAAATACCCTACGATCTTCCAGGCGGAAGTCTATGCCATTTTCATTTGTGCTAGAGAATGCTTGAGCAAAAAATATAAGGGTATCAGTATCTGCTTTATGTCAGATAGCCAGGCAGCGCTCAAGGCCATACTCTCTTATGAGATCGATTCGGGCGCTTAAAATAAACTGACGATACGCTGGGTGCCATGAGGGCCATGCTGGAAACGAATGTGCTGACTGTCTACCTAACAGAGGAGCCCAACGTAGGAACTTATTCCGTAAACGATGTTTTATGTTTCATGAACTTCAATTGAATTAATAAATAGTTTTTCTTTATTGACATATAATAATACAAAATTTTAAACACAACTTAGATGCTATGCAAAAATATATTAAGCTGAGTGCTTGTAGTTTGCTATGGACAAAATGTTACAACAGGTTTGTAGGACCACAACCCTTCTTTGGCTTTTCAAAAGGACATGTCAAGGTACAGAATAATTCTTGGGGTCGGATGGAATTTAATCGCCATTGGGAAGCCCTGCAAGGTCTTAGACAAGTCAAACGTTTCATTACGTTATCGCAAAACAAATCCCAAAAATTACTTCTAATGGACAGAAATGACCTTAAACTACTGATGGATGGTTTACCGGGCATTGCGGTCTCAGACGACACCAGTTTATCATAGGGAATTCTGAGACTAAACTATGAAGATTTTACGAAACGCTGGAGTACATTCTCTGTGAATGTCCGGCGGTGGCAGCACGTGACTCCAAGTGAAATATACAATATCTCACCATGTAGAGTAATAGGTTTCATTCGTAGGCTTAACTTACTTTAGTAAACACTTGGGATGCACAAAATATCCTTTGAGTTGCGGTGCTTATGGCCATTAATAACAAGAGAGATATATTCGGCTGTGGCGAATCTTATATACCCTTCAACATAGTATGGAGTGACGAAAGAAGTTACAATCACGAAAATTCACGCCCACGAAACACGAAACAAATAAAATTTAAATGGAAATTACATAAAAGCAAAAAAATTAAACTCACCGTCTTACGGACGCACTCTCACGTGATGAAAACAAAAAATTAATCACGATCACGCATTATTGGTTCTAATCTCTATTTCATAGTATAGGCTGATTTCATAAACACAGCTTCCAAAGCAACACTGGAAGCATGAGTTTACAAGGCATTCTCGTGTTGCTTTGCAAACTGCGTTTATGAAGTCAGCCATAAATTATGAATTTCGTAACAAATTTGTTACACTTTCTTGCCTGGGGTACATTATTAAAATATTAACATCCCCTTATTAGCACTTATATATTTTTTCACACATCCAAGAAGTGTTTCAACGTCTTTATCAATAAGCCAGTGGTCTTCGACTAAACTAAGAGATGATTTAAAACGTAAGAAAATGTTTAATAATGAAGAAATTCTCCCAAAATAGATAAAAAAATATCGACACCTATTGCATAAATCTGCTAGTCTAATCATTAAAATGTTCCAATACTATATTCATATTGAAAATAATTTAAAGCTATCAAAAATTCTTAAAAAAAGAAGGAACATTTTTCAATAAAAAGCAAAAGTAATAAAAATAACTAAAATGTATCAAAAAATAAAAAAAAATAATAAATGGTTGGTCAGGATTTGAAACCGTACCTTCTTACCCGGTGGCACGGTTTCGAATCCTGAACACAAAACAATGCTACTTTTTTTTAGAATTTTCGGTACATTTTATTTGTTTTTATTACTTTTACTTTTTATTTGAAAAAGTTTGTTCCAGAATTTATTTAAAAAACCAGGCACAATCTCATTTATAATATTTTTGTTAATTTTTGCGTTTTTTCCAATTTTATGAACCATAAAAGGTTTATTTTTCAAAAATATCCAAAATGTTATCAGATTATGTTATGATTTTTCTGCTTTGTTATGTGTTACTAAGTATCCAAACAACATTCAAAAGATTTTTTATCACATTATACAAATACAATAATAATACCGGGTTCTGATATACTGCAGGTACGCTCTGCACCTGAATATAGAAAATAATTAAAATTACAGAAGTATAAAACAGGATGTAAGCAACAATTTTGCCTTTCTTCTGAAATCACAAATAGTCATAAAAAATAAAAAATAATACATTTTTAAAACAACACTAAAATTCAATTTCATTGATTTTGTATATTTACTTGTACATAGTGTCTTGACGATCCAATACATTCCTTTAATATAAATAATATAAAAATTATGGTTATTTAAGTTAACGACACTGCCGACACTGCACCTGAAAAGAATTTGGCAGTGTCAGCGTAATTCACAATTTTATTCATTCCCACGACTTTGCACGCGCATCCGGCCTGATTGTGAAATACAAAAGAATATCAGGTTACATTAAAATCATAATCGCAAGCTAAGCGCTTGCATGCCTACAGTTGGGAATGCAACGTGTTTAACAGAGGCTTAATAGGGAAGAATGAAATGTGAAGAAGTTAATCTTGGCAGCGGTGAACTACGAACACGTCGTTTGATTAAATTAAATTAATTGTTTTTAGAATTATTTTGTCGTCTTTATTAAATTAAATTAATTATGTTTAGAATTATTTTGTGCTTGTGTAATAAAGGTATTTAAAATATATCTGGAGTTATTTCATTAATAAATCAAGGCGTAGTTGGAGCGCCCTAATTGATTTTTATTTTTGGTTTAACCGTTTGACATTCCTTAACTGGCACCCGAGCAGGGCCCGCTTAAAAACTGCGGAGTCCTTAAAATAATAAAAAAACAGGATAACTTCATAATAAAAACCATCAAAAATACTGCGATTCCTACGGGACCCTCCAGTATTATTGAAAGATCAATAATTAAAGTAATAACTAATTAATAGAAAAATCCTCCTTCGCTAATCCGGTATTCCTGGTGGTTAAGAAACATTACAGAAGGTTACCGATGCGAAAGTGAAGTGAACCGTACGTTAGTAGGTATCCACGAGTATAAAAGTGGGTTTTCCAAACCGGAATTATACAGAGCTTCCGTGAGGATAAAAAAGGAATTTCAATCGGTCGCGTCGCGCACCCTCGCCAAGGCTCAATAATAAAAAATAATAATAAAAAAGCAAAAATTAAGATAAAATATATAAAATTTTTATTTGTGTAAATTTAAAAAAAAAAAAGTATAAAAAAGAAATTCAAGTATAAGGCTTGAGAATTGATAAAAAAAATGAAAATCAAAATAAATTAAAGAAAATAAATTAATTAATTAAAAAATATTATAAATATTATCCTGCAAAGTCGGGAAAATTTATGAAAATTAATATATTTACAAAAAATATAAAATATTAATATAAAATTTAAAAAATAAAAATTTTCATAGAGAAGAATTTTTTAAAATAAACAAATAATTTATAGAAAAGAAGTGAAAGTGTAAAAACGGATAACTTTGTGAGCACACGCATGCTGTTAATGGCTTTTAGAGACATTTAAAATAAATGTTTATATAAAATCATAAAACAAAATAATTGAATAAAACGTAAATTAATAAAAGTAAAAATAAAAGTAATGTTTTAATTTAAGAAATTTTAAAATTGCACTTTAACATCAATTATTTAAAGGAAAAGAAACAGCAAGAATAGAAATACCTATAAATTCTATTTATCTCTTAAACGTCCTTGTTGTAGGAAAGTAACCGATGTTTTAAGGAGAACAAAAACAAAAGCATAAAATATAAAAAGAGCCGAAATTGTCAGTTCACACCAATTGAAGGTCTCCAAAAAGCTTTAACAACAACTAAAATTGCCAGGTGAGTCCTTTTACCAAATTGTTTTTTGAATAACATATGTGACTATGGAAGAAATGAAGACAAGTTTGACTAGTCTAACGGGGGCAGTGAATTGCCTCTTAGGGCAGGTGAAATTACTAGAGGGTAGACTGGGCAGAATAGAGCAGGCTAATGTTAGCGTTTCCGAATTAAGTAGGCAAATAGAACGGATGAGAGAACGAGAGCAAGGAGAAGTGGAGATAGCTCCAGCATTACAGGTCCCAAGGACGGAAGAAGATTTAAAGGCAATCTCTAGGCTTCCCGATAGTGTTAAGGAGTTGCGCACGTTTGACGGCAATCCTTTGCACTATGTATCATGGCTGCATTCTGTAGAAATGGTATTAAAAGATTTTGAGATAATGAGGGATAAACCTATTTATCGCTCAATCGTGCAAAGTATCAGACAGAAGGTTGTAGGAGAAGCGGACGCGGCTCTCGTGTCCTATAACGTATTTGAAGCCGACTGGAGCTCAGTTAAGAAAGTTTTATCGCTCCATTATGCTGATAAGAGGGATGTTCAGACGTTAGAGCATCAACTCAATCAGCTCTGTCAAGGTTCGTCGAAGGTGGACGAATTTTATTCCACCATTAACCAACAATTATCGCTTATTATTAACAAATTAAAAACAGAGGCATATAGCGAGGAAACCATTAATGCTCTGATTGCTACGCACAGGAACAGAGCTTTATACATATTTATTCGGGGTCTTACTCCTGAATTATCCAGAATGGTGATAATTCAACGGCCGAAAACGTTGCCAGAAGCGTACTCGGCGTGTTTAGAGTTACAAAATCTAACGATGAGAAATAATATTCTCCACACCAGAACACCTGCTAGGAATAATACACAAAAATTTTCTCAAGGGCATACAGTTACTCCACCTAGACCTCCTAAGATTTTTTACAACAATCCTCTTCCAAACCCATTTAGATATAATAACTGGCAGCAAAGAAATTATAACTTCCCGAAGCATAACCCGAATCCTAATTACAAGCCAACACCCTACCCTAAACTGCATCATGTGAAACCAGAACCAATGGAAGTGGACCGTTCGATGCAGACACGAAGGGTAAATTATATGAACCGTCCTAGACCAGCTGAAAAAAGAAGTGCTACAGAAATGTTTAATAGGGATAAACAACCGCGGCTCTATCATCTAGATGCTGAGGAATTCCCTCCTCAGGAAGAAGTTGTAGGAAGTTTCGACAATGCTGTAAGCGATCAAAATTTTATGGAGGCAGGCCATCAAGCTTACCTTACATAGAATATACCACTGCTAAAAATAAAACCTTTAACTTTTTGATCGATACCGGCTCGAACAACAACTTTTGTAGCCCAAAACTGTCCGGCGGAAGCATACCCTTATTGAAACCACTTGTAGTTAGTACTGCTGGCGGGAAGATCGAAATTAATAAACAAAAAAGTAGGAAAATTTGTCATTAAACACGGAATATCAGACTCAATTACGTTTTACATATTACCTGGCTTCTTTACCTTCGATTATATTATAGGCGATGACACTCTAAAGGCTTTGGGGGCAGTTGTCGACAGGAAAGACAATTTTCTTTTAATTAGGGAAACAATTAAAATACCTCTCAAGGCAAAATTTTCCAATAATTTAAATTACATATTGAACGAATCCTTGTCCATGGGAATAAGAGACAAAATTAATGAAATGATAAGCAAATACAAAACCTTATTTGGGCCACTTAATGATAGTCAAGCTGCTGCGACTAGCGTGCAAGCAGAAATAAGAACGACCACCTCTGACCCAATTTACTCAAAGAGTTATCCATATCCAGCTGCAATGAGGGATGAAGTTGATAGGCAAATTAAGGAGTTATTATCCGAAGGGATAATACGCCCCTCAAAAAGCCCTTATAATTCACCGATATGGGTGGTG
This sequence comes from Gymnocheta viridis, assembly GCA_956483585.1. Classification (NCBI taxonomy): domain Eukaryota; kingdom Metazoa; phylum Arthropoda; class Insecta; order Diptera; family Tachinidae; genus Gymnocheta; species Gymnocheta viridis. The sequence goes on along the minus strand of OY101440.1, from coordinate 58,052,941 downwards.
CCCAAAAAACCAAAACCAACTGGAGAAAAACAATATCGGTTAGTAGTTGACTACAAACGACTTAACGCAGTGACTGTTCCCGACACTTACCCAATTCCGGATATAAATGCCACGTTGACGAGTCTGGGTAACGCACAGTTTTTTACTACGATAGATTAGACTTCCGGCTTTCACCAAATTTCGATGAAATCTTCAGACATTCTCAAGACTGCATTCTCGACAATGAATGGGAAATATGAATTCCTTCGCTTACCTTTTGGCCTGAAAAATGCCCCAGCAAATATTCCAACGAATGATCGATGATGTCCTTAAGGAATTTATAGGAAAGATTTGTTACGTCTACATAGACGATATAATCGTATTTGGACATAGCGAAGAGGAGACCTTGAATAACGTCGACACAATTTTCAGAAGATTGGAAGAAGCATTTTATGCAAAAAGAGGTGGAATTTTTAGGGTATGTAGTGAATTCTAAAGGGATAAAGCCTGACCCCAAAAAAGTAGAAGCTATTGAAAAACTTCTACCTCCTACCAACCTAAAGGAATTAAAAGGATTCCTAGGAATGGCCTATAATATATAGGCGCTTTATCAAAGACTACGCGAAGGTGGCGAAGCCACTAACAAATTTGACAAGGGGAGAAAATGCGCAAGTAAAGGCTACTCAATCCAGGAAAGTTCAGATAGAATTAAATGATTAGAAGTTAATTGCCTTCCAAAAGTTAAGGGCTCACTTAACAACAGCAGAAATTCTCGCGTTTCCTGATTTTGACATACCATTTAATCTTACGACTGACGCCTCGAATTACGCCATCGGTGCTGTCCTTTCACAGGGAGAGATTGGTAAAGATAAGCCTATTGCTTATATATCACGCTCACTAAATAAAACAGAAGAAGGGTACGCTACGAACGAAAGAGAAATGCTGGTTATCGTGTGGGCATTATATAATTTCAGAAATTATCTCTACGGTGCCAAGGAAATAAAAATTTACACGGACCATCAACCTCTTACTTACGCGTTAGGTAATAGGAACTACAATGCTAAGTTGAAACGATGGAAAGCTCGCATAGAGGAGTATAACCACGAATTAATCTACAAACCTGGTAGATCAAATTTTGTCGCAGATGCTCTCTTCAGATTAAAAACTAGTATCAATCACATCAGCGGTGAATCCACCATAACAGCTAGCGAGGGGGACTCACAAAGTACCATAACAGCTAGCGAAGGTAACTCACAAGGTACTATAACAGCGTCAGAAACAAGGGACGACGACGTATTATCAAAAACCTCAACCATCCATAGTGCAATCCAAGATGCCTCGGATCTTATTCCCCATATGGAAGCCCCAATCAATGTCTTCAGAAATCAAATAATTATAAAGATTGGACCAGATCTCCATTCGTATGAAGCACCACATAAAAACTTTAATCGACATTACTTCTCGTCTCGAGAGTGGAGTTCAGAAAATCTCTTGGACGTCTTCAAGAAAACATGCATCCTGGCATAGTTAATGGGATCAAAGCTCCAGAATTATGTTTGCCAGTTATACAGGAACTTTATTTACAGCATTTTTCAAGGTACAAAGTTAGAATCGCCCAGAAAATAGTTACGGACGTCAATTTAGAAGATAGGCAATTCGAAATAATCCAAAAAGAACATGGTAGGGCGCATAGAAATGCCAGAGAAAACAGAAGTCAGCTTTTGGATGAACATTATTTCCCTCGTATGTACGCTCTCATAAGGAAATTCGTAGCGAATTGTGATGTGTGTAATACTAACAAATACGATAGAAATCCTCCCACACCAGAATTTCAGGAAACTCCCACACCAATGGTACCATGCGAAATTTTGCACATGGATATAATGGAAATACAAAACCAAAAATTTATGTCTGTGATCGACAAATTTTCCAAGTTCGCTAAACTTTTTCATATTAGTGACAGATCTGTTTTAAATATTAGAGAAAAGCTAGTAAAGATTTTGCATTATTTTACCGTATCCCTTTGATTAGGGACTTTCTTGAAAGATTAGGAATAAAAATATATTTAACACCATCTCAACGCAGTGAGGTTAACGGACAGGTAGAACGTCTACACTCAACACTAATTGAAATTTACAGATGTCTAAGAGCCGAACATGCAGAACTTAGAGTACAGGAACTGATGTATGTAGCAGTCGACAGGTATAATAACACTATACATTCTGTGACCGGGAAAAGACCAAGTGACATATTTTTTAATAGGACTAAAACTGCAGACTTTAAGATACTGCTTGAGGCTCGCTCTAAGATTAATAGGGATCTTACTAAACTTATTAGGAAAAATGTGAAAGAGCGGAACAATTGCATGAATAGGAAACGTACATCGCCAAGGAAATATAGGAAAGGTGACGTTATATATCCTAGAATAAAAAATATAAAGGCTAAAAACAAGGCAATATACAGGAAAGAGATTGTAGAAAAAGACAATAAAGTGACGGTTCGTACAACGAGTGGTAAAAGGATTCATAAGGCCAACATAAAAAATTTGAAACAAACTTAATACAAATAAACTTTTACTTCTTTTCAATAAAATATAACAAAAAACAATATAGAGGTAAAATAATAAAATAAAATTAAAATAAAATTTTTTTTTGACAAGGAAAAGATTTTTTTTTTGTATAAAAAAAAAGTTCCTTCTTCTTTCCACAAGTAAAAGAAAACATAAAAATATTGAAATAAATTTGAAATAAAAAGAATTGCAATATATAAAAAAAAAAAAATATACGCTCCAAGCGAGAATAGAAATTTTTTTTGAAGATATATCCCAAATTGAATACATATATACAAAAATATTTAAAATGGATTGCGAAATGCAATATATATATAAAGAATCTATATGAAAAATATATATACATATATATATAAAAAAACACATATATATAAAGATATACAAGAAAATCTAACTTAGGAAATAATCCTAATTTTTTTTAATTCTAACATTCTAACATACTAACTTACTAATTCATTAACCAAGTACATATTAAAAAAACGGCTTTGCCCCTACACCTATATATAAAAGAATAGGAATTTCTTTTTTTTTATTCAAAATATTAAATTAATTACAAAAAAAGGGCTGTGCCCGAACATTTTTAACTGAACAATTAATATTTGCAGGAACGATGATTCTATTGTTAACCTTTCTACTCCTATCTGAAACGGGTATAATCACCTCAAGAGCAGCGCAAATCTTCCGGTATGACACTCCCATAGTAACCTTACGGGCCGGAAATGCGTGGACAATAAATGGGAATTTAAAATTGATCCATGTGGTAAATTTGGAAGACTATGCAACAATTGCCAATAACGTTACAATACTAGTTCGAAAACATCTGCCACCTAGTCAGAACAAAGATGTCATCGAATACTACCTTGCACAAGTGCAAGAAAGATTAGCTGAGCTTAAAGGCAGAAAAATCAGAAGGCAAAGATCGATCGACTGGATTGGGTCGGCCTGGAAGTGGGTAGCTGGAAATCCAGACGCCACAGATTGGAACAACGTTCTAAAAACACAAAACGTAATAATCACAAACAACAATGAGCAATATAAAATTAACGCACAGCTATTGAATGCTACAAACGAGGTTGTCCAGAAAACCAACGAAGTCGTCTCCAGAATGAATAAAATCAGTAATGGAAAAGAAGCCGAGCAAATTGGACAAGGAACGATAAATCAGGTGCTTGTTCTGAAGGACGCAATTGATGAAGTAATAAGTGCTTGTCAAATGGCTAAAAGCGGGATCATTAATACGAACGTATTAAATCAAGCTGAAGTTGAGGAAATTATTACTGAGATGGAAACCCTACCGTACACTAATGCAGTAGAGGCGATAGAATATGGGAAGCCATCAGTCTACACAAATGGAACCTTATTGTTATACGTCATATCGATTCCAAAGCTGAAGAAAGACTTTTATCATCGTCTTATCGTCAGGCCAACAATACGGTCAGAAAATCGGATCGAACTACCATTTAAGGAAATCCTCGTCAGTCAGAGAGAAACATTTGGAGTAAAGAGTCCTTGTTTGAACATTAACAACATAACGGTTTGTCAACAATCCTCGCTCAACCAACTAGCAGAAGAGAGCTGTTTGCCACGTCTGCTTAAGGGCGGAACCGCTGACTGTCAGTATAAATCGAGTAAGGCCTCGATTGTGGAAATGATTACCTCTGATATGATTTTTGTAACAAATTACATCGGCGTCATGAGACACAGGACCACAATGAATCGCTCAATGGTACTTACCTGGTACAGCTCTTTAATGAAACAATTTTTCCGGATAACCAAACTTTCTCCAGTACATCAACCCCCAGTATGCAACCTCTACCCCCTGTTCTAACGAACGTCGCAAACGAAAGACTGCTGGTCGACATCGATCAACTCCATAACATTAGCCTACATAACATTAATAAAATTCAAAACCTAAAATTGAGCTCGAATCTCTCCTTGGGTAGTCAAGTTGGCATAACAATAGCAGTGGGTATTTGCTTCGGTATACTTTGGCGTAAGATGACCAGGCAACTCAACCTGCCAGCAGTAGAAACCCCACAGGCAATTGGTCTCTCGGTCCAGCCACCAATAGTGATCTGCGGGACGCAGATTTTTAAGGAGGGAGGAGTTAACGACACTGCACCTGAAAAGAATTTGGCAGTGTCAGCGTAATTCACAATTTTATTCATTCCCACGACTTTGCACGCGCATCCGGCCTGATTGTGAAATACAAAAGAATATCAGGTTACATTAAAATCATAATCGCAAGCTAAGCGCTTGCATGCCTACAGTTGGGAATGCAACGTGTTTAACAGAGGCTTAATAGGGAAGAATGAAATGTGAAGAAGTTAGTCTTGGCAGCGGTGAACTACGAACAAGTCGTTTGATTAAATTAATTGTTTTTAGAATTATTTTGTCGTCTTTATTAAATTAAATTAATTGTGTTTAGAATTATTTTGTGCTTGTGTAATAAAGGTATTTAAAATATATTTGGAGTTGTTTCATTAATAAATCAAGGCGTAGTTGGAGCGCCCAAATTGATTTTTATTTTTGGTTTAACCGTTTGACATTCCTTAACTTTTATATACGAAAAGAAAATATAAGCGAAAAAAATACTGTAATAGGCAAGTTAAGAACTTCCTTAATAAGAGTTCTAAAACAAAATTATTTTTTTGTTTGTTTTTATTATTTTGGTCAAGTAACCGCAGTTTATTAAATTCAAATTACAACTGAGTTAATACAATAATCTTCTTACCATTTATATCTTATTAATTTTATTAAGTAAAAATAATAAATGCAAAAAGTGCTTAGCTATTGATTTCAATTCTATTTAATTTAGTTTCGAAATTTTTTTTATAATAATAAGTCTCAATTTTCTTTTGCAATAACCTTAGCTAATGCACTTTTAATTAGGTCAACAATATTTCTTTTATTTTTATTTTCTTAGTTCATGTGCCTTGCACTTTTTATTACGATAGTGTTAAATTGCATTTTTAATTTCTTAATTAGGTTGACAATATTTGTTTTGTTTTATTTTCTTATTTCGTGTACTTAGCTTTTTTATTAACAACAGTGTTAACTCTTCCCCTCTTAAAAATGTTTGCCATCAAACATTGGAAATGAACAATCTTGGGGGTTTAAGTGGACCCGAAATGATAACAAATGGTTCGTTAATATTTCTATCTGAAATTACTTCTGGAGTATAATCTGACTTTAGTGTAGTTCTGATATTTTCAATATTATTTTCATTTGTATTTTTATTAGTTGAGTTGGTATGAAATATTATTTTCTTCTTGGTTTTGCAAATGAGTCTGTATAAAGTTATGATTGATATCAAGATAACCAGAATGAGACGAGCTAATGATTTATTAACAACTGCTTCCGTCTCTAAGAGTTTGATTTTATTTGTATTATTTAAATGAAGTTGGTTTAGTTTTTCTAAGGAAAGCATTTCGATATATTGTTTTTCTAAAGGGGCTTGTTGCAGTATTTGTTGTGAAGCTGATATCATTGGAGCTTCCATATTGCAAAAATTTTATTATTAATAGTAATGGGATTCATTATGGAAGTTTACTAAATTTGTTCCATTTATTTATTATTTATTGTTCCATAGAAATCGTTTAATATTATTGTACCTGGTTTTAATTCTTCTACCGCTGGGTTATGGAAAGCATCGGTAATGTCGCAATGTGGACGAGATCCATTTAGAAGGGGTGGGATACAAGTAGAGTTAACAATGTCTTTCAAATCGTTTCTTTTACAAATTTTGACAGTATTGATAATAGTACAATTTTTCTTAATAGCTAACACTTTTCCTTTATATTTTAAAATTTCCTTAAAATCTATGTTTATAATTTTATTATCTTTTTTTATAGGTTTTATTAATATTTTTTTATAAGTTTCTTCGGAAGTAAGTGCGAACTGTATAATGTATAGTAAGGTGGAATTTTTATATAGAACTTCAACATTAGCAAATTCTAGTGCTTCTTCTGTTGATACAAATAGAAATCTTTCTCTATGTAGTGTTTCGATTACAACATTTATTTCTTTTTTGTTTAATATAACGTAGTTAATTATGGTATTTTTCGCTCATTGGATGGCGTATTTAATATTTTGTAATTCTTAATCTATTTTGCATATTTATACTGACATCATTGCTAATTAAATTTTGGTTTTTTATTGTTTTATCTATTTTATTTGTGTATTTTGTAAGTTTGTTTATTCTTTTGATAATACTTTCATTTATAATTACTTGTTTATTGTTGTTGGAGTTTAATTCATTAATGTTGCCTTTGACAAGTTCGAAATCATCATGGTCAGGAGAGCCAGCGATATATTTCCATGCGGTGCCGGTTAAATTTATTGATCTTTTCTTTCTTATTTCCTCGTTTAATTGTAATGATTCTAGCATTTCCGTAGCTTGTACCAATTCATGTTCTAAGGATGGTATAAATATACTTTGGGGGTGATTACTATTTTTTATAAACGACTTTATTTCATAAAAAAAAAAATTTTGTACTCGTTCAAGTTTATTAAGTGTATGATTTTGAATGTACCGTCCTGAATTTTAGCTACTCCTTCCGTTAGAGTTATGATGTGGGAATGTGTGTAGTTAAGGATTTGGATTTCAGCATTGGAAGGGGATAGGATGTTTGTGTAATGGAGGAGAAGGAATCTGAAAATGTATTGATTTGTTACAATTAGCTTCTAATGTTGTTCTTGTGGATAGTTTTATTAGATTCAGTAGTTACATATGTTCCCTTATCTTCTTTAACCAATTCTTTCTTGTATCTAGGTGTTAATTTAGTTCCTAATCTTGTGTTTAATTTTGCAAAAATTATTTCGCCTGGTTCGTAAGTTTTTATTTCCTGTCTATGTCTATATTTCTTGTTTTTACTTTAATCTTTCTATGTTTACTACCCTATCATTTTCAAGCTGGGATGGGTCTGTACTAACTCTTCTACCGAAAAATAATTCAATTCAAAACTTATAAGCCAATAGAAACAGATCCCACTGAAAAACTCCAAACACGAAATAACAGCATAATAACAGAATTATACAAAAAGAACATTATAACAAAATTTGAAAAATATAAAATGACAACACACGCAGCAGCTTCTCCACAATTATATGGTTTACCGAAAATCCACAAAGAAAATATTCCCCTCAGACCTATCTCATCATCAGTGAATTTACCGTGCTACTATCTATCAAAATACGTAGGAAATATTTTAAAAACTGTTATATCGCCTACTTACAACATAAAGAACTCATTTGAATTGAAACAAAAATTAGAGAAAATAAAAATAGATGACAACGAAGTAATGGTTTCCTTCGACGTGGTATCATTGTTTACCAATATACCGATTCACCTAGCAATTAAGAATATACTGGAAAAATGGCAACAACTAAAAGAACACACAACAATAGAGAAGAAATTATTCCTAAAAATACTACAGTTCTGTTTAAATGAAAACAATTATTTTAATTTTGACAATAAATTTTATCATCAGACGTATGGTATGCCTATGGGAAATCCTTTATCCCCAACTATAGCAGATATTGTACTTGACACTCTTTTGGACGATGCAATCGAAGAATTAAGATCAAAAAATATTAAAATTAAGTTTTTGACGAAATATGTGGATGACATTTTTGCTGTGATAAATAAATCTGACGAATTAATTATATTAAAAACACTAAACGCGTACCATAATAAAATACAATTTACGATAGAAAATGAGAAAAATAGTGCAATACCTTACTTAGACATTTATATAATTAACGACAATGGTAAAATTATTACAAATTGGTACAAAAAGCCTACTTCTTCAGGAAGAATAATGAATTATTACTCAACACAGCCGTTACAAATGAAACTGAATACGGCCAACAATTTCATCAAAAAAGTCTTACAATTAAGTGACAAAAGATACAAAAGACAAAATATAAACACGATATGGGAAACATTAAGTAAAAATAACTACCCATCCTACATAATAAATAATTTAATTAATAAAATTCTTAAAAACGAGAATAAAACTTCCACAAACCAACAAACAAAAACAGAAATGAAATTTTACAGTGTACCATACATACCAAAGCTTACAGAAAGAAAAGCACTACATAATATAATCGAAGATCCAACAACAACAATAGCACACAGATCAAACAGAACTTTAAGAAACCTGTTCACAAACAATAAAACAAAACTTGACAAATTAAAGATAAACAATGTTGTGTACGAAATCAAATGCAATGGAAATGAGAGAGAAAGCTGCGATTTAGTTTACATTGGGACAACAAAAAGAAAGCTAGGGACGAGAATAAATGAACACAAAGCTGATATAAAGAAGGGAAAAGAGGCGACAGCATTATCCCTTCACGCAAAACAATGTAAACATATAGTTGATTTAGAAAATATAAAAATATTGGACAAAGAGAAGAAAACAAATAAACGTTACACTCTCGAAAGTTTAAGAATACAACAAAAAATACAAAGGACAATTAATACAAAGGAGGATAAAGATAACACCAAACTACAGTATTCTGCTGCAATAGTTTAATTTAGTTCAATTTCTGTGATATTAGCGTTAAGTTTGACTAATAAAATTTGTGTAGTATTGTTTTTATTTAATTATTTATTTTTATTTATACAAATTCTGTGTCGTGAAGTCCAGTTTTTTATTTATAATTAATGAGTGATAAATAATAACATGTAAAACAAGAATTTGTAAGTTGAAAATTATTGCTAAACAATTGTGGAATTTTAAATTTATTAAGCTATTGTTTTGTTGCTAGATTTTATAAATAAAATATACCCCTGAAGAAGTTTGAAACAAACAAACGAAACGTTGGGTGATTAAAATAAAATGAATTAGTTTTATTTATTTTTGGATTGACCATCACTAGCCCGAAGGTAACTCCTGCTACAAGAACATTAATTAATTACAATTGGTCATTAAACAACAAGTTAATTTAATACACTCGGAGGGCCGGCCGAAAGATGAAGGAAGAAGAAATTTTAAGATCTAGCTATGGAAAAACATATAACAACAAAAGCTTTTTCCAAAAAATAAGGGAAACTTACAACACAACAACATGTAAGTTATTGAAAGAATACAGTAGAGATGTTGAGAGATTGGCAAAATCTATTGAAAGAGCAACATATTTACAAAAATGTAGAAGAATGAAAATTACACCGACCCATGTAAAAGACAGCACACATAGACTAAGCCTTTTATTCAGAACAAGAACTGCACAAATTGAATTATCAAAAATAGAAACAAACTTACATACAAAATTATTAAATATAGAAATAAAAGAGACACATACTAATACGGCACATATTCAAAAACAAATTAAGAAAACAGAAACAAAGATAAAAGATACACTGAGCGAAATAGAATGGGAGAAATATAAAAAAGAACAATGGAAAAAATTCTACAATGTAAGAACGAAAATTAAACAAATACACGTATTAAAAATAGACAAACTAAAAAAACAAAAATTTAAACAATACAATATTATATTCAACGAGGAATGGTTTGTCAATCTTACAGACATAACATTTAATATGGAGAACAAGTGGATATTATCGCTAGGGAACAAATTCGCTTTGCCTGTAAACAGGAGGAATTTCGCCCCAATCCCACTGATTGCAGACATTGAGCAGTGGGTACAGAATATAAAAGATGATACACAAAAAGAAATTACACGATCAAGGATCGCCAATAGAATCGCAAGTTATAAAAGAAAATTAAAAAATAGTGAAAAGGAGAAATTTATTCTTAGCATCTATGAAGAGACCAGGAAATACATAAAGCAATATGAAAATGAAATAACAATAACGACAGCAGATAAAGGCAATAAAACGGTAATAATGTACAAAAATGATTACAAAAACAAAATGAAATCGATGCTAAATGACAAAAAAACTTATAAGCCAATAGAAACAGATCCCACTGAAAAACTCCAAACACGAAATGACAGCATAATAACAGAATTATACAAAAAGAACATTATAACAAAATTTGAAAAATATAAAATGACAACACACGCAGCAGCTTCTCCACAATTATATGGTTTACCGAAAATCCACAAAGAAAATATTCCTCTCAGACCTATCTCATCATCAGTGAATTTACCGTGCTACTATCTATCAAAATACGTAGGAAATATTTTAAAAACTGTTATATCGCCTACTTACAACATAAAGAACTCATTTGAATTGAAACAAAAATTAGAGAAAATAAAAATAGATGACAACGAAGTAATGGTTTCCTTCGACGTGGTATCATTGTTTACCAATATACCGATTCACCTAGCAATTAAGAATATACTGGAAAAATGGCAACAACTAAAAGAACACACAACAATAGAGAAGAAATTATTCCTAAAAATACTACAGTTCTGTTTAAATGAAAACAATTATTTTAATTTTGACAATAAATTTTATCATCAGACGTATGGTATGCCTATGGGAAATCCTTTATCCCCAACTATAGCAGATATTGTACTTGACACTCTTTTGGACGATGCAATCGAAGAATTAAGATCAAAAAATATTAAAATTAAGTTTTTGACGAAATATGTGGATGACATTTTTGCTGTGATAAATAAATCTGACGAATTAATTATATTAAAAACACTAAACGCGTACCATAATAAAATACAATTTACGATAGAAAATGAGAAAAATAGTGCAATACCTTACTTAGACATTTATATAATTAACGACAATGGTAAAATTATTACAAATTGGTACAAAAAGCCTACTTCTTCAGGAAGAATAATGAATTATTACTCAACACAGCCGTTACAAATGAAACTGAATACGGCCAACAATTTCATCAAAAAAGTCTTACAATTAAGTGACAAAAGATACAAAAGACAAAATATAAACACGATATGGGAAACATTAAGTAAAAATAACTACCCATCCTACATAATAAATAATTTAATTAATAAAATTCTTAAAAACGAGAATAAAACTTCCACAAACCAACAAACAAAAACAGAAATGAAATTTTACAGTGTACCATACATACCAAAGCTTACAGAAAGAAAAGCACTACATAATATAATCGAAGATCCAACAACAACAATAGCACACAGATCAAACAGAACTTTAAGAAACCTGTTCAAAAACAATAAAACAAAACTTGACAAATTAAAGATAAACAATGTTGTGTACGAAATCAAATGCAATGGAAATGAGAGAGAAAGCTGCGATTTAGTTTACATTGGGACAACAAAAAGAAAGCTAGGGACGAGAATAAATGAACACAAAGCTGATATAAAGAAGGGAAAAGAGGCGACAGCATTATCCCTTCACGCAAAACAATGTAAACATATAGTTGATTTAGAAAATATAAAAATATTGGACAAAGAGAAGAAAACAAATAAACGTTACACTCTCGAAAGTTTAAGAATACAACAAAAAATACAAAGGACAATTAATACAAAGGAGGATAAAGATAACACCAAACTACAGTATTCTGCTGCAATAGTTTAATTTAGTTCAATTTCTGTGATATTAGCGTTAAGTTTGACTAATAAAATTTGTGTAGTATTGTTTTTATTTAATTATTTATTTTTATTTATACAAATTCTGTGTCGTGAAGTCCAGTTTTTTATTTATAATTAATGAGTGATAAATAATAACATGTAAAACAAGAATTTGTAAGTTGAAAATTATTGCTAAACAATTGTGGAATTTTAAATTTATTAAGCTATTGTTTTGTTGCTAGATTTTATAAATAAAATATACCCCTGAAGAAGTTTGAAACAAACAAACGAAACGTTGGGTGATTAAAATAAAATGAATTAGTTTTATTTATTTTTGGATTGACCATCACTAGCCCGAAGGTAACTCCTGCTACAAGAACATCAATTAATTACAATTGGTCATTAAACAACAAGTTAATTTAATACACTCGGAGGGCCGGCCGAAAGATGAAGGAAGAAGAAATTTTAAGATCTAGCTATGGAAAAACATATAACAACAAAAGCTTTTTCCAAAAAATAAGGGAAACTTACAACACAACAACATGTAAGTTATTGAAAGAATACAGTAGAGATGTTGAGAGATTGGCAAAATCTATTGAAAGAGCAACATATTTACAAAAATGTAGAAGAATGAAAATTACACCGACCCATGTAAAAGACAGCACACATAGACTAAGCCTTTTATTCAGAACAAGAACTGCACAAATTGAATTATCAAAAATAGAAACAAACTTACATACAAAATTATTAAATATAGAAATAAAAGAGACACATACTAATACGGCACATATTCAAAAACAAATTAAGAAAACAGAAACAAAGATAAAAGATACACTGAGCGAAATAGAATGGGAGAAATATAAAAAAGAACAATGGAAAAAATTCTACAATGTAAGAACGAAAATTAAACAAATACACGTATTAAAAATAGACAAACTAAAAAAACAAAAATTTAAACAATACAATATTATATTCAACGAGGAATGGTTTGTCAATCTTACAGACATAACATTTAATATGGAGAACAAGTGGATATTATCGCTAGGGAACAAATTCGCTTTGCCTGTAAACAGGAGGAATTTCGCCCCAATCCCACTGATTGCAGACATTGAGCAGTGGGTACAGAATATAAAAGATGATACACAAAAAGAAATTACACGATCAAGGATCGCCAATAGAATCGCAAGTTATAAAAGAAAATTAAAAAATAGTGAAAAGGAGAAATTTATTCTTAGCATCTATGAAGAGACCAGGAAATACATAAAGCAATATGAAAATGAAATAACAATAACGACAGCAGATAAAGGCAATAAAACGGTAATAATGTACAAAAATGATTACAAAAACAAAATGAAATCGATGCTAAATGACAAAAAAACTTATAAGCCAATAGAAACAGATCCCACTGAAAAACTCCAAACACGAAATAACAGCATAATAACAGAATTATACAAAAAGAACATTATAACAAAATTTGAAAAATATAAAATGAAAACACACGCAGCAGCTTCTCCACAATTATATGGTTTACCGAAAATCCACAAAGAAAATATTCCCCTCAGACCTATCTCATCATCAGTGAATTTACCGTGCTACTATCTATCAAAATACGTAGGAAATATTTTAAAAACTGTTATATCGCCTACTTACAACATAAAGAACTCATTTGAATTGAAACAAAAATTAGAGAAAATAAAAATAGATGACAACGAAGTAATGGTTTCCTTCGACGTGGTATCATTGTTTACCAATATACCGATTCACCTAGCAATTAAGAATATACTGGAAAAATGGCAACAACTAAAAGAACACACAACAATAGAGAAGAAATTATTCCTAAAAATACTACAGTTCTGTTTAAATGAAAACAATTATTTTAATTTTGACAATAAATTTTATCATCAGACGTATGGTATGCCTATGGGAAATCCTTTATCCCCAACTATAGCAGATATTGTACTTGACACTCTTTTGGACGATGCAATCGAAGAATTAAGATCAAAAAATATTAAAATTAAGTTTTTGACGAAATATGTGGATGACATTTTTGCTGTGATAAATAAATCTGACGAATTAATTATATTAAAAACACTAAACGCGTACCATAATAAAATACAATTTACGATAGAAAATGAGAAAAATAGTGCAATACCTTACTTAGACATTTATATAATTAACGACAATGGTAAAATTATTACAAATTGGTACAAAAAGCCTACTTCTTCAGGAAGAATAATGAATTATTACTCAACACAGCCGTTACAAATGAAACTGAATACGGCCAACAATTTCATCAAAAAAGTCTTACAATTAAGTGACAAAAGATACAAAAGACAAAATATAAACACGATATGGGAAACATTAAGTAAAAATAACTACCCATCCTACATAATAAATAATTTAATTAATAAAATTCTTAAAAACGAGAATAAAACTTCCACAAACCAACAAACAAAAACAGAAATGAAATTTTACAGTGTACCATACATACCAAAGCTTACAGAAAGAAAAGCACTACATAATATAATCGAAGATCCAACAACAACAATAGCACACAGATCAAACAGAACTTTAAGAAACCTGTTCACAAACAATAAAACAAAACTTGACAAATTAAAGATAAACAATGTTGTGTACGAAATCAAATGCAATGGAAATGAGAGAGAAAGCTGCGATTTAGTTTACATTGGGACAACAAAAAGAAAGCTAGGGACGAGAATAAATGAACACAAAGCTGATATAAAGAAGGGAAAAGAGGCGACAGCATTATCCCTTCACGCAAAACAATGTAAACATATAGTTGATTTAGAAAATATAAAAATATTGGACAAAGAGAAGAAAACAAATAAACGTTACACTCTCGAAAGTTTAAGAATACAACAAAAAATACAAAGGACAATTAATACAAAGGAGGATAAAGATAACACCAAACTACAGTATTCTGCTGCAATAGTTTAATTTAGTTCAATTTCTGTGATATTAGCGTTAAGTTTGACTAATAAAATTTGTGTAGTATTGTTTTTATTTAATTATTTATTTTTATTTATACAAATTCTGTGTCGTGAAGTCCAGTTTTTTATTTATAATTAATGAGTGATAAATAATAACATGTAAAACAAGAATTTGTAAGTTGAAAATTATTGCTAAACAATTGTGGAATTTTAAATTTATTAAGCTATTGTTTTGTTGCTAGATTTTATAAATAAAATATACCCCTGAAGAAGTTTGAAACAAACAAACGAAACGTTGGGTGATTAAAATAAAATGAATTAGTTTTATTTATTTTTGGATTGACCATCACTAGCCCGAAGGTAACTCCTGCTACAAGAAAAATAATTCAATTGGTTTTTGTTTTGTTGTACTTTGTATTGAGCAATTATATTTGTATACTGAAATTTCGAGTAATTCCTTAAAGTTATTATGAATGTTTTCTATTTTTGTACATCGCATGATTTCGGATAACGTAGAGTGGAATCTTTCTACCTGGCCGTTAACGTTGCTTGAATAAGGCGGTACTGTAAATATTTCTATATTTAATTGGTTTTTTATCATGAAAGCAATGGTTGAGGAATTAAAAGATATCTCATTGTCCATAACTATAGTCTTAGGAACTCCGACTGCAACTATTAGTTCGCGAAGGGGTTGCCTTATATCTTCTGTTGCCTTGGATTTTATCACTTTTACTTGTGCGTATTTGGAAAATTTGTAAATCGCTGTTAACACCAAATTATTTTCAGTTTTATAAATATCTATATGGATAATTTCGCCGGGATGTTTTGGGATAGATGTTTCTTTTAATGCAGGTTTCATGGGATGTCTATCGTATTTATTCCCTTTACATGTAATACATTGTTTTACTATTTTCTTTATTTTTTTGGACATTCCTGGAAAGTAATATTTTTCCAAAATTTGTTGTTTATTTTCCTTACTGTTTCGGTGTGCTCTGTTGTGTGTTTCTATAATTATGTTGTTTTGCTCTTTCTCATATCGTACATCTTCTACCTGTAGTGAAGTGAATCTAATACGATATTTACTAAAGTGCTGTGGATAAATTTCTTGTATTTTTCCCATATTTCTTTCCGTGGTTTTGATTGCATTAAGGATTGAGGGGTAAAGATATTTTTTTAGAATAGTTATAAGTTTGCATTCAGTGAATTCTGGTTCAAATATATGGTGACGGTGGTAATGCGGAAAAATAATTTCGAAATTATACTGCGGTGTAGAATGTGTGTGGAGAATGATTTGATTTTTAAAGCAGTTTATTGGTGTTTCGACGCTTAATATGAGGTTCTGTCCGGAACTATCATCGCTATATGTTGCTGTTGAAAGAGAATTTACCTGTTCTGCATTAGGAATCCTTGATAAGGCATCTGCCACTACGTTTGATTTCCCTGGTTTGTAGAAAAGTTCGTAGTTATATTCCTCTGAAATAGCCTTCCAGCGCATCATATTTTTACTTTTACAAAACCGTATAGATAATTTCGAAGCGAGTTTAAGGCCCAAATTATTGCGAGCATTTCTTTCTCATATGTCGCATAATGCTCTTCTGTTTTGTTCAATGTTCGTGATATAAACGCAATTGGCTTGTTGTTTTGCGACAGAAATGCACCTAGGGCGAAGTCAAAAGCATCTGTTGTGAGTTATAATTCTTTATTGTAATCGGGATAAGCTAGTACGATATCTTTAGAAACCAGAGTATTTTTCAGTTTTCCGAAAGCCTCGACGGCGTCATCATTTAGTATTATGTGCTTCTGAGATGATTTATTTTTAGAAAGACGACTTTCTTCCTCTCTTAGAATTTGCGTTAGCAGTTTTGCTACCTTAGCATAATCTTTCACAAATCTACGGTAATAGCCGGATAATCCCAGAAAGGTTCGTAGTTCTTTTATCGTTTTTGGTAATGTAAAATTGAGAATAGCTTTATTAGTTTTTGTACCATCTGCTGAGATTACAAATCCTAGGAATTCTACTTTCCTTCTTAAAAAGTTACATTTATCTAGTTGTACTTTTAGGTTTGCTGCTTGAAGTGTTGCAAATATAGCTCGAATGTGCTCTAAATGTTCTTTCTCCGTTTTACTGAATATAACAATATCATTGATGTATACATAGCATATCTTCCCAATATAGTCATGCAAAACATCGTCAAAAGCTTGTTGAAATATAGCCGGAGCATTTTTTAGACCGAAGAGGAGGCGTACAAATTCGTATTTGCCATTCGCGACAGAAAATGCGGTTTTTTCCAAGTCGGATTCTTTTAAGGGAATTTGGTGGTATCTACTCTTTAAATCTAGGACCGTAAAGTATTTGCTGTTTCCTAATTGCGAAAGGACATCGTTTATTTCGGGTATTGGGTATCTGTCGGGGATTGTTACTGAATTTAGTTTCCTATAGTCTATTACGAGTCTATATTGTATATTGCCAAGTGAGTCTGGTTTTTTTCCAACAACCCAAACTGGTGAGTTGTACGGTGAACGTGAAGGTTGAATGATGCCATCATCAAGCAAATTTTTTATTTGTTTTTCGACTTCGGATTTTAACGCCATTGGATACGGGTATTGCTTTGAATAGACTGATGTATCAGTGAAAGTACGAATTTCACCAACTATTCTGATTGTACATGTTAATTTTTGATTAGGTTCAATGAATAATTCAGGATATTCGCTAACTATTTCTCTCATTTTCTCTTTTTGTTCTGAAGACATATGATCATCTCGAACAGCTATTGTATTTATACCCTGAGAAAAATGTTGCTTAAGCCTTATTTTTGTATTGTTTCCTATTTGCATAAAACTGTTACGCGTGTAAATTACTGCGTTGAGTTCTTTTAACGAATCGTTTCCAAGAATGCCGTCGAACGATTTTAATGTTGGGAGAATATAAAATTGTATTTCCTTTTCTATATTGAATAACCTTACAAACGTATGTTTCTTAATTTTAATGTTACCTGCTATTGATTTTGCAAAAAATATTTCTTTATTTGGTATGGTTTTCTTTGCAATGTCTGGTTGAATATAATTTTTGCTCGAGCCAGTATCAATTAGAAATTTTAGTGTTTTACCGCTCTTAGCTCTACATTCAAAATAAGGGAGCGAAGAGCTCGTCATTCTAAAAAATGGATATCACTGAGCTCGTTAATATCATCTTCATTATATGCCATTCCACTGACTTGATCAGTGTCAAATGAATTATTAACTACATTATTATAAGTTTCTAAATCATTGTCAATGTGAAAGTTTCTTTGTATTTTAGGTCGATAATTGCAGATAAAAGATTGTTGGCGGTGATCTTTTGTTAATGTTTTGTTGTTGTGGTCTGTTCATATAATTAACTCGTTTTGAATGCAAACTAATATCTATATCCATAGGTTCTGGTAAATGTTGTGGTTTAGGAGGGATGTGTCTTGAAGAATAAAATTGCTGGTAATTATTTGTGTTAGTTTGGGGTTGTGTTGGATAGTTGTTCATTAGTAGACGATTATCGGTGTTCGGGAATATAAATGGTTTTTGTTGTGCATGAGGTATGTGAGCTAATTGTGGATAAAAATTATTTTGGTTGAAGCGAGGTGTTTTGTTGAAGTGTTGTGTTTGATAGTTACGTGTGTAGTTGCGAGGTGGAAGTGGAGGAGCAGGTTTTCTACAATTGAAACTTTGAGTATAATTTGCTCGGTAACTTTGATTTTCAAGTTTAAGACAAAGATGGAGAGCTTGGGGTAGATCTGCTGGTTCTCTCATGCCAAGAAGTTTCGGTAGATCGCCATTTAAGCCTCTGATAAATGTATCTAAAGCTTTATTGCGATATGATTCTGTTAACTAGTTTAGAACTTCGTTGGACGCTTCTAGGCTTCCAAGTTTGTTGAGTATTATAGATAAGTGTTTGTAAACCACTTGATAAAAACTTTGAATAGACAATTTCCCTTGAACCAATGATATCATTTGGTATTCGAGGGTAGATAAATACCTCTTATCAGAATAATACAGAGAAAGACACTTAATAATGGACTTCCAATCCAGAGGAGTGTTATAAGATTCGAGGGCAACATCAGCATTATCGACGATCTTGTTTCTTATTACGCCGAGGATACCGTAGTATCTTGGTGTACCTTTAGATGGTTCATAAACTTGTAAGACTCTTTCTACGCTCTTACGCCATGAATTAAACTCGGATTGGTTACCGTTGAATTCACGCAGGATTTTGACGATATCCGGTATTTTGTCGAAATCAGAAAAATTTCCGCGATATTGTGCCTCAATTTCTTGATCAGAAGCTATATTAGGACTTGGGTTTAATACGGATTAAATTAACCCTGGCAATTGTTGCTGTAAAATCCTAGAAGTAGTTTCGGTAATTATATTATTTAGATCACTAATATTTAGTGCTTTGGATGCTTGCTCTGTGTTCGCTGCATTTAATACTGCAGGACGTATAAGGTTTTCCGGATTTGACATTATGTAATGGTGAATTTTGGATTTACTAAAACAATATTTTCTGTTCTTTTTCTTTTATTTTATGTTACTTTTGCTGTTATTTAGCGTTTAACTAAAATATTTGTCTATAATATTTAATTTTTTATATTGACCTTTTCGTTAATAAAAATATTTTTTACAAATATTATTTGTCTATAATATTAAAAATTTTTATACCCTTCACCAAAAAATTTGGAAAGGGGATATATAGGTTTGTCATTCCGTATGTAATTTCTTCATTATTCATTTAAGACCCCATAAAGTATATATATTCTGGATCCTTATAGATAGATAAGTCGAATGAGCGATGTCCGTCTGTCCGCCTATCCGTCTGTCCGTTTGCTACATTTTGGTGTAGTTAGAATTAAGGCCAAAACACAACATAGAGAAATAAATTTTATACCATTCTCTTGGAATTTTTCATAAAATTGTTCAGTTTGAAAATAACAAAACTAGGCCCAATAATTAATGAGATATAGCCAAAAGACTTTTTTTTATATTTCCTATCCTGTTGTTTTTTTATGGCCCCAACTGTCCTACGGTCAATTTTATGAAGCAGATCTCTTGTATGGAGTTCTACGAAGGTTTAGACTGAAAATAATTGAAGTCGGTCCATTAACGACTAAAATATGAGCAAAAAAAATGGCATTCAAAATAATTTTACTTTAAAAACTTTTTTTAAAAAGTTGCGTGGGGATTCAATCACACAACCTCTTGGGTCGTAGTCACGACTGCTTCTTGTACACCACAGAGCAGCTGTATTTTTCACAGTAGTTTACGCGTTTAAGAACATAATATATCTTATTTATTATAAAATACTAAAATTTCAAATCCTTGATGGAAATAGGCGTGGTTGTTGTAAATCTTCCCTTTTTGTCACACAGATATCACATACATACATACTGAAATGCATTCATGGGCACATGTACACATTGTGTGTATACACGTGTATATTTAAACAATCAAAAAGCAATGATTTGTTGTTTTGTTTTTGTTTGTTTCTTTAAACTTATTTTTGTACGTTTATTAGTATAATATTATGCATGCATATTACAGTATTTTTTATCGCTTACATTTTCTTTTCGTGTAATGAATCGTCAAGACACTATGTACGAGTAAATATACAAAATCAATGAAATTAAATTTTAGTTTTGTTTTGAAAATGTATTAACATTTTATTTTTTATGACTATTTGTGATTTCAGAAGAAAGGGAAAATTGATGCTTATGCCCAGCTTTATGCTTGTGTGCACAGAATAATAATTTCAATTATTTTCTATATTCAGGTGCAGAGCGTACCTGCAGTATATCAGAACCCGGTATTATTATTGTATTTGTACAATGTGATAAAAAATCTTTTGACAATTAAAATGTTGTTTGGATACTTAGTAACACATAACAAAGCAGAAAAATCTCTTCCCGGCTAGAATTTGATAAGAAATGTTTCTTTCATTCTGTAACAACAGTGAGTTAATCTTCAAAAGCACTTCAATTAATTTCCATTTTTCTATAAAATAAAAACAAAGTTTGATGTAAAAATTTAATTTGATATCAAGCTCCAAAATGTAATTAGCAAAGAAACTAAAAAATTGAAAACCCCGCGAAAATATCGCATATTCTAAAAATTGAAACTGCAATATTGGAAATTATTCCCAAAATTTATTTAATAAAATCATATAATTGGCAATTGGCAGCCAAAAATTTTGAAAAAATCTCAAAAATTCTTAAAAATATGCGAACATCAGGAAAATTTTATGATTTAATATTGATTTAAAAAAAAGCAAAATTATAGAGTAAAAAAATTCAAAAAATATCATTTCCATTGTGAAAATTAAACTTTTATTAAAAACTATTTTGTATTTGGAATACAAATTTAAAATGCATTTGTATTTTGAATAAAAGTATTGCAAATAACTACTTTCCGCAAATGTATATTTAGCTTCTATATTGCATTATCCAATTGAATAATTTAATATGGGCTTAATTAAAATGTATTCTAAGAATTAGTTCGCAATTCATCAAATATTTTTCAAACAATCAGTTTCTGTCGTACATATCATACATATGAACTTTGGATTTTTAGATCGGAATGTTTGGGGAAAATTTCCAAAAATAGTATATGCATACATATTTGTATTTAATTTTTTTTTTTGCATATTTTCGTATTTTCCCCAATTCAACATATACAAAATGACAAGTTAAGATCTTACGAGATAAAAAATTGATTTCTTCATATTCATATAAAATAAACTGGTCTTACATTCATTAAAAACACCTAAAAACGCATAGTTTTGCGGAATGTCGCATGTCGATAGCACGCACTACGGAATTGGACGCGGATTAATGGTAAAATATTACGAAAATAAGCGGAATTATAGATTGGATTTGAGAGCAAAAAGCTTTCTGTTCGCGATTTGATCGTAATTTTTCATATTTAGATCTCTGTCTTACTTAGTAAACGCAGAAGAAGATTTAAATAAAAAATGTTTTTAATTAAATTCATCTGTTTTCTTAGCAGGCTGAATATGAATTACCGAATTCGTATAAGTAAATGGAAAAGTTAACAAAATTTTAAAAAGACAACTATCAGAATACCACTAGTTTACATACATACATACGTACATCATACGAGCTTTAAAGAAAAAATTAAATTAAAATAATGAATTAAAATATGTTATTATAATTTATAATTTAATATTTTTTCTTACACCGTCGTTATTTTTATTTTTGGTGTTATTATTATATTATATCAAATAAAAACGTCGACAACTTACTAAATTCATTATATAATTATTTTATCACTGGACAAAATCCTGTCTGTTAACAAATTGGATACTTTTGAAAAATAAACCTTTTATCGTCCATAAAATTGGAAAAAACGCAAAAATTAAAAAAAAATATTATACATGAGATTCTGCCTGGTTTTTTAAACAAATTGTGGAGCAAACTTTTTCAAATAAAAAGTAATAAAAACAACTAAAATAAAACAAAAATTCTAAAAAAATAGCATTGTGTTGTGTTCAGGATTCGAAACCGTGCCACCGGGTAAGAAGGTACGGTTTCAAATCCTGACCAACCATTTATTAATTTTTTTTATTTTGTATACATTTTAGTTATTTTTATTACTTTTACGTTTTATTTGAAAAAGTTCGTTCTTTTTTTAAGAATTTTTGATAGCTTTAAATTATTTTCAATATGAAGATAATATTGGAACATTTTAATCATTAGACTAGCAGATTTATGCAATAGGTGTCGATATTTTTTATCTATTTTGGGAGAATTTCTTCATTATCACTTGTTTTATATTAATCTTTTCATTAATTTTAATAAAATATTTTTTATGTCTAAAATATATAATTTTTTTTTATATTAACCTTTTGATTAATAAAAATATTTTTAACAAATATTTTATGTCTAAAATATATATAGCTTCAGATTACAGTATAGTTATCTGCATTTTGATCATTACGCCTTCGGTTATGGATAGCTGGCTTGGCACGTAATGCCGTCCTTTTTGCTTTAACCGCTATTTGGGGCCACTGACTATCACTTTTATTTTGTTGATTTTCTAATTATTTCACTAACTGTTGCCACTGACTATCACTTCTTCCACAGTTTTTTTGCTAGTTTTCTGTTTATTTTATTTTTTTGTTGTAATTATTTTTTAATTTCAATAATATTTCACGATTTTTGTTCTACTATTATTTTATAATTATATTATATTTATAATTTCATTTAGTTTTTTCTCGGCTTTGAGGAGGATATTTTTTTAATCCTTTTATAATTTTACTATTTAAAACTGTTTTTTTTTCAACTATGTAGAGTTACTTTTTTTCACGGATTTAGCGAGGACGCTTTTTCTCCTTTTTTTAGTTTTAAGTTTTACTATGTAAAACTGGTTTTTTCTTCTACTATGTAGAATTAGTTTTGTTTTATTTTTTTTCACGGACTTGGCGAGGACACTTTTTACTCCTTTCTGCTGCACTACTTGAGGGCTTTTGCAGAAAGGACACTCACACGTACCGGTTAACTTTTTACTTTTGCTCGGCCGCAAGTTAAGAACTTCCTTAATAGGAGTTCTAAAACAAAATTATTTTTTGTTTGTTTTTATTATTTTGGTCAAGTAACCGCACTTTATTAAATTCAAATTACAACTGAGTTAATACAATAATCTTCTTACCATTTATATCTTATTAATTTTATTAAGTAAAAATAATAAATGCAAAAAGTGCTTAGCTATTGATTTCAATTTTATTTAATTTAATTTCGAAATTTTGCTTATAATAGGTTAGGTTAGGTTCCATTGGCAGCCGTGATCAAGCACAGCTCACGTGGGTCCATCAATTAGTTCCCGTTGTGCTACCATGTTGTCCCGTCTTCCAAGGGTCCTATGTTATCTGGCTGCTGATATTCTCACGCAGCCACCCGGTTGATTCAATGAAGGAGTGGATCTTTTTTGAATCAATATTAGAGAGACAAGTTTTGTCCCCAAGGATTCTTTGACCGAAAAGTTTAAGTCTTAGATCATCGAATGCCGGGCAATGACAGAGAAGATGTTCCGTCGATTCTTCCTCTTCTTCATCGCCGCAACTTCTACATATGTCATTGTAATTGAGCCCCAACCTTTGGGCGTGCCTCCCAATAGGCCAGTGTCCAGTTATTACCGCGATTAGGTTTCTGAGATGAGGTCTGGATAGCTGTAGTGCCCGCTTAGTCCTTTTTTCATCTATTATGGACCAGATTTTTCTAGTTTCCCTACAGGTAGTTTCATCTAACCATTTCTGAATTACAATAAGGTGAAACTTATGTGCAATAAGTTGTTTACTCATTGGGAGAGAGACGCCTATGTCATGTGTTGAATCGTTACGATTTAAAGTGGAGCCTGCACGCGCCAACGCGTTCGCGATACAGTTTCCGTGTATGTCCCTGTGTCCTGGTACCCACTTAAGGGTAACCGTTGAATGTCTCGCTATCTCGTCCAGAGATATCCGGCATTCCTTGACAATTTTTGATGTGATGAACACATTCTCCAGGGATCTAATGGCCGCCTTACTATCGGTAATGATCTGAATATCCCTACCAGATATTTCGCCATAGCGAATGAGTTTTGCGGCTGTGTAGATGGCCGTTATTTCAGCCTGAATGACACTGCAGTGGTCCGGCAGCCTTAGAGGAATGCACCAGCTTAGCTGCTCGGAGTAAATGCCAGAACCGACACCATTCAGTGATTTCGACCCGTCCGTGAAAATTTGAATCACATTCACGGGTGTATGTAGGTCATCAGGGTGGACCGCGTTATCCGAAAAGCTTACAGAGAAGCCAGGATCAAAGATTGGCTCAGGTGTGACATAGTTAACGCTCATGTTCCAATTTATATTATATAGGATGTTGGCATGACCGATATTGTAATCTCTCCATGCTCTGGAGGCTTTTAGTCTTACTGCCGTGTTCGCAGCCAACTTTTTAGCCAAAGTGTCTGGTGGTAGCCAGTTCAATATCGTGAACAGTGCCTTAGAAGGAGTTGTTCTAAAGGCACCCGTTACTGTTATTGCCATCATTCTCATTATACGTTCAAACTTAGTTTGATGACTCTTCCGCCTAAGCGCCGGCCACCAAACGACTGCACCGTAGAATAGAATGGGTTTAATGACACATTCGTATAGCCAGTATACATTTTTCGGGTTGATACCCCAATTTAGGCCAATGGCTTTTTTGCACCAATATAATACAGTTGCTGCCTTAATGGTTCTGGAAGTGATATTCATATTCCAGTTCAATTTACTATCTAGTATTATTCCAATATATTTGGCACTATCGGATAGTTTCAGTGGAACCCCATTCAGCTTTGGGGTAACAAATTTCGGAATTTTGTATCTCCTAGTGAAAAGTACCAGTTCCGTTTTAGCCGGATTCACATCCAGACCACATCCCCGGCACCATTTTACGAGGACATCCAGTGCGGATTCCATTAGTTCAGACAGTAGTCTGGGATCCTTACCCATAGCCATGACTGCGACGTCATCCGCATACGCAATCGTTCTGCAGCACGTTTTTTCCATGGCCCTGAGGAGGAAATTTATATTTAGGTTCCAAAGTAATGGCGAGAGTACACCTCCTTGCGGTGTGCCCCTGGTAGCCACTTTGGAAATGTTTGTGGCGCCCCAGTTAGATTCAATACGCCGAAAGTGCAAGATGCTACTAACAAATTGGATGATCTCTGGGTCGATCTCCAGTAGCCTCATCGCATTAATAACCGACTGGTTTAACATTGTTGAAAGCTCCCTCAATATCCAGGAAAGCAACTAATGCGAATTCCTTGTATTGTAGGGATCTCTCTATGTGACCCACCAATAAGTGAAGCGCAGTTTCGGTGGACTTCCCTTTCGTATAGGCATGTTGAGCCATTGACAAGGAATTATGTCCTAGCTTTGATCTGATATGAATGTCTATAATCCTCTCCAGTGTTTTCAGCAGAAAGGAGGATAGACTAATAGGCCTGAAGTCTTTAGCCTTAGTGTGCGATGTTTTCCCCCCCTTGGGGATGAAGACAATCTTATATGTTGTCCATATAGATGGGACATGTGAGAGACTAAGGCAGGCTCTGAAAATCACCAGGAGCCATGGCATCAGTGTCTCTAGGTTATTTTGCAGATCCGCTGGGATAATCCCATCCGGACCTGGGGATTTAAAGGGATGAAAGCTTTTAACAGCCCATTCCACACGATGACGAGTTATCGGGATAATAGAGTTATTCTGAGCGCCATTAAGAATTACCTCCCTCGGCACATCATCAGTGCAGCCTGGGAAGTGAGTATTCATCAGAACCTCAAGGGTCTCCTGACTATTTGTTGTCCAGGATCCATCTGACTTCTGTATATACGATGGAATAACTGGTCTTGAGGATAAGATCTTACGTAGCCGACTTGTCTCCGAGGAGTTTTCTACATCACTGCAGAATTCCCTCCATGACCGTCTTTTAGCCTTCCTTATAAGATTCTTGAATCCATTCACTGAGGATTTGTAACTGTTCCATACACCATTACGTTTCGCCTCGTTAAAGAGCTTCCTGCTTTCTTTGCGTTTTTCAGCAATTTCCGCATTCCACCAAATGGGCTTAGCCTTGCCTTTCCTGTCGATTCTTTTACAGGACTTTTCTGTTGCCTCGGTTAAGACACTCGTTAGTGATTCCACTGCGGAGTCAAGCATGGACACATTGCCTATGCTATCTTGGAATGGCGGCAGCTTGTCTTCGAGTACACTAGCATAGACAGACCAGTTGGTCTTTCTTCTGTTCGTGTAGGGTTTCACTGAATCAACTCTAAGAGAAAAATTGAAATCAATGTACATGTGGTCAGAGAAGGAACAGTCCTTTGATACATTCCAATCGCTAATCATATCCGAGAACCTATCGCTAATAAGCGTAATATCAAGAACTTACCTTCTGTTAGTCACAATAAAGGTGGGCTCATTACCCCTATTAACTACTGTTAGTTCATTTTCGACCATAAAGTTTAGAAGTAACTCACCTCGTTGATTGACATCCGAGCTGCCCCAGATGGTATGGTGAGCATTAGCGTCTGCACATATTATGAGGGGAATGTTGCGCCTATTGGCATACACCATCGCCTTCCTGGTTAAACCGTTTGGAGGATCGTCCTGATCGTGAGCCATGTAGCAGCTCATAAACCATACTGTCCGTGTTTTGTTCTCCACCGCGACAGTGCAAGTGTCCTTGTCGCTAAAATCAGAGAGAATAAAAGCTTTTTGGACGTTTTTGGCCATAACACATGCTCTGGTCTTACCTTGTTCAGCTGCGTACAAAGTACTATAGCCGTCTGATCTGAGTCCGCAAACCCTGTCTTTATACAACAATGGTTCTTGGATGCAAATAAGCTCCTCCGCGCCTGAAGCTAATCGGAGGAGAAGGGCAGCTGTCGCCGCTTTAGAGTGATGAAGGTTAATTTGTGTGACCTTCATCACAGTTCATCACTATGGACGACTGTGACGTTGGCATCCTCTGGGTCGTCGTTCGATTCCAGAAGGATGTCCTCATCGTCCGCAACCTCCATTCTGCCAAAGAAGTCACCCACGAATCCAGTGATCGACTGGGTGTCCTCGCTGGCCGATGAAGCAGCGGAATCGTCCTCCATAGTTGACATAGCCTTCGTCACCGGAGCTTGAGGCTTCTCCATGTCATCACCTTTGTAGACTCGGAGGAAGATAGTTCCAAAACCATAGAATATCTTCCCCTGTGTCTCCCGAAGTGACGCCAAAGAGTCACTGTTAATTATAACAGTGGCCTTCCTGGTTTCATCAACAGCGTCAGTAACCCGCACTATTTTCCAGTGTAGTGTACAACACAAGTCTACAATGCTTGCACAATGAATACAACGAAACAATAAATAAAGTATCAATAATATTTCTTTTTGTTGTATGCATGGTGCAATGCTAAATTGCTTGTGAGGAACTATTTGAGTGACACATTTCTGTTTGAGTGCAATTGTAAATACAAAGTACAATGATTGGTCAAATAGAAATGTGAATATGAAACTTCATAGTATTGAAAGAGAAAGAAGAAATAATTGTATGTTATAATAAGTTAGAAAGGTTAAGATTAATTTTCAAAACTAGTATGTAAGCATAAACAAATTATAATAAAATCAGACTTTAATTTAAAACATAAACTGGCTACATCAGCCTTGTCTTTTCTTAAAGTTTCAAAACTTCTTTTGGCAGTTCCTTCGAACGCCTAACTCTTAAGCTGGTATCCCTAACAGCTGTATAAAATAAACAAGGGACTATAGGGAACCAAATACATAACATTACATTACATGGCGATCCTGCCCACATCGGACCAATAAACAATAGGGAATTTCCAAGCATAAGAATAGATTTTTCCAATAAATGTCATCAGAAGAGGAAATCGACGAGATAATATCCCGCTGGGAGAGGTACTTACAAGAGTATAATTTGGAAGAATATGTGCCCGACAGGACAACAGTGGGAGACACATCAATCCCACAATATATACCAACTCCACTCACCGAAGGACCTAGAGCAATATCTCTAGAAGAATATAAGAAGAGGGTGCACAGAGGCAACACTACTGACAATAAAACACCAAAACCAGTACAGAAGAAAAGGGCCGGCAAGAAATTCCAGAAGCGAAAGGCATTAGCCCTGCTATATAAAGATTTGACACTGGCAACCACGTTAGAAGCTAAGACTAACATCAAAAATAAAATTAAACAAATAAAAAACCAAATTTACTAACAATCTAAAAACAAACAGAATATTAAAAATTTAACAAAATATATAAAAATGAATAAATTAAATTCAATTTAATATTCATAAGATACACTAATGGTAGGTCCCATTTGGGGCAACAAGATAGAACACACAATGGGTAAACCACAAAGTAAAGTGGAAATACAGGAAAACATTGTAAACAATGGAGAAGGGAAGAATACTGCAACTATTGTACCGGAATATATAATAACACTAATTGTAATAGGAATAGTATTATATGTAGCATATAAGATTAACAATTACTTTAAAAATTATGTACACAAGCACAAAAACACGCGCAGTATAGATAATGCTAGTACAAACGTCTAAAATTTAATGGAAAAATATATACTATCAAAATAATTAATGTAGCAAAATAACAAAAACATAAAAAAATATATATATACATATTTTAAAATTAAAAGCGTTAAGAACAAAAACAAAATGTTGTCAATAAACTATGGAAGAAAATATAGAAAAATTGAAAGAAGTTCTAAAAACTCTAAAGAAAAATCCAAGTAGAACATATACAAAGAAAACTATAAAAGAAAAATTAGAATATATTGAAAATATAAACCAAGACTTTATCATAGCAGTGGAAGAACAGAAAAACACTGATCTAGTAATAGCCTTAAAAATACAATTCAAAAATATTTATACAAATATCAAAAAATATTTAGCAGAACACGAGAAAGAATTTGAGATAGAACAAAATATCACAATGGCATCATTTAGTTTAGAAACCGTTTCAAAAGCTTTACCATTGTTTGCTGGTAATTATATAGAGCTTGAAAGTTTTTTAATAACAGCAGAGCTGATAAACAAAACATTATCAGACACAGCAAAAATAGATTTCCTACAATACATATATTATGCCAAACTAACATCTAACGTTAGAACAGCGATAGGAAGTTATATCAAACCAGAAAGCTTTGAAGCACTAAAAGAATTGCTAGAAAACAGGTACAAAACCACTAAAACAATACCAGAATTACAAAACAAGCTTAGTACATTGTCCCAAGGGAAAATGCCAGTTAATTTATTTAAAGACAAAATATTATGTATAATAGATAGCCTAAACAAACTAGGGATAGAAGAACTAGGAAATACTGCCTCAACAGCAGAAAAGAACATAATAATTAAACTAAATAATAAATTAGCCCTAGATACTTTCAAAAAAGGACTAACCGAAGGCTTTAAATCGACCATATACGCGTCGCGACCAACCACATTGCAAGAAGCATCAGAACTTGCAATTGAACTTGAAAATGAAAATAAGGCAACTAATAATGCAATTCTACATATCAGAAAGGAAAAACCACGGTATCAATCACAAAATCAAAACAGAACTAACAACACATTCACTAACTACAACAATAATAGGCCTTACAACAATCAAAACTCTAACAGAAACAATTACACAAGAAATAACAACTATCACAATAATAACAATAACTTACCAAGGAACACAAATTTTTCTAGAAACAATAATTTCAACAATAATAGACATACTAATTTCAGTCACAATAGGTTTAATAACAGTCAAAGAAGAAACTTTAACAATAACCACGATTACACTAACAGAAACAACAATAAATATGTACACACTATACAAAGTTCGGGAAACGAAGTAGGCCCGGAATACATACCTATTCCGGAGAGCCAAAATTAAGAGTATATAAAGTATTTACCAACAGAACAAATTTTATAAACACAAAATACAAGAATAGAATTTTGACATTCCTTATCGACACAGGTGCTGACATATCACTTTGTCGCATGTGTAAAGACTTTGAAGGTGAACCATTTAACCCAGAACAAATATGTAAACTTACCGGAATCACGAAGGAAGAAATATACCCTTTAGGCACAATAGATCTTGAACTCTCCTTACCAGATAAAAAATGTAAACATTCTTTTCAACTAGTAAATTCAGATTTTCCTATTGAAACAGATGGCATAATTGGTAGAGATTTTCTGCAAAAATATCTTTGTAAAATTGATTACGAGACATTTACAATTTCTTTATTTATAAATGATTCTACCACAATTCTGCCCATGCAATCAAAACCAATTTCTTCACTACAAATAATAATTCCACCCAGAACAGAAATTATACAAGCCATAAAATTAAAGCTAAAAGAAGATTGTGTCATATTTAACAAACAATTACAAGAGGGAATATTTTTAAGTAATTCGATAGCACCAAAAAGCGGCATGACACACATAAAAATTTTAAACACAACGAACGAAACAGTGACAATAAAAGGCATTCAACTCCAGACTGACCCACTTAAGAATTATGAGATATTAAGTTACAATAATGTGAGCACTAAAAAACGTTTTAAAAAAATAGTGAATGAACTGCAATTAAACCATCATGACGAAGTTGCAAAATCACAATTAATAGGAATATTTAAACAATATCAAAATGTTTTTCATTTAGAAGATGAAAAATTAACCGTCAACAATTTTTACAAACAAACAATCACGACCTCAGACAACACACCAGTTTATATAAAAAACTATAGATTACCACACTCACATACCGACATAATAAATAAACAAGTAGAAAAGATGCTTAATGACGATATAATAGAAGCATCAATTAGCCCATATAATGCTCCACTCCTTTTGGTACCAAAGAAAAATATAGAAGACAAAAAGAAATGGAGACTTGTTGTAGATTTTAGAAAGCTTAATGATAAAATTGTCAATGACAAATTTCCTCTAACTAGATTAGAAGACATTTTAGACAAATTAGGTAGAGCAAAATGGTTTTCTACACTCGATATGACCAGTTCCTTTCACCAGATTGAATTAAATAAATAATCCAGACCACTAACTGCTTTTTCTACACCACAAGGCCATTTTCAATTTAAAAGACTTCCATTCGGACTAAAAATTTCTTCAAATAGTTTCCAAAGAATGCTTACAATAGCACTCTCCGGATTAGAATCTGAAGCATTTCTTTACGTAGATGACATAATTGTATATGGATGTAGTTTAAGCCACCATAATCAAAATTTAATAAAAGTACTAGACAGACTACAAAAATACAATCTAAAACTAAATCCAAAGAAATTTTGTTTTTTAAGACCAGAAGTAGTTTATTTAGGACATTTAATAACAAAAGACGGTGTGAAAACAGACCCATCCAAATACGATATTATAAAAAACTATCCAATACCGAAGAACGCGGACGAAGTAAGACGATTCATTGCATTCTGCAACTACTACAGAAAATTCATACCAAACTTTGCAGACACTGCCAAAAATTTGAACGCACTATTAAAGAAATCAGCAAAATTTATATGGACGGAACAATGCCAACATGCTTTTGAGGAATTAAAAGACAAATTAATGAAACCCCCAGTATTGCAATATCCAGATTTTGAAAAACCATTTATTTTAACAACTGACGCATCAAACTACGCTTTAGGAGCAGTCTTATCTCAAGGCGAAATAGGTCAAGATTTACCAATTTCATACGCTAGTAAATCATTGCAAAAACAAGATATTAACAAACCGGTAATTGAAAAAGAACTTTTAGCAATTCATTGGAGCATAAATTTCTTTAAACCTTACTTATATGGCAGAAAATTCATTGTAGTTACAGACCACAGACCATTAATTTCACTATTTTCACATAAAAATCCTTCATCAAAAATTTCACAATTGTTTATAAAAAAGGAAAAATGAATACAAATGCTGATGCACTTTCTAGAATAGAACTAGATTCAGACATATTAAAACAAATGATACCACAAGAAAATGACGAAAAAGAAAAAAGAGTATTAATAACGACAAGGGCTATGCAGAATAAGTTGAATAATGCAAATAAGAATGAGGCAAATAAAATAATAAATAATGAGAAAAATTACATAGAAAATAATACACGTGTAAAAGAGAACAAAATGGAAAAATGCAATTCTCAGAAGTCTGATCAACTTCAAATATGGGAATGTATATCCATTAATGATATCAAAAATATGAAAAAATTGCAATTTTATAAATTTGAAAACATAGAAGAAAAAGATATAATTATTGAAGATAATATTGTGCACATTGGACATAATGATAATTCATCGAAACCAGTTTCGACCATGAAGAAGTTATGTGCCAAAAATAAGATTAATAAGAATGATATGAATAAAGTATGTAACGATAATTCTCCGAAACTAGATTCGATTATGAAGAAATTACATACAGAAGATATGAATAATGATAATATGCATGCAAGATTCAGCGATAACTCAGCGAAACTAGATTCGATACTGAGAAAACTGATATCAAAAATGAGTAAAGAAAATATAAAAGAATTAGCGCTAGCAAATAACGATAAAATATTTAAAGTATATACGAAAGAAGAATTAAAAGAAGCATATGCAAAGATAAGAATAAATAACAAAAGCCCTCAACTTAAGATATTAATATACAATGCCCCGAAAAGAATAACAGATGACATTTTAAAATACAAACTAATTGACCAATTCCACAATACCACCCACGCAGGACACTTAGGAATACGAAAAACCGTCATTAAATTAAAACAGAGATATATTTGGAAAAACATGAACAAGATGGTAAAACAATTTGTATCTTACTGTGATAGCTGTAACAAAAATAAACAAACAAAACACATAAAAGAACCACTTACAATAACAAACACACCAAACAACAGTTTTGAAGTGATTTCAATTGACACCGTTGGTCCTCTTCGTATTTCAAACGACTATCGCTACATTCTAACAATGCAATGCGAACTGATAAAATTTGTCATTGCACACCAAATACCGACAAAAGATGCACTTGTAATAGCAAAAACATTGGTTGAACAATTTATTTTGAAATATGGTCAATTTAAGGTACTTAAATCCGACAGAGGTACAGAATTTACAAATGAACTTATGAAAAACATATGTTCACTATTACAAATCAAGCAAATATTTTCAACACCAAAGTACAATGATTGGTCAAATAGAAATGTGAATATGAAACTTCATAGTATTGAAAGAGAAAGAAGAAATAATTGTATGTTATAATAAGTTAGAAAGGTTAAGATTAATTTTCAAAACTAGTATGTAAGCATAAACAAATTATAATAAAATCAGACTTTAATTTAAAACATAAACTGGCTACATCAGCCTTGTCTTTTCTTAAAGTTTCAAAACTTCTTTTGGCAGTTCCTTCGAACGCCTAACTCTTAAGCTGGTATCCCTAACAGCTGTATAAAATAAACAAGGGACTATAGGGAACCAAATACATAACATTACATTACACCAGTCTTGTGTGGGTAGCTTTGGGTTACTGACCTGTATGATTTCCAGGATCTCCTTGGGGTCGGATGGCTCAGCGGGGATCCTGGCAACAGATCTGGGCCTTTGCGGTACATCGGCCAGAGGTATTGCCTCAATCTTCGCGCCTTGCCATACTTCCCCCAGGGACTCCACGGCTTTTTTGTACAGCAGCGATGACCGCTCATCTGCACACGCTATCAACTTGATGTGCCCTTGATACCAACCGGCATCATCACATTCGGGTGGTGGTCCAGGGTTACCCCTGAAAGCCTTGAGGAACGCCTTGGAGAGTGCGACGACAACCAGTTTCCAGTTTTTGGAAGAGATGGTGCCGTCACTGGCCTTGCGGTCAATGATCGCCCAAATCAGATGGTCCTTTGCCACCTCCTTGTAAGATCTTGTTAACGGCCGTTGAGGCATATTTTTGGGCCTTTTAGTCCCAGGAAGGGTGTCCTCCCCTGATCTTTGCCGTTTAGGCGCTGCTTCAGTTGGCTTCCGTGCAGGATTGCCTTCCGTAGCAGTGGGTTGGACCCGTTTAATATCCTCAATATGGGATTTCGCCCACTGAAGAGAGTTTATCTCTTGCTCCGTGAGCTCACCGACCGGTTTTCCACCAAGTCGGCTGACGATTTTAAAGGCGGAGCGCCTAGTGGTGTAGGCCCGTTTGGCGGAATTTATATGCCTTTGGGGTTTTTTGATTGAGGCCGTAGAGGCCGAGGGAGGTGCTGATGGGGGCATCGAATCATTCTTCGGGTGCCCTGTTTGCACAAGATTCGGAACATGCTTATAATAATAAGTCTCAATTTTCTTTTGCAATAACAAGCCATTAACTTTAGCTAATGCACTTTTAATTAGGTCAACAATATTTCTTTTATTTTCATTTTCTTAGTTCATGTGCCTTGCACTTTTTATTACGATAGTGTTAAATTGCATTTTTAATTTCTTAATTAGGTTGACAATATTTGTTTTGTTTTATTTTCTTATTTCGTGTACTTAGCTTTTTTATTAACAACAGTGCATGCATAATATTATACAAAACAACAAATCTTTACTTTATGACTGTTTAAATATGCACATGTATACACACAATGTGTACATGTGCCCATGAACGCATTTCAATATGTATGTGATGTATGTGTGACAAAAAAGGGCGAATTTACAACAACCACACCAATTTCCATCAAGAATTTGATGTTTTAGTATTTTATAATAAATAAGATATATTATGTACTTGTACGCGTAAGCTACTATGAAAAATACAACTGCTCTGTGGTGTATAAGAAGCGCCAACTAGTAGTTTGTTAGATTGAATCCCAACGCAACTTTTTAAAAAAATTTTACAAGTAAAATTATTTCAAATACAATTTTTTTGTCCATATTTTAGTCGTTAATGGACCGACTTCAATTATTTTCAGTCTGAACCTTCAGAAAACTCCATACAAGATAATCTGCTTCATAATATTCACAGTGGGACAGTTGGGGCCATAAAAAACAACAGAATAAGAAATATAACAAAAAAAGTCTTTTGGCTATATCTCATTATTTATTGGACCGAGTTTTGAAACTGAACAATTTTATGAAAAATTCCAAGAGAATGGTATAAAATTTATTTCTCTATGTTGTGTTTTTGCCTTAATTCTAACTACACCAAAATATAGCAGACGGACAGACGGACATCGCTCATTCGACTTCTCCATCTATAAGGATCCAGAATATATATACTTTATGGGGTCTTAAATGAATAATGAAGAAATAACATTTGGAATGACAAACCTATATTTACCCTTTCCAAATTTTTGGTGAAGGGTATTGTTGCGGGAATAGTCCCAGCGCCAAGCTTTTACTAGATTTTGAACAATAAATACAAATTTGTGTTCAATTATTTCAATCCAATTTTATTGTATTTATTCGTTAAAATTCCTGTATATATAAAAGTTTATATTTTATACTTGTAAATAATTCAATACATTTTACTTGTTAATACGTACTTTTTTAGTGTAAAAGCTAAGCGTATGAAAAATATTTTCTATTGTTATGTAAAGAACTTTACTTTAATTTCAATCAATCTGATTTTTGTAAAAATTAATAAAAAAAATGGCGCCAATATTATTTTGCGCGTTCATAGGTAATTGGTAATAAAATAACCGGTAATTGAAATAAAAAATGGGTAATCGGTCGACAGTGGTGATAACACCCCCCACAGTATGGCAAGAATTCTATTCGCTGCCTTACTCCTCATCTTGAGCCACGTCGAGTACAGCCAACTTAACCGCGGGTCTTTCTAACACGCCTGCTGATGTCATAACCTTAGCTCTACGAACTTGGCCGTCGCTGGAAACTGTAGTCTCTAATACTCTTCCCCTTGGCCAAACATTCCGTGGAAGCGAAGGGTCAACCACAACCACTAAGTCACCTACACATAAGGGCTTTGATTTTTCAAACCATTTTGTCCTGCACGTTAATGAAGGTAAATATTCAGTAAGCCATCTTTTCCAGAATTGTTGAGCATACTGCTGTGTATATAACCAGCTACTTTTTATCGCCACACCACAGTCCTCATACTCGGCTAAAGGTTTCATACCATTTGAACAGCCTAATAGCAGATGATTGGGTGTGAGTGCCTCTTGGTTTTCATTTTCTATTGGCACATACGTCAAAGGGCGCGAATTTATAATATTTTCCACTTCAGCCATCATCCCACGGAGTACCTCATCATTTGGTGTTCTCGATGTTGATATCTTATATAATGTCGTTTTTACAGAGCGTACCAAACGCTCCCAGGTTAGGGAGTATACGATCTCGATATGGACTGCTCGAATTGTTAAGCACGTGAACAAAGCTCCGTATTTTTTCTCTTTATGTCGATTGACCACGACTAGAATCGGACCGAAAAAATCAACTCCTGTATATGTGAAGGGTGATACATACGCTGATAGGCGAGCTCTTGGCAATTTTGCCATTTGTGGAAAATTTGGTTTCGCTTTGTTTAATTTACACATTTGACATTTACGTACTATTTTTTTAAAAGTTGTTCTTAATCGGGGTACATAATATTTTTGTCGAATTTCGTTTATGACAGTTTCGTGGTTTCCATGATGGTACTGTGTATGAAAGTGTAGAATTATTAATTTCGTTATGTAACTGTTCTTTGGGAGAATGGCTGGATTTTTTAATTCATTTGAAATAATATCATTATCTGTACGGCTTTCAATACGCAAGACTTGGTTTTCATCTAAATAAGCGGATAGTCTGAAAATAGAGCTATTTTTTGTAATTTTGCCTGTATTTTTAAGGCATAAAATTTCTTCTATATAATCTTCTTCTTGTGCTTGTTTGATTAATAAAATTTCTGCAGCTTTTAGCTCA
The DNA here is from genome assembly GCA_956483585.1 of Gymnocheta viridis. Lineage (NCBI taxonomy): Eukaryota > Metazoa > Arthropoda > Insecta > Diptera > Tachinidae > Gymnocheta > Gymnocheta viridis. Next base: position 58,015,488 of record OY101440.1, on the reverse strand, counting down.
TCTTGCGAAAGATAATTTGTAGTGTTGCCTTTTCTAAGTTTGCTAATATAGTGTATTACATAAGCTACTGCCCTTAACGCTCTGCGATATTGTGAAAAACGTTTAATGTTTAGTAAACAATTAATTTCTTCTATATGCATAATGTGTTGCTTGAGCTCGTAATCAGTGTTCATATGTATGTCAGTTTGTAGTGGCCAAGAATCTTCACTTGCTTTTAAGAACGGTGGGCCATTTAGCCATCGACTGCTGTTTGTTAAGTCAGGACCACTTTGTAGCCTCATCCGCAACGTTTAGTTTGCCCGGAACCCATCGCCACTCTTCAACATCGGTAGTTTCGAGAATTTCGCTAACACGAAATGACACAAATTGATGATATTTTCTTTGTTCTGACCTTAGCCAACTAATCACGGTTTTAGAATCAGACCAAAATAATTTTTTGTCAATTTTTATAGTTACACTTTGGATTATGCTATTTGCAAACCGTGATGCTATTTGTGCTGCCATTAGCTCAAGCCGTGGTATGGAAGTTATTCTTAACGGCGAAACTCTTGTTTTTGAGCCGATAAGAGCCACAACAACATCATTGCCATCTGAAATTCTGAAATAGGACACTGCTGCGTAGCCGTTTTCACTGGCGTCAGCGAACGTGTGCAATTGTACACTCACTTTCTCATAATTATGAAAAGTTTGAAGATAACATCTAGGTATTTCAATATTTTGAATTTGCGTAAAAATGATAACCATTTAACCCAGTTAACCATATGATGAGGTTGTATTTCTTGGTCCCATCCTACCCCACTTCTCCATACATCTTGAAGAAGTATTTTTAAATACATAAGAAAATGGCCAATAAGACCTAAAGGGTCATAAATTGACATTAAGAATTTTAATAATTCACGTTTTGAGGGGACTTTATTTCCATTTAATAGTATATTGCTATAAATATTTCTCGAAATTCTGAACGTAAAAAAATCACTGGATGATTTCCAGAATACACCAAGCACTTTATCTGTGGTTTCGTTCCCTAAATCAAGACTTTTGTTTTGTTGACTGTCGTTACCACTGACTGCAGCTAAAACATCTCTGCTGTTACTTATCCAATTTCTAATGTTGAACCCTGCTTTTCTATGTATATATTTAACTTTTAGTGCTAAATTAATCGCTTCATTCATGGTGTCAACTGAGTCAAGATAATCGTCGACATAATGATTATGTTTTACGGCTGCCGATGCCTCGGGATACTTTTTACTAAATTTGTCTGAATTGACATTTTTAACGTACTGAGAAATGCATGGTGAGCACGAGGCTCCGAAGATCAGGACATTCATAACATATATGTCCGGCTTTTCTTTGTTGTCACTGCGCCATAAGAAGCGCTGAGCATTACGATCCTCTTTTCTAATAAAATTCGATGAAACATTTGCTCTATATCACCGCAGACGGCAATCGATTTTTGACGAAAACGTATTAAAATGGAAGGGAACGAACACAGCATATCTGGACCTTTCATTAACAAATCATTTAGTAATACTCCATTAGCTTTTGCCGCTGCGTCCCATACGATTCTGATCTTTCCTGGTTTATTTTTGTTAAAAACGGGAAATATGGGTAAATACCAGATTTTGTCTTTTTTATCTGGCGCTAGACAATTTTCAGTAATCTTAGTTATATATCCCTTTGAAATATATTCCGAAATAGTTTTGTTGAAAACGTTGTTTAAATTATTATCATTTGTCAATTTTCTGTTTAGGCACATATATCTTTTTAAAGCCATATCATAACTATTCGGCAATTCTGTGCACTCATTTCGCCACAACAAAGAGGTTTCATAATGCCCATCTGATCGTTGGATGGTATACTTTTGTAAAATATTCATAGCCTTTTCCTCTTCTATGCTTAAAATCTTGCTTGGATTGCCAATACCAGCAGTTTCGATACTGTAGAATTTTTTCATTAGATTAGACAGTATTTTATTACTACATTCAGTTGAATGGCAGTGATGGTGTTCTACAAACGAGTTTTTTCTTGTAGTACCATATATAAGCCAGCCCAGACGAGTGCGAATTGCAACAGGTTCATTAGCATTACCTTCTTTTATTTTATCATAAACACACAGTCTCGAATTATTCAACCCAATTAATATTTGTGGGGTAGCATCAGCATAACCTTTTATGGGTAGCCCTGTTAGATAAGGAAAGTCCTTTTCTAATTTCTGTGTATTCAAAGTCTGTTTTGGTAATGAGAGCTGTTTAAGTGTACGTACGTCAATACTATAAGCGTTTTTGTTTGGTCCCGATACTTTTACATATAGTCTACTAGAATTTTCCTCATGCCGTTCGACACTTCCCGTCCATTTAAGGCAACACCTGAAAGATTTAAATCCTGAATAATTTGTTCATCTATTAGACTCGTAGAAGAACCTTCATCAATAAAAGCGTAGGTTTCTATGAATTTACTTCCATTTCCATAAATTGTTATTGGTATTACTTTAGACAAATTGTTAGAGCTTGATGCACTGTGCGTATAACATCTCTGTGTTTGACCATTATTATCATTCTTATTTGAATCTTCTTCATTTGACGTTTTTGTTTCATCAACATTTTCCATTTTTTTATGTAACAGATAATGATGCTTAAATTGGCAATTATCGACACCGCATCTTATTGTTGCATCTCCCAAAATGCTTTCGTAGACATTGTTTACAAAGATTTAACTCTCTCACGTAAGTCCATTTTTGTGCTCTGTCCGCAGTTTTAAATCTTTGACAATTAGCAACATTAGTGCAATTACCACTGCATAAAATACAATTTCTTCTTCTTTGCTCAGTGTGAGTATGTATATAAACATTTTTTTGTCTACTACCTGAAGAACTCTCTGCAGCAGCGCTAAAACTGTTCTCTATGTTGACGCTGCTTGCAGAGACACCAATGTCAAATATCCATTCAGCGAATTCTGACAAATTTACTTTTTTGTTCTGTTTTACTAGATTCATTTTAAATGTTCCCCAATTAATTTGAAAATATGATGGTAATTTAGTAATCAGTTCCTGTAATAAAGATGGATTATTCATCTCATCAGTGAGACCACAGGCCTCAATTGTTGCTTGGAGACCTTTAACTTGTGTAGCAAATAAGGTAATTGTTTCAAGTTTATTGATATTAACTGTTGGAAGTGATCTTATTTTTAGTTTTAACGAATGCAGAATTTTCTCCGGTTGTCCGTACAGTAATTTTAATGTTGATATTGCAGCTGAAACACACGACGGGTGGATCAGAATGTGTTGGACGGCCTTAAGTGCATCTCCTCTGAGTGCTTTTTGCAGGCGGATTAAATTCTCTGCATCGGTGAAACCGCATACTGCTGTTGACCAAGTATAGGTTGATGTGAATAGAGGCCACTCCGCCGGATCGCCTGTAAATACTGGTAACTCTTTGGGAACTGAATGCCTAGCGTTGACTTGTTGTTGAGTTATATTTGGTGTAAAACTACTATGGGGTATAGAAGAAATAGATGGACGAAAAGTGTAATTAACAGGTGCTTCTAAAAAAGTGTTATGCTGTGGGGCTGCTGTTGTCGTTGCTGTTGGCTGTTGTGAAGGATTTGTATTAATAAATGTGGCTTTGTTGTTATATGAAGCTGAACCTAAAGAGGAATATGTTGTTGCGGATTTACTTATTTGCGGGTTGTTGCCTCGTGGTAGTAATGAAATTTGGTTAGTTTCAGAAAGGTGTTGGGTATTATGTTGATTATTCAGCCATTCGTGCACTGAACTTATATCAACAGAACCATGATCGCCGTTTTCATCTTCGGCTTCTGCTAGAAGTTGGTACTTTTGTTTTAAAAAATTAGTGTCCCTTTCTTTAGCAAGCCATCTTTCTTCTTCTAGACGGCGAAGTGCTAAGATTTTGTTACGAAGGCTTAGATTTTGCGAGTTATTAGAGGCTTTAGACCTGTCACTATTAACAGATTTTGGTGATTCAGGGGGACAATTTTTATGTGAACAATCATCGCATGTAAATCTTGGTGGGTATTTATCTATACCAATACAATTAAGATGGTATGCCTTTTGACATTTTTGACATGATATGGCTTGAACGGTAGGTGGTTCGTTGCAAACTGAACAATTACCTGTAGGTTCTGATCTTGTGGCTTGTTCTTGGTGTGGTTGACTTTGAAAAGAAAATTCTTCCATATTTAGGACTTACAATTATTGCCGGTTGGATGTGTTTATTCCTCGTAAATGAACAGATGCCAGTAGATGAATACGACTTTGAGGTTATGTGTGCGACAACGTGACCTTTTTAGTTTCCAAAATTAAAAAAGAATTTTAATTTGTTGCGGGAATAGTCCCAGCGCCAAGCTTTTACTAGATTTTGAACAATAAATACAAATTTGTGTTCAATTATTTCAATCCAATTTTATTGTATTTATTCGTTAAAATTCCTGTATATATAAAAGTTTATATTTTATACTTGTAAATAATTCAATACGTTTTACTTGTTAATACATACTTTTTTAGTGTAAAAGCTAAGCGTAAAAAATATTTTCTATTGTTATGTAAAGAACTTTACTTTAATGGTTTCTTTAATCCAAAGTGATTATTATTTTTGGCTAAAGTTCGTAACATTTTTAGTCAGAAAGAATAGGACATGAGATAACAAAGCAACAATGATGATGGGAGTGTAGCGGCTCCCGAAAAACAACGTTGTTTCTGTTCTGCCGTGTAAGTTGAAATTAATTGGTGTTAAAATTTTCCCTTGTTGCTTTGTTATCTCATGTCCAATTCTTTCTGACTAAAAATGTTACGAACTTTAGCCAAAAATAATAATCACTTTGGATTAAAGAAACCATTAACAACAAAATTGTTCGAAAATAATCACATTAAATAAAAATTAGCTACTGGTATGAGCCTTGCAATGTTTACTGTCACATAACTAGTTAAAATTGATCAAATAAATCAAAAAAACTCAGCTAGTTGACAAAAAAAAAAAAAAAAAAGCAATAACACTTAAGTATTAATCAAACCAAAAAAGTTTGTCTTAAGTAAAAACAAAAATTAGAAAGAAAAATAGTACATGAGATAAAACCAACATGTAACAATGGGTTAATTTAACGTTAATTAGTGATGGTAAAATTTGAATATTGATAGTGGTAAAACAGTGTTTACTGTAAAAACAAATAATAATACAAATAACTCTTGTATCCTTTTTCTAGACATTATTTGTATAAATACAAATTTGAAATCACATTCAACCGAGCCACCTAAACAGTGGCGGATACATGGAAACACACATGAACACTGATGATGGGAGTGTAGCGGCTCCCGAAAAACAACGTTGTTTCTGTTCTGCCGTGTAAGTTGAAATTAATTGGTGTTAAAATTTTCCCTTGTTGCTTTGTTATCTCATGTCCAATTCTTTCTGACTAAAAATGTTACGAACTTTAGCCAAAAATAATAATCACTTTGGATTAAAGAAACCATTAACAACAAAATTGTTCGAAAATAATCACATTAAATAAAAATTAGCTACTGGCATGAGCCTTGCAATGTTTACTGTCACATAACTAGTTAAAATTGATCAAATAAATCAAAAAAACTCAGCTAGTTGACAAAAAAAAAAAAAAAAAAAAAAAAAAAAAAGCAATAACACTTAAGTATTAATCAAACCAAAAAAGTTTGTCTTAAGTAAAAACAAAAATTAGAAAGAAAAATAGTACATGAGATAAAACCAACATGTAACAATGGGTTAATTTAACGTTAATTAGTGATGGTAAAATTTGAATATTGATAGTGGTAAAACAGTGTTTACTGTAAAAACAAATAATAATACAAATAACTCTTGTATCCTTTTTCTAGACATTATTTGTATAAATACAAATTTGAAATCACATTCAACCGAGCCACCTAAACAGTGGCGGAGACATGGAAACACACATGAACACTGATGATGGGAGTGTAGCGGCTCCCGAAAAACAACGTTGTTTCTGTTCTGCCGTGTAAGTTGAAATTAATTGGTGTTAAAATTTTCCCTTGTTGCTTTGTTATCTCATGTCCAATTCTTTCTGACTAAAAATGTTAAGAACTTTACTTTAATTTCAATCAATCTGATTTTTGTAAAAATTAATAAAAAAAAATGGCGCCAATATTATTTTGCGCGTTCATAGGTAATTGGTAATAAAATAAACGGTAATTGAAATAAAAAATGGGTAATCGGTCGACAGTGGTGATAACAGGTATAATAAAATGTAGTACCAAGAGGGAGAAAAAAATTTTGCAACGAGTGTAATTAAAGAAAACTATATTATATTGTTACGTTTCGACCTTCTGGATAACGTTTACTTGTTTGAGTTCTTTTAATTAGGTTAGGTTAGGTTTACAGGCCGCCAGTGGAGAACTAAGAAAGAGTACCAGCACACTTGGGTCCAAAGTAATTATGATCCCTTTGTGTTTACCTAAGGAAAGAGGAAAAATGATAATGAAAGAAATTAAGTAAAGTATTGAAAATGGTGTAGAGGAGAGCATAGTATGGAATTCAGTGAAGATGTAGAAGTGTAAAGTAAAAGGGAAAAGTAAAGATATAGATTCAGTGAAGAAGGGATCGTGTAGTCCACGACCAGGGGGGAGTCAGCAAGAGAACCAACCACTGCTCCCAATGAAAGAACTGATGTTTCTAAGACTCGAGCCCGACAGCTCCGAAAGGTTATTAAAGCGTCTCTTGTCTAGGAAACGAAGGCGTTTGTGCTCCAGTGCAGGGCAGAGGCAGAGTAGGTGACTTATGTTCTCTTCCTCCTCCTCGTCCTGACAGCTGAATCAATAGTCATTGTGGGGGATACCCATCCTTTTAGCATGGGTTCCAAAGGTGCAGTGCCCTGTGAGTGTGGCCACAAGGAACCGCAGTTGTTTTCCTGAAAACCCGAAGAGTTGCTTTGTTCTAGCAGTGTCAATATAAGACCAGAGTGTTCTCGCTATAAGGCAGGTCGACTCAGTGTGCCATCTATTCTGGGCCGCCTGCATAAGGGCTATAAAACTGATATGTAACAGGAGAGAACACATATCGTGGAGTCCACTGTCTCCCAAGCTGCAGTTATGGTATCTTCATTAAGAAAGAATAAAGATATCAAGATTTGCTTTCGCTAAAATACAGGATCTAATGCGTTTGTCATTATTACCTGAGCTGGTTGCGTACAGTAGTTTGTAGCCTTTGGCGCTAAGTTCAAGAATCCCCCCAAGATTCCCCTTTTTCTTCTAGGCGGAGGAGTAATGCATCTGATGCTGCCTTAGAGTGGCGAAGGTTAATAGTTGACAACAATTTTCGGTTCCTCTAGACCTGGTTCCAGGAGAGCATTCTCGTCTTCCCCGAAAACCAGTTGCTCCAAGAGATCCCCCACCAGACCTGTGTCTGATTGGGAACATGCTGACGCAACTGATCCCTCAGGTTCAACCACGGCCTCTGAGTTGGTATTGCTTCTCGAGTCCTCAGCCTGCGGCACCAGTTGGCTGCTGGTGATTTCGGGATCGGGTTTGTCATCACCTCGGAATATGATACCTAAAAAGCCATGGTATACCAGACCCTATCCCGAAGTAGTGACAACGTCTCCTTGTTAAGGACCACGATCACCTTCCTTTGTGCACCAACCGGTTCGTGCACCCTGATAACCCTCCAACCGTGGGTTGGCGGATCCGGGTTCGCTCTTCGGAAGATGTTAAGGATTGCAGTAGGGTCGTGTGGCTTAGCGGTGATGAATGTAACTGCGCTCGGCCTACGCGGTATCTCGTCGACCGTAACCAGCTACAACTTCGCGCCGGGCCCCACTTCCCCTAGTGACTCGATGATAAGCTTAAGCTTGGATTCCGACCTTTCATCCGAGCATGACACCAGTTTCACATAGCCTTGAAACCAGCCAATGTCCTTACATTGAGGCGAAGGACCCAGGCTCTCACTGAGATCCTGCAGGTAGATGTCCAGCTTCTTCTGACAGATCAATCCCCATTTTGCATGATCGATTGCTCCGTCGCTGTTTTTATTGTCAAGAATAGCTCTTAACGGCGGGTCTTTGGAGACTTCGCTGTAAGGTCTATTTATGACCCGGGTATCTACCTGCCTGGGGCGCTTGCTAGATGGCTGCAGTCGTTGGTTAGGCAGCTCCTCCCCTGATCGTCGCCGTTTGGTCGCGGCAGATACTAATGGTGTGTTAGTACCGCTGTCAGGGTTGGAGTATTCTATTGCAGCTAAGTGGGACCCAGCCCATGCCAGAGAAGATTTCTCCTCATTGGTCATGTTCTTGGCCGGTTTTTTGCCAGCTGCTCGATGTATCGTCGCAGCTCGTAGAAGGCTTTGCGCACAGGATGAATGTGTTGCAGAGATTCGGGTGCCTGTATTACAGTTGGTTTTGAGCCAACCTGTACTACCGCAGTGGAGGGTGCTTGTGGCACAAATGGGGTATCAGCTGGTACACCCACAGTTGTTGGTTTAGCAGACACTTGTGGCGCAGCTGGTTGTGTTCCAGCCGGCGTGCCCGAATTTTTAGCTACTGATTTTTCGTCAGCGCGTGCTTTGCAAGTAGTTGATGTACTAGGACTTTCGTCCATAGACATACTGCGCATGATTCTAACGCTGCCTACTGGAAGAGCCGAACGTTTTGAGCAATCGGCCAGTTTGGGTTTCCCCGATTGACCGAGTGCAGTTGTTTTGTTGTTGTTTTTGTTTATATTGTTGTTCTGCGGCGTGCATGGACTAGGCAATTTATAGTTACTACCACCCGTGCATTGGCATCGGAGGGCAGCTGTGAGCGACTAGTCCTCTTTACCCACTAACTAGTCATTCAGGTCTTCGGCACAACCTCCATTCACCTTAACCTTACAAGTGGTTGTTAGTTTTGGTCCGCGGGTCATATGCACCTTGGAACTTCAGAATTAGGCTTACCCTCCCAAACAGGTACTCTCTCCTTAGTGGGGAAAAGACCTGGTCGGGGGAGATACCCTCCAGAATTGTAGTCATCCCTATGGGAGCCAGGCAACCCCCACGAGCATCAGTTCAGTTTGAAAATAACAAAACTCGCCCCAATAATTAATGAGATATAGCCAAAAGACTTTTTTGTTATATTTCCTATTCTGTTGTTTTTTATGGCCCCAACTGTCCTATGGTCAATTTTATGAAGCATTTCTCTTGTATGGAGTTCTACGAAGGTTTAGACTGAAAATAATTGAAGTCGGTCCATTAACGACTAAAATATGAGCAAAAAAAAATGGCATTCGAAATAATTTTACTTTTAAATTTTTTTTTAAAAACTTGCGTGGGAATTCAATCCAAAAACCTCTTGGTTGGTAGTCACAACCGCTTCTTGTACACCACAGAGCAGTTGTATTTTTCATAGTAGTTTACGCGCTTAAGAACATAATATATCTTATTTATTATAAGATACTAAAATTTCAAATCCTTGATGGAAATAGGCGTGGTTGTTGTAAATCTTCCCTTTTTGTCACACAGATATCACATACATACATACTGAAATGCGTTCATGGGCACATGTACACATTTTGTGTATACATGTGTATATTTAAACAATCGAAAAGCAATGATTTGTTGTTTTGTTTTTGTTTGTTTCTTTAAACTTATTTTTGTACGTTTATTAGTATAATATTATGCATGCATATTACAGTATTTTTTATCGCTTACAATTACCATAATTATTTTTTATGTATGTAATGGATCGTCAAGACACTATGTACGAGTAAATATACAAAATCAATGAAATTAAATTTTAGTTTTGTTTTGAAAATGTATTAACATTTTATTTTTTATGACTATTTGTGATTTCAGAAGAAAGGCAAAATTGATGCTTATGCCCAGCTTTATGCTTGTGTGCACAGAATAATAATTTCAATTATTTTCTATATTCAGGTGCAGAGCGTACCTGCAGTATATCAGACCCCGGTATTATTATTGTATTTGTACAATGTGATAAAAAATCTTTTGACAATTAAAATGTTGTTTGGATACTTAGTAACACATAACAAAGCAGAAAACTTCCCGGCTAGAATTTGATAAGAAATGTTTCTTTCATTCTGTAACATCAGTGAGTTAATCTTCAAAAGCACTTCAATTAATTGCCATTTTTCTATAAAATAAAAACAAAGTTTGATGTAAAAATTTAATTTGATATCAAGCTCCAAAATGTAATTAGCAAAGAAACTAAAAAATTGAAAACCCCGCGAAAATATCGCATATTCTAAAAATTGAAACTGCAATATTGGAAATTATTCCCAAAATTTATTTAAAAAAATCATATAATTGGCAATTGGCAGCCAAAAATCTTGAAAAAATCTCAAAAATTCTTAAAAATATGTGAACATCAGGAAAATTTTATGATTTAATATTGTTTTAAAAAAAAAGCAAAATTATAGAGTAAAAAAATTTAAAAAATATCATTTCCATTGTGAAAATTAAACTTTTATTAAAAACTATTTTGTATTTGGAATAAAAATTTAAAATGCATTTGTATTTTGAATAAAAGTATTGCAAATAACTACTTTCCACAAATGTATATTTAGCTTCTATATTGCATTATCCAATTGAATAATTTAATATGGGCTTAATTAAAATGTATTCTAAGAATTAGTTCGCAATTCATCAAATATTTTTCAAACAATCAGTTCCTGTCGTACATATCATACATATGAACTTTGGATTTTTAGATCGGAATGTTTGGGGAAAATTTCCAAAAATAGTATATGCATACATATTTGTATTTAATTTTTTTTTTTGCATATTTTCGTATTTTCCCCAATTCAACATATACAAAATGACAAGTTAAGATCTTACGTAATAAAAAATTGATTTCTTCATATTCATATAAAATAAACTGGTCTTACATTCATTAAAAACACCTAAAAAATCATAGTTTTGCGGAATGTCGCATGTCGATAGCACGCACTACGGAATTGGACGCGGATTAATGGTAAAATATTACGAAAATAAGCGGAATTATAAATTGGATTTGAGAGCAAAAAGCTTTCTGTTCGCGATTTGATCGTAATTTTTCATATTTAGATCTCTGTCTTACTTAGTAAACGCAGAAGAAGATTTAAATAAAAAATGTTTTTAATTAAATTCATCTGTTTTCTTAGCAGGCTGAATATAAATTACCGAATTCGTATAAGTAAATGGAAAAGTTAACAAAATTTTAAAAAGACAACTATCAGAATACCACTAGTTTACATACATACATACGTACATCATACGAGCTTTAAAGAAAAAATTAAATTAAAATAATGAATTAAAATATGTTATTATAATTTATAATTTAATATTTTTTCTTACACCGTCGTTATTTTTATTTTTGGTGGTATTATTATATTATATCAAATAAAAACGTCGACAACTTACTAAATTCATTATATAATTATTTTATCACTGGACAAAATCCTGTCTGTTAACAAATTGGATATTTTTGAAAAATAAACCTTTTATCGTTCATAAAATTGGAAAAAACGCAAAAATTAAAAAAAATATTATAAATGAGATTGTTCCTGGTTTTTTAAATAAATTGTGGAGCAAACTTTTTCAAATAAAAAGTAATAAAAACAACTAAAATAAAACAAAAATTCTAAAAAAATAGCATTGTGTTGTGTTCAGGGTTCGAAACCGTGCCACCGGGTAAGAAGGTACGGTTTCATATCCTGACCAACCATTTATTAATTTTTTTTATTTTTTGTACATTTTAGTTATTTTTATTACTTTTACGTTTTATTTGAAAAAGTTCGTTCTTTTTTTAAGAATTTTTGATAGCTTTAAATTATTTTCAATATGAAGATAATATTGGAACATTTTAATCATTAGACTAGCAGATTTATGCAATAGGTGTCGATATTTTTTATCTATTTTGGGAGAATTTCTTCATTATTAAACCTGTTCTTACGTTTTAAATCATTTCTTTGTTTAGACGAAGACCACTGGCTTATTGATAAAGACGTTGAAACACTTCTTGGATGTGTGAAAAAACATATAAGTGCTAAAAGGGGATGTTAATATTTTTATAATACACTCTAGGCAAGAAAGTGTAACAAATTTGTTACGAAATTCATAATTTATGGCGGACTTCATAAACGCAGTTTGCAAAGCAAAACGAGAATGCCTTGTAAACTCATGCTTCCAGTGTTGCTTTGGAAACTGTGTTTATGAAATCAGCCTATACTATGAAATAGAGATTAGAAACAATAATGCGTGATCGTGATTAATTTTTTGTTTCAATCACGTGGGGGTGCGTCCGTGAGACGGTGAGTGGCAATGTTTTTTGCTCTAATGTAATTGTTTCCATTTAAATTATAAAAAAAATTTTTTTTCGTATTTCGTGGGAGCAAATTTTCGTGATTGTGACTTCTTTCGTCACTCCATACTATGGTGAAGGGTATATAAGATTCGGCACAGCCGAATATATCTCTCTTACTTGTTTTATATTAATCTTTTCATTAATTTTAATAAAATATTTTTTATGTCTAAAATATATAATTTTTTTTATATTAACCTTTTGATTAATAAAAATATTTTTAGCAAATATTTTATGTCTAAAATATAGTATATAGCTTCAGATTACAGTATAGTTATCTGCATTTTGATCATTACGCCTTCGGTTATGGATAGCTGGCTTGGCACGTAATGCTGTCCTTTTTGCTTTAACCGCTATTTGGGGCCACTGACTATCACTTTTATTTTGTTGATTTTCTAATTATTTCACTAACTGTTGCCACTGACTATCACTTCTTCCACAGTTTTTTTTGCTAGTTTTCTGTTTATTTTATTACTTGTGTTGTAAGTATTTTTTAATTTCAATAATATTTCACGATTTTTGTTCTACCATTATTTTATAATTATATTAATTATATTATATTTATAATTTCATTTAGTTTTTTCTCGGCTTTGAGGAGGATATTTTTTTAATCCTTTTATAATTTTACTATTTAAAACTGTTTTTTTCAACTATGTAGAGTTACTTTTTTTCACGGATTTAGCGAGGACGCTTTTTCTCCTTTTTTTAGTTTTAAGTTTTACTATGTAAAACTGGGTTTTTCTTCTACTATGTAGAATTAGTTTTGTTTAATTTTTTTCACGGACTTGGCGAGGACACTTTACTCCTTTCTGCTGCACTACTTGAGGACTTTTGCAGAAAGGACACTCACACGTACCGGTTAACTTTTTACTTTTGCTCGGCCGGAAGTTAAGAACTTCCTTAATAGGAGTTCTAAAACAAAATTATTTTTTGTTTGTTTTTATTATTTTGGTCAAGTAACCGCACTTTATTAAATTCAAAATACAACTGAGTTAATACAATAATCTTCTTACCATTTATATCTTATTAATTTTATTAAGTAAAAATAATAAATGCAAAAAGTGCTTAGCTATTGATTTCAATTTTATTTAATTTAGTTTCGAAATTTTGCTTATAATAATAAGTCTCAATTTTCTCTTGCAATAACAAGCCATTAACTTTAGCTAATGCACTTTTAATTAGGTCAACAATATTTCTTTTATTTTCATTTTCTTAGTTCATGTGCCTTGCACTTTTTATTACGATAGTGTTAAATTGCATTTTTAATTTCTTAATTAGGTTGACAATATTTGTTTTGTTTTATTTTCTTATTTCGTGTAATTAGCTTTTTTATTAACAACAGTGCATGCAAGTTAACACCTCACACCTTTTCAACCTACTTTTCATCATTATGTTCCACTGTACATTCACCTGTACGTTATTCCGACTCAGCAATATCCCAGACGGCGTGTGTTGCAATACGACACCACACTTAACTTGTGCAATCGTGAGAAATCTACTGACAAACCATTCCCATTAATTTAAGCTAGTATAAGCATTTTATAAAATATTTTATAAGTTTCTTTTTCCTAAATAAACGGGCGGTTTGGCATTCCAATTCTAGTGCTGAACGCGAACAGTTTGAATCAAAACGATCTCTTTTATTTCAAGTAAGTTAGTGAGGTTGGGCCCCATGGGCGGCCCACCATGTAATTTTTTTAGAAGTATGGTACCGACCATACTTAACTGGCGCCCGAGCAGGGACCGGCCGCGAACAAGGATGTGCCGGATCCTTAAGGTACTTGGTTCGTGACGAGTGAAAAAAATATTGAAGAAAATATAAAGTAAAATTTTGAAAATTTAAAAGTGTTTAACGAAAGTGAAAAATATTAAATAAGATAGGGAAGAAAAGCCCCTAGGAGTGCTAAGTATGCCGGGAACCTAGTGAAAAAGAAAGTGACCAATATGGGTCCTCAAAGAGGTCCCAGCGTACTGCGATCCTGAACTCCAGGCCCTCCAGTACGTAAAAAATTATTTTATGTCACAAATATTAATGAATAAATAAGTTTACTGTGAAAAACGTGCAAGTTTTCCTTCGAAGTACTCAGGGACTGAAGGGACTCATGGGAAGCCGTATATCCTTACAAGTTGTAGTAACATAAGAACCTACACAACTCAGTATGGATACGCCTAACAATATCCTCGCAAGTTGTAGTCAACATTGGAACCTACACTACTTAGTGGGGTAGAGTGAACCCTTCTCGCCCAATAACGAGTGACAAATGGTAGGAAAAACTCACGGGGTGAGACAAATCGTGCCTTAGTACGACAGCTTTCGCTGCTCGAAAACGGACAACACGATCCTCCATCGAGTGAACTATAAAATAACCTATACATAAGAAAATAAGAAGGAGCACAAGTACCCGGATAAAGGCACTTAGGGGTTTGATCGAAAACAGGAATGGTGTTTGCAATACATTCAATATTAAAATAAAAATTTGATTAATATTTAATATTAAGATTGAAATATGAAAATTAAAATTCAATGAAAAAAGAGAAGAATAAAAGAAATATATTGAAAGAGAAAAAAATTAAAAAGGAAATAAAAAAAAAGTTTGAATAAAAAAAAGTCACGAACCAAGACCGTAAATTAATTTCAAAAATTCAAAGTAATTTTAAATCTTTTTATCGTTCTAGAAACAAAATCCAAAACAAATAAAAATCACAAAATCACATGTACATCGCGACGGAATAGTACGTAAAATTAAAGAATAAAAAAACTAACTAACTAACTAAATTTAATATAGCCTAGAATTGGATTGGAATTTCAAGGGTAAGTGCAAGGATTTTTTTCTTTCCATTTTTTCCCCCTGCTTGTTGAATTTGTGTGGTCCCTTGGGTTTTCTCAAAAACTATCAAAATTGTCTCGAAGCTTGGTTTGGTTTTAATTTGCAACTCTAGCCTATTGTTACTGGAAATTTTCTTTTTACAATGGAGGAGCTTAAGACATCAGTAATGGAGATGACCGGAGCACTCAATGCTGCCATGATTGAGATCAAGGCATTGAAGGCCAAAAACACTTCCAGAAGCATACGCTATGTGTATGGAAATACAAAACATCAATCTGAGGAATACATCATTGCATCCGTACGCTTGGAATCAGATAAGCGTTCCAACTAATATTTTGTCTGAAAGGGAGGTAAAACCAGAACTACCTCCTAGGCCATTTATTCCAAATGGGATTAACTACAATAACGGACGATGGAAACACCCCCAGGAACATTAAAGGATTTAAAGAGTTTTCTCGGCATGACTTCTTATTATAGGAAGTTTATAAGAGATTATGCGAAGATTGCTAAGCCGCTGACAAATCTTACCAGAGGTGAAAACGCGCAGATTAGGGCAAATGTGTCTAGGAAGATTTCCATAACCTTGACGGAAGAGGCATTGCATTCTTTTAACGAGATTAAAAGCCTGTTAATGTCATCCGAAGTCTTAGCATTTCCTGACTTCAATCAACCATTCAACTTGACAACCGATGCATCTAACTACGCTATCGGCGCAGTACTGTCCCAGGACTGTTCGTGAGCAGATAAACCAATTGCGTATATCTCACGTTCTCTCAATAAAACGGAGGAAAATTACGCTACGAATGAAAAAGAAATGCTGGCCATCGTATGGGCCCTGGAAAATTTGCGTGCTTATCTGTATGGGGCGAAAAGGATTAGAATCTTCACTGATCACCAACCGTTGACTTATGCATTGGGGAACCAAAATCATAACGCCAAGCTAAAAAGATGGAAGGCCCGGTTGGAGGACTATAATTTCGAACTCATATACAAACCCGGTAGGTCAAATGTAGTAGCCGATGCCCTCTCGCGATTGGGGTCTAATTTGAACGAAATAAGCACACTAAGTGATGAAGATACAATCACAGCTTCGGAAATTGGCTCTGAAACCATAACGGCCGATGAAGCTTTGGAGAGAGAAATGGTTGTATCCGACGCTACGATGCATAGCGCCGAACAGGACAGTAGCGATTTGATTCCTCA
This sequence comes from Gymnocheta viridis, assembly GCA_956483585.1. NCBI lineage: Eukaryota > Metazoa > Arthropoda > Insecta > Diptera > Tachinidae > Gymnocheta > Gymnocheta viridis. Next base: position 57,999,130 of record OY101440.1, on the reverse strand, counting down.
CGTGGAAGTCCCCTTGAACGTCTTTCGGAACCAGATTGTAATAAGAGAGGGAAGAGAGTTGCGTAGTAGTTTACAGCCGCATCCTGGATTTAACAGACACCACGCGGACATCGACCAGATAACTTCCCAGTCTCTTACGGAAACGCTGAAGACGTGTTTAAATCCCGCCGTCATCAACGGTATCAAAATTCCCGAATGTTTCATTCAATTATTGAATAGCGTTTATTTGGATCACTTTGCTTCATATAAAATAAGAATCACTCAACGATTGGTAGAAGACGTCACCAACCCTGAGAGGATTTGTAGAATAATCGAGGCCGAGCATAAGCGAGCACATCGTAACCCTAAGGAGAACAGCCAGCAGATTTTAGAAAAGTTTTATTTTCCTCGCATGAGGAGCCTAGTACGACAATATACTGGAAGCTGCGAAATTTGTAAACTGAATAAATACGACAGACATCCGAGTAGACCAAAACTTCAGCCGACACCTATTCCTAACTACCCATGTGAAATCTTGCATATTGACATATTTGAAATGCAAGGGTTAAAATATATTAGTTGCATTGACAAATTCTCCAAATTTGCGAAACTTTTTCATATAAAAAACCGCTCTGCTATACACTTGAGGCATAAGCTGACCTAGGTTCTGCACTACTTTACTGTACCCCGTATGATCGTATCGGATAACGAAAGAGGATTTCAATCCCCCACTATATTGAATTTTATACGATCACTGGGGATTGAAATATACTTTACCCCGGTGCAGAGAAGCGAAGTGAACGGCCAAGTGGAAAGGTTTCATTCCACTTTAATCGAGATATATAGATGCTTATCTGGGGAATTGGGGAACAGAAATCCAAAGGACTTGGTTAATATTGCGGTTGACCGATACAACAATACTATCCATTCGGTAACTAGGAGGAAGCCCTCCGATATATTCTTTAATAGGTCCGAACGATTTAACTATAGAAAATTAGTGGATTTCCGTGACCAGATTAATGAAGACATTCGTGGCCTCATCGAATATAACCAAAGAACAGCCAATGATCGCCTGAACAAAACAAGGTCCGATCCAATCGACTTTGCTGAGAGTCAGGACATATTGGTAAGAGATAAGCAAATAAGACCCAAACATAAGCCACTTTATAAAAAACACAAGGTTTTGGAGAATAACAAGGTAACCCTGCGAACAACAGCAGGAAGAAAGTACCACAAAACACACGTAAAGGGGACGTAACAAACCTTGCAGTTGCCCCTGAGAAAATAATTATTACTAGCATATAAGAATTATAATTGGAACACAATTTATTAATACAAATTAGATCTATTATTTTATATTATGGGTGTACTTAGAACAATTTATTTTAATGATTCACGTAATTAATTTATAATTTGAAGATTGTAATTTTAACTGTTATAAGGTATCTTATAGGAAAATATTCTGTACTTTATTGTAATATGACCAATCCAAATTGGGAACATATTGTGAGATGTGCTTACACTAACCTCTATATTTTAAGTCTTTTATTATTTTTCGCATATGTTGGTGCCTTCCAAATTTTTGAGTACCAATCCCCCCTAGTGACTATCAAAGATGGTGAGGGATGGATTATCAACGGGTACTTAAGCGTTGTACATCTGATCAACCTTGAGGAATTCGAGAGGATGCTTCAAACAACTGCTGACGTATTTACTGCTTTGGCAAAGGAGGAAAAGGACAAAAAGTTCTTCGAATACCAACTTCAGAAGACGCACAACCGAATTGCAACAATAAGAGGTATTTCAAGAAAGAAAAGATCCATAAACTGGATTGGCTCAGCTTGGAAATGGATCGCTGGGAATCCAGATGCAACCGATTGGGATAAAGTGCTGGAAAGCCAACAAAGGCTCATTGGGAACAATGAACAACAATACATCATAAACGATAACCGGTTTGGGACAACGAGCGAATTGGTAGGAAAAATGAATGACCTAGTAGCCAGATTTAATAATAAAATCGTCGTGTCGGAAACAAATGATATGTTACATGATGCGCTAAATCAGGTATTGGTGATCAAAGAGAACATTGAGGAAATTGTAAGAGCTTGCCAGCTAGCTAAAGGTGGCATCGTGAATACAAACCTACTAGACGTAGAGGAGATTCATCAAATAATATCAGAAGTCGAATCGCTCCCGTACAATAATGAAATTGAGGCTATCGAATACGGGAAGCCCAGCATTTTTTCGAACGGAACGTCATTACTATACGTGCTGTCGATTCCAAAAGTAAACCCCAGTAAATACAATAAAATTCTACTTAGGGCAGCTATACGCCAAAATCGTCAATTTGATTTGAAATACAATACTGTTCTCATAAACCACGCGAACATATATGGGATCAGGAACCATTGTTCCTCTCTTAACAACATCACAATTTGTGCGTTGGACCAACTGGAAGAACTATCGGACGAAGATTGCTTATCAAAAATTTTGAGAGGAACCAACGCAAACTGTACCTTTCTATCAAACGGGGAGACCATAATAGAGCAAATCGAAGATGATATCCTGTATGTTTCAAATTTTAAAGGAAATGTGTCCTCAAAAGAGAATGCCGTGGGCTTGGATGGAACGTATTTAATACGACTCTTTAATGAAACCATTACGATCGGAGAAAGGACCGTTGTAAATGGAAGAATCACGAATATGCAAGCTCTCCCTCCATTATTAACAAATGTATACGAAAAAACACGCAAAGTTGATGTTAACTTTTTACATGAACTTCATGGAAAAAACATTCAGCATATTCAGAACTTAAGGAATCACGTAAATCTGTCCCTTTGGTCAAACGTTACAGGTTTCTGTTGTATTGTAGCGATGTCAATCATCCTTATCCTACTATGGAGGAAAATATTCGGTCGCATTACCATGCCAGCCCTCAAGCCCCAGGAAACCTGACACCAGATATAAATTGATCAGCGAGACGCTGATTTTTAAGGAGGGGGGAGTTAACACCTCACACCTTTTCAACCTACTTTTCATCATTATGTTCCACTGTACATTCACCTGTACGTTATTCCGACTCAGCAATATCCCAGACGGCGTGTGTTGCAATACGACACCACACTTAACTTGTGCAATCGTGAGAAATCTACTGACAAACCATTCCCATTAATTTAAGCTAGTATAAGCATTTTATAAAATATTTTATAAGTTTCTTTTTCCTAAATAAACGGGCGGTTTGGCATTCCAATTCTAGTGCTGAACGCGAACAGTTTGAATCAAAACGATCTCTTTTATTTCAAGTAAGTTAGTGAGGTTGGGCCCCATGGGCGGCCCACCATGTAATTTTTTTAGAAGTATGGTACCGACCATACTTAACTTGCATAATATTATACAAAACAACAAATCTTTACTTTATGACTGTTTAAATATGCTCATGTATACACACAATGTGTACATGTGCCCATGAACGCATTTCAGTATGTATGTGATGTATGTGTGACAAAAAAGAGCGAATTTACAACAACCACACCAATTTCCATCAAGAATTTGATGTTTTAGTATTTTATAATAAATAAGATATATTATGTACTTGTACGCGTAAGCTACTATGAAAAATACAACTGCTCTGTGATGTATAAGAAGCGCCAACCAGTAGATTGTTGGATTGAATCCCAACGCAACTTTTTAAAAAAATTTTACAAGTAAAATTATTTCAAATACAATTTTTTTGTCCATATTTTAGTTGTTAATGGACCGACTTCAATTGTTTTCAGTCTGAACCTTCAGAAAACTCCATACAAGATAATCTGCTTCATAATATTCACAGTGGGACAGTTGGGGCCATAAAAAACAACAGAATAAGAAATATAACAAAAAAAGTCTTTTGGCTATATCTCATTATTTATTGGACCGAGTTTTGAAACTGAACAATTTTATGAAAAATTCCAAGAGAATGGTATAAAATTTATTTAGTTAATTATAACTACACCAAAATATAGCAGACGGACAGACGGGCATCGCTCATTCGACTTCTCTATCTATAAGGATCCAGAATATATATACTTTATGGGGTCTTAAATGAATAATGAAGAAATAACATTTGGAATGACAAACCTATATTTACCCTTTCCAAATTTTTGGTGAAGGGTATAATAAAATGTAGTACCAAGAGGGAGAAAAAACTTTAGCAACGAGTGTAATTAAAGAAAACTATATTATATTGTTACGTTTCGACCTTCTGGATAACGTTTACTTGTTTGAGTTCTTTTAATTAGGTTAGGTTAGGTTTATAGGCCGCCAGTGGAGAACTAAGAAAGAGTACCAGCACACTTGGGTCCAAAGTAATTATGATCCCTTTGTGTTTACCTGAGGAAAGAGGAAATATGATAATGAAAGAAATTAAGTAAAGTATTGAAAATGGTGTAGAGGAGATCATAGTATGGAATTCAGTGAAGATGTAGAAGTGTAAAGTAAAAGGGAAAAGTAAAGATATAGATTCAGTGAAGAAGGGATCGTGTAGTCCACGACCAGGGGGGAGTCAGCGAGAGAACCAACCACTGCTCCCAATGAAGGAACTGATGTTTCTGAGACTCGAGCCCGACAGCTCCGAAAGGTTATTAAAGCGTCTCTTGTCTAGGAAACGAAGGCGTTTGTGCTCCAGTGCAGGGCAGAGGCAGAGTAGGTGACTTATGTTCTCTTCCTCCTCCTCGTCCTGACAGCTGAATCAATAGTCATTGTGGGGGATACCCATCCTTTTAGCATGGGTTCCGAAGGTGCAGTGCCCTGTGAGTGTGGCCACAAGGAACCGCAGTTGTTTTCCTGAAAACCCGAAGAGTTGCTTTGTTCTAGCAGTGTCAATATAAGGCCAGAGTGTTCTCGCTATAAGGCAGGTCGACTCAGTGTGCCATCTATTCTGGGCCGCCACTGTCTCCCAAGCTGCAGTTATGGTATCTTCATCAAGAAAGAATGAAGATATCAAGATTTGCTTTCGCTAAAATACAGGATCTAATGCGTTTGTCATTATTACCTGAGCTGGTTGCATACAGTAGTTTGTAGCCTTTGGCGCTAAGTTCAAGAATCCCCCCAAGATTCCCCTTTTTCTTCTAGGCGGAGGAGTAATGCAGCTGATGCTGCCTTAGAGTGGTGAAGGTTAATTTGGCAGATACTCACCATTGTAGCCGTCAGGGTCGTAGTTGACAACAATTTTCGGTTCCTCTGGACCTGGTTCCAGGAGAGCATTCTCGTCTTCCCCGAAAACCAGTTGCTCCAAGAGATCCCCCACAAAACCTGTGTCTGATTGGGAACATCCTGACGCAACTGATCCCTCAGGTTCAACCACGGCATCTGAGTTGGTATTGCTTCCCGAGTCCTCAGCCTGCGATACCAGTTGGCTGCTGGTGATTTCGGGATCGGGTTTGTCATCACCTCGGAATATGATACCTAAAAAGCCATGGTATACCAGACCCTATCCCGAAGTAGTGACAACGTCTCCTTGTTAAGGACCACGATCACCTTCCTTTGTGCACCAACCGGTTCGTGCACCCTGATAACCCTCCAACCGTGGGTTGGCGGATCAGGGTTCGCTCTTCGGAAGATGTTAAGGATTGCCGTAGGGTCGTGTGGCTTAGCGGTGATGAATTTAACTGCGCTCGGCCTACGCGGTATCTCGTCGACCGTAACCAGCTACAACTTCGCGCCGGGCCCCACTTCCCCTAGTGACTCGATGATAAGCTTAAGCTTGGATTCCGACCTTTCATCCGAGCATGACACCAGTTTCACATAGCCTTGAAACCAGCCAATGTCCTTACATTGAGGCGAAGGACCCAGGCTCTCACTGAGATCCTGCAGGTAGATGTCCAGCTTCTTCTGACAGATCAATCCCCATTTTGCATGATCGATTGCTCCGTCGCTGTTACTATTGTCAAGAATAGCTCTTAACGGCGGGTCTTTGGAGACTTCGCTGTAAGGTCTATTTATGACCCGGGTATCTACCTGCCTGGGGCGCTTGCTAGATGGCTGCAGTCGTTGGTTAGGCAGCTCCTCCCCTGATCGTCGCCGTTTGGTCGCCGTTAGTACCGCTGTCAGGGTTGGAGTATTCTATTGCAGCTAAGTGGGACCCAGCCCATGCCAGAGAAGATTTTTCCTCATTGGTCATGTTCTTGGCCGGTTTTTTGCCAGCTGCTCGATGTATCGTCGCAGCTCGTAGAAGGCTTTGCGCACAGGATGAATGTGTTGCAGAGATTCGGGTGCCTGTATTACAGCCAACCTGTACTACCGCAGTGGAGGGTGCTTGTGGCACAAATGGGGTATCAGCTGGTACACCCACAGTTGTTGGTTTAGCAGACACTTGTGGCGCAGCTGGTTGTGTTCCAGCCGGCGTGCCCGAATTTTTAGCTACTGATTTTTCGTCAGCGCGTGCTTTGCAAGTAGTTGATGTACTAGGACTTTCGTCCATAGACATACTGCGCATGATTCTAACGCTGCCTACTGGAAGAGCCGAACGTTTTGAGCAATCGGCCAGTTTGGGTTTCCCCGATTGACCGAGTGCAGTAGTTTTGTTGTTGTTTTTGTTTATATTGTTGTTCTGCGGCGTGCATGGACTAGGCAATTTATAGTTACTACCACCCGTGCCTTGGCATCGGAGGGCAGCTGTGAGCGACTAGTCCTCTTTACCCACTAACTAGTCATTCAGGTCTTCGGCACAACCTCCATTCACCTTAACCTTACAAGTGGTTGTTAGTTTTGGTCCGCGGGTCATATGCACCTTGGAACTTCAGAATTAGGCTTACCCTCCCAAACAGGTATTCTCTCCTTAGTGTGGAAAAGACCTGGTCGGGGGAGATACCCTCCAGAATTGTAGTCATCCCTATGGGAGCCAGGCAACCCCCACGAGCATCTATGGGTGTCTCGTGCAGAACGTCTGGACCCCCTCTTAATGAAGCCGACCACGAGCTAATCCATGGATGAGATGATGAACTCGATCGGGGTTCATCCTGGGAGACTCTAACCCTCCTTACCAACCTCCGAAATTACTCGATGGTTGTCAAGGATACTGGCGTCCACCGACTCCTGCGCCATCAAAAGTAATGTACGCCCTCGCCGAGTGGACCCTCGTCCTCGGATCGTGCCGGAACAATGATAGTGATCTCAGGTGACCACTGGGTCAGTGTATCACCTGTATCATTACCATGTCTCCCCCTATCCACCACGCGGGGACGCGTCCGAAGGGAGGCTAACATCTCCACATGGATTGAGTTCTTTTAATTAGTCAAAAATAAAATTAAAACACAACGAAAATTAATTTTGAACTTAATGATGTTTTATTTCCTTTAATACCACTGTTTTATTAAATACACGAAGTTTGTTTATCAACTTTAACAATATAAAAGATTTTTAGCAACTGATCTATGCACGATGTTTACAATGCTGTAGCCTAGACAAGACTCACTTCTTTGTGCCTGGCAGTGTCGGCTTATATAGCATTTGACTTGCTAAGGTTCTTCAACGTAGTAGGAAAATCCTCACCATGACAATAATACTATGTTCAGACGGCAACATGAACCACTTGGTTCACACTCTGAATCTGGATTGTGAATCATGCCGTTCATACGACACATTCGTCGTTCCTTTTGACAAATCTTCTTGATGTAGATATATACAAACATACATGCATAAATACATACGTGAATAGTTGGCACCAGTTTTACATTCTGTGTTATTTGGTTTGTTACAATAGATAAACATATTATAAACAAGTAAGAGAGATATATTCGGCTGTGCCGAATCTTATATACTCTTCATCATAGTATGGAGTGACAAAAGAAATCACAATCACGAAAATTCGCGCCCACGAAATACGAAAAAAAATAATTTAAATGGAAAAAATTACATTAAAGCAAAAAAATTGCCACTCACCGTCTCACGGACGCACCCCCACGTGATGGAAACAAAAAATTAATCACGATCACGCATTATTGGTTCTAATCTCTATTTCATAGTATAGGCTGATTTCATAAACACAGCTTCCACAGCAACACTGGAAGCATGAGTTTACAAGGCATTCTCGTGGTGCTTTGCAAACTGCGTTTATGAAGTCCGCCATAAATTATGAATTTCGTAACAAATTTGTTACACTTTCTTGCCTAGAGTGCATTATAAAAATATTAACATCCCCTTTTAGCACTTATATATTTTTTCACACATCCAAGAAGTGTTTCAACGTCTTTATCAATAGCCAGTGGTCTTCGACTAAACAAAGAAATGATTTGAAACGTAAGAACAGGTTTAATAATGAAGAAATTCTCCCAAAATAGATAAAAAATATCGACACCTATTGCATAAATCTGCTAGTCTAATGATTAAAATGTTCCAATATTATCTTCATATTGAAAATAATTTAAAGCTATCAAAAATTCTTAAAAAAAGAACGAACTTTTTCAAATAAAACGTAAAAGTAATAAAAATAACTAAAATGTATCAAAAATTTAAAAAAACATATATTAATAAATGGTTGGTCAGGATTTGAAACCGTACCTTCTTACCCGGTGGCACGGGTTCGAATCCTGAACACAACACAATGCTATTTTTTTTTTAGAATTTTAGATACATTTTAGTTGTTTTTATTACTTTTACTTTTTATTTGAAAAAGTTTGTTCCACAATTTATTTAAAAAACCCGACACAATCTCATTTATAATATTTTTTTAATTTTTGCGTTTTTTCCAATTTTATGAACGATAAAAGGTTTATTTTTCAAAAATATCCAAAATGTTATCAGATAGGATTTTGTACAATGATAAAATAATTATATAATGAATTTAGTAAGTTTTCGACGTTTTTATTTGATATAATATAATATTAATAACAAAAATAAAAATAACTTGACAGTGTAAGAAAAAATATTAAATTATAAAATATAACAACATATTTTAATTCATTATTTTAATTTAATTTTTTCTTTGAAGCTCGTATGATGTACGTATGTATGTAAACTAGTGGTATACTGATAGTTGTCTTTTTAAAATTTTGTTAACTTTTCCATTTACTTATCTGTATTGCGGTTGGACCAGACGATAAAGATTTTGGTTCAATATAACCTGTATGTTTCTGATATAGAAACACAATAGAGTTTCAACCTGTTAAGAAAACAGATAAATTTAATTAAAAACATTTTTTATTTAAATCTTCTTCTGCATTTAGTAAGTAACACAGAAAACTAAATATGAAAAATTACGATCAAATCGCGAACAGAAAGCTTTTTGCTCTCAAATCCAATCTATAATTCCGCTTATTTTCGTAATATTTAACCATTAATCCGCGTCCAATTCCGTAGTGCGTGCTATCGACATGCGACATTCCGCAAAACTATGATTTTTTAGGTGTTTTTAATGAATGTAGGACCAGTTTATTTTATATGAATATGAAGAAATCAATTTTTTGTCTCGTAAGATCTTAAGTTATCATTTTGAATGTGTTGAATTGGGGAAAATACGAAAATATGCAAAACAAAATGAAATACAAATATGTATGCATATACTATTTTTGGAAATTTTCCCCAAATATTCCGATCTAAAAATCCAAAGTTCATATGTATGTATACGATAGGAACTGATTGTTTGAAAAATAGTTGATGAATTGCGAACGATTCTTAAAATACATTTTATTTAAGCCCACATTAAATTATTAAATTTGTGGAAAGTAGGTATTTGCAATACTTTTATTCAAAATACAAATGCATTTTAAATTTTTATTCCAAATACAAAATAGTTTTTAATAAAAGTGTAATATTCACAATGGAAATGATATTTTTTAAGTTTTTTTTAATAAATTTTGGAAATAATTTCCAATATTGCAGATGCAATTTTTAGAATATGCGCTATTTTCGCGAGGTTTTTAATTTTTTAGTTTCTTTGCTAATTAAATTTTGAAGCTTGATATCAAATTGAATTTTTACATCATACTTTGTTTTATTTTACAGAAAAATGGCAATTAATTGAAGTGCTTTTGAAGATTAACTCACTGATGTTACAGAATGAAAGAAACATTTCATATCAAATTCTAGCCGGGAAGAGATTTTCCTGCTTTGTTATGTGTTACTAAGTATCCAAACAACATTTTAATTGTCAAAAGATTTTTTGTCACATTGTTCAAATACAACAATAATACCGGGTCCTGATATACTGCAGGTACGCTCTGCACCTGAATATAGAAAATAATTAAAATTACACAAGTATAAAACAGGATATAAGCATCAATTTTGCCTTTCTTCTGAAATCACAAATAGTCTTAAAAAATGTAATATTAATACAGTATTTTTCGGTTAATTGCACATCAAAATTTGCACAACTTTTTGTTCAATTAACCGGGGAACCAATTAGCCGATACCCGCTTAATTGAACAATTCGTTCAATTACAAGAATCCCGTTTAATTGAACAATTTGTTCAATTACAGAAATCACGCATAATTGGAACTACATACTAATGAATTAAAAGAAATCGCATATGTGCACTTTAAGTTTTTCAAAATAATTTTTTTTTACCTTAAACGAAAAAAATTCAAGTAACAGAAAAAAATGTACATATATGTGTATACGCAGGTATTTATTATTGTAGGTATGTACTATTAAATGCACTATTTATGTTCACATTAGTTTTACAAAAAAATAAAATTTATAAACTAAAAAACAATTCATATATTTTTTTTACAAAAAAAAACATAAACTTAAAGAATAAAAACAATCCATATGCATATACATACAGCTCTTCCATTCACGTAAGTATTAAGTATTAAGCGTGCGAGAAGATAACAAACTAAGTTAACAAACTAAATCTGTTTCGCTCATTTTGAATAGAGCGAAAAATATGTTCTCTCTTTGCAGTTTGCAGAGCCAAATTTCAGTTCTACCAAGTTGAAAAAGTGAAATTTCTTGCAGAAACCATTTAAAACAGCTATTTTATTGTGAATATATGATCTTCTTCTTTTTTGTATATGGGAGAGGATTTTAAAGTTAACAAACTAAATTAACAAACTATTTCAATATTCTTTATTAATAAGAATAAATCATAAATTTGTTAAAACAATACAATGAATTATGATGATTACTTATAGCACACTATCAAGATTTAAGTAAATTAATTTATGTAATATCGAATACCTGGAAATATCGTTACATTCCGTATCTAGATACATTACCCTTATTATATATTTCATTCTTAAACAAAATCTAGGAATTCTTCCTGGACAGGACCAACTGCACTTGAAAGGAGACATTATTGCCTTCAATTTGGTATACAATTTATATAGCCCAAAAGTTTTTTGTTGAACAAAGTTTTAAGTTTAATATTTTTTGTATATTTACTCGTACATAGTGTCTTGACGATCCATTACATTTCTTTAATATAAATAATATAAAATATCATTATGGTTATTTATATACGAAAAGAAAATGTAAGCGATAAAAAATACTGTAATATGCATGCATAATATTATACTAATAAACGTACAAAAATAAGTTTAAAGAAACAAACAAAAACAAAACAACAAATCATTGCTTTTCGATTGTTTAAATATACACATGTATACACACAATGTGTACATGTGCCCATGAACGCATTTCAGTATGTATGTATGTGATATATGTGTGACAAAAAGGGAAGATTTACAACAACCACGCCTATTTCCATCAAGAATTTGAAATTTTAGTATTTTATAATAAATAAGATATATTATGTTCTTAAACGCGTAAACTACTATGAAAAATACAACTGCTCTGTGGTGTACAAGAAGCGGCTGTGACTACCAACCAAGAGGTTTTTGGATTGAATTCCCACGCAAGTTTTTAAAAAAAAATTTAAAAGTAAAATTATTTCGAATGCCATGTTTTTGCTCATATTTTAGTCGTTAATGGACCGACTTCAATTATTTTCAGTCTAAACCTTCGTAGAACTCCATACAAGAGATCTGCTTCATAAAATTGACCGTAGGACAGTTGGGGCCATAAAAAACAACAACAGGATATATAACAAAAAAAGTCTTTTGGCTATATCTCATTAATTATTGGACCGAGTTTTGTTATTTTCAAACCGAACAAATCTATGAAAAATTCCAAGAGAATGGTATAAAATTTATTTCTCTATGTTGTGTTTTGGTCTTCATTCTAACTACACCAAAATGTAGCAGACGGACAGACTGTTATGAATTCATGTGTCACAAGAAAAATGCCAAATATTTAGGGCACTAAAAAAATATGATACTTCTTTTCTTTATTGCATATAAATATTAATATGAAATCTAAGAAGGGTCTAGCTAAACAATTATTACAAACCAAATGCAATACACTTGAAAATTGCATTACTCATAGTTGGTGTCAATACACTTAAGAAATATTCGGATATATGAGAAAGTAAAATTGAATTCAATATGTTTAAAAGAAAACCGATACATTGTTGCGACACAAAGCAAACACATGAATGCATGACATTCTCTCTTATAGTATATAATCTTTTTCCAATATATTAGTTAAGTTTAATTATTCAAATAAATATACCAAAGCACATCTCATTACAATAAAGTTCATTTACGGAAGTTATTGTTAATAAAAAGAATAAAGCAAGAAAATTGCATGTTGTATTGATAAAAAAAAGTGAAGAATAAATTTGTATATTCATATGCATCAATAAAGGAAATATACCAAATGGCGACCGAGACTAAAGTCGGACCTCGCAATCAGTGTAAATAAATTTTGTGTTGTTTTCAAATAAATGTAAAAGTTCATAAAAACAATAAAATTAGAATCACAAACACCCCTACTAAATAAACAATAAAAAAAACTTAAATTAACTTAAATGGGGTGGTGGACAAAAATTATACAATCAGTGCCAGTAATATTCGCAGGCTATGAAGTAGGCAAAGCAGTTAATGAAAACGAGAATGAACGGCACCCACCGATCCAAACTCAAAATTATAATGTTGATGTGCTAGTTGAAGTGGGTTTAGGATTATCAGTGATTATAATAATCATCATATATTTGTTCAAGAAAATAATTTCAAAATTACACCAACGTATTTAAAAGCAACGAGTTAAGTTAAAAGCGAAAGAGCCATGCCGGGTGATCGCCAACACTAAAACAAAAAGCGAAAGAGCCCATGCCGGGTGATCGCCAACACCGAATCAGCAAGCGAAAGAGCCAATATCAAAGGAACGGAAGAGTCAATACCAGATGATCGGCAACAGCCTATCCATTAAGTTAAGTTAAATGAACCAATTTTTTTTCAATTTATAAAACATACATATATAAATTCCTCCTCCAATTATGTAAAAAAAAAAAAAAAAAAAAAAAATTTTATTATGTAATTATCAGATATTTTAAATCAATTACCTTGCAGTTAGATATTATATTAAAGTGTTCTTATGGATGAGCCCAAATGGTCATCAATAATTGAAAAATTACAATCATACAAAAACGAATTTGATAAAAGCTATAAATGCATACATAAAGGTCAAAAACCAAGTATAATTACCATTAATAAGCATTTAGAATTGCTACAACTATATTATAACAAATCCATTATCTTAGTTAGTGAGATTAGAGTCAAGTTGACTACAGAACATTTGAATGAGTGTGAAACTATCTTAGACAATTTGAACTACAAAATTTTAAAAGTTTCTAAGGAACTTGATTTATCATTTACACCCCCCCCCTTTACACCAACAAATAGAACTCCCAAGTTTGTCTCCAAATCAAAATATAACCGCAGAATCAACCATGGTTGACCCAATAAAATTTCTGGAAACTGCCAGTAAAATTTTGCCAGATTTCGATGGCACTTTTATAAATTTGCGCAAATTCATTGACGCGATTAATTTACTAATATCAATAAAAGGAGACAATTCCGAATCTCTTCTTATAAATATAATACACACGAAAATAACAAGTAATGTGCGAAACAAGTTAGAAGGTCTTGATACAATTGTATCAATAATAGAAAGATTAAAAAACGTAGTCAAAGGAGATTCAGCAGACTCATTATTAACAAAACTAAATGCTATTAAACAACATGATAAAAGTAAAACACAATACGCTAAGGAGGTTGAGCAACTTTCCAATGAATTAGCAAATTGTTATATGTCAGATGGCATGACTGAAGTGGCCGCAAATAAAATTGCTACAAAAGCAGCAGCAAAATCATTCATTCAAAACACAAGCTCTGAACGAGCTAAATTGATAATGCAAGCAGGAACGTTCAACACCATTGAAGAGGTTGCATCCAAATTTCTGGAAATAGATACTCAATCAAACAATTCCATTATGTTCACGAGATACCGAGGCAGAGTACCTCACAATTTTAATAGGAGCCATAATCATAATAATTATAGAAATTATAATAATCGCACTAATAACAATTATAACAGCCGCAATAACAACCATAACCGAAATAGATATATTGGTCGTAATAATAACCGTAACAACTATAACACCCGAAATAACGATAATCGCAATAATTTTAATAGAACTGTTCACCATATTAGTGCTCATCAGCAGGGAAACGAAGAAGACCCCCTGACCACCCATCTGGGGGAAAACTAAATATTGATAACAGCATTAACTCCGCAATATTAGATAATAACACCATTTATCACTTCAATTTAAATTTATCAAGCTATTGCTCTATTAAAAACACACTGAGTAGAAATTTCAACACGTTCCTAGTGGATACTGGTGCGAGTGTATCTGTACTGAAAAATTGTTGTATAAAAACAAAAGAGAATTTCAACACTTCATATAAATGTAAACTTACAGGTATAGGCGATAATCCAGTTTATACAATAGGGAAAATTACAGGAAATTTAATTAATCAGAACATTTTAATTAAACATGATTTTCTTATCGTTAATGATAACTTTCCAATCCCCACCGATGGAATTTTGGGTCTTGATTTCATCACAAAATTCAATTGCATCCTAGATTTTAGCAAATATAATCAACTTCTAGTACTCAGACCAGATGATTTCCCAACTGAAATAACATTCAAATTAAAAAATCAACCTTCTTCACAAAACTTTTTATCAATACCCGCACGGAGTGAAGTTATTAGGAGAATAAACATTGAAACAAAACATAGTAATATATTCATACCAAACCAAGAAGTCGCTCCTGGAATATACATAGCCAATTCCATTACCTCGAATAAATTGCCTTACGCTCGTATTATTAACACTACAAACGAAAATGCATTCATCTCAAATATAAACATTATCACGGAAAACCTAACAAATTACCATATAGTTCCAACCCCTCAAAACCAAAATAAAAATAGCAAAGTCAGAACAGAAGAAATTTTAAAGAAACTTCAGATCAACTTCCCAAAATTTGCATATGACAATCTGACAAAATTATGTTCGCAATATACAGATGTTTTCGGTTTAGAATCTGAAAAAATTTCATCCAACAATTTTTACAAGCAAAAGCTCAGATTAAAAGACGACACACCAGTCTACATAAAAAATTACAGAATTCCCGAAGCCCAAAAATCTGAAATAAATAGCCAGGTAGAAAAACTGATAAGGGATGATATAGTAGAACCTTCTGTGTCCGAATTTAATAGTCCAATATTACTTGTGCCTAAAAAATCGCTACCAAATAGCACTGGAAAAAGATGGAGACTAGTCATTGACTACAGGCAGGTCAATAAAAAGTTATTAGCTGACAAATTTCCTCTTCCTAGAATTGACGACATTCTAGATCAACTAGGAAGGGCAAAATATTTTTCCTGTCTTGACCTTATGTCAGGATTTCATCAAATAGAACTTGAAGAAAACTCTAGAGACATCACTTCTTTTTCGACTAATACTGGGTCATACAGGTTTAAACGACTTCCTTACGGACTAAAAGTTACCCCGAATTCTTTCCAACGCATGATGTCCATTGCGTTCGCTGGTCTAAACCCATCTCAAGCCTTCTTGTACATGGACGATCTTGTTGTCCTGGGATGCTCGGAAAGTCACATGCTGAAAAATCTTAAAGACGTTTTTGAAACTTGCAGAAAATTTAACCTGAAATTACACCCTGACAAATGTATATTTTTCAAACATCAAGTAACATTTTTGGGCCATAAGTGCTGATGGAAAGTGATGGAAAATTTGAAATCATAAAAAAT
Organism: Gymnocheta viridis; assembly: GCA_956483585.1. Classification (NCBI taxonomy): domain Eukaryota; kingdom Metazoa; phylum Arthropoda; class Insecta; order Diptera; family Tachinidae; genus Gymnocheta; species Gymnocheta viridis. The sequence continues at coordinate 57,982,993 of OY101440.1, read as the reverse complement.
TATCCACAACCCAAAAATGCGGACGATGCCAGAAGATTTGTTGCCTTCTGCAACTACTACCGTAGATTCATAAGAAATTTTGCTAAATATTCAATTCACCTAGGAAAAATACGAATTTTATTTGGTCAAAGGAATGCGAAGAGGCATTCCAGTATCTAAAGAACTCCCTTTTATCGCCACAGATATTGCAATATCCAAATTTCGAAAAGCAATTCTGCATCACGACGGATGCGAGTAAAGACGCATGCGGAGCTATCCTTAGCCAAGAATATAACGGTATCCAATTGCCTGTTGCTTATGCTTCAAGAGCCTTTACCAAAGGTGAATCTAACAAATCAGTTATTGAACAAGAGCTTACAGCAATACACTGGGCTATCAACTTTTTTCGTCCCTATATCTATGGAAATAAATTTCTAGTAAGAAGCGACCATAGACCATTAGTATATTTATTTTCCATGAAAAATCCTTCATCTAAACTTACTAGAATAAGATTAGATTTGGAAGAATATGATTTCGCAATAGAATACATACAGGGCAAACAAAATTGCGGAGCTGATGCTTTATCACGTTTGAATTTTAGTGACTTAAAGACAATGGGTGAACACATTAATGTACTACAAGTCACTACCCGACTACAAAACAAGAACAAACAAGTTTATGACACCAATATTAATTCTGATACTAATCAGAATGTAAATAAACCACGCGCATACGAAATAATTAATACAAATGAAGTAAGAAAACTAGTTCGCTTAAAGTTTACCCAAGTAGTAGATACACTTAGGTGTTCACTAATAAAAGGGAAACATATTTTGATGAAAATTGTTGTTGATGACTTTATTGTTAATGGAAAGATTGAATTAGATCGATTCTTACCAAAGCTCGAACAAATGGCTAACAATAAAGGGCTACAAAAGTTGCAACTATCACTTAATGACATAATATTTGAAAGCACTCGAGTAAATAAATTTAAAGAAATTGCGAACAATAAATTAAACAATTTAGAAATTGCGCTAACACCAAAAATAACGGTAATCACAGATGAAAAGGAAAAACTTGAAATAATTAAGAAAAATCATGATGATCCACTGCTTGGTGGCCACCCAGGGATCACAAGATTATTAAATAAACTCAGAAAAAATTATTATTGGAAAAATCTGACTAAACAAGTTACCAAGTACGTTAAAAATTGCGTGCAATGCCAATTAAACAAAGTACGTCCAAAACATAAAGAGAATTTAGCAGTCACACCAACCCCAGCCAATCCTTTTGACATCGTTGTTATAGATACAATAGGGCCATTTATCAGATCAAATGCGGGAAATGAATATGCAATAACAATGTTATGCGACCTTTCTAAATATCTAATAACTGTTCCCATAACAGATAAATCAGCAAAATCCGTAGCAAAGGCAATATTCATGAATTGCGTTTTAAAATTTGGACCCATGAAAACAATACTCACAGACATGGGTACCGAATATAAAAATCAAGTTCTTGATGAACTGTGTAAACTACTTAAAATAAAACAATTACATTCTACAGCGTACCACCATGAAACCTTAGGCGCCGTTGAACGCTCCCATAGAACATTCAACGAGTACCTGAGAACTTATTTATCACCAGAAAAAACAGACTGGGACGAATGGTTGGTTTACTTTGAATTTTGTTATAACACAACTCCATCCTCAGTACATGGGTATAGCCCATTTGAGCTGGTGTTTGGCAAACCACCCACACCGCTCAACTTTATTCTGAAAGGGGGAGTGGACCCAATATATAATATTGAAGCCTATGATAAAGAAGTAAAATATAGGCTACAATTGGCACACCAACGAGCCAAATCGTTAATTGAAAACAAAAAACTTAGACAGAAAGAAAGGTATGACAAAATGTCACACCCACAAAATATCAATATAAATGATATGGTACTGATAGAGAATACAACCGGACATAAACTAAACCAATTATATACAGGTCCTTATCAGGTTGTAGCAATAGAGGATAAGAACGTAGTAGTAAAATTAAAAAACGGAAAAACTTCCACTATTCATAAAAATAGAATAAAAATATTTCATAACGATTAAAATTAGTTAAATAAGTAAATAAGGTGGATCCCCTAAAACTTTATTATCTAAAACCTAAAACATATGCATATAGTTTAAGTTCTAAAATAATTTTACATTAAACAAAAAAAAAAATTTAAATTTAAGAGAAAAAACATGTCAGAATGCACAAGAATGATCTTGACATTATCTGAATAATTGCAAGATCATTCTTTCGAAAAAGGGAGGTGTTATGAATTCATGTGTCACAAGAAAAATGCCAAATATTTAGGGCACTAAAAAAATATGATACTTCTTTTCTTTATTGCATATAAATATTAATATGAAATCTAAGAAGGGTCTAGCTAAACAATTATTACAAACCAAATGCAATACACTTGAAAATTGCATTACTCGTAGTTGGTGTCAATACACTTAAGAAATATTCGGATATATGAGAAAGTAAAATTGAATTCAATATGTTTAAAAGAAAACCGATACATTGTTGCGACACAAAGCAAACACATGAATGCATGACATTCTCTCTTATAGTGTATAATCTTTTTCCAATATATTAGTTAAGTTTAATTATTCAAATAAATATACCAAAGCACATCTCATTACAATAAAGTTCATTTACGGAAGTTATTGTTAATAAAAAGAATAAAGCAAGAAAATTGCATGTTGTATTGATAAAAAAAAGTGAAGAATAAATTTGTATATTCATATGAATCAATAAAGGAAATATACCAAAAGACGGACATCGCTCATTCGACTTCTCTATCTATAAGGATCCAGAATATATATACTTTATGGGGTCTTAAATGAATAATGAAGAAATTACATACGGAATGACAAACCTATATATCCCCTTCCAAATTTTTTGGTGAAGGGTATAAAAATTATTAATAAAATATGTTATATTTTTAATTCATACACACATTTATTTTTTTGGTTTGATTTTTGTTTACATATTAATACATACATATGTATGTACACGTGTGTACATAGCTAGTTAAGATAAATTAGTGATATTTTATCAAAACTAGCGATGATAGAAATTTCTTGATGGTTCGTAGCTAGGTTCAAAATGAACCAAGTAGGTTCGCTCTCAAAATTTTGTATGACGAACCATGTTGATTCAATTAAGATTCGACCGCGAACCGTGAATGAGAGAGCGAACCTCGATAATTGCTGTCCGTGTGCACATGCTATAAGTTTGCTTGTGTAAGCCATGTTGTTTTTCAGCTATGTTATGAAAGCGGCGTGGAGATGGGAGTAGCAAACGTAAAAAAATGTGGATGGCCAACTAACCAATTTTATGTAAAGTTTATCTGTAATCCAATCGAGGGCGTTAGCCTTTGTTTACAATTGCTATGAAGATTTTTGATACAGATTTCTTAAACAATCTATTAGATTCTCGTTGCTGTTTCTAGAACTTTCTTGAGTGTTCTGTTTCCGTTAGTTTGAACTTGAGTGCTCAAATTTGCATGCACACGGTTGATTAAACTATGCTTAATCACCGCTGTATTTTTATGTCCGTTAAATTTGAATCTACATTTAAATTTTATAACAATATATAATGTCTGATTCAGCATGTTTCCTTTGCGTCTTCCAATATTTTCAAGGGTTAGTGGTTGAGGCTTCATTTTTTATTTTATTTGTAAAATAATAAAACTTTTATGGTATGTATGTATATACTTATATATATTTTTTTGTATAGTTATTTTGAATATTTTGCTTTGTTGGAAATTAACAATTATCCAGCCCTATTGATGAGTTGTTCTAGTTCTGTAAAGCTGCAGCCATTTTCAGATTGACAGTTACGAATTTCAAGAGAATTTCAAAGTATATGTAAGAGTGTACCCTTTCCCAATCTTCTCTCCCTGTATACCCACAAACTAATACTTTCACAAAGAAAAATTTGATGGTGTGAACCGTGACTAAGTGCTCCACAACGCGTAAGACGGTCTAAAAAAAATTAACGTGTTCTACAAATTTGTTGCGGGGCGATACTATATTCAGTAACAAACTTACCCAAGAGTACTGAAAACCACCACCGTTATTTGCCCTGTTTCATGTGCGTGTTGTGACATTCAGAACAACTAATAAAAAGGCGGCATTCAAATTCCATTTTTCATTTATTTTGCTTTTAATTGTTTGCCATATATACATACATTTATATTTCTTGTAGAGATAAATTAAATAGATTAAACTAAATAATATTGTGTAGTTTTGTTTTTTATGTTTTCCTTTTTTTGGTAGTATGCTGTCAAGAAGTGTGTGTGTCAGTTGGCCGCACTACTTGTTTTGTTGTAATTCACCAATAAACATAGAATGATTATACAAACAAAACCATGTTCTATAAACATGCTGTTAATGTTGAAAAGGTCGTTGAAGCAAAGAGTTTCAAAAATTGCTATACTTCTACTTCGGTGATTCAATTTTACCTCAATTTTTATTGTTTTGCTTAGAGCATGTTTACGATGAAGATGATGTCCCTGCGACAAGTCGCTTCCCTACAAGAACAGTGACGGTCATTTGACTGGTAATATGACTGGCATTGCTAATTGAAATACCGGTCATCACGTAGAAAAAAGTTTCCATCATTTTCTTAAGACCAATATGAAAAAAATTACCGAAACTTTTGTGTACGTGTGATCTTTCATCCCTTTCTAACTACCAAATTTTATCGTACACAGAACATATGCCTGAACTGCACACTTTTATGTTTTTAATGGTCAGCGCTGATACAAGTATTAGTCACATTTGACTAATCAACCTTGATGTGCATATGGGTCACCGCTGACTTATTAAACTTGACCGACATGTTGGTCACCGCTGACTTGTCAAACTATATGAATTCATTCACCAGTGTTGATGGAAATTTCTGTTGAAATAAAACGCGATTTTTTTCAATTCAGTTGTTACATTATAATAATATTTATAAGAAAATAATACGTTTAGTAGTGTAAATAATATGTACAATAATAGCGTTTGTAAAAATTCAAATTTAAATGTGAAAATAAATAAAATGCATTCCCCTTTAGTGCCATGAGCATAAAACCCATAACTTGAGCACCAGCATGCAATTTAAATTTCAGTGGGGTTTGTTAAAAGGTCCAAAATTTTGTCTCCAACTTGTTTGCTAGCGGGAAGGGACTGAAAGTGTATTAAAGTTAGAACTTTAATTTTGTTTATTGCTTAAAAAATTTATTTGTGTAGTTTAAGTAATAGCTACAGTAAGTAGCGATAGCACATATTGAAGAGACACTCTAATTTTCTTACCATAATATTATCTGATTGATATTGATGTCCTTGCGATCAGAGCTATCTTCACCTTCATCCGGCAGATCATTGATTATATTATAATCCAGCATGTGGCCATCTTCAAATCAAAATTAATAATAACTATTACTTAAAGTGCTGCGGTGTGAAAAAACACTTTTTAAATATATATGTACTTATCTTTTTGCTTGAAATAAATATATCACAAAATGTTAGCTTCGAGACTTTTTTTTACAAAAATTATGAGTGCATTAAACTTTTACTGTCATAATCCCAAATTATCTGAAAAATGCAACAGAATTGGTCAACGTTGACGGATTTTTCCGTCACCAATGACAGCCATATGCTTGTTGTAATGTTAAATTCCTATAAATGTATTAGTATGAAATTGTGTACGTAATAGTTTCGGTCATCCATTTCTTGTAGAGTTGCTGCTCGTGTTTGCCGGGGAATAGAATAGAGTAGTGACAATCTTGCCGCTTCTCTTTTGCACATATCTTTCGCTCGTACTTTTTGTTTTTTATTTTTTGTTATGTATGAGATAGTGTTGCCAGTGACCAATTTTTTACTTGTATTCTTCAATAAATTCTTCCTTGGTTAAATCCGACATTTTGCTTTTAATAATTACTTTTGCTTTATAAGTTATTGCCTGTAAGCATATTAATTTTATATTTCACAAACTAGAAGAAGAAGAATTTATCATTTAAATTTATAAAAGTACACTGACTCTTGCGACAATAAATCTTTATGAACGTAAGCATTGTCGCAGCGACATCACTCCCATTGTAAATCGGCTCTTACTACCTCAGTAGAGTTACCAATAATATCACGTTCACAACTTTATAGGGCAATAGTTGGGAATAACTATTATTGTTAATATTTCCAAAAACTTTTGTTTGTTGAGGGTTTTTTTAGCTAGTCTATATACATGTATTTCATTGGCGCTAAAGCCAAATCATCAGTAGACGTTAATCTTAATCTTTGAAAGAAGATTTCATTATTATTGTTAATATTTCAACTAGATTATTGCTATAAAAAGGCATGAATTGTCTTATTTCTGTATATTTAAAGAACAAGTATATTTTGTAGCATGATTACACTCGTTATCTTACAACATGATTTCATTCCTTAAAAGGCATGCATATCATGAAATAAATAAATATCAAGTGTCACTAAAAATTCACATGGTCAGCAGACACTATTTGACACCTCGTGCCGCTGCACTTGAAATATGCGTTTGAGTATGAAAATACTAAACGGTCAGTGTTGTGACATTGCACACACAATTTGTCTAACTCTGTCGCTGCATTTGAAATACACTTCATGTTTGTGTGTGTTCTATGCCGCCTCACATTTCATCGGTGGGAAACACATTTACATATTTTGTTTTCCCGCTGAACTAATTTTAAGTAATTATAAGAAACCAAATGTAAGCACAATAGAATTAGGGGGTTAATCTTTCTTCTCAAAATTTGTATAAAAGAAGGAGATTTACCCAACAGAAAACACAGAAAGAAAATAACCACTGGAGCGACGCACGAGTTGCTCAGTGAAATAAAATTAATTAAAATAAATCTTTTACTGTTTTTTTTTATATGCAAAAATCTTAAACTAAAATAATACTACAATTTCTTTAAATATATTTACAAAATAAGTTTAATTTACAGCAGTGCTATTCAACCTTTTTGGCTCGTGTACCACTAAATTCACGACAAACTTTTCGCGTACCACCAAAAAAAATATAATGTACTGAAAAATAATTAGATCAATAAATACCAAACAATTTTAAAATTTTTAATCCATTTTATTTATAAATAATAAAAAACAATAAAATTAAAAAAAAATAATTTATTGGTATGGTTACCATTCGCTTACATTTGTTATTTTTTATTAAATGTATGTAGATGAGAGTGTTACTTAAATTTAAAAATTCAAAATTTTACAAAAAAGGTATACTTTTATGATGATTTTTCTTTTTGTTTCCAATTGCAAAATAGAAATCGTAAAAATTTTAAAAGATTTCGCGCACCACCTGGAAATTTTTCGCGTACCACCAAGTGGTACGCGTACCATAGGTTGAATGGCACTGATTTACAGTTATAATTTTGCTACAATCCTGTTGATTGGTATGTATAATTCTAATAGTGGGGCAGCAGTGTTTGTCTTATTGTTATTTTACTTTCTGAAAACTTAAAACATTCCATTCTTGAAAATATTGTTGAAATCTGAGTGGAAAGTTAGAAATTTAGGTGTATTATTAAGGACGTGTGAGTGTATTGTTACTTTTAGGTATTTAGTTTCATGTGTAAATGCTAGGTAATTAAAGTTTAAAAGACAGAGAAAATTTAGAAATAAAACATTTATAGTCTGAACCGAGACATTGATTCATATTTCTAGTTTTGACAGCTCATAGTTGCACACACCTTATTAATCGGCCATTATTCAACATCAACAAAATTAAAGACAGAGTTGGCTTATAATTAGAATAAACATCTTGCACGTTTTCTCATTGATTGCTAACAGCATTAATTTTATAAATTTTGTTGGTGAAAATATATTTTGAAATAGTTTATAGATCGTCAATAAATAGGAAGAGGAACACTATAATTTTGTGAGCTGATTGTGATAATTTTTGTGTGCTGTATCCTGCCAATAGCAGGAAATAAAATATTCAACACAGAGTTTGTTAAAAAAACATTAATTCAGTGTTTCAAAAATTCATGGAAGTTGATTTTGCTTTTATTTGTTTTTTAAATTAAACTGCAATATTTGATTGATTCCAAATATTTTCCACAAGCTGTTTAAATAAGGTCAGTTATGCATGCATACATAATATTGTCAGTAACAATAAAATTCTTTCAAATTAAAAAACTGCTTAAATTGGAACAAATCCTTATTAACCATTAAAAAACATTGTTCCTTACATATGTATGTGCATTTGTACATTTCAATGTCATTGCCGTGGCACGCATGTTTTCCTTGGCTATTTTTCTAAGAGTGCACAAACAATAAAGAGTATCTATTAAGTAGAGAATACTGACCCAGTTAAATATATGTACATATGTATTTTTATTACAAATTTATTTATTGAAAGATAAATCAATTTCGGTTGCAATCCAAAGACAATTTTAGTTTATATTTCACCCTTATCAGAATAATAGATGTTAGGGAACAAGTCTAGTTTAGTGAAACAGCGCAAAAAAAATAAATAAAAAGTACACATATATACGAGTTATGGGCCTCTGAAGTTTGCATATACATACATACATATGTACATAGTATACATACATATATGTGATTTTCCACTGCAAATGAAAAATATTTAACTCTTGAGTTCTGCATACAGTTTATACAAAATATCCGAAAATGTTACGAGTGTAGGTATTCAAATGAAAGGATTTTCTCCTCTATGGTATAACAAACACCGGCTTCGATAACGAAAGCATTTTTGTATAGCCGGCCTTAGGCCGTGCTTAAGGATTTTCTCCTCCATTTTCGCATAAATTTTCTATATTCTAAAAAAACTCCTCAAAAGCTTTAAAATGATACCAATATTGGCCGTATACGTTTATAAATGCAGTGTAAAATCACATATATATATAGGGAAACTTCTATAACTCGGCCTATAACTCGGGAACTATATGTTTCCGCCATTTTTTATTTAACATTTTCTTCTTATTTCACTATTTTCTACACTCCTATAAACTGGACTTAGCCAAAGTTAGTAGACCTTGATTCCACCACTGGGTTGTGAAGTAAAGCCGTACAGTGTCGGTAATAATAATGGGGGTTCGCAAAATGTTTAATATTTTATATAACTGAAATAAAATTCATTTAAAAATTATTCGAACAATTTTAGTTTAGTGACACATTCAAAAAGATTTATTCAAAAGCTAAAATGATACCAATATTGGCAATATACGTTTAGAAATGTATTGGAAAATGATATACATATATACATATGGAAATTTCAGACGCCCATAAATCGAAAACTGCGTTTCCCCCATTTTTTATTTAACATCTTATTTTTCCATTTTCTACACCCCAATTTTTTTGAGCTCTTTATTCTAATTATATACAGCAGTAACTCGATTCTTGCACATACTTGATACTTGCACACCTCGATTCTTGCAACATAGAAATATTTTTCATTACGCACTCAGTACTTGCGACATCCGAAAATTTTGAACTCGATACTTGCAACATTTTTGTATTACTCTTGCGTGCTGCTTTGTTTACGTTTTGTTAGACTGAATACATTTCGGGAAAACCCCGTCGTTTTATGCTGCTGATGAAATGTAATTTGAATCAGTTTTAAGCTGACTATTGGGAGGTGCGGTGTCATAATGACAGAAAAAATTTACGTTGCTGACAATTAAAGACAAAGCTGAGATTTTAAATAAATTAAGTGCTGGATTTTCCAACAAATTCCTTAGACAAAAGTTTTCATGTGTATAGATCAACAATAACTCGTGTTAAGAGAAATGAAAACACCATAAAAAAATTTGTGGCGCATTCTGAATCCGGCTCTGGGAGAAGAAAGACGCTTAAACCCTCGGAGTTTCCAAAAATGGAAATATTCGAAACTTAGATTTTAAACAGATGTATGTGCCTTTTATTTTGTATGGGAAATTAATACTCGGTACTTGCACCGAGCCCGGTTTTTATTACGTGCAAGAATCTAGTTTCTACTGTATTTATATATATATGTATATATATGTATATTGTAGTATAGGTTAATGGGGAAGCCACCATTCAAATGGTCCGTCAGTTCGGTCCCGTTGTGATAAATAGTATACCAAGTAGAAAATTATCCATAATTCCTTCAATGTGATGAATCGGTCCCCTTCCTCGACCAGAGAAACATCCACACCACCACTTTTTTTATGTTGCTTTGCAGTACTTAGGATTTCGTCTTTCTCCTTTCGGTCGGCGCACAGTGGCTGAAAATCGTTTTTCATTGGCCAAAATTCTGTAACTTTTGAACCGATCAAAATATTGAAGTAATTTTTATTTTAATGGATAGATATTTAGTTCAGCTTGACTCAGTTTTAATTACATTAAAATTGATTGAGGACTTTTTAAGGAAATATGGGTTTATTATTTTTTTATTTTTTAAAAAATTCAATATTTGGAAATTAATAATAATTATAAATATTTTTTGTAATAATGGAATTTTTTTAATGTTACTCTCAAAAAAATTTTTACACTAAAAAAAATAGTAAAATCAACTGGATATTTTGCTATTCTTAAAGAAAAACTAAAAATTTTTTGCTGTCAAATTTGCAGATTTGTTTACATTCAAAGAATAGTTACACTTAAAAAAACGTTAATAATATTATATAAAAATATTGCTATTACTACAGAAAAATGTATTATTTTTTGCTGTCAAATTTTTATAATTTTAAAAAAGATTTGAAAAATAAAAACTGCATTAAATTTTAATAGCATTTGTAACAATGGTAGGTTCTGTTTATTATTATTTTTTACTAATACTATGTTTTTCGTACTTAAATAACAATGAAAGGCAATTATAATTATTATTCATTTTACTCAAATATTGATTGCAAATACTCCATATTTTATTCTGTGCTATTTCTGTTCCTTAGTAGTTTTCGGCTTCTTCATCTAAATCCCGATATTCCACTTTCCATTGATTTCGAATACTGGAGATAAACGTATCTGACGTTGCCAATAATATATTAAATAGATCTTCATTTGTTGAATTTCGTGAAATTTTTCTAGTATTGTAATCCTTGTTTCTTTTTTCCTGAGCCTCCTCTAATAGATCTCCAAGTGGCACCAAATGATATTTAATGACATATTCTCCATGATAAAAGATTTTGTGAACTGTTGCAGACATATTTCTCCATGGGTAGTTGGTTGTATATATTTTTGCAGTTTCCTTAGCATAATCTCCAAATTTTCTAGAGTCAATTTCTTCATTGCACGCAAGTACTTCTAGGATTATTTTAAATCTCAAAATAAGGTTTAAATCAACTCCTGTTATTTCAGATGCTGTTTGTGGATCTGAAAAAAATCTTGCGGTATTGCCATCATTTGTATTGCCTGACCCTTGTTTTGGCTGATCTATAATCAATCCAAATTTGCCATATTCATCTTAAACATGTTTCTTTTTTGAACTTCTTAACCTCTTTGCTGGTTTTGTTGATTTTTAGTATGTGTTCCATAAGTCGTATTCTTGCATGTAATGGTGATAATCCAAATTCATATGCATCGGTATTATCTAATGATTTTGTCGGGACTTGGTTTAATTGGGTTGATGTTGCTTGGCATATAATGCAGCTGGATGCAGCCTTCGTGATAGTCAAAGCCTGACCTATTTTTCCATCTATCATTGTCAGCACTAATTGGTAGCTTACTTCAATTTGCTGCCCATCTAACTGTAATTGTAATGGCTGTAGTGTTGCAATTTGGGCCTTGATATCACTAACTTCTTTGTTAATGGCATCATGAGTTTCTTTTTTGAATTCAAATTTGATTGGCCTGCAGTATTTCGTAGAAGCTGGTGTCTCATTTTTCCAAATATCCATTGTTTGCGTTGTACTAGTCGAAGGCTCTGAATCTTCCAAAATCTTTTTCAATCGCAATGGTACAAATGATACCATGAACATATCTGAGTCCGAAATATTTTCACATACAACTTGTTTGTATTGTTCTTCTCCCGAAGAACCATCACATCCCCATTTACCAAAAAGAATTAACTTTGTGTTTCCATATTTCTTTAACTCATTTCCTGTTATTGATTGTAGCAAGCGTTCGGCTGTGTGATCAAGTAGAGATTGTAGTTGTACCTCTGCCGAAATTGGTGTGATTGTAATAGTGTGCTTTGATGGCAAACAGTCCATTTTAGCAGCGGTTATGTAATGATATGCTGTATACATATGTGAGCCTTTTTCAATCGCATTCAGTCTGAGCTTAATATATTGATATTTTGTTAATTTCAAATCCAGAAATAATGCTAATGCCTCCTCATTTGTGTAATGTATTGCATCACTCAGAGTTGGTATACTTGTAAGAATCCGTTTTGTTCTCACTGGACTATCTTTAACAACTTTTTCAATGATACCCACTTTTGTTAACTGGTTCTGTGATCGTAATTATGTAGGAAAGATTCTTTTATATTTGTACAACCAATTACATCGTTAATATCTTTAAGTTTTCGCCTCTTAGATCTATCGCTGCAGTTGTCCAATGATTTGCGTGGTCTTCCAGCCTTATCTTGCTTTGCTGTTTCTGCAGCGACAGTAAGTTGGCCCTCTAACCAGTTTGCACTTTTTATATAAAAGTTTTGTTTACTGTAGCGAACTTCTTTGTAGCGTTTTCTTAGTGCTTTAACGAAATTAGATAATTGCTCTTGCATTTCGGTGCTACACGAATTTAAGTTTAATTTTATTTTAACGTAACAAAGAACATCTTCCTGGTTTTTGTTTCCAAAATACTCTGGCGAGTTCTTTATAACTGAAGCTCTCCATATTTTTCTGAATATTTTTATTTGCGTCTGTTATATTTTATCCGCATACTTAAAGGATTAACTTATTACTGAGTAATCCCTTATCGAATCCGTAGTTTTATACATTTTTAGATACATGTTATTCACACATTGATCTTTAATTTCATAGCACATAGTGCTTAAATTGAACAAAACTGCACATGTTATCCAGACCTTAATATACGGTAAAACTGATTAGTATCTTGCCAATATGGTGTTGTTTTTTACCTTTAGTGGTTTAATGTCGCGATTATTGTTATAAAATTGTTTATGACTTTGGTTGACCCTAAGATTTGATAACAGGTAAATTTAGAAAGAGATCATATGTTAACTGTAGAACCTATTGTGATAATTTTATGACTTATTTTTTGCTGATCAAAACAAAGCCATTAAACCCTTTCGCAGGTATTATATTTAATTTTTTTAGTATTACGTAGTCTAAAGTAAAAAAAACATAAACTTTTAGGCAAAAAAGTCAAAATTTAATACACCATTGTATACGAGTACTTATAGGGCTGTTTAAATGATCGTAATTTGAATTTTTTTAGAGTAATTTCATTAAAATCAAAAAAGTGTTCTACCCACGGGTCGTGACGGGTGCAAAGGTAAATATAGCGTTAAAGAGGACACTTTCACCTTTCTCCGGGTGGTATACGTTTCTTGTTCCCCTTCGTTCCCTAGAAGTTCTATTCCACTAAAGTTTAAATTTGAGAAAAATATAGTAGTTTCACAAATATTTCGTAACGCCCCTAATATTAAACGCTAGAGCTGTGACCACTTACAACAACTAAAGACTATAATCCTACCAACATTATAAAAAAGACCGAAGGCCATTGTCGATGATAGCTTGCGAGTAGTAACCATTTATTTTTGATAAAAAAAAAGAAAAACACCTTTTTCTGAAATTAAAAAAATTAATAATAATTATAAATATTTTTTGTAATAATGGAATTTTTTTAATGTTACTCTCAAAAAAATTTTTACACTAAAAAAAATAGTAAAATCAACTGGAGATTTTGCTATTCTTAAAGAAAAACTAAAAATTTTTTGCTGTCAAATTTGCAGATTTGTTTACACTCAAAGAATAGTTACACTTAAAAAAACGTTAATAATATTATATAAAAATATTGCTATTACTACAGAAAAATGTATTATTTTTTGCTGTCAAATTTTTATAATTTTAAAAAAGATTTGAAAAATAAAAACTGCATTAAATTTTAATAGCATTTGTAACAATGGTAGGTTCTGTTTATTATTATTTTTTACTAATACTATGTTTTTCGTACTTAAATAACAATGAAAGGCAATTATAATTATTATTCATTTTACTCAAATATTGATTGCAAATACTCCATATTTTATTCTGTGCTATTTCTGTTCCTTAGTAGTTTTCGGCTTCTTCATCTAAATCCCGATATTCCACTTTCCATTGATTTCGAATACTGGAGATAAACGGATCTGACGTTGCCAATAATATATTAAATAGATCTTCATTTGTTGAATTTCGTGAAATTTTTCTAGTATTGTAATCCTTGTTTCTTTTTTCCTGAGCCTCCTCTAATAGATCTCCAAGTGGCACCAAATGATATTTAATGACATCTTCTCCATGATAAAAGATTTTGTGAACTGTTGCAGACATATTTCTCCATGGGTAGTTGGTTGTATATATTTTTGCAGTTTCCTTAGCATAATCTCCAAATTTTCTAGAGTCAATTTCTTCATTGCACGCAAGTACTTCTAGGATTATTTTAAATCTCAAAATAAGGTTTAAATCAACTCCTGTTATTTTAGATGCTGTTTGTGGATCTGAAAAAAATCTTGCGGTATTGCCATCATTTGTATTGCCTGACCCTTGTTTTGGCTGATCTATAATCAATCCAAATTTGCCATATTCATCTTAAACATGTTTCTTTTTTGAACTTCTTAACCTCTTTGCTGGTTTTGTTGATTTTTAGTATGTGTTCCATAAGTCGTATTCTTGCATGTATCTAATGATTTTGTCGGGACTTGGTTTAATTGGGTTGATGTTGCTTGGCATATAATGCAGCTGGATGCAGCCTTCGTGATAGTCAAAGCCTGACCTATTTTTCCATCTATCATTGTCAGCACTAATTGGTAGCTTACTTCAATTTGCTGCCCATCTAACTGTAATTGTAATGGCTGTAGTGTTGCAATTTGGGCCTTGATATCACTAACTTCTTTGTTAATGGCATCATGAGTTTCTTTTTTGAATTCAAATTTGATTGGCCTGCAGTATTTCGTAGAAGCTAGTGTCTCATTTTTCCAAATATCCATTGTTTGCGTTGTACTAGTCGAAGGCTCTGAATCTTCCAAAATCTTTTTCAATCGCAATGGTACAAATGATACCATGAACATATCTGAGTCCGAAATATTTTCACATACAACTTGTTTGTATTGTTCTTCTCCCGAAGAACCATCACATCCCCATTTACCAAAAAGAATTAACTTTGTGTTTCCATATTTCTTTAACTCATTTCCTGTTATTGATTGTAGCAAGCGTTCGGCTGTGTGATCAAGTAGAGATTGTAGTTGTACCTCTGCCGAAATTGGTGTGATTGTAATAGTGTGCTTTGATGGCAAACAGTCCATTTTAGCAGCGGTTATGTAATGATATGCTGTATACATATGTGAGCCTTTTTCAATCGCATTCAGTCTGAGCTTAATATATTGATATTTTGTTAATTTCAAATCCAGAAATAATGCTAATGCCTCCTCATTTGTGTAATGTATTGCATCACTCAGAGTTGGTATACTTGTAAGAATCCGTTTTGTTCTCACTGGACTATCTTTAACAACTTTTTCAATGATACCCACTTTTGTTAACTGGTTCTGTGATCGTAATTATGTAGGAAAGATTCTTTTATATTTGTACAACCAATTACATCGTTAATATCTTTAAGTTTTCGCCTCTTAGATCTATCGCTGCAGTTGTCCAATGATTTGCGTGGTCTTCCAGCCTTATCTTGCTTTGCTGTTTCTGCAGCGACAGTAAGTTGGCCCTCTAACCAGTTTGCACTTTTTATATAAAAGTTTTGTTTACTGTAGCGAACTTCTTTGTAGCGTTTTCTTAGTGCTTTAACGAAATTAGATAATTGCTCTTGCATTTCGGTGCTACACGAATTTAAGTTTAATTTTATTTTAACGTAACAAAGAACATCTTCCTGGTTTTTGTTTCCAAAATACTCTGGCGAGTTCTTTATAACTGAAGCTCTCCATATTTTTCTGAATATTTTTATTTGCGTCTGTTATATTTTATCCGCATACTTAAAGGATTAACTTATTACTGAGTAATCCCTTATCGAATCCGTAGTTTTATACATTTTTAGATACATGTTATTCACACATTGATCTTTAATTTCATAGCACATAGTGCTTAAATTGAACAAAACTGCACATGTTATCCAGACCTTAATATACGGTAAAACTGATTAGTATCTTGCCAATATGGTGTTGTTTTTTACCTTTAGTGGTTTAATGTCGCGATTATTGTTATAAAATTGTTTATGACTTTGGTTGACCCTAAGATTTGATAACAGGTAAATTTAGAAAGAGATCATATGTTAACTGTAGAACCTATTGTGATAATTTTATGACTTATTTTTTGCTGATCAAAACAA
This sequence comes from Gymnocheta viridis, assembly GCA_956483585.1. Taxonomy (NCBI): domain Eukaryota; kingdom Metazoa; phylum Arthropoda; class Insecta; order Diptera; family Tachinidae; genus Gymnocheta; species Gymnocheta viridis. Next base: position 57,966,509 of record OY101440.1, on the reverse strand, counting down.
AGCCATTAAACCCTTTCGCAGGTATTATATTTAATTTTTTTAGTATTACGTAGTCTAAAGTAAAAAAAACATAAACTTTTAGGCAAAAAAGTCAAAATTTAATACACCATTGTATACGAGTACTTTTAGGGCTGTTTAAATGATCGTAATTTGAATTTTTTTTAGAGTAATTTCATTAAAATCAAAAAAGTGTTCTACCCACGGGTCGTGACGGGTGCAAAGGTAAATATAGCGTTAAAGAAGACACTTTCACCTTTCTCCGGGTGGTATACGTTTCTTGTTCCCCTTCGTTCCCTAGAAGTTCTATTCCACTAAAGTTTAAATTTGAGAAAAATATAGTAGTTTCACAAATATTTCGCAACGCCCCTAATATTAAACGCTAGAGCTGTGACCACTTACAACAACTAAAGACTATAATCCTACCAACATTATAAAAAAGACCGAAGGCCATTATCGATGATAGCTTGCGAGTAGTAACCATTTATTTTTGATAAAAAAAAAGAAAAACACCTTTTTCTGAAATTAAAAAAACAGTTGAGTTTGACAGCATGAAACTTTTTGGCTACCTTACTCTGGATATCTTAGCTACAAAAAGGCGTAAAAATTTTAAAAATCGGTGACAAAAAAATTAGACTTTTGGCCAATGAAAAGCTATTTTCAGCCACTGTGCGGCGTACACACTTTATTCCATCTGTATTTTTTAAATTGTGTTTAAATTCAGCAGAGAACAGTACTGTTTTCCATTTTTGGACAGTCGAGTTGATTTGAGCTTTGACGAATACAAGTCTAGCTTTTCTGTATTTGAGTGATATGAAAGGCAGTTTTGCTGGACGTCGACTGAATATTCCGGCTTCTACAGCTCTGCTGGGGATCGTTCTAATGCATAATGCTAATGCATAACGCTAAGCTGTTTCGCAATCGACTAGACGATGTTTTAGGATCTTTTGTATTGCTCTCTTGGTCAACCAATCTTCATGACGTGATGTTTTTCTAGGGCCTCCACCGCAATGTACTGGTGATAAGCGACCTGTCCGCAAAAACCTTAAAATAAGCCGGGAAATCACTGATCGATTGATTGAAAATTTTTTGCTTATCTCATGCCTTGATAGGCCAGACCTTTAATCCTCATTAATTTTTAAATTGATTAAAATTATTTATTCACAGTTAACAGTAGTCGCAAATTTGATTAAAGACAAAAAATCCAGGAAGTGGGACCAAGTCCAAGTCCATGCAAAAAAAAAAATAAATACGGTAAAAATTCTCTATTATGTACCTAATTATATTACAATAATAGAATATGGGATATATGTATGTTGGCAGGCACTACAAAAATTGATTTAAAAAAAGGATTTTTGAGTGAAATTTCTGGAAAATATTGGTGACCATTTTGGTCAAATATGGAATTGCACACGTAGTGCACTATATATAAGTTGGGTAGTCCAAGGGAGCCCTAATGGCACCCAATTGGTCGCATATCTTCTTTGAGGTGCTTCAGTTATGGCCAATATTGTATATATAAGATTGTGCACATCTATGTAAAAATCCGTTTAAAAATATATTAATAATATAGATATTGATTCTCGAATACAGGAGTAGTATATATACATATATACTACAACCCTACTACACTAGTATATATTAGAGATGGGCATCGCTCACGTGATTAGTGTGAATCATGCGTGATCATGCATGATCGTGAGCAATTTTTTGTTTCAATCACGTGAGCGTATAAAAAAACAACGTTAGTGAGCGTGCATTAGTAAATTTTTTGCGTGATTGTTTCGTGATTCAATTTCATTGATTTTGTATAACGATCCATTACATTTCTTTAATATAAATAATATAAAAAGTAATTTTGGTTATTTATATACGAAAAGAAAATATAAGCGATAAATATTGTAATATGCATGCATAATAGTATACTAATAAACGGACAAAAATAAGTTTAAAGAAACAAACAAAAATAACAACAAATGTTTGCTTTTCGACTGCACATGTATACACACAATGTTTACATGTGCCCATGAACGCATTTTAGTATTGATGGATGTGTGTTCAGTATTGATGGATGTGTGACCAAAAGGGCGAAATTACAATTTCCATTAGAGATGGGCACCGCTCACGTGATTAACGTGAATCACGTGTGATTATGCATGATTGTGAGCAGTTTTTTGTTTCAATCACGTGAGCGTGCATGAGCGTGAGTATAAAAAACTTTACTTGAGTGAGCGTGCATGAGTAGATTTTTTGCGTGATTGTTTCGTGGTTTTTTCGATATTGGAATTGTTTCATATTTTTAATAGGTACGTGGTTTTCAATTTTGTCATGAAGACATAAAAAGTTGTGCCGGTATGTATTAATGTGAATAAACAAGTCAAAGTAGCAGTATAAGTCCGAGCTGGCGAATATTTGGAAGGAAAACATTGCAATTCTTTTTCGTTTTTTCATTCGCTTTCACACAGGCGAACAAGACCTAGAAATTTTAAGTTTTTGGAAAAAAGCTAAAGATCTTCCAATTCTGCGAAAATTGACTAAACAAATACTGTATGTACCATCCAGCTCAGCTACAAGCAAAGGAGTTTTTTCAACGCCAGGAAGAATACTTGAAAAGATGTGAAAAAGAATTCACGGAAAAAATTTTTTACAAAATTTTATTTCTGCATAAATCTATTTATCTATTAACGCTAAAGTACAAGATCCTACTTAATCTTAATATGTATTAATCAAAATATTTTATAAATGTACATACATAATTTTTAATTTCACTTCAAAACTTTAAAATAAAATTTATATTTATTTTAAGAATTTCCAATTGTATTCAATTGTCAAATTTAATTTTAACTGCAAAATTTTAAATCGCATGATACATAAGTATGTACATTCAAACATACGCGTTTTCACATTAATATATAAAAAAATTTTAGTCTCTCAAAAGAGGTAGCTTCAACTTATGCAAGGTGTTTAGTGGGATATAAGTTATAATTTTTTAGCAGGTATTTGTTGCAAAATAATTGATCACAAAGTTTTGTGACACACTCTACAATAAACGGAAGTATCTTTAAATTGTGTTTTCGTAATTTTTTGCGAATTTTGCATAATAAAGTACATAAAATATAGTTCGTAAAAGAAAGATAAATAAAAGAGAATTCTAAAACTACTTATTTGCAGCCAAAAAATTTTGTCGTTTTTTTGTCAGAAGACATGAATCCTTTGTGACTCACGTTACATTTTTTCTATCCTATTTTCTAATCTGAAATTTGATACCTAACTTCAATGTTTCCAAAATGGTAAACACAAATTTTTTTTTGCTAAAATTGAAGTGAATTCAATGTATAAAAATATAGCTTTTGATCGGGCCATCTTCATTAACACTAAAGTAATGACATGAATACCCAAAAATGGTTAATTTCTGGTATGAAATTAGAAGATCTGAGGTAGGGTAGGATTTGATAATAATTTGTGCATTAATGATCGTCGAAATACATTTATTTTATTTATACAATTATATATCTAGTCTAATATTACATAAAAACAAGCAAGAGAGATACATATATTCGGCTGTGCCGAATCTTATATACCCTTCACCATAGTATGGAGTGACAAGAAGTCAGAATGACGAAAATTCACGCCCACGAAATACGAAAAAAATTAAAAAAAGAACTTATATGGAAAAAAAGAACTTATATGGAAAAAATTACATTAAAGCAAAAAAAAAATGCCACACCGTCTCACGGACGCACCCTCACGTGATGGAAATAAAAAATTAATCACGATCACGCATTGTTGGCTCTAATCTCTACTTCATAGTATAGGCTGATTTCATAAACACAGCTTGCAAAGCAACACTGGAAGCATGAGTTTACAAGGCATTCTCGTGTTGCTTTGTAAACTGCGTTCATGAAGTCCGCCATAAATTATGAATTCCGTAACAAATTTGTAACACTTTCTTGCCTGGGGTGCATTATAAAAATATTAACATCCCCTTATTAGCACTTATATAATTTTTCACACATCCAAGAAGTGTTTCAACGTCTTTATCAAAAAGCCAGTGGTCTTCGACTAAACAAAAAAAATGATTTGAAACGTAAGAAAAGATTTAATAATGAAGAAATTCTCCCAAAATTGATTAAAAAATCGCCAACTATTACATAAATCTGTTAGTCTAATGATTAAAATGTTCCAATATCTTCATATTAAAAATAATTTAAAGCTTTACAAAATTCTTAAAAAAACGAACTTTTTCAAATAAAAAGTAAAAGTAATAAAAATAACTAAAATGTATCAAAAATTAAAAAAAAATAATAAATGGTTGGTCAGGAAGTTGTATGTGTTTAAAAAATCCTTTCATTTTTAGTATTTATAATTTTTTGGTAATTATCTTGTAATTATATAAGAATTAGTTGTTGAAAAAAAAATGGAATCAGATAGAAAAATTCTACAATTCAAAATTCTACAATTTTGTCTTACAGATAACAACTTTTTTTCTTATGATGAAATAATATATAATAAAATTTTTGGTATGCCAATGGGTAACCCACTATCGCCCACCATTGCTGATATTGTTCTTGATAGTCTATTGAACGAAGCTATGACGGAATTAAACAACAAAAACATATATTTAATACATAGTGAAATATGTAGATGACATTCTAGCCATTATAAAATTTGACGACATAGATGAAACTCTCAAAACTCTCAACAATTATCACCCAAAAATTCAGTTTACTGTTGAGAAGGAAAACAACCAAAATAAAATTGCGTATTTAGACACAGTACTAATAAGACAGGATAATAAAATCACATTTGATTGGTACATTAAAGAAATTGCATCTGGTAGGATCATGAACTTTTATGCTACACAGCCGAAATCGCAAATAATAAACACAGCCAGGAGTTTAATTTTTAGAGTTCTTAACATTAGTGACGAACAATTTCACACCAACAACATCAATAGAATCATTGCAATACTTAAAAACAACAGTTTTCTGATACAACTAATAAACAAATTAATATACGAAACAAAAACAAAACTTAATAAAAAAGTTCTAAAAGAAAACATAAATAATGACAATGATACAACAGAACAAAAACATTTTCAGAGTGTAACATTTATACCGGGCTTAACAGACAACCTAAGTCTAAAAACAATAATAAAAACAACAACAACAGCCAACATACAGTTTGCCTTTAAACCTAATTCTACTTTGAACACAATATTTACGAAAATAAAGGGCAAAGTAGAAAAAACGCAACAATGTAATGTTGTTTATAAAATTAAATGTAAAGGCCACCACGAACAAAACTGTGATTTGATATATATTGGAACTACAAAAAGAGCTTTAGAGACAAGGATAAATGAACATAAGAATGATATTATCAAGAAGAAAGAGACAACAGCATTATCACAACACATACTGGAAACTAGACATATACCAGATTTTGAAAATATCAAAATATTAGATAGGGAAAACAATGGAAGAAAAAGGTACACGATAGAAAGTTTACGGATACAACAAAACATAAACAGAACCATGAACTTAATAGAACACACAGACAATATAAGTAGGAGTTACAGAATAGCTTTATACAAGTAGTTATTTAAGCTTTTGTTTTGTTTTTTAAAAATTAATGTAATTAGTTTTTTAATTTAAAATTGTAAGTATGTATGTATATATAACATACTATTTGGTGAAAAAATTTTAATTATTTAAGTTTTAATTTTTAAATAAACAACACCCTTGAAAAAGTCAACATAAAATTGACGAAACGTTGGGTAAATATGTAATAAAAGTTTTTTATTGACATAGAACGAGTTAGGCCAAAATCAGCTAAATACTTATAGTCAACAGCACTTCTAAAATCTCAGAGTGGCCAAATATTAACACTATAATATTTTTAAATTTTTGCTTTTTTCCAATTTTATGAACGGTTTATTTTTCAAAAATATCCAAAATGTTATCAGATAGGATTTTGTACAGTGATCAAATAATTATATAATTAATTCAGTAAGTTGTCGACGTTTTTATTTGATATAATATAATAATAATACCAAAAATAAAAATAACTTGACGGTGTTAGAATAAATTTTAAATTATAAAATATAACAACATATTTTAATTCATTATTTTAATTTAATTTTTTCTTTGAAACTCGTATGATGTACGTATGTATGTAAACTAGTGGTATTCTGATAGTTGTCTTTTTAAAATTTTGTTAACTTTTCCATTTACTTATCTGTATTGCGGTTGGACCGGACGATAAAGGTTTTGGTTCAATATAACCTGCATATTTCTGATATAGAAACACAATGGAATTTCAACCAGAATTGATTTAAAAAATGCGAATTCGGTAATTCATATTCAGCCTGCTAAGAAACCAGCTGGATTTAATTAAAAACATTTTTAATTTAAAACTTTTTTGCGTTTACTAAGTAAGACAGAGAACTAAATATGAAAAATTACGATAAAATCGCAAACAGAAAGCTTTTTGCTCTCAAATCCAACCCATAATTCGGCTTATTTTCGTAATATTTTACCATTAATCCGCGTCCAATTCCGTAGTGCGTGCTATCGACAATGCGATATTCCGCAAAACGATAATTTTTTAGGTGTTTTTAATGAAATCAATTTTTTATCCCCTAAGATCTTAACTTATCATTTTGTATATGTTGGATTGGGGAAAATACGAAAATATGAAAAAAAATTAAATACAAAAAATTATGCATATACTATTTTTAGACGCGGTACAGCTGGCGAACTATTATCGCTACGCTTTACAAATGTTTTTGAAATTTTCGCCAAACATTCCGATCTAAAAATCCCAAGTTCAAATGTATGTATACGATACGAACCGATTGTTTGAAAAATATTTGATAAATTGCGAACTAATTCTTAGAATACATTTTAATTAAGCCCGCATTAAATTATTCAATTGGATAATGCAATCTAGAAGCTAAATATAAATTTGTGGAAAGTAGGTATTTGTAATACTTTTATTCAAAATACAAATGCATTTTAAATTTGTATTTCAAATACAAAATAGTTTTTAATAAAAGTTTAATTTTCACAATGGAAATGATATTTTTTTAAGTTTTTTTACTCTATAATTTTGCTGTTTTTTAATCAATATTGAATCATAAAATTTTCCTGATGTTCGCATATTTTTAAGAATTTTTGGCATTTTAGAGATTTTTTTAAGACTTTTGGCTACCGATTGCCAATTATATGAGTTTTTTTTAAATAAATTTTGGGAATAATTTCCAATATTGCAGTTTCAATTTTTAGAATATGCGATATTTTCGCGGGGTTTTCAATTTTTTAGTTTCTTTGCTAATTACATTTTGGAGCTTGATATCAAATTAAATTTTTACATCAAACTTTGTTTTTATTTTATAGAAAAATGGCAATTAATTGAAGTGCTTTTGAAGATTAACTCACTGATGTTACAGAATGAAAGAAACATTTCTTATCAAATTCTAGCCGGGAAGAGATTTTTCTGCTTTGTTATGTGTTGCTAAGTATCCAAACAACATTTTAATTGTCAAAAGATTTTGTATCACATTGTACAAATACAATAATAATACCGGATTCTGATATACTGCAGGTACGCTCTGCACCTGAATATAGAAAATAATTAAAATTACACAAGTATAAAACAGGATGTAGCATCAATTTTGCCTTTCTTCTGAAATCACAAATAGTTATAAAAAATGAAATATTAATACATTTTCAAAACAAAACTAAAATTCAATTTCATTGATTTAGTATATTTACTCGTACATAGTGTCTTGACGATTCATTACACGAAAAGAAAATGTAAGCGATAAAAAATACTGTAATATGCATGCATAATATTATACTAATAAACGTACAAAAAAAGTTTAAAGAAACAAACAAAAAAAAAAACGACAAATCTTTACTTTTTGACTGTTTAAATATGCACATGTATACACACAATGTGTACATGTGCCCATGAACGCATTTCAGTATGTATGTAATGAATGTGTGATAAAAAGGCCCAATTTACAACAACCACACCAATTTAAATCAAGAATTTGAAGTTTTAGTATTATATAATAAATACGATATATTATGTTCTTAAACGCGTAAACTACTGTGAATAATACAACTGCTCTGTGGTGTATTAGAAGCGCTTCTGACTACCAACCAGTAGATTGTTGGTATGAATCCCAACGCAACTTTTTCAAAAATATTTTAAAAGTAAAATTATTTCGAATACCATATTTTTGCTCATATTTTAGTCGTTAATGGACCGACTTCAATTATTTTCAGTCTTAACCCTCGTAGAACTCCATACAAGAGATATGCTTCATAAAATTGACCGTAGGACAGTCGGGGCCATAAAAAAACAACAGAATAGGAAATATAACAAAAAAAAGTCTTTTGGCTATATCTCATTAATTATTGGACTGAGTTTTGTTATTTTCAAACCGAACAAATTTATGAAAAATTCCAAGAGAATGGTATAAAATTTATTTCTCTATGTTGTGTTTTGGCCTTAATTCTAACTACACCGAAATGTAGCAGACGGACATCGCTCATTCGACTTCTCTATCTATAAGGATCAAGAATATATATACTTTATGGGGTCTTAAATGAGTAATGAAGAAATTACAAACCTGTATATCCCCTTTCCAAATTTTTTGGTGAAGGTTATAAAAATAAAAAATAAGTTGGATCACTTTCAAAAAATTTTGTTTGGTGGACTGTTTTAGAAAAGTATATTTCTCATTTAAAGATAATTTTGCTCTTTTATTGCAGAATTTTACAATTGTACATTAGATTTTTCTATTTGCATTCAAAAATTTTAATATATAAATACTTATATAATCAGTCTTTCGCAGGCAGTTGCCATTAAGCACATAACTCTGGCGTGGCTTGTGAATATTTTCTTAGTGTTTTTTCTGTATTCTCTCATTCTATTTGGATTAACATTTTTTTTAAGTTTCGATTGGCTAGGCTTGTTGTATTTTTGGATAAGGGATAAGTTTTTTTTTTTTATAAAATGAACGGGGTTCACCCCCCGAATTATAACCGTTTTCGTGAACTGTATTCCTATACTGGCAAAACCAAGAGCAACAAAAACAAACGACCTCCCCCTAATGATTTTCTCCCACTACCGGAAAAACCAGCAAACGATTCAAACCTCCCCCGATACTTGGTCGCTTCAACTACATCACCGACGGAAAATGTGGAAACTCGACCTTTATCATCATATAATGTCTTCCAAGTGGAACGTGGCCTCAACTATATATCCAAAGAACGACTTGAAGTGAACGAAATGAGAAGTGGTGATCTTCTCATTAAGGTTCCTGATGGCAAAACTGCGGACAAATTCTTGAAAGTGAAATATATAGACTGTATTACAGTCAAAATAACATAGCACAAAACACTCTACAAGGACGTATTTAAAAAAAATTGATTGAAATCCCACAAGAGGAATTACTTGAATCCCTTCGAGACCAAAAAGTGGTAGAAGTACGCAAGCTAATAAAAAAAGATGGCGGTAAGCTTATAGCGACGGGCGCGGCAATAATCAAGTTTGACCTTATTCATCTTCCCACCAATTTGAAACTAGGATTGGAAAGTGTAGCAGTAGAAGAATATATACCAAATCCGATGAGGTGTATACTTTGTTAGAAACTTGGCCACACCAAAAACAGATGTAAGTCAATAGAAGTGTGCAGAGAATGCGCATTTCCTTCGTCACATGAATATTGCTCAAGGAAATATTGCGTCAATTGTATGACAGAACAACATCGCTCACATAATCCCCTTTGCCCCACTTTTTGGAAACATAAGTCTGTGAACTATATTCGTATCTCTAAAAGATGCACTTTTCACGAAGCTTGGAAAACTTTCAATGATAATCCAACCCTAAACACATTATCACCACCAACAAAAAGAAATTCAACAAATTATCCGACATACGCACAAATTTTAACCAACAAAACCACTACTGATATTATATCCGTTTCACCATTTCTTCAATAAAGCAACAAAAGAATCATCGCCTTTAAATAAGGCTATAGCGCAAAGTTCAATTAATACAACCGTTCCATCTTCTCAAAATATCACTTCAATAAATGAACCGTTATCTAACAAAGCAATTTCAAAATCTTTTACTTTCATTTACAAGACTACAAGCAACAACGACAACAATAAAAACAACAGCAGCAACAACAACGACAACAACGAATGAATATTAACAGATCAAGATGAAATAAACAAAAGAATGCTCTATATGGGAATCTTGCCTTTCAGATGAAGAACCCGAACGCGATAACCTGCATAAAAATTTAATAGTAGATAAAAATGTAAGTGATTATGAGTTATCAATGGATATTTGTGATGGTTTGGGATTAAATTCTCCCACTAGACCACACGTAGAGTCCTCAAACAATGTCTCAACACCAAGCTCACAGTTATACAGCAAATTCCCCGAACTTAATGTTATAATAACACCCGACACCTATAAAAAAACTAAAACTTCCTCGTCTAAGAAAGGAAAATAAACTTTATATATTTTATTTTATTTATGAATTTTGGATTGAATATCACCCTGCCTCAGTGAAACATACAAGGATTTGTCTGTCACAAATTTGCACTTGAACCTCTTGTGGCGAAACATAAACCGAATATTATTGCGTTACAGGAAACCCACATAACTAACAAAAACCCGCCATCTTTTACATTTACCAGGATACCAAGTTTTCCATCACACTCATTGTCATTCCTACGCTAAATCGGGCATAGCTCTTTTTGTAAAAAATGGTATCAATGCAACTCAACTTATGTCGTCCTCAAGTGATTTGCTTTTCCACACAGTGGTCTTGAAGTGCAATAGAGAACTTTTCATTACCAATATTTACAAAGAATGTGAGTTGCGAATGACTAATTCTACGCTTGATTGTCTGTCTTATCCTTATAATGACCATCATATTTTGATAGGAGACGTGAACTCACAGAACACGCTTTGGGGATCCACAAAAAATTCACCAAGTGGAATTGCATATGAAAGTTTCGCAGACGACAAAGATTTTGTAATTTTAAATGACGGTACTCCGACCCTTCTTAGTACAAGACACACCCTGACATCTGTTGATGTCTCCTTGGCCAGTGTAGACATCGCATCAGAGTTGTCATGGTATCGTCTGCCTATGCCTGAGGTTGGCGATCACTTTCCAATTATAATTTCTAATAATAACGCAACGGTAAAGAAAATATTTTCACCACGGTTTCGTGTCGATCGTTCTATTTGGTCTCTTTATGAAAAGAAGGCAACATTAGTAAATGACGAATTCACTAAGTCCCAAAATATCAATAGAGAAGCAGCTCAAATTAAGCGCATTTTAAGAAAAGCAGCCAATGATACCATTCCTCTTACCCGAGAACCCATGGCAAAACACAATCCAACGTGGTTCAATGCTTTCATAGCTAGTTTGATTAAAGTAAAATATCGTACTCAGTCGAATTGTATAGAGTACAGGAGATTTTGTGCGAAGGTAAAGCTAGAATGCAGAATCGCGAAACGTGATACTTGGGATCGCTTTTAAAATTCTCTAAACCCACAGATGGATGTGCGATTCTTATGGAATAAACAAATTTACAAAAGTAATAAACGATGAAATAACAATCGTCAGAATACTTAAACGACGATTATGGAATAACATAAAAAACACTCGTCCAACAATCATAGGCAAAATGCGTAAACGACGATTAACTCGTCCAACAATCGTCAGAATGACTCACAAAAGCATCATTTGGGAGAGTAAAAAGGAATTTTACTCCAACAATCGTCTGGACGATTAAAAAAAGAGTCGCGAAATTACCGCGGTCGTCGAATAATCTTCCAAATGATAGCTGGGAATTATTCTATTGTATATTAAAATGTGGAGAGTAGAGTGGGAACAAAAATTGTTTTTCCATTAAGTATATTTAATGAAGCTGAATGCCTTATTTGCAATCAGAAAACTATTGTTCAACATATGTATGTATGTAGCACAAAATTTCTCCCAGTGCACTCACAATACACACATATTTTTAAGCTTGCACTCTTTGTGAGGACCACTGTAGTAGATAGATAAATATATTTATATAATGTGTATCTGTAATATAAATAAAAAATTTATTATTAGCTTAACGTGTTATATTAGAGTGGTATTTGTTTTCTAGACTTTCGGATTTAATCAATATCTATTGTGATTATTGTAGTGCTACGTTTAACCACCCTGCTGGCAACTCAGTTAACTTGCAATGAATTCTAAGCTAACTTTTTTACAACTGGTAATGGTTGACACTTAGATTATTTTTAATGGAGATAACTGACTATTTTAACATTGCGATGTCCTATGTAATGTACATACGAAATAATTTCGTATATTCTTTGGTCATGCTCAAAACGAATGAACAAAACGGAGGTATATAGCCATTCTGTTGATAGAACAAAACGAAACATGGTAAAAAAATAGCTACTGATTTTTATTGACGATGATTGCTCTATTTAGAAAATTCAAGAACGAACGGGAGCCATTGATATCCACTAGCGGTCAGTCGGTTGGGGGATTCGTGTTCATTTGAATTCTCTCTTGCCAATATAATTTGTCTACATAAATATTATTTTAGACTCCCTACTTTCAGTATAGAAATATGGACCGGAAGTTGATCTTTTTTTCGTATTTGTATATATGATGTTATTTACCCCTGATTAGATCAACACAACTGCACAAGTTAAAATTATCAACCATATAACAAGCTTAGCAATCTATCCTGAATGGAATTGGATAGACACGCGCCTCTGTACCTTCCCTACCTTTGACTGTAGTGGCGCTACAACTTTACCCTACAGTCCCAGATGTAATCTACCGTTCTATCCTCACCTCACATCGTAAGAAAATTAATATACGTTTAGCTTTCCATTATATAAACTATTATCTTTTTATTCAGAACATTTTTATCCGGAGCAATGTTCAGTAATTGTAATTCATTCATTTAAACTATAACAAACGCGGTATTAAATAATTGGCATTGGTATCAAAAAAAAATTAAAAATGTAAACTGTTTCGTAAATACAATTCAATTATACTTAAACTGACTGAATAATATTCAATAATTGCATAATGAAATAGGTGGTACAATTAAATAAATAAATATTTCAATAAGGGTCTTAACTTTTTGATTAACTTAGGCAACGGTGTAATAAAATATATTAATAAGCAATAACAAGACAGAGAGATGTTCCAAAATCTCAAAGCACAGCAAACAGCAACATGTAGATAAACATGTTCACTTATATGCAATAAATTAATACAATCATTTACAAAAGAGTAAATAAAAGTTCACTCCCTTACTTTTTATTGCTTATCGATGGATTAGCTCTTTTATAATAATTGAATTTCTCACTCACCGATATGTACAATATCTATTCAGCAGCTTTTGATGAGGCCTCTTCAATCGCTGGTTTTAACGGAGTCTCTGAATTTAATTATATAAATTTGGATGTGTCATATAATTATGGAGATTTCCATGCAAAATATATTATTATGTCTTAAGGCTAAATTAAAGATTTGATAAAAATTATAAATAAGAGAATATTGAGACTAAAAGTAAGTTTCATACTGCTTTAACCCACATTGATATATGCTATTACCGTGGAATATACATAGGTACATAAATATGTAGTTTTTAATTTGTTTGTTGATTAGTATGTGGACAATTTAAATTTTAAGTATGAGAGCGGTTGGTTAAGCATGCTAATACAATAATGTTATTTTTGTTGTTTTTTCACGGATATCTATTTTCATGGTTGGTTTTGTTTTTGTTTTTCTTATTTGATTAATTTATTCACGGTTTTATTTTCTTTTAAATTTTAATTTTTTATTGGGTATTACGGGCATTATGATATTTACATTTAGGGCATTTAATTAGAAATACATTGTAGTTACGGTAATGGATGTGTGTGAAGATAAATTTCGAAATTTATAACCCTAGACACAAACCATTCGCATTAACAGAGCTATGTTACAATGTTAACATAGCGCTGTTAAGCATAGAAAAACTGAGGGTATCTATTCCAAATGGAATTATGACCACATTTTTTGACCAAATGGACAAAAAATAGAAGGTACAAGCAGCTAATTCTATTGTTTTTATAAAACAATAAACATTAAACACAAGCATGTATCAAAACTATACTTTCTGACACACACAAAAACTATTATATTCTTTAAAGGAAGAATCTGAATTCCCAGCTACTGGACATACCTGGGCGAGAAAAAATGAATGGATTTTATAGATTTTATGCTCCCCTAAGACACCCAATTGTCAGAAATCTTAACAGTTGGATTTTTAAAGAAAAATTTGGATTTTAGTGAATTTCCAAATTTGGAATTTCTCTAAAGGATGAATTCCCAGCTACTGGACATACCTGGGCGAGAAAAAATGAATGGATTTTTATAGATTTTATGCTCCCCTAAGACACCCAATTGTCAGAAATCTTAACAGTTGGATTTTTAATAAAAAAAATTTGGATTTTAGTGAATTTCCAAATTTGGAATTTCTCCAAAGGATGAATTCCCAGCTACTGGACATACCTGGGCGAGAAAAAATGAATGGATTTTATAGATTTTATGCTCCCCTAAGACACCCAATTGTCAGAAATCTTAACAGTTGGATTTTTAATTAAAAAAATTTGGATTTTAGTGAATTTCCAAATTTGGAATTTCTCTAAAGGATGAATTCCCAGCTACTGGACATACCTGGGCGAGAAATAATGAATGGATTTTATAGATTTTATGCTCCCCTAAGACACCCAATTGTCAGAAATCTTAACAGTTGGATTTTTAAAGAAAAATTTGGATTTTAGTGAATTTCCAAATTTGGAATTTCTCTAAAGGATGAATTCCCAGCTACTGGACATACCTGGGCGAGAAAAAATGAATGGATTTTATAGATTTTATGCTCCCCTAAGACACCCAATTGTCAGAAATCTTAACAGTTGGATTTTTAAAGAAAAATTTGGATTTTAGTGAATTTCCAAATTTGGAATTTCTCTAAAGGATGAATTCCCAGCTACTGGACATACCTGGGCGAGAAAAAATGAATGGATTTTATAGATTTTATGCTCCCCTAAGACACCCAATTGTCAGAAATCTTAACAGTTGGATTTTTAAAGAAAAATTTGGATTTTAGTGAATTTCCAAATTTGGAATTTCTCTAAAGGATGAATTCCCAGCTACTGGACATACCTGGGCGAGAAAAAATGAATGGATTTTATAGATTTTATGCTCCTCTAAGACACCCAATTGTCAGAAATCTTAACAGTTGGATTTTTAATAAAAAAAATTTGGATTTTAGTGAATTTCCAAATTTGGAATTTCTCTAAAGGATGAATTCCCAGCTACTGGACATACCTGGGCGAGAAATAATGAATGGATTTTATAGATTTTATGCTCCCCTAAGACACCCAATTGTCAGAAATCTTAACAGTTGGATTTTTAAAGAAAAATTTGGATTTTAGTGAATTTCCAAATTTGGAATTTCTCTAAAGGATGAATTCCCAGCTACTGGACATACCTGGGCGAGAAATAATGAATGGATTTTATAGATTTTATGCTCCCCTAAGACACCCAATTGTCAGAAATCTTAACAGTTGGATTTTTAAAGAAAAATTTGGATTTTAGTGAATTTCCAAATTTGGAATTTCTCTAAAGGATGAATTCCCAGCTACTGGACATACCTGGGCGAGAAAAAATGAATGGATTTTATAGATTTTATGCTCCCCTAAGACACCCAATTGTCAGAAATCTTAACAGTTGGATTTTTAAAGAAAAATTTGGATTTTAGTGAATTTCCAAATTTGGAATTTCTCTAAAGGATGAATTCCCAGCTACTGGACATACCTGGGCGAGAAATAATGAATGGATTTTATAGATTTTATGCTCCCCTAAGACACCCAATTGTCAGAAATCTTAACAGTTGGATTTTTAATAAAAAAAATTTGGATTTTAGTGAATTTCCAAATTTGGAATTTCTCTAAAGGATGAATTCCCAGCTACTGGACATACCTGGGCGAGAAAAAATGAATGGATTTTATAGATTTTATGCTCCCCTAAGACACCCAATTGTCAGAAATCTTAACAGTTGGATTTTTAAAGAAAAATTTGGATTTTAGTGAATTTCCAAATTTGGAATTTCTCTAAAGGATGAATTCCCAGCTACTGGACATACCTGGGCGAGAAAAAATGAATGGATTTTATAGATTTTATGCTCCCCTAAGACACCCAATTGTCAGAAATCTTAACAGTTGGATTTTTAAAGAAAAATTTGGATTTTAGTGAATTTCCAAATTTGGAATTTCTCTAAAGGATGAATTCCCAGCTACTGGACATACCTGGGCGAGAAATAATGAATGGATTTTATAGATTTTATGCTCCCCTAAGACACCCAATTGTCAGAAATCTTAACAGTTGGATTTTTAAAGAAAAATTTGGATTTTAGTGAATTTCCAAATTTGGAATTTCTCTAAAGGATGAATTCCCAGCTACTGGACATACCTGGGCGAGAAAAAATGAATGGATTTTATAGATTTTATGCTCCCCTAAGACACCCAATTGTCAGAAATCTTAACAGTTGGATTTTTAAAGAAAAATTTGGATTTTAGTGAATTTCCAAATTTGGAATTTCTCTAAAGGATGAATTCCCAGCTACTGGACATACCTGGGCGAGAAATAATGAATGGATTTTATAGATTTTATGCTCCCCTAAGACACCCAATTGTCAGAAATCTTAACAGTTGGATTTTTAAAGAAAAATTTGGATTTTAGTGAATTTCCAAATTTGGAATTTCTCTAAAGGATGAATTCCCAGCTACTGGACATACCTGGGCGAGAAAAAATGAATGGATTTTATAGATTTTATGCTCCCCTAAGACACCCAATTGTCAGAAATCTTAACAGTTGGATTTTTAATAAAAAAAATTTGGATTTTAGTGAATTTCCAAATTTGGAATTTCTCTAAAGGATGAATTCCCAGCTACTGGACATACCTGGGCGAGAAATAATGAATGGATTTTATAGATTTTATGCTCCCCTAAGACACCCAATTGTCAGAAATCTTAACAATTGGATTTTTAAAGAAAAATTTAGATTTTAGTGAATTTCCAAATTTGGAATTTCTCTAAAGGATGAATTCCCAGCTACTGGACATACCTGGGCGAGAAAAAATGAATGGATTTTATAGATTTTATGCTCCCCTAAGACACCCAATTGTCAGAAATCTTAACAGTTGGATTTTTAAAGAAAAATTTGGATTTTAGTGAATTTCCAAATTTGGAATTTCTCTAAAGGATGAATTCCCAGCTACTGGACATACCTGGGCGAGAAATAATGAATGGATTTTATAGATTTTATGCTCCCCTAAGACACCCAATTGTCAGAAATCTTAACAGTTGGATTTTTAAAGAAAAATTTGGATTTTAGTGAATTTCCAAATTTGGAATTTCTCTAAAGGATGAATTCCCAGCTACTGGACATACCTGGGCGAGAAAAAATGAATGGATTTTATAGATTTTATGCTCCCCTAAGACACCCAATTGTCAGAAATCTTAACAGTTGGATTTTTAAAGAAAAATTTGGATTTTAGTGAATTTCCAAATTTGGAATTTCTCTAAAGGATGAATTCCCAGCTACTGGACATACCTGGGCGAGAAATAATGAATGGATTTTATAGATTTTATGCTCCCCTAAGACACCCAATTGTCAGAAATCTTAACAGTTGGATTTTTAAAGAAAAATTTGGATTTTAGTGAATTTCCAAATTTGGAATTTCTCTAAAGGATGAATTCCCAGCTACTGGACATACCTGGGCGAGAAATAATGAATGGATTTTATAGATTTTATGCTCCCCTAAGACACCCAATTGTCAGAAATCTTAACAGTTGGATTTTTAAAGAAAAATTTGGATTTTAGTGAATTTCCAAATTTGGAATTTCTCTAAAGGATGAATTCCCAGCTACTGGACATACCTGGGCGAGAAAAAATGAATGGATTTTATAGATTTTATGCTCCCCTAAGACACCCAATTGTCAGAAATCTTAACAGTTGGATTTTTAAAGAAAAATTTGGATTTTAGTGAATTTCCAAATTTGGAATTTCTCTAAAGGATGAATTCCCAGCTACTGGACATACCTGGGCGAGAAAAAATGAATGGATTTTATAGATTTTATGCTCCCCTAAGACACCCAATTGTCAGAAATCTTAACAGTTGGATTTTTAATAAAAAAAATTTGGATTTTAGTGAATTTCCAAATTTGGAATTTCTCTAAAGGATGAATTCCCAGCTACTGGACATACCTGGGCGAGAAAAAATGAATGGATTTTATAGATTTTATGCTCCCCTAAGACACCCAATTGTCAGAAATCTTAACAGTTGGATTTTTAAAGAAAAATTTGGATTTTAGTGAATTTCCAAATTTGGAATTTCTCTAAAGGATGAATTCCCAGCTACTGGACATACCTGGGCGAGAAATAATGAATGGATTTTATAGATTTTATGCTCCCCTAAGACACCCAATTGTCAGAAATCTTAACAGTTGGATTTTTAAAGAAAAATTTGGATTTTAGTGAATTTCCAAATTTGGAATTTCTCTAAAGGATGAATTCCCAGCTACTGGACATACCTGGGCGAGAAAAAATGAATGGATTTTATAGATTTTATGCTCCCCTAAGACACCCAATTGTCAGAAATCTTAACAGTTGGATTTTTAAAGAAAAATTTGGATTTTAGTGAATTTCCAAATTTGGAATTTCTCTAAAGGATGAATTCCCAGCTACTGGACATACCTGGGCGAGAAAAAATGAATGGATTTTATAGATTTTATGCTCCCCTAAGACACCCAATTGTCAGAAATCTTAACAGTTGGATTTTTAAAGAAAAATTTGGATTTTAGTGAATTTCCAAATTTGGAATTTCTCTAAAGGATGAATTCCCAGCTACTGGACATACCTGGGCGAGAAATAATGAATGGATTTTATAGATTTTATGCTCCCCTAAGACACCCAATTGTCAGAAATCTTAACAGTTGGATTTTTAAAGAAAAATTTGGATTTTAGTGAATTTCCAAATTTGGAATTTCTCTAAAGGATGAATTCCCAGCTACTGGACATACCTGGGCGAGAAATAATGAATGGATTTTATAGATTTTATGCTCCCCTAAGACACCCAATTGTCAGAAATCTTAACAGTTGGATTTTTAAAGAAAAATTTGGATTTTAGTGAATTTCCAAATTTGGAATTTCTCTAAAGGATGAATTCCCAGCTACTGGACATACCTGGGCGAGAAAAAATGAATGGATTTTATAGATTTTATGCTCCCCTAAGACACCCAATTGTCAGAAATCTTAACAGTTGGATTTTTAAAGAAAAATTTGGATTTTAGTGAATTTCCAAATTTGGAATTTCTCTAAAGGATGAATTCCCAGCTACTGGACATACCTGGGCGAGAAATAATGAATGGATTTTATAGATTTTATGCTCCCCTAAGACACCCAATTGTCAGAAATCTTAACAGTTGGATTTTTAAAGAAAAATTTGGATTTTAGTGAATTTCCAAATTTGGAATTTCTCTAAAGGATGAATTCCCAGCTACTGGACATACCTGGGCGAGAAATAATGAATGGATTTTATAGATTTTATGCTCCCCTAAGACACCCAATTGTCAGAAATCTTAACAGTTGGATTTTTAAAGAAAAATTTGGATTTTAGTGAATTTCCAAATTTGGAATTTCTCTAAAGGATGAATTCCCAGCTACTGGACATACCTGGGCGAGAAAAAATGAATGGATTTTATAGATTTTATGCTCCCCTAAGACACCCAATTGTCAGAAATCTTAACAGTTGGATTTTTAAAGAAAAATTTGGATTTTAGTGAATTTCCAAATTTGGAATTTCTCTAAAGGATGAATTCCCAGCTACTGGACATACCTGGGCGAGAAAAAATGAATGGATTTTATAGATTTTATGCTCCCCTAAGACACCCAATTGTCAGAAATCTTAACAGTTGGATTTTTAAAGAAAAATTTGGATTTTAGTGAATTTCCAAATTTGGAATTTCTCTAAAGGATGAATTCCCAGCTACTGGACATACCTGGGCGAGAAATAATGAATGGATTTTATAGATTTTATGCTCCCCTAAGACACCCAATTGTCAGAAATCTTAACAGTTGGATTTTTAAAGAAAAATTTGGATTTTAGTGAATTTCCAAATTTGGAATTTCTCTAAAGGATGAATTCCCAGCTACTGGACATACCTGGGCGAGAAAAAATGAATGGATTTTTATAGATTTTATGCTCCCCTAAGACACCCAATTGTCAGAAATCTTAACAGTTGGATTTTTAATAAAAAAATTTGGATTTTAGTGAATTTCCAAATTTGGAATTTCTCTAAAGGATGAATTCCCAGCTACTGGACATACCTGGGCGAGAAATAATGAATGGATTTTATAGATTTTATGCTCCCCTAAGACACCCAATTGTCAGAAATCTTAACAGTTGGATTTTTAAAGAAAAATTTGGATTTTAGTGAATTTCCAAATTTGGAATTTCTCTAAAGGATGAATTCCCAGCTACTGGACATACCTGGGCGAGAAAAAATGAATGGATTTTATAGATTTTATGCTCCCCTAAGACACCCAATTGTCAGAAATCTTAACAGTTGGATTTTTAAAGAAAAATTTGGATTTTAGTGAATTTCCAAATTTGGAATTTCTCTAAAGGATGAATTCCCAGCTACTGGACATACCTGGGCGAGAAATAATGAATGGATTTTATAGATTTTATGCTCCCCTAAGACACCCAATTGTCAGAAATCTTAACAGTTGGATTTTTAAAGAAAAATTTGGATTTTAGTGAATTTCCAAATTTGGAATTTCTCTAAAGGATGAATTCCCAGCTACTGGACATACCTGGGCGAGAAATAATGAATGGATTTTATAGATTTTATGCTCCCCTAAGACACCCAATTGTCAGAAATCTTAACAGTTGGATTTTTAAAGAAAAATTTGGATTTTAGTGAATTTCCAAATTTGGAATTTCTCTAAAGGATGAATTCCCAGCTACTGGACATACCTGGGCGAGAAATAATGAATGGATTTTATAGATTTTATGCTCCCCTAAGACACCCAATTGTCAGAAATCTTAACAGTTGGATTTTTAAAGAAAAATTTGGATTTTAGTGAATTTCCAAATTTGGAATTTCTCTAAAGGATGAATTCCCAGCTACTGGACATACCTGGGCGAGAAAAAATGAATGGATTTTATAGATTTTATGCTCCCCTAAGACACCCAATTGTCAGAAATCTTAACAGTTGGATTTTTAAAGAAAAATTTGGATTTTAGTGAATTTCCAAATTTGGAATTTCTCTAAAGGATGAATTCCCAGCTACTGGACATACCTGGGCGAGAAAAAATGAATGGATTTTATAGATTTTATGCTCCCCTAAGACACCCAATTGTCAGAAATCTTAACAGTTGGATTTTTAAAGAAAAATTTGGATTTTAGTGAATTTCCAAATTTGGAATTTCTCTAAAGGATGAATTCCCAGCTACTGGACATACCTGGGCGAGAAATAATGAATGGATTTTATAGATTTTATGCTCCCCTAAGACACCCAATTGTCAGAAATCTTAACAGTTGGATTTTTAAAGAAAAATTTGGATTTTAGTGAATTTCCAAATTTGGAATTTCTCTAAAGGATGAATTCCCAGCTACTGGACATACCTGGGCGAGAAATAATGAATGGATTTTATAGATTTTATGCTCCCCTAAGACACCCAATTGTCAGAAATCTTAACAGTTGGATTTTTAAAGAAAAATTTGGATTTTAGTGAATTTCCAAATTTGGAATTTCTCTAAAGGATGAATTCCCAGCTACTGGACATACCTGGGCGAGAAAAAATGAATGGATTTTATAGATTTTATGCTCCCCTAAGACACCCAATTGTCAGAAATCTTAACAGTTGGATTTTTAAAGAAAAATTTGGATTTTAGTGAATTTCCAAATTTGGAATTTCTCTAAAGGATGAATTCCCAGCTACTGGACATACCTGGGCGAGAAAAAATGAATGGATTTTATAGATTTTATGCTCCCCTAAGACACCCAATTGTCAGAAATCTTAACAGTTGGATTTTTAAAGAAAAATTTGGATTTTAGTGAATTTCCAAATTTGGAATTTCTCTAAAGGATGAATTCCCAGCTACTGGACATACCTGGGCGAGAAATAATGAATGGATTTTATAGATTTTATGCTCCCCTAAGACACCCAATTGTCAGAAATCTTAACAGTTGGATTTTTAAAGAAAAATTTGGATTTTAGTGAATTTCCAAATTTGGAATTTCTCTAAAGGATGAATTCCCAGCTACTGGACATACCTGGGCGAGAAAAAATGAATGGATTTTATAGATTTTATGCTCCCCTAAG